>OX940860.1:55800142-57227642 GCA_954871525.1 Parietaria judaica | reverse complement strand
TATATATATATGAAAGAAGCTCGTATATTCACAAATGGTAGAATTACAATTTCAAATCCTAGCAAAATAAATCGTAAATTGAATTTTGTTAATCAGAATACGCCGGTACTGTATATATCGAATACTAAATTTAAACGGTTAAAACCAAATGTGTTGAATAGATACGAAAACCGATATATCATTCGGTTGCGGTTTTCGGTTATTATAAAATAAACTGAACCAAAAACCAAATTTACCGCATTTGACAAAAGTTTCGAATATAATTTTATATTGCAAAATGTACTAACCTCTACTTATATAATACTTACCGAGTTTATTAGTTTCATGTCTTTATCCTCATTTTCTTACTTAATGACTGTGTTATTAGAATTTTTTAATATACATTGATTAATATTTTGATTCATTATTTTGTCATATTCTTCGAAGTGGTAAATGCGGTTAAAATACCGATATTACCACAACCCATAACGAATATGCTTAAAATGCGGTTTTTATCTTTTTAAATAGGATATTCGATTTTCCTTATAAAAATACCGAATACAGTATTCGGTCTATTATCTTCAAAAAAACCGCACGGAACACCCAGTTGTTCACCCCTAGTGCAAAGAACTATGATGGACCAACTTCCAGCTCCGGTGGAGTCTTCTTTCGTATTTTCTCAAGAAGATCTTATCCGCTTCACTCTCGGATTTGATTCCTGTAGAGGGCGATTTTCACCACCCTTTTCCAGTCACAAAGACAATCACCAAATAACAAATAAACAATAGTAAATGATGAATATCTCTGTTTTATTATATTTTCCGAAATGAGCTCGGTTTTCTTCCGTTGAATAGCTGGACAGATGAAGGATCATGAACATCAATTCTCTCTATTTCCTTAGCCTTTTCTATTACAAGACTTCTTTCTCTCTTTCCGGGCCTTTTCTTCTCTATTTTTTCGAACCTTTACAAATGAGGCTTATCTTGCCTTTTATAGAGTTTACAATGCCTTTCTCCCGCGTCTTTCCCGCCTTTTATAGAGTTTACAATGCCTTTCTCCCGTGACCAAATCCGACCTTAACAGTTAGTCCCCCATTTTATCAAGTGTATACACTTGGTAAAATAAAGTATAACTGTCTCGGGGATCGGCCCTAGCCGGCACCAGTTGGTTCCCGGTTGGCGATTGCTTCTTCGGCTCCTCGCGTGGTTATATTGCTAAGCCGCTTCCTTTCCTCGCCGAGCCTTCTTTACTTCCCTCTTTATTGCGAGCCGGGTCATTTGTCCGCGAGGGCTACCGTGGCCTAGACGTCGTTGGCATTTTGTCGAGAACCCTCTCCGCTTACCTAAATTCTGTAAAAATACCGAAATATACGCCTCGAAGGCAAAAGGTGTAAACGTAAACATGCACTTTGTAAATATAAAAATATAACTTTCCCGACGAGACTCCTAGCGATGAAGATTTCTCAACGACGCTGAATCGAGGAGTTTTCGCGAAGATCCTTGTTAACGATCGAGGAAGCCCAACTCTCTTGCTTCTCCGACCGTTGCTTGGTTCTGGGCCCCACCTTGGTTTGCTTTCCCAAAACTTGTCAGCCTCGAATCTCTCGTACGTCCCCTCAGCATTGAATGCCAACCTCCTTTCGCATTCGAGTACTTGCAGGGATTTATAACGGGCCCTTGATACGAGCCGTTGATGAGTTAGCAAGCTTTGAATTTGGGCCGTCAGATCAAGACGCGCCTATCTATTCTTTTCCCTTTTCTATAAATTCTAAGTTCATACCCACTTTCCCGTATTTTCAAGAACTCTCTCAAAGTTTCTTTTCCGTTGTTACCCCCATTCCCTCGTCTCCAAGCTTCTTCTTTCTCCTCCCTAAGACGCCTCGATGGCTCCTTCCCGCTCCGGCCCGGTCTTTAGGACCCGAAGCCCCCCTTCCGTCATGACGGAAGAGGGTCTGAAGTTTATCATTGACAACCATACCGATTCAGAGCTCTGTTTTGCACGTCTCCCTCTCGAGGGTGAATTCGCCGACGAGCCTCAGAGCGACTTTGTCTGCGTCTACGAGTCGTTCTTCCGCATCGTTGGTCTCCGCTTCCCGATGCCGCTCCTGGTCGTGGCGTTTCTCTACGCCTTTGGGGTTCCGATCGCTCAGGTGAGCCCCAACACCCTTCGCCTTCTCCTCTGCACACTCGCCATTGCATGCGAGCAGAAAGTGGAGCTTACGCTCGAGGACTTAATGCGCCTCTTTAAGGTCTCCCGTAATCCGAAGAATCTGGGTCGCTTTGCCATCTCTCATCGCGTCCGGCCGCACATTCTTCTGAACACGCCGTCGAACGAGTCTGGTTGGGAGAATAAGTATTTCTTCGTCCGCGTGGACAATTCCAACTCCTCGGGCGCTGCGGAACAAAGAAAACGAGGTGAAAAACGCACCTCGATTACATCGGTAAAAGACCTTGCGAGGTGAAAAAGAACTACCAAAGGCAGATAGAGGAGGAACTGAGAACACTTAACCTACGTCGGTCCGGAATTTCCAGTACCCAGAGGCCCGAATCCTGCAAACTGGAAAATCGTTCCAATCCAACCCGTTCTTTGGGGCCAGAATCTTCTTGAGCCTTCTGAACCTCTGATCAGCCTCCGGTACCACAATCTTGGTCGCTGAAAGGCAAAAATGATTCCACAGTCAGAGCGAAAAAAGACAAAAATGACAAGAATTAAAAGGCACCAAGGTAAGCCTTCAAAGCCCACCGGGGCCAGAACTCCATCTCGGAGGTTTCAGAGCCTCCGGTCGAACATCTCTGAAGAAGAAAAACCTCTCCGTCCACCCTCCTTGCACATCGGGAGTCCCTTTGAGGATTCTTCCCATCCTCCCGTTCAAGAAGAACCTCCCCGAAGACTTCCCCGCACTCTTGGGGTAGTAAAAACGAACAAGATCCTCAACAGTGAGGACCGCCCTGTTCTCCCGTGACATGACCCCTAGAGCCACAAGATTTCGGTAGGCGTTTGGGACCAACTGCCCAGGAGCCAAGCCGATGTGCTGGAGAAACTCGACGATCACGTCGGGAAGGGAAACTCAACCCCGGCTTCAAAGAAAGCCTCGTAAACGCACGACCACCCTGACCTCTCGTCCAAAGCTCGATCTAACGGGCCCGGAGCCTCCGTCTCAACGAAATCGGGAACATTGTGTAAGCTCCGGAGTTCGCGAAGATAGGTCGGAGTAATCACCGAGAGAGAATTATCGGCCTGGAGCGAATCGCCTTTCGAACCAGAGGCAGACATTTCTTTGTGGTTTGGAAGGAGAAAGAGAAGGGAAAATGCGAAAGGAAAACAAGTGGAAACAAAGGGGGAACATGGGTTTATAAAACCCTCACCTGTTTAAACCACGACCTCCTTCCCCTCAGCACACGATCTCCAAAGATGCAAATGATGAAAATAACTGACGAATTAGTGGGTTTTTAATGACCCCATCACGTCCGAAATATTTGTGGCAGCTGGAATTTATAGAGACCTTTTGACCGTTGTCTAATCTCTGATTCGATTGGACCTCTCTCCACTGTGAAGGATTGTAGCAAGGTTGACACACGCAAAGCCAGTCACGCGGTCCCACGTGTCCTCCCCATGCACAGAGAATGATTCAAAACTGAACCGAATCAGTTACAACTCGGATATGGGTGAAATTTCAAGTTGCAAACAATTTGAATCACCCGCCAAACTCCTCAACACGCCTCACCAGAATATTTTCAAAGGATAATACCAAGATTATTCGAGGAAAATAAAATTCTCAAAAGGACGTGAATTTTTATTTCCCATCAATGACATAATAGTTCACCAAGTGACAATCACTTAATGAACTGGGGGCTCACTGATGATGCAGGATTTCATCCTCCCCGAAAAACGACATCGAGAGACAAAAACTACACCCATGGACGTAAACGACGTAGGATCTAAAGAAAGTTGGGCCTCACAACGAACCAGTAGGCCCAATAAGCGACCCAACACAATCAGTCTGTCAAGAGTCCACTTCGAAGCCAAGTCAACAAGAGCCAAGTCTTCCCGAAGACCGAGCCCACGAAGACCAAGCCCACGAGGACCAAGCGACCTTTCCAAAGACTAAGCAGCCCAGGATATCAGGCGTTTTCTCCCTTTATTGACCTAACCCAGAGTCATCCACGTGGAAAGAGATCAAATATCACGTCGTCGAGATTTTACACGTGGTGGCCTAGGAAGAGGAAAAGGAGAACCAGCTTAATCTACTAGCTGTTACTAAATTCTAGGAAATAGACGTTGTAATAGAGGCTATAAATAAAGCCTGAGAAGTAACTTAGAGGAGGATCATCTTGTTCTACGCTTTACACTAGCTTTTCACTCTGTATTCACTTTGCTATCAATCAAACATACAAGTTCCTTATTATCGATCAATTCTTTACCAAATTGTCATCTCGTATCTTTATTCACCGAAGTGGGTTTTATCTCGGATAGTTAAGATCCATTATTGTATTCATCGTAAACAGAGTGTTATCACATTGTGACAGTTGGCCGAGCACCTCGTGCAGAATGCACTCGATTGGTTCTCGAGACTGCAACCAGCCACAATCAGCTCGTTTGATTAGCTGACAACACTTTTCCTAAAGCATTTCTCCATGTTCATCGAGACGGAGACCACGGTGGCGCAGCTTTACGCGCTGCAACAAACAAAGGATGAGCCGCTTCAGAACTTCATAGCCAGATTCAAGGACGTGCTATCACGCCTTAACGGAGTAAGCGGCGAAACAGCAATTGCGGCCCGAACCGCAGGACTGTGGTATAAATCAAAATTCAGGCAGGACATCTGCGTGAACCGTTATACCTCGATCGAGGATGTAATACACCGCGGGGGTAATTGGATTCGGGTCGAGGAGGAGCGAGCAGCCCTCGCCGCAATTCGACCCAACTCCGGCAACGCCTAAGTTCAAAAATCCCCCGAGGCCACCGCGAGACTGCGGTCACAACAGAGGATCCGGACCTCACCGAGGTAATGCACCCCAACCTAAGCGAAGTCACCTACCCCCGGGTTACGTAATGAACTCGGAGAAGGACGAGGTCAACACGGCCCAAGGCGGCGGCACGACAGCACAGGCAGATCCGTGGCCAAAAGACCCGAAAGCCTACTGTAAATTCCATAAAGTGTTCAGACACGCAACAGCCCAATGCCGCAAGCTACAGATGGCCCTGGCGGAAAAACTGGAGTGAGGCGAAATGAGCGACCTCGACATCGAGGCCTTCAACCCGAAGTTGCAGGGAAGTGTAAGCCCGGATGGCGACCCGGCGACCTCGAAGAAGAGGAAGCACAAGAAGAACCGAGCTCACCAATCTGGGGAAGTCCCCGACACCCCGTTCGAAAAGAAGGGGAAACAGGTCAACGAGGTTGAAGACGACGGCCAAGAGAAAACGTCACAGGTCATCAACGTGATAATGGAAGGACCTCAGTATTGCAGGCCCTCGGTCAACTCGATCAAAGCCCACCAGAGGAAGCTCCAATCAGACGCGTCCCGCCAAATTTTCCAGGGGCCCGAAGCCCTCATCACGTTTAAAGAGAGCGAAGCTCGGGAGCTCCCAGGACCACACGACGATGCGTTAGTCATAACTCTCAACATCGCAAACTGGGAAACCAAAAGGATTCTCATCGATAACGGAAGTTCCGCAGACGTAATTTTCCTATCAACCCTGAGCCAAATGAAAATAAGGCCCGAGGACATTAACAGGGAAACAGTGCCTCTCACCGGTTTTAGCGGTCACTCCGTCAACACCATCGGGGAGATCAAACTCCCCGTAATGGCAGGAGGCGTGACCATTACAACCAAGTTCCTGATCATAGACCGCCCATCGCCCTACAATGCGATCCTAGGAAGACCGTGGCTACACGCCATGAGAGCAGTGCCCTCGACGTATAACCAAAGTTTACAATTCCCGAGCGACGAAGGGATCAAAGAGATCCGAGGTGACCAGGCCATGGCGCGGAGATGCTACATGAACAACTTTTTGCTTGCCAAGCAGAGTACAGTAAATCAAGCATAACAATTACAGCATCCCCGAATAAACGAGGTGAAAAACACTTCAGAAGAAGAAAACGAGTCCCCAACAGTCGAGATAGTGCGACAAGTCCCCATTGACGACAAAAACCCCCGAAAACACCGTTGGTATCGGGAGCGAATTGAAGGGCGAAACACTCAAACGACTCATCAAGTTCTTAAAAAAGAACAAAGAATGCTTCGCCTGGTCCCACGAAGACATTCCAGGGATCAGTCTGGAAATCATCTTGCATCAACTCAATGTTGACCCAAGCTTCAAACCGATCAAGCAGAAGAGAAGAAAACTAGCCCCAGACCGCTCCAAAGCGGTGAACGAGGAGGTCGAGAGGCTACTCAAAACGGGATCGATCCGCGAGGTTAGATACCCAGACTGGCTGGCAAATACTGTCGTGGTCAAGAAGAAGAATGGGAAATGGAGGGTGTGCATTGATTTCACCGACCTGAATAAGGCCTGCCCCAATGATAGCTTCCCGCTCCCGCATATCGACAGACTTGTTGAAGCAACATGCGGGCACGAGTTACTTTCTTTTATGGACGCTTTTTCCGGTTATAATAAGATTCTGATGCACCCCGACGACCAAGAAAAGACCTCGTTCATACCTGAACGGGGAATCTATTGCTACAAGGTGATGCCCTTCGGGCTGAAAAACGCAGGGGCCACCTACCAAAGACTCGTGAACAAAATGTTCTCGGATTTTCTCGGTAGAACCATGGAAGTCTACATAGACGACATGTTGGTCAAATCCAAACGATCAGAAGATCACATCGCCCACCTCGAACAATGCTTCGAGATGCTGAAAAAGTATCAAATGAAGCTGAACCCCTCTAAATGTTCATTCGGGGTGTCATCAGGAAAGTTCCTAGGATACCTCGTCACACAACGTGGCATAGAGGCAAACCCAGACCAGATAAACGCCCTGTTAAAAATGCCCTCACCTCGCAGCGTGAAAGAGGTTCAAAGGCTCACGGGGCGGATCGCGACACTAAACCGATTCATCTCGCGATCGACCGACAAATGCCTTCCCTTCTACAAAATGCTGAAGGGAAATAAAAAATTTGTGTGGACGAACGAATGCGAACAAGCTTTCCAAAAATTAAAAAAGTATTTGTCTACCCCACCAATATTGGTCAGCCCGATCATCGGCGAACCACTCTTAGTCTACCTCGCAGTAACAGCCTACGCGGTAAGCAGCGTACTCGTCAGAGAAGACTGAGGTGATCAGAAGCCCATCTTCTACACCAGTAAGTCACTAGAAGATGCAGATGGAGAAGGTGGCACTCGCCCTCGTCACGGCGGCAAGAAAGTTGAGACCATATTTTCAAGCACACACGATCGTGGTAATGACGCTGCAGCCACTGCGATCAATGCTACACAGTCCAAACCAGTCCGGAAGGTTGACCAAATGGGCAATAGAACTCAGTGAATTCGACATCGAATACAAAATAAGGACGTGCGCTAATTCACAAGTCCTGGCTGATTTCGTTGTAGAACTTAACACCGAGAAACCCGAAAACGAGTCAGCTGACGAAGCATGGACAGTAAAAGTAGACGGATCGTCGAATCAAAACGGATCCGGCGTAGGAATTCACCTCGTGACCCTAAGTGGCGAGGTGATAGAACAATCTTTTCGCCTCAACTTCAAGGCTTCAAACAACGAAGCCGAATACGAAGCCCTAATCACCGGCCTCAAGCTGGCACGGGCGGTGGGAGCACGGAACGTCAAAGTTTACTCCGATTCGAAGTTGGTTACAAGCCAGATAGCGGGGGAATACGAGGCAAAAGACCAAAGAATGAGTGCCTACCTAACCGTGGTAAACCAACTAATCAAGATGTTCGAAAAGGTCGAAATAGACCAAATTCCGATAAGGGAGAACGCACAGGCCGACGCACTAGCAGGGTTGGCATCCACCTCGGACCCCGATGTGAAACGCATTATCCCGGTAGAAACTATAGATGCACCAAGCATCGACTTAACGGTGCACAACATCGAACTCAGCCCGAAAGACTGGAGGACTCCAGTAATCAGATTCCTACGTGGTGACGAAACACCTCGGGATCGGCAAGAAGCCAGAAAGTTGAGGGCCAAAAGCTCAAGATTCTGCCTGATAAACGACACGCTTTATAAATGAAGTTTCAGCGGACCATACCTCAAATGCTTGGGAGAGGATGAAGCAAAGAATGTCATCCACGAAGTGCACGAGGGAAGTTGCGGAAACCATTCCGGAGGGAGGTCTTTGGCTAACAAAATCAAAAGACAAGGATTCTTCTGGCCCACAATGCTAAGGGATAGCGAAATGCACGTACGAAAATGCGATGCATGTCAAAAGCACGCACCTACAATTAGACAACCCGCATTAAAGTGGTCTTCGGTCACGGTGCCATACCCATTCATAAAATGGTCGATAGATATCGTCGGACCAATGCCGGCAGCAAAAGGATTAACAAGGTTCTTACTAATAGCAACTGACTACTTCACCAAGTGGGTAGAGGCCAAGGCCTATGCGCACATAAAGGATGTAGACGCAGAAAATTTCGTGTGGAGAAACATAATCTGCAGATACGGGCTCCTAAAGGAGATCATCGCAGATAACGGGCCGCAGTTGATCTCTAGCAGATTTAAAAATTTCTACGCCACACAAGGAATCTCTCTCAACACCTCGACCCTGAGATACCCACAAGGAAACGGACATTCCGAGGTAGAAAACCGAACGATAATCGACAGGATCAAAAAGAGGTTAGATAGCAAGAAAGGGAGATGGGCTGAAGAGTTAAACGGGGTACTCAGGGCATATCGAACCACACCTCGCTGAGCCACCGGGGAAACACCCTTCGCGTTGGTATACGGATCCGAGGCAATGGTACCAGCCGAAGCAGAATCCCTAAGCCTAAGACGAGAATTTTGTCCAGATCAACCGGACGAAAACGAAAAAATGTTAAAAGACCAACTCGATTACATCGAAGAACGAAGAGAAAGAGCTTTGAGCAGGATCGTCAACTACCAAAGGGTAATTGAAAGATACTACAACTCGAAAGTTCGACCTCGTTCGTTCAAAGTAGGAGACTTGGTACTTCGCAAGGTGTTTCAAAACACCTCGGAATTAAACGCCGGAAAGCTGGGGATAAACTGGGAAGGACCATACATCGTGTCCGAAATAGTGAAACCCGGCGTGTACAGACTCATTAATTCGGACGGACTAAAAGTCCTCCGAAGTTGGAACACCCAACACCTAAAAAGATATTATTCTTAATAGAATAAATATCACCTCGAACTACGTAATGGCTTGATCCCGGTAAACTCGGGTACGTAGGCAGCCTCCTACAGGCACAACCCAATTTCTCCTAACTTCAATAAGTCACTCCGATCAATCCTACTCTTCTTTGCTAATAATCCCCCCCGGGGTGGGAGCATGGGAACGACCCAGCTCTCGCCACTTGAGAGCAACATCGAAGCTCACAAGGACGAGAAAAAGTGCTCACAAACGTATAAAAGCACCTCGAGTCATACGAACACATCGAGAAAACACCTCTTCCTAGCCTATATATCTCGGCCGCACAAACACCCAAATCTCCTTGGATTCGATTTCGAAATAAGGCTCACTTTCACACCCCGACGTAAAAGTGACCCGAAAAGAAAACATCCACGGGATCGATTAACCGGGTTGCGCGGGAATATACGTAGACCAAATACCGGGACACGCGAACCAAGCAAAGAAGTAAGTAAAGGATGACGAAACAAAAATTTATTGAAAGACCAAAGATAGGAAGTCACCTCGACAAAACGAAGTGACAACATCCAGGTTGGACTCCCAACCAAAAGAGGTGCGGATTGTCATAAACATGGCAGAAATTGAAACAGAAAGACAAAAACTAAAAAGGAGAAACCCCTCGAGCTGATTAATTCTCCTCGTCGATTTCGGCCTTACGATCCCCGGTCTCCTCCTCCTCCAAGTCGTCACCCACGACCTCGTCATCGCCTAGCCCGACGCCTAAAGCATCCTCCTCGCCTGCCTCTTCTCGATTCCCTTCGACGGTGAGAGCGGGGTCGCGACGCGCGTCTGAGATGGCTCCAGGGTGAGACGAGGTGGGGCTTGAAGCCGGAGAGAGCCCGAAACCGACGGCACGAGGCGGAACACCACTTGGGAAATGAAACCCATCATAAACACTCCAGCAAAGACTCCTACACATGTAGCGGCTCTGAAAACACCACGAAGGAGATACGGGCATTTACCTTGAGATCCTTCGGCCGAGGTGAACTTGGCAAGCTGGAGCCCAAGCTTAGCAATGGTGTCGTTGCGACGTTCGATCTTTTTATTGAGCTTCTCGGAGGTCTTCTGTACGGCAAGACGAGTCGCCGAGACCACCTCACTCTTCGCTTCTTGAAGCTCCTCTGTTGCTTTCAGCAATCCCTCCCGAGCCGTCTTCAAGCTCCGTTCTAGGGCTTCTATCCTGGCCACTTCGGCCCGAAGCGACGACACTTCATCCTGGAGGGCACGGTACTTGCCGCGTTCCTCGGAAGCCTGAGCCTGCAACTTCTCAACCGTCTCCTTCTGGAAGTCGGCATCTAACCTCAAAGAATACAGACACTCCTCGACCTTTCGAAACTTCCCGTGGGCGTCCCGTACCTCCTTCTCCCGAACAGCAAGCTGGGTATCGGTCTCCTTCAGGCGCCCATCAGACCCCGCTTCGTTAAGTTCGAGCTTCAAGGTGGCAACGTCCTTCTCATAAACGAGAACCAACTCGTTCATCGCGGTAAGAAACTGCAACCAAGAAATACGAGGTGATAAATACCTCGGAAAATTAATATCCCTGTAAAAATAACCACCGGGATTACCTTCACCCCGTTATGTGCCGCTTTCTCGTATTCCCTACCACGCGCCAGTGAAAGCACATCGAGAGGATGACCTCGGCGGACCGAACTCGCAACAAAGCGTGAAGAGGCCCGAGGAGAATCAACAAGAGAATGGGAACTCGCGAAATCGATTGAGATGGTCTGGACCCCCTGACGATCCCCGGATCCAGAACGGCTACTGCTTCCTTCGCGAACCGCCGGGGCCTTCAGCTTCTCATCCTGCCAACGAAGGGGCGGAGCATACCACTGGGGGTTTGACCTCGTGCGAGGTGCTTGACGTTCCGGAATCACCTTGCCCCTCTTGGATGGAGCAACATACCTCGGCGCGATCGGGGGAATGATCACGCTTGTCCGACCGAGGCACAACGTCACTCGACGACCTCGTGGAAATGACTTTCCCTTCAACGCCCGCTTCAGAACGTGCCTTGGCATCAGGCACCACCTCGCCCTCCACCTTGACCCGCCGAGACGACTGAGCCTCTTGCGCTTTCGCCACCAACGACTCCAACGCCATATCTTCGGAAGTTTCATCGGTCCCAGAAGAAACGTGGAGAACAAGCGGGGTGGGGTCCTTACGATGATTAGGAGATGAGTGCTGGCTGCTCGAAGACGTCGTGGACTCCTCGGGCGCTGCGGAACAAAGAAAACGAGGCGAAAAACGCACCTCGATTACATCGGTAAAAAACCTTGCGAGGTGAAAAAGAACCTACCAATGGCAGATAGAGGAGGAACTGAAAACACTTAACCTACGTCGGTCCGGAATTTCCAGTACCCAGAGGCCCGAATCCTGCTGACTGGAAAATCGTTCCAATCCAACCCGTTCTTTGGGGCCAGAATCTTCTTGAGCCTTCTGAACCTCTGATCAGCCTCCGGTACCACAATCTTGGTCGCTGAAAGGCAAAAATGATTCCACAGTCAGAGCGGAAAAAGACAAAAATGACAAGAATTAAAAGGCACCAAGGTAAGCCTTCAAAGCCCACCGGGGCCAGAACTCCATCTCGGAGGTTTCAGCGCCTCCGGTCGAACATCTCTGAAGAAGAAAAACCTCTCCGTCCACCCTCCTTGCACATCGGGAGTCCCTTTGAGGATTCTTCCCATCCTCCCGTTCAAGAAGAACCTCCCCGAAGACTTCCCCGCACTCTTGGGGTAGTAAAAACGAACAAGATCCTCAACAGTGAGGACCGCCCTATTCTCCCGTGACATGACCCCTAGAGCCAGAAGATTTTGGTAGGCGTTTGGGACCAACTGCCTAGGAGCCAAGCCGATGTGCTGGAGAAACTCGACGATCGTGTCGAGAAGGGGAAACTCAACCCCGGCTTCAAAGAAAGCCTCGTAAACGCACGACCACCCTGACCTCTCGTCAAAAGCTCGATCTAACAGGCCCGGAGCCTCTGTCTCAACGAAATCGGGAACATTGTGTAAGCTCCGGAGTTCGCGAAGATAGGTCGGAGTAATCACCGAGAGAGAATTATCGGCCTGGAGCGAATCGCCTTTCGAACCAGAGGCAGACATTTCTTTGTGGTTTGGAAGGAGAAAGAGAAGGGAAAATGCGAAAGGAAAACAAGTGGAAACAAAGGGGGAACATGGGTTTATAAAACCCTCACCTGTTTAAACCACGACCTCCTTCCCCTCAGCACACGATCTCCAAAGTTGCAAATAATGAAAATAACTGATGAATTAATGGGTTTTTAATGACCCCATCACGTCCGAAATATTTGTGGCAGCTGGAATTTATAGAGACCTTTTGACCGTTATCTAATCTCTGATTCGATTGGACCTCTCTCCACTGCGAAGGATTGAAGCAAGGTTGACACACGCAAAGCCAGTCACACGGTCCCACGTGTCATCCCCATGCACAGAGAATGATTCAAAACTGAACCGAATCAGTTACAACTCGGATATGGGTGAAATTTCAAGTTGCAAACAATTTGAATCACCCGCCAAACTCCTCAACACGCCTCACCAGAATATTTTCAAAGGATAATACCAAGATTATTCGAGGAAAATAAAATTCTCAAAAGGACGTGAATTTTTATTTCCCATCAACGACATAATAGTTCACCAAGTGACAATCACTTAATGAACTGGGGGGCTCACTGATGATGCAGGATTTCATCCTCCTCGAAAAACGACATCAAGAGACAAAAACTACACCCATGGACGTAAACGACGTAGGATCTAAAGAAAGTTGGGCCTCACAACGAGCCAGTAGGCCCAATAAGCGACCCAGCACAATCAGTCTGTCAAGAGTCCACTTCGAAGCCAAGTCAACAAGAGCCAAGTCTTCTCGAAGACCGAGCCCACGAAGACCAAGCCCACGAGGACCAAGCGACCTTTCACTGCCGGCCCAACGTGTTTGGGGGCCTTGGGCGAAAAGTTAAGCCTTTTTTAATTTTTTAACACTAATATAATAAAACAAAATATGTTTAAATACAAATATCTATCATTTTCCCGCTAAACATGTTTTTTTTTCTTCTACTAATCATGTTCTTCTTCTTCACTTCTTCATGAAACTTGTTCTTCTTAACCGATCACTTAACCTGTTGAGAACACCAATTTATTTAAAAAAAAAAAATTAACTTCTTAACAAAAATATATTTGATAAAAAATACCATGTGAAATACAAATATTTACCTTTTTCCAATGAGCATGTCATTTTCTTGATTTTTCTACTTAGCACATGTTCTTCTCTCCGATTCTCCATGAATCTTGTTCTTCTTATCCGACCATGAAACCTATTGAGAACACCAATTTAAACAAAAATGATCAAAAATGAAAAAACAAAACATATCACTCTCTAAAGATTTATCTTTCTCGCTTTGATTGATGCAAATTTGTTAATCAAATCATTGTAATCAAGTTTATTTAACAAATTATGTTCAATAGACAACATAGCTAATCCATTTAATCGTTCTTGCAACATAGTTGTCCTTAAATAAGACTTGATCAATTTCAATTTTGAAAAACTTCTTTCTGCCGAATTGTATCAACTCATTTTGAATTCTAGGTCCCAAATAATGATTGTGAATTTCACTATTTTGAATACGCCGGACATGCTCTTGCATTAGGGGATCAAATTTTGCAATCATTTCAATTAAACTCAAAAAAATTCCGTTGTTCTCTTGGTAAATTTTTTTCATTACTTCCACGAAATGCCAAATTGTTCTTTGCTAAATTTTTTACAATGGCAATTATTCTTACCAAAATATTTCTCCAATGTTCTTTATTTTTATTGTGTCTTTCTTGAGCATCATTATCAATTGTTTTGTTTTTGGATACTCTCAATTCTAAATCAAACCAAGCACTCATGTTGACCAAATGTTCATTAGTTGTCTCGTGACTCTTCAACATAGCACTTAGATGTTTCCAATCTTTGGTTCCCTTATCACTCAGTTGGTTCATCGTACTAGATTTCGTACCAAAAAGTTTACAACAAAAACAATACACCTTATCAAAATCTTTTGAATAAACCAACCACTTTCTATCACACTCCATTTGATAAATTTCTTGTATAATGAAAAGTAGAGAAGTGCCGATGCTCTTCATCTTTCGGGAAATCATTGCCGCTCACTCTCACGGGACCATTTTCTACTAATAAATCTATTAATTTATTATCAAGATGTTTCCATTGTCCCGGATCATAAATATTTATAGTTTCCCCTCTCACGCTATGATCTTTAATATTTTCTTGAGATTTTTCTTCAATCACATCACATGTTTCGTTACCTTCCAAACTCTCAAATTTTGATTGTTCATCGTCACCTTCATTATTTGATTTACTCAAATCACTTTCATCTTTTTTGTTGGTGATAATGAATTTTTCTAAAGCTCCTCTTTGAGAATTAACTAAACTTTCTATTCTCCTTTTTTTCTTAAGCTTCTCATGACCCGATAAATATTTTCTACTAGACATTCTTACTTCAAATTTTGGTACAGCGAAACTAGCACACACAACACAAAATTCAACACTCAAACAAGACAAACACAATTTTTTTATCACATGAAAAAGTATATGAAGGAAAGATATAACCTTGTTCTTGAATGATGATTCTTGAAGCAAAGTGTGTTCTATGAATCCCAAAGAGAATTCAGATGGCCATTAAGAAGAAAATAACATTATTTTTAATTAAAATTTCAGCAAGTAATGGCTTTCGCATATTGGGCTTTTTAAGTTGTTTACTTATTAACATCAGAGGCCTTTTTAATCTAATTAGCTTTTTTTAATTCAGTTTTTTTTTTATGCTTAAGCTATATGATATATAAGGCCTATAAATATTGGGGGCCTTTAAATTTCGGGGGCCTTGGGCGGTCGCCCAACCCGCCCAGCCAAAGGGCCGGCTCTGCGACCTTTCCAAAGACTAAGCAGCCCAGGATATCAGGCGTTTTCTCCCTTTATTGACCAAACCCAGAGTCCTCCACGTGGAAAGAGATCAAATATCACGTCGTCGAGATTTTACACGTGGTGGCCTAGGAAGAGGAAAAGGAGAACCAGCTTAATCTACTAGCCGTTACTAAATTCTAGGAAATAAACGTTGTAATAGAGGCTATAAATAAAGCCTGCGAAGTAACTTAAAGGAGGATCATCTTGTTCTACGCTGTACACTAGCTTTTCACTCTGTATTCACTTTGCTATCAATCAAACATACAAGTTCCTTATTATCGATCAATTCTTTACCAAATTGTCATCTCGTATCTTTATTCACCGAAGTGGGTTTTATCTCGGATAGTTAAGATCCATTGTTGTATTCATCGTAAACAGAGTGTTATCACATTGTGACAGTTGGTCGTAATTATTCACATCAACAGTGATAACTGTCATATGTCTCCCACTTTCTCAACTTGTCACACGATTATTTTTTAATTTGAAAATTTTCCCTATGCGGCGTCGAATTCTTACTTGGATCCGATCAGCCTTTAAGAATCACACTCAATCACAATAATTATTAAATAACTCACAACACAAAGATCTTACGAGGCACACCTCAACCAAAACTTTATTAATCGTAAGCAAAGGATAAAGAGACTATACTGACTTGGCACTAAACAATGGTGTTTGAAGCTTATACTCGACTCTCTAAGTAAATAACTATGAATGTATGAAAATAATGTGGCCAATATGACTCAATATATAGGCTAGGCTAAGGAAATCCTAATCCTAATCGAAACTCAACTCCTGGGCGCAATCTATCTTCAAGGACACTTTTAGGGGCGTATCTTTATATATACGTAACCACTTGGCGCATATGGTGGCGTATTCAAGGTATTTCGCTGGGTTGTTGTGCTTGTGCGTGCAAGCGTCATGTGCGATGCGCATGTCTACCATGTGGGCGCTATGCGGGTCTTCCATGCGCATTGCGTGTGCGCTGCGTGTGCACTCCGTGTGGCGTCCCCTGTCTGCGTGTATGTAGCAACCCACGGGTTGACGCGTATCCAGCTTCCCCTGCGCCCATGCTGAGTTTTCATCCGTATGTCCATCCGTCTAGGTAGGTGAGCAAGGCTCATGCACATGTGCACGATACACCGAGGCTTTTCCATGCTTTAGGACTCCTGCCTTGCGCTTGGGAGGCTTAAAGGGCCTACAGCCCGCGCAACACAGCGTGCCGGCCATGCTTTTCCAACTAAGAGGGTGTGACAACTTGTGAATATATGTATATTGTATCGTTTCGTTTCGTTTCACCTCGGGATTTTCGTCCGGACTCAATAAACAGTGAAATCAACTTGTTACTATACATAATTACATATTTATATAGAGAAATACGTAGTAGATTTCAGTATCCCGTTCGGAATCATGAATGTTGACCGAGTAATGTGACAATTGTTGACTTCACCAACCTCATCCGTCACCACTAAAGATTCATAATAACTATGTCGTTGTCCAACAAGGACATGCATATTGTTGCTAAACTCACACACACATATATATATACATAGCTGTGACACTTTAATGTATACAAACAAAGACAGTCAGTCAAAGCTCAAATATTGTGCTTCTGATGTTAGTCAAATCTCTTACGTAGAATTCTCATGGACTGGTCAAACATGCAATTCAAGTTCAATTTACCATAGCCATTAAAGAATTCAACAACCAGTAATAACTATGAGCCCTAAATGAATTCATTGCTCTTAAAATGCCTTTTAACCTGCTAAAATGGCAAATATTACCTCAAATAAAATAAAAAACAAATAAAAATTTGGATTATTCCCTTATGTGGACTTAAGTGTAATGTAGACTTTAGAAATCAACAGTATATAGCCCCTGTTCTTTGCATTTTGATGCAATTTATGTGAAATATCTAATTTATGTGCGTTACATGATTTACACGAGAGTATTTTATCTGTTAGCTACTATGAGAAACCAATACTTTAAATTATAAAATCAATCGATATGTTTAATTTTCGCACAAAAAGTCCGACAACAAAAACAATAAAACTGACAAAAATTGCAAAAAAATAAAATAAAAAATCATGTGCATTTTTGCCATTTTTTAATGCTTAGAAGGCTATAATTGGGTATTTTTTGAAACTTTAAGGAGTATTTCTGCCAAAAGCTTAAATTCAGAGGAAAAAAATGCATTTATAAACAAAGTTTCAGGGTCATCAGTGCTAATAAATCTATAGTTTATTAAGTGATTGATATATGAGGCTATGACCATTTTGGAGGATCAAAATCAAACATTAAATTCAAGAGAAGATCATGTGATCAACCTTGAGTTTTTTGATATACTTGAGATATTGATTTTTCTGTTACAAATTCATGCGCATTTTTTTTTCTCTTTAAATTTGCTTGTTGGCGTGTGGAATACCCGTAAAATGGAGGGAGTGAAACGGCGCGGAAAACGACATTTAACACCTTATTTCTAACTACCTTTAATATGTTAGTATAAAAATTAAACTTGAAAAAAAAAAAAAAACGATAGATGCGGAAACAACATGACGGTAGGCAAAACAGCCGAGTACAAAAACCGTTTTAACTGCCGCAAGCAATAGTCCCAATTTGACAATTTTTACTGCATTTATAGTCAACTGTACCTTGTTTTTTATACCAAATATATGGGAAATTCGGTAATCAACACTAAAATCGGGTAGTTTTTTGTTCACCCATTGAAGTATTTTATCATTTTTAATGTGCTCAAAAGTGGTACCACATCCACAAGTTGATCTTTTATTGTCTGCTCAGCTATAAGAGATTTATTTCTACTTATTATTTATGTATTTATTGATCAAACCTCTTTGACTCAAGAACAACTGACGACGATATGATTGTTATGTGTATTTTTTTTTACATATTAAAAATACGGGTCCTAAACGCAAAAATCAAGGCCCACTGACCAAAGTCAAGGTCCATTGGCCCGAGTCCGAGCCCGTTGGGCAAGGCCCCGAGGACGAAGCCCCAAAAGACGGAGTCCAGGAAAGCTCTCCAAGCAACCCGCTTGACGAGGCGAGCACTCCGGGCGACCCTATCAGGCGATCTCCTCTGGCAATAACGACCTCTCTTTGACCTAGTCATCAACGACGTCCTCGCCCAGGCAAGCTCCCTTGGCGACGACGACCTCTCTTGGACCAAGTCAACGTCAAGGTCTTAAAAACGCCCCAACCGACGACGTGCAACCCCTCGCCTACAAGACTCAACAAGGCATAAATTCACAACAAATACAAGAAACAAGACAATCCAACCTCACCATGACATCATGGACATTTCAAAGACGCCTTAGGACCCGACAGACAGGCTCGCAGGACCCCCGAAGGACTCTGGGCGATGGACAAGCTCAAACTCGCCCAACCACCACCCTATGTGGCAAGGTAGCCTGACGAGCTCCCATGGCAAGGGCAACCACGAATTAGGGGGAGCATATTAAGGAAATATTCTCTTTAGATGCCCCCAAAAGGTGGAAAAATGGTTACACTTTTCCCCTATAAATAGAATCTTTCATTCATCACATTTGATACACAATTCACTCTAGAGCGTCTCTCTTCTCAAGCTCGAGTTTATCCCTTTCGCCAGTTCAGGAAAAATCGCCCTCCCCTCTAAGTAAGGGAGGCGAGGGATTTACTAACCAAGGGTCTTCGTCAGACTGATCATCCTTGAGTCCAGGCTCGACAAGGACTTAATTCCGGAACCAGCTGTTGCTCCCACGCCCGTCAGGGATCCGAGTTTTACCTCGACCCGGGCCTAGTCTCGGTCAATCCTCCCCGGAGTTCGCCACCTCGCCGGTCATAGTCGTGCCACCCTCGGCGCTCAACACCAGTGCCGCCTCGTCAGGCACCCTCACCCGTAATACCCTTGCCATCCACGATGGTCACCCCTACGCCGCCACTTCAGGCACCCTCGCCGGTAATACCCTCGCCATCCGTGATGGTCACTGCACCGCCATTATTGAGTGCAAGGGGGTACGTAGGCAGATCTCACTCGAGTACAAGGGGGTACGTAGGCAGCCTTTGTACAGTGACAGGGTGCGACATCTATTTTTTTTTTTTTTTGCAAGACCTCCATCGCCGCCGAGACATAGCCGAGGAAGGAAATACATCGACAGAACAGCTCGAGCCTCGCCGGAGACGACGATTCCCCTTCAACAAAGTCGAGACATTTGTCAATCCTCATTGACTCAACCCCGACTGCAGACTCGACCACAAAGTCTGGCCTTGGGTTCGAATCGTGGTTCAGGTTTTACGTTAATCCATTTTCGCGCATTAATAATAATAATAATAATAATAATAATAATAATAATAATGTTAGTCCTCGACTGTGAGCTTCAGATGTCCCGGCTTTTTATCACCAGCCAAGAAGGACGTTGACTGTCAGTCAACGTCATGTATCTGAAGGATAACCCAGATAACATAATCAGGTCAGGGAATAAAGGGAGCTAACAAGAATCAGAGATGAGAGACCTGGATGCAAACCCTAGAGAAAGTTTCTACAAGGTATAGCAATCCAGAAACGCTTTGAATGCATTATTCCTAGATCTAGCCCTAAAAGATCTAGGGTTTCTGAGAAACCAACCAAGGGAGAATCAGGAAAAGGAGAGAGCTTGAAGAAGGTTTACCTGAGGCTCGGGAGAAGCCGAAGTCGACGAAGAAGCCTAAGAAGCTCTGTACTCAGCGAGGGCGATCTCCACCTTCCACCTCTCCATCTCGTTCCTCGGAGTTGTTCTATCCTCTGCTCTAGCCATCAGACGCCTTATCTGAGAGGCATACTTCCACGGCAAGGCTTGATTGGAAGCGGCGCGGGTCCGGCGAGCGACCGGAGCGTCATCGGCAGTCAGCGGTGGCTGCATCGCCTGAGCTAGGGTTAGCGAAGTGTAGAGAGAGAGGGAGAAGGTTCGAGAGGTTAGAGAGAGAGTGCAAACGTACAAATGGGTTTCGAAACCCTAATCTGATTTGAGAATAAAGAATTAGATTCGTACCTTGCTTGTCGTTTCTTACCTCGTACGACACTGAGTGTCTGTTGTGTGTCATTTGCGCCGAGGGCTGTCGTTTGGACAGTTGGGGCATTATTCTTGGGCTAGGCTTTGCTGAAAAGCCCAACAAATAATAATAATAATAATAATAATAATAATAATAATAATAATAATAATAATAATAATAATAATAATACCATCAATAAAAATACAAATTATATATATATATATATATATATATATATATATATATATATATATATATATATCTACATAAGTGGTATTTCCGATTATACGAATGGAATTAAAATAAAATATTTTGACAGTGTTATATTAGGAAGGGGTATTGATGTATAAGTATTTATAAAGTAATATTTTTAGAGTGGCTCAATCCAGTTATTTGCTTAAGGTTTAATAATAATAATAATATAAGTAATTACTGTTTTAATTTTTGTTGTGAGATAAACCTAATTTTATTTTTCACATCCCAAGTTCTCAATGCCTATTTCTTTAAACTAGTGGACCGGCACCGTGCTTTGCACGGTGGCGATCAATTGTTTATGTTATTATCGGTTTTATTATTGAATTTGAGTTAAAGCATAGTTTTTTCAAACAAAAAAAAAAGTAACAATAAATAAGGAGAATAGTTAAAAAGGTAATATACTAATATGTGACTAAAAACTGTAACACAAAAACTAACTAAGGAAATCTTTGATATTTAAAAATAAATTAAAAAGATAATTTAGCATACACTCAAGTCTCGTTTATATGCATACATTTTAACTTGATAGCCAACAATATAGCTATGATTATATATGCATTCGATTTCATGATAAAATTTAAGCATAGATAACAATATCTAACTATATAAAAAAAATCATGGGATAATAATGAAAGCTGAACATTATATCTAGATATCAACATCATAAAGAAATTAGAATTTAAATAGAATGAAAATAATATTAATAACTATAAATAAGTTAATTATAAATACATATTTAAAACAATGATGTCAATTATCATTCCTGAAGTAAATATTCTTCAAAATCAGGCTTCAAAAGATTAAAAAAAATGTAACTCAGTTTGACATCTTCTATCATGCTTGTCTGTTATATTTATCAATATGTTTACTTTTGGCTATCAAGCTATAAACAGATTGAAAACAATTATATATCAACAAAAGCATGAGAAAGCTATTGCAGTTGTTGGTTAAGAATAATCCATGAAATAATATTTAGTAAACTCTATGTCGTGATAGATTCTTAAAATAATTCTATAATAATCTACACACAGATATGATGGAGTGACATTTTTTATCTTTTAAAGTAAGAAACTAATTGAGCATATTACTCACCTGCGAAAGAAAAATACCCCCTGTTTCATATTTTTGTTAATAACACAGTTAAAAAAAAATCTTAAAAAATTCATGTTAAACGATTACTTATTTTACCGTACTTTGTGCTGACAAAATTTAGTATTTGGGTATTTTCTTATTCTCCTGTATCTCACTTCGATCCCTACCGTGACAACCATCTTACTTGAAAAGTTAATTAATAAGACAAAAATGTGAACACTTATTTTGGTTAACATGGGATGTTGAAATTGATAAATTTCAATAATATAAAAATATTTTTGACAATTACTTCAAAAACAGTATAAAATACGGTGGGTTTATTGAGAATACCTTATATTAAACCTTAAATTACAAACCAAAAGATGGATTACAATCTTATAATTATCATGTCAAAATTTGAAAGTTGCATCATTATCATAACAGATTTCTTCTCTGGTTTTATCTCCCGGTACTGAACTATGTTTTATTTACGTTTTTTTTTTGCTTTGGAACGCCTCATCATCATCTCATGACCTTCCATTTATACAATGTTATCTTACAACGTGTTACGGGTATTTTTGCACGATTGATTTAATATTAATTGATTAATTAATAATCAATTAATTGATTAATTATATATATTAATTGATTATTAATTGATTAATTATATATATTAATTGATTGTTAATTGATTAATTATAATTAAAATTTGCCACCAAAATACTCACTGGAAGCCCGTTTTCGAAAAATAAAGGGTCCAGATGATCCCAAAAATATCGAAATACCCAAAATCGATATAAAATTTGTAAAAAACGGCCTCGGGAAACATCCGGGACCTCCGGGACACGCCGGGAAACACCCGGGCGGGCCCCACAGGCACCCAAGGGTCAGCCGCCACGTGGCAGCACCTCTGCAGGCCTCCCAAAGGGCAAGACCCTGTTTCACCACGTGTTGGCCATCTGGTGGGCGAGGAAAAGGGCTGACATCAGCTCTATGATGACTGCTGACATCATCAACGTGGAGAGCAAGCCTCCAAGCAGCCAGCCACCTTCTCCCCGCGCGTGTGGGCGTGTCGCTGCTCCGATCGGCGTGATTTTGGCGGCGTTGGATCGGCCACGTCCCGAGGATGCGAAAAAACATATAATATTGCACCAGGGGCTTCCCGAGCCAAAAGATATTTGCATTTGAATCCCCAGGTTCTCTTATAAATAGAAGCTCGGTTTCAGTTAAACGGTAACTCATTCTCTCTCAACGGAACTCGACCAAAACTCTCTCGAGCACCCTCTAAACATCTCCCCCTCGAATATTACACTAATGTTGAGCGTCGGAGGTAAATTCAGGGGGCTCCCCCCCCCCCCCCCCGGTTCTCCCTGATCTCGGGTTTTTGTTTTGTTCAGGTTCCGAGACAGAAAAAAACATTTGAGCGGAAGTTCTGGAGAAGATTTTGGCACGATCTAAGACCCTCCTTGCCAAGGTTCTAGGTCCGTGAGGTGCTCGTTCTATCCAGTATTCTTGTATCTCCGACAGATATACAGATTACGCGGATAGCCCGAGGACCCGGATCTGTCCCCGTGACACCGGTCGAGGGTCTAATATGTCAAGGTCCACTTGAAAGTCAATATTGTGACCCCCCCCCCCCCCCCTACACGGTGGTCAAGAGTCCGTTTTTGGTATCCCGAACCTGTAATCCGGGCCAGGCCAAGTCCTGGCCCTATTAGCAACAGGTAGTGGAGTTTACCACGGATTTTTGATTACCGAGTCAGCGGAGGATCCGATTGACTCAAAAGTCCAGGAGTCCAAGCCCAAAGTCCACAAAAGTCAACAAGACGACATTGGGCCCGGCCCAAAACAAGCAATTGGGCCGCTAAATGTTTGAATCTTTTGTCTGCATTAACATTTTGACGCTAGAAGGAGGGGGGCCACGAGTTTAAAACCTCGAGTCCCTACCAGCACATCCAACCACATTCGAAGATATTCGAGTACATTCGAACGCGTTCGAACACACTCGAAGGCACTCGAAGAAACTCGAAGGCATTCGAACACGCTTGAAGGCACTCGAAGAGACTCGAAGGCACTCGAAGAAACTTGAAGGCATTCGAACAAACTCGAAGGCATTCGAACACACTCGAAGGCATTCGAAGTCACTCGAAGGCATTCGAACACATTCGAATACACTTAAAGACGCTCGAAGCTCCGATGTCAGACGCGACAGAAGGCACCTCTTCCCGCCCCACGGGAAGTATCGCTCTCAACACCCGGGCCCGAGTAAACGTACGCCGAACCAAGGCTCTCAATCGACCCGAGACGAGCACGCGACAAGAGCCCGCTGTCAACGAAGAAAAAGAAAGGTTAACCCGGCTGGAGGATAGCGTTTTCCACCTGGCTGATTTTGTTTCCAAACGACTCGGCAGCAGTAACACCAACCTTGAAGCCATCAAAGAAAAGGAGAGTCCAGAAGAGGCCCTCGAAATCGCACAACGAAGGCCACCTGCAACTCAGCAGGCCCGTCAAGGCATTCAGGAGCCGGCCCAGTCACAGTCAACTCGACGTTCAGCCTTTGAACGTCTGGGAAGAGACAAAAGTAACGCTGAAGGCATTAAGGCACGGAGGAACCATCGTCAACAGGTACCCGCCCGGACACGTCCGAAAAATCAGGAGGATCTCCGCCACCGTCTAAGTCGCTCCCGTCAAGAAGGAGACTTGCGACAACACCTCGAACGACGAAAGGAGGAACCTCATCCTCAAGAAGATCTGGA
Organism: Parietaria judaica; assembly: GCA_954871525.1. NCBI lineage: Eukaryota > Viridiplantae > Streptophyta > Magnoliopsida > Rosales > Urticaceae > Parietaria > Parietaria judaica. The sequence goes on along the minus strand of OX940860.1, from coordinate 57,203,267 downwards.
CAGTGCCGAGTCGGAGGGGTCAAAAAGTTCTGCACCCCCCGCCATATATCATGTGACGAGAAGAGCCAACACAGCCCCGACCCCTGGCTCGACAGCACCTCCGCCAAACGACGGAATGAAAAACGAGGTTCAGGCTCTAAGAAGAGAGCTGAGAGAACTCGCCGCCGCCAATAACACCGATCCCGCCAAACGAAGTATGGCAGAGGGAGTCATCTCCCTTCTGGCAAGCCACCTACTCGACAAAGGCCTCAGTGGAGACCTCCGATTCCCGCTAAATCTCATCTACGACGGCACAACAGACCCCACATACCATCTGGTGCAATACCAATTCGCCATGCGGGCGAAGAGATGCTCACCCTCCATAATGTATCACGCATTCTGCCTCACCCTTGCCGGACCAGCCTTCGAATGGTATCAGCGACTCCCCAAAGGGTCGATTGAGTCCTTCGAAGAACTGACGGAACGCTTCATATCCCGCTTCGCCAGCTCAATCACGCAGCGAAAGGGTAAGTCATACCTATGGTCCCTCAAGCAACGCAAAGACGAGTCCCTCCAAGCTTACTTAAAGAGGTTCACGGAGAAGGCGAATAAAGTCGTCAGCTATACCGACGACGACGCCGTCACCGCAGTAATCGACGGCCTCCTAGTAAGCGAATTCACACGTTCCCTTGTCAAAAAGAGACCTGCTTCCATGGCCGAACTGATGGCTAGGGCGGCAGAAGACATTGCCGCCGACGAATACTTCGTCAGTCGAAACCAACTCAGCCTAGGTGAGTAAGGCCGGAACGACCAAATGAGATGTGATGACGAGACTTCAAGAAAAAGGCAACGTCAGCAGTCAAACTCTGAAGGACGACATCAGTCCTTTAGACGGGCGGAGGGTTTTCGCAAGAACATGAATTACACCCCGTTGACCGCGTCGGCAGCAACAATCTTTAACCTCCACAAAGAGAAGTTTGATCCTCCGCGGCCCCTGCCCAGAAAAGCCAACCGAGACAAAAGTCGGTACTGCGAATATCACCAGGACCACGGCCATTTGACATCAGAATGCTGGCAACTGAAGAAACAAATCGAGCAGCTCATCCAGGACGGACAATTAAAAGAGTTTGTCAAAAAACTCGTGGCCGGAAGCGGAAAAGCTAACAACCCTCTGCTTCATGAAGGTGAACAACCCCAAGACGATCCCAAGCCATGCCAAGACGAAGAGCGAACAAAAGGCAAAGCTCCCCAATATCACGTGGTATCCACCATCCTAGGTGGACCAGAAACGGGGGACTCCAATAACAAACGAAAGAGATACGCCCGAGCCCTGGAAAATGACGAAGAGGAACACCAGATCAACCTTACGAACCTAACCAGTTCAACAACGGTGCTTCCCAGCTAGGCCATCACTTTCACAGAAGAAGAGACTCGACAAATCTCGCACCCCCACAACGACGCCATCGTGGTAAAGACATTGATCGCCAACAACCGAATCAGGCGAGTGATGGTCGACAATGGAAGCTCGGCTGACATTATCTTCAAATCCGCCCTTGAACGCATGAGTCTAGGAGGACTCGTCCCGACACCCATCAAGACCCCGCTCTACGGTTTCAACGAAAAGCCGGTTTTTGCCGAAGGAGCCATCGACCTCCCAACAACGTTCGGATCCGAAGGCGGAGCCATAGTAACCAAAATGATCTGATATCTCCTAGTAGACCAACCATCGTCCTACAACATCATCATGGGAAGACCGTCTCTCAACAAACTTCAGGCCATCACCTCCACCTTCCACTTGCTCGTAAAGTTTCCCACGGAGAACGGGATCGGAATCCTAAGAGGAAGCCAACGGGAATCCAGGACTTGCTACGCCCAGGGAACGAAAACCGGGAAAAACGAGTTGGTCATCCACACAATCCAACAGCCGGACGAAAAACTCACCTCCAGTTCCGAGGAAACACGGATGTTCGGCGAGCTCGACCCAAGAGACACAAGGCGCAAACCCTCGATGGAACCCTCTTCCGACGTAACGGCCATCGTCTTGGACGAAGAAAAGCCAGAGAGGACGGCTTCGATCGGCGCCCAATTGCCCGTCATGATTAAAACGCAACTGGTCGCCTTCCTGCGAGAGTTCAAATACGTCTTTGCCTGGTCGCACGCCGACATGCCAGGCATCGACCCCGAAGTGGCCATCCACAGACTCAACATCGAGAAAGGAAGACCGCCCAAAGTACAACGACGACGAGCCTTTAATCCCGAAAGGTATCAAGCCATCAACGACGAAGTTAACAAGCTCATCACAGCGGACTTCATCAAGGAAGTCACATACCCGGATTGGGTGTCCAACGTCGTCATGGTGAAAAAGCCCAACGACAAGTGGTGAATCTGCATAGACTATTCCGACCTCAACACGGCGTGTCCGAAGGATTGTTTCCCTCTCCCGAGAATCGATCAGCTTGTAGACGCGATCGCTGGCCACCAGCTCATGAGCATGATGGACGCGTATTCAGGATACAACCAAATCCAAATGCACGAACCCGACCAGATACACACCACGTTCATCACTGACCGTGGCCTCTACTGTTACAAAGTCATGCCCTTTGGGCTCAAGAACGCTGGAGCCACGTACCAGCGCTTGGTCAACCGAATGTTCGCCCCATTGATCGGCAAAACGATGGAAGTCTATGTCGATGACATGATCGTCAAAAGCCTTGAAGAAGCCGACCACGTCAGAGATCTTCGAGAAACCTTCACTCTCCTCCGAAGGTACCAGATGAAGCTGAACCCCACCAAGTGCGCATTCGGGGTCGAATCTGGGAAATTCCTGGGGTTCATCGTCAACCGATGAGGGATCGAATCGAACCCCGAAAAAATCTGGGCTCTAATCGAAATGAAGAGCCCCCGGAGAATCAAAGAAGTGCAAAGTCTCAACGGGCGCATCAACGCCCTGGGCCGATTCGTATCAAAGGCCACAGACCGGTGCCAACCATTCTTCCAGGCCCTCAAAGGCGGGAAGAATTTCGCCTGGGACGAGAAATGTGAAGCCGCATTCCAAGAGTTGAAAGTCTACCTCGGATCACCGCCTTTGCTGTCCAAACCAAAAGACGATGAGGCCCTGTTCCTCTATCTCTCCATCTCAACCAGGGCCCTCAGCGCAGTCCTTGTTCGAGAAGAAGAAAAGAAGTAGATGCCAGTCTACTACGTCAGCAAAGCTCTCCTTGACGCAGAAACCCGCTACACGCAGATCGAAAAATTGGCGCTCGCACTGATCACCACCGCGAAGAAGCTCCGCCCATACTTCCAAGCTCACCAAATCATAGTGAGAACAGAGCACCCGGTCCAAAAGGCGCTCCTCAAAAGTACTTCAACTCGAATGACGATCTGGTCACAAGAATTGGGAGAATACGGTGTGGAGTACCAGCCCCGAATCGCGATCAAAGCACAAGCGGTAGCAGACTTCATCGCCGAATTCACAAACGATGCCGCGGTCGAAACCGAAGAGGAACTCGACAGGTTGCCTCAAGCAACCAAACGAAAATCGAGCCCCGACGGTCCCCTCTGGAGCCTCCACGTTGACGGCGCCTCCAACACCAGCGGCTCAGGGGCGGGTATCTTGCTTACCAACGCCGAGGGTGGAAAGCTATGCTACGCCATCCAATTCGGGTTCAACGCCACTAACAACGAGGCAGAGTACGAGGCACTGCTGGCCGGGCTTTAGATCGCACAAAAACTCGAAGCGAAAAACCTGAAGATCTACTGCGATTCTCAACTAATCGTGAAACAAGTAGAAGGCGAATACCAGGCTAAAGAAGAAAATATGGCGGCCTACCTCGCAGAGGCACAGCATCGCTTGGAGTTCTTGGCCTGGTATGAAATCACTCAAATACCTCGAGCCGAGAACTTCGAGGCCGACACATTAGCCAGAATGGCATCAGGAGCTGACAACGAGGAACTAGCAAAGTTCCTATCGAGGCCCTCGAGTACCCATCCATCAAGAAAAGCCAAATCCTTGCCATCACTGGCGAAGAAGAAGAAGAAGACAATTGGCTGTCGCCTATCATCAAGTACTTGGAGCGGGGCGTTCTCCCCGCTGACCGAAACAAAGCACGACAACTTAAACTTCGGGCGACAAGATATGTGATGCATGACGGCAGTCTTTATAAGTGCGGTTTCATGCAGCCCCTTCTCAAATGTCTTCCCCGGGACGATGCAGATCTCGTCCTTCAAGAAATCCATGAAGAAATCTGCGGCAATCACTACGCCGGACGATCTCTGGCCCTCAAAGCCCTCAAACAAGGCTACTTCTGGCCAACTCTCAGAAAGGACACGAATGAAATTTCCCGCAGATGCGATAAATGCCAACGGTTCGCCAAGGTATCTCATCTACCTGCGGTCCCCTTATGTCCAGTAATGGTCCCACGACCCTTCGCCAAGTGGGGGATCGACCTGATTGGAAAGCTGCCAAAAGACCCAGGAGGTGTCGAGTACGCAATAGTGGCCATCGACTACTTTACCAAGTGGGTCGAGGCGAAGCCAATCGCGAAAATCACACAGAAAAACACGACGAACTTCATTTGGTGCAACATCGTCTGTCGACACGGGATTCCCGCCTCGCTGATAACCGACAATGGGAAGCAGTTCGACAATGTCGACCTCCGAACTTTCTGCCAAGATCTCGGAATCAACAACACTTATTCGTCGCCCGTCTACCCCCAGGCAAACGGCCAAGTGGAGTCAGTCAACAAAGACATCAAGATGATCCTGAAAAGGAAACTCGATGAAAAGAAAGGCAGATGGGCAGAGGAATTGCCCCCCGTACTCTGGGCCTATCGGACTACCACGCGCAACGCCACCGGTGAGACCCCGTTCGCTCTAACCTACAGAGTTGAGGCGGTCATCCCCGCTGAGATAAGCGTCCCCTCACCACGGGTCGAGTTCTTCGACGAAGAACACAATGACGAAGCACTGCGACAAGAACTTTATCTTCTAGAGGAGAAGCGGAACGAAGCGTACTCCAGACTAGTCGCCCAGAAGTGAGTGGTAGAACGCTACTACAACTCTAAAGTCAAGGCAAGACGTTTCTTGGAAGGAAGCCTGGTCCTAAGAAAAGTAGGCCAAAACACTCAAGTCCTCGGCGCCGGAACCCTCGGGCCAACCTGGGAAGGCCCGTACCGTATTTCCAAAGTAATCCGAGACGGAACGTACCGGCTACAGGAAATGGGGTGTTACGAAATCCCCCGCCCCTGGACCGTCGAACACCTGAAGCAGTACCACCAGTGATAATGTACCACCAAGTGACAATGTACCACCGGCTTGGAAATAGCTCCGATAGCCGACCTATGTAAAAGAAGAGCGCCACAAGAAGCGCCACATGTATATAAAATCTTCCTTTTCCACGAATGAATGTCTTTTAATGTTTTTCTCATAACCGTTACAAGCTTACTTGGAAACTGGGGGGTTGACAATAAAAAAAAATGGAAACCAGGGAAGACCCGTGTCCTAATCCCGCCAACTCAAGCGACAAAGCCGCCTCGCAAGTAGTCCTCGGCTCGTAACCGAGCGTTTGTTGACGCGCAACTTGCCATAAGTCCGGGACTTATAGCGTTAAATACAACGCGACCCGGCTCCAAGTTTACAAAGCCGTCTTGCAAGTAGTCCTCGGCTCGTAACCGAGCGCTTGTTGACGCGCAACTTGCCATAAGTCTGGGACTTATAGCGTTAAATACAACGCGACCCGGCTCCAAGTTTACAAAGCCGCCTCGCAAGTATTCCTCGGTTCGTAACCGAGCGTTTGTTGACGCGCAACTTGCCGTAAGTCCGGGACTTATAGCGTTAAATACAACACGACCCGGCTCCAAGTTTACAAAGCCACCTCGCAAGTAGTCCTCGGCTCGTAACCGAGCGCTTGTTGACGCGCAACTTACCATAAGTCCGAGACTTATAGCGTTACATACAACGCGACCCGACTCCAAGTCCACAAAGCCGCCTCGCGAGTAGTCCTCGGCTCGTAACCGAGCGGTTGTTGACGCGCAACTTGCCATAAGTCCGGGACTTATAACGTTAAATACAACGCAACCCGGCTCCAAGTATACAAAAACACCTCGAAAATGGTTCTCGGCCTAAAGCCGAACGCTTGACAACACGCAACACGCAATGAGACCACGACATCAGTCAAAAGCTCGAAGTACTTAATGCATGGCTAGTAAGCGGATCTTATCCCGAGATAATCAGATAAGAGACGAGCAAAGAGTCAACATACAGAAGAAAGATAAAAGATTGACATTCACAGGTCAATATTACAATTACACCATATTACAAGTCAACATTACATCATATTACAAATGGTCATGCCTAAACCATGGCGGCTTACTACAACAGAACATGCCCGCCTATACAAAGGGTACATCCAAAGGCGCTACAAAACTCGTGCCACGCGCGACAAGACTAAAAGTTACAAACACTATACGTGGGTAAAAGACAGCTCCTCATTGTTTCGAAAAAGCTCCCCATTTTTTTGAAAAAGAAGAAAAACAAGGGAAGCAGCCTGTCACGACAAATGATCGTCGTCATCCGTGGCCTCATCATCTGCCTCACTATCTCCGGCCGCCTCATCATCCGCCTCGTCGCCCCCGGCAACTGCATCTGCCGCCTCCTCATCATCCGCCTCGTCGCCCCCGGCAGCTGCATCCGCCGCCTCCTCGTCGGCAGGGGCTATATGGCTGATGTCGGGAACATAATAGTCGGCAGAAACGAAAGGAGAAGCCGGAGGAACATGACCCCCAGCTCCGCCGCCCACACTGGCCACACTGCCAACGCCCGAAGGATGAGTACCCGCGGAGTTCACAATCCCGTTCACCAGGAAGTTCATTATCGGCCCTGGGGGAGGAATAAGAGCGATGAAAGGCTCCAACGCTGCCAGGACTTCCGACGGAACCCGGTGGTTGTAAAGGAAGGAGGTGCAGATATACATATGGGGGTTTGCACGAAGCATATCCATCACGCCATCCACAAAACCCACTCACCTCGCCGACTCACGCTCGGCGACGCGCGTTTCCCGAAGATGCGCTATCTCCTCCAGCCCCGCAGCACGAGCATCCCGGAGATGCGCTATCTCCGCGTCCCTCATCGCTAATGTCTCATGGACGACCCCAAGCTGGGCGGTGTAGTGAGCGACGTCGGCCTGGGCACGAGACGCGTTTCTGGAGGCAGCCAGATGCCCCTCATGTGATTCCCGGACAAGTTGCATGGCAGCTGCGTTGTAAAACTGCGAAGAATCCCCCGGACTCCCGAAACCGTGCGCTCCGGAGCGCTCAATCCGCCCCACAGGGGCGGTCTCCTCATACAACCCCCCGGTGTAGCTCGACTCTCCGCGAGCCGAGTAATTATACGGAGGTGTCACCTGCAACAAGTAAAAACCGTGAGTACGCCCTCTCGAAAAATAAAAAGAAAGAACCAACGAAACAGTAAGATATACCTCCTGACCAGCTCCGTAAACGGGGAATACCGGCTCGGACACCGGAGCTGCCCATAAGGCGCTAAAGGATAATATCCTGGAAACGCCGAATCAGCCATCGGAGGCTGACCATATGTGGAGTCATGCGCCCCAGTGGGCATACCATAACCATAATCTACCCCCGGCAAGGGAGGCGCCCCAGGCGGAGGGACAGGATCTGTTCCCCCATAACCGGGGGCCGGAACATCTGAAGATCCCGCACTCGCAGGAAAAGGCGGAATACCCCAAGGCCAGTTGTCACGGCGGTCCATATCTGCAAAAGAAAAAACAACCAGGTTAGCCACAAAGTACAACAAAATAAACAGTAAAGGCAAATAGGCAGAAAAATATACGGCAATAAGGGACCTATCTTCAAAGCCTGGCATCGGCTCGGCCACGGTTTCAGGAGACATCTACCCCGACCGGATCCAGGCCTCCCTCGTTAAAAAAGAGGCAAAACGTCCAGGAATGGCGGACCCCGTTAAGAAAAAACTGACGAAGCCTCGATCCTCGACGCTGGTGCTCATGAACAGCCGAGGAATCCCGAATCCTCGGGGAATGGATCCCAATAAGTGCTTGGGATCCAAACCCATCGACTATGCCAGTCCGGGTCTAGGACCGGACCCAAATATCTGACCCGGAATCCCTAGACGGGCCGAGTGAAAACCCATTTGTTGACCCTTTGGTCATCCTGGGAAACAACGATGGGCAGAAGCCTCCGAAGCTGAGTAGGAGTGACATCTCGACCTTGTCTCTCCTGCCACATCAAGAAAATCCCGGCAGCAAACCACCAGGTATCCGGGCAGACTTGAAGCGGATGCAGGTCCAGCGACATTAGAAGCCGCTCTACCAAAGAAGGGATCGGCAGCGAAAAGCCCAGCCAAAGACTCTCCAAAGGAACCGCGACCATCCCGTTGCGGGGATATCCGGGGAGTTCCCCCTCCAACGGGGCACACACCCCCGGCAAGACAAGACATTCGGCCCTAAAAAAGGCCTCCAGCTCCGCCGAAGTGACGGAACTCGCGATGTTGACGTCCGGGAAAAGTGCGGGAGAACGCAGCCGATAAAGGTCGTCCTCACTTGAGGAAGGCCCGGCACTCCTCCTAACTGTCCTATCAAAATTCGGGCATGACCTGCCTGCTATATCGGCACCATGACGTGGCCCTTCCATGCCATGAACTCCATAAGCAGCACCTGCGGCAGCCCTAATATCTACACCGGGGGATCTCAGACCCGCTCCCGGGACAACGGAAAAATTATATGCGGGACCCGACATGGGTTGACCCGCCTCCGCCAACGAAGGCCTCGACGACCCGAATATCGATCGGGGCCTCGCATGAAATATCTGTTGAAATTCCGGAGTTCTCAGAAAATCAGCCGGGTACCACCGACCGCCGGCATTGGCCGTTATCGTCAACAATATAGTCACCGGCCGGGCTCGACCACCGCGGGCCCCACGGACTTCGGGAAATTGGGGGGTCCGGCCGGAGCTACCCCCGCGGATCCGGAGCACGGCTGGACTTGCCGGAACCACCCCCGCCGTCAGGGGAACCCCGTCGGAAAAATGAGGCGGGTCCCCGCCGGCCAAGGAACCCACCGAAGCGGGTAAAAGGAGGCGGCCCGGCCGAATTATCCCATCGCCGGAGCCACCCGACTCCGGCACGAACCAACTCGGCCGACCCTCCCCGGCAAGTCGCCACCGTTCTCTGCCGGCAACGAGGCCCACGGATCGGGCCACAAAGGACCCGATCTCGCCGGAGCTCGGATCCCCAAAAGCCACAAGAGATCGGGTTCCCCTCCCTTCACCGGAGAGCTCCACCGGCCTGAACCCACTCACCCGAGCTCCCCCGTCGCGCCGCCCGTGCTCGCCATCGGCAGCAGCTCCCATAACGCCGGCCAGGGCAGCCGAGTTGCCTCCGAAACCTCGCGAGTCAAACCCACGCAGATCTGGGTTTGACCGAGGTCCTCCATCACCTCCAGCGAGCTCCACCGGCACAGATCCGGTCGCCATCGAGCTCCGGTCATCAGACGACCACCTTCCGCCGGCGTCAGAGCCCACGGCTCCGCCATGGACGAGCTCGAGCTCGTTCGACCTCTACAGAGCCAAACGCCCTTCCCCGAGCTCCACCACCTCACCAGCGGCCACCACTGACCTCACCGGACTCGCCTCTTCAAGCCGGTCATGGTGGTGGTCTTCTCCGGCGACGACGAGCTCCGGCGAAGAGGAGGTGGCTGATCTCTCCATTCGGCCTCACGGGGTTTCGAGATAAAAAGTCGCTCGAATTCGATTTCGAGTTTTAGACTTCGTTTTTTCGAAAATTATGACGAGGCTCGTAAAATGGGAACGCTAGATAACGAAGATACGGACACTATGCAAAAATCGGAATTCAAAAATGCTACCCGGTAAAGAAGTTACAGAAGAAAAACGTACCTTTTACTATTCACCGGAAGAAAATAGCTCGTGAATCCGAATGAACCGTCCTACCTCCAATTTATAAAGTTTCTCGGAAATTAAAAATTCCCGAAAAACTGGGGGGTTAATGTTACGGGTATTTTTGCCCGATTGATTTAATATTAATTGATTAATTAATAATCAATTAATTGATTATTAATTGATTAATTATATATATTAATTGATTAATTATAATTAAAATTTGCCACCAAAATACTCACCGGAAGCCCATTTTCGAAGAATAAAGGGTCCAGATGATCCCTAAAATATCGAAATACCCAAAATCGATATAAAATTTGTAAAAAACGGCCTCGGGAAACATCCGGGACCTCCGGGACACGCCGGGAAACACCCGGGCGGGCCCCACAGGCCCCCAAGGGTCAGCCGCCACGTGGCAGCACCTCTGCAGGCCTCCCAAAGGGCAAGACCCTGTTCTGCCACGTGTTGGCCATCTGGTGGGCGAGGAAAAGGGCTAACATCAGCCCTATGATGACTGCTGACGTCATCAACGTGGAGAGCAAGCCTCCAAGCGGCCAGCCACCTTCTCCCCGCGCGTGTGGGCGCGTCGCTGCTACGATCGGAGTGATTTTGGCGGCGTTGGATCGGCCACGTCCCGAGGATGCGAAAAAACATATAATTTTGCACCAGGGGCTTCCCGAGTCAAAAGATATTTGCATTTGAATCCTCGGGTTCTCTTATAAATAGAAGCTCGGTTTCAGTTAAACGGTAACTCATTCTCTCTCAACGGAACTCGACCAAAACTCTCTCGAGCACCCTCTAAACATCTCCCCCTCGAATATTACACTAATGTTGAGCGTCGGAGGTGAATTCGGGGGCTCCCCCCCGGTTCTCCCTGATCTCGGGTTTTTGTTTTGTTCAGGTTCCGAGACAGAAAAAACACATTTGAGCGGAAGTTCTAGCGAAGATTTTGGCACGATCTAAGACCCTCCTTGCCAAGGTTCTAGGTTCGTGAGGTGCTCGTTCTATCCAGTATTCTTGTATCTCCGACAGATATACAGATTACGCGGATAGCCCGAGGACCCAGATCTGTCCCCGTGACGCCGGTCGAGGGTCTAATCTGTCAAGGTCCACTTGAAAGTCAATATTGTGACCCCCCCTACACGGTGGTCAGGAGTCCGTTTTTGGTATCCCGAACCTGTAATCCGGGCCAGGCCAAGTCCTGGCCCTATTAGCAACAGGTAGTGGAGTTTACCACGGATTTTTGATTACCGAGTCAGCGGAGGATCCGATTGACTCGAAAGTCCAGGAGTCCAAGCCCAAAGTCCACAAAAGTCAACAAGACGACATTGGGCCCGGCCCAACACAAGCAATTGGGCCGCTAAGTGTTTGAAGCGTTTTTTTGCATCAACACAACGTAAGGAATCTCACACTTTTCTTTCATGATCTTGATGTCAGACCGATGAGCTTATGTGTTGCATGGATATGAACCAAACCATAGTTAAATATAAGGCGGTCGAGTAAAAATATAAATCCCTTTCAACATAACTTTGGTTCCACATCTCGTTTGTAGAAGTTAAATCACTGCTCGAGTAAAAATACATGATAAACAAAATTAATCGAATGATGGGTACTTTCTCCAACAAAATCATCTTCGGAAACACCGTCAACGAAAACGTGATCTGGGACGCCCTCCAAAACTTTGAACACAAAATTTTCATCACATTTCATTTCCATCTCTTACAATCAATAGTCGGAACATCAAATGGAACTTACATGAACTTTACAACAAATTGGAACATTACAAAGAAAAACGGTCTAGCTAATTAACCAATATGAAAAAAAAAATCAAATGATAGCCAAAAACAGAAGTCCAGGGATATGTTAATATTATAAAATGAAATTCCTTATTAAATCATGGACTCAAGTAACCAAAAAAAAAAATGGTTCAATAACCGTCTAATAAATGCAAAAAAACCAAACCCAACCGGAGAAAAAGTGAGCCAAATTCACAACAACAGAACAAATTTTGTTGTTGAAAAATGACCCCAAACACATAGAAACAAAAGTGAGAAGTTTTCAGATCTATAGATAGAAAAACTTGAGAGTTAGGACTTTTTTATTTTACCGTACATAAGGCCCAGTATTAGATAATTTTAAAACAAATAAGAACTTTGTAAATAATAGAAATTTGCAGTAGAATTTAAAAAATCAGTGCATTGGTCATAGAAAATGTACCTCTCTTTCAAAATAATTTTGGTTCCACATCTCATTTGTAGAAGTTAAATCCCTGCTCGAGAAGAAACACATGAGAAAAAAAAATAACCACTGCTCGAGAAAAAACACATGAGAAACAAATATAGCCTGATACTTGGTATTTTCTCCAAAGAAATCATCTTCGGAACCACTGTCAACAAAAACGTGATCTTGGACGCACCCTCCAAGACTTTAAAAACAGAAATTCATTCCATTTTGTTTTCATCTCTTTTCTTTCTTGAAACCAGATCAAAATTATTCATCTCTTTTCACTTGAAAACTGGTATTTATTTTGCTACTAAGATCAGTAAGTGAGGATCACAATAAAGATCCATATTTTTTTTTGCAGAGCAATTACAACAAACATAAAGATCAAACATGAAATGCATTTAACGAAGCTTGATAAAACATTAAATAAACAGCGAAACTGACATATTTCTACGTTTTCAACAAAATCTAATGCCGCATTAATAACGACATTATCCAATTTTGTAAATGATCGAGCAATTAAATTTTACAGATCTTCGAATTAAAATCCATCTATGCACATAAAAGATAGATCTAAAATCTTGATCCTAAATCACAATGCATCAAAAGAAATTGAATTTAACATAGACAAACAGAGTTATCGAGGCCTAGTGAAGAACTTTTATTACTTGGTCATTTTATCAAGAAGCCATATACAGAAGGAAAAAAAATATTCAATGACTATTTAATCTAATCCAAGCTCAAATTGTTTCCTAAGCTGAAATTATAATACAAAAACCATTTCAAATTCCAATATTAGACCAAAATTTAACCAAAAAATTCATTAAGTCGAATATAGATTCTAAACTTCATACCAAATTCAAACAAAATTTAATCCAACTGTAAGGATGATAAACAAAAGATGGTTTATAAGAGTACCTTAGTTCTTGACAGGGTTGGTTGGCAAATGCATTTGAATCCTTCATCAGTGATTAATTTAAGCATAAAGTTAGTAAAATTAAAAATCGATCAAGAATATTTCTGCAAAAACCATGTCAAGAGAATAGCCATGCATAGCCCAATCTGGTAATGAAAGCATCAAAATAAAAATAAAAATTAATGTGAGAAAAAAAGAATGAAAACAATGGTTTATTAGTCCCTAAAGTCTTTGAGATGAAAATACACATAGCTATATATAGTAAACTTCTAATATTAAGTAATTATACTAATATTCAGTAAACCAATATGTCAGTTTTGAATTTTCAGTAAATTTAAAACCAAGTAGCCCATGGCACTTGGTCAATTTCTAATAGTAGCATCTCATCTAGGAAATATTTAGTTAACTCTATATCATGATAAATACTTGGAACGATTCTATAATAATCGATGAAGTACTTATACCTATTTGATGGATTGAAACTAATTCTACAATATGCTCCATATTGTCGTTATCACACAATTACCTCTTTTTCCATGCTTCTTGATAAAAGAAATTTGTCTTCTGGTATCTTCATGATGTCACATCGATCACTTGTGAGAAGAACAATAATTGAGAATTGCAAACAAAAACGAAAATTCCACAAATAAGATCAAGCTGAAAACAAAAATGAAAAATCAGAAAAATTCCACAAAACAAATCAATAAAATCATGATAAATTCAATTTTCTTAAGTATAAAATCATGTTAAAGCAGTGGCGATAAAATATTATTTATAATTTTGATGATAAAATTTAATAAAAAATTGTGATTTATAAACAAAAAACTATATTATCAAATCTTATAAATTATTTTTCATCTATGATTAAATATATATTAAAAATTATAAATTATTAATAATGAATAATTGACATATTTTCTTAAAAATAAATATTTATGTAACAGTTGAACTCAACTCATTGAAGAATTTGTCCGAATATTAATAACAAAATTTTTGAACGACCGTAAAGAAACTTCATGAGAGAATTTAAGAAAGAAAGTTTCATGGAAAAACAAAAAGAAGAAAATAACCACGTAACTAATGAAAACAACAAAACCAGTACTCAACTAAAAATATTTTACATAGAGAAACTTCATGAATCCGGCGCCACTGTTAACATGTCAAATGTTAAGCGAACAATTATAAGCCAAAATAGTATAATTTGTTAAATTAATCGATGTGAATTATTTTGGTTGCAGGTTATGTATATATTCACACAACAAAAACACCTAATAGAAAATTTTAAAACGTTTAGGTTTGGTTCCATTGCTTGAGAATCTACAAGGAAACAACAAACTCTTGTGCCACATTACCTACAACAACGAACAAAAAAAATCAAAATAGATTTGAACTTTCCATCCAAATTAGTATTCAAAAATGAAAAATCTGCAATTCTCTATGACCGAGCAAGGCTGCAACGGATATTAAGGCCGGCGACACCATGAGCTACAAACTGTAAATGTAGAAGAATCCTAAATGTAACACAGAAAGAGTTACAAACAGTATAAACAAAATAATTTTAACAGTAAAATAAATAATTTGATTATGTTCAAGTTGAAACACAGATTAGATATAAACTTTTTATAAATTAAAAGTAATTGTAACCTAGTATTCACACCTCTGTCACATGTTTTAACTAAATTTAAACAAAACTTTTGGAATTAAGAATCCCACCAGAGATGGGACGAAAGACAAATAGCTTGAAGAAATTCATGAGAAAATCAACAAAATCATAAACAATGCCCCAAAAATCAACCCTTTAATATCTTCTGACTATAGCTGAAACCAAATTCCAGGAATTAGAAAATATTACTGGAGAAACGACTAATGGCTATCAATTTAAGGAAATCCGAGAAAAATTAACAAAAGCTCAAACACTGTCCTAAAAAGTAATCCGATTAACATATTTTGACTAAATTTGGAACCAAAATCCGCTAAATAAGAATCTCACCGGAGAATAGACTAAAGGCCAGCCGATTCCAAAATCCCTGTAAAATCAACAAAATCATAAACAATAGCCACTAATCAATGCTTTAACATCATTTTACCGAAATTTGAAACCAAGGACCAGGAAATAAGAATCTTCCGGAGAATTGCCATTGAAAAAATAGCTAAGGCGTCTTTCAATAGGAGAAAGAAACTTACGAACAAAATCTCGAATTCTTTGACTGGAGAGTGACTCGGAAGGATCGACTTGTCACAATAGCTGAAAAGGCAATCACACAAAGAAGAAAGAAATGAATCAAAAGTGATTTCAATGGAATTAATACGAAATCAGAGAGCGACTTACTTTAATTAAGGAATTCCCAGGAAAAAAAAAAAAACCGCTGAAAAAATAATTGATGTTGGTTCGCTCGCTTGGCACCAAGCCATGGAGGTTTTGCCGGAGATGCTCGCGTGAAGAGAGAGACTGAGTCGAATGAATCAATCGGAGGCGTCGCCAGACACATGCCCGGGAAGGACATGGAAGTGGCTCGGGAGAGAGCTTGAAGGTCGTGAATTAGAGAGGGAATAAACAGGCGTGTAATGAACATTTAATATTACCTAATGAATTGAGAGTAAATGAGGAGACTTAATAAAATGGGGTCATACGAAAGACCTAAATCAAAGATGAACAAGAGACCACTTCATTCACATTTATTTAGTAATAACTAATGTGAGAGCACTTCATCTTCATGGTTGTTTCTTATTAAAAAAAAATTATAAAATGGTGAAAATTTAGAAAAATAAGATTCTTTGTTTCCAAGCTTTTTAGATAGGCAATTTATTGTTGGTAGATTTTTCTTTTATATATATATATATATATAGATTTTAATTTTCGAGTCTATTGTGGGTTACAGGATCTCTTTGAATAAAAATTGTTGCTCTTGTCGGCTAATAGAACGGTATGGGAGGAGTAGGCAACAATTTCGGGTTCGGGTATGGCTATTTTTTCCAATAAATGTTGGTAGAAAACACAGTTGGTGATACAAATGGTACAAGTTTCATTATTTCTATACAATAGAATAACATAGTTATGTAAATAAGAAATGTTTCATTGTTAAGTTTTTCAATGAATTTTCGCAATCCCGAGGCGGAATATTCATAATATAATCGAAATTAATGATCTAGATTAAATACAAGAATCAAAATAGTAGTGTTTTCTGGCCGATTTCTCCTCGTTCTTCGTGCGACCAGATGCTACATTTTTCCAAATCATAGCTCCACAAGTGTCGAGCCTCTATCTCGTCCACCACGTCGTTGCGATTCATCTATTAGACCGTATATCACATCGTCAAACTGCTAGGTCGTTCTCGGTGATTGGACGGCGAACTGGACGGAGCGCGAGGAGGAAAAAACGTGTGGCTAGAGTGCTGCTAGGGGCCGCCAAGTTTTTCTCTCTAATACTAGGGATCATGTTATATCAATTATGAGCTTAATATGATATTTATAGACCACGAGCTTAATGCAACATTAATTTATTAAGCCTCAAGCTAACAGGGTTAAGCAAACGCATTTAGATAGTTTCAGTGAAATAGTTTGCTACTCTAATTGTTATGGGTATTTTCCAGAGCCAAGAAAAATTAAGGCCCAACCCAAAAAACTTGCCCCGGGTGTCCGTTTCCAGAACCAAAAGATGGTGCAGGTGCGAAATTGATTCACAAATTTAACGCACCGGAATGGTAGAATCCGCACCATCGTGGAAGAATCCGCACCCGTAAACGTAAAAAAATGGAGATAATAATTAAATGGAAAAACCATTTGTTAATGTGTAAAAATTGCTTTAACTTAGAGTCGGATCCAAGGTTCGGGTCCCGAGCTAGACCCGCTGACCACGTGGATGATTGAACGCTGAGTCAACGCGGGTTGACTGATGATCGTCAAAGTTGGAGGTGAATCCGTCGTCCTGGATGAGTCTCCGAGCTGTTCTTAGCGATCCTTGGCGAACTTCCTTCCTTGGCGAGCTCCACGTTGGGGTGAAGTCCTTGTCTTGGCATACTCCTCGTCTTGGCGAAGTCCTCGTCTAGGCGAACTTCTGTCTTGATGAAGTTCCGAGATGTTCTTGATGATTCTTCGTGATTTCCCTCCCTTGGTGAGCTTCTATGGCGAGGGAAAACCTGCAAAAAAAAAAAAAAAAAGGAAGATCGGATCCGTGCCCCGTCGCTTATGGTTGGGTGAGGCTGCCTATGTATCTCAGTTTAAGAGAATCAGGTCCCACGTAGTTCAGGGTTAGTGATAAATGGCGGGTGAATGACGATGTTGTTTGACTCGTCGGAAGTGTCGATGTTAGCGGTGCGGGGGTGACCCTTGGCCGAATATCGGTGGTATTATCGGCGAGGGATGCTCCTTGTCGACCTCGTAGGTGTTGGCGAGCTCGTTATGGCGAGGGATGCTCCTTGTCGACCTCGTAGGTGTCCGCGTCCATGCGTTGACCTGGCGAGGGACGCCTCTGGTCGACCTCGTAGGTGTCCGCGTCCACGCGATGACCTGGTGAGGGAAGCCTTCATCGACTCGTCGAACAACCCCTCTCAGGCAAAACTCAATCCCTTGACTAATCCCAACTCTTATTTAAGCCTTTTCTCCTAAGGGAGTAGGCGAATTTCTAGAGAGAGAAAGTAGAAAGAGAAGCTCTGGAGGCCATTGTGAGTGACTGTAAAAATGAGGAAGATAAGGCTCCTATTTATAGGAAAACCAACTCCCTATAATTGAACAAAGGGGGGCCTTTGAATTTCCTCTTGCTAGAGGGGCCTTGCAGTGGCTCCTTATCATGGCTCGCCAGAGCGAAGTACTTCGCCAGGGGCTCGTCAGGGCGAGGTACTTCACCAGGGGCTCGTCGGGGGGACCTCGCCAGGAAGCTCGTCACAGCGAGGTGCTCATCAGGGCAAGGTACCTCGCGCAAGAGGTGCCTCTTTTATCAAGGGCTCTGTCTTCTTCGTCTTCTTAGCTCGGGGCCTCGCCAATGTCTTGGTTCGTGGGCCTTTGGTCTTCGTCTTCACCTTCTTAGCTCCGGGCCTCTCCAAATGTCTTGGTTCGTGGGCCTTTGATCTTCGTCTTCGCCTTCTTAGCACCGGGCCTCGCTTAATGTCTTGGGTCGTGGGCCTCCGGTCTTCGACTCCGTTGGTGGGCTTTGACTTTCACTGATGGGCTTTGACTTTCGCCAAAGGGGGCCTAATTTTTATATGTTCCGAAAAATGCACATAATATTAACCCCCTAGTTTCTTGGGTAATTGTATTGCGCGAGAAACTTTAGTTTTAAAACTTTAAGGTAACTTGTGTTATTTAGCGAGGATCCGGGCTGTCAGAGATGTTAGTCTCCTCTCCGTCCTCCCAAGGAACTGCAAATTTCCTTTAACTGGGCTTTTGTAAAATAATTTTCAAAATGCTTGCAAAATAAGCTTGTAATAAAACCTTAAATAATTCATGAAAACTAGAAAAAATAATTTGAATTTGGCTTTCACGTTAGAAAATTAAAAATGAAACTTTATAAAGTTTCAAAGTTTAATTTCCAATGCTTTTTTAATAACCTTTGAAAATAGCATTTTTCACTTAAAAACGTATAAAAACCCATTTTTGATCGTTTTTACCCATTAAAAATCGCAAACATCAGCTTGTGGGGACTAGTTTGTGCGATTTTGGGCTTGCACGGGCTTGTATAATTCGAAATTAATCAAAAAGGGAAATGAGATTAGGGTAAAATATTACCTCATAAATACCTTTTAGGGTTTAAGGCATTTTTCTCTCTCCTCCTCCTCTCCAATTCGCGATTTGCCTTTCTCCGGGGAGCTTGACGGCTTTGTTTTCCTTGCTCGCGGTGGCGATGAATTTTTCCGGCAAACTTGGCGGTATGGGGTTCGAATTCTCGGCGAACATCGCCGACGAGACCGAGCTCGGTGTAGGCGTTATCGGCGGAGCTTCCGACGAAGGCGTGGGCAGCGTTGTGGCGTGCGGTATTGCGGAGATGGCTGGCCTTGCTCCATCGGCATCATCTGGGTTGTCGGGGGTGGTCACGACAGCAGGTGGTGCGGCGAGGACCGCGTTTTGCGGCGGCGTGCGCGCGGGGATCGGCGAAGGAGGCGCGGACAGCGCGGGCGTGGGCTGCGTCTTTGGCATAGCTGGGCTGACTGGTGTGGGCCCATTGACGCCGTCTGTGGTGGTCGCTGGCAGTGGTGCGACGCTTAGCGCGGTGGAGGCCGAGCGCGGGCTCGGGGCGTGTGCGGGATCCGCGTGAGCCCGTCGGTGATCGGCGCGGGCAGCGGCTTGGCAGGAGCTCCGGCGAGTTCTCTGGCGGCGTTGGTGATGTCCGTGCATGGTGGTGGTGGCGTCTCATGCTCCGGAGAGCTTGCTCCGACGAAAGGGCCGCCAAAAGTCGTGGTGGAACCCGATTTCGACGAAAACTTTTGATTTTGAGGGCTTCGAGACTCCGATTGGCGATCCGATTTTCGCGTTGGACTCGTCGGGACCAGGGCTATCTTTTGCCGAGGAAATTAGCATTCATGGGCCAAGTGAACTGATCTCCGGGTCCGGTAAGAATCTCTCGTTGTTGATTCGTCTTTTGTCGTCGGCTCTGATGGAGACTGTTTCGTCTTCTGAGTCTTCTGGATGTGCTGAAAAATTTGCAGGTGGCCTGACGGCTTGTGGCCAATCTCCTGGCGATCATGGCTTCGAGCCTTCGGTCCTTGATGGTGCCTCCGACATTAAGTTTGCTGATGTCGATACATCTGATGTCGCCGAGAAGCAAGGCGCTGGCAGGGACTTTGTCGATGAGGCGCCCGTTGCTGAGGATGGACCTGCAAGCGAGGGTCTTTCCCTCATGGTCTTTGCCGCTGGCGAGGGTCCTCCTGCTGACGAGACTCTTAGACAACGTCGCTCTCGCATTTCGGCCTCCTGTCCTAAGTTGATGGTGTGTAGCCATGTCTCTGGTGTTGATTTGACGTCCTTCCTTGCTCTGCATGGGCTTTCGTATCTTCGAGTTCCTGCTGCAGGCGAGCTTCCTTGCGATCGCATCCCTGGTTTTCTGTCGGTGCACTTGGAGAGTCTTCCCCTGGGGATGGATCTTCCTCTTCGCCCGTTCGTCCGTGATTTTCTGGTGTCGCTTGGCGTGCCAGCCTTCCAGGTTGCGCCGGGGTCCTTTCGCATCTTGGCGATGTGCTTCTTGGCTTGGCGGGTGCATTCTTGTCGTTCTCTGACGGTCGAAGAGTTTCGCACTGCTTTTCGCTTCTACTGTCATGGCTATGAGCCTGGGGAATATGTGGTGTCGTCGTCGTTTGTTCGTCTAGAGGTGCCTCGTAACAGGACAGACTCTAAATAGCATTTCTCCTTGGTTCGTCTTTGTCTGACTTTGGCTCTCGTCTGCTGCGTCCGCCGTACGAGCATAAGTCTGGTTTGGGGGATTTTAGGATCCTGAACTCGAAGTTGGTGAAAAAAGGTAGCCTGCTTTCCTTTACGAAGCCTCGGCGGTGGATCCAGGTGGGCTTCATTGCAGATTTGCTGGGTAGCTTCGTCGATGTGGATGAGGCAGATTCGTTCACTCCGATTCCTCTTCAGGTGCTTCCTCCGGTTGATGGTGACATTCCTCGCGCTTCTTCGCGGGAAGGCGTTCATCGTTCTTCGAGAGCAGACGTGTCGCTCTTCTCCGGTGAGGGCTGATGCTCATCGTTCTTCGAGTGAAGGTGCTCGTCACTCTTCTCCGGCGAGGAGTTCACCTAGGGCGAAGGTTCCTGCTCCTGAGTGGCGTATTCCTTCAGCGATTGTCTGTCCTTCAGCTGCTCCAGTTTCGTCGACTCCTGCAGTTATAATTCCTTCGCTTAGTCTTCAGTAACTGTATTGTTTTCCATTGCAATTCATTTCTCGTTGTGCGGGTTCGTCTGGTTCCCGAGGGGCGTTAAAAAAGTTCGTTCCTCAGATGTGTCATCGGGATTCTGGTGTTGCTCCTGCTGCTTCTGCCGCTCCTGCTGCTCCAGTCTCAAAGTCGTCTGGCGAGAGTCTTGATGATCGTACCTTCTGTCTCTTGAAGCGACGGTTATCGTCAGAGAAGGCCTCTTTGTCTCGTCGTTCGCGTTCGCCATCTGCTGGCAAGGCTAAGGATTTTTCTCGTCAGGTTTGTCAGCGTACCGCTCGTATTGGTGGGATGTCATCTCCAGCTGTGGCCTCAGGGGGCGATTCTCGGCGTGACGTGCCTGCTCCTGCTGTCATTCCTCCGTCTGGTGGTTCGTCGAGCGTCGAGCGTGCAGTGAGCCTCAAGCGCCTCTGTGTAGAGAGTGTGTCCAGTCTTAAACCTCGAGCTTTTGCATCGGCGGTGGGTGCTCCAGATTCGGCGTTGGTCGTCGAGGATTCCTTCTGTCAGGCGAGGGTACGTACTTTTCGGCATTTCTGCTTACTTCATCGTATTGCTCTTTCTTATGCTCGTCGTTTGTCTTCTAGGCCTTGATTTTGTTGGCGGAGGTGGCTCGTCGTCTTGAAGCTTCCAATACCTTGTGTACGTCTTTGAAGGGCGTCTTGAAGAAGGTCGTTGCTGAGCGTAATGCGCTGCAGGCTAATGTGACCAAGGCGAGGCTTGAGGTCAAGATCTCTAGGGCTGATGGCGTGCGCGAGGGTCGTCGAGCTGTTGAAGATGAGCTTCATGTGGCGAAGGACCGGGTCGCGGCTTTGAAGGCTTCTTTGGCGAGGCGTGACTCCCGAATCGAGCGTCTTCAGAGTGATGTCTCCGAGGTTGCTTCTTCCCATGCTAAGCTGAAGGCGGATGCTGACGCGAGTCTGGCTGAGACAGATGCGACGTGGCACGCGGCCTCCGACGAGGTGTACTGGTCGGGTTTCGCGGATTGCCAGGACACTCATCTTTAGGAGAACGGTCATCTTACTCCTTCCTTCAGGTTCCTTGATGTCCTTGGTGCCCCGGACTTCGTTCGCGATGTGGAGCCTCTCACCTTGGTGCTTCCCAGAGATTAGTTTCTCTTTCGTACGCCTTTTATGCTTTCTACACATTTTTCGGGCTTTGTTTAGCCTTACTTTCTGCCTTTGTTGTTTGTTCGGCGTGTTTTGTCTTTCTGTTGCGTACTTGTTGATGAAATTTAAGCATATGGTATAATTTGAACTTTGAGTTTGTTCATACATTTGCTTGTTGAGTATGCGCGTCATGGCACGTTGTAGCGGTCTTGGGAGTGTACTACGCTGCGATTGTAGGGTCGTCACCCGTTTTGTGATCTTCAAGTAGTATAGGTTGTCCGTAGATAGTAGGTGCTCTCGTCGGGTAGCTAATCCGACAAGTATGGTCGGCGCGTAACCATTGAGTGGGTTGTCCGTAGACAGTAGCCGTGTGGGTACCTGGCGAATGGTCTTCGGCTGACGCGTAGCCGGAATGAGTGTAGCCGTACTGGAACCTGGCGAGGGTTAATGGTTAGCGTGTAACCATGAGTGTTTGTCCGTAGACAGTAGCCGTATGGGTACCTGGCGAATGGTTTCGGTTGGCGCGTAGCCGGAATGAGTGTAGCCTTACTGGAACCTAGCGAGGGTCTTCGGCACCTGGCCAGTTTTGCCTATTATGTTCCTGGCAAGGTTTGCCTGTTATTTACCTGACTGAGTCCTCGGCGCTTAGCCGATAATTTTTTTTTGGGATGGTATATACGGTAGTACCCCCAAGTTTTGGCGTAATCTGCCTTGCAATTTTGGGAAAACATTCCGAGTATTTGGTTAAGACGAATTTATTCATGAGTAAGGTTGGCCTACAAGGTAGACTTGGCCTTGCGCATTGCGCTTTTTTGAAAAGGATATGGGGTCTTCACCGTGACTTCAGTACTGCAGGTTGACTGGTAAGACTGGTAGCTCGCCTTGGCGGAGGCAGTTGACAATTGCGATCATCCACTTGGGCTCATCTTCGGTGTTGATGGCAAGGATTTCTTCGTAGGCGGTTGACTCCTCCTCCGTTTCTTCGTCGGGGATCTTGTGCTATTCTCTTTCTGCGCTCATTGCTCGAGCTAGGGTGGCTGCTTCGCCGTTGGCGGTTGCGGGGATCCAGGCGACATCGTATCATGTCAATGGCTGGAGGTGGTCCATAGCTTCTTGCAGCCGTGTCAGCGTGTTGTCTTCCTGTGTCGGTAGTCCACCGTTCATCTGGTTTTCGACCCTCGGTGAACTGCAGTGTACCTGTAAATTCTTCACGTCGAGCCATTTGGCGAGGTTCAAGCCGTCGAGTAGCGCTCCGCATTCGGCTTCGTCGCTTGAGGCTGTGAACTCGAACTTGATGGCGTACTTCGACTTCTCTCCTTGAGGGCTGGTAATGATGATTCATGCGTTGGTGCCGCTGGCGATTCCACTAATGTGCATGTTCCATACCGGCCCATTGGGCACGGTTCTTCTCCTCGGCGGTGCGTGCTTTGCATTCCTTCTTCCTTCAGATGCGGTAGTGTCGGTGTCGAGAGCATGCTTGGCAACTAAGTCAGCCTTTACTTCTTTTTCCTTGGCGACCTCTGGCTGATGCTTTTCTCCACTCTTTCGCTTGGTGAGGTTGATCTTTCTCTTGATTCGGCATACGCTAATGAACATCTTGTCGATGACGCGCCTGTACGTCGTGTAGTATAGAGAATCTTCTGGTTCGGCTCTGGTTGTCTTCCTGGCACGGTCCAGGTTCTTCTCGTATCGTCGCAGGAGGTGAATATCTCTTTCAGACCGATAACGGTGGTCGGATTTCTCGCAGCTCTTCCTGGTTCTCCTTTTCTGACAATGCTAAGGTTGATGACTCCTTCACTGATGGTGACGATTGTTGCTGTGCTTCGGTGTACTCCTTTTTTGTAACAGGCTCGCGACTCGGCTTGACTTCCTCGCATGACTCCGATTCTGCTTGGCGTCGGGAACTTGACAATAGTTGCTAGGTGGATGTCACGGCTTGAAGTTGGTTGAGCGTGCGCCTCCCGATGATGACGTTGTATGACGAAGGCATGTTGACGATGAGATAGCTCACCATTCGAGTCACCCTAGGTCTTTCTTTGGTCTCGAAGGTCGTTGGCAGCTCGATGGATCCTTCGGTCGTCACGCATTCTCCTGCAAAACCGAATAGTGGTGTGCGAACTAGGTTGGCAAAGACTCGGCCCAAGTTCATCTTGTCGAAGGCCGTCTTGAGGATTACGTCGGCTGAGCTTCCGTTGTCGATGAGGATCCTCCTCACCATGCTGTTGGTGATCTATGCCCGTCAGGTTAACCTGGTTTTGCGACCATCCTTTCTATGTTGCGTGTGCGTAGGTTCGTCTGCTTTGGCCTGAGTCTCTAGTTCATGGCCCTCCGATGATTATTGACATAACGTTCAGCGGAGTTGCCGCAATGGCTTTTCCTCGTTCGTCGTCTTGAATCGTCGGTTGTGTCATCGTCATAGTGGGGTATGCACGCCTTCGTTGTTCTCCACGAGCTTCTTGACGAACTCCTTTAAATGTCCTTCCTTGATCAGGTCTTCGATTTGAATCCTTAGCTGGTAGCACTACAACATCGGGTGACCGTAGTCACGATGGAATTGGCAATACCTGGTCTTTTCCTTCGGTGATCTGTTCAGTGGGCGAGGTTCCTTGAACTTGTCGCCGTGCATGGCGAAGATTTCGTCTGGAGTAGTCGTCAGCGGCGTGTAGTCCCTCCTGTCGAAGCGGAATGGTTTCCTCGTCGTATAACTTCCTTGCGGCTTCGCCATTCGGTTCATGATGTCGTCAGTGCGGCTTTTCTTCCCTTTGGGCTCGTCGGGGGAGTGGTCGTTGCTTCGTTGATAACTCCCTGGCTCTGTAGAGTTCCTGCTGGCGAGGTATTTTTCCACGGAGATGTGCTGGGCTGCTCTCGTCATGAGCTCTGTCATGGTCGACGGCCTTTCCTTAACGAGGGAGATTAAGAACTTCCCGGTTTGTAGTCCATCGATGAGGGCGATGATAGCGTCGTTGGTGTAGTCATTTACCTTGTTGGATTCTTAGACGAAGCGGTTGATCAACTTCTGTAGGGATTCGTCGCTTTTATGCTTGATCGACCAGAGGTAGGACTTCTCCTATCGTTGAGTCACTGCCGGCGAAACGGGCGAGGAAGAGGTCCTTGAGCTGGTTGAATGAGTATATACTTCCCTTGGGTAGGCTCTAGTACCACTCGAACACCGTTCCTTTGAGAGTTAAGCAGAACGCCTAGCAAATCGTCGAGACTGAGCACTTCTTCATTTGCATGATCGTTCGGTACTGGATGAGGTGGTAGACAGGATCTCATTTCCCGTCATAGATTAGGTTGCATGCGAAGCGTGGGTCGCCTACGGCTTCTCCGTCAAGCAGGTGTGGTGCGAGTAGGGACAGAGTCCCGTCGAGCACAGCACGACCTCTCGCGCAGGGTCCTGGGTAGAGCGCAAGTCTTGGATTTCCTTCTGCATCCCTTGGAGGAGGACGAATCGTCGTCGCGTTACGGTTGGCGAGGTTCCTGGTGACCTAGGCGGTAGTCGGGCGAGGCCCGGCGGGGTACGTCGCTAGGGTACCTTGCAAGGAGGTGCCTTTTTTATTAAGGGCTTTGTCTTCTTCGTCTTCTTAGCTCCAGGGCTCGCCAATGTCTTGGTTCGTGAGCCTTTGGTCTTCGTCTTCGCCTTCTTAGCTCCGGGCCTCGCCAAATGTCGTGGTTCACGGGCATTTTTCTTCGTCTTCGCCTTCTTAGCTCCGGGCCTCGCCAAATGTCTTGGGTATTGGCCTCCCGTCTTCGACTTCGTCGGTGGGCTTTGGCTTTCACTGATGGGCTTTGACTTTCACCAAAAGGGGCCCAATTTTTATATGTTCCGAAAAATGCACATAACACCATTTAATTAATAAAACTCGCCACGGGTGTCCGTTTCCCGAACCGTAAGATGATGATGGTGCGAAATTGATTCACAAATTTATCGTAACAGAACGGAAGAATCCGCACCCGCAAACGTAAAAAATGAGATAATAATTAAATGGAAAAACAATTTAATTAATAAAGCTCACCCCGGGTGTCAGTTTCCGAAACCGGAAGATGTTGCGTGTACAAAATTGATTCAAAAATTTATCGCACCAGAACGGAAGAATCCGCACCCTCAAACGTCAAAAAATGGAGATAATAATTATATGGAAAATCCATTTAATTAATAAAACTCACCCCAGGTGTCCGTTTCCAGAACCGGAAGATGCTGCGGGTGCGAAATTGATTCATGAATTTATTGTACCGGAACGAAAGAATCCGCACCGGCGTGGAACAATCCGCACCCGCAAACGTAAAAAAATAGATATAATAATTAAATTTAAAATCTATTTAATTAATAAAACTCCCCCGGGTGTCCGTTTTAAGAACCGGAAGATGCTACGGGTGTGAAATTTATTCACAAATTTATCGCACCCGCGTGGAAGAATCTACACCCGCAAACGTCAAAAAAAGGAGATAATAGATAAATGAAAAAACCATTTAATCAATAAGACTCTCCCTCGGTGTCCGTTTCCAGAACCGGAAGATGTTGGTGGTGCGAAATTGATTAACGAATTTATCGCACCAGAACAGAAGAATCCGCACCCGCGTAGGAGAATCCGCACCCGCAAACGTCAAAAAGGGAGATAATAATTAAATGAAAAAACCATTTAATTAATAAAACTCACCCCGGGTATCCGTTTCCTGAACCGGAAGATGCTGTGGGTGCAAAATTGATTCACAAATTTATCGAACCAGAACAGAAGAATCCGCACCCGCGAGGAAGAATCCGCACTGGAAAACCCAAAAAGAGCAAAAAAAAAATATCTTTAAATCTCAGGGGCTGAAACAAGCAATTTATAATTGCCTCAAGGTCCCTGGACCATCCTATAAATAGGATCTTCATTTCAATGAAACGGTAACTTATTCCAACGCTCTCTACAACTATAAAACTCCCGTTCTCTTATATATATATATATATATATTCAGTAAAATGCTCGACTAATGTTGAGCGTCGGAGGTGAATAGGGAGGTACCCCCTCCCGTTCCGATGACTGGGTTTAATTAATCTCGATAAAATAATATTTTTGTATAGTCCCGACTATAATTAACATGACTAAATTTTACCTCGATAACATAATAAAATCCTCTACTCCCAACAATATTAATTTATAGAGGTTTTACTGCATATCGATTACTGTTTTGACTCAAGTTTAGTTGTTAATGCGTAAAAATGGCTTTAACTTAGAGTCGGATCCAAGGTTCGGGCCCCGAGCTGGACCCGGTGAACACGCGGATAATTGAATGTTGAGTCAACGCGGTTTGACTGATGATCGTCAAAGCTGGAGGGAAATCCTTCGTCTTGGGTGAGCCTCCGGGCTGTTCTTGGCGATCCTTGGCGAACTTCCTTCCTTGGCGAGCTCCTCGTCTAGGCGATTTTCTTGTCTTGAAGAAACTCCTCGTCTAAGCGAACTCGTTGTCTTGGCAAAGTCCTCGTCTAGGCGAACTCCTGTCTTGGCAAAGTCCTCATCTAGGCGAACTCCTGTCTTGATGAAGCTCCGAGGTGTTCTTGATGATTCTTCATGATTTCCCTTCCTTGCCGAGCTCCTATGGTGAGGGAATACTTGCAAAAAAGGGTAGATCGAGCCCGTGCCCCGTCGCTTATGGTTGGGCGAGGCTTCCTACGTACCTCAGTTTAAGAGAATCAGGTCCCACGTAGTTCAGCTCGTTGTGGCGAGGGTCTTGACCTGGCGAGGGACGTCTTCGTCGACTCGTCGAACGACTCCTCTGGCGAACTTAGACTCTCGTCGACTCCTAATTCTCTATTCGGACCTAATCCCCAAAATGTGAGGCAAAAAAGCATCTGGATTATTATTATTTTTTATAAAAAAAAAACCCGGATACGGATCAGTCCGGGTCCGGGAAAAAAAATCCCGGACTGGTCCGGATCCGGGTTATTTTTTTATTAAATCTATTTTATTTATTGTTTAGTCCCTAATTTTGTTTAATTGTTCAAATCTAACATTTTGGTACTTAAGTTCGGTTTTGAAAAATATAAATGTTTAAATTCTTAAATTATTTTGTGTGTTTTAAATGTTTAAAAATAAATATTAAATAAATAAAAACATACAACATCAAAAGAAAGTAAATATTTTTTTATTCAACAAACTCGAAGGTCGGATACGGGAAAGTACAACTACAACCAAATGTCGAAAGGCAAACGAAGTTTCAAATTCAAAGTACAATGAGAAAATGAACAATTGAAAATGAATTACATTTGAATATTTGAACAGTAATTCACCAATTTTCGGTCAAACATATCGTTTTCTTGTTGTCGCTTGTTGGCCATAATCCAATCTCTCGAAAGCATAGGGATCTCGACCATCAATGACCTCGTAGATTTGCGGCGAGGCTCTAACATCCTTCCGGCCGTTGAGAATGCTGCCTCCGATGATACCGTTGAGACCGGGATTGTGAGAATGTCACGAGCCAACAAGAATAAAACCGGATACTCAGATCGATTTGCGTGCCACTATTGAAGGATGTCGAGGTTTTCGTTAGGGCACGGTGTCGGAGGAAGGTTGCAGAATCGGGCGTACTCGTCGACCAAGAACACGGGCATACTCGCGAAGCGGCAATTCGTGATCTCGTGTTCTTGGTCGACGTCAACGGCGCAACACCGTCGACGAGTACGCCCGGTTCTGCAACCTTCCTCCGACACCGTGCCCTAACGAAGGCCTCAACATCCTTCAATGGTGGCACGCAAATCGATCTGAGTATCTGGTTTTATCCTTGTTGGCTCGAGACATTCTCACAATCCCGGTCTTAACGGTATCATCGGAGGCGGCATTCTCAATGGCCGGAAGGATGTTAGAGCCTCGTCGCAAGTCAACGAAGTCAATGATGGTCGAGATCCTTATGCTCTCAAGAGATTGGATTATGGCCAAGAAGCTACAACAAGAAAACGATATGTTTGGCCGAGAATTGGCGAATTACTTTTTACATATTCAAATGTAATTCGTTTTTAATTGTTCGTTTTCTCGTTGTACTTTGAAACTTTCTTTGCCTTTCGACCTTTGGTTGTAGTTGTACTTTCCGTATCCGACCTTCGAGTTTGTTGAATAAAAAATGCATATTTACTTTCTTTTGTTGTTGTATGCTTTTATTTATTAAATATTTATTTATAAATATTTAAAACACACAAAATAATTGAAGAATTTAAACATTTATTTTTTTTAGAACCGAACTTAAGTACCAAAATGTTAGATTTGAACAATTAAACGAAATCAGAGACTAAACAATAAAAAAATATTAATATAAAAAATTTTAAAAAAATATCCGGAGCTGGACCAGTCCGGGAATTTTTTTTCCCGAACTGGTCCGTATCCGGGTTTTAAAAATAAAATAAAATAAACCGGTACCTTTGACTGTAGTGGATTTTGGGGACTATCGGTTATACTCTTGTATTCTTGTGTCCTTTTGCTTTTTAATATGATTAATTATTTTTAAAGATCAATAAACGTTAGGTAACAATCCGATAGCAAAATAACGGGAGCTAATTTAAAAATAAAAAAGAAAAAATTATGTCACATACTTAATGCTATCTTTGAATATGTGTGATTGTTATGGTTTAATTACAGACAGCGTAAAGCCAATGAAAAACTCGCGATACATCTTTTTTAAAAAATATCAAGAGGGCAAATAATAATAATAATAATATCAATTATCATTATTCTATCCATGGTTTTAAATATCGCGGCGTATCAACGATATATCCACGACATGCCGCTAAAATGAGATACGCGGTACGATATTCCAAATAAATCGTTGTCGTTTTCGGATTTATCGGGATATGTCGTTCGGTTTTTCGAAAAAATATCTTTTTCGGTTAAGCCTAAAAACGTGGATAAAGTGCTCGATTTTCCAAAAAAACCTAGCTTCAGAACCCTTTCCTCCTTTCTCTTATTTCGCGACTAGCTATCGGCGTATCTCTCTTCTCCGTCGAATTTCGCGAGCTGGAGCACAAATCTTCCCATATTTCGCATGTTTTTGGTGAAAATCGCAAGGTATGTCTATGGAAATTCCACTTATTTCATGTTATTTTGGCTATTTGGGAATTTGCTTGCTGATTTGGGGGAAATTAGTATTTTTAGGGTTTGTGAAATATTTTTAGAGGAAAATCGCAAGGTATGCTCGAGATTTACGTTTTATGTTTAGGGTTTGTTAAATTTTCAACTTGTATGTTAAACTTGACGATTATCATTTGTTACGGTTTCGGACTATTATGTTCATATTTCTAGTTCGTACTCTATGTTTGTAGTTATGTTTGTATTTCGTACTTTAAGACTTTATTATGATGCCTACTTTATTATTCTATGTTATGTTGACACTTGACATTATGTTATATTCTATGTTTGTGACTTTGTGTAATATTATGTGTTTTCATAACATTATGATTTATGAATGCGTTTTATTTATTAAATAGGTAATTTAGAAACTATCTATCATATATATAAATATATGATTGAAATACTTATAATATTTTCCAAAATATCCGTCGATATTTCGATCGGCAAGCGATATATCCATGAAATAATGCGATATTATCGGCAAGCGATATATCTTTTTCTTCGGATTTATCCATCGGCATGCCCGTCGGCAAGCGATATATCCGTAAAATGGAGAGTGCGAAACGATATCGATATTTAAAACCATGATTCTATCCCTAAAACTTGAAGCTTTTTCCATCCAAAAGAAGTAAATTCTTAAGTTTTAGTTTATAGTGACTTTATATTATAGTAGGAATGAATTTTGGCTCTAATTTTTGTTGCAGGGAGTCGGGGACAATTCGTTTCTCATTTATTAATTATTTAATGTTATTGCATTTCTGCTTTTCACAAAATTAAATGATAAATATTAAATAAAATATTAATTTCGTCGTCTTAAAGTTAAAAGTTCCAAAAGAAAACGACAAAATATTTATTTAATTTATCTATAATTAAAATTCGAAATCATATATCGCAAGTCATCGAAGCTCTTCTCTCTGATTCTCTTTTCTTCAAATCTTTCTATAAATTCCCTTTCCTCTCCAGTTCAAACCCTAGATTTTCTCACCAACGATCTCTCGTTTTCCTCGAAAATTCTTCCAATCAGCCACGAATCCGAGAAATTCTCCTGCGATTTTCTCGCCAAGTCTCTGAATTTCGCTCAATCCGGAAACCCTAGCTTCGGATCCGAAGAATTCTTCGAATTCGAGGCCAATCGGAAAGGGAAATGGGGAAGGTTCTGCGAGAGCCATCGAGGCCGTCGTCTTCGTCCGCGGTCCCGCCGTCTTCGTCGGAGGTGTCTCCGGCGACCACGGCGTCGGCTTCGGTGACGGAGACGATGAACGGGACGCACCAGTTAAAGATCACGGGGTACTCGCTGTCGAAGGGGCTCGGGATCGGGAAGTTCATAGCGTCGGACACGTTCACCGTCGGCGGGTACTCGTGGGCGGTCTACTTCTACCCCGACGGGAAGAGTTCCGAGGACAATGCGGCCTACATCTCGCTCTTCATCGCGCTGGCGAGCGAGGGGACCGACGTGAGGGCGCTGTTCGAGCTCACACTCGTCGATCAGAGCGGCCGCGAGCGCCACAAGGTGCACACACATTTCGGGAGGGTGCTCGAGAGCGGGCCCTACACGCTCAAGTACCGGGGAAGCATGTGGTGAGAATCTTGCGTTTTGACGATGAATCAATGACATAGCTTAGTTTGGAATTGGGTCCCATTAAGGGTTCTGGTTCGTCATCGAATGTCGTGTTTGTTAGGTGTATACGAATTACTACCGGTGATAAATAGCCATTTTCTTTGTTGGAGTTGGAAGGTGGTCGGCTTAAATTCTGAATTAATTATACTCTGCTTTTTCCTTTTTCTCCTGCTCTATCTTCCTACAAGAAAGGAATGATTTTCCTTTCTGGGTTGTTTTGTTTAGAGCAAACTGATTGAGTACGCTAAGTTTTATGGATATTAGCGGCAAAAGTACCAATTTTCTTCAAAAGTAACGATAAGTACCCGTTCTTTTTTTGGCTGGACAAGTTGCCATATTCTAAAGATAGCATGCCACAGGTATCTTTTTCGCGGCTCCTTTGGAACCTGTGGCGTGCTTATTATTAGAGTTTGGTAACTTTGTCTGGCAAAAAAAAGAACGGGTACTTGTCATTACTTTCTGAAAGGGAATTGGTACCTTTGCCACTAATAACCCTAAGTTTTATGTTTAGCCCATCAGATTTTATACGTAATGGGATGGAATGGAGTCATCGGGTATTATTGGTTTCTGAAACTTTTTCATTATCTTATTTGTAAGGTATTGAAGTCTTATGGTAAACTGACCGGTCTTTAGAATATATTTTAGCTTCTAGCTATGGCTACATTGAAATTTTTGTTTCGGATATCTAGCTTCCTAGGTGATGTCACCTTCTCGTTGATTCATTGTTATGATTTTGGAGTTTAATGGGTTTGTTTTGATCCTGCAGGGGTTATAAGCGCTTCTTTAAGAGAACTGCTTTGGAGACGTCAGATTATCTTAAAAATGATTGTCTCTCAGTTAACTGCATTGTCGGTGTTGTGAAGTCACGGACGGACGGGCCGAAGATTTATTCCATACCAGTGTCGCCGTCTAACATGGGTCACCACTTTGGGCAGCTACTGGAGAGCGGAAAAGGGGTTGATATAAAGTTTGAAGTCGACGGTGAAAGCTTCTCCGCTCACAAGCTAGTATTAGCAGCTCGGTCGCCCGTTTTTCGAGCTCAACTTTTCGGTCCCATGAAGGATCAGAATACGCAATGTATTAGAATCGAAGACATGGAGGCTCCGGTGTTTAAGGTCGATCATAACTTCCTTGTCGTTTTCTATGTAAATCATGATTTAAATATGAGTTTTGTTTTTAGAGATTTGCATGGCGGATTTTTTTTAATCGATTATTGGGAATTCCAGTTTTAATCTGTTTTTGCTCGTTTTCAAATAATATGATTAAGAACGAAGATGCAGTACCTTTCGGCTTTCGGTGATGATATTTTTCATCTTCCATATTTTAGCATGCTATAAGTTAATTTATTTATTTCATCTTTATTCTATTTTCCATTTTTTTCCCGGGGGAAAAGGTGGAGTTGGTTGACGTATCTGATACGTGACAGAAGGTCAAACTAGCCTCCACGTACTGAGGTACCTGACGTGATTCGGTAATTTTACGCGAGAAATAACGTGTCAATTTTATCCCATCTTTCACCTCTGCAGGTTTTGCTCCATTTTATGTACTGGGATTCTTTGCCCGCCATTGAAGAGCTCACTGGTACGAGTTCAAACTGCGCTTCAACTTTGATGGCTCAGCACTTGCTTGCTGCGGCTGATCGGTATGGCGTGGAAAGGCTCAGATTGATATGTGAAGCTACTCTCTGTGAGCAAGTGGCAATCAACACCGTAGCGACGACGTTAGCCTTGGCGGAGCAGCATCACTGCTTCCAGTTGAAATCCGTGTGCCTCAAGTTTGTGGCGACGCCTGAAAATCTCGGAGGTGAGTTTTATTCCTTTTTTTAAAAAAATAAATTTTCATTAAATCTCGGAGGTGAGCTTTATTCTTCTTATATATAAATATTTCTCATCATTTTATTTCGAACGCATCAAAGTAGTTGCTTCTTGAGTTTCAAGCTCAATTTTGAATATATAAGCTGACATAATGAGTAAGTTGTTGCTATACCCTAAAACTTGTTGTGTTGCAGTCCGCAATATGATCTTTCTTTTTGCAGCAGTTTCTCCCCTGAACTTGTAATTTGTCGCACTTTTTCCCTTTTACATATATTCGTATTTAGGGCTGAAATTTATTACCGTCTCCAGGGCCGGTTTTCACAAATCAGAACAGTGAACCCGCGCTTGATCCATTTTTTTATAAATATAATTATTTTATTGTTTAGTAATTTATATATTTTATTGGATTAAAATTTGTCGGAAATTGTCATTGTTTAATTGCTAGAGGGTTTACAATATAGAGGAAAATTGCTACAAAAATTCCTCAACAATATGACAAAGTCTAAAGGGCATAGCTATAAAATATCAAAAAAATTCTTTTTGCAGTAATAAAGTTTGTAGTTTATCTGACCAGATTACTGGGTGTTTTCATGTCTCAGCTGTGATGAAAACAGATGGTTTCGACTACTTGAAGCAAAGCTGCCCGTCCGTGATAACGGATCTCTTGCAATTCGTGGCGAGTGAGCATAGCGGTGCGGTCTTCAGACACCGCAACGATGCTTTTCTTGACGGAAGCGACTTCAATGGCCGTCGAGTGAAGCAGAGGCTACAATAAACAGCTTGTGCCGGTGCTTCCACCAGTTATTGTGTAGACCAAAAAAGTTGGTGAAAAGAAGAAAAGAAAATCATTTTTCGAAGGTTAGGAATAATGATGTGCTAGTTCTTATTAGCTTTTGTTGTATGATAAATGTTTGGTTTTGCAATGTAATATTGTCATAGTTTCTTCTTTTTGTTTCATCTAGATCTTAACGGAAAATACCAAAAAAACAAAAGAGAGTAAAGCGATGGCTTAATTGGTTGTATTTTCCTTGAATTGAATTTGATTTGGTGTAACTTACCATCTCGAAACGAGCTTTTGTTGTTATCTTAGACGCAAAACCAGAGCCGGTTTTGGTCTATTTTCAGTCCCGGTCTCGAAAAAATTGGGCCTCTCGATATTGGACTGTTTTGGATCATGAATACATTATTTATTGGTTAATATTTTAAAGTCAAATAATAAACAATATATGATCTAAACTAAAGTATAAATAATGTATCATTATGAATATGTTTTTTATTAGTTAATATTCTAAAATCAAGTAATAAAAATTGCACGATCTAATCTAAAGTACTATAAATAATGTATGATTTAAACTGAAAAATTATATGTTATAGAAGTAAGATATATAAACTAAATTATGAATAATCTTTGATTTAAACTAAAAATTTATATATTATAAAAGTAAAAAATACAAGGTCACTTTGCACCAAGATTTTAAATTTCGCGAATTTCCAACGACATTTCGACCGATTTTCGTTTTTCGGAGGTATGCGAAACGAAAGCCTCGTCGTTTCGTTGGATTTTTACCAAACTTCGCGAAATTCGTACGGGCAGGTGGGTGGAAAATCGTTTGTCGTTTTTGTGAGTAAAAACTGCAAAAAATGGTTGGATTTTTAGCAAAAATCACATTTTTGGTTAGATTTTAGCAAAAATACCAATTAAACTTTCGGCAAAAATAATTATACTCACACAAGAGCACCCCACCCCACCCCGCCCCGCCACGGTCGCGGTGCGCGCCTCCCCAATCCACAAAATCCTATGACCCAAAGGGCCCAAGTCCTTGTCCCTAATATTTGGTGTATAAACATCACCAAACTCTTGTCATCTATCAATGTGGGACTTTTTGTTATTCAACTAATATCACACATTCACACTAAACATACACATACACATACACTTCACCTAATAATTTAACTTAATATTACACACTTCAAATAATATTATACACTTAACATACATATTAACTTCACCTAACATACATATACACTTAATATACATATTCATTTAATATTATACACTACAACTAATATTAAATTTGTTAACATACATATACAATTAACATGCATATTCACTTAATATTACACACTTAATTAACATACATATTCACTTCACATAATAATTTGACTTAATATTATACACTTAAACTAATAAAGTGACTTAATATTATACATTTCACCTACATATTTAAGTTACAAATGTGTTTTGTTGTATACAATTATGTCTTGTATTTATTAAATATGTAGTTTTGAACCTATATAAATATCTTGCTTAAATACTCAAATATTTTTTACAAAATATCCGTCGAAAACCCCATCGGCATGCGGTATGCCCATGCGAAAAGTGCGGTATATGCGGTATGCGGCATGCCCTTTTTTTACGATTTGCCCATCGACATACCCATCGGCAAGCGATATATCCGTAAAACGGAAAATGCGAAACGAAATCGGCAAGCGGTATTTGAAACCTTGCTTTGCACTACCAAATCAAGGAGTACGCAAGAAAAAAAAAAACAATAAAGAAAAAAACAAATCTCATGTGAAAAAAATGTAGGGGTGAAAAAAGAAGAAGCAGTTGACCATTTTTTTATTATCATCGAAAATCGATTCATCCGATACCGATTAAACCGCTAATCAAATTAAAGCGGTTAAAATTGAATATACCGAATAAAAATAGAATAGTCTGATTGGATTAAAACATGATTTTCGGTTTTGATCTGAAAACCATAATCGCATACTCGTTTATACTGCTTAATAAATATAATTAAATCTAATATTATATTTTCTATCGATAATAGCTATACTTATAACGATATTGAAAATATTTGTTCATCCACTCCAGTTGCAATACCTATTTAATTATGTAGTTATGGATGGTAGAGACTTTTTGATGTAATTGTTGATGGTGATAAATTAAGATAAAGAAGTAAGAGTTTAGAATTTAAAGTTATTAGTCATTATTTGAGTTATAACTTCTTGCTTCAATGTTGTGATGACTTATAAGAATTTTATCAGTGTTATTGATGTATTTTGAGGCTTCATTACTTCTTTGTATAATAGTTATATTTGGTGGATCTTAGAAGCGGTAAATGTTGTAAAAATATATATGATATTACCGCAACCAAAACCGAATACCGATTTTACGGTAAATGCGGTTATCATCTTATAATAGATATTCTATTTTCATTATAAAAATATCAAAATGCGGTATACGGTCTATTATTTGTCAAGTACCGCATCGAATACCTGTTTATTCACCCCATAAATATATGAATTGTGACTCGAATAAAAGTTAATACTCAAGTTGGCATAATAATTTTTATAGAGTTTTTATTTTTTATTTTTACATTATATGTTTGTCATAAAGTTGGTGCAACTTAATTACTAATTTAATAAATTTGGTATTTAAAGATGACACAATCTTATCTTAATACCTAGAAGTGTCCTCGTTGTATTGTACTGTCGCATCATGTCGACTAAAGTGATCGCTCAAACGAGTGCTGGCCGGGGAAGCGAGTGAAAGCCTAGTTTGGGCTGAGGGGACGGGTTCAGAATACAGACACTGCGCCAGGAGTCGGAGGGGACTTCTTTCCCGGGCGCTGCCACTCAAAAATACAGAACCCAAAATTAGGCCTACTGATCATAATTTTAATATTTATGTAAATCTTTATTAATATATAAAAATCATCTAAATTTGTTAGTGATAATACGCCACCGCGCGGTGGCGCCAGTCTACTTGAGAGACTGGTTTGTTTATTTGCACTTCATAGACATCTGAAATTTAATGGGTTAGATCTAGATATATTAATTGCATTTTTTTTTCTTTTCTTTTAAAAGCTCTTAATGGGTCTAAATGACCTCTTATTCGGTAAGATGTAAAACCAAGTCGGAATAACATTAAGACCTATTATTTATCTCCCTTCTCCTTAATTAGTGGACAGCACCGCGCTCCGCGCGGTGGCGATAATTTGTTTTTGTTTAAATTTAAATAAGAATATTAGATAAATTAATATGCCCTAATAATTCAAAATTCCGTACTCAACTTGTTCAAGAAAGACCAAATACGAGCAAAACAATAGAATCACCAAGCATACATGTATAGACATTTTTTATTTCCCTAAAAAAATATAGCGAGCAAGCATGTAGGGTCATATCAAATTATTACTCAAATCTAGCAAAACAACCATAAACTAAAACAAAAAACAAAAAAAAAACAAAAAAAAAAAAGAAAAGAATTTTTTTCACTAAAAATAAAGATGGAAAGACAAGGTCACAAGTGCTTTGCCACGAGGAAGTTTGGAGGACAACAATCAAGTTTAGAGTAATTTTCCGAGAAAGACGATGAAGAGAGCTCTATGTATAGGCGTTGAATGATCATTTACTGAGAGTAATTGAGTCATAATCACTTCCAATCATATCCTTTACTCGACTACCCATATTCACATCCACACTCACCCTTGACCTAATCCCACACTTCAAGCCTTTAAAGTCCTAATGATCTTTGGTGTTGCATTGTCAAAATTAGTGGAGAAAGTTAATGAAAAATGAGCCTATGTAATTCAAAACTATGATTTAACATGCTTTGTGGTAAATGGAAACTCATCATGGTAGCAGGTGTCCAAAAATGAGAAATAAGCACGAATACAAGTTTGGGGGGGACCGAGACAGGTAAGACAATAGTTAGCAAGTGACATTTTGAATTTCCCTTGATAAATATAGTTTTTAAGCATGTATTGGTCATAAAGAATTTATACTCACGATCGATTTTTATTTTATTTTTTTTTAAGTTTTTAGGTTTGGGTGTTTTCTTTAGGTTTTGTATTTCTTTTTGTTTGCTCGAGAACGAACAAATGATAAGTTTGGGAGTATTTGATGAGTCGGTTTTATACCGATAAATTGAGTACTTTCACTTAGCGTTTTGTTTATCCAAGAGCCATTTAATGTGTTTCTTTTAGTGTTTTTGTTTATTTAGGAGTTATATGAGTGGATTGTGATTTAATTGAAGATCGAGATGAATAGAGTCATTTGAACGAAGTTTTACATGCCCAAAAATCCAAAATTAAAAATCCCAGGCAGCAACTTGGTGCCGCGGCACAGATTTTCAGTGCCCCATCAAGAAGCTCAGAAATCACGCTGTGCCCCAGCACAGAATTTCCCGTGCCCCAGCACCACTGTTTCGCGAATTAGGTTATTTTTAGCCTAAACTTAACCTATTGAGGAGGTTATATAAAGGAATCAAAAAGATGGATTAAGGGACGAATTTTGGGGGAGAAAAACATCATAAGAGGCTAGGAAACGCGAAGAACGCCATTGGAGATCGGGTTTTGCGAAGAAGAACGGTGGAGACGAAGATCACCTCAGAGATTCTCTCCATTAGTATCATCTTCTTTGCTGAATTTCTTTCTCTATTATGTATCTCTTTGTGATTTGTTTATGCTCTAAATTCATCATGAGCTAAACCGTTCATAGGATTGTGATCGAAACTCACATGTAGCTTGATTTGGATTATCATTTCTTTGATTAATGACAATTGCTTAAGTTTGTTTATTCTATCCTTTGCTTATTGCTTTTGATTGTTTGATCACCAATTAAATTGATTTGGTAAACCCTAGGAACTTTGGAAAAAGGAAATTTGTGTTTAGCCGAAGATAGGATAACGCATGATCTATGATGGAAATCTTGAGTTTATGTAGGATATGAATATACCTATGTAACATGTGTAACCCGTTAAGAACACATGCTTAATGAATCGTTCGTAATTTAATTCACATAGGAATATGGTGAATTAGTTAGGAAAGATAACTCGAATTGAATATCGGAAGAGTTCTTTTTGATGCATTAGGGGTCTTGGTTAACAACTTATAGCAATTTAATTATCATAGGAATGATATGAATAATCCGGTGAAGTGTTGAGGAATGATTGTGATCCTATATTTTCCTATTTGTCCAAAACTTTTATTTCATAGTATTTATTTTTCAGTTCTTATTTAATTAATCGTATTGCAAAAATTTAATTGTTTAGATAAAATTAAGGTGACATAAAACTAGTAATTAGCAAATTTAATAGTAACAATTCTTCGTGGGATCGACTTTTCTTATCATTATATTTCTTGTTTTCGATACGTATACTTGCGTAGAAAATTCACAACAAGTTTTTGGCGCCGTTGTCGGGGATGGACACCCGCACACGGGCACAAAGAAGGGCTAGGCGACTACGGCAAGCCTCGAGGACTTGCCATCCCGTTGCCTGTGGCGTAGTGCTGGTCGGGAGCTGAAGCCGCTCTCCTGATGAACCCAAGGCAGGGAGAAACCAGCGATGGCGACAAACGTGTGGATGGCTGACTCAATTAACGGACTTACCGAGTGCCGCACGGGAGTCTTGCGGGCGGGTCCGTTTGACCCTGTGACAAGTGGTATCAGAGCTAAAAATCCATTAGCGTCAAGATGGTGACGACGGTGGCACTGCTAGACCAACAATTAAAGGCAGTGGAGGAGCTGGTGGGGGAGCCAGTCCCAGATGGGCCATCTCTGATGCCACAGTTGAGTGAGCTCGCGGAGGCGAATGCGGAGCTAAAGCAACAACTCAGGGAGACGCAAAGGGAACTTGAAGATCGCGTCGATAACCTTTCTAAGGTACTCTCTGACAAAACTCTTGATCTTGAATCTGATATTCGACTTCTTAGACAGGTTCAGGGGAGCTCGACAAACGACGACACTAAAGGCGGGGGCTCCAAGCTTAAAGTCCCTGATCCAAAGCACTTTGGGGGTGCACGGAATGCAAAGGAACTGGAGAATTTCCTTTGGGACGTGGAGTAATATTTTAGAGCCGCACACGTCGATCCAGAGGACAAAGTCATGATCACCAGCATGTATCTTGACGGAGACGCCAAGTTATGGTGGAGAACGAGACTAACCGATGGGGCAAGTCTTGAGATCAACACGTGGGAGGAGTTAAAGTTAGAAATCAAGGCGCAATTTCTACCGTTAAACGCGGCATGGCTGGCCAGGGAGAGCCTAAGGAATTTGCGGCAAACAGGAGCTGTTCGAGAATACGTGATGGAGTTTAGTTCGCTAATGCTCGACATCAAAAACATGTCCGAGGAGGACAAGCTGTTCAATTTTCTTTCAGGGCTACGAAATTGGGCGCAAACAAAACTTAGGCGGCAAAACGTCCGAGATTTGCAAGGAGCAATGGCTGCGGCCGACGGACTTTCCGACTTTCAGTACGGCGCCAATCCGAATCCGAAGGGAGGAATGAAGGTTCACGACGGGAACCAACGGATGAAAGCCAAATCTTCCAAGTGGGAAAAGATATGAGACGAGGGAGCATCGAAGGCAAAGATTTTCCCAGGAGGAAGAAGCTTTCGGTTCTCATCGCCGACGATGTAGACCCTGACGCGGACGAGGAAGATACCCCGCGCATGAACACACTACAACGGGTGAACGCCATCACTGTCAAGGCACCGCGGAGGGGCCTTATGTTTGTGGAAGTCACGCTGGGGAACAAGACAGTGTTAGCAATGGCATATTCGGGAGCTACGGACAACTTTGTATCACCACGGTTGGTGGACAAACTTGGACTCTCAGTGACAAAGGACTCGAACAAGATCAAGGCCGTAAACACAGCGGCGACAATGGCCGGAGGAGCGGTCAAGGAACTCGTACGCATGGGAGCGTGGGAAGAAGAATGCCGATTCACGGTATTTCCTATTGACGAGTTTGATCTTATTTTGGGGATCGAGTTCTACTTGCAGGCAAAAGCAGGTGTATTTCCAAATCTGGGTGGAATAATGTTCTTTGACGAACGAAACCCCCAATTCATCCAAGGGATATTCATCGGAGACAAGGACAAGAAGGTGTGGTCCGAGGCACAAGCAAAGACGGGAGGCGGAGTATCAAGGGTGACTGCTTTGGTGGATGTCACGGCGACAGACAAAGTAGTGAAGACTCTGGACGACGTAGTGCCGAAGAACCTTCCCCCGAAGAAAAGCTACGATCAGGGGATCGAGCGACAGCCGCGGGAGGCTACTATCCCAAGTGCAAGGAGGCTACAAGGAGCATCGCACAAATGGACGAAGCGGAAAGGGGACAAGCGGGAACGGCGTCCAAGATTTAAAGTAGGCGACGCGGTGTTGCTGAAGATGACGTCGTACATGAAGAAGATGCTAGCGGGCAAGAAACTTCAAGAGACCAAGGTACGGGAGTATCACGGTCCCTTCCAGGTCGCGAGATGGTTCGAACCAAATCCAGGACTAGGGGGTCTCAGGAAAACCAGCGAGCGGGGAACACACGGAGGAAGAATGGAGCGGATGCGTTCTATGTTCAACGGAGAAAGAGTGACGACAGAGATGCCGAAGGGGTTGGCGAAGTCACTCGAGGGCAGCAAGGAAACGAGGAGAAAACGTGTTCAGACTCTATGTCGACGAGGGCGTCGACTCAAGCCGGTGGGGGAGAGTTTGTCACACCCCCTTAGTTTAGCTAAGGGGGCCCGTGCGCAGGGGCGTACGGCCGGGAGGCCCGGCAAGCCTCCCGGGCGCTAGACAGATGATTTAACGCGCCCAAAGAAGTCTTGGTGTGCCAAGCAAAAGTCTCGGTGGGCCGAGCAATCTTGCAGTATTCTTACGCAGGTGACTTGACGGATGGAAACTCACCATAGGTGCGCGACGGATACCCGGGCCACGGGAGAGGCCTAGGCGTGCACACGGCAAAGAAAAAAATCAAGGGAACGCTAGATGATGGCGCAAGGGAATGTTGGATAACGCGCCAAAGAGTGGGCCAAGCGAATGGGCTGCCAGCCCATGCGCACAGCGAGTACGCGCGCTGCACGGGCAGCAAGCGCGCGCGCGGGCAGTCTGGGCAGCGACTTCGCACGCGACTTGGCGAGCGTCACCCACGCAGAGGCAGCGAGCGTCACCCACGCAGAGGCAGCGAGCGTCACCCACGCGGAGACAGCAAGCACGCACGCCCAAGGAAGAGACGCGCACGCGGAGAATCTTGAGGCCCAAAGAAGACTCGCGAAGATAACGATATATCTTCAAAGATAGCGCACGTGGGTCAGAACTGCAGTGAAAAACATTCTCAAGTATCTTCGGAGAACGAGAGACTATATGTTAGTGTTTTCAGGGTCAGAACTGAATCCACTTGGATACACTAATTCAGACTTTATGTCTGATAAGGACGCGAGAAAGTCGACGTCAGGAGTAGTGACACCCTTGCTGGTGGAGCGATATTCTGGAGAAGCGTAAAGCAATCCTGTATCGCAGATTCCACAATGGAAGCTGAATATGTGGCTGCCTGTGAAGCAGCCAAAGAATCAGTTTGGCTAAAGAATTTCTACATGGAACTGGGTGTAGTCCCAGATGTAGATGGGCCACAAACACTATACTGTGACAACAGTGGTGCGGTTGCAAACTCTAAAGAGCCAAGAGACCATAACAAGGCGAAACATATAGAGAGAAAATACCATCTCATTAGAGAGATAGTACGTCGAGGCGACGTACGGGTTGTGAAAATAGCTTCGGAAGACAATCTGGCTGATCCATTTACCAAGACATTGCCAGAGAAAATATTCATGAGGCATCTGGAAAATATGGGCGTGAAAGACATGGGTCATCTTCTTTAAGTACAAGTGGAAGATTGTTGGACATATGTGTCCTTAAACAAGATATTTTATCCATTTGTAAAAGATTATGATATGTCATTGAATAAAGATGATACTTATTATGTTAATCTTATTATAGTTTCTGGTAGAGTAAAATAGAATGTTTGTTTCCTTAGTTCATAAAGGATGCAATTATGTTATTATTATCACAGCAAAGTCAATGTGAGGAAGAATTAATAATCATAATAAATGAACTTAAAATGTCTGTGAGCTGATTAACTGGGTGGGAGCCCATTAATCGTATAAGGTCATTAATGTGACTAAGTGACAATCCTATTCTGGATTTTTTGTGTGTCACACTCACTAGAAGCGCATTAAGTATGAAGTGTCTTCGTACTAGACTGGACCTGACTTAAACTCCGGAAGTTATCATATAAGACCGTCACTGATAACTTGGAGTTGAGTCACTAGTAGATGATCAAATGGATATTCGATCTAAGTCCTGAGTGGTCTTGAGTTCGAGCTGCTGGCTTGATTGTTCTTTGATTTAACCGTTAAAGAACACAATATATTACCGTTGTTCCAAACACTATTATTCTGGGAACATGATAGTCAGCAGTAAGGGTAGCTTGGTCATAGACATGGGCATCACACAGCTCTCTTCAGAGTGATGATGATTCCCTTGATTGTCGGTGGTGAGAAGTGAGAGGTACCCGTGCGCAACTTATGAATCGAAACCATAAGTGGGTCACTCATAATATTACTGACTGAGTCAAGGATGAAAATGCAATGAGGGGCATAACGGTACAAACCGCCTGCTCGTGTGTGGATCATCAAGTGAAAGATCAATAACCCGAATTTGATTGTATCAATGGACACCCTGCTGTTATAAAGGGAATAATATATACTGTATCACTAAAGAGTGCAGCCTCGGGTCTATAGTGGAATCACTTCGAGGTTTGACGAACAACTAGCAGTTCGTTGGAGGTTAAGTGATACGGGTCCATGGTCCCCAAGATAGCTCCGTAACGGATGATACGTACGTGATTAAAATACATTCTGGATAATGTTTAATCATTTGGCTAGACTTATAAAACTGAAAGGTCTGTGGCAGACGT
Organism: Parietaria judaica; assembly: GCA_954871525.1. Classification (NCBI taxonomy): domain Eukaryota; kingdom Viridiplantae; phylum Streptophyta; class Magnoliopsida; order Rosales; family Urticaceae; genus Parietaria; species Parietaria judaica. The sequence continues at coordinate 57,158,979 of OX940860.1, read as the reverse complement.
CAGATAGTTTTATCGTCAGCGAGGCAAAAGTACCATATCTTGGTACACGAAATTAACTGATAAAAGAAAGTTAGAATTTAGATTTTCTATCAGCACCATGTTGTTGGAAATTAAATTCTAAGCAACTTTGCTTTTTGAACCAAGTCATTTCGACTTACGGTTTGTGATTTATGGATTTTCTAAGTTTGTGCTCGGTTCGATAAACTATGAAATTAAATCACATGTCACGAATTTAAATGATGGTGTGGCACCAAGACATTTTTATGTGTGATATTGAGATCAGGAATTATTAATATAATTTAATTATTTGGATTTAATTATTAATATCTTATTAATAATTAATTAATAATTAATGGATTTATATTAATAAGAATATATATATATTTAATTATATATATATATATATATATATTGTAAATCGATGTGGGCCTGCATGATCTAGCCCACACGAGTTTGACCTAGCTAGGGTTTAATATTTGCGGCATAAGTACCTAAAGTTTGGTACTTTGGTAAAAACCCTAAAATCAATCTTATCCTTTAGATCGAAGATGATTTAATATCAACCGTAGGATTAAGATCATTGATTTTTGACCTAACCCTAATTCGAAAAATAGTAGCTTGGTGACCAAGCTTAGGGTTTTCGAATTTGACCTAATTAATTATATCCTTTAGATCGGTTTAAGATTTAATCTTTACCGTCGGATTGGAAATTAATTAATTAGATATATAATATATATTTCGAAGATAATGATATAGATAAAATCGAATTAGGCTTTTTACCAAGTCTTAGAATATTTGATTTTTATCCCAAATTAATTTGATCCATTAGATCGGTCTAAGATTAATCTAGGCCGTTGGATCTAGATAATTAATTTCGAAATTATCATTATTATATATATATATATTTCGAAATTAAAATAAGTAGATAAGATTGGTTTTTTGATTTACCAAGTCTTTCTTATTTAATTAAATCCCTAATTAATTATATTCATTGGATTTAGATAAGATTAAATCTAAACCTTTGGATTAGGATAATTAATTATATTTAATAATAATATTCGAAATTAAATATATATATATATATATATTCTAATTATATTTAAATAAGAGGATAAGATTGGTTTTTGTATTTATCAAGTCTTTCTTATTTAATTAAATACAAGTTTAATTATGACCATTGGATCTAGATGAGATTAAATCTCAACAATTGGATTGAAATAATTAAAGTATTTAAATATATATAAAATTCGAATTTTGGAGTGAAAATCTCTAATTCGGTTACGGGCCAAGTCTATAAATAGGGATCTCATTTACAACATTCAACACACCTTTTCCCTGAGCAAAAACTCGAGCTCTCCCTCTCTCTCTAGGGTCTGCGAGTTTTCTGCCTCTGATCTCTTTTCTGGTTCGGCTTAGGAGACTATTTGTCCGGAAGCTTCAAAAGAACCTCAGTTAAATTTTTGCGACGGTGTCCTGCCGGCGAAGCCCACGCTTCGGTACGAGGAGTCCAGGAGAATATCCCGGAAGATCACGGGTGTTTCCCTCAGCACCGGCAGAGCCCTGCCGAACTTCAGAGTCTGCAGTCAGAAACGTCAACTGAGGTACGGCCTTATGCATTGGGTTAATAAATGCAAACATTTACCGCTTTCTATTTATTTCTTATATTTCGACTATGATATTAATAATGTGTTGTGAATATTAAATATGTAATATTTATCGGATCTTGTTAAAATGGTTATTACCCGATATCCGTGCCGTTACGATAACAAGTTTTTCCGCTTTAAAATAATTTTTTAAATGTTACCGGGACGGCTCGGAGGCATATTTCGTGGTAATGGAGTCGGGAATCAAACCCCGATTTCCAACAGGCGAGGCGCGGCATCAAATCATATCCTATTTTTATCATTTTCCTTCAATTGTCCAGCTATCAAACGGGAAAAACCGAGTCCTCATCGGAAATATAATAAATCAAGAATATTCGTGTTTACATTTTATTATATTCTTCGTTTATTCTTGTGACTGAAGAGGGTGGTGCAAATCGCCCTCAACAATCATCATTACCAAGCGCGGTAAAAGTAAAACAACCAATGTTTTTATTTTATAATGATTTTCAATTAGAAATTTATCTATTTACTATTTAGTGCTGTGCTGAATCAATTCAATAGCTTATTTGAATATTTCTTATAATGAAATGAGGTATTTAGAATAAATATTAAAACTTTTTTTAAAACTAATTAATTGTGGGTGCTTTGAAAATATAACCTCTTTTTGAAACTTGATATTATTGTGGCATGCCGTGATTTCTTCATGCTATATATATAATGCAGTATGCACGTATTCTGCATACCTCGCCTATTCATCTTCAACCTCTCTCCCATGGCTCCTCACAAGCGCCGTTCGCTCATGCAGAATCCTTCGGCGGAGGACAAGTCGGGAGAAGAAAGCCACCCCGTCTCGGCTTCCAACCACGAATCGAGCCGCTCCGATTCAGAATCCGCGGACTCGCCCATCAAGACCCCGACGGCGAGCCAGCCTGCGAAGAAGAAAAGCGTGGCCTTCGTGGAGCAGAAATCGGGTGGTGGGAAGAAGCAGTTCGAGAGAGTTTGGAGCGAGGACGCGGAGCTCGCGATCCTCAAAGGCATGGCCAAGTACGTTGCGAAAAACGGCCGTCTGCCCTCTTCGGACATGGACGGACTCTACAACCCCGTGAAGAAGTTGCTGCCTGGGATGGAGTTCACCAAGCTCCAGCTTTACGAGAAGGTGCGTCGATTAAGGAAGAAGTACGAGAACCGTAAGAAGAAGGCGGATTATAAACCGTCAAAGCCCTACGATAAGAGAGCGTTCAAGCTCTCGAGGAAGATTTGGGAGGAGCCGAACCGGAATGATAATTCCCTCGTCAAGCCGATGGAGAAGTCAGCGAATGAAGCAAACTGCAGTGGCCATGCTGCTGCCATGGCTGGTGAAAGCTTGCCCTTGCCCGACTACCTTTTAAAGCAGGGCCTTCAGCTGGTCTCCAGCAAGAAGAAGGCGGAGCTGGACGCCAAGTGGACGGAGATTCACGTGGCTGAGGCGGAGCTCTGCGCTAAGCGGACGTGTTTGATAAGAGAACAAGTCAACCTCGTTCACGAGGCTCTCAACTCTGCGGAAGCTTAAGGTCTGCATAGCTCTCTTTTTTGGAAAGTAGAATTTTTTTTTTTCTTCATGTGGTGACGGTCAGTATACTATAGCTCTCTTTCTTGCATTTTGCCTTTGGGTTTCTATTTTGAACATTAATGAATGGATGAAAGGTGTTTATTATTTAATCGGTTTTATTAATTTCAACATTGATGAATGGATGGAAGATCTTAATCGGCTACTATTTTGAACATTGATAAATGGATGGAAGAACATGTTTACGTGTTTAATCTGGTTTTACAATGCTCTTTCATGTTGAATTTTAGAATTCTTTGCTCGTGTTACATGCAAACTAATATATCCGGATTTTGTAATGATAAGATGGACAGTTTAAGTCCATCTTATCTTTAAGTGTATCGAAGGCTCACCGTGCTTCAAAATTGTCTACTAGAATTACATTTTTCATAATCTGATAACAATAAAACTTCTCTAAATTAATATTATTTTAGATCAAAGAATTTTATTATATTAGTGAAGTTATTGATCTTAAAGATGTTACAAAAAACCTAGATCATGGAAAAGTACTATATTTAATCTAAGACACGTGGATTTAATTCCAAGATATTTTTGTCCTAATTAAAGAAATTATTTGCTCCGCTTGTTTGCTTCTAAAGAATTGGGCATATCTGAAAATACAATTTGGGCTCGAGATACAAAGTTCAAGCCTTATTGGGCCTAAAAAAGCATTATACAAATAAATTTTGTTGTTGCTACGCTTGTGCAATTTTGCAAGTACAAACATCTCCAATTTCGCGGCTACTAAAAATATAGTTTGTAAAATAGTTTATAGTTTATACGCTATATTTCAAAAATTAATTATCTATTATTTGATTTTAATTGAAAATGTAAGATGTATTAATTTTAAAATTATTCTTAATAATGATTTAATGGCAGTTTGCTTTTCGGCACTATCATGACAAATTATAGTATAAAATTAATTATAGATTAATAAACTAATACATAATTACATAATTATAGAAGATAGTACTAATATTAATTCATATTTTTTAGTGATAGAAATTTCTTAATGCAATTACGTGTTACTGCCATTGTTAAAGAAAGATTGTACTTAATATTTATTTAAAAAAAATTAATATAATATATCGGTATTACTAGAATCAAGGTTCAACTTATCGAGATAACCGATAAATCGCTTGCCGTTATCGACGGATTAATCGACGGATAACCGGATTATCGACGGAAAACTAATAATACTGTAGCTTACCGATTACCGATACTTATCGAGGATTATCGACGGATTATCGACACTTTTCGATACTTATCGACGGAAAACTTACTAACTATTTTTATAATATCATACAAACATATGAAGATAAAGTCATACACACATAGTCCTATAACACCAATAAAACATAGTCTCACAAATGTATCAAACACATAGTCCAACAACTCATACACATAATAGATAGGTAATAGGTAGAATTGTAGATAATACTCAAACTCAAACCGACTTCTCGGACCTCAGAAAAACGACGATCTCCTGTGGGCTTCCATAACACCGGTGGCACCTCTTGCTTCCATATGCATGTTCAGATATGTGTTCCAAAACAGGCCATGTGCTTCGAAATGCGTACGGAAGTAACTCACGTGGTAATCATATACGTGTTGCTCCGTGAAGATGCCTGCACGATTTGGATACAACGGATGCGCCCAGACACCGTTCTCGAACACAGAGTGCGGAGTTGCAAACTGAGTGCTCACCGAAGTTCCCATTGACATCGTATCTAACCACCCAGAGACATCATCGACGGGGATCGAACTCTGAGAGAGATAGCCACTTCCAAAGTAGAATCCGACAGCAGAAGATGCATCGTCTTGTTGCTGAGGAGGATCAGGAGACTGCTGGTCGCCATACTGTCGATCGGGAATGTATCCCATGTTTGGGGGGTCGATGTTGTAGTTCGGGTCGGAGCGATACCTATCACCTGTTTTGTAATCATATTAGTTGACATTCAAATATACATGCAATGCAATCAACAAAATTCAAATAAACGGTACATTCAAAGGAAAACGGTAATCACCTGTATCAGACCCTCCATATGTAGATGCTCCCCACCCTCCGTGGCCGCCACCTCCTCCACCACCCCATTCTCCCTGGGTGCCACCTCCTCCACCACCCCATCCACCATGCGAAGAGCTATGGGAAGGGGAAGTAAGGTGAGTAGAAGCCGCGTGAGTACGATGCTGACTGGCACTGGGGCCAGGACCGCTTGAGCCGCAGTCAACTCCTCCATAAACTCCCGGGGGGTCGGTGGTAGGACCGAGTTTTTGCTCACCAAGGACTCGGCTGATCACAACTCCGAATGATCGAGCCTCCTCAGCGATATCTGGGTCTGGGTTGCCTTCTTCGTCATTGAGGTGGACTGGTCGGATCCACTCTACAATTGCGTCCTCGAAGTCACAACCGGCAGAAGCCATCGCCAAAGACCGGGTGAGGTACTCATAAGGATCGGCTTTGTCCACCTGGTCGTACTGCGCCTTTATGTCCCGCAGCGCTAGCTTCTGATTGTAGTTGCATAATACTAGCTTCTCCAGTGTTGCGTATGCCATACGATTGCGGAGCTTGGTGTGGATCAAGGCAAAAGTGCTCCAGTTCCTCTCGCACGCTGAAGCGGACGCGGTCTGCGACAAAATCCTTACTGCTAGCTTCTGCAACGTGGGGCATACACCCCCGAATATGTTCCACCACTCAGCTGTAAATAAATAAGGAAAGCAGGGTGTAGTTAGATTAATTTTTAAAACTTAGCATGCTTAATGGATTACAATCAATGTAATCTTTCTTACCGGGTGCAAGACTCGTCCGTGCTGCCACACATGACCGCTCGCGCAACGGACCTATAGCGTCACGGAATCGCACGCACTACGATTCAAGAAAGTAAGTTATGTTTTATTAAATCACAAGAAATAAAGTTACACAATTAATTTGAGATCTAACCTCTTCTGCGAGATGTGTCACGTCCTCGTGAGGAAACAAACGATCGTAGACCCTGGTGACATCCACGATTGCGTTTTCTGGCATCACAATATCTCGCTCGTACGCGAGCTGGGGTTCAAGAAGTGGGCCGCAATATGCAATGGATGCTCCAAGTTTCGGTGCCATCGCGCTTGCACAATATCGACTGCCCATTGCTTTCCAGGAAGTGCACTGAGCTCCGACTGGATGATTTCAAACAAGTGGTACACCATACCCATCGTCGGATGCACCTCGGTGTCGACGAACCGGAGTGCCGTGTACATGGGGGTGAAAACGGCGATGGCCTTGTCAACAGAAACCCAAAATGGCTCGCTCAAGCACAATATGGCCGCGGCTCTCCCTTCTCTCATATCCTTGAACTTGGAGTTCTCCCACCAGTCTGACACAAACATCGCCTTGAGCCCGGCCTTCTTCCCCCGTAAGCTCTGCAGGGAGAGATAGTTTGTGGCGAACCTCGTCGCCCTTGGACGGATGATCTCACCATTGCATGTCTTCCTCATGGTATCGAGCACCTGGCCATGGTTGTAGATAAACTTTGTGATGAGCCTGCACCCCTTCACGACCTCATCGATGCTTGGCCTTTTTCCGATGTCGTGAAACATCAAGTCCACGCAATGAGCAGCGCACGGTGTCCAGTACACGTTGTACTTCTGCATCAATTCTTGGCCGGCTTTTTTGTAAGCCGCGGCGTTGTCCGTCACAATTTGCACGACGTTGTGCGGCCCGATCTCCTCGATCACTGCAGAAAAGATCCTGAACAAGTAGTGTGAGTTTTTGGCGTGTGCGGATGCGTTGATTGCCTTTATAAACACTGTCCTCCCCGCCGAAAAGACCATTATGTTCAGGATGGACATATTTGTCGGTCCGGTCCAACCGTCTGACATGATCGTCACGCCAAATTTCCGCCACACAGGAATCTGATCCTGCTTGAACTTCTGCCACTCCTCGTACTCGAGGTTCAGATACTTGCCTGCGATGTCCTTTGACGATGGATATGGGCATCCCGGGCCTACAATCGTAAATGCATTATTAAATATTAATAAACATCAAATTCGAAATTCAAAATGACATAAAAATAAAATCATAAATTAAGTTACCTGCTTGGGCTACGCAAAACAACATGTTGTGGAAGTGCAGGTCATCTGCGTGGCACCACGGAACCCCTTTGTGGATCAAGTACTTCGCTATCGACTTGCCCACCTTCAAAATGGTCTTCGGTAAAAACATCAAGTCGACCCTTTTTTGTTTTCCTGAAGGCCTATCAAACAAAGCAGGGGCGGTGGCGGCACCGGAAGCACTTCCGCCTCCTCTTGTCTGATCCTCGACCCATTGTTGGGACGCTGCCTCCTTACGGGTTCTCTTCGCTACCCTTGCCACTTCTTTTTCAACCTCCACAGGGGCGGTCTCGTCATCACTAGAAGAATCGCCCACGCTGTGCAAAATATTCTCCCGTATGTTAACCTCAATATCATGTTTCTTCTGCTTCTTTCTTTGGGTACTCAGCAAAGACTCCCTGATGAGGTTACGCACGTCGTTGGGGACCTCTGTGCACGGCGCGACATTTTTGTTCTTGTCGACGCCGGCCAAATGTTTTTTCATTCTCGTTATTCCGCCTCCTCTAATCTCTTTCCCACAATAGTTGCACTTGAAACCCGAATTGTTGCTCGAATCCCCATAGGGAGTGCAATGTTGCCTCGCAAGTTCGTCCTTACTCATTTTCAACCTAAACAGCAAGAAAAATGACGCAAATAGTTTAAAAAATATACAGAATGCAAACTTTATGTACTTTTGCCGTCAAAAACAATTTTACCTCAAAATACAAATTAAATCCCACCAAAATTATAGATTATCGTAGCAATAAATATTTAAGGAAAGCTAACAGCAAGAAAAGTCAGTAGATTACAGGATAAATCACGAGAATACAAACTTGGATAACTTTTGCCGCAATTACGTGAATGGCCAAAAAAAGTCAAATATGAAAATAAATTACACCAAAAACTCAGATTAATATTTCCAAAAATATTTAATGAATGAAAACACCCCAAAAAATGAGTACATAACCTCACAAATCACGAAACCAAAACTTCGAGTAGTTTTGCTGCAATTATGATGAAGTTGGAATTTTTGTCAACTCTGAAAATAAATTACACCAAAAAGTCAGATTAATATTTCAAAAAATATTTCATGAATGAAAACACCCAATAAAATGAGTAGATTACCTCATAAATTGCAAAACATAAACTAGGAAGACTTTTGCCTGAATTATGAGAAAATCCGAATAGTCGTAAAATCTGGAAAACAATTACACAAAAAACTCAGAATAATATTTGTAAAAATATTTAATAAATTGAAACACCCAAAAAAATGAGTACATTACCTCACAAATCACAAAATAAAAACTTCAATAACTTTTGCCGAAATTATCAAGAAATCAGAATTATCGTCAAATCTGAAAATAAATTACACCAAAAATTCATATTAATATTTTAAAAAATATTTAATATACGAAAATACTCAAAAAAATGAGTAGAATACTTAACAAACGACAAAAAGATCAACTTCACAAACTTTTGCCGCAATTTTGCGAAAACCCGAATTAGCATCAAATCTGCCTCAAAAATTCACCAAAAAATCACTAAAAATTCACAGACTCTGTATCCTTCTGCCTCAAACCATAAATCAACAAAAAAAAAAACGTAAAAACTATATTTTTAGCAAAGTTCTAAGTTCAAAACTTTGTATACTTTTACCTAACAAGGATAATAATCCGAATTTCATCTAACTCTAACAAAATAATCACAAATCAAGTCATGGAACCAACTTTTAATCAAGATATATTCATGATAATGCAAAAAAATATCTCAAAATTACAAAAGTAACAATCTTTACTCATTTCTAAAGATAACTCTTAAGAACAATACTCTTAGTTTTGGAACTCATTCAAATCTTCTCAAAATCGTGAAAATGATCAAATATCAAAGAAAAAACGCATGATTCATATACATCAACCATTATAAGTCCTAGATCTACCAAAAAGTTTGAAATAAATTGAATAAATTCGGTGAAAATGGGTAAATAAAAACTTTACATACTTTTGCCATTATGTTGATAATCGTGGAAAACAAGTAGAACAACGGATTATCCATGAGCTTACCCGTTCGATAATCGCGAGAAGCACCAAGGTTTGGCTTGGAGGCAGAGAAAAGAGGGAGAACTAGGGTTTGGAATGGATTTTCGTCGAAAAAATGCTATTTAATACCACCCAATATTGTTTTTTTATTTTACGGATAAGTACATTTTTTTTACACTGCGAAACGCGATAATTGCTTGGAAAAGATTTATCTCTTTTCTCGATAATCGTCGACAAAAGTTCAAAACGACAACTAGTAGTATGGATTTTTTATCAGTGAGTATGGGCAAGGTCGATTATCGACGATTATCGACGATAATCGTCGGTAAGTTGAACCCTGACTAGAATGTTGCATAATTTGATAATTTGGATCCTTAACACAAACATATCATACATAACTTATTAATATAACTAAAAACACATTACATACTTGACAATACTCTGTTCTTTTTTTCTTTCTTTCTGATTTAATACACACGTTGCTTTATTTGAACCATATATCAAGAGATACATTGAACTGATATCTGCCACTATAAATACAAGTATTGAATTATATTGTGTTACATTGAGCGTGTATATTAGTAACAGACACAAAGCCAGTAAAAGCACAACCGAACCTGTATAATATACGTTAGAAACTTACAGTGTATTCATTTAGGCCCTCCAACTTCAGGGTCTGAGTTTCCAATTTCAGGGGAAGGGTGATAGATCGGATTAAATGCCGAATAATTGACAGTTCATTGAGAGATATCGGATCCCGATATGAAAACCGGGAGGAGCTTTGAAGTTCCCATAAAACTGATATTGGAATAACAAATATCAAAATCCTAATATCCGATCCCGGTTTCACCCCTTGACTATATATATATAATTTAACACGTTTTAATATATAACTATAGAAGAAAATTAACAAAGATTTAATTACCGCTGCTTTGTCACTCATAGTGACCTCGTCCGTGTTTATAAGTAGTAATTTTGCCTTTGAAGTTGTTGTCATTGTCGATCAATGCTTGAAGACGTTAATCCAATCTAAGAAACTTAAGCAAAACTTCTTCACAATTTGATGTTTGAACTTTCAGTAAGTCGATGTCAGTTTATATACACGTACGTAATTCATATGTATGTGTGCTAATACCAAAAAGTGAACTTTTAATACACAAGATGTATTATTCTTCTTTCAATATGTTTGCGTCTCTTTGGTTTCTTTTGATAACTAATTGTTACATTTCTTAGAGGTAATATGACCTTTTGGTTTCATCTCATTACTTCCGAGAATCCAAGGTAAGTGGCATCTAATGCATTATTTTATCTATAAAAAATACAAATTCTAACAAAATTAGATTTCTCTATTTTTGATTCTTATGATACTATATCACTTGTGAGTCATGAAAAAAATTAGAATCCTTCATTCTTGAATTATATATTGCCATGTCACTTGTGAGTTCCTCCTTTTAATATATATAGATTTAAATTTCATATCAATGCTCGTCGTACATATATAGATTTTTGCTATGAATAAATAAAGATGTTAAAAGAAAAGTGCTTTAAAACAGTAGAAAATAGGGTGAGACGGCAATAAGTAGTGGATACTTGCAATAGAGATCATAATGAAACGGTGAACAACGCACAGTAAAAGCTTATCAAAACAAGAAAATATAGTATTATCTACTTCACTCTTTTGTCTTTGACTATTGCCTAGTATTATCACATATACACAAGTATTGCTTTCCATGGACGGCCAGCTGCGGGTGGACTTGCCTGTCCTCTCTTGGTGCCCGTGGGCATTTGGTGCTTGGGTACGAGTCGCCTGTCTTAGAGAAAAATTTGAGCGGGCAAAACTCGCCTGCTTAGTTACCCAAATTCACTTTTTATATAAATATATATATATATTTTTTTTTAAAGTTAAGTTTGATTTTTGGCAACCCAACCGCCAATCATGGCGCGGGCACGGGCTGCCCGCACCAACGAAAGTTGAAACTTGAAGCCTATGAAGGTCCGACTAAAAATTCACAAAGGTACTTGAAATGATCTCTTATTCGGTAAGATGTAAAACCTAGTCTGAATAGCATTAAAACCAATTGTTTATTTCTCCTTAACTAGTGGACAACACTACGCTCCGCGTGGTGGCGATAATTTGTTTTTGTTTAAATTTAAATAAAAATATTAGATAAACTAATGTATAAATTGTGTGTTGTAATCGAATTAAGTATTAACTACATCAAAAGTCAACCCAACAATCTTGATTTATTCATGTCATTTTATCGTCAGATATCTATTAAATATATGAGTAGATAGTGTAATTTTTTTTTAATATAAATACATAATCAAGATATTATTGGCAAACATACATATAATGTAAGAATAAAAGAGTCCGTCCAAATTTGATAAATTAAATTTGTATATATGAAGAATAAAAAAAAAAAATTAACAAATTTTAAGAATATACAGTAATTTTATGGAGTTAACTTTTTTATTAAGAAAAGTAAAATACTATATTATTTAGGAAGTTCTATATACGCATAAAAAATTTGTAGAATATCATAAATGACGACTTCCCTATTTTTTTTTTTTTTAAATCTTACTAAATTGACAACAATAATGAAGGTACGTATATTATAAAAAGAAAAACTCTTATAATTTTATATCTATACTTAAATCTTCAAATAACTACTTCTCATTTTTTGTTTTTTATTCTTTAATTCTCAATTGATAATAAAAAGCAGTTTATTTAATTAAAATAACAAAAAGTATTTTAAAAATAAAACTTCCACCAAAAATAAAATAATTTTTTTTCTTCATAATTACACATTTATAACTATAGTTTATAATAGTCCTTGGCAATCCATATTTATCAATAAATCACGAACTCGTAAGAAAATATAGCACATTAGTTTTTCTTAGGCTGAAAATTAAGGAAAAACATGATTGAATATATATTTTTTTTTTCAAATAATAATAACAATAACATCAATAGTTTGTCAACGTGGTCTTTTACTATGAAAATATATCACACTTTTCTACTCCGGCCTTTTATATCGAAGTTCATACTTTAAAATAATTAAAAACAACAATTAGAAAAAGGTTCATATTGTATTTTTCTGCTCTGATTTTTTTCCCCTCCAAAATCTCTACGAGACTCCTACGAAGTATAAAGTTTACTCATATTGATTATTAACAACATTTAAAGAAATTCCTCACATCATTTTTCTTCAACTTACACTTGAAATTAAAGTTTAGGAAAAAAAAAAAGATAACATTAAGAAAGAGTGCAATAGACGTACAAATAAACTTTTGAGAACACAATTTACAAACAACGAATAAAATAAACCATTTTCATAATTATTTAAACATACTGAGAACACAATTTTTTTTAAACGTACAAATATCTTAAAGTCAAATAAATAATTCCATAACCACAAACACTCACTGTTATGTGATTTTTCGTAACATATAAAAATTGGGCCCCTTTTGGCAAAGGTCAAAGCCCGTTAAGAAAAGTCAAAGCCATCAAGGAAAGTCAAGGCCCATCACCAAAGCCAAAGACCCGGGGCCGACGAACTAAGACATTGGCGAGGCCCGGGATCAAAAAGGCGACGAGGCAACAAGCCGACGAGGCGACGAGGCGACAAGCCGACGAGGCGACGAGGCGACAAGCCGACGAAGCGACGAGGCGACAAGCCGACGAGGCAACGAGGCGACAAGCCGACGAGGCAACGAGGCGACAAGCCGACGAGGCAACGAGGCGACAAGCCGACGAAGTGACGAGCCGACAAGCCCCCTCGTCATAACGTGACGAGGGCGTAACTTGTAATCATTCCACACGACGAGGAGATCCGAGGCCACGAAGATCTCCGGGAAATCCTCCGGATTTCCCCGAACACAACAAGCGGACGCGCGGACAACCCGAAGACATCGAACACGAATCAAGAAGCACCGACGACCCCTTCTGCAGAGGAGAAACTCGCAAGCCCCTGGAGGTGCAATATTCAGGGAATTCGCAGACCCCTGGAGGTGCAATTACTAGGGAATTCGCAGGCCCCTAGGATGTGCAATTTCAGGGAGTTGGTTTTCCTATAAATAGGAGCCTTCTCCCCCTCATTTCCACACTCACTCACAACTTTCTCCAGAGCTTCTCTCTCTAGCTTTCTCTCTCTAGAAAACTCGCCTACTCTTAAGGAAGAAAGGACTTGAGTTAAAAGCTGAGATCGATCTAGAAGCAGAGTCTCAGGCCTGAGAAGAAAGGTTGTTCGACGAGTCAGCAAAGGCGTCCCTTGCTAGGTGGTCGAGTAAGCCGACACTTGTGAGGTCGACAAAGGAAGGAGCATCCCTCGTCGGGCTAAGGCCCCTCGTTACACAAGGCCACCTACCCCGGCAAGGTCGACAGAGGAGCACACCTCGTCAGGTCAAGGCTTTCGCTGTACTTCGCCAACACGAGGGAAGTTCAACAGTGAGTTCGCCAACACCAACGAGGTCGACGAAGAACACATCACGCCGGTAATACCCAGCCATCGGGCCAAGGGTCACCCCCGCGCCGCCAACAACGACATTTCCGACGAGTCAAACCACATCGTCATTCACCCGCCGTTTATCACTAACCCCGAACTACGTGGGACCTGATTCTCTTAAACTGAGATACGTAGGCAGCCTCGCCCAACCATAAGCGACGGGGCACGGGCCCATTCTACCCTTTTTTGCAGGTCCTCCCTCGCCATAGGAGCTCGCCAAGGAGTTCGCCCAGAAGAGGACATCACCAAGACAAGGACTCCGCCCGGACGAGGAGCTTCGCCGTGAACCGGACTTCGCCACCACCAAGGAAGTTCGCCGAGGATCGTCAATGACAGCCCGGAGACTCATTCACGACGACGGAATCGCCTCCAACTTTGACGATCAACAGTCAACCCGCGTTGACTCAGCATTCAATCATCCTTGTGTTCAACGGGTCAATCTCGGGACCCGAACCTTGAATCCGACTCTAAGTTAAAGCCATTTTTACGCATTAACACTCACTATATATGGTCCATCGATAATAGTTACAAATTACAATAACATCTTTTGATTCACCTGGCTTTCCTAACATGATTTTTTTTTAAATTTTTTTATGAGGGTGATATATATGAATACTATTTATTGCCATAAATTAAATGAAAAAAATTGTTATTCCTAAAATACAACTGTTCTTGTGGAGTCTGGCGGATAGGAGCTTCCGCTAACCGTTGGCCCAGAACCGGGTCCTCTGTACCTGCTATCGCAGAGCCTGGAATGGAGTAGGCTCGTGTTACAGGTTGGTGACCGCAGAGAACTGGAACCTACGTAGGGCAGGTCGGCGATCGGGGAAAGCTAGGGTGTGATGGTATATGATGCCACATCTTGTCACATATAGTGTCACATATAGTTAGGCTGCCTACGTACCCAGTACCCACTTGTAGTCAAGTGGGATCATGTCATCATGTAGTTCAAAGTGGGAGTTCAAGGGGGAGCGCTTCCTCTGGTGAGTCGGCGATTCTTCTAGTGAGCCGGGGGGCCGACGGCGGAGACGGGAGTCGAACGGCACTCAGACCTTCTTCTGGGGAGTCGACGCCGGTGAGTCGGGCGGCCGATGGCGGAGACGGCTTGGGGCTCTTCCGCCTCTATTTCTGGGCTTGGGGCTAAAATCTGGTAGATCGGACACTCCGCTTACCGTCGGACCGGAACCGGGTCCTCCAACCCGTTACCACAAAGTCCTGGGACTCAGGATATAGGTCGACGACCGCTGAGAACCGAAACCTCCGTAGGGCATGTCGATGATCGGACCGCTTCCTCTCTAGCTACCTCATTCGCTCCGAGCTTAGTCGGATATTTATACCGGAATATAAGTATAGAAGAGAAAAAATAATATTTATCGCTATATAGAGCGTTTGAATCGGAGTTACCGTTTGTTTATAATGAGCTTTCATTTACGGGAGGGTCTAGGGACCTCTAAGTAATAATAAATTGACAGGGGCTTCTAAGTAAAAAAAAAAAATTGCTCTGCGCGGCCTGACGTGGCCCAACGCGGTTATTAGGCCGCGTTAGCCCGCGTTGCCCCCAGTTAGGCTGCGTTAGCCCGCATTGGTGCCCCGTGTTAGGCCGCACATCTCACCTCTGGGCCACGTTTTCGCATCCCGTAGCCATGCCCGTTCATTTAAATATTTATTTAATAACAAATAATTAGTTTCGTATTTTTTGGGCCCCCTCAGTTTTAAAATATAAGCCTCCAGGGAACGTTTTAGGCCAAAATTAAATTTTATTAATTCCAAAAATCACCCGTACCACTATTATTATTGGTAACATACATATAAGTATATGTATAATGCATTTGAGTAAATTAGTAAAGTACCCAAAGGCAGCTCTCTTGTAAAAATAGTGTATTATATAGTCCGATCTCTTCCTTAAAACATGCTTCTTATCTTACTTTACTTTACTCGCATCATAAAACGACACGTATTTTTCATAAAAATAGTATGTCTAAATCGACAAAATAAATTTATATCTTGTGTAATTGCCCATTGAATTTTGCTATTGACTTTGCATCTTGGTGCACGCACTTTGCTACTCAATTTTGATTTTTAACCACAATACTCCTTACACTTTAAAAGTGTGGCACAATGCTCCACGTACTTAAAAATGGTGAGATTTTTATTGTGAAACACATGATTTTTTTTAGAATGTTTTCACTCATTTTATAAAAAAATACTTAATATTAATTTATTTACACATACACGCCTCAAATTAAACGAATTAACACAAAATATATAAAAACATAAAAAAGTATTAACCTAAATGTTTAAAAATATACGTCACTAATTTGAATAAGTCTAAATAGTTTTGCCAAGAATATCTGCCAAAATATGGTTTTGTAAGACAATTCTTCCATAAATGAAAGTTGCGTTACTTGAGTCTTGAGAGAAACGACACGTATACTTCACCACCAGTCAATGAAGACTCCGATCCCTTCACGCCGTCAAAGTTGACTTTCTCTCTCCGAATTCCAAATAAACCCTCAAAACAGCAGAGGCAGAGAGAGAGCCATGGCAGCTATGGCGGTGAGCTCGCAGCAGCAGAAGAGCAGTCTGTGGGAGGGAGTGATGGCGATGACCAAGTCCTCGCAGGAGAGGAACGCCGATCCTCTGGCCTGGGCGATCCAGCTCAGCGCCGCGCTCAATTCCGCCGGAGTGACTCTGCCGTCGCCGGAGCTCGCCGGCCTCCTGGTCTCCCACATCTGCTGGGGGAACCACGTCCCTCTCGCCTGGAAGTTCCTCGACAAGGCATTGACCGTCAAGATCGCGCCTCCCATGCTCGTCCTCGCTCTTCTCTCCACCAGGTATCTCTCTCTCTCTCCATTTCCAGGTGAAGTGTTTGAGTTCTTCCATATCTGTTCGGTTATGAAGAGAAGAGAAGAGTTTGAACTTTGTCGATTCAATTTGATTGCTTCAAAGCAGTGAGATCCATTTCCAACATTTTGTGTTCTTGATTCATTTCAATTTTCAATAGCTGCGATTCGCCGTATTACTTTTGATTGAATTTGCTGCTAGTTCTAGCTGCACGTTAAAGTTGTTAAGAACCGAGAATGGCGTTTTTATTTCGCTCTTGAGACGAATTCGTGTGTGATTCATTGTAATGGAAGCAATCGCTTGGGACTTCGGTTTTGAAATGACGGTTTCGGCGTAGTTGATTTGATTCAAATGCTTGAGAAGTTGATAACCTTTTGTTGCATTTCTTATTTATTGAGTTGGTTTGAAAGATTGTCTTCGTCGATAATCACTTCTGTTTTTAATTTTGAAGCGAATTTGTGAAGAGACCTAGGTTTTTGGTTGTGAAAGAAGACTCTGCTTTAACTTAGTTTGAGTTCTAGTATAGCTAGTGAATAAAAAAGTGTCTGTGTAGATGATTTTTGCTGTCTAAGAAAATTCATGAATGTGATATATTCGTTGAAAGGATGCTATAGTACGGATTTTGGTTTATTTGTAGTCGTATTTGTAATTCAGATTTAATTGAAATTAATGATGCTTATGCCAGATACTTGGAAAATTGGCACTGAGATACTGAATTTTTGTGCATAAATTGTCCAAATATATAAATCTCATAGCTTATTTTTCTTATTATTGGGTAATTTCTAGTTAGTATATTAAGTGAAAATTGGAATTTACTGGTTTTTTTTTGTTCGATCAGGGTCATTCCAAATCGGCGGCTACATCCTACTGCATATAGGCTTTATATGGAACTTCTTAAGAGACATGCATTCTCGTTCACTTCTCAGATAAATGGACCAAATTTCCAAAAGTAAGATTTGATATGTTGCTTGCCGTTTTTATAAATTTGTTTTTGTCGGCGACACTTAAATGCCGGATGAATTAAAAATACATTATTATAATTCTACGGTTTGATTATTTGTTTATGCTCGTTTCCCATTCTGGTTTTCATTTCTTAAGTTATATAAAATCATAGAGTAATCATTATGTTTCTTCTTATTTATTTACAGGATTATGAAATGCGTTGATGATGTTCTTCATCTTTCCCAGTTATATGGCATTCAAGTGTGTGAACCTGGAATTCTTCTTGTTGAATTTATCTTTTCAGTTGTATGGCAGTTACTAGATGCATCATTAGATGATGAAGGGTTGCTCGAACTCACCCTTGATAAACAATCGAGATGGTTGATGAGGCCGCAAGATATGGAAATAGACGGCCAAGATTGCTTCAGTGATAAGAGAAGTGACAGTGAAGCTCTGTGTAAAGCAAATACTGCAATGGCTATTGAGCTAATTGTCGAGTTTCTGAAGAACAAAGTAATATCTATGGTGATTTACTTGGCCCGCAGGAACATGTATGAAACTTGATGCTCGTGCTTTTGTTCTTTTATGTTTCATGCGTTTTAGACTTCGCTGGTTTTGTGTTTCCCCAAGGGCATATAGAAGGAAAAAAAAAAAAAAAACACTTTTCTGAGTCCTAGGGATGAAAACAAAACCGATAGCATGGTCAACCAAAAATAAAAACTGGTTACGGTTAACTGAAACCGCTAATCAAATCGGATCAGTTATCACTTGCCTTTTTAGGCAAGATAGGGTAATCAGTTAATAACCGAAGCCAAAATTTTCGTATATTTATTTTAATGTAAATATATATTATCATGAGAATATCTGATAAAATACACTTAAATGTTAGTTTATGACATTATTATTACTATAATATTATTTAATTAGGTTATCACCTAATTTAATCAGTTTAACTGTTTTTACCCGATGCTTAACCAGTTTAACCATACCAAACCTGTAACTGGTTTCTGACTAATATTGGATAACCGGATTTGAAAACAGGTATCAGTTTGTTTAGAAAAATGACCATAACTGAACCGAACTCTACCGATCCCGGTTTTAGGCCGACTTTTGACGTATTTATTTATTGACAGAGTTATCTAATGCACGAATTTGTTTTATTAGGCCATCACATTGGGGAAGCTTCATCCAGAGAATACAATTGCTTTCTGGAAATTCTTTGGTTTTGCGGAGTTTAAAACATGCAAATCCAGATATCCTTCTAGAATTGACATCTGAAAATCGTAGGTTACTAACTCGGGAAGGCAAAAGAATCTCAAGACATGGATTTCATGCTGTATTGAACTCCAAAACTATGATGTCTTCTGCTTTCCATTCTCCTGGAGCTTTCTCTTCTTCAATATGGATTCCCATTGATATGTTTCTTGAGGATGCCATGGACGGGTCACAAGTGGCAGCTACTAGTGCTGTTGAGACTCTCATCGGTGAGTGTCAAAGTCTACTTTTTCTTACATATTTTTAATTTTTGGATAGTCAAAGATCTTCCCTCTATAAACTTGCATTTTTAATTACTCTTGTTTCAGGTTTGATGAAGAGTTTGCAGGCAGTTCATGGCACTGCGTGGCATAATACTTTCTTAGGTTTATGGGTTTCGGCCCTTCGACTAGTTCAAAGGGTATTAATAATTGAAATCTCGTCTTTACTGCATCTCGTTCTTGCTATATATCAAAATGCACATTCTGGATGCATTTTCCCAAGGGCCGGATCTTGTACTAAGTTACTCCCTCTAATATTCTCGTGTTGTCGCAGTATCTTCCTTCATTTTTTCTTTCAAAATTTACCCTCCTATCATATAAGTTATAATGAATTTCCATTGTGTTAAAAATTGATGGTTTCCATCAAATTTTAAGCCACATGCAATGACGTACTAGTGTCCAGTGTACTAGCATGTGCACCGCATGTGGCTTCAAAATTTGACGAAAACCGTTGATTTTATAACACCAAGGCAGAAGTTGCTGGAATTTACAAATTCAGGGGAGAACCAACTACGAAAAGACAAGTTTATTAGGGAGAAAACTACGACAAGATCACTAAGTGCATAGCTTCGAATTACTCTGAAAACTATACTGATATATCATATATGTCTCTTAAAAATTGCAGGAAAGAGATCCGAGGGAGGGTCCCGTGCCTCGCCTTGACACATGCCTGTGCATGTTGCTGTCCATTTCAACGCTCGCTGTCACTAACATAGTTGAGGAAGAAGAAAGTGAACTGGTTGAGGAATATGAACAAATGTCTAATAGTCAAAGGGCAGAGAAACAGGGTTTGGGGCGTCGTCGTAAGGATTTGATAATAAGCTTACAGCTATTGGGCGATTACGAAGGCTTACTGACTCCGCCTCAGTGTGTCAGTTCAGCAGCCAATCAGGCTGCAGCCAAAGCGATGATGTCCATTTCAGGTCTCTCTGTCACCAACGGGTATTATGACGGCAATGTGAATGAGATGCATATAAATTGTAGTAAGTCATCACTACGAGTAGTTGTAAATATTTTTTCTAGGGATAATAGTGGCGAAAGTAGCCAAACTCTATGAACTTATATTGTGGCGTCCCAAGCTTTAAATAGCGTGGATTAAGTTCCAATGACACGAAATTTTTCATCCTCCAACGTTTCTGTTACGGCAACACACTTATTTAGGGTTTAGTTGTTGAAAAGAAGAAAAGAAAAATAGTAGAAATAAGTTAGAAATTGAACATCTGTAACAAAATGCTAAAAAAAACTCAGCCTTACACGTGTATTAAAAAAAACTGTAACCGACTTTGTTGTAACGAAAACGTTGGAGGAAGCAACTTTCATGTCCGATTACGTAATCCGCACAATTGAAAGCTTGGGATTACGGGGCACAATTGGGATTACTTAATTTCAAAGATTGAGTATTTTTACCACCATTATCCCTTTTTTCTATTAGGATTTCTACATATTCTTAAGTATCATTTAAGGTTCTATCGTTGATTTCTGACAGTTTCTCACCGTTATTACCTATAATTCATTTCAATAGTATGCTTATTCATTTTTCTTGTCTTTTGTGGTTAAATAACAGCAAGGTCTATTTCCTTTGATTTTTTTTTTCTTTTATTATCTTTCTAATCTAAAGCATTATACTTCTTTGCAGTTGGAAACATGCGGCATCTAATTGTCGAGGCTTGCATTGCAAGGAATCTACTGGACACATCATCATATTTCTGGCCAGGCTATGTGAGTGCTGGCAGCAATCAAGTGTCTCGAAATGGGGCTGTACCAGTGACTGGTTGGTCGTCTTTGATGAAGGGATTGCCTCTAAATCCGACTCTTGTGAACGCCCTTATTGCAACTCCAGCTTCTAGGTATGATGGACTTGCGTTTTTAATTCTGCATTAGCTTAATTAGTTAAATGAGTAAATAAAAGAGTAATTGGTACAAATACCCCTTGAACTTTGATAATGGGTGCATTTTCCCCCTTAGCTTTATTTTAATATGCTTTGCGCCCTAAACCTTCATCTTAGTGCTCACGCTTATCTATTATCTTTGCGACCTCGTGACGTCGTCAGTGTGCAATTTTATAATTCTTCTTACCTTATGCTAATAATCCTATTGATAATGAATAGTCACGTAGCTAACGGTTTTTATCAATTTATAATATAGAAGGGGCACTCAGACTGACCCGAAATGAAAATTTAAGGAGTAAATGGCTACTAAATAAAGTTAAGTAGGAAAAGTACCAGCGAGGCGGGATTGATGCCAATTACTCAAAATTATATTTACTCCACAGATGTTGCAGATAGTAATAAGCAGCATAAAGCTGCTATAACATTGTTTCGACTTCTGCTTGTTAATTTTTTTGAACCTTTATTTTTTGCTTGTAAAAATTAACCTTGCTTTTTTACTGTTGGCTAAAACTCAGTTATTTATTTGTTTTAGTAAAACATGATGCGACCCACTGAAATTGTTCCAGTAAATAATTTATTTGAAATAATGATCACTTGCATTTTTCGGACTCTATAAGTCTTCAGTTATACCCTTCTTTTTCCCTAAGTCAGGTATTTCAGATGATTTTTTTTTAATAAATTTACCCAGTGCTATGGCAACTGAATTTAAGCTCATCGATTTGATGGAAGCTTAGCAGAAATCGAGAAAATATTTGAAATTGCAATAAACGGTTCGGACGATGAGAAGATGTCTGCAGCAAACATTCTCTGTGGAGCTTCTTTCGTTCGTGGTTGGAGTATACAGGTAATGTCGGGGAAGCCGTGAATAAAATTTCTTTCTAGTTTTTCGCTTTCTAAAATAATTAATTACTATGACTTATATTTTTTTCATATTTATTTTTCTTGCAGGAAAATGCATGTCTTTTTATCATAAAATTGTTAGAACCTCCAGTTCCTGCAGATTACACAGGAAGTGAGAGCCATTTAATTAAATATGCGCCACTCTTCAATGTTCTCTTGTGCGGTATATCATCCATAGACTGTGTTCAAATATTCTCCTTGCATGGACTGGTAGGTTAAAAAATTTGATCAACTTTCTTATTAAAACTTTTGGTTAATATCTGAACTTAAATTCGGAACTAAGGTATTTTTTTTTTATGATTTATTTTTGCAAAATAGTCCCAGAAAAGGATTTACCTGTTTGATAAGATAAAAAGTATAATTTAGTGTCCCACTTCAAGAAACTGAATAACATCCTGTCATTTTGTGCTGTTTGGTGAATTTTGCCAGAATATATAGTAATAGCAGTCAATTTTTTATTAGGGTTTTTATTCTTTTCAATTCAATCAAGGGTAGTTAGGTCTTTCACGTATTAAGATGCTCGGTTCTTTTTTCAATAAAATTTAGTATCTACCTTTGGTATTTGATTTTCTTTCCGGTTCTTATCAACTAACTTCTTTGACTATGTCTATAACCACTTAATTGACTTGGAATACAGTGATACACACTATACTTATTGGAACAATTTGTGATAAGTTTTTTCATGGACGAAGAATTTTATTACTATGCATCTAATTATACCCTTGTAATGTTATTAGGTACCGCTACTTGCAGGATCACTGATGCCGATCTGTGAGTTTTTCGGGTCAATCCCACCGAGCATATCATGGACCCTCGCATCAGGGGAAGAACTTTCCTGCCACGCCGTCTTCTCAAACGCGTTCACGCTCCTTCTGAGACTATGGAGATTTGACCAGCCGCCTCTCGAGCACATGATGGGTGATGTACAGCCCACCGTAGGAGCACAGCTGAGTCCAGAATATCTCTTATTGGTCCGAAATTCCCGCTTAGCTTCCGCAGGAAAATTGCCCACCGATCAGATTAAAAGAAAGAGAATCTCGAAGTTCATCACGTTCTCCACCGAGCCTGTCCTTATAGAATCGTTTCCAAGGCTTAAACTCTGGTACCAGCAGCATCAGAAATGCATTTGCTCCACACTCTCCGGTCTCGTCCTTGGGACACCTGTCCACCAGATTGTTGAGGCGCTTCTGAACATGATGTTCAAGAAGATCAACAGAGGCGGTCAAACTTTGACTCCCACAACTTCCGGAAGCAGCGCTTCGTCTGTGTCGGGGACCGATGAGGGCTCGGTCAGACTCAAAGTCCCTGCGTGGGATATTTTGGAAGCGACTCCGTTTGTGCTTGATGCTGCTCTTACGGCATGTGCTCATGGAAGACTCTCGCCCCGTGAACTGGCAACAGGTATTTTTAAACATTTGAAAAATTTGATATCATAATAATGTTAAATTAGAGGGATATTAGCGGGAAAAATACCAATTGTCTCCCACAAACTAACGCTAAGTACCCATTCTTTTTTTTTTAGCCGGAAAAGTACCAATACTTTTGACATTGTAATGCCCTATAGCTTCCATCCACCCTCTTTAGTCAAAAGACATGTTGCGCCCAATTGTTTGCCACATTGCATTGCCATGTCATTTGACCGTCATGTGACTTTTTTTTAATAATTTTTGTAAATTTTTTAATTAATATTCTATTTCAATGCCGGTTTATTAATTTTAAATCATCTTTTTTTTTATTAATAAATCATTAATTATTTCATAGTATTTTTTTGTGATGAATATATAGGGGTGCAATGGAACCGAAATCAAAACTGGAACTGGAATCGGAACTACGGGTACCATAACCGCAACCGGATATCTTTTATTAAAAAAAAATTATAAGAATAAATTACAACAAAATCTAACTAAAAAAAATAAAAATTAACCCTATATTTAAAATAAAAAATACACAAAATACATCACAAATTAGTTTGAAAAAGTTTAGACTAGTTTTAAAAAACCAAGAAAAATACTAAAACAGTTTCAAGTGTAATATTACTATATAAAGAATTAACTTTTTATAATGATTGTTATAATTTTTTTTTATTAAGTTAGGCATATATATATGTACATTATAACTTATCAATATTAATAAGTAAAAAAGAAAAAAACTTAAGCCGTACGAAATTCAGACAAGCTAGAGTTGTAGAGCCAACCCATTTGGCGAGTTTGCAGAAAACCATGTATATTTGCTAACTGCGTACCGGTAATCAATAAAGTAAATAAAAACTTCCAAGCTCATTCATATTTAGCAATCTGGGCTTTTCTAATCGTTGGTTCATGTTTTTTTTTAAATATTTTTAAGCAAAATGAGTATTTAATTCATCAAAAACAAAGTTTTCGAATGTGCCCCCTAAATTTTTGTAGATTGGGTATTTAATCCTTAAAAAAAAGTTTGGGAATATGCCTCACTAAAATTAAAAAGATTGGCTGTAATTGCTCTAATATCCCATTATATATTTGCTCTGGTTGGTCATTCAGTATATATTTTTTTGCTAGTTAGTATTACTGGTCTCTTCCATATAACATTTCTGTACTTTCACTATCTTTAGGGTGTAAGGGAATTAATTTGAGTTCTCGTTTCCTTGGTTTCAGGACTGAAAGATCTTGCGGATTATCTGCCTGCAACTTTGGCCACGGCTGTAAGCTATTTTTCAGCAGAAGTGACGCGCGGGATATGGAAGCCGGCATCGATGAACGGAACCGACTGGCCCAGCCCCGCCGCTAACTTGTCCACTGTTGAGCTGCAGATTAAGAAAATCCTCGCCGCCACCGGCGTCGATGTTCCGAGCCTCGTAGTTGGTAATTCCTCATTTTTCTTATAGATTTTCCAAGTCATTGCTATCAACAAATAATTAATAAGCAATCAGCATAAATATATATGGGATATTTGCAGCATAAGTACCCATAAAGTAGTGTTTTTTGGTTGCATATTCCTGGTTTATTTTTTTTTTATCACAGATGAAGTACCCAATATTACAATTTATATGGCTCCGTTAGTTCTCATATTTGTTCAGATTGTGTACCTGGGAGACGTATTTATCATAACATTGCGTACTTAATTCTTGATAAACAAAATGGGATTATGCCGCCGGAAACACTATTTTATGGATACTTGTACCGCAGATATATAAAACTGAGGAACATTTGTAAATGGAGTTATAATCAACTTGATCTAAATTAGTTGTTTAGTCATGCGTATAGTGCAATTCTCCAATTTAGATAGCTCTAGTTAACAAGGTTATTTTTGGTATTAATCTTAGATAATTTATATTTTAGCTTGTATATAATAAAACATCAGAATATTTTTATGAGTGATTTATGATTACTTTGGCTCTCTAAACTTTGTTTCGGTGGACAGACGTTAAATCTTCATTTACGGTGCAATTTTCCTGTAGAGCTTTTATTTTGGTTCAATATCCCTTTATGGAATATGCATAAAGATCAATGTTTGGAGGACAAAATGCACAAAAAAATAAAAATTTAAAGGAATTTAAAGGACAAAGTGCACCGAAACAAAATTCGGGAAGCAAGTGCAGTAAATAAAGTTATTGTGGAGGAATTGCTGCATAACTCTACACTAATGTCGGGCTTGCGGTTTTCAGGAGGGAACTCTTTGGCCACACTTCCTTTACCTTTGGCCGCATTGATCAGCCTCACGATAACGTACAAGCTTGATAAAGCCTCGGAACGCGCCCTTCAGCTAGTCGGGCCCGCCCTGAACTCCCTCGCCACGGGCTGCCCATGGCCCTGTATGCCCATCATAGCCTCCCTGTGGGCCCAGAAGGTCAAGCGCTGGAGTGACTTCCTCGTTTTCTCAGCTTCCCAAGCCGTCTTCCACCACAACAACGATGCCGTTCTTCAGCTCTTGAAGAGCTGCTTTACGTCTGCCCTTGGCCTCGGATCCTCCCAAATCTATGCCAAAGGCGGCGTCGGGTCTCTCTTAGGTCAAGGATTCAGCTCCTTCACTGCCGGAGTCGCTCCGGTCTCTCCCGGATTCCTCTTCCTCCGCGTCCATCGCTCGGTCAGAGACGTCGTGTTCTTGACAGAAAAGATTGTCTCCCTTCTCATGATCTCCGTCGGAGAGATCGCGAGCTCCGAATTACCACGAGACAAAGTGGAGAAATTAAAGAAGACTAAGTACGGAGCGCGATATGGGCAGGCTTCCCTCGCCGGCGCGATGACGAGAATCAAGCTCGCTGCATCGCTCGGGGCCTCGATGGTTTGGATCACTGGTGGACCGACTGTGATTCACTCTCTGATCAAAGAAACCCTACCATCGTGGTTCATATCATGCCATAACCCTAGCCCGGAAGAGGGCGGCACAGTGTCGGTCCTCGGAGGATACGCGCTCGCTTACTTTGCGGTGCTCTCTGGGACGTTCGCATGGGGGATCGACTCGGAGTCGCTGTCGTCGCCGGCGGCGGCAAAGCGGCGGCCAAAGATCCTGGCCGCGCACCTGGACTTCGTGGCGAGTGCGCTCGATGGGAAGATCTCGCTGGGCTGCAACGGTGCCACGTGGCGGGCGTACGTGTCGGGGTTGGTGAGCCTGCTGGTGGGGTGCACTCAAAAGTGGCTGGCGGAGATCGACATCGACGTGCTGAAGAGGCTGAGCAGAGGGCTAAGGCAGTGGAACGAGGATGAGCTGGCCATGGCGGTGCTCGGGGTCGGCGGTATTGGCGCAATGGGGGCAGCTGCGGAGCTCCTCGTCGAGTGCGAGTTTTGATGTTTTTACCAGGCGGCACGGCGGTGACTTGGAACTCCGATCTGACTGTAGTGCTGTATCATTTTGATTCGTCGAGTAGAAACGTAGTTCTGTAAATTTATAGCATATATATTTTTTCGTTGGTTTATATATTATATATTTATATAAATTATATACATTATCTCATCTGTATCAAAAAACTATGTCAATTTACGAAATGACTCCTAGTTTTGGTTTATTTGTGGCATAAGTATCTAACTTTGTACATATTCTTAATTTCTTTAATGACTCCTAACTTTGTATAAATAATGTTGAAGTCTATTTTTCTTCTTCTTATGTTGAGTTAACGTCGGTTGATTTGAGACGCCAAGGTCTTGAATTTTAAGTTGCTAAGTAATTATGCTGCAAACATATATATATGCAAAATTTCAAGTAGATAAACATATATATATAAGCAAACATATATATTTCAAGTAGATAACATGACATTGGTAAATGCATTGTTAATTGTAAAATGGAAGAACGATTGATTGCAAACTATTTATATTTTAGAGATCGACAACAAAAATATGAATCGTTAAGTGACAAACATAAAGGCTATAATGAGGTCTAATTAATCGGTGAAGGATGCGAGGAAGATCTCCACTGCGTCAAGTGTTGCAAAGATGCTCGATCAACCCGAAAACGTCATTTTTCTCCGTCCTGTACAGTACTAAAATGTCACTCTCTATTTATGTATATATAGAGTATGCTGTATATACAATTTGTCATTCACATATTGAAAGTTTTGTTAGATTTCTTAAAAAAAAATAATGTGTAGTATTGGACAAATATTACTTATGGTCTCACAAATCTCCATCCGCAAATTTCTTATGAGCAGCCAAATGTATGTTTTATTTCATTTGGGTAACTTGGACCGATCTGTAACGACCCAGCCAAGCGCCGTCCGCTACGACTTAAACTCACTTACTTTCTTTAGATTTCATAAAAGCTCTTTGTTACGAAAATTTAGGAATATATATATATATTTTAAAACATCATCTCACTTGTGCACCTAAGCACGTACGTCTTAAACTTCCTATAAGATATTTAAGATCAACGCTTTAACATAAAATATTCAAAACGACCATTATTGGAAATCTTCGAAAAAACACGAGACCTTCATAAAACTTTGAAGGCTTATTAAATAGTTTACCAAAATCATTTTTGAAAAGTCCAATATAATTCTTCATACTTATTGACTCGGATTGCGAACCCGAGACAATCATTTCATACGTAAATTCTTAACATAGGGAGGTAATATAATACCATAATCCCAAAACATAAACCATAGTTAATAAAACATACGTCAATTACTTTGTTCATCAAAACATGCGAAAACTTTAGCGGTTACCCATCCTAACCCATAACCACCGCGCGCATCACTATTCCTTCGCGAGTCCACCATAACAAATTCATGCCATGGGTTTCTTACCTACAGCATGAACACATATTACGTGAGCTTACGCTCAGCGAGTACAGACATTATCCTCACAAAAACATATGTCAATCATGCATATGTGTATGTCCAATTATGCTATATTATTGGGTTACTTTTAAAAACATTTCCTTTCTTTTCCTTTAAGTGGCTCAAGGGATTGGCCCTGTTTTGCCTGGTGATCACCCATATGTGTACGTGCCCTTTTGCGCGCAGCCGCAGATGGTCTGAGGGTTGCAAGGTCCCCAGCCAACACGACATTGGGCTTAAAGCCCCATTCATAACATGTTTATACCCCGATCGGGTGGCACGACACGAGCTTTGAAAACATTGGTCATCTTTGTTAATTAAGGTGACCATATTATGCCTACATGCATTATGACATAAATCAAAGCTCATTCAATCATTCTTCCCATCATACATTCTTTTCTTTTTCAATATCAACACTTGGAATAACATGATACATTAACATCATAGGATTCACAATGATCCATATAATCATATCAATGTCCATCAAGGACCACACATATCAATCATTCATGCCTTGGAGTCAATGCTCCCAATCAATCATTCATGCATCGGAGTCAATGCTCCCAAACATCACATATATTCATGTCTTGACATATTTCATCTTTTCATTTGAAAACTATTCATGCTGTAGTGAGATCTGTACTCACCTGGTGTCCTCGCTGCACTTCAAGCTACAACCTATCACACTTATGGACACCCTACTTCCCTGTTTAATCCGACCAGACGACTCGTCAGTCTTTTGGATCTAGGTTTACATGCATGCTCTACGTTGCTGGAATTCTAGGGCACTAAGGTTTCAACACTATCCGATTTTGTATCAACACGTTCCTTTGTTTAAAGATCTACGTAATATTGTACGACTTAACTTCAAGTAAGTACAAGTATTTTCATGCCGTAGAATCATCATTTAAGATTCGTATCTATTTAAATAGAAACTATTCCTTTCATTAATAACTCATTGAGTTTTGTATTATCATATTTCGTAAACATAGCCTTTATCTTGAAAGTCTGAAACAACCTCGGTGTGATCATTTTCATAATCGTAAATTATTTAGAGCTCCTAGGTTATTATCTTAACCTCTGTGTTTTATTTTTAATATCATAGCCTCATTACTCGAAATTGAAACTATTTTATTGTTCGGGTCACAATTCTACCTCAAATGGTAGAATAGCTTGTATATGCTTACTTTATAACCTCTATCCGGTAAACGAAAACTCGTTTTAACATACAACCAATTGTGATTGCTCTAAACTTGACCTTTATCAAGTATATAGTTCATTTCCTGAAAACAAAATCCCTTGGTAAATCATATATATGTATTTTTAAGCATGAACTCAAATCTGCCCTTATTTATGAAAAACAATTTGCGACCTCCGGTGTGTGATTTTTATAAAATCAGTCATGGCTTTTTTTCGAACAAAACAAATTCCTATGTCTCTTTAACTAACTTAAGTGTAACATATATTTTTATCCCACCAAAATATAAACTATAGATCATCGTTTAAAGCATTTTACTAACATAGTTCACAATCTTTCTAAAACCGAAAACAGATTTGTATGTCATCACTCCATGAATTGTTCTGAACTAACCGGAGTATATTTTTCACTAAAACAACTCTATTAATTCAATAAGGAATATACCTATATAATATAATTTTTATAAGAATTTATAAAAATATTAGGTTGGTGAAAAATGTGTTCTAAATCCAAACTTCCAGATCTGCCTGGAAGTGAAAATAGTTTTGTGCACGAATAGTGCACGACTCATATCTTAAAACTCATAACCTGAATGACTCCAAATTTTCAGTATGTTATACTAGACACATAGATATATCCACACATATGTCATTTTCTGTATTTGGAGTTCATTTGGTCTGGTTAAGACCCCTACAAAATCGGACTTCATCAAAACCCTAATTCCAGCAACATGCATGTCATTCAATCATCATCAAACATAAGGCTCTTGGGCCAAATTCATGAAAATACACAAAACCATTCATCAAAAGAGTGAGGGTTTTTAGTTTGAAGGTTATACCTGTTGGACATATGTGTCCTTAAACAAGATATTTTATCCATTTGTAAAAGATTATGACAAGTCGTTGAATAAAGATGATACTTATTATGATAATCTTATTATAGTTTCTGGTAGAGTAAAATAGAATGTTTGATCCTTAGTTCATAAAGGATGCAATTATGAATTATTATCACAACAGAGTCAATGTGAAGAAGAATTAATAATCATAATAAATGAACTTAAAATGTCCGTGACCTGATTAACTGGGTGGGAGCCCATTAATTGTATAAGGTCATTAATGTGACTAAGTGACAATCATATTCTGGACTTTGTGTGTGTCACACTCACTAGAAGTGCATTAAGTATGAAGTGTCTTCATACTGGACTGGACCTGACTTAAACTCCGGAAGTTATCATATAAGACCGTCACTGATAACTTGGAGTTGAGTCACTAGTAGATGATCAAATGGATATTCGATCTAAGTCCTGAGTGATCTTGAGTCCAAGTTGCTGGCTTGATTGTTCTTTGATTTAACCGTTAAAGAACACGAAATATTACCGCTGTTCCCAACACTATTATTTTGGGAACATGATAGTCAGCAGTAAAGGTAGCTTGGTCATAGACATGGGCATCACACAACTCTCTTCAGAGTGATGATGATTCCCTTGATTGTCGGTGGTGAGAAGTGAGAGGTACCCGTGCGCAACTTATGAATCAAAACCATAAGTGGGTTACTCATAATATTACTGACTGAGTCAAGGATGAAAATGCAATGAGGGGCATAACGGTAGAAACCGCCTGCTCGTGTGTGGATCATCAAGTGAAAGATCAATAACCCGAATTTGATTGTATCAATGGACACCCTGCTGTAATTAAGGGAATAATATATACTGTATCACTAAAGAGTGCAGCCTCGGGTTTATAGTGGAATCACTTCGAGGTTTGACGAACAACTAGCAGTTCGTTGGAGCTTAAGTGATACGGGTCCATGGTCCCCAGGATAGCTCCGTAACGGATGATACGTACGTGATTAAAATACATTCTGGATAATGTTTAATCATTTGGCTTGACTTATAAAACTGAAAGGTCTGTGGCAGACGTCAGATAGTTTTATCTTTAGCGTGGCAAAAGTACCATATTTTGGTACACGAAATTAACTGATAAAAGAAAGTTAGAATTTAGATTTTCTATCAGCACCATGTTTTTGGAAATTAAATTCTAAGCAACTTTTCTTTTTGAACCGAGTCATTTCGACTTACGGTTAGTGATTTATGGATTTTCTAAGTTTATGATCGGTTCGATAAACTTTGAAATTAAATCACATGTCACGAATTTAAATGATGGTGTGGCACCATGACATTTTAATGTGTTATATTGAGATCAGGAAATATTAATATAATTTAATTATTTGGATTTAATTATTAATATCTTATTAATAATTAATTAATAATTAATAGATTTATATTAATAAATAAAAATATATATTTATATATATTCATATGTGTAAATTCAAATTAGGGTTTGATATATGAAACCCTAGCTAAATTCGAATGGTATGATTTGGTCTTTCCAAATTTGCGGCATAAGTACCAAATATTTTGGTATTTTAGCAAATCCCTAAAATCAATATAATTCATTGGATCGGTTATGATTTAATATCAACCGTTGGATTAGGATATTGATAAATTCGAAATTAATAACTTGGTGACCAAGTTTCATTTTTTGAATTTCGGTTAATTAATTATATCCGTCAGATCGGTCTAAGATTTAATCTTTACCGTCAGATTGAAAATTAATTAATTATATATATTTATATATATATTCGAATTATAGTTTATGGATAAATTCGAAATTGTTTTTTAATAAATCTTTTTATATTTGATTTTATCCTAAACTAATTTGATCCATTATATCGGTTTAAAGATTTATCTCAACCGTTGGATCTAGATAATGATAATTCGAATTTTATTATAAATATATAGGATAATTCTAATTTTATAAAGATAAGAAGATAAGATTGGTTTTTTGATTTATCCAAATCTTTCTTATTTAATTAAATCCCTAATTAATTATATCCATTTGATTTAGATGAGATTAAATCTGGACCATTGGATTAAGATAATTAATTATATTTAATTAATGAAATTCGAAAATTAGGGAGGGAAATTCTCTAATTCGGTTACGGTTTGAGCCTATAAATATGAGGCTCATTCTACACATTTTTCACACCTTTCCCCAGAGAAAAATTTGAACTCTCCCTCTCCCTCAGGGTCTGCGAATTTTCTCTATGATCTCTCTTTTCTGGTTCGGCTTAGGAGACTATTTCTCCAGAAGCTTAAAAAGAACCATCAGTTAAAATTTTGCGACGGAGTCCTGCCGGCGAAGCCCACGCTTCGGTACGAGGATTCCAGGAGAATATCCCGGAAGATCACGGGAGTTTCCCTCAGCACCGGCGGAGCCCTGCCCGATTCAGAACGCGCAGCCGGAAGTCGTCAATAGAGGTACGGCCTTATGCATTGGGTTAATAAATGCAACCATTTACTGCTTTCTATTTATTTCCTATTATGACTAGATTATTAATAATGATATATGAATATTAAATTACATAATATTTATCAGATCTTGTGAAATGGTTATTATCCGATATCCGGACCGTTGTACGAATAACAAGTTAGTTCGCTTTAAATTAATTTTAAACTGTTACCCGGACGGTTCGGAGGTTCAATTCGTGATAATTTTCAAGGAATATGAGACGTGATTCCCAACAATACCTTTCTTGAGTTTTTCTCCAACAAAGTTAATACTTGTGTAGTTGGAAACTTAGGTGCTCTTCACAACGACCTTAGCCTAGAGAAGGCTGGATTTTGAGCTAGGATAAGAGAAAACATTATGAACATAAGTTCATATCCTATGGCCATGAAGAAAATCAACATGCAAGAGGGTTTCCTTACCTCTTTCTTTGAAACTTTGAGCAATGACACGGTTTGAGGGATAAATGGAGCGTTTGAGATCGGATCTTCACGATTCTTTCTCCATGATTTCGTGGCCTTAGCACAAAACAAGATGGAGTAAAAATGAGCATAAATTTAAGAGTGAAAAATGTTAGAAAAATCGGCATGCAAGAGGTGTTCTTACCCCTTTCTTCTTCTTGGAAAAGTTGATTTTTGAGGTGTTCTTTAAGGCTATTCTCTTAGGGTTTCTGAGAGAGAGAGAGGTGATGAGAGAGTGTATTTTCTGATCTTATAATGGAGTGTGGGTCGGATTGTTTGAAGTGGCAGAGAAAAATGCACTTCCATTCACTATTGAGTGTAATCATTCACTCTAAAAGCTTCCTATTGGTTCTAGGTTATCTTGTAAACCACTCCAGCCATCTATTGGATTTCTTTTGCTGATGGGAGGCTTATTGGGGCTGTATTAGAATCTTATCATTGCTGCCATGCACTCCTATGAGACCATTGGTTCATTTGGGAGGTGTATAAGACAAGCATATAAGACAAAATGACCTTAATGCTTCTTTTGATTTCTAAGAGAAACTTTATTCAAATTTCAGCATACATGAAGTTTTGAGCACGTGTATGGACATCAAGGAAGAGTTTAGAATGTTGAAAATCGGATTAGGGGCATAGTTGCAACATTTTGGCAATTTTGGGCCATAGTGCAACTTTTCTAAAAGTTATGGACCTTGATGAAATATTCATTCTGGCCTAGTTGACTTTTTAGTAAACTTTGGAGATACTTTGCTTAAAATTTAAATCATATTTTCCCCTCATGATGAAATGGTTTATATCATATATTTTCTCTCTTTATTTCTTGGTATCGT
This sequence comes from Parietaria judaica, assembly GCA_954871525.1. Lineage (NCBI taxonomy): Eukaryota > Viridiplantae > Streptophyta > Magnoliopsida > Rosales > Urticaceae > Parietaria > Parietaria judaica. The sequence continues at coordinate 57,124,979 of OX940860.1, read as the reverse complement.
TTCTTACTCATAGAAACTTATTGATACGAGACATCATTCTTCCAATTCCGGAAGCTTTTTATATTAACCCCGCCTTAATGAGTATTTTTTGCGGATCCCGAAATGACTAGCGGGAGTGCTAACGAGCATAGCGGGAGTACTAGTGGCATAGCGGCAGTACTAGCAAATATAGCGGGAAGTACTAGCGGCATAGCGGTAGTACTAGCAAATATAGCGGGAGTAACATTACTTGTGTCTTACGGAAATTCTTTTCCGTCCATCAAATTTTTAAATGCATAATGCATAACATATAGACACTCACAATAAATATCATCCATAATTTATCATTCATTTATCATCAAAATGTACCTTGTAACCCAAAGATACAATCTAGTATTCCTTACGGTTCTAGGTGTGAGAAAATCGGGTCATTACACGATCAAAATAAGCGGATCTTTGAGGACTACACCAAAATGCCCGAGGCTTGGATTGACGAAGTGGTGAGTTGGTTTACAAGCTTCAAAAAGTGCGCTCATCTTTCGGACCCAACTACGGCAAGCAAAGTGTCACAACATTCCGCTTGAAAAGGAGCCAAGGATGGCGGTCTTAAACTTAACGTGGACGCGGCATGGGACTCGAAGACGGGCCGAGTGGCGGTTTGGGGAGTAGTGCGGGATTACCGAAGGAAGGTCATCGGGGTGACAACTTGGCTATTCGAACATGTCGACACGGTGTTGACGGCCGAATGTAGAGCTTTTCTCCACAGCTTGGAGTTTGTTTGTTATCGGGGGTGGGTTGTCTCGGAAGTCGAGTCTGATTGCCTCCGCGCAACCCGACTTATCAACGACAAACAACTCAATAGCATTCAAGGACCTATTGTAGTGAGCATCGTCCCGGCTTTAAGAGCGGTTGGCACCCATGGCGGGTGTCAATGGAGCCCTCGATCTTGAAATGGGGTGGGCAATTGTCTTGCCAAAACCCGTTTTTCCATTTTACTTTCGGACTTTTCGTCGGACGCTTGTCCACCTTGGCTTGTAAACTGTGTTAACAGGGATTTACTCCCTTGATTTAATGAACGCTAGTGTTTCTTAAAAAAAAAAAGGTATGTTGTATTTTCTATTCGCAACCGTTTATTTTTTATTTTTATTTTTTTTCTTCTGAGACTTATTCGTTATAGATCCACATATTTAGAGCGTCGGTACGCCAAGGTTCAATGCATGGTTTTGACTTTGTGGGTAATATGTAGACATTTTTCTTGGGGAGACGCCCCAAATGCCATCAAAATAATGATTCATGTTCTTACTTTTTGGTTCATGTATTGTTGTGGAGTATTGCTTTGAAATGGCTCCCAAAATCATGGCCTTTCTTTACATGGTGATTAATTTATAAGTGGCTAAGTTTACTCTTGGAGCAAACGTTTTTGTCTTGCAATTATCGAATTCAATGATTCAATGATTTCACATGTGAGCTATTTATAGTGTGTACGTATGTGTGTGTGTGTTTTTTTTCTTTTAAATCAGTCGTGCTTCAATGCCGTTGTGAGGATGAGTTTTTTTTTTTTTTTCTTGCAGTGTAAATATGGAGATTTTGATATGTTATTAAGGTTTCTGTCTCAATAATACTTGAGGAACATGATGTTGGCAAGAAGAAATCTATATTGATAGCAAATCATATCTAACGTTATAGTGAATATTGAAATAATGAAATAATAATAAACGTGCATGATGATGATGGCCATATTGATTGAATGAGTGATTAAAATGTGAAATATGAAGAGTCCACTAACGTTATAGTGATTATAAAGGTGATATAGCTGTTCGATCATGATGATGGGTAATTAAATTGTGAACATAAAGAGTCCATCCACATGAATTATTTAATCTTTAGTATACAGTTGAATTGATCCAAAGTCAGAATTTTATTACAGGTTGCAATGGCATCTCTCTCTTTTTTTCTTTTTTTTTTTAAATCTTTTTCATATTGAATTTACATGGTATAATAGGCTAATAGCATGTGAAAAGCAGAGTCATTTAAAACAAAGAAGAAGCAAAAGGTCATGCTTCAACATGATTTTCGATTATGACATAGTATTTTCCCAACTTCTTTTCCACAATATTGTTTTGGGTGAAGTCGCATGCATATATTATTAGTTTGGTCTTATTTCTTTGGTAAATAAAGAAAGTTAATTAAAAAATAAAAATAAAAATAAAAATCTCCATATAAGTTAGTATCGAATAAAAAATAAAAACTCCATATTTGATATAGACAAGACTTTTGAGCTTAGGCTAATTACTTTTTTATTTTATTTATGAAATATAGACTATATACTTTCATTTCTTTCTGTGTTGCATTAATTCTGTCACACATTAACTTAAATAGTAAAACGATCATTTCATAAGAACTTATAAACAATATGTTTTATTTTCAATTTTACATATTATTCACTTATTCAACTATTATTATTAATTGTGAATGTGAAGAACTTAAACCGATAATTTTCCTGATCAAATTTCTACAGAATCTTCTATCCTTACAATTTTAATTATTTTTCAATTATATATGATAATAAAATCGACGATAATAAAAACGACAACATGAATTGATGATAAAAAATGAATCAATGATAACTTTTTCAGCAATTGCCAAAATATACAATATAAATAATTGTTATATGTATTTTTCGTAACATATAAAAATTGGGCCTATTTTGGCAAAGTCAAAGCTCATCAATAAAAGTCAAAGCCCATCACCAAAGCCAAAGACCGGAGGCCGACGAACCAAGACATTGGCGAGGCCCGGAGTAAAAAAGGCGAAGAGGGCAAGGCCGACGAGGCGAAGAGCCGACAAGGCCGACGAGACCGATAAGGCGACGAGGCGACAAGGCCGACGAAGCGACAAGGCCGACGAAGCGACAAGCCAACAAGGCGACGAGGCCGACAAGGCGACAAGCCGATGAGGCGACGAGGTGACAAGCCTGACAAGCACCCTCTTCATAGCTTGACGAGGGCATAACTTGTAATTATTCCACACGAAGAGGAGATCCGAGACCACGAAGATCTCCGGGAAATCCTCCGGATTCCCCCGAACTCAACATACAGACTCGCGGACAACCGAAAGACATCAAAGACGAATCAAGAAGTGCCGACGACCCCTTTTGCAGGGCTAGGGGCCTCGACAACCCCCCTGTAGCAGGGGAGAAATTCGCAGGTCCCTGGAGGTGCAATTTCAGGGAATTAGTTTTCCTATAAATAGGAGCCTTCCCCCATCATTTCCACACTCACTCACAGCTTTCTCCAGAGCTTCTCTCTCTAGATTTCTCTCTCTAGAAAGTCGCCCCTCTCTCCCCCCAGCAAGAATTGAGAGCTTGCTGGCTGAGGCCCGACTAAGAGGAGATCTAGAATAGAGTCTCAGTCTCGAAAAGGGAAGTTGTTCGACGAGTCAACGAAGGAGGCCCTCGCCAGGTGGTCAAGCTTGCCAACACCTGCGAGGTCGACAAGGAGCATCCCTTAACAGGTTAGGCGCCCTCGCCAACCTCGACAAGGTCGACAAGGAGCATCCCTCGTCAGGTAAAGGCCCTCGCCACAGCGAGCTCGCCAACACCAACGAGGTCGACGAAGAACACATCACGCTGGTAATACCCAGCCGCCTGGCCAAGGATCTGTTGGACATGTGTGTCCTTAAACAAGATATTTTTATCCATTTATAAAAGATTATGACAAGTCGTTGAATAAAAGATGGTGCTTATTATGTTAATCTTATTATAGTTTCTGGTAGAGTAAAATAAAATGTTTGATCCTTAGTTCATAAAGGATGCAATTATGTTATTAATATCACAACAGAGTCAATGTGAGGAAGAATTAATAATCATAATAAATGAACTTAAAATGTCCGTGATCTGATTAACTGGGTGGGAGCCCATTAATCGTATAAGGTCATTAATGTGACTAAGTGACAATCCTATTCTGGATTTTGTGTGTGTCACACTCACTAGAAGTGCATTAAGTATGAAGTGACTTCATACTGGACTGGACCTAACTTATACTTCGGAAGTTATCATATAAGACCATCACTGATAACTTGGAGTTGAGTCACTAGTAGATGATCAAATGGATATTCGATCTAAGTCCTGAGTGATCTTGAGTCCAAACTGCTGGCTTGATTGTTCTTTGATATAACCGTTAAAGAACACAATATATTACCGTTGTTCCCAACACTATTATTTTGGGAACATGATAGTCAGCAGTAAGGGTAGCTTGGTCTTAGACATGGGCATCACACAACTCTCTTCAGAGTCATGATGATTCCCTTGATTGTCGGTGGTGAGAAGTGAGAGGTACCCGTGCGCAACTTATAAATCAAAACCATAAGTGGGTTACTCATGATATTACTGACTGAGTCAAGGATGAAAATGCAAAGAGGGGCATAACGGTAGAAACCGCATGCTCATGTGTGGATCATCAAGTGAAAGATCAATAACTCGAATTTGATTGTATCAATGGACACCCTGCTGTAATTAAGGGAATAATATATACTGTATCACTAAAGAGTGTAGTCTCGGGTTTATAGTGGAATAACACCGAGGTTTGACGAACACCCTAGTAGTTCGTTGAAGCTTAAGTGATACGGGTCCATGGTCCCCAGGATAGCTCCGTAACGGAAGATACGTACGTGATAGGAACATTTTGAGATGTTTAATCATTTGGCAAGACTTATAAAACTGAAGTCCATGACAGGCATCAGATAGTTTTATCAGTAGCGTGGCAAAATTACCATATCTTGGTAACCAAAATTAACTGACAAAATAAAGTAGAATTTGGATTTTATGTAAACATGAAAGTTGTTGGAAATTAAATTCTAAGAAACCTTGCTTTCGGAACCGAGTTGTTTCGACGCACGGTTTGTGATTTAGAGAATTTCTAAGTTTGTGATCGTTTCGGTAAACTATGAAATTAAATCAAATGTCACGAATTTAAATGATGGTGTAACACCATGACATTTGAATGTGTGATATTGAGATCAGAGAATATTAATATAATTTAATTATTCGAATTTAATTATTAATATCTTATTAATAATTAATTAATAATTAATAGATTTATTAATATATATTTATATATATTATATGTGTAAAATCGAATTATGCCTTGTAATGTGGAACAATATGACATTCGAATGGATAGGCTTTGGTCTTTTCATAATTGCGGCATAAGTACCAAATGTTTTGTTATTTGAGAAAAACCCAAAAATCAATTTAATCCATTGGATCGGTTATGATTTAATATCAACCGTTGGATTAAGATAATTGAGATAATTCGAAATTAATAGCTTGGTGACCAAGTTTAGTTTTTTGAATTTATGTAATTAATTATATCCGTTGGATCGGTTTAAGATTTAATCTTTACCGTCGGATTGGAAATTAATTAATTATATATATAATATATATTTTTCGAATTATATATAAGGATAAAATCGAATTAATTTTTTTTATTAAATCTTTTGATATTTGATTTTATCCTAAATTAATTTGATCCATTATATCGGTTTAAAGATTTATCTCAGCCGTTGGATCTAGATAATTACAATTCGAATTTTAATATATATATATATATGTATATATATATATGTATATATATATATATATATATTCGAATTTGATAAGATAAGAGGATAATATTGGTTTTTGATTTTATCCAAGTCTTTTCTTATTTAATTAAATCCATAATTAATTATGTCCCTTGGATTTAGATAAGATTAAATCTAGACCATTGGATTGAAATAATTAATAATATTTAATTATAGAATTCGAATTTTAGGGGAGAGAATTTCTCTTATTCGGTTACAGTCTGAGCCTATAAATAGAGAGCTCATTCTACACATTTTTCACACATTTCCTAGAGAAAAATTCGAACTCTCCCTTTCCCTTAGCGTCTGCGAATTTTTCCTCTGATCTCTCTTTCTGGTTCGGCGTAAGAGACTTAGTTCTCCAGAAGCTTAAAAATAACCATCAGTTTAAATTTTGCGACGGAGTCCTGCCGACGAAGCCCACGCTTCGGTACGAGGAATCCAGGAGAATATCCCGGAAGATCACGGGTGTTTCCCTCAGCACCGGCGGAGCCCTGCCAAATTCAGAACGCACAGCCGGAAGTTGACAATTGAGGTACGGCCTTATGCATTGGGATAATAAATGCGACCATTTACTGCTTTATATTTATTTCTTATAAAGACTAGATTATTAATAATGATTTATGAATATTAAATTAGATAATATTTATCAGGTCTTGTAATATGGTTATTATCCGATGTTCGGACCGTTGGTCGGTTAACATATTTTTCCACTTAAAATATTTTTTTTAAATGTTACCCGGACGGTTCAACGGTACAATTCGCGATAATTTGCAGGGATTATTCCCAACAATTGGTATCAAAGTAGTACCAATTTCCAACAGGGTCACCCCCGCGCCGCCAACATCGGCACTTCCGACGAGTCAAACCACATCGTCATTCACCCGTCGTTTATCACTAACCCTGAACTACGTGACACCTGATTCTCTTAAACTGAGATACGTAGGCATCCTCGCCCAACCATAAGTGACGGGGCACGGGCCCAATCTACCCTTTTTTGCAGGTCTTCCCTCGCCGTAGGAGCTCGCCAAGGAAGGAGAATCACGAAGAATCATCAAGACCAGAGTTCGCCAAGACAAGGACCCTGCCCGGACTTCGCCACCACGAGGGAGTCCAACGAGGAGCTTCGCCGTGATACGGACTTCGCCCCCACGAGGGAAGTTCGCCGAGGATCGCCAAGGACAGCCCGGAGACTCATCCAAGACGACGGATTCACCTCCAGCATTGACGATCATTAGTCAACCGCGTTGACTCAGCATTCAATTATTCTTGTGTTCAGCGGGTCACTCTCGGGACCCGAACCTTGGATCCGATTCCAAGTTAAAGCCATTTTTACGCATTAAGAATAATATAATAGTAAATAGTGCATTTTTTTTATTTAAAAATATACCTTCTAAATATTTTATTCAAATTTGTCCACTAGCGATAATAATGCGACGTTAAAAAGGACAAACGGAAGGACTCAAAATAATGACAGCATACTTATTTGACAGTTGATCACACTCTAACTTTGTTTGTAGTATTTTTTTTTTTTTAACTTTGTATTAATTTTGCTGGGCTATTTGGATCACGATATATATATATATATATATATATATATATATATATATATATAATATATATATATATATATATATCAAAAGAAACTAATTAAATAAATAATGAAAACATTCCTAGAAAAATCCCAACGAAGAATTTTAATATATTACCCGAAACATATTGCAACAAAGATTAAAATTATTGAAAAGCAAAACGACATTAAAAAACGACATTAATGAAAAGCCCGTCGTTGCGGATGCTCCAAATACATTGTTTGCAGTGGCTGATGTCGCCGTAGATGTTGAACCAGTTGTTGTCGTTTTCTTCCCACTGGAAATGACAGAAATAGAGTGTAGTATCCCAGAAGTTTGGCCTAAACGTGAAACTCTACGTCTGGCCAGGTTGGAGAGTCTGCGGGCCCAAGTCGTCATCGCCGCTTTTGCAGTGAACCATCATCGGGGCCTTCGGGTCCACGTCGTTCGTGATCGACACAGTTTTTCTTGCTCTCCTAGCATCAGACACGGAGCATAGCAGCAGAGCCAAAACGACAACCAAGCCAGTAATCTTCATTTTAGTTTGTGATGAATCTTTAGTGACTACTCGTGTATTTATATCGATCTAGAGTGAAATATTTTGGGAATGTATGTTTGGTATTAATGGAAACTGTTGATGCAGAACAATGCTTCAAACATTCAGCGGCCCAATAGCTCTTGTTGGGCCGGGCCCAATGTCGTCTTGTTGACTCTTATCACTTTCGGGATTGGGCTCCTGGACTTTCGAGTCAAACGGACCCTCCTCTGATTCAATGAACAGAAATCCGTGGTAAACTCCACTACCTGTCTGTAATAGGGTCAGGACTTGGCCTGGCCCGGATTACAGGTTCGGGACACCAAAAACGGATTCCTGACCACCGTGTAGGCGGGATCATAGTATCGACATTCCAGTGAACCCTGGTGTACCAGACCCTCAACAGGCGTCACGGGGACAGATCCGGGTCCTCGACCTATCCGCGTAGCCAGTATATCTGCCGGAGATACAAGACCAGTGGATAGAACGAGCACCTCACGGATCTAGAACCTTGGCAAGGAGGGTCTTAGATCGTGCCAGAATTTTCTCCAGAGCTTCCGCTCAAATGTGTTTTTTCTCTCTCATAACCTGGACAAAACAACACCCGAGATCAGGGAGAACCGGGGGGGGGGGGGGGGGGGGTACCCCCTGATTCACCTCCGACGCTCAACATTAGAGTGATATTTGAGGGGAGGCGAGTTTTAGAGGGAGTAGAGAAAGTTTAGGGCAAGTTCTCGGGGTGAGAATCCAGTTACCGTTAAGTGAAAACCGAGCTCCTATTTATAGGACGGTCCGGGGGTTAAAACGTGAATTAATATTACTCCGAGAAGCCCCCGGGGTAATATTATATGTTTTTTTGGGTCCCCCGGACGTGGCCGATCCAATGCTGCAATTTTCAGGCTGATCGGAGCAGCGACGCGCCCGCACGCGCGGGAACAGTGGCGGCGGTGCAATGCCACGCGTGGAGAAACCCTGGCTGACGTCAGCACCTGCGTGGCGGGCTGTGATTGGCTGGTGGGTTTGCTCGCGCCCAATGGACTGCTGACACGTGGCGGGGTCAAATGTGACCCTTGGTGGGCCTGCTGGGTCGCCTAGCGCGTGTCAGCTGGCTCTCGGGGGCAGTGGGGCCCACTCGGGTGACCCTTGGGGCCTGTGGGGCCTGCTCGGGTGTTTCCCGACGTGTCCCGGAGGCCCCGGATGTTTCCCGAGGCCGTTTTTTACAAATTTTATATCGATTATGGGTGTTTCGATATTTTTGGGATCATCTGGAAACTTTATTTCTCGAAAACGGGCTTCCGGTGAATAATTTAGGGGCAAAAATTGATTATAATTAATTAATTAATTAATAAAAGAAAAATTAATTTAAATAATTTTTCTTTTGTTTAATTAATATTAAATCAATTGCGTAAAATACCCGTAACATTAACCCCCCAGTTTTCAGGAATTTTTAATTTCCGAGAAACTTTATAAATTGGAGGCAGGACGGCTCATTCGGATTCACGAGCTTGTTTTCTTCCGGTGAATAGTAAAATGTACGTTTTTTCTCCGTAACGTTTTTACCAGGTAGCGTTTTTGAATTACGATTTTTGCATCGTGTCCGTCTTTTCGTTATCTAGTTTCCCCATTTCACGAGCCTCGTCATAATTTTTGAAAAAACAAAGTCTAGAACTCGAAATCGAAATCGAGCGACGTTCTCTCTCTAGAACCCGCGAGCCCGCATGAAGAAATCAGCTGCCCCCTCTTCGCCGGAGCTTGCCGTCGCCGGATAAGACCACCACCATGACCGGCTCGGTGTGGCGAGTCCGGGGAGGTCAGCGGCGGCCGTCGGCGAGGCGGTGGAGCTTGGGGAGAGGTGTTTGGCTCCGTGGGGGCCGAGCGAGCTCGAGCTCGTCCATGGCGGCGTCGTGAGCTCCGTCGCCGGCGATGATGGGTCGCCTGAGGATCGTGGCTCGAGGGCGACCGGATATGGGCCGGTGGAGCACGCCGGCGGTGGTGGGGGAGCTCGGCCAAGCCCAAATTCGCGTGGGTTTGGCTCGCGATTCTTTGGTGGCAGTGATGGCGAACGGAGCGACGGCGGGACTCGGGCGAGCGGGTCCAGGCCGGTGGCCGGTGTCGTCGAAGAAGGAGGAGCCCGATCCTCATCGGGCGGACGGGAATCGAGCTCCGGCGAGATCGGGTTCTTCGTGGCCCAATCTGTGGGTCTAGTCGCCGGAGGCGGAGGGCGGCGTCACGCCGAAGAGGTCCGGGCGAGCGGGTCTGCGCCAGAATCGGGTGACGCCGGTGACGGGGGAGCTCGGCCGGGTTGTTCTCCTACACCCGCTTCGGTGGGTTCTTCGGCCGGCGGGAATCTGCCCCGTTTTATTGGCGGGGTTCCCATGGCGGTGAGGGCGGCTCCGGCGAGTCTGGCCTTGCTCCGAATCCGTGGGGGGAGTTCCGGGGGGAGTTATGGTGCCGGCATAGCAGGCGGGTCATGCCCAAATTTTGATAGGATAGTTAGGAGGAGAACCGGGGCCTCCTCAGGTGAGGGCGGTTTTTACCGGTTGCGTTCTCCTGCACTCTTCCCGGACGTTAATATTCCGAGCTCTGTCACTCCGGCGAAGCTTGGGGCCTTTTTCAGGGCCGAACGTCTTGTCTTGCCGGGTGTATGTGCCCCTTCGGAGGGGGAATTCCCCGGATATCCTCGCGACGGGATGGTTGCGGTTCCTTTAGAGAGTCTTCGGCTACGTTTTTCCTTGCCGATCCATTCTCTGCATCCTCTTCAGGTCCGCCCGGATACTTGGTGGTTTGCCACCGGGATTTTCTCGATATGGCGGGAAGGACGAGGCCGAGATGTCACTCCCACCCAGCTCCGGAGACTCCTGCCCATCATCGTTTCCCAGGATGACCAAAGGGTCAACAATTGGGTCTTTCCCTAACCCGTCTGGGGCTTTCGAGTCAGAGATCTGGGTCTGGACCTAGATCCGGACTGGCATAGTCGGTGGGTTTGGGTCCCAAGTGCTTATCTGGGATCCGTTCCTCGAGGATTTGGGATCCCTCTGCTGTTCATGAGCAACGGCGTCGAGGATCAGGGCTTCATCAGTTTTTTCTTGACGGTTTCCGCCATTCCTGGACGTTTCGCTTCTTTTTTAACGAGGGAAGCTTGGATTCGGTCGGGGTGGATGTCTCGCGGGACCGTGGTTGACCCAATGCCGGGTCTTGAAGAGAGGTCTACCGTAGTTTTTTCTGCTTCTTTGCCTGTACTGATTGCTTTGTCGTACTTCGTGCTGACCTGGTTGTTTTTTCTTTTGCAGATATGGATCGCAGTGACGAGTGGCCGTGGGGTCTTCCGCCCTTTCCCGCAGACATGGGACCTTCCGACATACCCGCCTCCGGTTACGGGAGGACGAATCCTATCCCCCCGCCTGGGGTGCCCCCTTTGCCAGGAGGGGCTTACGGTTATGGCGCGTCTTTTTGGGCGCATGATTCGGCATATGACCAGCCTCCGGTGGCTGATCCGGCGTTCTCGGGGTATTACCCCTCTACGTCCTATAGCCAGGCCTCGGCGCCTGAGCCGATGTACCCTGGCTACGCTCCTATGAGCGGGGCCAGGCAGATGGTACGTTTCACCGTTTCGCCGGCTCTTTCTTTTTTACTTTCGCGAGGGCGCATACTTATGATTTTTTTTGTTACAGGTGATACCTCCGTACAGCTACTCGGTGCACGGAGAGTCCAACCGTGCTGGCGGGTCGCACGGGGAGACCATTCCCGTGGGCCGGATGTGGTGCTCCGGAGTGCAGGAGGCCGGGCGTCGAGTCGACTTCCCGTAGTCTGATAGTGCCGTAGCTTGGCAGATCATCCGGAAGTCTCATGAGGGGCATTTGGCTGCCTATAGAGAGGCCTCTTGTTCTTCGGCCGATGCTGCCCATTATTCCGCCCAGCTCGGGGCTGCCCACGAGGCTCTAGCGATGAGGGATGCGGAGATAGCGCATCTTCGAGGAGCGCACGCCATCGAGCTCGATTCTGCGAGGTGGGAGGGTTTCGTGAATGGTGTGGTGGACATGCTCCGGGCGAATCCACAAATGTATCTCTGCACCTCATTTCTTCTCAACCACCGGGTTTCGCCAGAAGTCTTGGCTTCCTTGGAGCCTTTCATTGCTCTCGTTCCTCCTCCGGGGCCGATCATGAACTTCCTGGTGAACGGGGTATCTTTCTCGGCGGGCGTTCATCATTCGGGGGCTGGCAGTGTGGGAAGTGTGGCCGGCGGAGTTGGGGTCATGTTCCCCCGGCCTCTCCTTTCATCGCGGCTGATTATTATGTTCCTGATCTTGATCATATTGCCCCTGCCAATGCGGGGACGGAGGACGCGGCCGCTGGTGATGATGAGGTGGACGAGGAGACAACGGACGATGATGACGATCGTTCGTCGTGACATGCCACTTTTTTTTCTTTTTTGAAACAATGGGGAGTGTATTTTTTCCCGTGTATAGAGCTTGTAGCTTCCAGTCTTGCCGTGTGTGGCACGAGTTTGGTAGCGTCTTTAGGTGCATCTCTTGTATGGGCGGACATGTTCCGCTTGTAGCGAGCCGCCGTGGTTCTTTAGGAGTAGCCACTTGTGATGTAACCGTAACGTTGACCCACGAATGTCAAACTTTTATTTTCATCTTGTATGTTGGCTCTTTGCTCGTCTCTTATTTGATTGCTTCGGGATAAGATTTGTCTTCTGGCCATGTATCGAGCACTCCGAGCTTTTGGCCGATGCCCTGGTCTTATCACGTGTTGCGCGTCGTCAAGCGCTCGGTTTTGGGCCGAGAACTACTTTCGAGGCTTCTTTGTAGACTTGGAGCCGGGTCGCGCTGTATATAGCGCTATAAGTCCCGGACTTATGGCAAGTTGCGCGTCGTCAAGTGCTCGGTTCTGAGCCGAGGACTACTTGCGAGGCGTCTTTGTAGACTTGGAGCCGGGTCGCGTTGTATATAGCGCTATAAGTCCCGGACTTACGGCAAGTTGCGCGTCGTCAAGCGCTCGGTTCTGAGCCGAGGACTACTTGCGAGGCGTCTTTGTAGACTTGGAGCCGGGTCGCGTTGTATATAGCGCTATAAGTCCCGGACTTATGGCAAGTTACGCGTCGTCAAGCGCTCGGTTCTGAGCCGAGGACTACTTGCGAGGCGTCTTTGTTGCCCGAGTTGGCGGGATTGAGATTCGGGCCTTTCTCGGGGTTTTTTTTTTTTTGTATTTTCCTTTCTTTTTCCTATATCAACCCCCCAGTTTCCAAGTAAACTTGTAAAGGCTGTGAGAAAACTTTAAGAGGCATTTATTCGCGGAAAAAAGGAAGACATTATATATCATTTGGCGCTTCTTGTGGCGCTCTTCTTTTACATATTTCGGCTACCGGAGCTATTTCCAAGCCGATGGTACATCACCTCGGGGTTTTTTTCTCGGGTTGGATCTTAGCTTCAGCTTCCGGTTGAATCTTAGCTTCAGCTATTTCCATCTTATTTTTACCCCTAGCCTTGTCGGGCTCACTGGTGGTACTGCTTCAGGTGTTCGACGTTCCAGGGGCGGGGGATTTCGCAACCCCCCATTTCCTGTAGCCGGTATGTTCCGTCTCGTATTACCTTGGAGATGCGGTATGGGCCTTCCCAAGTTGGCCCGAGGGTTCCGGCGCCGAGGACTTGGGTGTTTTGGCCTACTTTTCTCAGGACCAGGCTTCCTTCCAAGAAACGTCTCGCCTTGACTTTAGAGTTGTAGTAGCGTTCTACAACGCGCGTCTGGGCGACCAGTCTGGTGTACGCTTCATTTCGCTTTTCTTCGAGAAGATCAAACTCTTGTCGCACTGCCTCGTCATTGCGTTCTTCGTCGAAGAACTCGACTCTCGGCGAGTGGACGCTTATCTCAGCGGGGATGACTGCCTCGACTCTGTAGGTTAGAGCGAACGGGGTTTCACCAGTGGCATTGCGCGTGGTAGTCCGATAGGCCCAGAGTAAGGAGGGCAACTCTTCCACCCATTTGCCCTTCTTTTCATCAAGTTTCCTTTTCAGGATGGTCTTGATGTCTTTGTTGACTAACTCTACTTGACCGTTCGCCTGGGGGTAGACGGGTGACAAGTAAGTGTTGCTGATTCCGAGATCTTGGCAGAAAGCTCGGAGGTCGACATTGTCGAACTGCTTCCCGTTGTCGGTTATCAGCGAGGCGGGGATCCCGTGTCGACAGATGATGTTGCGCCATATGAAGTTCGTCGTGTTTTTCTGTGTGATTTTCGCGATTGGTTCCGCCTCGACCCACTTGGTAAAGTAGTCGATGGCCACTATCGCGTACTCGACGCCTCCTGGGGCTTTCGGTAGTTTTCCGACAAGGTCGATTCCCCACTTGGCGAATGGTCGAGGGACCATTACCGGACACAAGGAGACTGCAGGTAGGTGAGGCACCTTGGCGAACCGTTGGCATTTGTCACATCTGCGGGAGATCTCATTCGCGTCCTTCCTGAGGGTCGGCCAAAAATAGCATTGTTTGAGGGCTTTGAGGGCTAAAGATCGTCCGGCGTAGTGGTTTCCACAGATTCCTTCATAGATTTCTAGGAAGACGAAATCTGCATCGTCTCGGGGAAGAAACTTGAGAAGGGGCTGCATGAAACCGCGCTTGTAAAGACCGCCGTCATACATCACATATCTCGTAGCCCGGAGCTTAAGTTGTCGTGCTTTGTTTCGATCAGCGGGGAGCGCGCCACGTTCTAAGTACTCGACGATAGGCGACATCCAGTTGTCTTCTTCTTCGCTGGTGATGGCGAGGATTTGGCTTTTCTTGATGGACGAGCACTCGAGGGCCTCGACGGGAACTTTGCCTAGCTCCTCGTTGTCAGTTCCTGATGCCATTCTGGCTAATGTGTCGGCCTCGAAGTTCTCGGCTCGGGGTATTTGAGTGATCTCATACCATGCCAAGAACTCCAAGTGATGCAGCGTTTCCGCGAGGTAGGCCGTCATGTTCTCCTCTTTAGCCTGGTACTCGCCTTCTACTTGCTTCACGATCAGTTGAGAGTCGCAGTAAATCTTCAGGTTTTTCGTTTCGAGTTTTCGAGCGATCTGAAGTCCGGCAAGTAGTGCCTCGTATTCTGCCTCGTTGTTTATGGCGTTGAACCCGAATCGGATGGCGTAGCGTAGTTTTCCACCTTCGGGGTTGGTAAGCAGGATACCTGCCCCTGAGCCGTTGGTGTTGGAGGTGCCGTCAACGTGGAGGCTTCAGACGGGACCGTCGGGGTTCGATTTTCGTTTGGCTGTTTGGGGTAGCCTGTCGAGCTCCTCTTCGGTTTTGACCTCCGCATCATATGTGAATTCGGCGATGAAGTCTGCTACCGCCTGTGCTTTGATGGCAATTCGGGGCTGGTACTCCACACCGTATTCCCCCAGCTCTTGTGACTAGATCGCCATTCGTGCTAAGGTACCATTGAGGAGTGCCTTTCGAACCGGGTGCTCTGTCCTCACTATGATTTGGTGAGCTTGGAAGTATGGGCGGAGCTTCTTTGTGGTGGTGATCAGCGCGAGCGCCAGCTTTTCGATCTGCGTGTAGTGGGTCTCGGCGTCGAGGAGAGCCTTGCTGACGTAGTAGACCGGCATCTGCTTCTTTTCTTCTTCTCAAACCAAGACCGCACTGTCAGTCCTGGTTGAGATGGAAAGATAGTGGAACAGGGCCTCATCGCCTTTTGGTTTTGACAATAAAGGCGGCGACCCAAGGTAGGCTTTCAGTTCCTGGAATGCGGCTTCGCATTTCTCGTCCCATGCGAAATTCTTTCCGCCTTTGAGGGCCTGGAAGAATGGTTGGCACCGGTCCGTGGCTTTTGACACGAATCGCCCCAGGGCGTTGAGGCTTTGCACTTCCTTGATTCTTCAGAGGCTCTTCATTTCGATTAGGGCCCGGATTTTTTCGGGGTTCGCTTCGATCCCTCGTCGGTTGACGATGAATCCCAGGAACTTCCCAGACTCGACCCCGAACGCGCACTTGGTGAGGTTCAGTTTCATCTGGTATCTTCGGAGAAGAGTGAAGGTTTCTCGAAGGTCCTTGATGTGGTCGGTTTCTTCAAGGCTTTTGACGATCATGTCGTCGACATAGACTTCCATTGTTTTCCCGATAAGCGGGGCGAACATCCGATTGACCAAGCGCTGGTACGTGGCTCCAGCGTTTTTGAGCCCAAAGGGCATGACTTTGTAACAGTAGAGACCACGGTCAGTGATGAACGTGGTGTGTATATGGTCGGGCTCGTGCATTCGGATTTGGTTGTATCCTGAATACGCGTCCATCATGCTCATGAGCTGGTGGCCGGCGGTCGCGTCTACTATCTGATCGATCCTCGGGAGAGGGAAACAATCCTTTGGACATGCCGTGTTGTGGTCGGAATAGTCTATGCAGATTCGCCATTTGCCGTTGGGCTTTTTCACCATCACGACGTTGGACACCCAATCCGGGTATGTGACTTCTCTGATGAAGTCCGCTGTGATGAGTTTGTTGACTTCGTCGTTGATGGCTTGATACCTTTCGGGATTAAAGGCCCGCCGTCGTTGTACTTTGGGTGCCCTTGATTTCTCGATATTGAGTCTGTGGACGACGACTTCGGGGTCGATGCCTGGCATGTCGGCATGTGACCAGGCGAAAACGTCCTTGAACTCTCGCAGGAAGGCGGCCAGTTGCGTTTTAATCATGACGGGCAACTGGGCGTCGACCGAAACGGTCCTTTCTAGCTTTTCTTCATCCAGGGTGACCGCCGTCACCTCGGAAGAAGGTTCCATCGTGGGTTTGCGTCTCGCATCTCTTGGGTCGAGTTCGCCGAACATCCGTGCCTTCTCAGAACCGGATGTGAGATTTTCGTTTAGCTGTTGGATCGTGCGGATGACCAACTCGCTCTTCCCGGTTTTCGTTCCTTGGGCGTAACAGGTTCTGGACTCCCGTTGGCTTCCTCTTAGGATTCCGATCCCGTTCTCCGTGGGAAATTTTACGAGCAGGTGGAAGGTGGAGGCGATGGCCTGAAGTTTGTTGAGAGACGACCTTCCCATGATGATGTTGTAAGACGATGGTTGATCCACCACGAGATACCGGATCATTTTGGTGACCATGGCCGGCCCCGTCTTTGGATCCGAATGTTGTTGGGAGGTCGATGGCTCCTTAGGCAAAGACCGGCTTTCCGTTGAAACCGTAGAGCGGGGTCTTGATGGGCGTTGGGATGAGTCCTCCTAGACTCATGCGTTCCAGGGCGGTCTTGAAGATAACGTCAGCCGAGCTTCCATTGTCGACCAGCACTCGCCTGATTCGGTTGTTGGCGATCAACGTCTCTATCACGATGGCGTCGTTGTGAGGGTGTGAGATTCGTCGAGCCTCTTCTTCTGTGAAAGTGATGGCTTGGCTGGGAAGCACCGTCATAGAACTGGTTAGGTTCGTGAGGTTGATCTGGTGTTCCTCGCCGTCACTTTCCAGGGCTCGGGCGTATCACTTTCGTTTGTTGTTGGAGTCCCTAGTTTCTGGTCCACCTAGGATAGTGGATACACCATGATACTGGGGAGCCTTGCCTTTGGTTCGCTCTTCGTCTTGGCGAGGCTTGTGATCGTCTTGGGGTTGTTCACTTTCTCGAGGTAGAGGGTCGTTGGCTTTCCCGCTTCCCGCCACGAGTTTCTTGACAAATTCTTTTAACTGTCCGTCCTGGATGAGCTGCTCGATTTGTTTCCTTAGTTGCCAGCATTCTGACATCAACTGGCCGCGATCCTGGTGATATTCGCAGTACCGATCTTTGTCTCGGTTGGCCTTCCTGGGCAGAGGCCGTGGAGGACCGATCTTTTCTTTGTGGAGGTTGAAAATCGTTGCCGGTGACACGGTTAGCGGGGTGTAGTTTGCGTCCCTGCGGAAACCCTCCGCTCGCTTAGGGCGCTGTTGTCGCCCTTCAGAGTTTGACTGCTGGCGTTGCCTCTTTCTTTGAGGCTCGTCATCCTCTATCATTTGGTCTTTCCGGCTTTGCTCGTATAGGCTGAGTTGGCTTCGACTGACGAAGTATTCGTCGGCGGCGATGTATTCCGCTGCCCTAGCCATTAGTTCGGCCATGGAAGCAGGTCTATTTTTGACAAGGGAGCGCGTGAATTCGCTCACCGGGAGGCCGTCGATTACTGCGGTGACGGCGTCGTCGTCAGTATAGCTAACGACTTTATTCGCCTCCTCCGTGAATCTTTTCAAGTAAGCCTGGAGAGACTCGTCTTTGCGCTGCTTGAGGGACCATATGTACGATTTTCCCTTTCGCTGCGTGATCGAGCTAGCGAAGCGGGATATGAAACATTCCTTCAGCTCTTCAAAGGATTCAATCGACCATTTGGGGAGTCGTTGGTACCATTCGAAGGCCGGTCCGGCAAGGGTGAGGCAGAACGACTGGCACATTGTGGAGGGCGAGCATCTCTTTACCCGCATGGCAAACTTGTATTGCACCAGATGGTATGTGGGATCTGTCGTGCCGTTGTAGACGAGATTTAGCGGGAATCGGAGGTCTCCGTCGAGATCTTCGTCGAGTAGGTGGCTTTCTAGAGGGGAGATGATTCCCTCCACCATACTTCGTTTGGCGGGATCAGTGCTATTGGCGGCGGCGAGTTCTCTCAGCTCTCTTCTTAGAGCCTGGACCTCGTTTCTCAGTCCGTCGTTTGGCGGAGGTGCCGTCGGGTCAGGTGCTGGGGCCGTTTTGGCTCCTCTCGTCATGTGATACATGGCGGGGGTTGCGGAACTTCTAGACCCTTCTGACTCGGCACTGTCCGGATTTCCCCGAGGGCGAGGTTCTCCCCTTCGTCGTTTGAGGTGTCGTCGTAAGTCTCCTTCTTGACGGGAGTGACTTAGACGGTGACGGAGATCTTCCTGATTTTTCGGACGTGCCCAGGCGGGCACCCGCTGGCGACGATGGTTTCTCCGCGCCTTAACGCTTTCAGCGTTACTTTAGTCTCCTCCCAGACGTTCAAAGGCGGTACGTCGGGTTGACTGTGATTGGGCCAGCTCTTGACTGCTTCGACGGGCCTGCTGAGTCGCAGGTGGCCCTCGTTGTGTGAGTTTGAGTGCCTCTTCTGGGTTCTCCTCTTCGTCGATGGCTTCAAGGTTGGTGTCATTGTTGCCGAGACGTTTGGACACAAGATCAGCTAGGCGGAAGACACTATCTTCCAGCCGAGTCAGCCGTTCTTTTTCTTCGTTGACAGCAGGCTCTTGTCGTGTGCTCGTCTCGGGCCGGTTCAGAGCCTGGGTTCGGCGTGCGTTCACTCGAGCCCGAGTGTTGAAAGCGATACTTCCCGCGGGGCGGGAAGAGGTGTCTTCCGTCGTATCCGACATCGGAGTTTCGTGCGTCTTCGAGTGTCTTCGAGTGTTTTCGAATGTATTCGAACGCGTTCGAGTGCGCTTGAGTGTCTTCGAGCGCCCTCGAGTGTCTTCGAATGTGTTCGAATGTATTCGAACGCGTTCGAGTGCGCTTGAGTGCCTTTGAGCTTCTTCGAACGCCTTTGAGTGTGTTCGAACGCCTTCGAGTGTGTTCAAACGCCTTCGAGTGTGTTCGAGTGCGTTCGAATATACTCGAATATCTTCGAATGTGGCCGGATGTCTTCGAACGCCTTCGAGTGTGTTCGAATGCGTTCGAATGTATTCGAATACCTTCGAATGTGGCCGGATGTCTTCGAACGCCTTCGAGTGTGTTCGAATGCGTTCGAATGTACTCGAATACCTTTGAATGTGGCCGGATGTCTTCGAACGCCTTCGAGTGTGTTCGAATGCGTTCGAATGTACTCGAATACCTTCGAATGTGGTCGGATGTGCTGGTAGGGACTCGAGGTTTTAAACTCGTGGCCCCCCTTTTTCTAGCGCCAAAATGTTGATGCAGAAAAATGCTTCAAACATTCAGCGGCCCAATAGCCCGTGTTGGGCCGGGCCCAATGTCGTCTTGTTGACGCTTATGACTTTCGGGCTTGGGCTCCTGGACTTTCGAGTCAAACGAACCCTCCTCTGACTCAATGATCAGAAATCCGTGGTAAACTCCATTACCTGTCGCTAATAGGGCCAGGACTTGGCCTGGCCCGGATTACAGGTTCGGGACACCAAAAACGGATTCCTGACCACCGTGTAGGGGGGATCATAGTATCGACTTTCCAGTGAACCCTGGTGGACCAGACCCTCAACCGGCGTCACGGGGGGGGGGGGGGGGGGGGGGGGCGGGGGGGGGGTACCCCCTTATTCACCTCCGACGCTCAATATTAGAGTGATATTTGAAGGAGGGAGGCGAGTTTTAAAGGGAGTAGAGAGAGTTTAGGGCGAGTTCTCAGGGTGAGAATCCAGTTACCGTTATGTGAAAACCGAGTTCCTATTTATAGGAGGGTCCGAGGGTTAAAACGTGAATAAATATTACTCCGGGAAGCCCCCGGGGTAATATTATATGTTTTTTTGGGTCCCCCGGACGTGGCCGATCCAATGCCGTAATTTTCAGGCTGATCGGAGCAGCGACGCGCCCGCACGCTCGGGAACAGTTGCGGCGGTGCAATGCCACGCGTGGAGAAACCCTAGCTGACGTCAGCGCTTGCGTCAGCACCTGCATGGCGGGCTGTGATTGGCTGGTGGGTTTGCTCGCGCCCAATGGGCTGCTGACACGTGGCGGGGTCAAATGTGACCCTTGGTGGGCCTGCTGGGTCGCCTGGCGCGTGTCAGGTGGCTCTTGGGGGCAGTGGGGCCCACTCGGGTGACCCTTGGGGTCTGTGGGGCCCGCTCGGGTGTTTCCCGACGTGTCCCGGAGGCCCCGGATGTTTCCCGAGGCCGTTTTTTACAAATTTTATATCGATTCTGGGTGTTTCGATATTTTTGGGATCATCTGGACCCTTTATTTTTTGAATAATTTGGGGGCAAAAATTGATTATAATTAATTAATTAATAAAAGAAAAATTAATTTAAATAATTTTTCTTTTATTTAATTAATATTAAATCAATTGCGTAAAATACCCGTAACCGAAACTATTATTAAAAGAAGTGCACCATACAATTGGGAAGTGAATTTGGATGATTGGTGATTTCACAGCTGTTATTTATTACCATTTTTGTTTGGGATTTGATCATGGAGTACCCAAATGATAAACATATAAATGTTAAGATACGACTTTACGTTGATTTGTCAAATCTTTTATGTTTTATTTTTTGGTTTATTGATGCATAATGTATTTTGAGTTTATGTTTGTATTTCATATATTTTTTTGTAAACTTAAATTGTCATTATTCGGGCCCGAAGATCAATCCAACTTAGCCCGATCTTTTATCCGATCAATTTGAATTGGGCCTTTCCAATTTTTAGATCAGATTAGGCTTTTTTCCTAATCGAAGTAGTGTTAGTGATTAAATGGAGTTTTTTTTTCCTCAACTCAATATTTTTTTTTTCTTCTAAAATTGATTAAATGGAGGGCTTTATCAGATCAATATTTGTTTTTCTTCTAAAAATGATTAAATATTAACTCAATTATGACACAAAATGTAAATAGTGCTAAAACAATTACAGAAGAACCTCGATAAATTAATAACCTCGATTAAATAATAATTTTGTCTGGTCCCGACTCTAGCCTAACTAACTAAATTAATCATTCGCTAAATTTATAAAATAATAATTTGTTTAGAAGTATATAGGTCTCAAATGATATATAAATTAGTAATTCAATATAAAAAAATAATACATATATAACTATGAAATCACTATAAATGAAATATAACATTGCATACTTAGATATGAAATCATCTTAAATAAAAATAAATTATACTAATTAACTAATTATGTAGTGTTTTTAAGCTGCTATTTTAAACATAAAAGTATTGATTATTAAAGTAATTTTTATAAGAGTAATATAGGAAATTAAATTGTATAGGAAATGCCACATCATCGAAAATGACTATTTCTCAAAAAAATAACAAAGGATAGCTAAAATGCAATATCCACGTTTGTTATTGGCTATTTACGTATAATTTCTCTTTTTTTTTTTAATATATATATTAGTCGGGAGACCCCGGTTTCCCATTCTTGGTTCCCAGTTCTCAAACTTAAAATCGAGAGACCCAGTTTCTAATTTTAAAAATAAATTTCCGATTTACTTTTTCCTTTTACTAAAATCGGTCCATAATCAAAACCGTGACGAAACCGAAATCGTATACAAAATTTTCATCCAAAAAAATTCTAAGTAATTAAACTCATTTTGCAGGTGGACTTCAATTGAAAACTCTGTCCAGCGAGGCAAACTTTTCCACTCACGGCTACCTCGCGAGTGGATGAATCGCGTAAATGGTGAGTGAGTCTGTTTGAGTTTCGCGATAAACTCGGCTCCCAAAACGCTCTTTAAATCTTATTAGAACACAATTAATTTTAACAACCATTATAACTCACTCAAACCAGCTCCAATGGAACGCTAAATCAAACGCAATTTTCGAATTGTAAAAGGCACGCTATTATAGCGATGGACAACCTTTTGGAATAGTGTTGCGCTACATGTAGGGCACGCACTATTCCAACGCTATTTTTTTTTTTTCCAGTCATCTTACTTTCTATAATTTATCCAAATACGCAGATTTTATATAAATACTTAATATTTATCCCTAAAATTATTTAAGTTATCTAAAATTTATTATTTTACGTAATTTAATAGACAATAAAATTTTAAAATGAACAAAGATTTTTGCACATTGCAAGAAAACTATAATATAAAAACGGTTCTTATAAACTAATACCAAACACAAATACGGACATTAGCAACTTGGAAGAAAATCAACAAGGAAATTAAAAAGACATTAAAACAAATAATACAAAGATTATTGTATTTGTGTTGTGCTGTAATTTTTATTTTATGAAATGTTAGTGATTTTTTGATAATTTGAATAGGTTGATCTAATTAGGAATCGATAAATAAATATAAGAGTACGTGTGTAAATACAATATAAAGAGAATGAAAATAGAGTCAGGAATAAAGTTGAGTTGGAGATGATTTACTAGTTCATTGAGAAATAGAGCGATGGGTTAGAAATGGCATCAGTATTTGGAACATTCTTCATATAAAAAAAAAAAAGTATTTGGAACATTCTTAATCTCACTCCAGGGCAATATCGTCATTTCACATGCCCTCATCTATAAACGAAATCGTTGCAAGCAGAGAGAGAGAGAGTTTCTTCTCACAAGCTCACTGCACCCTCCTCAGCTCGAGAGAGCTTCTTCATCTCCGATGCAGATGAACTGATCTCGAACGGTCAATTAGGGCTCTCTCTCTCTCTCACTCTGCTTTCAAGCGCAACGCTAGCTATAATGGACTGCGAGGGCTTCCGGCTAACGTGCGCACTTCGACTGCCATGGACGACTCTCGCCCCTCCTCCCTCGGCGGCTAGGTTTCCGTCTCCTCCCATCAAATTGGATTCTCCACGCCGCGCAGGTTACCGCTGCTTCCGCTTCCCTTCCGTGTTTTCTGTAATGGGGATTTGCAAGCTTAATCATCGTGCTTTAATGGAGGACAGTGTTGCGGAGGAGTTCAACTTCAAGCAAAGATGAGGCTCTCTTGGAAGGACTTCCCAAGGAGTACTACGATGACGTAATCAACCTCTCTCTCTCTCTCTCTCTCTCTCTTATATATATATATATATATATATAAATGTATGTATATTATCTTTGTTTTTTCTTTCTGGTTTGATGTTGAAGGCTGTTAGGTTTGTTCAGCTGATTACTCAGCAGATTTTTTCAATTTTTTTCCTAACAGAATTGTGTAAAACGAATAACACTACATTCAATTGTATGAGCCACTGTTTCAAAAATCGGGTTTAACCGTCATCGGTTAATAAAAAAACCCACAACAACTGCTATCATTTTACAGGTTATCGACGGTTTATCGCTGGTTATCGATGTGGTTACTGTAGGTTGTTGCTTTTTTCTTAATTGAACCATAATAGTTTGTATAGTCCCTTAGTTTGATGGATTTTCTGGTGATTGCAATTCGGTTTTTGTATTATCTTATTAGCTATAATACGATTGATGGGTTCATTTTTTTTCCTAGATTAGGAATGGCAAGCGCAACAGAAGGAAAAAAGAAAGGAATTTGAGCGGAAACGGCAAGAAGAAGACGACGAAGAGGAGAGGAAGATCGAAGAATATCGGGAGATCGGCATGCGTCTGAAAGGGTACCCAGATGAAGATCTGAGGAAGGCGCGGATATTGATTTCGAGTTTTATTCGGGCTGCTGAAGAAGTTGAAGAGGTATTAATCAGTTTTATTATCGATAATAGTTTCTCCTTGAATTCCTTAATCATAATTCAGACCGTGCTTCCTTGGTACTAAGCTAGACCAAGATTAAAGGAAATATGAGCGTGGATCGGGCGGTTGGGTCTTTTCGTTTGGTGCTAGAGGAGTGGCTCATTGATGTGATGTGGTTTTTTTTTTTTTTCATCTCTCTTAGAGTAATTCTTGTAGCTCTTTTCTATTATTAATCAAACTCAACGTCTTTTGAGTTCTATCCGTGCTTTTCAAAATCATTTGAGATGACCTCGATGCGAGACGTTAAATTGGCGTCTCGCAGCTTACGCCGCTAGAGTGGAAAATGTGTGCCTCAGATTCAAAACACCGTGAAGCCGGGAAAAAGTAATTTCTAATTAGGAACAACCTTATGTTGAAACAAGGTCCGGTTAGATTGTGGTCTAGAAGTTTGTTTCATTTTCCTTTTCTGGAATCGTGTGTCGTTTATGGAAAGATCAGGTACTTCTTATATTCTCTGCTTTATATATAGACATTTTGATTATAATTATCGTCCATCGATGCTAATAATGTGTGCAGAAAATTGAGGAGGCTGCTGAGAAAGGAGAGCTCACTGAACTTGTTCTGCTGGTCATATGGAACCGCCTCGATCTTGCTCGACGCGATGTATGTTATTAGTAAAATTTAATTATGTTAAGGTTATGATAGTCTTGTTATTTTAATAGTTTAATTATGTTAAGTTAGAGTAATTACGTTTTAGGTTCTAGTGCATTAGATGGAGGACTTGGCTTGAGAAGAGTGAGGCTCGGAAGAGATCCAAAGCTCCCGTTACGAGATTGAGATCCCGAGTCATAACAAAGTATTCAATTTATTTTCAATATATTGACAAGGCTTAATTTTAGAGTTAATGATTAATATAAATTCCAGTCAATTTATTGGATTCATATGCAGAAGCCGTTTAAGTTGAGGAGGAATAATGTTCTTAATTTGTTATGGCACTTTTTTGGTCGTGAAACAGCGCTTTGTTTTGAATGGTCTTTTTAATCAAGAAGCTTTCGAATTATTTTATTTTCTTCTTACGATTCATAGCTGTAAAGAATGTTTTGATGAATTAAATGAATAAAAAGCCGGTCGATGACTATATTTTTTCATACTTGTTCGGTCGATTTGCAGGAAGAAAAGGATGCTGTTAGAAGCCTTGATTTGCTCTACAGGAGAGTTGAGGTGTGAATCTGTCACTTTAGAAATACGTAGCGTTACTAAATTAAGTTATTTACGCTATTTAGTTTGGCTCTGTCATTTATATTTATGTAGCGTTTGTTAAATTATGTTTAGGGCTAAAGTTAACTAGGTTGTAATCATCGGCCTAAAGTTAAGGCCTCCAATAATTATTCACTAGGTTTAAATCTCTCCTTGCAATAGGGGATATTAAACTCGGTGTGAAGATTTGGTGACGCTCCCGTTACGAGAACAATTTTGGGTCGTAATAAGTTCACCTCTTCGTTTTATGAGTCACTTTTTTAGATCGCTTGAAACTTATAGCTTTCTAAAATGCTATCTAAAATTTACTCTTTTTAGACTGAAATTTTGAAAAGAGAGGCTTCTCCTGCCATGAGACTGCTCAACGATCTCTTGAACATGCACGACGGGTTTGACAACGACATATGGCTCAAAGCTTGCAAGAAAGTCATGATTGAAACTTTCCCGAGAGAGGATCCTTTCAGCATTCTCGTTCCTTCTGGATTTGATATCGACACGGTATGATTTGAACAGTCACGAAACTCACTTCCCTAGCTTCAAAAACATTGGGCCAAATTAAGTTTCAATCGTGTTGTCGTTACTTTCCCTTTTAAACCTTTTAAAGTAAATATGTAATGAACTTGTAAATTATAGCACTTTACCCGTGGAATTTTTTTCAAAGTTCTCGTCAAAATTTTAACCCACGTGCAAGTCTGCACAAAAAAAAAAAAAAAAAAAAGGTTCAAATGTTGAAATTTGATTCAAGTTCTGTTGTTCTAAAGTTTTTCTCTGTCCATTTGCCGCTTCATTCAGCATGAAGGTCAATTAAGGCCGGAGCTCGAAGCCGACGATGCTCTGTTGAGAGTTGACTTTGTAAGAGAAGTCGATGCGCTGCTTCAAGAGGTCAAAGCCGAAAAAAGAGAAGTGGAAACCGGACAAGGGCTCGATGCAGAATCCGTGGCCAGCAAATTGAAGCAGCACGAGAAGCAACGGACCATTCACCAAATCGAAGCGTTGTTAGATTTGGCTCTTGAATTGAAGTGGTAACAGTGTAAGGCTGAAATCTACTTGTAGCTTTGTGTGAGATTTTAGGGTATGTTGATTGTATTGTAGTGTGATGGAAAAAACAAATTTAGAAATTGTTTATGTGACCAAAAACGTAATTAAGTTATAGAGAAATCTCGATACGGAGATGTGGAATACGTACGCCCGATAAATATCGTGGTTCAGGCCAAGACAAGATACATCAACGCTAGTCGGACTTGGCAGTAGTTTGTACGTTTTGCAAAACACGTGATTAAACCATGAACAATCAAAACAGATCTTTAGTTCAACAATACCTTGGTCTGCAAGTTATCTCAAAGTTTACTCTCTATTAAAAAAGAGAAACGAATACTATTGTTTGGTTAATAGTCTATAATGACTTCTTAGTTCACACTTCACACCAAGAAACAGCACAAATGGCAATTCTCCAAAGAGATAGACAAGTTTCCTTTTTTTACTCATATATAACTTTTATTTTTATTTTATAAAAATATGTATTTTAATTTAAAGAATAACTAAAATATTCTTTCACATTGTTCTTTATTTTTTTGCTTTTATGCTCTCGTTAATTTCAATTTTAAAAACTCATAATAGCACTTTATTTATAATCTTAAAATTTTATTTTTCTACACCATCAAATTTTATTTTTGACGAAAATAAATTATGTATATATTTCATGACAAGCTAAAATATAATCAGCCGTCAATTATATTTAAGTTTGGTATTTTAACATTTTTCATAAAATTAATTAAAAATAAGAAAATATAAAAATATTGTCGAATTACACTCAACACACATATTTTGCTGTTCGATCGAAGATTGAAATTATATTTTTGCAAATAATAACAATAATAATATAAGGTATAGTAAAAACAAAGTTTCCATAAACGACCACATATTACATTAATAAATAAAATCACTCGCAAGAAAGCCACTCCACTGGTATTAATTACTTTCCTTTTTTATTTTTATTTTTACAAGGAAACCCTTCGATCCAAGAAACACAAACCCTTTCGTTTCTTCTTGTTCTGAGCTCACCTCTGATCACTTGATCTTCTCCCATTCTCTCTTACCATGAAAACCCACAAGATCTTCGAGGCCAGGAAGGCCACGCTCATCAGGAAGGCGGCCCAGCTCTCTTCCCGCTGCGACGCCAGTGTCTGCGTCCTCTGCTTCGGCCCCGACGGCACCTTCGACCACTGGCCCCGGGACCCGGCCGCAGCGGCGTCCGTCATCTCAAGCTACCGGTCCGCGGCTTGCAGGGGAAGCAAGAGCAAGTACCGAGAAAATCTAGGCCTCTCAAACGCCTTGGACACAAAGATCACGGCGCTCCGACGACAGGTCGACGGCCGTAATATCTCCGGAGGCGGATTCGATCTCCCTGCTTGGGAGGAGAAGCTCGCGGTGCTTCCCGACGAGTCTCTGCTCGCTCTCTCGGGTTGCTTGGAGTCCAAGGTTCGCGCCATCGACGCCTGAATCAAGACTCTCTCGGCCGAGGCGGCAACGGAAATGCAGGATTCAAGTTCTTTTCATGGATAGTTAGAGGTTGAAAGCAATTTAGGGTTGTTTCTACGAAAGTGTTAATTAATGTAAAAATGTGATGAGATTTTTGTTGCGCGCATAAAATTAGACATATAGATCAAGGTTTTAAATACCGCTTGCCGATTTCGTTTCGCATTTTTTGTTTTACGGAGATATCGCTTGCCGATGGGTATGCCGATGGAAAAATTGTAAAAAAAAAGAAATACCGCATGCCGCATATACCGCACTTTTCGCATGGGCATACCGCATGCCGATGGGGTTTTCGACGGATATTCTGTAAAAAATATTTGAGTATTTAAGCAAAATATTGATATAAGTTCAAAACTACATGTTTAATTAATACAAGATATTTGTAACTTAAATATGTAGGTGACATGTATAATATTAAGTCACTTTATTAGTTGAAAAAGTGAATAATATTAAGTCAAATTATTATGTGAAGTGAATATGTATGTTAATTAAGTGTGTAATATTAAGTGAATATGCATGTTAATTGTATATGTATGTTAACAAATTTAATATTAGTTGAAGTGTATAATATTAAATGAATATGTATATTAAGCGTATATGTATGTTAGGTGAAGTTAATATGTATGCTAAGTGTATAATATTATTTGAAGTGTATAATATTAAGTTAAATTATTAGGTGAAGTGTATGTGTATGTTAAGTGTCAAGGTGTGATATTCGTTGAATGAATAACAAAAAGTCCCACATTGATAGATGACAAGAGTTTAGTGATGTTTATATACCAAATATTAGGGATAAGGGCTTGGGCCCTTTGGGTCATAGGATTTTGTGGATGGGGGAGGACTCACACAAATGTTACACCACGCGCGCGCCGCCGCCGGCCGGCCGTGCCGGGGTGCTCTTGTGTGAGTATAATTATTTTTGCCGAAAGTTTAATTGGTATTTTTGCCGAAATCTACCAAAAATTTGATTTTTACCGAAATTCCAACCAAATTTCGCAATTTTTACACTAAAAAACGAAAAAAGATTTTCCACACCCGTGCCCATGCGAATTTCGCGAAATTTGTTAAAAAGAAAGAGAAACGACAGGGTTTTCGAACCGCAAACCCTCGAAAAACGAAATTCGAGCGAATTTCGCACCGAATTTCCCGAAATTTAAAACCTTGATATAGATTATCAACTTTATGTACTAGTAAATGTTCGTTAATTTTCAATTTATTATTATTATTGGCGGTATAAGTACCAGAATTCTTCTCTACAAACACAATCTCAAACTTTTTATCGGAATTAGTACCAAGGGTTGTATAATGGGGTTTTCCATTTTGTATGTTACAATTTTTCCATTAACCTCAAGTACTGAACATGCGTATGCCTGCGTTTTTTCTCCGTTATTTTTTAAATTTATTATTTCTTTTACATATTGTTAATGCGTAAAAATAACTTTAACTTAGAGTCGGATCCAAGGTTCGGGTCCCGAGATTGACCCGCTGAACACAAGGATGATTGAATGCTGAGTCAACGCGGGTTGAATGTTGGTCGTCAAAGCTGGAGGCGATTCCGTCGTCTTGGATGAGTCTCCGGGCTGTCGTTGACGATCCTCGGCGAACTTCCTTGGTGGTGGCGAAGTCTGGTTCACGGCGAAGCTCCTCGTCTTGGCGATGTCCTCTTCCGGGTAAACTCCGGTCTTGATGAAGCTCCGTGCTAATCTTGATGATTCTTCGTGCTTTTCCTTCCTTGGTGAGCTCCTATGGCGAGGGAGGACCTGCAAAAAAGGGTAGAATGGGCCCGTGCCCCATCGCTTATGGTTGGGCGAGGCTGCCTACGTATCTCAGTTTAAGAGAATCAGGTCCCACGTAGTTCGAAGTTAGTGATAAACGGCGGGTGAATGACGATGTGGTTTGACTCGTCGGAAGTGTCGTTGTAGGCGGCGCGGGGGTGACCCTTGGCCTGATGGCTGGGTATTACCGGCGTGATGTGTTCTTTGTCGACCTCGTTGGTGTTGGCGAACTCACTGTCGAACTTCCGTCGTGTTGGCGAAGTACAGCGAGAGCCTTGACCTGACAAGGTGTGCTCCTGTATCGACCTTGCCAGGGTAGGTGGCCTCGTATCACGAGGGGCCTTATCCCGACGAAGGGACGCTTCTTCCTCTGTCGACCTCACAGGTGGTGGCGTGGTTACCCACCTGTCGAGGGACGCCTTAGCTGACTCGTCGAACAACCTTTCTTCTCAGGCCTAAGACTCTGCTCTAGATCGATCTTAGTTCTTATTCAAGCCCTTTCCTCCTTAAGAATGGGCGAATTTTCTAGAGAGATAAGCTCTGGAGAAAGTTGTGAGTGAGTGTGGAAATGAGGGGGAGAAGGCTCCTATTTATAGGAAAACCAACTCCCTGAAATTGCACCTCCTAGGGGCCTGCGAATTCCCTGATAACTGCACCTTCAGGGGTCTGCGAATTCCCTGAATATTGCACCTCCAGGGGCTTGCGAGTTTCTCCTTTGTGAAAAGGGTCGTCGGTGCTTCTTGATTCGTCTTCGATGTCTTCGGGTTGTCCGCGAGTCCGCTTGTTGTGTTTGGGGAAATCCGGAGGATTTCCCGGAGATCTTCGTAGCCTCGGATCTCCTCGTCGTGTGGGATGATTACAAGTTATGCCGTCGTCAAGTTATGACGAGGGAGCTTGTCGCCTTGTCGCCTCGTTGCCTCGTCGGCTTGTCGCCTCGTTGCCTCGTCGGCTTGTCGCCTCGTCGGCTCATCGCCTCGTCGGCATGTCGCTTCGTCGGCTTGTCGCCTCGTCGCTTCGTC
The DNA here is from genome assembly GCA_954871525.1 of Parietaria judaica. Lineage (NCBI taxonomy): Eukaryota > Viridiplantae > Streptophyta > Magnoliopsida > Rosales > Urticaceae > Parietaria > Parietaria judaica. The sequence goes on along the minus strand of OX940860.1, from coordinate 57,094,467 downwards.
GGCTTGTCGCCTCGTCGCCTTGTCGGCTTGTCGCCTCGTCGCTTCGTCGGCTTGTCGCCTCGTCGCCTTTTCAACCCCGGGCCTCGCCAATGTCTTAGTTCTTCGGTCCCGGGCTTTTGGTGTTGGTGATGGGCCTTGACTTACCATGACAAGCTTTGACTTTTCTTAACGGGCTTTGACCTTTGCCAAAGGGGGCCCAATTTTTATATGTTACGAAAAATGCACATAACATTAACCCCCCAGTTTCTTGGGTAATTGTATTGCGCGAGAAACTTTTCTTTTAAAACGTAAGGCAACTTGTGTTATTTGGCGAGGATCCGGGTTTTCAGAGATTTTTGTCTCCTCTCCGTCCTCCCAAGGAACTGCAAATTTCCTTTAAATGGGCGTTTGTAAAATATTTTCAAAAATATCCGCATAATAAGCGTAAAATTAATTCGAGCATAGTCAATGACATAAGCGAATTAATTAAATAAATCACAAGTCACTTTTTTATGATTTTATTTGTTTTTTGGATTTTTGGAGGTTCGTAGGCACAATTTGTAAAATAAAAGCCTTTTTAAATTAATTTTGAACTCCGAAAATAAATCCAAAAATAAATAAATAAAATCAAGTGACATAATAAATTTGAAAGTAAATAAATAGTTTGAAAATAATAATTGCGCGTTAAGCTTGAAACTTTAAAAAGTTCCTTACTTATTGCGCAATTTTGTACTTGTAATAAATACCGTAAATAATTAAATAATTCATGAAAACCCGGGAAAATAATTTTAATTTTGTTTTCATGTTTGAAAATTAAAAATGAAATTTTATAAAGTTCCAAAATTTAATTTCCAAGGCTTTTTGAATAACCTTTGAAAATAGCATTTTTCACTTAAAAACGTATAAAAGCCCATTTTTGATCATTTTTGATGATTTAAAATTTAAACATCAGCTTTATGGGCCTAGGTTATGCGATTTTTGGGCTGCAATAAGCTATAAAATTCGAGTTTGATTAAAAGAGGAAACAAGATTAGGGTAAAATATTACCTCATTAATATCTTTAGGGTTTAAGGCATTTCCTCTTTCTTCCTCCACTCCCAATTCACGATTTTCTTCTTCACCGGGCACTTGACGGTTGCATTTTCATTGCTCGTGATGGTGATGGCTTTCTCCGGTGAGCTTGGTGGGGAATTCTCCGTTGACGACGTCCTTTTATCCGGTATGTTCTCTTTGTCGAGTCTTTTTGTTGACGTCGATATTCCGGTCACCATTGATGGTGTTCCGGCGAACTTGGATGATTGGACATTGTCTCTTGAAGATATATTCCATGTAGGTGATGGCGCGGGAATTGAAATTCCGGCGAGGCTCGTGGAGGAGACCAAACTCGGTCTAGGCGTCGGCGGCTTCGGCGGTGTGCATGGCGAGGGTACGGGCTGCATGGGCCCACTTGGCACGTCGGGATCTATTGAGGAGGTGCGGGCGACGGCGTCTGTGGCGGCGGCGGGCAGCGGCGTGGCGGCCGGAGGGGTGTTTGGCTCCGATTTGTGCGTGGCCTTCGGTGTGGGCAGCGGTGTTGTGGGCCGTGGGCCCTACGGCATGGTGGAATCGGCCAGGAAGGGTTCATCGGCGGTGTCTGTGGTAGTCGCCGGCGGCGGCGCGGTGGTCAGAGTAGCGGGCAGCGGTTCCGGCGAGGGTGCTCGTGCGGTGTGCTCGGCGATCGTCCCGGTGGTTCCTTCGGTGGGCAGCGGCTTGGAGGACACTACGGCGAGTTTTCCAGCGGCGATGGTGATATCCGTTGGTGGCGGTGAGGTTGTCTTCAACTCCGGTGAACTTGCTCCGGTGAAAGGGCCGCAAAAAGAGGTGGCGGAGTCCGATTTTGACGGAAACTTCGATTTTGAGGGCTTCGAGACTCCGATCGACGATCCGATTTTTGCGTTGGGTTCGTCGGGACCGGGGCTATCTCCTGCCAAGTAAATTATCATTCCTAGGTCAAGCGTGCCTGTCTCCGGGCTCGGTCAGGACCTCTCGTTGTTGATTCGTCTTTTGTTGTCGGCTCCGGCGGAGAGCGTTTTGTCTTCTGAGTCTTCTGGACGTGCTATGGACTTTGCAGGTGGCTTGGCGAATGGAGGTGGATCTCCCAGAGAGCATGGCTCTGAGCCTTCGGTCCTTGATGGCGCCTCTGACGTAGAGTTTGTTGATGTCGATACGTCTGATGTCGTCGAGGAGCAGGGCGTTGGCGGTGACTGTGTCTGTGAGGCGCCCGTTGTTGAGGAGGGACCTGCAGGCGAGGGTCTTGCCATCGTGGGCTTTGCCGCTGGCGAGACTCCTCCTGCTGACGAGACACCCAAACAACGTCTTTACCGCATCTGTCCTAAGCTGATTGTGCGTAGCCACGTCACTGAGTCTTTGTTGACGTCGTTCCTTGCTCTTCATGGGTTGTCGCATATCGCCGGTCTTCGAGTTCCTGCTGCTGGTGAGCTCCCTTGCGATCGTGTCCCCGGTTTTCTGCCGGTGCACTTGGAGAGTCTTCGTCATGGGTTGGGTCTTCCTCTTTGGCCGTTCGTCCATGATCTTCTGATGTCGTTGGGCGTGCCGGCCTTCCAAGTTGTGACGGGATCTTTTCGTGCCTTGGCGACGTGCTTCTTAGCTTGGCGGGTTCTCTCTCGTCGATCTTTGACGGTCGGAGAGTTCCGCACTGCTTTCCGCTTCTACTGTCGCGCTTCGGAGGCTGGAGAGTACATGGTGTCTTCGTCGTACATTCGTCTGGAGCTGCCTCGATGTAGGCTGGTTCCTCTCTGGAGTCGTCAATGGGTTTGGGCTCCGATGACCTTCTTTGGCTCGTCTTTGCCAGACTTCAGCTCTCGGGTGTTACGTCTGCCGTATGAGCCCACGTCCGGCTCGGGAGCTTTTGGCAGCCTGATCTCAGGGTTGGTGAAGAAAGGTCGTCTGCTTCCTTTTACGGAGCCTAAGCGGTGGATCTCGGCAGGCTTCGTTGCTGATTCGCTTGGAGGCTTTGTTGATGTTGATGAGGCATATGCGCATGCTCCGGTTCCTCTACAAGTGCTTCCCCCGGTTGAGGATGATGCACCTCGGGCTTCTTCGCGGGAAGGCGTTCATCGTTCTTCTAAGGAGGGTGTTCATCGTTCTTCGAAGAAGGGTGTTCGTCATTCTTCGAAGGAGGGTGTTCGTCGTTCTTTGAAGGAGGATGTTCGTCGTTCTTCTCCGGCGAAGGCTTCGCCGAGGGCGAAGGCTCCAGCTCCTGAGCGGCGTATTCCTTCGGTGGTCGTTCGTCCTTCGGCTGCTCCAGCTTCGTCGACTCCTGCAGGTATAATTTCCTTTGCTGGGTCTTCAGTAGTTGTGCTGTTCTCCATTGCCTTGTTTGCTGTTTGTGCAGGTCCGTCTGGCTTCAAGAAGTTTGTTCCTCAGATGCGTCCTCGAGCCTCTGTCGTTGCTTCCGGTGCTCGTGATGCTTCCGGTGTCAAGGCTGCTCCGGCCTCTAAGTCATCTGGCGAGGGCCTTGATGATCGTTCCTTCCGTCGTCTGAAGTGACGTTTATCGTCGGAGAGGGTGTCTTCGTCTCGTCGTTCGCGCTCGCCGTCTCTTGGCGAGGCTGGGGATTCTTCTCGTCGTGTTCGTCAGCGTGGCGCTGGTCTTGGTGGGACGTCATCTCCAGTTGTGGCTTCAGGGGGCGACTCTCGTGGTGGCGTGCCTGCTCCTGTTGTCGTTCCTCCGTTAAGTGAGGTTCCTGAGTCTGGCGGTTCGTCAAGCGTCGAGCGTGCGGTGAGTCTCAAGCGCCTTTGCGTCAAGAGCGTCTCCGATCTTCGTCCTCGGGTGATCGCGTTGGTGGTGGATGCTCCGGACTCGGCTTTGGTTGTTGATGACTCCTCTTGTCACATGAAGGTACGTACTTTTCGGCATTCTTGCTTACTTTGTCGTATTGCTTTTCTTCATGCTCGTCGTTTGTCTTCTAGGCCTTGTTGATGTCGGCGGAGGTGGCTCATCGTCTTGAAGCTTCCAATACCGTGTGTTCGTCTTTGAAGGGTGTCTTGAAGAAAACCGTTGCTAAGCGTGATGCGCTGCAGGGTGTGGTGACCAAGGCGAAGCTCAAGGTCAAGATCTCCCGTGCTGAAGGCGTGCGCGAGGGTCGTCGAGCCGTTGAAGATGAGCTTCGTATGGCGAAGGACCATATCGCGGCTTTGGAGGCTTCTTTGGCGAGGCGTGAATCCCGGATTGAGCGTCTTCAGCGTGATGTCTCCGAGGCTGCCTCCTCCCATGCTAAGTTAAAGGCGGATGCTGACGCGAGTCTCGCTGAGACAGAGGCGACATGGCATGCAGCTTCCGACGAGGTTTACTGGTCGGGATTTGCGGATTGCCAGGCGACTCATCTTCAGGAGAATGGTCATCTTGCTCTTTCCTTCAGGTTCCTTGACGTCCTTGGTGCTCCAGACTCCGTTCGTGACACAGAGCCTCTCAACTTGATGCTTCCCAGAGATTAGTTTCTCTTTTCTTTGCCATTATGATTTATAAACATTTTCGGGCTTTGTTTTAGCCGTACTCCTTGCCCTGGCACATTCGTTTGGCGTATTTTGTCTTTTCTTTTCGTACCTGTTTCATGACATTTATGCATTTTAGTATAATTTGAACGTTGGTTTTTGTTCATACCTTTGCTTTGTCGAGTGTGCGCATCGTGGCGCGTTGTGGCAGTCTGTGAGTGCACTCTGCTGCAACTGTAGGGTCATCACCCTTTTATAACCTGCAAGTAATACAGTTTTGTCCGTAGACGATGTTATGCCTTTGCTCGCCGGGTAGCTAATCCGACGAGTTTAGGCTGCCTATTATAGCCTGGCGGAGGATTTATCCGGATCGTGCCGGTGCCTGTTGTTGCCTGGCGAAGGGGTATCCGGATCGTGCTGGTGTCTATTGTTTCCTGGCGAAGGGATATCCGGATCGTGCCGGTGCCTATTATTGCCTGGCGAAGGGGTATCCGGATCGTGCCGGTGCCTATTATTTCCTGGCGAAGGGGTATCCGGATCGTGCCGGTGCCTATTATTGCCTGGCGAAGGGGTAGCCTGATCGTGCCGGTGCCTATTATTGCCTGGCGAAGAGGTATCCGGATCGTGCCGGTGCCTATTATTGCCTGGCGAAGGGGTATCCGGATCGTGCCGGTGCCTATTGTTTCCTGGCGAAGGGGTATCCGGATCGTTCCGGTGCCTATTGTTACCTGGCGAAGGTCTTCAATGCGTGGTCGGTCTTTTTTTTTCTTAGGGCTGGTATATACCGTAGTACCCCCTGAGTTTTGGCGTAATCTGCCTTGCAGTTTCGGGAAAACTTTCTGAGTATTTTGTAAAAAACGAATTTATTCATAAATAAGGCTGGTCATTCATAGTAGACTTTACCTCGCGCATTACACTTTATTCAAACGGATATGGGGCTTTTGTCGCCTCTTCAGTGGTGCGGGTTGGCTGGTAGGACTGGTAGCTCTCCTTGGCGCAGACAATCGACTATCGCATTCATCCACTTGGGCTCATCTTCGGTGTTGATGGCGAGAATTTCTTCGTAGGCGGTTGACTCTTCCTCCGTTTCTTCGTCGGGGGTCTTGCGCCATTCGTCTTCTCTTTTTCCGCTCATTGTTCGAGCTAGCGTGGCTGCTTTGTCGTTGGCGGTTGCAGGGATCCAAGTGATCTCGTGCCATGTCAATGGCTGGAGGCGCTCCATGGCTTCTTGCAGTTGAGTCAGCGTCTTGTCCTCCTGTGTCGATAGTCCGCCGTTCATCTGGTTTGCGATCTTCTGTGAGCTGCAGTGTATCTATAGATTCTTCACGTCGAGCCTTTCGGCGAGGTTTAGGCCAGCGAGTAGCGCTCCGCATTCGGCTTCGTCGCTGGAGGCTATGAACTCGAACTTGATGGCGTACTTCGACTTTTCTCCTTGAGGGCTGATGAAGACGATTCCTGCTCCTGCCCTGGTGTCGTTGTTGCTTCAGCTGATGTGCATACTCCATACCGGCCCATTGGGCGCGGTTCTTCTGCTTGGCGGTGCGTCCTTCGTCTTCTTTCTTCCTTCAGCTGCGGGGGTGTTGATGCCGTGAGTTTGCTTAGTGACTATGTCAGCCTTTGCTTCTCTTTTCTGGGCGACCCCTGGTTGGCGCTTTTCTTTGCTCCTTTGCTTGGCGTGGTTGATCTTCCGCTTGATAAAGCGTAGGTGGTTGGAAATCTTGTCGACGAGGCGCCTGTACGTCGCGTAGTCTGGAGAGTCTTCTGGCGCAGCTCCGCTCGTCTTCCTGGATTGGTCCAAGGTCTTCTCTTATTGTCGCAGGAGGGCGAATATTTCTCTCAGTCCGATAACGGCTGTTGGATTTTTCGTATCCTCTCCTGGTTCTCCTCGTGTGGCGATGATAAGGTTGTTGACTCCTTTGCTGATGGCTGCGACTGTGGTTGTGCTCCGGCGTACTCCCTTCTCGTAGCAGGCTCGTGACTCAGCTTGGCTTCCTCGCATGATTCCGACTGCGCTTGGCGTTGGGAACTTTACGAGTAGGTGATAGGTGGATGTCACGGCCTGGAGCTGGTTGAGCGTGGGCCTTCCGATGATGACGTTGTATGACGAAGGCATGTCAACGATGAGATAGCTCACCATTCGAGTCACCCTAGGTCCGTCTTTGGCCCCGAAAGTCGTTGGCAGCTCGATGGATCCTTTGGTCGTCACGCGTTCTCCTGCAAAACCGAATAGCGGTGTACGAACTGGGTTTGCGATGATTCGACCCAAGCTCATCTTGTCGAAGGCCGTCTTGAAGATTACGTCGGCTAAGCTTCCGTTGTCGATGAGGATCCTCCTGACCATGCTGTTGGCGATCTGCGCTTCTAAGACGATGGCGTCGTTGTGCGGGTGATAAATGGTCAGAGCTTCGTCTTCTGTGAAGGTGATGGCTTCGCCTGTGCGGATTGGAGGTGTTGAGCCCATCAGGTTAACCTAGATTGGCGACCATCCTTTATCCGTTGCGCGTGCGTAGCTCCGTCTGCTTTGGCCTGAGTCTCCAGTTCCTGATCCTCCGATGATCATTGATACGACGTTCAGTGGGGTTGCCGCTAAGGCTTTCCCTCGGTCGTCGGCGGTGCCATTGTTAGGAGTGGGGCCGACATTTCTCCGTCTCTTGCCATTATCCTCTTGACGAACGCCTTTAGTTATCCTTCCTTGATCAGATCTTCAATTTGATTCTTCAGCTGGTAGCACTCCGACGTCATGTGACCATAGTCACGATGGAATTGGCAGTATCGGCTTTTATCCTTCCCTGGCCTGCTAAGCGGAGGGGGCTTCTTGAACTTGTCGCCGTGCATCGCGTAGATCTCGTCTGGCGTTGTTATCAGCGGCGTGTATTCTCTATAGCGGAACGGCTTCTTCATCGCCTGACTCCCTTGCGGTTTCGTCATTCGGTTCCTGTTGTCGTCTGGGCGACTTTTCTTCATCTTTGGCTCGTCGGGGGAGCGATCGTGGCTTTGTTGACGGCTCCCCGGCTCCACTGACTTCCTGCTGGCAAGGTATTCCTCCACGGAGATGTGCTGGGCTGCTCTTGTCATGAGCTCTGTCATGGTCGACGATATTTCCTTCACGAGGGAGATCAAGAACTCCCCGGTTTGTAGTCCGTCGATGAGGGCGATGACGACATCGCTGTCAGTGTAGTCGTTTACCTTGTTGGATTCTTCGACGAAGCGGTTGATGAACTTCTGCAGGGATTTGTCGGTCTTCTGCTTGATGGACCAGAGGTAGTATTTCTCCTTTCTTTGAGTCACTGCGCCGGCGAAGCGGGCGAGGAACATGTCCTTGAGCTGGTTGAAAAAGTAGATGCTTGCCTTGGGTAGTCGCTGGTACCATTCGAATGTCGTTCCCGTAAGGGTTAGGCAGAATGCCTGGCATATCGTCGAGGCTGAGCACTTCTTCATCTGCATGATCGTCTGGTACTGGACGAGGTGGTAGGCTGGATCTCCTTTCCAGTCGTAGATGAGGTTGCTTGCGAAGCGTAGGTCGCCTACGGCTTCCCCGTCGAGCAGGTGTGGTGCGAGTGGGGACAGAGTCCCGTCATGCACGGCACGGCCTCTCATGCCACGGTCTTGGGAAGAGCGCAAGTCTTGGATTTCCTTCTGCATCCCTTGGAGGAGGTCGAATGCGTCATCGCGCTGCGGTTGGCGAAGCTCCTGGTGACCTAGACGACGGTTGGGCGAAGCCCGGCGGTCGCGTTACTGGTCTTCTCTGTAGTCTTCGAGGTAGATAATTTCAGCTCATCTTATGTCTTCACGTCTTGGTGAGGGTTGACGACCCCCCGGGCGGTCTAGGTTTGCCCTGGCAAGGTTGCGGTCTTCATTATGACGGTTCCCTTGGCGACCCTCTGGGCGATCCTGGCGAGGGTCTGGGATGTTCCGTCGGTGCTCCATGTCGTTAAAGTCTTCGGCCTGGCGAATCTCTTGACGACCCCCCGGGCGAGCCTGGCGAGGGTCCGGGTAGTTCCGGTGATCTTCAACGTCTTCGGGATCTTCGGCCTGGCGAATCTCCTGACGACCCCCCGGGCGAACCCGACGAGGGTCCGGGTAGTTCCGGCGGTCTTCAACGTCTTCGGGATATTCGGCCTGGCGAACCTCCTGACGACCCCCCGGGCGAACCTGGCGAGGGTCCGGGTAGTTCCGGCGGTCTTCAACGTCTTCGAGATCTTCGGCCTGGCGAACCTCCTGACGACCCCCCGGGCGAACCTGGCAAGGGTCCGGGTAGTTCCGGCGGTCTTCAACGTCTTCAGGATCTTCGGCCTGGCGAACCTCCTGATGACCTCCCGGGCGAACCAGGCGAGGGTCCGGGTGGTCCCGGCGATCTTCGGCATCTTCTGGGTCTTCGTCTTGGCGAACCTCCTGGCGACCCCCCGGGCGATCCTGGCGGGGTGGTCCTGGCGACCTCCGTTGCCGTTGTTATCTCTTGTGCTTTCCCGGTCATGAACGTCGACTGACCTCTGCGAAGCATCGTTGACACCGTCTTCATTCCCGATCTGAGCTAGTGGAACTTGGCGAAGCGGCTAAGTCCGCCTGGCGAGGGTCTGGGCCCTCGCGTTGAACGTGATGCTGGTCGTCGGTTGCGGCGTCGCGTCTTGTGAAGCACTGGCGCGGCTCGTCACGTCGAATGGCGATTGTCGTGCTCCGTTCTTCCGACGATTGCTGGAAGGGTCTCGAGGCGTGTTCTCGGGCTACCCTTTCTTCTAGCGCCAAACTGTTAATGCGTAAAAATGGCTTTAACTTAGAGTCGGATCCAAGGTTCGGGTCCCGAGATTGACCCGCTGAACACAAGGATGATTGAATGCTGAGTCAACGCGGGTTGAATGTTGGTCGTCAAAGCTGGAGGCGATTCCGTCGTCTTGGATGAGTCTCCGGGCTGTCGTTGACGATCCTCGGCGAACTTCCTTGGTGGTGGCGAAGTCCGGTTCACGGCGAAGCTCCTCGTCCGGACGGAGTCCTTGTCTTGGCGATGTCCTCTTCCGGGCGAACTCCGGTCTTGATGAAGCTCTGTGCTAATCTTGATGATTCTTCGTGCTTTTCCTTCCTTGGCGAGCTCCTATGGCAAGGGAGGACCTGCAAAAAAGGGTAGAATGGGCCCGTGCCCCGTCGCTTATGGTTGGGCGAGGCTGCCTACGTATCTCAGTTTAAGAGAATCAGGTCCCACGTAGTTCGGGGTTAGTGATAAACGGCGGGTGAATGACGATGTGGTTTGACTCGTTGGAAGTGCCATTGTAGGTGGCGCGGGGGTGACCCTTGGCCTGATGGCTGGGTATTACTGGCGTGACGTGTTCTTCGTCGACCTCGTTGGTGTTGGCGAACTCACTGTCGAACTTCCCTCGTGTTGGCGAAGTACAGTGAGAGCCTTGACCTGACGAGGTGTGCTCCTCTGTCGACCTTGCCAGGGTAGGTGGCCTCGTATCATGAGGAGCCTTATCCTGACGAAGGGACGCTTCTTCCTCTGTCGACCTCACAGGTGGTGGCGTGGTTACCCACCTGTCGAGGGACCCCTTAGCTGACTCGTCGAACAACCTTTCTTATCAGGTCTATGACTCTGCTTCTAGATCGATCTCAGATCTTATTCAAGCCCTTTCCTCCTTAAGAGTGGACGAATTTTCTAGAGAGAGAAAGCTAGAGAGAGAAACTCTGGAGAAAGATGTGAGTGAGTGTGGAAATGAGGGGGAGAAGGCTCCTATTTATAGGAAAACCATCTCCCTGAAATTGCACCTCCTAGGGGCCTGCGAATTCCCTGATAACTGCACCTTCAGGGGTCTGCGAATTCCCTGAATATTGCACCTCCAGGGGCTTGCGAGTTTCTCCTTTGTGAAAAGGGTCGTCGGTGCTTCTTGATTCGTCTTCGATGTCTTCGGGTTGTCCGCGAGTCCGCTTGTTGTGTTTGGGGAAATCCGGAGGATTTCCCGGAGATCTTCGTGGCCTCGGATCTCCTCGTCGTGTGGGATGATTACAAGTTATGCCCTCGTCAAGTTATGACGAGGGGGCTTGTCGCCTTGTCGCCTCGTTGCCTCGTTGGATTGTCGCCTCGTTGCCTCGTCGGCTTGTCGCCTCGTCGCCTCGTTGGCATGTCGCTTCGTCGGCTTGTCGCCTCGTCGCCTCGTCGGCTTGTCACCTCGTCACCTCGTCGGCTTTGCCGCCTCGTCGCCTTTTGGACCCCGGGCCTCGCTAATGTCTTAGTTCTTCGGTCCCGGGCTTTTGGTGTTGGTGATGGACCTTGACTTACCATGACAGGCTTTGACCTTTGCCAAAGGGGGCCCAATTTTTATATGTTACGAAAAATGCACATATCATGTATATTTTTTTCAATCTCATTTTACACAATAAAAAAGGTGTACATATCCATGATTAAATGTTAATTGAGACAATTAGGAGCGAACATATTGAAAAATCAATTATTCAGTTTTGGAGTATTAGCTCCTTACAATTGATGTTGGGGAGTACATCACTTTTTCAAATAATTTTAGAATCTTATACCATTATTAGCCCAAATATTTATAATACCGAACTTTTTTGCGTCAAGAAGTTATACTAAAAATATTTTACGCTATATTTCTGCAAATAATTAACAGAGGGTCATTATCATTCGTCACTATCTCTTTAAATAAGAGATAGTGCCATATCTCTTTAAATAAGACGGTAAATTATTCTTAAGCTAGGGCCATATCTTTAAATAACCCTAATAATCTAACCTACCTATGAAATACATCTTATTATCTGTATTTTGTGTTTACATATTTAATTACTTACAAAAATATTTTTTAACTTGATATTAGAGTTATAAATATCAAAGTTCTAAATAAGGAAACGGATGAAAAACCGATAGCTCTATTTTATGAGGTTACCGATGAGTTTTTCGAGAAAAAAATTACGAATATGCAAAGTTTTTGATAAGTTTTATGGGTAAACCACTAACCAATAGGTTTATGGACTAATTTTTTTGAAAAATTGTATAAGAATTATACTATTATTATGTATACGTTACAATTTTAATTTTATATATCAAATTAATTTTATTACTGTAATTAGATATAACTTATATCTAATAATTAATGTGAATGAAACATACGTATCATTTTTAATTTTCTTAAATCTATTTCTTTACTTTTTTATTAAAAAAAATAATCAAATTTTCCTCCTCCTCCTCTTCTTCTTCTATTAAAAAATAAATTAATAAAGTACCGGTAGTCTATTAAATGGCTCGGACAATTTTCAATTCTCTCAAAAATAAAAATACTTTGAAAGTACCGACTAAAAAGAATAAAATAAAATAAAATGTCATGTCACATGCCACATGACAGTCGAATGATATGGCATGCCATGTAGCGGTCAATTAAATGTGCCATGTGGCATTTTATTTACAATTTCAATGTAGTAATATTTTATTCGACTAAAAATAAAAAATTATTAAAATATTTTAAATCGATGGATACTCATGTCGCGATAATTCTTATATATATGTATACAAGAGCGGATCTACAGAGCGCTAAGCGGGTCGGCCGCCCCCACTTAACCTGAGCCCATTAATTTAACATAACGATATATATAAACTAAATATCACATTTATATATATATATATATATATATATATATATATATATATATATATATATATATATATATATAAACTATAATGTGTTAGAATAGCACTCTGCTCCCATGACAAATTCATTCATCTTAGTATGACAAATTCAATACCGACTAACACTTAGGGTGTGTTTGTTTGCACTTAATAGATATCTGAATCTTAATGAGTCAGATCTTGGTACATTAAGTGCATTTGTTTTTTTATTTAAAAACTCTTAATGGGTCTGAATGATCTCTTATTCGGTAAGATGTATAACCGAGTCTGGATAGCATTAAGATCTATTATTTCTCTCTCTTCTCTTTAATTATTATTGACATGTCATCTTCTTTTTCATAATTCTCACGTATGATTTGGTTAATTTATAATTTTTGTTTATTAGATTTTTCTCTCTCCTCTACAAAACTTCAAAACTCCGCAACTTTTTTTCCGAGCATCAGATTGACTCATATAATATATCATTGGAAAGCTTGCGACGAGAGGAATCCAATGACAGGTGGGAAGATATATTTTCGATTATTCAAAAAATATATGAAAATCGAATTTCGTTTTAAAAAATAAATTACAAATAATAATTTATTTATGAATTAAATAATTAACCAAATCATCAAATTTATTTATCCGTAAAAAAAATACGAATACATTTTTATAAAATAATTTATCAGTTTAGAGAATAATTTTGATAATTATATAATTAGTTTATATATATTCTATTTTTTAATGAATATATATATATATATATTTAAATTTACATATTTCCAAATTTATTAATATAATAAATTAAATAATCATTAAAATAAATTTACATATAATTAATTATCATAAATAATTTAATAGATGATATGATTTTTTATAGTGTACAATTTTTCAAATAAAGTTTTAAATATTTATTATATTTATATGTTATCATAAAATATTTTCAATGGAATTTTTATGAAAAATAAAATAATTTGATATTATTAAATAAATTATTTTAAATTTAAATTTAAATTATTATTAATAAAAATAATCGTATAGTAAAATTTAATTTTTACAAGAAAAATGTATTCTGATCTGCATTCAGATCTTAAAAAACAAACACACTTAATTATCTGTTATTCAGATTCAGATGTCACCTCTTATTATTCAGATGTGCATTCAGATTCAGACGTCTTAATCTTAATGTAAACAAACGGACCCTTAGGCTCTCTCTCTTCCTGTACAACGTTTATAGATGTATTAATATATTTGAATCGTATGTTATATTATTAAAAAAAAAATTGAGCAACCGATCAATAATTTAAGAAATCTATAAAATTCTGAATTAATTGAAAAAAAAGAAGATAATTTATCAAATTTTCTTAAATTTTTAACATAAAAACTTATGATAACAATGAAATTATTTATAACATGAAAATTTGTTGCAAACAATATAATGCAGTATATGTTACTTGATCCAGTGTTACTTATATTGAAAATTATAGTTTATTTTTTGGCCCCACTTGTTACATTTTCTGGCTCCGATAAAAGAAATATACTGGTGCCACCTATTCTTACACTGAATATATCTAGTAATGCGAGAGTGCATTGTAACTTTGGCCGATAGCGGTACCTTATTCAAAATATATATATATATATTGTTAAGGTCGGATTTAGTCAAATCCATCCTCAACACAACTCGTGCCGTTTTGTCCCTAAAACGACGTGAGATGAAGGAAGTTCGTTGACCGATGGTCAACCAAGGAACATCCTCTAGGAGGTTTAACCCGCGACGAAGTCTGACTAGGGCAAAGGTGAACCACGACGAAATGTCGCATCACGCCTCGACGAGGGGCATCGACGACGAGGCTTGCAGAGCCGAATGACCACTGACGAGATGTGCATTTAATGATGCCCACCTACCCACTCGACGAGGGGCATCAGCGACGAGGCTTGCAGAGCCGAATGACCACTGATGAGATGTGCATTTAATGATGCCCACCTACCCACTTGATGAGGGGCATCAACGACGAGGCTTGCAGAGCCGAATGACCACTGACGAGATGTGCATTTAATGATGCCCACCTACGCACTCTGGCCAACAGCTCCAAAATGACGTAAGGCATGTGTTAACCATTCCTTCCTCGAGTCACTCCTGGAAAAGCTAGTGATGGGATGCGACAAAGGACGGGAAAAATGTGAGAGGGCAAATGTAAACTCTATAAAAGGCAAGTTAAGCCTCATTCGTAAGGGTTCAAAAAAAAAGGGAAAAGAAACCAGAGAGAGGAGAGAAAGTCCTGTAAGAGAAAGACTTAAGAATTAGAGAAAGCTCATTGTACTTGATCCTTCAACTGTCCAGCTACTCAACGAAAGGAAACCGAGCTCTTGTCGGAAATATAATAAAATAAAAAATATTCACTGATCATTGTTGTTAACTTGTTCTTTGTGATTATTTTTGTGACTGGAAAAGGGTGGTGAAAATCGCCCTCTACAGTTTGGCGCCCACCGATGGGCTTTGTTTTCTTTCTAACTCACAGCCAGGAATTTTAAGGAGCGAGATGTCATCGAGCGACACCATCGTCAGTATAGAAAGGGGACGAAGTCCTAGCCATGGAGAGACTTCAGCGGCAGTTGGCCGAAGCCACGGCAAGAGCGATAGAAGCGACGAGAATGGCTGAGGAGGCGGCCAGGAAAACGGAAGAGCAGGAGGAGAGGAACGGGCAGCTCGCCGCTTTCCTAGACCACGCGATTGCAAGCCAAAGAAGGGAAGGTCCGGAGAGCACAATCGCAGGATCTTCAGCTCGAGGAGAAGGGAGAGCCACAGCTGGAATAGAGCAAGGAAACCTGACGCCGCAGGCGCCACCAATCAACTGAGATCTTTTCAACGCCACCGGCTTGACACCGGTAACCACGACGAACCCGCAAGGAGGCTTGGCAACCACCATAGCAGAGACAGTCAAGGAGGAGGTCCGAAGAGCGATGAGGGAAATGTCTTCGAGCATGGAGGCAAAGACGGGATACGTGGCCCCGCAAGTGCACAGGGCAACGAGCGCGGCACCTGAGATCGACAGGTTGGTAAAGGAGGCCAGAATCACCCCTTTCTCGGCAAAGATTTGCAGCGTGGAGCTAGGGGAATTGCCGAAGGTCAGGCTCTCGCAATATAGAGGGACATCGGATCCGAACACCCACGTGAAGTCTTTCCGGATCGCAACGGAACGTATAGGTGGCGAGGAAGCAAAGCTGGAAGCTATCCTGTGTCATCTCTTCGTCGAAAGCCTGCAAGGTCCGGGTAGCGATTGGTTTGCGAAGCTACCACCGCAGTCCATCAGCGACTCCGATGAGCTCATTGCATACTTTTTGCGACACTACTCAATGTACGTACAGAACGAGGCGACCGTCACAACCTTGTGGAACCTGTCACAGGGACGAGAAGAAACCCTCCGGCAATACGTCGGAAGATTCAAAGACATCATGGTCAGCGTCCCGTGGCTCGATGACGTCGTCGCAATCCAGGCACTGAAGCACGGCCTGTGGTACTTGGCTCCTTTCCGCGAGGAGTTGATAAAAATGCGTCCGTCGACAATCGAGGACGCACTCCACAGAGCGACACTCTTCATGGAGATAGAGGAAGAGACGCTAGCCCAGAAGAAGATTCACGAAGGCGGAAGCAAGGAAAAGCAGCACGGAAAAAGGGAGAACGGGGATGGAAGAGATGCCCCGTCGTCTAGAACGGGAAGAGGAGAAGAAGATCGAGGAAATCCTAATGATCGACGAGCTCGGGAAGCCCCGAGGCAAGAAGTCTACCAGGTAGACGAGAACAGAGATCGCGACTACAATCGGGGAAATCAACAGCGAAGAGATTTTTCCGAAGACCGAAGAGAGCAAGAGCGAGGAGGTCAGCAGCGAGGAGAACCCTCCGGAAACCGAGGAGGATTCTCTGAAGGACGAGGAGGATTCTCCAGAAGCCGAGCAGGATTCTCAGGAGGCCGAGGGAGCTTCGGGCGGAAGCTTTGGCCAAAAGATATGAGTAAGTTCTGCACTTACCATAACTGTAGAGGGGGTTTTTCACCACCCTTTTCCAGTCACAAAGACAATCATCAAATAATAAATAAAAAGACAACAAATGATGAATATCTCTGTTTTATTATAATTTCCGAAATGAGCTCGGTTTTCTTCCGTTAAATAGCTGGACAGATGAAGGATCATGAACCTCAGATATATCTTTTTCTTCGACCTTTTCTATTGCCAGATCTCTTTTTCCTTCCTTTCTCGAGTCTTTTTTCTCTCGCCTTTGTTCGAACCACCAACCCTTACAAATGAGGCTTATCTTGCCTTTTATAGAGTTTACAATGCCTTCCTCCTCTATCTTTCCCGCCTATTTCCTCTTTAATCATCATTTTCTGACGTGATTTTAGGGCAGCAGGGTTTATCCTTACTTTATGTCACCTCCGAGCATGCTGCCGTAGTGGGTAGGTGCGCCGCATTAAATGCGCGTCTCGTCAGCCGTCATTCGGCTCTGCAGGCCTCCGTCGCTGACGCTCTCATCGAGTGAGTAGGTCGGTTTCATTAAATGCACGTCTCTTCGGCTGTCATCGGGCTCTGCATAATCATCATGACGAAATTCCTCGTCGAGTCGTGATGGGACGCTTCATCGCGACCCGCTTGCTCGCGTGGCTGCGTCCCCTCGCTGATGAACCTCCTCGGGGTATTCCTCCTCGGGGATGTCCTTCCTCGGGGATAACTCCCTCTTCGCCGGTGAACTTCCTCGCCTCCCTCATGTCGTTTATGGACAAAACGACACGAGTTGTGTTGAGGATGGATTTGTCCAAATCCGACCTTAACAATAACTATAACGGCAATTCCACCGAAGATTGCGCCATGCTGAAGAAGGAGCTTCAGAGGAGGTACGCGTGGGGGGAGATCAAAGACCTTACATATAACCCTCCCGAGCCGTGGAATAACGGTAATAGGGCATGGCAGAATCGGCGAGAAGGCCCGGCGCATGATGAAGGAAACGATCAAGGCGGAGCGAAGAGAAATCTTGCGATCGAGCCATCGGTGGTGAAGCGCGCCGAAGGATAGCGATCGGCCTCGAGGAAAAGAATCGAGCTGATTATGGGCGGATCGCGATTCTGCGAAGATTCGGTCAACAGCATCAAAGCCGATCAGCGAAGAGGGAAAGAACACGGCCGAGGAGACGTGACGATGGCTGGCTCGGGCGCAAGGATAGAGTTCGTCGAGAACGAGGACTGTTCTGATATGCACGACGATGCTCTGGTCCTCGAGCTCAACATCGGTGGTTGCGAGGTTTACCGCATCCTTGTTGACAATGGGAGTTCGTTCGACGTCATTTTCTACGAGTGCTTGATGAAGATGGGTATCGAGCGGCTCGTGATCGGAGGACGCCCTCGCAAGGTGTCAGGTTTTAACGGGGATGTCGCCATCTCCATGGGGACCGTCCATCTCCCGGTCTGCGCGAGGAGCGTCAACCAGATAACGGAGTTCATGGTGCTAAATGTCCCATCGCACTTCAACGTGATCCTAGGGAGACCTTGGATCCACTCCATGAGAGTCATCCTATCGACGTACCATCAGTGCATAAAATTCCCGGGCAAGAAGGAAGGGGAGATCGAGGAGCTCAAAGGAAGCAGAGACGCCTACCGGACCTGCAACATGATGCACCATAAATCGATGGCCAACGAAAAAAGGATCAAGCAGATGGAGAAAGGGGAGCCAGCCGGTTTATAGCAATTAGCTACGCCTGCCCCAAGACCGCCAGTATACTGAGTACGGAAGACGTTGAGGCACAAAGTGCCGAAGAGAGGAAAGGGGGGGCACAGCTTGAAGAGGTAGAACGAGTCTGTATCGACGAATCTGATCCTACTCGGACCATCGGTATAGGTGTGGAGCTTGACCCGGAGATCAGGACCCAACTGGTCGATTTCCTAAAAACGAATCGGGGAAGTTTCGCCTGGTCTCACGAGGACATGCCGAGGATCGACCCATCGGTGAAAGCTCATCGCCTTAACACCGATCCGAGACACAAACCCGTCATACAGAAGAGGAGAAAGATGGCCCCCGATAGGAATAAGATCATCAACGACGAGGTGGACAAGCTGCTCTCGATGGGTACCATTCGAGAAGTGAAATATCCCGAGTGGTTGGCTAATACCGTCGTCGTGAAGAATAATAACGGTAAATGGCGAGTATGCGTGGACTTCACCAACCTCAACCGAGCCTGCCCGAATGACAGCTTCCCGATGCCGTATATAGATCACCTCGTCGAGGATATCCATGGCTACGAGCTTCTCAGCTTCATGGTTGCTTACTCCGGATACCACCAAATAAGGATGCACCCGGACGACGAGGAGAAGACTGCTTTCATCAGCGAGAGGGGCACGTATTGCAACAAAGTCATGCCCTTCGGGTTGAAAGACGTCGGAGCAACCTACCAGAGGCTAGTGACGAAGATGTTTCACAAGCAGATCGGGAAGAGCATGGAGGTATACATCGACGATATGGTCGTCAAATCCCTGAAGGCGGCGACGCACATCGAGCACCTGGAGGAATGCTTCGAGATTCTGAACCAGCACGAGATGAAGCTGAATCCCACCAAGTGCACATTCGGTATGTCCTCGGGAAAATTCTTGGGCCATATGGTCACTCGGCGAGGAGTCGAAGGCGACCCTGAGCAGATCGAGGCAATCAAGAGCATGCCCTCGCCACGAAATCGGCGAGAGATTTAGAGATTGACCGGGAGGATCGCCGCTCTGAACCGATTCATCTCACGATCGGCCGACAAGACTCTCCTCTTGTATAAACTGCTGAGGAAGAACAAGAAATTCGAGTGGACCGAGAAGTGCGAGGAGGCTTTCCAAACGGTGAAATCTTATCTGTCGTCGCCGCGCATCATGACAAAGCCAAAACCAGGGGAGCCATTGTATTTGTACATCGCCGTGTCTGACCACGCGATCAGCCAAGTGCTTGTACGAGAGGAGGATGGGGAGCAGAAGCCCGTCTTCTACATCAGCAGGAAGCTCCTCGATGCCGAGACAAGGTACCCGCAACCCGAGAAGCTCGCCTTGGCAGTATACGACGCATCGGAGAGATTGAAGCATCACTTCCAGGCCCACACCATCGTTGTCATGACCGACAGGCCGATCCGCTCTATCATCCACGGCCCGAGCCAGTCAGGAAGGATCACGAAATGGTCGATAAAACTGGGGGCATATGACATCGAGTACAAACTTCGGACGAGTCTCAAATCTCAAGTGCTCGCTGATTTCCTCATCGAGCTACCAAAGGTCCCAGTTGACCTCAGCGACGAGGCCGGCATCTGGAGGTTGCAGGTTGACGGATCAGTGACAACGCAAGGATCTGGGGTGGGGATCAGAATCGTCTCCCCGATGGGAGACGTAGTGGAGAAAGCTTGTCGCCTCGCTTATCACTCCACCAACAACGAGACGGAGTATGAAGCACTCATTATCAGGATGCAGTCATCCTTAGCAATCGGAGCCAAGAACTTGCACGCTTTCTCGGATTCACAGTTGGTGGTAAAACAAGTCAACGGGGAATACGAGAAGAACGACTAGCGAACGGAGGCCTATGCGGGAGTAGTCGGTGCTCTCTCGAGGAAGTTTGACTACTTCAGCCTAACACAGGTAACTAGAGGAGACAATACTCACGCCGATGCACTGGCAAGCATAGGCTCGATGACTGAAGTCGGCAAACTGAGGTCGGTCACGGTGGAGACGGTGGAGAAACCGAGTATCATAAGAGAGGAAGGCCCCGCGAAAAAGAAAGCTAAAGGAAGCAAATGGGCTGAGTAAGAAAGGACTGGCGAGGCCAACGTGAACGAGATCGAGGATGATGAGGACGAAGGTGAGGAGCGAGGAGTCGTGGACGACGGTGAAGCAGAAGATTGGCGAACGCCCTTCTGGAAGTACATTCTCGATGGAATGTTGCTCGAGAACTCGCAGGAGTCCAGGAAGATCAAATCGAAGAGCTCCAAGTACACCGTCCTCGACAACATACTTTACTTGAAGAGCTTCGCAGGTCCCTACTTGACATGTCTTGGCAAGAAAGAGGCTGAGTACGTCATGCGAGAAATCCACAGCGGGGAATGCGGAAACCATTCCGGCGGACGTTTCTTGCTGAGGAAGACTAAACGGCAAGGTTTCTTTTGGGAGACCATGGTCGCCGATTGCATCGGCCATGCCAAGAAGTGCGAAAGATGCCAGCGACACACTCCAACGATCAACTGCCCTGCAGAGGAACTCTCCGTGGTGTCTGTGCCTTACCCGTTCATGAAGTGGTCAATGGACATCGTCGGCCCCATGCCCATCGGCAAGTGGCAGAAGAGGTTCATGCTCGTCGTTACGGACTTCTTCACCAAATGGAAGGAGGCTGAGTCATACGCCAACATCAAGGATTCCGACGTCGAGAGCTACATTTGGAAGAATGTGGTCACTCGCTTTGGATTGCCTAGAGAGATAATCGCCCATAATGGATCTCAATTCATATCGAAGAAGTTCGGAGATTTTTGCAGGCGATGGAGGATAAAACTCAATACATCGACACCACGATATCCCCAAGGCAACGGGAACGCCGAGGCGGTCAACCGAACCATCGTCGACAACATCAAGAGGAGGCTCGACGAGAAGAAAGGGTTGTGGGCGGACGAGCTGCCGGGAGTGCTATGGGCTTATCGGACAACCCCTCATTCTGTGACCGGCGAGACTCATTTTGCCTTAGCCTTCAGAGTGGAAGCTGTGATCCCGGCGGAAGTTAGCATCCCGAGTCTTCGTCGAACTCTGGCCCCCAATAGTGAGGAAGACAATGAACAGAATCTCCTACATCAGCTCGACCACGTCGACGAAAGACGCGAGCAAGCAAGCGCGCACATCGCCAACTACCAGAACACGATAGCGCATTTTTACAATAAGAAGGTGCGCTCGAGGAGGTTCAGAGTCAGAGAGATGGTCCTCCGGCGAGTTTTTCAGAACACCGCTGAGACGAATGCTAGAAAGCTAGGGCAGACTTGGGAAGGCCCTTACATAGTCACCAGCGTCGTCAAGCCGGGAGTCTACGAGCTCAAGAATACTGAGGGCGCAAAAGTAATGCGGAGTTGGAACGTGAAGCACTTAAAGAAGTTCTACCAATAGCGTCGCAGATTGTTTTTCTTTTCTTTCCTTTCATACCTATATTTTTTTCTTCTGTTTGAACATATGCCTCCCAAACAAAAGCCCACTCTTCAAGCCCACGCACAACCTTGGCCCAGATGACAAACTAGCGTACAGATAACACGAAGCAGCACGACATGTAGTTTAACTAAAAAATGACAAACAGAAAAGCTTCACTTAATTGATTAGGGTTTCGGCAAGAGTTTTTTCTTTGGAATCACCCACACTTTCTCTCTCTACCTCGATCATCCCCCTTAGGACCTCCCAAGCAATGCAGACTCCGCCGGCTACTGATAACGCTTCGGTGGCTCGCCGGACCCGCGCCGAAACTAATCAAGCTTTTCTTTGGAAGAGCGCCTCTCACAGGGAGCGACTGATGAAGGAAGCAGCTGATCGAACGACTCAAAGGAATGAGATGGAGAGGTGGAAGATGGAGATCGCTCTTGCCAAATACAGAGCTTCCGTGGCTTCCTCAGCCCCTCCAGCTGTTGGGAATCACGTCTCGGATTCCTTGAAAATTATCACGAATTGAACTTCCGAACCGTCCGGGTAACATTTAAAAATTAATTTAAAGCGGAATAACTTCTTATCCGTCCAACGGTCCGGATATCGGAAAATAACCATTTCGCAAGATCTGATAAATATTATGTAATTTAATATTCATATATCATTATTAATAATCTAGTCATAATAGGAAATAAATAGAAAGCAGTAAATGGTTGCATTTATCAACCCAATGCATAAGGCCGTACCTCTATTGACGACTTCCGGCTGCGCGTTCTGAATCGGGCAGGGCTCCGCCGGTGCTGAGGCAAACTCCCCTGATCTTCCGGGATATTCTCCTGGAATCCTCGTACCGAAGCGTGGGCTTCGCCGGCAGGACTCCGTCGCAAAATTTTAACTGATGGTTCTTTTTAAGCTTCTGGAGAAATAGTCTCCTAAGCCGAACCAGAAAAAAAGAGATCAGAGAGAAAATTCGCAGACCCTGAGGGAGAGGGAGAGTTCGAATTTTTCTTTGGGGAAAGGTGTGAAAAATGTGTAGAATGAGCCTCCTATTTATAGGCTCAAACCGTAACCGAATTGGAGAAATTCCCTCCCTAAATTTCGAATTCTATATATTAAATATAATTAATTATCTTAATCCAATGGTCCAGATTTAATCTCATCTAAATCCAATGGACATAATTAATTAGGGATTTAATTAAATAAGAAAGATTAGGATAAAATCAAAAATCCAATCTTATCTTCTTATCTTTATAAAATTCGAATTATCCTATATATTTATAATAAAATTCGAATTTATCATCTAGATCCAACGGTTGAGATAAATCTTTAAACCAATCTAATGGACCAAATTAATTTAGGATAAAATCAAATATAAAAAGATTTAAAGAAAACAATTTCGATTTTATCCTTAAATTATAATTCGAAAATTATATAAATATATATAATTAATTAATTTTCAATCCGACGGTAAAGATTAAATCTTAGACCGATCTAACGGATATAATTAATTAACCAAATTCGAAAATTTAAACTTGGTCACCAAGTTATCAAATTCGAATTTATCAATATCCTAATCCAACGGTTGATATTAAATCATAACCGATCCAATGGATAATATTGATTTTAGGGATTTGCTAAAATACCAATGCATTTGGTACTTATGCCGCAAATTTGGAAAGACCAAATCATACCATTCGAATTTGGCTAGGGTTTCATATATGAAACCCTAATTCGAATTTACACACGTACATATATATATATATATATATACAAATATATATTTTATTTATTAATATAAATCTATTAATTATTAATTAATTATTAATAACATATTAATAATTAAATCCAAATAATTAAATAATATATTAATATTTCCTGATCTCAATATCACACATTAAAATGTCATGGTGCCACACCATCATTTAAATTCGTGACATGTGATTTAATTTCAAAGTTTATCGAACCGATCATAAACTTAGAAAATCCATAAATCACTAACCGTAAGTCGAAATGACTCGGTTCAAAAAGCAAAGTTGCTTAGAATTTAATTTCCAACAACATGGTGCTGATAGAAAATATAAATTCTAACTTTCTTTTATCAGTTAATTTCGTGTACCAAAATATGGTACTTTTTCCACGCTAACGATAAAACTATCTGACGTCTGCCACAGACCTTTCAGTTTTATAAGTCAAGCCAAATGATTAAACATTATCCTGAATGTATTTTAATCACGTACGTATCATCCGTTATGGAGCTATCCTGGGGACCATGGACCCGTATCACTTAAGCTCCAACGAACTGCTAGTTGTTCGTCAAACCTCGAAGTGATTCCACTATAGACCCGAGGCTGCACTCTTTAGTGATACGGTATATATTATTCCCTTTATAACAGCAGGGTGTCCATTGATACAATCAAATTCGGGTTATTGATATTTCACTTGATGATCCACACACGAGCAGGCGGTTTCTACCGTTATGCCCCTCATTGCATTTTCATCCTTGACTCAGTCAGTAATATTATGAGTAACCCACTTATGGTTTCGATTCATAAGTTGCGCACGGGTACCTCTCACTTCTCACCACCGACAATCAAGGGAATCATCATCACTCTGAAGAGAGCTGTGTGTCTATGACCAAGCTACCCTTACTGCTGACTATCATGTTCCCAAAATAATAGTGTTGGGAACAGCGGTAATGTTTCGTGTTCTTTAACGGTTAAATCAAAGAACAATCAAGCCAGCAGCTTGGATTCAAGATCACTCAGGACTTAGATCGAATATCCATTTGATCATCTACTAGTGACTCAACTCCAAGTTATCAGTGACGGTCTTATATGATAACTTCCGGAGTTTAAGTCAGGTCCAGTCCAGTATGAAGACACTTCATACTTAATGCACTTCTAGTGAGTGTGACACACACAAAATCCAGAATAGGATTGTCACTTAGTCACATTAATGACCTTATACGATTAATGGGCTCCCACCCAGTTAATCAGGTCACGGACATTTTAAGTTCATTTATTATGATTATTAATTCTTCTTCACATTGACTCTGTTGTGATAATAATTTATAATTGCATCCTTTATGAACTAAGGATTAAACATTCTATTTTACTCTACCAGAAACTATAATAAGATTATCATAATAAGTATCATCTTTATTCAACGACTTGTCATAATCTTTTACAAATGGATAAAATATCTTGTTTAAGGACACATATGTCAAACAATCTCCCACTTGTACTTAAAGAAGATGGCCCATGTCTTTCAGACCCATACTTTCCAGATGCCTCCTGAATATTTTCTCTGGCAACGTCTTGGTGAATGGATCAGCCAGATTGTCTTCCGAAGCTATTTTCACAACCCTCACGTCCCCACGACGCACTATTTCTCTTATGAGATGGTATTTGCGTTCTATATGTTTCACCTTGTTATGGTCTCTGGGCTCTTTAGAATTTGCCACCGCACCACTGTTGTCACAGTATAGTGTTTGGGGCCCATCTACATCTGGAACAACTCCCAGCTCTATGTAGAAATTCTTGAGCCAAACTGATTCTTTGGCTGCCTCACAAGCTGCCACGTATTCAGCTTCCATTGTGGAATCTGCGATACAGGATTGCTTTATGCTTCTCCAGAATATCGCTCCACCAGCAAGGGTGTACACTGCTCCCGACGTCGATTTTCTCGCGTCTCCATCAGACATAAAGTCTGAATCAGTGTATCCTAGTGGATTCAATTCTGATCCTGAAAACACTAACATATAGTCTTTCGTTCTCCGAAGATACTTGAGAATGTTCTTCACTGTTGTCCAGTGAGCCATACCAGGGTTGGATTGGTATCTGCTAACAATTCCCACAGCGTAACAGATGTCTGGCCTAGTACATTACATAGCGTACATCAGACTTCCCACTGCTGAAGCATAGGGTATTCGCCTCATCACATCTTGCTCTTCCGGAGAAGTTGGGCATTGTTTCCTGCTAAGGAACACTCCATGTCTGGACAGTAAATTACCTCCCTTGGAGTTTGCCATTGCAAAACGTTCAAGCACCTTATCAATGTAAGCTGCTTGAGATAATGCCAGAAGCCAGTTGTTGCGATCCCTGAAAATACGGATCCCAAGAACATAACTGGCTTCTCCTATGTCCTTCATTTGGAACTGCGTAGATAACCACGCCTTCACGTCCGATAATTTCTTCACACTGTTTCCAATGAGAAGAATATCGTCGACGTACAGAACAAGAAAAATTTCCACGATTTCGTCATTGAGTTTATAGATGCAGGCCTCAGTGACGTTTTGAATGAATCCATAGGATTTGATGGTTTCATCGAACCTCAGATTCCAGGATCTGGAGGCTTGCTTCAATCCATAGATGGATTTGAGTAATCTGCAAACCTTCCCTTCTTGACCCTGTTGCACGAACCCTTCTGGTTGGTCCATATAGATGTTTTCGTCAATGTACCCGTTCAGGAAAGCGGTTTTGACGTCCATCTGCCAAATCTCGTAATTGAGACTTCAGGCTATGGCCATGAGAATCCGGATGGACTTGTACTTAGCGACTGGAGCGAAGGTCTCATCGAAATCAATACCTTCCCTCTTGGTAAAACCCTTTGCCACTAGTCTAGCCTTGAAGGTTTCAACCTTCCCGTCCACTCCTCTATTTCGCTTGTATACCCACTTACAGCCAATGGTTTTGAAACCATTCGGTAAGTCTACAAGTTCCCAGACTTCATTAGAATCCATTGATTCTATTTCTTGGTTCATGGCTTCCTGCCATTCTCCCTTATCAGGATCAACCATAGCTTGCTTGTAGCCTATGGGATCTTCAACACTAGTGTCAGTGACAGCTAGGTGAAATTCCAACTGGGTATGCTCGTAGCGCTCAACAGGTCTTTTGAACCTCTCACTACGTCTGAGCACCCCATGGTTCTGATTTGGGACCGTGGTTTCTGCTATATCTTCGACAACAGGCACTGTTGGAGATATAGTGACCTTGTCACCTGACAGCTCCTCGAGTATAACTTTACTTCGAGGTTTGAAGTTTGTCATATAATCTTGCTCTAGAAAAGTAGCATTTGTAGAGACAAATACTTTCTTACTTTCTGGACTATAAAACAAACCTTCTTTAGTCTCTTTGGAATATCCTACAAACAGACAAACTTCCGTTCGTGATTCCAATTTATTCTTGTTTCCAGTCCGCACATGTGCAGGATATCCCCAAATTCTGTAATGTCGCAGATTTGGTATTATGCCATTCCATAATTCGACGGGCGTTTTAGAAACAGACTTTGACGGCACAACATTTAGAATGTTCGTAGCCGTCAACAAAGCATATCCCCAGAAAGAATTGGGTAGCGATGAATAACTTAACATTGACCTTACCATTTCCAGTAGGGTCCTATTTCTCCTTTCTGCAACACCATTTTGTTCTGGTGTGCCAGGAGCAGTTAGTTGAGATGTTATACCTTTCTCGATCAAGAGGTCGCAGAACTCGTGATCTAGGTATTCTCCTCCTCGATCAGATCGAAGAGACTTCAATGATAGTCCAAGTTGATTCTCAGCCTCTGCCAGAAATTCTCTGAACTTACCCAAGCTTTCAGATTTCTTAGCCATGAGATAAACGTAACCATATCTTGAATAATCGTCAATGAAAGTGACAAAAGTATTCAATTCCTCTCCTTCCTTGTATATTCATGGGACCACATACATCAGAATGGACGAGTTCTAATGGTTTAGTGGCTCTTTGACCTTTTACCGAAAAAGGTCTTTTAGTCATTTTAGCCTCTATACAGGATTCGCAAACAGGCAAGAACCGATTGTTAGTTCTTTAAGGGGTCCATCCTTTACCAACCTGTTTATCCTGTCTAGATTAATATGACCCAATCTTAAATGCCACAGGTACGTTTGAACATCATTGTCAATCTTGGGTTTCTTGACTGACTTTGGCATTGTCAATTTAAACATCTCAGTATTCATACAGCTACCATAATCTGGTCTTAGGATGTATAATCCATTTTCTGCTTTAGCAGTACATATATATACTCCATCCTTTGTGATGACCCAATGGGATCCACGAAAGTATAGAGTATATCCTTGTTTGTACAACAGATAAGCAGAAAATATATTTCTGCAGACATTTGGATAATAGTACACATTATCAACAAATAAATACTTATTTCCAAATGTCAGTCGCAAATTTCCTACTGCTTTTGCTTGTAGGAATTCCCCGTTTCCTACTTTTAAAGTTGGTCCTTCATTTATCTCTTCCAATTTGTCAAGAGATTGAAGAGAATTGCACGCATGATCGTTTGCTCCTGAATCCAAGATCCAGTTGAAGGATGAGTTGTCCACGAAACATGATTCTAATGTTGAACGATCAACATTACTTGTACTCCCAATCTGGAAGAATTCTTCCTGGTTTCCATCAATTCTCTTCCTCTTGTTTAGAGAGCTTATAGCATTCTGATCTGCCATTCCAAGTTTTTCCGAAGATCCACTCATGGCCAGCTTGCTTAGGGATTTTGTGACCTTTACCAGATTGCTTTGATTTTGAGACCTCAGCGTCAGAGCAGACTTTTCCATTTCTTGTTTGTCGAAGGACATTTTAACTGGCATTGAAAAAGAAACTTATTAAACTTTATTATAGGTAGAATGTTTAGAAAAATATTTTATTTGAAATAGTTACATGATGCAAACATGTTCATGGGAAAAACGTTAAATAAACCCTTTAACTATTTCGTGATAATTTAACTGACTGTACACGTCGTTGCCGTCCTTAGTGGCATGGTCACTCTAGGGTGACTCGCGGTATCAACCGTGTAGTTTGGTTAAACTAAGTTTTAGTCATAAACTTAATTAATATTCGTAACAAGAACTACAAAAGTCGTCTATGATTATTAACTATCACCATAGACGGTCGGGAAGCACCAACTTCCGTGCAAGCTTAACCCATTATTTTCGGTTCTCGGGATCCTCTTGGAAATGTCGTCCTTAGGGAATGGTCACTCTAGGGTGACTCGCGGTCCATTTTCAAGATTCCTCCGTCCCCATATTCTTTTGCAACTATCACGGTGTCAAACCTTCTACAAGCACACCTTCCTTAGGGAATGGACACACTAGGGTGACTCGAGGCGGTGTGGTTAGCGGACCTTGTGACAGTAATAATGGAGACCTTTATTTTATTCTATACTTGCCATTGTTTTTAGGAAATAACGTTTTTTAATTTCTAAGTTATAAAAAACTTATTATATGAACTGTCTATTAATGACACATTAAAAGTTTATATTTTGGCTTTATTTATTACGACACGTAATTTTAAATAAGCCCTAAAAATGTGTTTATTATTTTGTCGGTAGTGATAGATCAAACCGTACGCTCTCCAGGTCGATGGGAGGGGTCCTAACCGGTCATCCAGAAGTGGATGCTGAACCGGCCCCACTTTTGATTCCCTCTTCCTTAGGCAAGATTGTACGTTTGAAATTTTTCCGACTAATAATTAACACTTTTACATTTACTCTTTATTATTTATATCTATCCTATATAGACATATTAATAATGATCTAAACATAGACACTATGTTTGAGGGTTATGAAAATAGGTTATATCAAATTATATCTCTGATGAATATTCATAATTAATGATACTTATTCTCTAAGAATTATCATTAAACATTTTAATGCCCTTTAATAATTATTTATGAAATATTAAAATAAGACAATGATATTATTCTTCGAATATTATCATCCATATTTTAATTTATTAAATAAGACAATGTTATTTAATTATTAAATAACATCCATATTTAATTTTATGAATTAATTAAAATAAGACAATGTTATTTATCCGGAAATAACATCCATATTTTAATTCATATTAATTAATCATAATAAATTTTAATTCATAAATATTAATTTCATTAATAATAATTAATAATTAATCCACGGGATCCGGGTCAGAATAAAAATCGACCCATATAAAAAAAAATTGCACGTGGGTCCTCCGGGCTTAAGCCCGGGCCCACATGTCCGTGGAATGGACAGGGACAGCCCACGGGTAGGCCAGGGCATTGCCCTGGCACTTCGGGCCCTGGCACTTCGGGCTGGGCCTGCAGGCCCATTCCGCTGCCAGGCAGCGCGGCCTGCGGCCAGCCCGCCAGGCCTACACGGGTGCCCTTGCCCTGGCCGAATGGCCTTGGCGAGGGCCTTGCTCGTGGGCCTGGCCCGTGGGCCTTGCCCTTGCGAACTCCCTGGGGCTGCAGCGGCAGCCCCTGTTCGTTGCGGCATTCTCAGGCTGGGCTGCCAAGGGCAGCCCGGTCCAACCACCCGGTCTGATTTTTCGGATCGGGTAATTTTCTTATATTAAATTAATATTTAAAATATCTAGAAATTCAAAATTTCAATTTTAAATAATTAATTTTATTCATCAAATAATTCGTTCTTAAACCCATTAATTAAATTACGTAATTATTTATCCTTGAACCATGGGTCTGATACCAATTGTTGGGAATCACGTCTCGGATTCCGTCAAAATTATCACGAATTGAACCTCCGAACCGTCCGGGTAACATTTAAAAATTAATTTAAAGCGGAATAACTTGTTATCTGTCCAACGGTTCGGATATCGGATAATAACCATTTCACAAGATCTGATAAATATTTTATAATTTAATATTCATATATCATTATTAATAATCTAGTCATAATAGGAAATAAATAGAAAGCAGTAAATGGTTGCATTTATTAACCCAATGCATAAGGCCGTACCTCTATTGACGACTTCCGGCTGCGCGTTTTGAATCGGGCAGGGCTCCGCCGGTGCTGAGGGAAACTCCCGTGATCTTCCGGGATATTCTCCTGGAATCCTCGTACCGAAGCGTGGGCTTCGCCGGCAGGACTCCGTCGCAAAATTTTAACTGATGGTTCTTTTTAAGCTTCCGGAGAAATAGTCTCATAAGCCGAACCAGAAAAGAGAGATCAGAGAGAAAATTCGCAGACCCTGAGGGATAGGGAGAGTTCGAATTTTTCTCTGGGGAAAGGTGTGAAAAATGTGTAGAATGAGCCTCCTATTTATAGGCTCAAACCGTAACCGAATTGGAGAAATTCCCTCCCTAAAATTCGAATTCTATATATTAAATATAATTAATTATCTTAATCCAATGGTCCAGATTTAATCTCATCTAAATCCAATGGACATAATTAATTAGGGATTTAATTAAATAAGAAAGATTAGGATAAAATCAAAAATCCAATCTTATCTTCTTATCTTTATAAAATTCGAATTATCCTATATATTTATAATAAAATTCGAATTTATCATCTAGATCCAACGATTGAGATAAATCTTTAAACCGATCTAATGGACCAAATTAATTTAGGATAAAATCAAATATAAAAAGATTTAAAGAAAACAATTTCGATTTTATCCTTAAATTATAATTCGAAAATTATATAAATATATATAATTAATTAATTTTCAATCCGACGGTAAAGATTAAATCTTAGACCGATCTAACGGATATAATTAATTAACCAAATTCGAAAATTTAAACTTGGTCACCAAGTTATCAAATTCGAATTTATCAATATCCTAATCCAACGGTTGATATTAAATCATAACCGATCCAATGGATAATATTGATTTTAGGGATTTGCTAAAATACCAATACATTTGGTACTTATGCCGCAAATTTGGAAAGACCAAATCATACCATTCGAATTTGGCTAGGGTTTCATATATGAAACCCTAATTCGAATTTACACACACATATATATATACATATATATATTTTATTTATTAATATAAATCTATTAATTATTAATTAATTATTAATAACATATTAATAATTAAATCCAAATAATTAAATTATATTAATATTTCCTGATCTCAATATCACACATTAAAATGTCATGGTGCCACACCATCATTTAAATTCGTGACATGTGATTTAATTTCAAAGTTTATCGAACCGATCATAAACTTAGAAAATCCATAAATCACTAACCGTAAGTCGAAATTACTCGGTTAAAAAAGCAAAGTTGCTTAGAATTTAATTTCCAACAACATGGTGCTGATAGAAAATCTAAATTCTAACGTTCTTTTATCAGTTAATTTCGTGTACCAAAATATGGTACTTTTGCCACGCTAACGATAAAACTATCTGACGTCTGCCACAAACCTTTCAGTTTTATAAGTCAAGCCAAATGATTAAACATTATCCAGAATGTATTTTAATCACGTACGTATCATCTGTTACGGAGCTATCCTGGGGACCATGGACCCGTATCACTTAAGCTCCAACGAACTGCTAGTTGTTCGTCAAACCTCGAAGTGATTCCACTATAGACCCGAGGCTGCACTCTTTAGTGATACGGTATATATTATTCCCTTTATAACAGCAGGGTGTCCATTGATACAATCAAATTCGGGTTATTGATCTTTCACTTGATGATCAACACACGAGCAGACGGTTTCTACCGTTATGCCCCTCATTGCATTTTCATCCTTGACTCAGTCAGTAATATTATGAGTAACCCACTTATGGTTTTGATTCATAAGTTGCGCACGGGTACCTCTCACTTCTCACCAGCGACAATCAAGGGAATCATCATGACTCTGAAGAGAGCTGTGTGATGCCCATGTCTATGACCAAGCTACCCTTACTGCTGACTATCATGTTCCCAAAATAATAGTGTTGGGAACAGCGGTAATGTTTCGTGTTCTTTAACGGTTAAATCAAAGAACAATCAAGCCAGCAGCTTGGACTCAAGATCACTCAGGACTTAGATCGAATATCCATTTGATCATCTACTAGTGACTCAACTCCAAGTTATCAGTGACGGTCTTATATGATAACTTCCGGATTTTAAGTCAGGTCCAGTCCAGTATGAAGACACTTCATACTTAATGCACTTCTAGTGAGTGTGACACACACAAAATCCAGAATAGGATTGTCACTTAGTCACATTAATGACCTTATACGATTAATGGGCTCCCACCCAGTTAATCAGGTCACGGACATTTTAAGTTCATTTATTATGATTATTAATTCTTCTTCACATTGACTCTGTTGTGATAATAATTCATAATTGCATCCTTTATGAACTAAGGATCAAACATTCTATTTTACTCTACCAGAAACTATAATAAGATTATCATAATAAGTATCATCTTTATTCAACGACTTGTCATAATCTTTTACAAATGGATAAAATATCTTGTTTAAGGACACATATGTCCAACACCAGCTTCTCCCGAAACTCAGGCAATGCAGACCCTGCCGACTGTCGATGACGCTCCGGTGGCTCACCGGACCCGCGCCAGAGCCAGTCGAGCGCTGCTGTGGAAGAGCTCCTCTCAGAGGGAGCGACTGATGAAGGAAGCTTCTGATCGGACGACTCCGAGGAACGAGATGGAAAGGTGGAAGATGGAGATTGCTCTCGCCGAGTACCGAGCTTCCATGGCCTCTTCAGCCCCTCTGGCTTCCCCCGAAGCCCAGGATCGGGATTGAGCTACGAATCAATCCTCTGCTGACTCGGGAAGTCAACGGGAGGCTCAGCGGTCGACGCTTTGATTTTTTCTTTTCGCGATTTGGGGAAGTCCCGACCCTTCTTGTTCGGGACTATTTTGCTTGGCCTTGACCTTTATTAAATTGATTTGGAGTACTATTTTGCATAACCTTTTCTTTTATCTCAGACTCGAAGGGAAGGAAAGAGGTTGGATTACACAAAATATAAGCGAGAGTGCCGAAGAGAAACTGCTCGGTGAGAGAGCCGAGCAGAAAGAAATATATACGGCTATGGCGCTGAGCAAGTTCAAAGCGGTGAGAGTGCCGAGAAAATAAAATATATACGGCTAGGGCACCGAGCAAGCCCAAACCGGCGAGAGTGCCGAGAAAATAAAATATATACGGCTAGGGCGCCGAGCAAGCCCAAACCGGCGAGAGTGCCGAGAAAATAAAATATATATGGCTAGGGCGCCGAGCAAGCCCAAATCGACGAGAGTGCCGAGAAAATAAAATATATACGGCTAGAGCGCCGAGCAAGCCAAAACCGTCGAGAGTGCCGAGAAAATAAAATATATACGGCTAGGGCGCCGAGCAAGCCCAAACCGGCGAGAATGACGAGAGAATAAAATATATACGGCTAGGGCGCCGATCAACAGACTACGATGAGGTTCTCCGACAAAGTTTCCCGGGTAACCGCGTCGGCTAAAGCGGTCGACGGAGTTCACAAATATACTTGCCAGCTCACCGTTACACTCGTTTTTTTTATTTTACCAAGTGTATACACTTGAAAAAATGGGGGACTAACTGTTAAGGTCGGATTTGGTCAAATCCATCCTCAACACAACTCGTGTCATTTTGTCCCTAAAACGACGTGAGATGAAGGAAGTTCGTTGACCTATGGTCAACCAAGGAACATCCTCGAGGAGGTTTAACCCGCGACGAAGTCTGACTAGGGCAAAGGTGAACCACGATGAAATGTCCCATCACGCCTCAACGAGGGGCATCGACGACGAGGCTTGTAGAGCCGAATGACCACTGACGAGATGTGCATTTAATGATGCCCACCTACTCACTCGACGAGGGGCATCAACGACGAGGCTTGCAGAACCGAATGACCACTGACGAGATGTGCATTTAATGATGCCCACCTACCCACTCGACGAGGGGCATCAGCGACGAGGCTTGCAGAGCCGAATGATCACTGACGAGATGTGCATTTAATGATGCCCACCTACCCAATCGACGAGGGGCATCAGCGAGGAGGCTTGGAGAGCCGAATGACCACTGACGAGATGTGCATTTAATGATGCCCACCTACCCACTCTGGCTGACTGCTCCAAAATGACGTAAGGCATGTGTTAACCATGCCTTCCTCGAATCACTCCTGGAAAAGCTAGTGATGGGATGCGACAAAGGGCGGGAAAGATGTGAGATGGCAAATGTAAACTCTATAAAAGGCAAGTTAAGCCTCATTCGTAAGGGTTCGGAAAAAAGGGGAAAAGAAACCAGAGAGAGGAGAGAAAGTCCTGTAAGAGAAAGACGTAAGAATTAGAGAAAGCTCATTGTACTTAATCCTTCAACTGTCCAGCTACTCAACGAAAGGAAACCGAGCTCTTGTCGGAAATATAATAAAATCAAAGATATTCACTGATCATTGTTGTTAACTTGTTCTTTGTGATTATTTTTGTGACTGGAAAAGGGTGGTGAAAATCGCCTTCTCAATATATATATATATATATATACACTTCGCTTGTGCATTGCTATATAAGTATATATACACTCTATGGCCTATGCATCATCAATGACGAAATATGTATTTTTTTAAGAGAAATTATAGCTGATAGCCTCCTTATTAGGTTTAGATTGCGTTTTTATCAAACATATGATTCTAATTTCTAAAATAGCCAATTACGATGATGTGGCGTTAAAAACTAATTTATCTATACCTATCTTGCCCCTCAGCATATTATTTAGGAATTAATATTAACTAATTATTAAGCTCCCTATAATACACACGTAGAATGTATAGTTTGTTGAAAAGTTCCATAATTTTAGGTATTAATTAAAAAAACAGATGTGCAACGTGTGTATTATAGTCAAAGCGAATAAATATTATAACAAACCACCTTCTCCTCTATCAAATCGAGGCTTCCATCAATCACGCCGAAACTCTCTCTCCTCAAAACCCCTCTTCGAGCTCCATATCGACGTATCAGAGCCGTGAACCATCTCAGTCGTGTCTCGCTTCTTCTATGGAAGCTCAGCTACAACGTCTAGAACGCCTTTGTCGACCTCTCCAACGGCACTGTGGCCGTCTCCACCCGCGCGACGCCGACTCTGCCCTTGTCGAGGAGCATGCCAAGCTCTGAAACGTCGCCGCCGATCTCCTCTCCGTCGCCAGAGCCGCTGCCGGTGGTCCGTCGCCGAAGATCAAGTCGACTGCGTTCTACCACAAGTTGTCCGGGTTTCGGCTTCCGGAGGAGGATCTTGCTGTTGACTTTGCGGATTTCAACGAGAGTTCCGACGAAGACGCGGAAGAAGGCGACGAGATGGCAAGGGTTTTCCTAGATTCCGCGGACGGGGATTGAGCAGGGGACTGCCCACTGGATCGGCCAGAGATATTACTCGAGGATCTTTCCGACGGCGAAGAGGACGAAGATGGCGAAAGTGAGGACGGACCTGAGGGTCGCCGGAGATCGGAGTCTCAGAACGGGGACTTCGGTTGGAGCGCAGCGGTGATGGGTCGGAAGGCGTGGGCTCGATGGTGATATTTTCCTCTAGTCTTGTCGTGTAATTTCTGTTTATTCTTGTTTATTCGAATTGTAAATGTATGTTAAATCGAATTATAAATGTAAGTTTATTGGTTTATTCGTGTAAATGTATGTTAGTTCGAATGGTAAATGTATATTAATTGGTTTATTCGTATTTATTCGTGTAAATGTATGTTAAATCGAATTGTTAATTTGTTTAATGTTTTTTAATTTAAATTGTTTTAACTTATTAATATGTTTAATTCGAATTAATATTTTATAAGAAATTTGAATTTTTATTTTAAAAACATAAAAACGTTTTTTATATTTAAATTTGAATTTTGATTTATTTTTAAATTTGGAATTCAAATATATGTTTCCTAATTTATTATTTTATTAATTTTTAAAAATTTAAAATAAATTCGTATTAATTATTAAAATAAAATTTAAATTATTTTGTTAATTCAAATTTAATATTAATTATTATTATTAATAAGGGTAGATAAGTCATTTTATATGCGTTAATGTAGTTTATTGGCTATGTCACAAAATTAACCAAACAATGACTATTTTAACAATTTCAAAACATTAAGATGGTTAGTTATGTTAAGCTCCCTTTTTTTAATTAATATTCAAGGCAATGCCAATATATATCCTTTTTATTTTAAAATATTTGAAATTACCGACAGAAAATAGTCATGGTATTATTGCTGGTTCTACGTGTACAGAGATATGAGCCATTGCCATATATTTCATCTCACGTCTCTATTTATATTATTATATATATAAATTTATATTCTTATTTTTCATGCTGACTTTTAATTGTAATTAAATCTTGTCAATAATTTAAACATGATTGAGATGTTCTACAGATAAGATAAACATCTTACTCATAACCATGTCCACTACTTTAGAGCATCATGATTACATAATAATAAAGGTTAATTGCGATAAAAGTATCTAAGTTGTTACCAATCGTTCTCAAAATCATCCGCTTTGAGAAAAATTGGAGGGGAGCACAAATCTTCAATAAAAATGATAAAAAAAATGTTGCAATTCTTGGGGGAAAAGAGAAAAATATTAGCTTTGAAATTTATAACTAAGTGCTATGTTTTTGTTATGTTTATTTAATCAAAAAATTAATTATTAAAACGCATCAAAACTAAAAAAAACGTGGGGCGAACCGAAGTAACATCAAAATGGATGACCTTCTAAAATTTGCCGTAAACAATTGCCGCTAAAGAAAAAAAAAGTTAGATTTATATGCTTCACTCGATAACAATTAGAGTGATTTTGCCGTAATTAACCCTGATAACAATAAGGTTTTCCATGGTGCTATAGTAAAAACAAAAATACAAAGTTTAGTAAGAGAATTGAGAAAAGCCAATTTTATTGACCTATCTGTAATTTTCTTTCTAAATTTAACTAAGATGTTCAAAGACTATTCTTGTATTTTGGTGTAATTTAATTATTAAAAAAAGTCACTATGAAAGAGAGACAAGCTCACTTAAATTATAGAGTTATGATGAGTGTTTTTTATTTTTTATTTTTTTTATTTAAGGATGTGCAAATTTATTATTTTTTTAAATATCAGAAATGCTTGTTTTTTTTTTCCTTATGTCGATTTGACCTGTTAAAAAATGTCAGATAAAATTAATTAACTGTTATTAAAAAAATGAAAGAATATACGAAGGGTTAAAAACGACAAAAATACTTAAAGTTTGGTCAAAGAACCCCTCGTGTACTCAAAGTCTAAAAGTAGTGGCAAAAGTACTTAAAGTTACATTTGGAGTGTTGACCAACTTACTCGTTAACTCTGACCACGTGGACAAACGTGGGTTCCTGATATAACAATTTTTTGCCACGTGTACGAGCCCATATCAACCTCGTTGACGACAAAACAACGAATTAAACCCCTAATTGGGCTCGTCGATGTGGCAAAAGATTGTTATGTCAGCAACCCAAATTTTTCCACGTGGCCAGAGTTATCGGGTAAGTAACTGCGTTACGAGAATGGAGTGGTCAACGCTTCAAATGTGACTTTGCGTACTTTTGCCATCACTTTTAAACTTCCGATATGTACATGATTAGATTTTGTTTCCCAAAATAGTTTTTTATATGTTCTAATTAAGAGCAAAATGTGTTTTGGTTTAATATGATAAAAATTGGTTAATGGAAAAAAAAAATGTATACGACATCTTCACGCAATTAGTTCTTAATATGTTTGAATTTGGGGATATGATTTGTACATCGAACTCAAACAATATACTAACGTATTTTAGATAATAATGTGTTCCAAATGCACAATAAATGTATTTGACTAATGCATTATTATATAGATGACAATTTATAATTATATATATTGATGTGACCAATGTAGATCACGCAATAATAATTTGACTTACGCATTTCAGCTCAATAAATACTATTTGTATTACCTATGAGTTGTGCGACGACATGACGACGATATATAATAAACTTTTCAAAATATTTAATTAATTTTTAATAGTTTTATCTTATGAGTAAAAAAATTAAATTGAAAATATATATAAAAATTAAAAACTTCAAGGTAATGTTGCCTATATGATATCTTCTGTTATTATATTAGTTTTTGGTGGTTGAAGTCGAAGTCAAAGTCAAAGTCAAAGTCAAAGTCAAAGAAGATTACCATTCTAGATTATGTGATGAATCAGCCTTTGATAACGAAAACAGCCTTTCATCAAAAAAAAAAAAAAAAAAAAAGCAGCCAGCTTGTTTGAACTTTGAACTTTCAAGATGCACTCACGACGCCGCATCATCACATTCACGCGCTATATTATATTCTTGTATAGACAGGGCGGAGCGAGAACTTTGACAAAGAGGGGGCGAAAATTAATAGACCATAAATTTTAAAATAAAATAAGATATTGAAACTATTATTATACATTGCATTACAACTATATTTTTTATGAATTTTTTATTTATGAAAATAATTCATTAGGATCTCTATATGATTAGAATTCTCATAAATTTCAATATAAAACGAGACATTGAAACTACTATTACACATTGCATTATAGTTATTTTTTATGAACTTTAGATTTATGAAAATAATTCATTAGGATCCCTATATGATTATAATTCTCATAAATTTCAAAATAAAACGAGACATTAAAACTACTATTATTAAAAAAAAATGTCATCATATAAACTGTTGTTAAAAAAAATAAAAAATATGTAGAGATTGTGAACCCAAGGCAACAACTTGGAGGAGCAACAAGATTCCACTACTCTCTAAGAATTATGTTTATTATTTATATATAAACTTATATAATAATATGAATACATTAAAATAAAAAATAACGAGCCCGGACCAAGTGGGGGCCGGCCGCCCCTGTTAACATACTATATATTATATATATTCCATTGGGTTTTTGTATCATAAAAAATTAAGTATTTAAATGGTACAAAATAAGAATAATATTCGGTATTTTGATCGCAAATAACTCTTTATCATAATTATTATTTGCAGAAATTTTGAGATAGAGCAAAATAATTGTATACTAGAAACTAAATTAGCGTGTGTTTCGGTATAACATTTTAAGAGACGGAAAACCGATAATCAATTGCAATCGTTATGGTTTCGTGTCATATATTCTAACATTAATATTAATTAATAAAGCAACAAGAATAATCAGCTATTATAGATTACAATACAATGAGCACCTATAAATACAAGAGGGTTTTGCCTTCAAGAACTCACTCGCCATTTTCCTCATCACACACTTCCAGAGATGGCCTTCCCCTCTCAACTCTCCTTCATCCTCCTGCTTCTCATCTCCACTGCCGTCGCACAGCCGTCCTTCCGCCCAACGGCCCTTGTTGCCCTGGTCCGGAAAGACCCGGCCACGCTTCAATATGTGACGCGCCTCCACCAGCGCACCCCATCAGTCCCCGTCTCCGCCGTCCTAGACCTCGGAGGCGAGTCCCTCTGGGTCGACTGCGACGCCGGCTACGCCTCCTCCACCTACCGCCCCGCCCGCTGCCGCTCCGCACAGTGCTCCCTCGCCGGCTCCATAAGCTGCGGCGACTGCTTCTCCGCTCCCCGCCCCGGCTGCAACAACGACACCTGTGGCACTTTCCCCGATAACTCAGTCACCCGCACCGCCACCTCCGGAGAGCTCGCTTCCGACGCCCTCTCTATCCAATCCACCGACGGCTCCAACCCTGGAAGAACCGTCACTGTCAAACAGTTCCTCTTCACTTGTGCGCCGACGTTTTTACTCCAAGGCCTTGCAGCTGGCGTCTCTGGCATGGCCGGGCTTGGGCGGGCGAAGATTGGGCTCCCGTCGCAGTTTGCTGCCGCCTTCAGCTTCCGCCGAAAATTCGCTGTCTGCCTATCTGGATCGTCCTCCATTGACGGCGTCGTCTTCTTCGGCAACGGCCCGTACACATTCCTTCCGGGGAGGGAAATCTCCAGCGAGGCCCTTACCTACACTCCTCTCCTCACCAACCCGGTCAGCACCGCCTCCGCCGGCAGCGGCCCCTCGACCGAGTATTTCATCTCCGTGCAATTGATCCGTGTGAACGACGCCATCACCGTCGCCCTAAACTCCACACTCCTTGCCATCGACGAGGAAACCGGGTTCGGTGGGACGAAGATCAGCACGGTGAACCCGTACACAGTGCTCGAGTCCTCCATTTTCAAGGCCGTGGGAGAGACCTTCACGCGGGAGGCGGCCAAGATGAACATCACTCGTACCGAGTCAGTCGCGCCGTTCGGATTCTGTTACGGAACAGTGGGCGTGGCAAGCACGCGGCTCGGGCCCGCGGTGCCGTCGATTGAGCTCGTGCTGCGGGGCGAAGGCGCGGTGTGGAGGATGTTCGGGGCGAACTCGGTGGTGGAGGCGCGGGAGGGCGTGCTATGCCTTGCGATGGTGGACGGCGGGGCGGCGGCGAGGACGGCAATGGTGATCGGCGGGTATCAGGTGGAGGATAATCTGCTGGAGTTTGATTTGGCGGCGTCGAGATTAGGGTTCAGCTCAACTCTGCTTGGGCGTCAGACTACTTGTGCCAACTTCAACTTCACGTCCAATGCTTAGCGTAGAGAGACAGATCTTCATACAATAAGTCACTAGTAGCAGTATATATATATATATGTTGTGATATTTCGAAGTGGCATTAAATGTGTACGTGTAACTACTATTCATATTTGTATTGGTGATGATGTGTGCGTGTAATGACATGTATGAATTATGCTATATGTAAATTTGCTCTTGCATTGATACCCTTAAATTTTTAATTTTTAAATATACCATTTCGATTAAAAAATAAAAATAAATATAATCCCTAGGTGTAATCTAGCAAAACTGAATTCCTATAGCTTAATTTTGGTTACATTGTCGAGATTTTTATTAATCGCGTAATAATTTAGTAATGTTAACAAAATCGAGAGTCAAGACTCGGAGATCGTACAAAAAGATTATTTTGTCGAAATTATTAATAAATAATAAAGTTCTACAGTGTTTTTTTCTTCACATTCAAACTGGCAAGTATATAAGCATTCTAAGAATAATTGAATCAACGCATTAATCGATATATACTAAAGGAGTATTTCTCTACAATGTGCATTATTTACGTGGTCTCAGTTCAGTTTGCTTCTCAAAATAAAGAAATAATTCCAATAATAAAATGTTGAACATGTTTCATTAATATATTAAACTAGGTTTATATTAATTCTATAAATACCCTCAATCGTACAATAAATGAAGTTAGGTTCATTTTCTTCACTTCACACTTCATTTCACACATTTTACTCTCTTATCAACTCTCTCTCACTTATGTCTTCAACTATTTACTTTACTATTTCATCTTCTTCTACTATTTCATCTTCTTCATGCAATTTACATCACTCATTCATTCATTTACCTTCATTAGTTCTTACCACTTTACAATAATAGGTTCAAAAGTACTGAGTTTTACAACACGTTATCAACATGATCACTTTGCGGTAAATTCAGAACACGGTATATTAAGCCGTGGGTTGAAACTCTTATGATTATTATTATCGTTGTATAACACCATATTACTATATACAGGAGACTCTGCCACCTTATAATAAAATAATGTGATTTACATCTAATAAATATTTATCTTCAATTAATATCGAATATGTATAACATCAATTTATTATATACAACAGGGTCTGCCACCTTATAGTAAAATGATGTGATTTACATCTAATAAATATTTATCTTCAAGTAATATTAAATTAATATGTACAGGAGGCTCTGCCACCTTGTAGTAAAATGATATCAGTTGAAATTAACTTTAACTTCTTCATTTCAATATTTCTTATGATTAATATTATATATTTATAATGTTTGTCTATTTTTACATTGCATTTTATTATATTACATCACTAATCTAATCTTGGCGTTTAATTACATTGTGTTATTATATATCCAACAGTAACATAACGACTATAAACGGCTAGTTTTTACCTTATAAATACAAATCTATCAAACTATACAAAATCACAATTCTTATTCTACCTCATATTTCTCTCCTAGTTTAGCGGATAATAACGCCTCGACTAATATTAGTTTTTATAGCCATAATTATCCTTGTATTTAATGTTAGTATTATCATCTTAGACGTTACACTAGAATAATTTTATGTCCCCTCAAAGGTGACTCTATTCATGTATTTTTCTATATTATTTACAATCTATAAAAAAATTGTATTTTGAATTAAATCTAATGAATCATTTTATTTTCATGTTAGTTACCACCATGTCGAATCTTGTGAAGCTTGGATTTAGTCCTCTTGAATTTAGTGGAAATAATTACATGCCTTCGACAGTAGGTATTGAGATGCATTTGGATTCAATGAAGCTTCTCGAGACACTCTAGGAGATGAACGACTCATCAAAGACGGACAAGGCAAGATCTTTAATCTTCCTTCGTCGACACCTTACGAAAGTCTAAAAAATGAATCGAGAATATCTCGGGATTGACTAAGAAATCCGAAGCGCATATTACGTTTCAGAAAGGAAACTCTCGGTCAGGTAATCCTAAGAAGAAGAAGAAAGTGCACCAGAAGGGAAAGAAAAAGGACTTCTCGAAAAGATCGAAGAATTCGAAAGAGAACATTACTGGAAAATGTTTCTACTGCAAGGAGAAGGGTCATTGGAAAAACCAGTGTCCCAAGCTCAGAAAGAAGAATACGGAAACCGGTGAGTATCTCACCTAGATGTTTCTTAACTTACATATATTTTCTATAAAGGACATTTATGCCCTTTTTTTTTGGTGAATCTTTGATTCCAAAAGAAAAACTAAGATATGTTTCAAATCTTTCTTGTTTCAGAGACAGTTTCGAAGGAGTGATTCTTGAAGAGATTGACCCGAGCGTCTCATAGTGAAAGGATGTTTTTAAGTTTAATCAATGTTTCAGACAATCTATGTTTTTATTTTTTGGTTAAGATTATTTCATTCGTGATTTTCTAGAATAATGGTAAAAATTAGAATTTTTCTCATTTATTCCGCAAACCTTGATGCATCAATTATATGAAAGAATGATTAATCGATGTGATAATAAAAACATAAACGATTAAAATGATGTTAAATAATTACTGATTAATGAAGTTATTATATTTATGGAAACGAAGTATTGGTTTGTTGATCCATTAAAAATCAAATACGATTTTAAAAGATCTTTTGATATCCAAAATAAAACCATTTAATGTTTAGAGTTACTTTGAATACTCAGACGTAGTGGGAGCCGTGTCGGCAGAACCAAATACTACGAGTAATTGCTAAGATAGACGTATAACGAAATACGTTCAACTTCAAAAAATCGTGAAGAATTCTATTTACATTATGATAGCAGGAAACATTCAAAATAGTTAACTAAAGTCACATTTAGAACTAAAATACTCGTGGAACGGTTGAGAGTACCGGAAGTATTAGAAGCAAGAGTGGAATAGACAAAGGGTTATGCCTTGATAGCAAGATTAGTAATCACGGGTGATTCCCTGTTAAATAAAAGAGAGAAAAGATAGTGTAGAATCTTTTAAGCTCTTTGATTACTATGCTATCTATCCAGATTCTCTTATTCATGCCAAATCGACAAATAATCGATAGCGGACAAAAGTAAAATATCTCTCTGAATGATATAATTTACAAGCATTGTCTATATGAATAAGTTTAGGATTATATTTTTAATAAAGGAAAGATTTTATGAGAGAATTTACAAGATGATTTAATCCGTGTCGGATTAATGTAAATTTTAAAATCTTACAAGCCTTTGAAAGTTTTCTGAAAAACTTAAAGCAGAAGAGTATACGTTAATGATCCTGCATTACAGATTATCATTAACTCAACTTTGTTATGGTTTTATAGGTTTGATAAATAATTACCATACGGTACAATTATTTTTTGACATGATATGATTAATTTACGAAATACTATGTTTATAGTACGCAGCGTAAGCGTAATATTGAAACATCGTATGAATTAATAAACCCTTGAAAAAACGTTTACATAAGTAAACATTTTGATTCTTTTTTTGTTTTGTTATATATAACAAAAAGGAATTTGAATGCTAC
The DNA here is from genome assembly GCA_954871525.1 of Parietaria judaica. Lineage (NCBI taxonomy): Eukaryota > Viridiplantae > Streptophyta > Magnoliopsida > Rosales > Urticaceae > Parietaria > Parietaria judaica. The sequence goes on along the minus strand of OX940860.1, from coordinate 57,050,387 downwards.
AATTCACAAATGTTGCATTCATATGACTAAAGTCATAATAAGGCATTTAGGATTATAGAATCCATAGGTAAATGTCTTACCTTATATAAAGTGTGATACGAGTGTTATGATTAACAAGTTAACTCAATCACAGATACTTTGCGGTATTTAAACATTCAATGTCATCGACACTAGTTTAACTGAGCTCAATGTATCTTCATAGATATACATGCAAATTCGAAGTTGCAAATACAGAACCAATAAACGAACACCATAGTGCGTTGAGCGTTTAAGTGGGAGCTCTTTAAACCGAATAAGGAAAAAATTTCAAGGAATATAATCTTTCAAATAATATTATAGGTGACATAAAACATAATAAATTTATGGCTAATATGATTACTCTTGATTCCTAATAAACAAAGTAAGAGATATGCTCTCGAGAAAAACTTTGATGGATATACAAGTTTCATAGGAACGATGCTTCTTCTTAAGAGTGCAAGTGGGAGTTTGTTGGACATATTTTATATGCCCTCTATTCAGATGTTAATCTCACTTGTATAAGATCATGGTCGAACCTAAGAATGAACAAAGCTTATTAAAGTTATCCCATATATTTATCTTCGGATTATAAATAGCCAATATAAAATGAATGTTTATCCATAGTTCTTTAAATTGCTATCGTGTTTAGTCATCACAAGTAGTCTATTGTGAGGAGGTTTGACTATCACGGTTAAGAAACTTAAACGATCCATGATCTAGATTGGAAATGGGAATTTCCAAGGCTTGAAAGATCATTGATAAACTTAATCACATTATGTGATGATCTATTATCGGATCATAGTATGGTCCTTGCACTGTTAAGTTTATCAAGTATGAAGTGTCTTCATATTGGACGGACAAGACTCAAATCAGAAATCATCAATTAAGAGCGTCACTGATGATAGTACGATAGAGTCACTTAGATGATCGGATAGGAGTAGGTTGAAGTCATGAGCATTATGAACTTATACGGTTCGGTTTATATAATCTTTGAAATAATAGTTACAGAGTACATTTAGTACTCCTACAACCGTTATTTTGAGATTAGACGATTGACCGAGATAAGTTGCATAATGACATATATGGACAATATCTTTATGATATTCGTATTGTGTTTGTATGGAAACAAACAAGCACTCATGATCAGCTCATTAGATTCATCATCTTCTGAGTGAGTGGTTTGTATTAATCATAAGAATAAGATGGTGTCATCAAGAGGGTAGTACGGAAACATCGATACCCTCTTGTTGAGTATCATAATACACAAAAACCTATTTTACCACATATCTGATTAAATCAATGGACACCTATGTTCAGGAAGATAAATATCATACACACATGAGAGTTCAGCCGAGAGCTATAGTGGAATGTAATCGAGGTTGGTAAAAACCTACACTTTTACCGTAGCTCGAGTGTGTACGTCCATTAGTCCCATTTGTAGCTCCATAAGGATGACATCGCAAATAATATTGAAATGTGTCATTTGAATAGGATAATTTCTAATCGGGTTTAATTTGTGATAGTCTATTCACAAATTACTGATTACCCTAAATAGTGGCAAAAGTACCAAAGTTTGGTATTCAATTTAAAACTGAAAAATATGTATGAATTTGATCCTAAGACATTCCTAGGAATATGGGAAATTAAATTCTAATACAGATATCTTTTTGAATCGTGTCCATCGGACTTACGGTTTAATATTTATGATAATAACAGTTTTTAGTCCTTGACTAAAATTGACACTGTTATTTAAATCGAAATTAGAGAAATTAAATATAGGTATTTATATCATATATATATTAAATAAGAGAAAAATGAAAATCGAATTATATATATATAGTTTTCGATTTCAATAAATTAAATCTTGAAAAATAAAGATTTGAATCTTATCAAATCTTTTAGAGTTTTTTCAGAAAAGATTTATTTTGGATTTATTATTTATTTGATTTAAATCAAATCTTTGAGTGAATATCTCGAAAATGGTTGGAGTAAATCTCTCAAATTGGTTGAGAGATTTTCTCTATGTTGGTTAGGGTTTTTCCTATAAATAGAGAGACCCTGAAACCAAAAAGACACACTCATTCTCATTGAGAAGTTTCAAAATTTCTCTCTCTTTTTCTCTCTCGATTTTATTCGATTTCCCTAGGGTTTATTCCCTCAGGGTTTCTCGATTAGGGTTTTAGTGTTTTATCCAGTGGGAGCCCACACATCCCCGCGACGTAGTCCCGGAGAATACATCGGAAGGCTTTTGGATATTCTTCCCCACAGAAAATCGCAAATCACTAAAGATCGGAGTCAGAAGTTTTTCAAGAATCAAGAATCAAGAATCGTGTCAAGAAACCTCCAAGAAAAAGGTACATGATTTTCGATGTTTAATGATTACGTTTTTTTTATTTGCTTATACTCGTCGCTCGGTATTAAAATCTATTCGTTGGAAAAATTAAAATAATTAATTCATCTCAATCGGGACAATTAATTTAATTGATATTCTACAAGACGGCTTTGACATGGTTATTGGTATGAGACTCTAACCCAGAAAATAATTTTTAAAGGTCAAACCGTATACTTTATCTGAAATTCTAATTAATTAGGAGTCGGCGGAGATCTTTGAGATCTAGATACGCAGATACGACTAACAGCAACTTCCGTGCAAGCTTAACCCATTATTTTTTATTCTCGGTATCCTCTTGGAAACGTCGTCCTTAGGGAATGGTCACACTAGGGTGACTCGCGGTCCATTTCCAAAATTCCTCCGTCCCCATATTCTTTTGGAACTATCACGGTGTCAAACCTTCCACAAGCACACCTTCTTTGGGGAATGGACACACTAGGGTGACTCGAGGCGGTGTGGTCAGCAGACGTTGTGACAATAATAATGGAGACCTTTGTTTTATTCTACGCTTGCCATTGTTTTTAGGAAATAACGTTCTTAATCTCTAAGTTATAAAAACTTATTATATAAACGGTCTATTAATGACACATTAAAATTTTATATTTTGGCTTTATTTATTATGACACGTAATTTTAAATTAGCCCTAGAAATGTGTTTATCATTTCGTTGGTAGTGATAGATCAATCCGTAAACTCTCCAGGTCGATGGGAGGGGTCCTAACCGGTCACCCAGAAGTGGATGGTAAAACCGGCCCCACTTTTGATTCCCTCTTCCTTAGGCAAGATTGTACGGTTGAAATTTTTTCGACTAATAATAAACACTTATACATTTACTCTTTATTATTTATATCTATTATATATAGACATATTAATAATGATCTAAACATAGGCACTCTGTTTGGGGGTTATGAAAATAGGTTATAACAAATTATATCTATGATCAATATTTATAATCTTATGTTAATGATACTTATTCTCTAAGAATTATCATTAAATATTTTAATGCGAAATATTAAAATAAGACAATGCTATTATTATTCGAATATTATCATCCATATTTTAATTTATTAAATAAGACAATGTTATTTAATTATTAAATAACATCCATATTTAATTTTATGAATTATAAATATAAGACAATGTTATTTATCCGGAAATAACATCCATATTTTAATTTAAATTAATTAAACATAATTAATTTTGATTCATAAATATTAATTTCATTAATAATAATAAATATTTAATTCACGGGAATCCTGGTCGGAATAAAATTCCGGCCCTATTTTAAAAAAATGCACGTGGGCCTTCTAGGGCTTAGGCCCGGGCCCACGTGCCTGTGCAATGGGCAGGGTCAGCCCACAAGCGGGCCAGGGCAGCGCGCGCCCTCGGGCTAGGCCTGCAAGCCCACCACGCTGCCAGGCAGCGAGGCGCGCGGCCCGCGCACTAGGCTCGCACAGGTGCCTTTGCGCGGGCCGAGGGGCCCTGGCGTGGGCCTGCGACGCCCAAATCCTGGGGCTGCAGCGGCAGCCCCTTTTTGCGCCCACCACGGGCTGGGCTGCACCATGTAGCCCGGCCTCATTACCCGGTTCGAATTTTTCGGGTCGGGTAATTTTCTTATTTTAAATTAATATTTAAAATATCTAGAAATTTTAAAAATTTCAATTTTAAATAATTAATTTTATTCATCAAATAATTCGTTCTTCAAGCCGTTAATTAAATTACGTAATTATTTATCCTTGAACCATGGCTCTGACACCAATTGTTGTTAATCACGTCTCAAATTCCGTGTAAATTATAACAAAATGTACCTCCGAACCGTCCGGGTAACATTTAAAAAAAAAAATTAAACCGGAAAAACTTGTTATCCCTTCAACGGTCCGGATATCGGATAATAACCATATCACAAGATCTGATAAATATTATGTAATTTAATATTCATAAATCATTATTAATAATCTAGTCATTATAGAAAATAAATAGAAAGCAGTAAATGGTTGCATTTATTAACCCAATGCAAAAGGCCGTACCTCTATTGACGACTTCCGGCTGCGCGTTCTGAATCGGACAGGGCTCCGCCGGTGCTGAGGGAAACTCTTGTGATCTTCCGAGATATTCTCCTGGATTCCTCATACCGAAGCGTGGGCTTCGCCGGCAGGACTCCGTCAGAAAATTTAAACTGATGGTTGTTTTTAAGCTTCCGGAGAACTAAGTCTCTTAAGCCGAACCAGAAAGAGAGATCAGAGAGAAAATTCGCAGACCCTGAAAGAGAGGGAGAGTTCGAATTTTTCTCTAGGGAAAGGTGTGAAAAAAGTGTAGAATGAGCCTCCTATTTATAGGCTCAAACCGTAACCGAATTGGAGAAATTCCCTCCCTAATTTTCGAATTTGATATATTAAATATAATTAATTATCTCAATCCAATGGTCCAGATTTAATCTTATCTAAATCCAATGGATATAATTAATTAGAGATTTAATTAAATAAGAAAGATTTGGATAAAATCAAAAATCCAATCTTATCTTCTTATCTTCATAAAATTTGAATTATATATATATATATATATATATATATATATATATATATATATATATATATATATATATAATTTCTAATTCTAATTATCTAGATCCAACGGTTGAGATAAATCTTTAAACAGATCTAATGGATCAAATTAGTTTAGGATAAAATCAAATATTAAAAGATTTAATAAAATTCAAATTCGAATTTATCCAAAAACATAATTCGAAATTAATATATTATATATATATATATATATAATTAATTAATTTCCAATACGACGGTAAAGATTAAATCTTAGACCTATCTAACGGATATAATTAATTAGCTAAATTCAAAAATCAAAACTAGGTCACCAAGTTATTAATTTTGAAGATATCAATATCCTAATCCAACGGTTGATATTCAATCATAACCGATCCAATGGATTAAAATGATTTTAGGGTTTCTCTCAAATACCAAAACATTTGGTACTTTTGCCGCAATAATGAAAAGACCAAAGTCTATCCATTCAAATGTATATGGTTCCACATTCCAAAGCATAATTCGATTTCTACACTTATAATATATATAAATATGTATTATTTACATATTAATATAAATCTATTAATTATTGATTAATTATTAATAAAATATTAAGAATTAAATTCGAATAATTAAATCATATTAATATTCTCTGATCCCAATATCACACATTCAAATGTCATGGTCTCACACCATCATTTAAATTCATGACATGTGATTTAATTTCATAGTTTACCGAAACGATCACAAACTTAGAAATTCTCTAAATCACAAATCGTACGTCGAAATGACTCGGTTCTAAAAGCAAAGTTTCTTAGAATTTAATTTCTAACAACTTTCGTGTTGACAAAAATCCAAATTCTACTTTATTTTGTTAGTTGATTTCGGTTACCAAGATATGGTACTTTTGCCACGCTACTGATAAAACTATCTGATGTCTGTCACAGACTTCAGTTTTATGAGTCTAGCCAAATGATCTTAAAAAAATTTCAAAATGTTTTTATCACGTACGTATCATCCGTTACAGAGCTATCCTGGGGACCATGGAGCGGTATCACTTAAGCTCCAACGAACTGCTAGGGTGTTCGTCAAACCTCGGTGTTACTCCACTATAAACCCGAGGCTGCACTCTTTAGTGATATAGTATATATTCTTCCCTTAAATACAACAAGGTGTCCATTGATACAATCAAATTCGGGTTATTGATCTTTCACTTGATGATCCACACATGAGCAGGCGGTTTCTACCGTTATGCCCCTCATTGCATTTTCATCCTTGACTCAGTCAGTAATATTATGAGTAACCCACTTATGGTTTCGATTCATAAGTTGCGCACGGGTACCTCTCACTTCTCACCACCGACAATCAAGGGAATCATCATGACTCTGAAGAGAGCTGTGTGATGCCCATGTCTATGACCAAGCTACCCTTACTGCTGACTATCATGTTCCCAAAATAATAGTGTTGGGAACGGAACAACGGTAATATATTGTGTTCTTTAACGGTTAAATCAAAGAACAATCAAGCCAGCAGCTCAGACTCAAGATCACTCAAGACTTAGATCGGATATCCATTTGATCATCTACTAGTGACTCAACTCCAAGTTATCAGTGACGGTCTTATATGATAACTTCCGGAGTTTAAGTCAGGTCCAGTCCAGTATGAAGACACTTCATACTTAATGCACTTCTAGTGAGTGTGACACACACAAAATCCAGAATAGGATTGTCACTTAGTCACATTAATGACCTTATACGATTAAGGAGTTCCCACCCAGTTAATCAGGTCACGGACATTTTAAGTTCATTTATTATGATTATTAATTCTTCCTCACATTGACTCTGTTGTGATAATAATAACATAATTGCATCCTTTATGAGCTAAGGATCAAACATTCTATTTTACTCTACCAGAAACTATAATAAGATCATCATAATAAGTATCATCTTTATTTAACGACTTGTCATAATCTTTTACAAATGGATAAAATATCTTGTTTAAAGACACACATGTCCAACATATATTGATTTGATCTTCATACAATTTCACATGACTCATTCATTCACTTACCTTCATTATTTCTTACCACACTCTACAGTAATAGGTGCAAAAACAATGAGTTTTACAACAAAACATGTTTATGAATTATTGGTCATTACAATGCCTTTGGAAATGAAACTTATATTAAATACATAATGTCGATATTTCTTATTCATTAAAATAACTGGATAGAGGCCCCATTTTAGTGAGCTTCTTAATTGTGGAACTATTTTTTTTTTCTTTTCTTTGCAAATTCACACCAAGATAGTCCCTTCCATCACAGTACATGCCTTTCCTTGCAAAAACACCCTTTGATTTGCTTCATCCAGGTGAAGCTTCACCACTCCTCCTCTTGGTGATGCCTGTGTATTTGTTAAAACTAATTTATAATCACAATAAATAGATTATACCCATCCTAATTTATTATACGAATTCGTTTTTCATAAACTGCGTTTATGCGAGTTTGGTACGTTTTATTAAAATCGATTTCTATCAATAATTTAGTATTTCGGATGCAATACATTTATCAATTTATTATCGTGTATCCCATTTCCCATGAGAGAGAGCGAGAGTGATTTAAGTGGTGAGAAAGATACATGGAAATAAATTGGTATAGGTATCTTAGCCGGAAATACTAAACTGTTGTTATAGATTTATTTTATCGAAGTGCGGAAACAAAAAACGTACTCTGTTAATAGTTTATTTCTAGATAAAAATATTTTTAAAAAACTACCTATTTTGTAAATGTAAAATGGATAATTTTAATAAAGGTTTGTACAAAATGAGTATTTCATATAAATTTTATTATTTATATATATACACATATAATATTAAATATAATTAATGTAAATATTAGGCAATGTTGGGATTATAGGGAGTACATTAACCTGATATGCAACAAGATCAGACTTGCCCAACTCCTTGCTCCAATAAAGTGCCAAAGCACAATGTGCACTCCCACAAACTTGGTCCTAAAAACATCCAACATTTCACTTAATTTCTTATTTTTGATGACCTTTAAACAAAGAAATTGCATGTCATGTTTAACTCAATTATATACCTCGTTGACTTTGACCTTTGGGGCAAAAAACCTGCTCTGAAAATCGAAGCCGCTCCCCGGTGGAGAAATCGCAGTGACGCCTATTCCTACTCCTGGGCATTTCTCCATTGCATTAAAGTCTGGCTTCAGATTTACCACACATTTTGCTGATGGCAAGACAACCTGGAAAGAAAATGTAACAATCTTGATTAATATTGTTTATAATTAAGTGAAAGCGGATTTGGAAACAATAATTTAAAATTTTTTCATTTCATTTTTGTAAAATTAGATAAATTAGGATTTGGGACCGCCACCGGTTATAACTTGGATTTTTCAATAACTAATTGGAAATGAAAAAAAAAAAATAGACCGTTAATAATAAATGCATTGATCGTGAAAGTGAATTAAAATTTGAAACCCTTACAATGATTTTGTCTGTGGCGGTTCTTCTTATGGAAACGATGGGAATTTCTTCTCCCAATGCCTTCCTTATGAGCAAAGAGTCGACATCGGAGATAAACTCATTGCTTGTGTCGGTAGGTAAGTTCATTTCTATGAAGAAGCCTTCATGCGTTTTGCCATTTTGAGTATTCGAATTGTCGTGAACTCTTTTTACCGTTAGAACTCCGGAACGAGTGATGAATTCGATTGTGTCATAGTCTATTTCTTCACATTTGAAGATGGCGTGTGCAGTTGCTAGGGTTCCGTGGCCGCAAAGGTCAACCTGTTGCCGAAAGAGGAGCCAGAACACAAAAACAAGAATAAGATTTGACAGGATATCATTTTGTCACATGTTTTTCACATTATAAATAAAAGGGATAGAAGCAATAATAGTAGTCAAATTATGGTCAACAAGGACGAAATGTACTCAACCTAAAACACAAGGGACAATAGTACCGAACCTTACTTTGGACGGTTAACTTTATTTTCCATCCATCTTAAAATTTGGTATACAACATAAACATGGAAATAGAAGTTTTCCATCAGGATTTTTTAGAAAATAATAAAACTTGGATTCCGAGTATTTAGATCTTATAAATGTCAATATGAGTCGTTAAATGTAATAATAAGAAATCAAGATTCCAAAAAAAAGAAAAATTGAATTAAAATTTTATGGTTTTTTGTTTTTTTCTTTTAAAACCAAAAATTTCTAGTTTGGGTTATACTCAGATTTCGGAAAAAATCAAATTAGAATCTGGTTTTTGGTTAGTTAGCTAGTCTAATTATTTAGGTGCATTATCACGATGTGAATTTTTGTCACGTTTGTAAGCTAGTACTAAGTATTTGAATCTTGGTTGCAAGTGCTCTAAATAAGCAAACATAAGGGAGAAAATCTAAGGCAAAATAAATTACATATATGAAAGGAGTGAAAAAAAAAAAAACCCACAAAACTAAATCTATGAACCAAAGCCTTGTTACCGAACACCCTCAAAATCTAAAACTAGGGTATGAGTCCATAAAATAAGCTATTATGTCCAATGTGATCGCATTAGGTTGCCGTTATTCGGATTCAAATTGAGAACCGGCACTGAAGAGTCATTAAGCCGAATACTCTATAAATTTTAATTACTAAGTTTTCTAATCATTTTAAAAAAATTAGTAGGGTCTAAGTCTTTTGACCAATACCAAATAAGTCATTAATTATTTTGTGTCCTATTATAACATTTATCTTGTTTTACACGCCTAATGACATTCTTTTTAGTTTTTAAGTGCTAACTATTATATTTTACTTGTTTTAATTATTTTAAACTTGTATAATAGTTTTCAGGTAACTTTTACTTTACTTATTTTAATTATGTTTATACTCATTTAATAGTTTTAATTACCTTAAATCAAAAGAAAAAAAAAATGAAATTTTAATATTACAATAAAATGTACTATATTATTTTTATTAAAAATAAAATATTTTTATATTTGAAAAATCTCAATCGAGAACTTCTAGATATGAATTTATGTGTATGTATCATTTTTCTAGAGTTCTACAAATTTTTCTTTAAAATAATTAATAATTTTATATTAAAAAATACAAAAATAATGTTAAAAAATTATTTAAATTAAATTTTTAAAAATTAAGAAATAAAATAAAATGTCACGGGGCTAGGCCACACAGAAGTCAAACAACTCTTAAGTAGCGTTTGCCTAATAGAAGTCCAAATAAAATGAATGAAAAATCTGATCAACCCTCTAAAGTGAGAATTAAGTAAATTGTAGTATATTACCGTTAATTTTTTTACATTGGATGGATGCCGTTCTTGGTGATCGTAACTTAGATATTAATGCCGCTAATATCCCTTAACTAAATGGATTGCTACCGCCGGTTAAGAATATAACGAGGCTATAATTTAGAATTAAAAAGGACAAATACAACACAACTTATTATTACCAATAGTCCAATACCATATAAGTTAAGTAACTACTTGCTAGCTAATTTCAGAAAGTCTATATATATATATAAATATATTAATATATATATATAAATATATTTATATATATAGAGAGAGAGAGAGTTTAAAAGAAGAACGGATCTGGGCATTCGCTTTCAGATTTCATTTTTGTTTCTCGAACAAAAAAAAAAAAAAAAAAAAGAGATTCGGAATCATACTTCAACTATTGCAGGAAGGAACCATCTAAGACCAAATCTCGGAATCGGAGAGTAAGTACTGTTCGGATCCGGCTCTAGTCGAGTGACGAAACACGTTATGGGGGTGTTGAACTCGGTGGTGACGGATCGCAGCCACTGATCATCTTTAGCTTCCTCGAGAAAGCAAACCGCAGCCGGGTTTCCCTTGAACGCCGAGTCAGTGAACGCATCGACCTGGATCTCAACTCAGTTCGTCATTGCTTTACAAACACATTAAACAATATATTCAATGACTATTATACAATGTATGTGTGTATATATATACCAGAGAGTATTGGACTGGATGCTTCGCCATGTTCGCTGAGTAAAGAGTAGAGCAACATTGAGCTGCAATTTATGTTTCATGTGAGATTCATATACTCATATTAGTCAATAATGTATATAGTCAACGATTGTGTGCGAGTATATAATATATAATATATAGTCAGTGATTGTGTGCGGATGCATGTAACTACACAATTACTTATGTAATTACTTATGGTATTGGGTCCCTCCAGGCGGAACTAGGGGGTGGCCACAGGGACTTAAGCCGCCCCTATAATTTTTTAAACCGTAATACCCAAGTTCATGTTAAGCCCCCACAACTTTTGTATAAACTACGTTATAAGTTTTGAGCCACCCTCTCTCCGATTCCTGGTATCGCCTATGGGTCCCTCCTCCATATGGAATAAGCGGATGTGATCCTTCCGTTTTAAAATGAGTGGAGAGTGACTTTTCTTTTATGAATTGGTGCTAACTTGGCCCACTTGTTTCAAATAAAGTGAAAATGACGGCCAGCTAAATCAGCACATTTATCATATGAAAGAGGTCATTTTCGCTATTTTTGTAACAAATTAGCCATATTCGCACCCTTCATAAAAGAAGGCGATCCCTTCGTTTCGACTTTTTAATTTTTATTTTTTATGAATTTGTGTTGACTTGGCCTCTCCATTCTAGATATAGCAAAAATGACGGGAGAGTCAAATTCGCACATCCACCATAAAAGAGAGGTTATATCTGTAACAGTTGGCCAAATTCGCACATCTTTCGTAAAAGAGGGTGATCCCTCCATTTCAAAAATAACAAAAAATGACCATTCTTTTATGCATTTGTGCTGATTTGGCCCTTCCGTTTCAGGTATAACGGAAGTGACGCACATCCCGCACATCCATCATAAAGGATAGGTATTTTTGTAACAAATCGGTCATATCTACACATCCTACATAAAAGAGGGCGATTCCTCCGTTTTCAATCACAGAAATTGCCATTCGCTTATGAATTTTTGTTGACTTGGCCTGACAAAAACTGATTTTGCACATCCACCATAAAAGAGTAGTCATTTTTGCTATTGTTGTGATAAATCGGCGAGATCCGCACATCTTCATAAAAGAAAATGAAGGTCAGTTACAATATGCATGTAAGCTAAAAAATATGAATGTTTTAATACATACTTTCAAAACGTGATATTGATATTTTTCATATTCGCTAAATATTTTCATGTAACTATACTATCTATCTGATTCGATGTAAAAGATGAAAGTTTTTATCGAAATAATCAAAGAATTTAACATGTAAAACGTTTTAATGAAAATTGTTAAGGAATTATTTTGAAATTAATAAAAATTAATTTCGGCCCAAAAATGCTCCCCAGAGACCCATTTTCAAAACCGAAAGGCTTGACAAGACGGAATAAAATATAATATAAACATATTCCGATGCGCGCCCTGAAAGACAATAAAAAGCATTTTCGGGGTCGAAAAGCGCGTCGTCGGGGCCTATTGCGCGCCCACGAGGCTTATTCTACGGCCACAGCAGGGCGCGCAACAATATAGTAATTGTCCAAGGGCCAAATGAAATTATTATTAATTGCACAAAAGTCTCCAGACTCCTATAAATAGAAGCTTCATTTCAACATAACGGTATCACTTCTAAATACTCTCTATAACTATAAAACCTATGTTTCTCATATATATATATATATATATATATATATATATATATATATATATATATATATATATATATATATATTCGGGTTAGTATCCTACTTATGCAAAACCGGAGGTGGATAGAGAGGTATGTTGGGAATATTAAAGTCCCATCCGTCATATCTCGGGAAATGGAACCTCGACCAATCAGGGTAACCTTTTATAAATATTTTTCAAGAAAACGTCATATACCATTTTTTAAGTTACTTTCCTTACTACGACCGAGCACCAGGATAATCGGAGATCCGATCGGATATAATGCATAAGGCTGTACCTCATTGGCGATGAGTTACGGCCTCATCTAACTCAGCGGAAATAAGTGTTTATGTAAGATCTTTTATTACTCTCTAATGTTGGAAGTTAGCAAAGTAAAGTTCTATTAATGCCATTCAAAATAAGCGAAATGTGTTGGGAAGTTCATTACGTTTCCCGATATTATTATCACGATTTATGTCGTCGAACCGTCCGGGTAACATTTAAATATATTTAAAGCGGAAAACTTGTTAACCGTACAACGGATCGAACATCGGATAATAACCAAAAATCAAGATCTGATAAATTATTAGCAATTTAACTTTTCATAAATTCATTATTAATAATCTAGTCTATAGGAAATAAATAAACGGTAAATAAAGGTTTGAATTTATTGACCCAATGCATAAGGCCGTACCTTAGGTGATGACGATTCCGGCTGCGCATTCTGAACTGGGCAGGGCTTCGCTGATGCTGAGGGAAACTCCCGTGATCTTCCGGGATATTCTCCTGAACTCCTCGTACCGAACTGTGGGCTTCGCCAGCAGGACTTCGTCGCAAGACTTTAACTGTCGGTTCTTCTAAAGCTTTCGGAGAACAACGTCTCACTAAGCCGAACCAGAAAAGAGAGGTCAGAGGCTAAGAAATTCGCAGACTCTTAGGGAGAGGTGTGTGAAATGTGTAGAATGAGTCTCCTATTTATAGGCTCAAGGTGTAACCAATTTGGGAAGCTTCCCTCCCTAAATTTTGAATTCTATTATGGGTAAATATAATTAATTCTCTTAAATCAATGGTCTAGATTTAATCTAGAAATATCCAATAGTTTAGATTAATTAGAGATTTATATAAGGAAGACTTTGTAATCAATTAACCAATCAATCAACCAATCAATTCCTTGTATACCATAATTTTCTAAATCCACCCCCTCCCCGAGATGAAATTCCTGGTTCCATAATTTCGAAATCAATGCCTAGATCCAATGGTTGGAATTAATTCAATAACCAATCTAATGGACCATATTGATTTAGGACAAAGTCAACTCTCCAAACTTGATTACCAAGTAATGGAATTCGATTTCAACCTTTCCCATTAGTCGAAATTACATACCATATATGTATATTAATTAATTTCCAATCCGACGGTAAAGATTTAATCTTAAACCAATCTAACAGATACAATTAATTAGCCTAATACTAAAAACCCTAAGCCTGGTCACCAAGCTTTATATTTCGAATTTAGTCTTAGGGTAAAATCAATTATCTCAATCCAACGGTTGATATTAAATCATATCCGATCTAATGGATTAAATTAATTTTAGGGATTTTCACCAATACCTAAACATAGGTACTTATGCCGCAATTTTGACATGACCAAGTCAAGCAAAAATCGTGTGAATATATTCACATATTATTGCAACAATATTGATTACTGTTATGAACTAAAGAACAAAGACAAGAAGAAGAGAGAATATGAGAGGGAAATAGAGAGTATTATTGCATTGAGAGTGTGTTACAATGAGCACCCAAAGCCTCTATTTATAGGGCTAAGGGAGATAAAGAATAGGAAACATAATAAATGAGAATATTATAATTCATGACTATAGTTGACTCTCTAATATTGACATCCACCAAATCTTGGTATTTATAACACTCCCCCTTGGATGTCAATGTCATCGTAATACGCATAATTGATTTTAAGCTGCCTCGTTAAAACCTTTCCAGGAAAACCCAGTGTGGGATAAAACCTTGGTAAAGGAAAAAGAGTACAGCGCGTATTACTCTCCCTGATGACAAGAACACTTAACTTCTTGGAGTTGTATCATTCCAATCTTGTGAGCCTGTTTCTTGGTTGATTAAGCAAGTCGCGCCTCCATGAGCAAATCTGCCATACAATTGCTTAAATCGAACCACGAACTGAGAGAATTTTCAGATGATATACTTCATTATCCAATAACGAACCTTATGTAATAGATAACCTGTAAAACAACATAAAAATACAAGTATTCCAAAGATACTATAATGCAATAGATTCATCACTAAAATAATATATTTTATAATATCATAATCATTGGGGTACTCAATTAATATTTCTAAATCGTATAGAGTTCTACTAACTCTTTTATTCTCATTAAGAGTTTCTCAATCAATATGTTGCCTCAATGAATTCTTCAGGAATTCTTATGGCTTATGTTCAGCATAGCAAGAGTAAGGATTTCTCTATAAATTCATCTTTAGCATTTCACTTATGCTCCGATATATATAAACTAGGATTTTGTTATTTTTCGGGTCTTCAGGATCCATTAAGAATACATAATTCATAAAGACTTGTGATCACATTTGTGAGACGCATATTATAAACTTAATATTGCCATATATACTATATCCACCACAAAAGGACATTAAATGCCAGGATTCGAAATGTTCACATAAATTTAATTCAACATAACTTCGCATATATCTTTGTACCCCACTAGCATGCCCACTTTCAAAATGTTTGGACTACTGGTCCAATATCGCGTCTTCAAATTTGGCCAACTGTTTTTCAATTTCAATAATTCAAGATCCTCTATATTTTTTTTTTCTATTTATATAGCGCTCATTTGTATGTACATGTTGTCGACAATTTCTAATAACTCTTGATCCCATTTATTCAATATAACGACACAACTTTCGAGCTCTTTTATACTTGAATAATTTCGAGGTACCTGATAACCTTTTATGGTTTTGGAATAGTTATGTCTATGGTTTCTTCAGAAAAACCTACCTCCTTAATATGGCTATTTATTTATTTGCTCCATGCAATTTCGTCATTGCCTTTGGGATTCGAGTAATATGTTAATATCATATTTCAATCTGAATATCCTACTAGGATTGGAGCCTGACAGTTATATATATATTCATCATCTATTCATGAGTGATTGGCAGTATAAACGAGGATCATATTAATTTCAATTTCTATATGTATATTCAACTGTCGATCTTCTTCCCCTCTTTGTGATAAAATTATTAGTCAACCCTCATTCTGGAGAGAACCCATCTTATATGTGTTGTGGTGGAGATAAAAATATCATATCGCACATAAAAATATTATAGATGGGAACCTTATAAATCGGGGAGATCATTAATTTTAACGTTGGCTTGATGCATGATATCCCTACTTCGTTGGGAACTTTGTTTTCAATAATTGTCTATAGTCAATGGAGGTATTAACAAAATATTTGACTAGACCAATAAGGTGATTCTTATACTCATCAAATAGGATGCCTTTTTCATTTAGCAGTCAACGAAATTTATTTCATTAAATTTTCTCACAAACTTCAAGTTGCTACTTAATATATATATTTCTTGATCATTTTGTAGATGCATCTACTCATAATATTTCACTAGTCAATGTATGGGCCCATAAAGATTCCAGGTTTGCTAATCGCAACATGCTAATATTTCAGTAAATACTTCACTTTTAATCACCATATGAGAATTCAACGAACCATATAGTTCATTAATAAATTATTTATCCAGGGTAATCATGTTGGTCATTGCTGACATCGAATATGAATTCTCAACTCTTTTTGCATTATTATTAATCCGGTATAGCCACACCGGTCATGCCAACATTCGTGAACTTCAAGTTCCATTAGCGAACTTCTAGTTCTATGAATGAACTTCTGGTTCCATTAGTGAACTTCTGGTTCCATGCGAACTTCTGGTTCCATGCGAACTTCCAGTTCCATTTTTCTAATCTATTCACACTAGTACAAATTGTTGATCCTATTTCAACCACGGAATTTTTTTTCCATGGTCGAAATCCAAGTTTCTACCATGGAATTTTTTTTTCATGGTTGAAAATCGAGTCACGCCGCGGCACGACATATAACGCCGCGGCATGCTCTCATATTTACTACAGAAATATTTTCCGTTGTTGAAAATGTGTCGTAGTGATGTTGATACGCCGCGGCAGATAAATGATGCCGCGGCACGGGTAGTACACAACGACACTTATTAAACCGTTGTTCATACCACGAAGTGTACGCCACGGCGTGTATTAAAATACGCCACGGCACGTCGTTTTTAAAGATAAGCCACGGCATTCTACACGACACGCCGTGGCATGGGTGGTACACGACGACTGCTTGAAAACTAAAATCCTAGTAGGCCGCGGCGTATCTTGAAATACGCCACGGCATTGGGTTTTAAGTGACACGCCCCGGCATCAGTTGTAACAAGCCGCGGCATTGTTCGTACACGACGACACTTTAAAACCGTTGTTCATATCCTGCAGTAAAAAACCTAGTAGGCCGCGGCGTGGATTTAAATACGCCACGGCATTGCGTTTTATGTGACACGCCACGGCATTATTTATAACATGCCGCGGCGTTCGTCGTATCATAACCCGCAGTAAAAAATCCTAGTATGCCGCGGCGTGTATTTAAATACGCCGCGGCATTGTGTTTTTAGTAACACGCCACGGCATTATTTATAACAAGCCGCGGCGTGTGTCGTATACTTAACCCTAAAATCTCAGTTTCTCATTACGCCGTCGAACCTCGCCTCTCCCCTTCGCCTTCGACCTCGCCCTCGACTCCTAACCCTTCGCCGTCGCTCCCGCCCTCGCCCTCGCTCTGGTCCTCGCCGTCGCTCCCGCCTTCGCCGTCGCCGTCACTCTCTTTCTCGCCGTCGATTCGCCGCAACAAGCTTCTCGCCGTCGATTCGCCGCCGTCGCCTCTCAATGTTAGTATCGATTTCAAGCTTGATTTTTATAGCATTTTTTTCGTTTTTTTTTATTATTCGAATCAATACTTGAAAATTGTTTGTATTAGGTTCATGGTATTGGTTTTGTGAGATGAAATTAGGTTTTGAAATTAGATTAGGTTTTGAAATTAGGTTTTGAAATTAGGTATTGGTTTTGTGAGATGAAATTAGGTTTTGAAATTAGATTTTGTAATTAGGTTTTGAAATTAATTGGGTATTGAATTTAGGTTTTGCGTATTGAAATTTAGTTTTGGGTATTGAAATGGCGTTTTAAAATTAGGTTTGCGTATTGAAATTACGTTTTAAAAATTTGGATTAGTTTTGAAATTGCGTATTGAAATTCGGTTTTGAAATTAGCTTTGTAATAATTAGGTGTTAGGGAATTGAAATTAGTTATATTGATTAGTTTTTTTGCTTGAAATTAATAATTTAATATGTGACGTTATCTTTTTTATAGATTTCAATGGCACCCCAAAGAAAACGAGCACGTGGATATTTAGTGGTTCGATCCGGATCTGGGAGCCGAGCCCAGGCAGAGGTCCCGGAGGATCTACCAGTTGATCCACCACCTCCCGTTGAAATACCGAACTTCAACACCGAAGCGGCGAAGAAACGATTTCTACAAATTAGCACGCGGAAAATATGCCCAGAGCGGGGATTCGCCAAATTCCCGATTTCAGATATGGGTGAACTCGGCGAAGCTCTCAATGAGAGCATCATACAGCGCGGTTGGCAGAATTTTGTACTCCAACCAAAGATCAAGGCGAGGAGTGTGTTGGTGCACGAATTCTATGCAGCTCTTCTCGATGAGTCAGCAATCGGGTATGTCAGTGTTCGGGGTACTCGATTTGAGATCAATCCTCGAATCATTAATGAGTACCTCGGAACCCGAAATTTTACGGATGAGGAAAACGAGCACAACCACTTACACGACCAAGAGTTGAATCAACCGTTCTACGACGCCATAGCGGCGGCAATTGCTACGACTGGAGCTAATTGGCACGAGAAGGGCGGAGAGGCACGGCTGGTCAAAAGTCAGCTGAATCGGAAAGCCAAAGTGTGGATGTACTTCTTTGGGAGCAACCTATACCCGCATTTGCACTTCACGGAGCTGCAGTTCAACTTTCTCAAGTTGATCTACGCCGGAGTTACGGGATTGAATATCGACGTCGGTCGTTTCATATTCTCTTACATGCGTGGCATGGTGTACGAGCAGTCGAAGAGCTCATTGGGCTTCCCGTTCCTTATCACAGCTCTCTGCATAAACGCCGGGGTAAGTATAGCTTCATTTGTGTATAAGTTTAGTTGTGAAATTCAGTTGTATCAATATTGATTTAATCTGTCTTTGAAACTATCGTTTAGATCAAGGAGAATGAACTCGACATTCAGGTGCCGAATGGAAAGAAGATGGACGCGGCCTGGATCCGGAGTTTGAAAGAACCCGAAGATGAGGAGCCAGCGATCGTACCGGAAAATCCGGTAAAATTATAGCTTCATTTGCTTAATTATTTATAATTGATTTTATATTAATCTAATCTTGCTTGAATTTCATGGTTCAGGCCGTTGAGATACCGCCTGCTGCCGCCGCCCCCCCAATGCCTGAGCTTAACTACGATGCTCCGCCGATGAGAGCCTTCGTGGCTCACGGTGTTCGTAGTCTTCTGGAGTTCACTGCATATTGTAGGTCCTTCTGGCCAGGTATCTACCCAGGTTAGAATCCTATCCCTAATCAATACTATATATGTATTGAAATGTTTTTAATCAATAAATACAATCTGTAAAATTTACCCAGGATTCCAGGCGCCAAATCAGTTTCCACCAATGCCGTGGCCAGCAGCATATCCTGATCAGTATCCGGCGCCGGCATTTGTTGACAGAGGCGGGAACGGCGAGGGCCAGAACGGCGGCGAGAACGGCGGCAACGAGAACCCCGAGAACCCAGCCAACCCCGCCAACCCCGAGATCCCCGAGAACCCCGCCAACCCCGCCAACCCCGAGAATGCCGCCAACCCCGCCAACCCCGAGAACCCCGAGAACCCCGCCAACCCCGCCAACCCCGAGAACGCCGCCAACCCTGAGAACGCTGCCAACCCCGAGAACCCCGCCAACCCCGCCAACCCCGAGAACCCCGCCAACCCCGAGAACGCCGCCAACCCCGAGAACACCGAGATCCCCGACGAAATCAACAACGAAGGCGAGAACAACGCGCACCCGGTCGAAGATTAGTATTTGTATATTTTTATCATGTTTATTTTATTTGAACAATTACTTACTATGTTTATTTTGTTTGAACAATTATTTAGTTAATATTACTATGTTTGTTTACTTTGAAAAATTATTTAGTTACTTTGAAAATTGCATTATTTTGAAAATAAAATTAACAACATTTTCATAGTTTATTGTACTTCGTTTTGTAAAATTAATAAGATAATTTAATTGTGTAAAATTGTGTTACAATTAATAAGATAATTAATAATTAAATTGTGTAAAATTACTTATCATGCCGCGGCCTTTAAATGAACACGCCGTGGCATGATTCAAATTTACTAATATACCCTCTGGATTATGCAACGAGCCGCGGCATCATTAAAGAAGGCCTCGGCGAGTTGCATAATCCAGAGGGTATATTGATAAACATAAAAGATAAGCCGCGGCATTAAGTTACCCATGCCTTGGCATTGGGCTATGAAGCCTTGGCGTGGGTAAACCGTGCCGCGGCATGTATGCTGTTTCAAATTATACAGAGAGCATGGTTTCTGTAAGTCTTTATATGCCGCGGCGTTACCATCTATATGCCGCGGCGTTTCTTTAAAGGCCGAGGCATAGCTGTGAACAAGCCGTGGCGTGACTTCGACTACGGTCAAAACCGTTGTTCAATAAAACATGCCACGGCATGGTGAACATCGTGCCGCGGCCCTTTTCATACTTCATTCATTTCGAAAATTATAAAAAAATACTTTTATAATGATAATATCACTCACAACAATTCAATATTATATTTAATACTTAAGAACTACAATAATTAAAATATATATAATTATGTAAAATATATAGAATACAAATATGTAAGAATACAACATTACATTTAATACTTTTATAACAACAAAATCACTTACAACAATTAAACATTACATTTAATACTTTTAAAACAACAAAATCACTTACAACAATTCAACATTACATTTATTACTTTTAAAACAACAAAATCACTCATAACAATTCAACATTTCATTTAATACTTTTAAAACAACAAAATCACTCACAACAATTCAACATTATATTAATAAAACTACAACAATTAATATCATAATTAGTCATCAATACCTAAATCTCTACGACAACGATCGGCATGTCGACGTAAATGAGTCGTGCCTCATTCAACGATTGCGAGAATCTCTTGTCGGCACCATTTGCATTTCGCGTACCTATATTGAGTTTGAGTCTCAACGTTCCATTTAAGCCTCATTTGAAAATCTGATTCCCATAGTGAAGACGGTGGCCTACCACGCCCACGCCCACGCCCACGCTCCCTCGTCGGTCGTGGCCCACCGACACGAGAGGTAGGCATCCGATTTAGAGTTGGATTCGGAGGCATTTCAAACTCCTCGGTGTCGTCGGAGGTATTTGGAACACTTTCAAAATCGGAGTAGATGACAATAGTATTATTGGAACTTGTTTCCATGGAAAAACTATCATCATCGGAGGAAGAGGAAGAGGAAAACACGTAAATGACCGGGTGATATTCCGATGACAAACCGAAACGAGACGGATGATCATCCATAACTAATAAAAATGATGATATTTTTGAACCTAAGTATAAATTTGATGAAACATAGACTAAAATGTGAGCAAGTAGGTTTAAATGGAAGATTTATGTGAATTTTAACGTTTTTAACATTATTTTGACAAATATAGCCGTTTATTACCGTTGTGGGGTAATAATTTCGGGTGAAAAAAAAACTAGCCGTTTTTGTGTCAGCAACAGTAAGCCGCGGCATGGATAAAAGAAGCTACGGCGTGTCAAGTTTGTACAACGGTAAATTCCGATGTGTGACATAGAGCCGTGGCTTCTGAACAATAGGCCGCGGCGTGTTTAATTAATTTGTACAATTTTTCCCTAAACTTAAACCCTAAACTTTAAACCCATAAACTTAAACTGTAATTATTATGTATGAATACAAATATGTAAGAATACATATGTGATTAATTATAAAATATATAGAATTATGAATACACATGTTTATATTATAAATACATGATCATCACTTAACAATTCCACATTACAAGTACCACATATGAAAAGTACCACATTACAACACATTACAAGTACCACATTACAACACATTACAAGTACATTATGATAAGTACCACATTGCAACACATTACAAGTATCACATTACAACACATTACAAGTACATTATGATAAGTGCCACATTACAACTCCATTAAAATTTAAAGCTACATTTGTCACATAATTTTAACAAATACAATTAAAAAACGTAAAATACAAAATATTTAAAAACCATGCCTTCTACGACAACGCACGGCATGATCATGAAGAGGATAGATGTCTCTATCTGGGTAGGGAAGAACAAACAATAGTCCGCACCATTTGCATTTAGCGTGCTTATCTAAATTTTGAGTCGAGTTATTCCACTCATGCCTTATATGGAAATCGGTATCCCACGATGAAGAAAATTGAGATCCACCACTACCTCTTGTGCGGCTTGAACCAACGGAACGAGCGGTGCGAATCTGACGTGGAGGCATTTCAGACTCTACTGTTTCTTCGAAATTTTGAACGCTTTCTTGAGAATTTGTTTCTGGGACTATAGTATCATTGGAGTTTATAATTTCTGGGACTTCCGAATCAGAGTTTGTTTCTGGGACCACAGTATCATCGGAATTTGTTTCTAAGACTATAGTATCATCTGATAGATTTACCTGGTGATCGTTGTCATAATCGGAAGAAGACGAAGAATAGGACGAAACAATAACGACTGGGACATTACCGATAGAAGACGGATGATCATCCATATTAATTTTCAATTTTTGTAGTCAAGATATTTTGTGTGGGTTAAAATATAAGTTAACATGGTTGTATATATAGAACAAAGTTATGAATTTTAAGTTTTTTTAAACTATTTTCGCAAATATAGCCGTTTTTAACCGTTGGAGGGTAATAATTTTAACCCTAGTAGCTAGTAAAAATATAGCCGTTTTTACGTCCGCGGGTACACGCCGCGGCATATTACTGGAAGGCCGCGGCTCTTGTCAAAATCAGGGGGTATAATTGTAAATGAAAGCAATATGCCGCGGCTTTATGTCACAAATGCCAAGGCATGAGCGAACAAAGCCTCGGCTTCCTGTACCCATGCCGCGACGTAAACAGAGAAAAATCGAGGGCAGATCAAATTTGATCGAGTAATCTTAGTCAGGTCATGCCGTGGCATTAGTGGGGTACGCCGCGGCTCGTTTCTAAAATTTTATCAGGCTATGCCGTGGCATATATAGGTATGCCGCGGCTTTATGACGACGACGGCATTTATCCATGGGGGATATTCAACATGCCGCGGCGTAATTTACATCACGCCGCGGCACTCGTCGCAGATCTGCCATTATTATTTTGTTTTCATACCCATTTACACTATAACTCCAAAAACCCTATTTTTTTTCTCCCTTAGGCGACTTTTCCATTGATTTTGAATTTGGGCTCGGTGCTTTGTCACGAAAGAAAAGGTATTCAATCTTCAAATTCTTTATTTGCAATATGGCATTTAGGGAATGGATGACGAAAAATAGAATGAGCGATGATTACCGACATGGTGTTCAAGAATTTATGGATTTTGTGCGTTTAAACTTTGAAGAAGGAGATTTGATTAGGTGTCCTTGTCTTTTATGTGGAAATTTAGTTTTGAAATCTATGAAAGTAGTCAAATCGCATTTGTTAGCAATTGGTATTATGAGTTCCTATGATCATTGGTACTTTCATGGAGAAAAAATGCGTGGTAAAAGAGTCAATGATTTAGTTGAAGAAGAAGAAGACAAAGACGAAGCCGATGATATTGGTGGTTTGATGGATGATATCGACTATAATTTTGTGGGAAGACCGCAATTATTAGAGTCGATGGTGGGGGATTTCGAAGCGCCTTTGTATGATGGGAGTAACACAACGAAAATAGGGTTTTTGGTATCATTATTCCATTTAAAGGCAGCAGGAAGTTGGACAAATTCTAGCTTTACGCAATTGTTGGAACTCCTTCGTGAAACGTTGCCGGCCGGTAATAAAGTTCCGTCAGGAATATATGCGGCAAAGAAGACATTGGGCTTGTTAGGTTTAAAGTTTGAAAAGTTTCATGCATGTCCAAAAGATTGCGTACTGTATCGGAACGAGCATACAGAATTAAGTGAATGTCCACTGTGCAATGAGTCAAGGTGGAAGACAGGAAAAGAGCCACATGACGGTATCAAAGGGGTTCCGCAGAAAGTATTATGGTACATTCCCCCATTCACCCGCCTCAAACGCATGTTTAACAATATTAATCACGCGGAGAACATGGTTTGGCACTCAAAAAATCAGAGTAATGATGGCATTTTAAGACACCCTTGTGATGGTTCACAGTGGAAAAGTTTTGATATTCGGTATCCGGAATTCAGCTCAGATCCCAGGAATTTGCGTCTCAGTTTGGCAACAGACGGGATGAATCCTTTTGGTAACATGAGTAGTCGTTATAGTGTTTGGCCGGTAATACTTTGCAACTACAATCTCCCTCCGAAGTTGTGTATGAAGCGGAAGTTCTTGATGTTGACTCTTTTAATTTCGGGACCGAGCCAACCAGGAAATGACATCGACGTCTACTTGGCACCTTTGGTCGATGATCTAAAGATGATGTGGAACGAAGGAATTGAGATCAACGATGCTTACCGACGCGAAGTGTTCAAGTTGAAAGCAATGTTAATGTGGACAATCAACGACTTCCCGGCGTACGGAAACTTGTCTGGTTACTCGGTGAAATGTTCTATTGGTTGTCCAGTCTGCATCAAAAATACATCTTCAATCCGGTTGAAACATGGGAAGAAAACAGTTTTTCTCGACCATAGGAGATTTTTACCGAGAGATCACCCGTACAGAAAGAAAGAAAAAAAGTTTAATGGGAAGCAAGAACATCGACCTCCTCCAAAAATTTTGAACGGTGAAGATGTCTATAAATTGATTTGTGAAGAGACTTATGAAGTGCTTGGAAAAAGAACGTCGAGTGGTAAGAGGAAGCAAAAGAAATTTGAAGATAGACCGTTCAAAAAAGTATCAATCTTCTACGAGCTCCCGTATTGGAAGATGCATTACGTTCGACATTGTTTGGACGTTATGCACATTGAAAAAAATGTATGTGAAGCGATTGTTGGTACATTGCTTGACGATCCAAATAAAACAAAAGACGGGAAAAATGCTCGACAAGATCTCGTTGAATTGGGTATAAGACCGGATTTGCATCCTAAAATGGCTGGAAAGAAGACATTACTACCACCGGCTGTCCACACTTTATCAAGAACGGAGCGAAGGAAGCTTTGTGGATGGCTTGCGGCGATAAAAAATCCAGATGGTCATTCTTCGAACTACAAGAGGTTTGTATCTATGAAGGATTTGAGACTTATCGGAATGAAGACTCACGATTGTCATATGTTGCTTCAACAAATACTGCCTCTTGCATTGCGAGGGTTTTTGCCAAAGGAAGTTCGATTCGCAATTTCAAAGTTATGTGAATTTTTCAACAAAATTTGCTCCAAAACTATTAAAGTTCAAGATCTTGACGAGTTACAAGCGGACTTGGTAAAAACCCTATGTATGCTCGAGATGTTCTTTCCACCCTCATTTTTCGACATCATGATTCACTTAACCGTTCACCTAGTACGCGAAGTGAAGTTATGTGGACCTATATTTCTACGGTGGATGTATCCAATCGAACGGTATATGAAAGTCTTGAAAGGGTACGTGAAAAATTACAATCGACCAGAAGGGAGCATTGTCGAAGGATATATGGCAGAAGAGTCTGTTGAATTTTGCGTAGAGTATTTCCCGAGAACTCGGCCAATTGGTTCCCAAAATAGCCAAATCGGAATCCAAAGGCTTATCTGCAGGTAATTATTATAATTTTTTATAAATAAAAACAATGTTAATATTTAGATTACGTGTTGAATATAATATTTATTTTGATGTTTTTATGCACAGCAAATCCTTCAACTGTCAACCGAAAAAGAATGGGAGCAAGCCGTTCTCCATGTGTTGCACAATTTAGACGTCGTGGAACCCTTTATCGATGTGCATATGAATGAGTTAAGGTCTACTTATCCGAAAAAATCAAAAAACGAAAAATGGCTAAAAGAAGAGCACAACCGTACGTTTGCAAAGTGGATCGATGAATATTGTTATGCAAGAAGAAAGAATTTAGATGAGACACTATTGAAGATATCTGGCGGGCCTTCACAAGTAGTTACCAGGTACACGTCATGGTACGTTAACGGGTACACGTTTTACACAAGGGAAAGGGACGAAAAACACCCCGTACAAAATAGTGGTGTTACATTCTTTGCGGAAGGAATCCATGTTGCGTCGGCCAAGGATAAGAATCCCAAACAAGCTTTTATGAGCTATTTTGGCTATGTAGAAGATATTTGGGAGCTTGATTATTGTGGTTTGCGAGTTGGATTGTTTAAGTGCAAATGGGCGGACAACAACCACGTCAAAGTTGACAATGACGGAGTTACAGTTGTTGACTTTAGACGGATGAGTTATGCCAATGATTCATTCATGTTGGCATCCCAAGCATCTCAAGTGTTTTATGTCTCGGACCTGGTCGATCAAGAATTATCTCTCGTCGTGCATGTGAATGCGAGAAATGTAGAAGAATCGAATGAAGAAGTTGAAGACATCACTACCATCGCACCATTCTCCAACGGGCTACCATCTTTTGAAGACGTTGATGTTGATGATGATGATGATGTTTCGTTTTTGCTACGTCGAGATATCCCGGCATTGGAAATTGATTGAATAATAATTTAATTGTAATAATGTTATATTTCGATCTTGTTTTTCATGTATGAACAATTAGTTATCATGTTTATTTAATTGGAAATTGATTGAACAATTGTTTTTCAATTAGTTATCTTTAAAAATTTTACAGTTTGGAAATTGATTGAACAATTGTTTTTATAAATAAGTTTGTCAAATACATATAAATTCCCATTTTACAGTTAAATCCGCGGCCTTTGAATAACGTGCCGCGGCGCGTTTCATGCGGGATAAAAATGCCGCGGCGTTTAATATACAGGCCGCGGCTAGTTGCATAGAGCAAAATGTATATTGGTAAATTCAAAGGAAAGCCGCGGCTTATGTATGCCGACACCTTGGCATAAGTACATGAAGCCTCGGCGTTCTTCGGTAGTGCCACGGCATATATAGCATACAAATTTTACAGAGAGCATGCATTCTGCAAGCCAAATCTTGCCGTGGCTTACTCAAGATAGGCCGTGGTATTATCGGAAGGCCGAGGCGTATGTTTACCAAGCCGCGGCATATATAGGCAAAAAATCTACACAGAAACCAAACCAAAATTTAACGTGTGCGTTGTATCAGGTTATGCCGTGGCCTATCTAAGAAATGCCGCGGCGTACTCATACGAGCCTTGGCTCCTTGATTTCGTGCCGTGGCGTATTTACATCCCAAAATTTTACAGAGTCTGTGTTATTTCGAAAGTAAACCGTGCTGCGGCTTATTGATGCCACGCCGTGGCGTGTTTTCTCCATGTAGGACTACGCTGCGGCGTCTGAAGTTTACGTGCCGCGGCGCGTTTCATACGGGATAAAAATGCCACGGCGAGTTGCATAGAGCAGAATGTATATAGGTAAATTCAAAGAAAAGCCGCGGCTTATGTATACCGACGCCTTGGCATAAGTACCTGAAGCCTCGGCGTTCTTCGGTAGTGCCGCGGCATAAGTTGCATACAAATTAAACACATTTTGCAAGTCAAATCTTGCCGCGGCTTACTCAAGGTAGGCCGTGGCATGACAGGAACGCCGAGGCGTATAGTTTTAAAGCCGTGGCATATATAGGCAAAAAAACTAGCGTTGTATAAGCTTATACCGCGGCCTATCTAAGAGATGCCACGGCGTACACATACGAGCCTCGGCTCTTTTATTTCGTGCCGTGGCGTATTTACATCCCAAAATTTTACAGTCTCTGTTATTTCGAACCTTAATGTGCCGCGGCTTATTTACTACACGCCGTGGCGTGTTTTATTCCACGTAGGAATACGCTGCGGCGTCTGAAGTATAGGCCGCGGCATGTATCGGGATTTTCAGACAACGGTTACGTTTTTACATCGTCCAAAGCCATTTTTGAAATTTTTTATTCGATTTTAACCTCATTTCCCTCCATCTCTCTCATATTTCAGCCCTATTCTTTCCCTCCTTTTCCTCCTTCTCCTTCTCTTCTCTCTTCTCTCTTCCTCTCTTCTCTCTTTCTCTCTTCTATTTTCTCCCATCATATCGCCATCGCCGTGCTCCGCCGCCATCGCCGTGCTCCGCCGCCGCCGCCGACGTCGCCATTGCCGTGTCTTAACTCCCGTGCCCTAACTCCGTTGAGGTGTGCTTCATTTTGTTCCTTCAACAAGCTAAGTCCTACCCCGTGCCCTAACTCCGAGTTATTGATTCTAACAAGGTTAGAATCCTATCCCTAATCAATATTACATATGTATTGCATTTTGTTAATGTTTGCCATGAAATGTTTTTATGCTTTTATTGTCTTGAATGTTTGCCATGAAGTATTTGTTGTCTTGAGTTATTTGATGTTTATGAATTTTTGGAAACGAGTCAAATATATATTTAGGAAAGCTAGCTACTACGTCAATATGTCGGAGCGAGAAGTAACTAGGCCATCAACTGATCGAGAAGAAACGTCATCATCCGATGAAGAAGAAACTACGCCCGGTTAGTAGTATTGTTATTTTGTTTAAGGTCTTGTAATTCATTGAATCTATCTAGTATTTAAAATTGATAATTTATTACTTTAATTGTTTCCGGTTCTTAACAAAGTTGATGAAGTAGCAAAATGTAGAAGAAAACTTAAAGGAGAAGGAAAAAGAAAAGTGAATCTCATGAAAAGAATCACTATCTTAAAGCATAAGGGGAAAAAATACTTATGAGATTTGATGGGAAAAAACAACCGGATGGAAGAGATGGTGATCTTTTAGCTAGTTGGATTGGTGTTCTTGCTCGGGAATTTGTTCCAATAACTATATGTGATTGGAGAATGAAGAGTTTAAAAAAGGTGAAACAACGGATATGGAATGAAATCCAACAAGCATTTGTTATTCCGGACGAGTACAAGCGTATGTGTTTATCTAGTGCCGGGGAATCGGCAAGATACTTCCGGTATGATCTCTCTACCTTATTCAAGAAAGATCCGAATGATAAAAGAATCTTCGAGCGACCGGATATTGTTAAGAAGTATTACACGAGCATCACGGACGAACATTGGAAGGAGTTTGTTAATATTAGATTAAGTGATGAGTTCAAAGAGGTCTCGGATCAAAACAAAGCTAATAGGGCTCTCGTTGAGTACCCCTCTAGATCGGGTCGAAACGGATATCGGAAGCTCGATCAAATGCTAGTAAGAGTTTTAATTTTATATTTTAAATTTAATCTATTGTCTATAATTGAATAACATTTTCTTTTGTTTCGTAGTATGAACAAAATGGCGTATGGGCGACAAATTCGGAACTTTGGATCGAAATGAGGCATAATGAGGATGGTTCATTAAAGGATCCAAATCTAGAGCCTATTGTGAATAAAATAGTAAGTGCAATGAGTTTATGTTATATAGTTATATATAAATTATCTTGATGTTATTTGTATATTATTGACTTAAATATTTGTAATAATTCATTTTGTTATTAGATTGAATGTACCACTCAAGTGGTGGACGACGATGAGGAAGACGATATTTTGACAAGAGCTTTGGGGAAGAAAGAACATCCTGGACGAGTTCGGGGACAATCCAAATACGTCTCAAAGCGAGCATGTTACAAACAAGCCAAAGACTCAACGAATCCCCTCGTTCAAAGTCTCCTAGCCGAAATTAAAGATATGAAAGTCAAGTCGGAAGCGAGAGATGCGGCTTTCGAGGAATGGAAGGCTAAAGTGGAACAAATGATCCAAGGATCATCTTCAAGAAATCTTCAAGGTAGTAATGAACCACTTGATGCGCATAGTCCGGTAAGTCAACCTCTTGATCCTTTAGCACCGATTGAATTGAATTTTGATGACGATCGTACTCCCGCAACAAAGGCTAAGGGCAAAGATTTTATTTCGAAAAGACCGAGTCTAGGAAGTAACGAGCCTTGTGATGTGCGAACCCCGGGAAGGCCACCGTTTACTCCTGTAGCGCCGGTTGATGTGCAACTTGATGAAGGTCAAATTCCCGCGAAAAAGGATAAGCGTAAAGGGTTTCTTTCGAAAGGACCGAATAAAGGGAATATCAAATATTTTAATGTGCAAAGTCGCGCTAGTCAACCGATTGCTCCCTCACCGGCGGAGCATGCGAACGTTCAAATTCTCGCTAAAAAGGCAAAGAGCTCGCCTTTGGTTTCAAAAGGACCTATTGTAGGTATTGGCGGAACTTCCGCGATTGATCCGGCGTCGTCTATTCCAAATACGCCCATTACATTTAATGATGGTGTTGATTGTCTCCTTTTTTCGGAGGGAATCGTTGAGCACGTCGCAACCGGGAAGGTGTTCCTAAAAAATGGAGAGGTTGGCGACAAAATTCACAACATACCGTTGGATAGAGATCATCGTCGGGTGTTAGTAGAAGTGTCGATGTCTAAAGACCCTATTCCTCTCCCGGTATCGGTTCAATGGATCGAAACCGTTGATGACGCGGTGGGGACCTTTGTGCCTTGGCCAGTGTCCCTTATTGAAGAACTAAACTCCAAAGGTAATCAAGCTCCCAAACCTAAGCCCAAAAATATAGCCAAAAGTTCGTATTACAATGAAGTGGCACAAAAGATTAACTTGAACCTTGTTCATCCCGGATTGAGAGCGTTAGCGTCTTATGCAAACGACTATATGCTTGCAAAGGGAAAGAAAATAGTAGTTGAGCTTCATAAAAGTTTGTGTGATTTCACTCCGTTGTTGAATTTCGATGATACACGTGAATTTCTCTTCTCTCAAGACTTGACCGTACTATGGATAATGATTTGTCAAAGGTATGTTTCCATTTTCATTTGCGATTTCTTAATTATTAAATATATGAATTATTGATTCATTTGTTATACATTAATTATTGTTATTTTTATTTGTAGTTATTTGCTAGAAAATCACCTTCGCAATCCGGACACTTACTGTTTTCTTCCGCCATATGAAGACATCGGGTTCAACACAAAACTAGGAGATGCTAAGAAAAATGCATTAAAACTTGATGTTGATCGCTACTACAAACTTATACAAAATTGCAAGAATGGCAAAAGATGGTTAATGCCTTACAATAGTCGTCACCATTGGATTCTTCTTGTTTTTAACCCTTGGAAGGCTACCGTAGCAAAGTTTGATTCTCTCCCCAATTCAAGCGGTTTAAATAACCACTTAGAGCAATTTTTTCAAGAGTAAGTATTCTAAAACATAATCATTTTTATGTTTATGGATGATATCTTTTTAGCTCAAGTTATTTGAATTCTTTAATTTTTTTTTTGTAGTATTGAAGACATATTCAAGGTTAATCACGACACCGGCCTCATGTCCCAATCGTTGATAAAATTGGTGAATTCAAAAGGATGTCCGAAACAACCTAGAAATCATGAATGCGGATACTACGTCATGAAGTTCATGCACGACGTTGTGAGAAATGGTATGAATTTTGTTGATAGCAAACTTAATTATAGTGTAAGCGAAATAGATGGATTGAATGTAGATTTAGGTATGTATGTGCTATCAAAGTTTGCTAACTATGACGATGAAGATTAGAACATATTTTGGATTTAATTGTTTATATTGTTTATATGTTTTGTATGTATCGATGATATAATCTTTAACCGATGATATTTTAGTGTATTAATATTTTGTATTAATGCTTTTAATTAAAAAATTAAATTTATATTTTATTTAATAAAATATCAATTATTAATTACAGGTTCTATCGGTAATAGAAAGAGGACACAAAGCTACCGGGCGAATTTTTTAAAAAATCGCCCGGTTTTTTATATTTTTTTAGTGTCACTTTCAACAACGCTTAAAAACCGTCGCCCAAAACAAGTAAAAACCATTCTGGAATACAGTTTATGCCGCGGCTTGATGTCAACCCGCCGCGACTTTATAATATGTACAATGGTATTATCCGTCGTTGGCAATAGCATAACGCCGCGGCTTTCATGACACAATGCCGCAGCATACATCCTAACCACGCTGCGGCATGTATTTACAAGCCGAAGCTTATTTTAGACATTTCAAAAAAACACGCCGCGGCGTGTTTAGGTCATGCCGAGGCGTTTGAAAGTGACGAAATGCCTAAAATAAGCCTCGGCTTGTAAATACATGCCGCAGCGTGGTTAAGTCATGTCGTGGCGTCAATCCACAACGCCGCGGCGTGTATATGTCTTAGACATCAAAACCAACTACGGATATAAACGTTGTTCATTCGTTTCTAGCCGCGGCCTGTTTGATTTAACGCCGCGGCGTGTTTGCGTTCAAAGCCGTGGCGTCAATACACAAAGCCGCGGCGTGTTGTTGTCTCTGACATCAAAACCAACAACGGAAATATTACGTTGTTCATTCATTTCTAGCCGCGGCCTGTTTTATTTCACGCCGCGGCGTGTTAGGTTTCGAACCACGGAAAATTGCGTTGTTCATACGTTTCTAGCCGCGGCCTGTTTGATTGAACGCCGCGGCGTGTTCGCGTTCGAACCACAGAAAATTCCGTTGTAGGAACTTATTCTCAACCATGGAAATTATTCCGTGGTTGGAACTTGCTACCATGCTGGATTCTACCATGGTTAGGAACCATGGTTGAAAATTTTCAACCATGGTTTTTAACCATGGTTGAAACCCGGATTTGTAGTAGTGTCATCATATAATACATGGGGAGAGAATGCTCACTTCTATTTTTAACTTAAAGCTCTTATTATGAGCAGACCTCTTCTGGAGGATATTTCATAAGTTTCGTTTATACTTTCTCTCTCTTTTCATGTTTGAGTTTATGCAATAAGTTCATCAAGTGAACAACATTCATGTTTAGATAATAAAGCTCATAATGCTTCCACTCCAAGGTTAATAACTTAAATAAGTGTTCTATTGTCATATATCTCAACTTTAAATATTTTCTTTATTCTACTTCAAGTAGTAATTTCAATATAGTATATTTTACTTCAGGTAGTAATACCAATATATTTAGTTTATTTTCTACTTCAAGTAGTAATTCCAATATATTTTATTTATTTTCTACTTCAGGTAGATGAAATTTTCATAACCATTTCTTTTCATTTTCATGTCAAAGAATTTATTTGTAGGCATCTCTTTGAGATTGGCGTCAACATAACCGCACTAATAGCATTGCAATATTCAGTTTGCGATATGCTTTATCTTAATAGCTCATAAACCAATTTATTTTAGAGAATAATACATGTAAATAAGCAATGGATAACATTATAAATAGAATAATAGATAAAACACAAATTATAATCAAATAATAATTATATAAATAAAGCAAACAATGAAAAGAGAATAATAACACAAAAATATAGACATTGCTAAGAGGTTTTTAACACTTCAAGTGTTTCAGTCAACATTCACTTCGAGGAATGAAATTACTCTAGACATTGTATCTTTTAAAATGTAAAAATAGGCATTCTCTTCAGGGAATTGCCTTTTTGAGTTCTTATTTAAGTCATCTTCAAGAAGTTGCATTTTCCTTTTTCTATTCCTACATTATCTATCCACTTCTGGTGGTGATCTAAACTTTTCCCAAGCTTGACAAAATTTTCGTTATATACCATTATCTACTTATATTGTATAATACTCACATGTCATTTACTTCAGGAAACACAACATTCTCACCATTTTGGCGACTCATTTAATTTTTCGTTAGCTAGAATATAAAATTCGCTTCAGGGAACGATGTTAACTTAGTCTCTGAGCGAGATTAGCTTTTACTAGTTAGCTACTCATAAAATATTGTCATTCACTTCAGGTAATATGTATAAAAAAATTATATCCACTTCAGGGTATATTACCATTAAAATGTCATAAAATTATAGTATTCATTCCGGGGAATGTTTATTACCCAAAGTAACAAAATGAGGGTATTCACTTCAAGGAATATTGTAGAACTAAAATATTATAATTCACATCAAGGAATATTATTAATAATAAAAAATTCTATTCACTTCCGGGAATGTTCCTAACTCAAAATATTAATAAATTATAATACTCAATTCCAAAATTTTATTCTAAGAAATTACACTCTTGTATTAGATACTTCCGGCGCATGAAATAAATATATAAATTGAGATTAATGAATGTGTAAAATAAATGTAGACATATCGACATATAAAAATATATAAAACTTCTTTGATTTATATATGCATATATACCAAATATATTATATAATGATATCTTGATGGTGATAATAATCTGTATAAATATATATTTTATATATAATAAGAAGTAAGATAACATACATGGATATCAAACAATCTCTAAAATTATATGCAAAGCAATATGTACGAATAATATAATAATGTACATATACATATATATAAGGTAATATACGAATATATATATACATGTATCAAGAATTATGAACAATAATTATAAAAAGTTGTATGTATATATATAAGGCAATCTCAATACATAATGGCAGACATAATCATATATATATGATACTTACCATATTATCATTATCATATATGTATATCATATATATATATATATATATATATAAAGATGATAATATGATATATAACAATTATTATATTAAGAGATATGTATACTCATCAATCATATTTTTAGGTTTATACTATATAATATATACGAAGGAAATGAATGTAAGAAATCAATTCAAATTATTCAAAACAATTTACAAGGGGAAGAAAAGATCGCTAGGCTATTTTAATAGGATCTCCAAAAATAATCAAAATAAATATATATATTGCCATCATCGCG
The DNA here is from genome assembly GCA_954871525.1 of Parietaria judaica. Lineage (NCBI taxonomy): Eukaryota > Viridiplantae > Streptophyta > Magnoliopsida > Rosales > Urticaceae > Parietaria > Parietaria judaica. The sequence continues at coordinate 57,015,543 of OX940860.1, read as the reverse complement.
ATAGTACAAAATAAATATATAATTTTGCTAGGCTTTTCTACGTGAATTTTCAACATAGATTTATATTGCCATCATCGCATAAACACGAATGAAATCAACTTAAACTACGAAACACCATTACCTCAATTGGTTAGTGACTCGTGCCGATAACGTCTTATGAACTAAAGAACAAAGACAAGAAGAAGAGAGAATACGAGAGGGAAATATAGAGTATTATTGCATTGAGAGTGTGTTACAATGAGCACCCAAAGCCTCTATTTATAGGGCTAAGGGAGATAAATAATAGAAAACATAATAAATGAGAATATTACAATTCATGACTATAGTTGACTCTCTAATATTGACATCCACCAAATCTTGGTACTTATAACAATTACCACATTTTAAATATATACCAAATATATTTATTTAACTTTAATATAAATTAATTAATTATTAATTTATCATTAATAAGAATATTAATTATTAAATCCAAATAATTAAATTATATTATTAGCCAATGATCTCAATATCACACATTAAATGTCATGGTGCAATATCATCATTTAAATTTGTGACATGTGATTTAATTTCATAGTTTACCGATACCGATCAGAAACTTGGAAATTACCTAAATCGCAAATCGTACGTCGAAATGACTCATTTCCAAAAGCAAAGTTTCCTAGAATTAAATTTCTAACAACTTTCCTTTTGATGAAAAATTCAAATTCTACTTTCTTTTATCAGTTAAATTTCCAGTACCAAACTTTGGTACTTTTGCCACGTCAAAAATAAAACTTCTAAAGTCTGACACAGACTCTAGTTTTATGAATCATGAAAAATGATAAAACATACCGAATGTTTAAATTACGTACGTATCATCCGTTCCGGAGCTATCCTGAGGACCATGGACCCGTATCACTGAAGCTCCAACGAACTGGTAGTGGTTCGTCAAGCCTCAGTGTTATTCCACTATAAACCCGAGGCTAAACTCTTTAGTTATACAATATATATTATTCCCTTTATAGAAAGGTGTCCATTTATACAATCAAATTCGGGTTATTGATCTTTCACTTGATGATCCACACAGGAGCAGGCGGTTTTTACCGTTTTGCCTCTCATTGCATTTTCATCCTTAACTCAGTTAGTAATAATGTGAGTAGCCCACTTATGGTTTTGATTCATAAGTTGCGCACGGATACCTCTCACTTCTCACCACTAACAATCAAGGGAATCATCTTGACTCTGAAGAGAGCTATGTGATGTCCCTGTCTATGACCAAGCTACCCTTATCAGTTGACTATCATGCTCCCAAAATAGCAGCATTGGGAACGGAAGCAAATGTGTTCTTCAACAGTTAAATCAAAGAACAATCAAGTCAACAGTCCATGCTCGAGGTCACTCAGGACTTAGATCGAATATCCATTTGATCTTGTGCTAGTGACTCAACTCCAAGTTATCAGTGGCGGTCTTATATGACAACTTCCGGAGTTTAAGTCAGGTCCAGTCCAGTATGAAGACACTTCATTTCTAATGCACTTCTAGTGAGTGTGACACACATACTTAATCCAGAATATAATTATATCACTTAGTCACATTAATGACTTTATCCGATTAATGAGCTCCCACTCAATAATCAAGTCAAAGACATTTTAAGTTAATTTATTATGATTATTAATTCCTCCTCACATTGACTCTGTTGTGATAATAATAACATAATTGCATCCTTTATGAACTATGGAACAAACATTCTATTTTACTCTACCAGAAACTATAATAAAATTTGCTGGAATCGATATCACTCAGACACCGATTCCGAGTCGTATCTGCGGATCTAGACCCGAATCGGTTACCGCCGACTCCTAAAAAACGGTAATCTTTGATTAAGGCACACGGTTTGACCTTTAAAAAATTTACGGGGTTAGAGTCTCGTACCAATAACCATGTCAAACCGTCTGTATCAAAATCAACTTACAATTAATTTCCCAAGATCGTGATGAATTAATTAAATTTAATTTATTTAACATGTTTGTTGGTTTTAATCTCAGCCTTGAGTAAAAGTGAATAATCTCATAATCGATAAATACAAGAACGTGTACCTTTCACCTTTGACGATTCTGTCTGCATTCTTTGATCTTCAAGAACTCCGTGCCTTCTGATCCACATGCTCTTTGCGATTTTCTATGAGAAGATAGCTCACAGTTGTCTTCCAATGTATGACTCCGGGATTACGTCGCTAAGAGCGTGGGCTCTTCTAGAATAACCTCTAAACCCTAAAAGCAAAATCCCAGGAAGAATTTTCCCTGAGAAATTCGGAGGAACTGATAGAGCTAGAGAGAAAGGCGTTTTTCTGAACTTTTTAGGATCTGTTGTGTGTGATTTAGGGTTCCAGGGATCTTCTATTTATAGGCAGCTGATCCCAACCACTTTGGAGAGATTATCTCAACCAATTTGGAGATATTCACTCAAAGATTTGATTTAATGATTAAATCAAATAAAGAATAAATCCAAATAAAATCTTTTCAGAAAATACCCTAAAAGATTTAATAAATCAAATCTTTATATTTTCAAGATTTGAAATCACTATAACCATAATTCGAAAATCATTATGATTATTTTCTTAATTAAACATTCTAGGAATTAAATCCAATATTTAAATTTCTCTCAAATTCGCAGGTATAAACAGTGGCTATTTCGGCCTTCGCCGAAAAACTGTTTTGACCATAACTCTCAAACCGTACATCAGAATTGCACGATTCAAAATGATAAATTAACAGAATTTGATTTTCCATAATTCTAGAATTATCTAGGGGTCAAATTCAATTATCAATTTTTTACATTCCTGGTCAGTTCCAAAAACTTTGGTACTTTTGCCATGTTAAGGTCGGATTTGGTCAAATCCATCCTCAACACAACTCGTGTCGTTTTGCCCATAAACGACATGAGAGGAGGCGAGGAAGTGCATCACCCGAGGGGGGATTATTCCCGGGGAAGAACATCCCCAAGGAAGAATACCCCCGAGGAAGTTCATCCACGAGGAGACGCAGCCACGCGAGCAAGCAAGTTGCGATGAAGCGTCCCATCACACCCGACGAGGAACTTTGTCGTGATGATTGTGCAGGGTCGAATGACCCTTGACGAGACGTGCATTTAATGAAGCCGACCTACTCACTCGATGAGAGCATCAGCGACGAAGGTCTGCAGAGCCGAATGACGGCTGACGAGATGCGCATTTAATGCGGCGAACCTACCCATAACGGCAGCGTGCTCGGAAGTGACATAAAGTAAAGATTTACCATGCTGCTCTCCAATCGCGCCAGAGAAGAAATGATTAAAGAGAAAAAGGCGGGAAAGAAGCGTGGAAAAACTCTATAAAAGGCAGGATAAGCCTCATTGAGATGGGGGGTTTTTTTTGGGTTGGGAGAAATAGAGAAAAAAAGGCCCGGAAAGAGAAATCTTGTAAGAGAAAAGGCTAAGGAAACAGAGAAAACTTGATGCTCATGATCCTTCATCTGTCCAGCTATTCAACGGAAGAAAACCGAGCTCGTTTCGGAAAATATAATAAAACAGAGACATTCGTCAATTATTCTTATTTATTTGTTATTTGGTGATTGTCTTTGTGACTGGAAAAGGGTGGTGAAAAACCCCCTCTACAGTTTGGCGCCCACCGAGGGGCTTTGTTTTCTTTCTAACTCACAGCCAGGAATTTGGAAGGACATGACGTTATCAAACGACGCCATCGTCAGCAACGCGCTCGACGGTTGAGCGCGCGAAAATAGCAAGCAGAGCATAAAGAGGCAACTCAAGGGACAGGAGTGACGTAAGAAGGGGAGACGTACGGACTCCTTGCATTTAAGAGAAGCCGATTGATAGACGGTTGGTCAGAAAAAAGGAGTGCACGCGTATCAACGAATGGGAGCAACTTCCGAAGCGTTGTGAAGTGACAGCGAGAGAGAGGATACGAAGAGTTGCTTGCGAAACAATCAACGGTTATAAAATGGGAAGTTTGGAGAAGATCAGCAACAACGAGTCTGCGGAAATAGAAACCAACTCGGTTAACTCCCAGATAAGTATCGTTCTCTCAACCCAGAAAACAAAAGTTCCTTTCTCACTCCGAAACCAGTGCTTGCTAGTGTTTTCGAAATACAGGCCGAGAAAGCACACGAGGAGAAGATGGCACTCAGAGAAGGAGATGCTGGCCAGAGTCACACAGACGAGTCGGAGATGATCGTGGATGAAGGCTGGGGATGGCCCAAGGAGGGCGCAACTGAGGCACGAGGAGGAGATGATTACGAGATGACGGACTTCTGGAAGCACGAGGAATGGCCGGAAAGCAGCGAGCCATGTCCAATGGATGAGGACATCGCGGAGGGCCAGCGGGATCAAGAGGAGTCAAGGATCCCGGGCGAACCGCACCCCGCACTGGAACTGGTCCTGCCATATCTCATGCCCGAGGAACTCCTCGCGGTGGAGATGGTTTGCACCTCACTACGCGACGAGGTTAGAGAAAACAACCTTCTGTGGCGCAACATCAGTATCTACAGCCCATTGAGCGAGCGGATCACAGACGAGGATCTCCTGAGGCTGGCGAGGAGGTCTCAAGGGAAGATGGAGACTTTGACTCTGTACGATTGCGACGGGGTCACCAACACCGCGGTGGAGACGATCATGCGGGGCAACCCGACGCTCGTGAAACTATGCCTGCCATGCTGCCACCAAATCACCTTAGACGACGTGGTCAGCATCTTGTCCACCATCGAGCACGGGATAAAATTCCTGAGGGTCAACGGTTTATTTCCCAGGCTCGCGGAGGGAACTAGGGTCAAACTTGAGGACTTTCCTCCTCTGCTCGCGGCAGGGAATCCAGCCAACTATCCCGAGCAGCAGGCGCCTGCCCCACGCGGTCGTCTGCTCGACACAGAGTTCTGCAGGCGGTGCGACAAAAATGTCCTGGTCTACGAGAGACCAACGAGGGCTCAAGCAGGAGATTCCGTCCGCCTGTCGTGTTCTGGGCGACACCGAAATGGGCGTGCTTGCGGTTTTTGCAGGTCGTGCTACATCCTTGGTACTACGTGGTACACTGACCTCTGCCCGGAATGCAGCTTCGGTCGCCCCAGCCGGAGCTCAAAAAAAAAAAAAAAAAAAAAATGGGGTGCCGAGAAAATTACATAAAATATATAAATAAATATGTATATAATGATATATACACAGTAGCATATATATATGTGCACATAGTACAGTGACAAATAAAATATATAATAATTATATACGGCTAAGGGTGCCGAGCAAGCCCGGTCCGGCAAAACAGGCCGAGACCCTATATACGGCTAAGGGTGCCGAGCAAGCCCGGTCCGGCAAAACATGTCGAGACCCTATATACGGCTAAGGGTGCCGAGCAAGCCCGGTCCGGCAAAACATGTCGAGATCCATATACGGCTAAGGGTGCCGAGCAAGCCCGGTCCGGCAAAACAGGCCGAGACCCTATATACGGCTAAGGGTGCCGAGCAAGCCCGGTCCGGCAAAACATGTCGAGATCCATATACGGCTAAGGGTGCCGAGCAAGCCCGGTCCGGCAAAACAGGCCGAGACCCTATATACGGCTAAGGGTGCCGAGCAAGCCCGGTCCGGCAAAACAGGCCGAGACCCTATATACGGCTAAGGGCGCCGAGCAAGCACGAACGGGCGAGAGTGCCAAAGAGACAACTAAGGCGAGAGTGCCTATGGGGTCCTAGGAATTAGTCGGCTCGTACCCGATGAAACCTGGAGATACCCGCGAGAGACAATTGCGGCAAGAGTGCCAAGGAAAAGAGATACGGCGAAAGTGCCGAGCAAAAATATATACATATCTATACAGCTTAACGGCTAAGGCCGCCGAGCGAGCCCGAGCCGGCGAAAGTACCGAGCAAAGAGAAATTACTTTTTCTTACGACTAAGGGCCTCTGAGCGGACCCGTACAAAATTCGAAGATCGCGAACAAGCTCATAATAAAAGTGTATATATAAAGATCATCATCATCATATGCTCGTCAAAATTCAAAAAGTATGAAATACAGGATATCATCATTTACAATTCATTATCCACACCCCAAGTGCAGACACCTAATATAAACTCTCACAGGGACCGATCCTCTCGCCTGATGTTACCATCGACGGGATCTTGGCCCAAAACTGCATCGGCACATTCTTCAATAATGGCATCGCAGCGTTGGCGAATGATGCCTTCGACAAATGAGCAAGCGGGATCGTCAGCATGGAGTCTCGGGAGTTTACCCGAAGAGGTTCTACCATCAGCCTGCAAAAGAGGAACCAGAAGTATAGGATCAACTCCGGAGGGAAGAGGTAAAACTACGAATTACGAATTATTTATACTGAGCTACCTCATACCGTACTCGACGAGGAAGGAAGAACCTCAAAACCGGGCGAGCTCGCTCTAGCATCACCCGGAGGGAGACAGGGGGAAAGCGGGGGAGAGTTTGGAGCACCGGAGAGTTTCCTCTCGAGCTTGGCCAAATCAGCCAAGTACCCTTGCTCCAGCTTGCGCCACCTTGGCAGTTTTGCTTGAAGCTCACCAACGGTCGAGCGGGAAGGTAATCCCTCGACGAGCTTGATATTCGAGAGCACACCGCCCAGCAGGCGCTGAACACTGGCAATCCCCTCGAGCGCACCGAATCTCTCGGAAGCATGCTTCAGCTTGTCAACCGCCTGGTGATAGAGGCGTAAACGAGAAAATTCCTCCTCTACCGCCCAGCTCCTGGCTGCGTCGCGGTCCTTGACAAGTTTCCTCAGCACGGCTTTGACGTGGAAGGAGATTTGTTCCTCCCGATCGGGCGACAGATTTATGGCATCGGCGATTCGATTGAAACACTCATTCTTTTGCCGGAGCTGCTCCGAGAGAGTGTCCTCGCACCGCCGATAACGTTGTCGCTCCTCAAGGAGGGACTCTTCGGCAATGGCAAGGAGACGTCTATATTCGTCACGCTCCGCCCTACACTCGGCGAGCTTAGCCCCTGCGGTCTCGGGGAGAACATCGCCGCTTCCCGATATAGCCCTCGCCGGGGCAAGAGCAAGCTCGGACTCCCGGGCCCCCTCGTCACCTCCTCCATCACTGGGAGAAAAGGCGTCAGGGCAAAGAGCAACGGTACCACCTCCGACCTGCGAATAAAAAAAAAGAGTGGAGATACGGAAGAAACAATAAAGAAGCCCGACGAGAAAAGAGATAAGAAAAAGACAAGTATACGAGGGCGATAGTAGGAAAAAGCTTGATGACGAAAGGAAGAGGTGACCCGAGAAGGATTTCTTTATTTCATATGATAATTCGCTTAAATGCTTGGATTACAGAAAGAGCCACAGAAGGCGGAATTTACGATAAAATAGAGGGAAATTGAAAGGGAAGCTTCGAGAAAACGTCCTATACCGTGGGCTCTGGGAGCCCCGGGGTCTCGGTGCTCGAGTCGGATCCATCGCGTGATGCAGACCCAAGGGCAGCCTCCTCCGAGGCAAGGCCTTCGAGTCTTCGGCAGTCCAAGGCTGCCGGCTTGCAGGGGGAGAGCGGAGGAGAGTCGGGATTCCGGGCGGACTTCTTGTCCAGTTCTTTGACCACGGCCCGGTGCTTGTCGCGGCTTTCGCGCCACGAAGATAAGCGGGTGTCGAGGCCCGTGGCTTGCGCCGTCAGGGGGTTTTTCTCGACCAAGGCAATATTGGCATGGTACGCGGCGGCCAAGTGATGGGCGTTGATTGATTGATTGAGAAAATGATACTTCGCCGAGAGGCGCTCCAGCTTGGCTTGGGCCTCCCTGAACAAGCGCTCTCGGCCGCGGCGCTCCCCGACTGCCTCGGCTCGCGCGGCTTCAAGGTCCTCGGCGAACTTAATCAATACGGCGTTGACCCGAGACTCCAGTTGATCTTCCTGTTCGGGCGATACGCCGATGGCTTCGCCAATCTGAGTGAGGCATTCAGCCTGAAGCCGGAGCTTATCGGAGAGGCTCGCCTCCTTAACGGCACAAGAATTTTGCTGTTCCGCGAGCTCGGCCTCAGCGGCCCGGCGCAACGAGCTTTCGGACTCCAAGGCGGATTTGGTCTCGTTGAGCTCAGCCTCAGCGGCCCGGCGCAACGAGCTTTCGGACTCCAAGGCGGACTTGGCTTCGTTGAGCTCATCCTTGACGGCCCGACGCGACGATGTGGCTTCGTCAAGCTCCGAGGAAAGCTTCTCGGCCTGCTCCTGGGACTTCCGCCCGCCGCGGGTGAAAGCCTCAAACCGTCCCCGGACCAACGTAAGCTCTGCCGACAACTCACTGCTCTCTCTCTCGGCCCTGGCGGTCGATAGCTGCACGGAGGTAATCACGTCTGTCAGCAAGGCTACCCCCCGGGCAACGCGGTCAAAAAGTTTCAAGCCCCCCGCGGGATCGCTGGAAGGCTCGACGAGCTCGTAGGAGGCTTCGGCCATGGGGAGTGCCCCCGGAGGTGGCAAGGCCGGGAAGCTGGCTTGGGCCTGTGGCGACCCGGTAGGTGCCTCCTCGGGGCCCTCCTCGGGGTCAAGGGATGGCGCAGGAAGCCGCGCCGAATCATCCACTGATTTGGGCAACGCGCTAGAAGGGATGATAGGAGGTACTTGCGAATCCGAGACGCCGGTAGAATTGGGAGAAGGCCGGACCGTTGAACCCTCGAGGGCCTCGATGCCAAGTGCGTCGGGAAGAAGCTTCGGGCCATCGAGATTCACCTCGGGGAGCACCCCGGACTGTTCCTCCTCGAGACCAAAGAGGATCTGTTCTGGAACGTCTTCCTCACCGGCGGGCCCCGTATCTCCATCGTTAGAAGCGTTGGTCTCTTTGACCAGAGACTGATTCGGAAGCATGGAGGCCGCAACCGAGTCCTGCGTCACTTCATCAGGGACTCCCCGGGGCGGCGACGGGGAAGACCGGGTCGCGACCCCCGGAGCAGAAAGAGGAATGGGGTTTTCGGCCCCCAGCGGAGGTGGAGGAGGAGCATTCGGCGCGACGACCAGATGCTCGATGTCCTCTAACTCCAGTCTCTCCCGCGAATCCAAGGCGGGGTGTGCACACGCGTTCGCCGCCAGTCCCGTCCTCCCCACTGCGCCCTCGACAGGCGCATTGCCCGAGGCTCGCTCCGCTGTTCCTCGGGACGGATCGGCGGCTTCGAGTTCAGGAGTCGGGTTGGGAGCCCTTGCCTTCTTCGCAGGGGAAGCATCACACACTTCCTCGGCGGGGCGCTTGCCTGAAGAGTTTTCTTCTCGAGGAGATCTCTTCGAGGAGCGGGAAGTATCTGGCAAGGAGCGGGCAACGGACTCCATCCTCGATCTTGTTCGCCGCTCGTCACCAGCATCCTCGACGGGGCGTTTACTCGAAAAACCGCCCTCTCGGGGGGTGAGCCCCATGAAGCGAGGGGCGTCGGACCCTGCCCGGGACTTCGACGATATGTGCGCCTCCCGATCCCGACCAACGGGAGCGTGGCCCCTAGCGTCAACGACTTTGTCCTCGGTGTTCTTCTTCTGCCTAGGGGCGGGTTTCCTCCGCCCTACAGGAGATCCCTCTGGAGCCGGTTTGCGCAGAAAACCTTTAGGGAGTAGAGTGTTAGGGAGCGCCCCATGGATGCGGGCCAATTGATAAACCCCAGACTTCTCGAGCCGCTGGCCCCCGAAGTCCTTGCTCCAATCGCGCCTGGGATTGACAAGGAGAGCAGCATGGATGCTTTTGAACCGCGCCTCGGCCTCTTCATTCTCCTCGGGTTTAAATCGAGGGAGGTCCACTCCCTCGAGCACCAAATCTCTCGGCAGGAAAGCATGGTGGGGACCGAAGTTGGAGTTGTCCACCCGAACGAAGAAATACTTATTCTCCCAACCGGACTCGTTCGACAGCGTGTTCAGGAGAATGTGCGGCCGGACAGGATGAGAGATGGCAAAGCGACCCAGATTCTTCGGATTGCGGGAGACCTTGAAGAGGCGCATTAGGTCCTCGAGCGTGAGCTCCACTTTCTGCTCACATGCAATGGCGAGTGTGCAAAGGAAGAGGCGAAGAGTGTTGGGACTCACCTGAGCGATCGGAACCCCGAAGGCGTAGAGAAATGCCACGACCAGAAGCGGCATCGGGAAGCGAAGACCGATGATGCGGAAGAACGACTCATAGACACAGACGAAGTCGCTCTGAGGCTCGTCGGCGAATTCACCCTCGAAAGGGAGACGCGCAAAACAGACCTTCTGAGTCAGAATGGTTGACAACGATAAACTTCAAATCCTCCTCCGTCAGGACGGAAGGGGGGCTCCGAGTCTTAAAGACTGGGCCGGAGCGGGAAGGACCCATCGAGGCGTCTAAGGGAGAAGGAAGAAGAAGCTCGGAAGCGAGGAAATGAGGATAAGCAACAAAAAAAAAAGGAAACTTTGAGAGAGTTCTTGAAAATACGAGAATGTCTGAAAAAGTGGGTATGAACTTCAAATTTATAGAAGGGGGAGAGGGATAGATAGACACGTCTTGATCTGACGGCCCAAATTCAAAGCCTGCTAACTCATCAACGGCTCATATCAAGGGCCCGTTATAAAGCCCTGCAAGTACTCGAACGCGAAAGGAGTTTGGCATTCAATGCTGAGGGGACATGCGAGGGATTCAAGGCTGACAAGTTTTGGGAAAGCAAACCTAGGTGGGGCCCAGAACCAAGCAACGGTCAGAATAGCAAGAGAGTTGGGCTTCCTCGGTCTTTACCGAGGATCTTCGCGAAAACTCCTCGTTCGGCGTCATTGAGAAGTCTTCGTCGTTAAGAGTCTCGTCGGGAAAGTTATATTTTCATATTTACAAAGTGCAGGTTTATGTTCACCCCCTTTTTGCCTTCGAGGCGTGTTTTCAGTTTCTTACAGAATTTAGGTAAGCAAAGGAGGCTTGTCGAGGAAAGGAAGCGGTTTAGCAATATAACCACGCGAGGAGTCGAAGAAGAAATCACCGACCAGGAGCCAACCGGTGCCGGCTAGGGCCGACCCCCGAGGCAGTTATACTTTATTTTACCAAGTGTATACACTTGATAAAATGGGGGACTAACTGTTAAGGTCGGATTTGGTCAAATCCATCCTCAACACAACTCGTGTCGTTTTGCCCATAAACGACATGAGAGGAGGCGAGGAAGTGCATCACCCGAGGGGGGATTATTCCCGGGGAGGAACATCCCCGAGGAAGAATACCCCCGAGGAAGTTCATCCACGAGGAGAAGCAGCCACGCGAGCAAGCAAGTTGCGATGAAGCGTCCCATCACACCCGACGAGGAACTTCGTCGTGATGATTGTGCAGGGTCGAATGACCCTTGACGAGACGTGCATTTAATGAAGCCGACCTACTCACTCGATGAGAGCATCAGCGACGAAGGTCTGCAGAGCCGAACGACGGCTGACGAGATGCGCATTTAATGCGGCGCACCTACCCATATTGGCAGCGTGCTCGGAAGTGACATAAAGTAAAGATTTACCATGCTGCTCTCCAATCGCGCCAGAGAAGAAATGATTAAAGAGAAAAAGGCGGGAAAGAAGCGTGGAAAAACTCTATAAAAGGCAGGATAAGCCACATTGAGATGGGGGTTTTTTTTGGGTTGGGAGAAATAGAGAAAAAAAGGCCCGGAAAGAGAAATCTTGTAAGAGAAAAGGCTAAGGAAACAGAGAAAACTTGATGCTCATGATCCTTCATCTATCCAGCTATTCAACGGAAGAAAACCGAGCTCGTTTCGGAAAATATAATAAAACAGAGACATTCGTCAATTATTCTTATTTATTTGTTATTTGGTGATTGTCTTTGTGACTGGAAAAGGGTGGTGAAAAACCCCCCTCTACATGCCACTTTAGGTTAATCAAAGAATTCGTGACAACTATCACGAATCACTCTTGATTGGATCTATTCAATGTTTAACTAATATAATAAACATATTTGCGGTTTCATCCTTATGGAGCTACAAAGGGGACAAATGGACAACACACCCGAGCTACGATGAAAGTGTAGAACTTTCACCAACTTCGGTAACATTCCACTATAGCGCGAAGCTGAACTCTCAAGTGTGTATAATTATATATTCCTGATCACAGGTGTCCATTGATACAATCAGATATCTGAATTCATCGATTTTCGTATTATTATGATTCTCATCAAAAAGGTTAAATATATTATAACCGTTCTGTCCTTTTTGATGACACTACCTTAATCTATGATTTATTGCAAACTACTCACTTATCGGGTTATGAATCCGTAAGCTGGCCATGAGTAATTATTTGCTTCCCATAAAATCATAATAAGGAAATTATAAAGTTATTATCCATATCTGTAATATGCAGTTTACTACGGCCAACCTTCCGATCCCAAAATAAAAGTGTTTGGGATACTTGATTGCAAACTGAAACGATTAAATCAAAGATCGTTTAAGTTAAACTGTATAAACCCACATTACCTCAGGACATCAACCGATCTCATCTGATCATCTTAGCGACCTTATCGTACTATCATCAGTGACAGACTTACATGATGATTTCGGATATAAGTCAGTCCCTGTCCAGTATGAAGACACTTCATACCCGATGAACTTACTAGTGCATGGACAGCACTCTGACCCGGTAATAGGTCATCACATAAATGTGATTTATTAAGTTCACCAGTAGTCGTTCTCAATCAGAAGTTCCCACTTCCAATCTAGACTATGGACCAATTTTAAGTTCTTTATTTAATTATGTTGGTCAAACATCCTCACACAAAGACCCTGTGTGATGTCTTTAACATAAATGTAAAAGTTTAAAGAACTAAAGATCAAACATTCAATTTGATAATTAAATCTATAATCCGTAGATAACTATATAAGATTAACATTAATAAGAACCTTTCATTCTTAGGTGAACGACCATAATCTTATACAAGCGGGATTAGCATCTGAATAGAGGGCACATACCAAATATGTTCAACAATCTCCCCCTTGCACTCTAAGAAGATGCATCGAATCCTTAAATCTATTTTTTTTTTCCAGAAAAGTCCAATTCTAGACCATTTATTCAGAAAAACAGAGTGGTCAATTAGTTATAACTATGTTATATTTATACGTCGCCTACAATCTTATCCAGAAGATTGTATTCCTTGTTTACCCTTATATGGTTCAAAGCTCCCACTTAACTACTAATGAAAATTAGTAAAAGGTTAGTGGTTTACCAGTAAATTGAATTACTTTTATATCCGTGAGGATATTGAGATTGACTATATCAATTAATATCCAAGAAATTAAAATAGCCACCACGAGGAATCTGCGATCTAGGATTGCCGTAAAGCATTGATCTATGAGATCACTCCTTTAATAAGGTTAGACATTAATTCTCGGATTACAAAAATCCTTAGTCTCTCATTTATGACATCGTCATAAAATGCTACATTACTTGATATATTAAACATCTATTGATGCGATAGCATTTAAGTTCCCCTGTTACATCCAGATAACGAGAACTTTTTATTCACATGGTGAATTTTCAAGGACTATATTGGTAATCATAATTACTACTGTTACATACTGGTTCTTTCTAGTCCGCTTTCGCTGCGCACTCAGAACGTCTAACAGAAAACTTAATATGTTGAACCAATATTATCATGTCGTTGTAATAATTACATCGACTCGATCTGTAATTATTTGTTAATATATCGAACTCAGAAAACCATAATTAAGCTAGTTAATGAGATTCTAGACGTAGGCCTCATTAACATTAACGCTTCCGCTTTTAGGTTTATAAACCTTAAGCTTCTAAGATTTGAAAATTTACATTAATCCGACACGGATAGAATTGTACCGTAAATTTGTCTCCAAAACTTAATTATACAAAATACAATCCGAAACAAATCCATAAAGATAACATCTAGTCAACCTTGCCATTAAGAAAGACAATTCGACATTTATCCGCCATCGCCGTTTGACGATATAGGCAATGGACAAGAGAATCTGGATAGATAGCATAGTAACCAGAGAGCAAAAGATTCTACACTCTAGATACTACCCTTCTGTCTTATTTCTAGGGAATAACCCTCGATTACTACTCTAGCTATTAAGGCATTACCCTTCTGTCTATTCCTCTCTCACTCTAGATACTTTCGGTACATTTAAACTGTTAACTAAGTACCTGTGTTCCAGATGTTGAACGTAGTCAATCTATTTTGTATCTCCTGCTATTATTCATAAATAGACTTCTTCAATAATTATATGAAGTTCAACGTATCTGTTTATTAAATAAACCCGTTGATAATAGTCGATACTCGTAGTCTCGGGATTGCTGACACGGCTCCCACTATGGCTGAGTATTCTAATAATTTCTAATTATGACTATGGTTTCTTATCTGGAAATCTTTTAAGATTTAACATCAAATTGATGTTAATGGAATAAAGTGAACAAATCACTTTTAATTAGACCCCGATTCCCAACGAATCTAGTCTACTAATTAACAACTTAGTTTAATATATATATTCCAAAAGACTTGTATTCAAGAAAGTGAATACTTTTTATAATTATAAACTGATTCAAGTCCAAGTTTAGATATATCATAAATCAAAGAATTGATTGTATATCCTGCTTGCTTTGAAAATAAACATCCTTAAATGTTTATTATAGATTCTGGCATTAATTTCTAGCTTTGGTTCACGTATCTGTTACATTAATGTAATAGTGTACTCGGAACCATTAACCGATGAAGAAATTAATTTCTCTATCATGTGATCACTGAACTCAAAGTTCACACTCACTTAGTGATTAGCCGACGACATTTATGCTTGAAATTCTAAAACTTACAAAAAGTTTATATTTCTAGCATTATTTATATATATCATAATCTTGAATAACTCTCCGTCAATTGACAAAGTATTCATATTCTCCAGCTTGTTTATAATTGACCATAATACACAAACTATTAACAAGCTCTTAGAGAATACTGGATCTTAGAACTTTCCCGAAAGAATAGTCTATTAATCATTTTAACCTTTAGATAAGATTCTCAAACAAGCTGGGAACTGACGAACAGTTCACTCATTGGTCAATCTTGTTTATCTTATCTATATTAAGATGATTTATGATCCTATGGTATATTAATCACTATTAACCAATTAACGAATCTATTAAACATTTATTATTATTTCATAAGATTTAGAGTTTTTCGTTTATCAAGACAGACAATATAAACGATAAAATCACTTCTCGAATAATATCCAGATTATTCAAATGATTAAGTCTTGCGACTTTTGTTTATATCGTGAAGATTGAATTTCCACTTAAAGTCTTGATCGTAAACAAATATGTTCATTAATGAACGGTATTTATTAATATTGACGAATAGCTCCTCCTCCTTGCACCTAACTAGATAGAAGAACAGGATCCTATAAGAATTCGGGCTCAACTGAGCCAAGGAAATGTCCATTTGTTTGACATACCTAAGAATGGGTTTTGGAATCGGAAACCTCAACCCGCAATCCATGAAAAATCGTTCATAGATGCAGACCCAATCATCTCTAATCGTGTCTGCGAACTCATCGGAATCTGGAACCCGAAGAGGGACAGACTCCGGAATATCATACTCCGACCTGAGCCGAGGGATATCCTCTTCCCTCAGCCGACACCTCGGAGATTCGGTCTGGAGAAACTCCGATACCAAAACCGGGCCCTTAGCCTTGCCCTTCTTACTACTCCCAGCCATATTCATAAATTCAAAGAAGAATCCTACATAAATACCCAGAAAAAACCGAAAAAAACCAGATCTTCAACCAAAAACTCAAAAACCCAAAGCCCTAAATAGAGCCTACAAAATCCTGAATATACCCTATACTTGGTCGAAAAGGACAGCAAAACCTAGAACAAAGGGCAAAAGCTAGAGGAGAACCTGGAAATGAACCTACGAATGGATGCTCGAAGGAATTGCAGAGAACAACAATGGCGCAAGCTAAGTTTTTTCTTTCTCTCTGAGTGCGAAAATGAAGAAAGAAGAAAGAGAGAAGCTTAAATAGAAGAATGGTAGCAGTAACCTGAATGCGAAGAGGCACACCGAGCAGAGCGAGAAAGCGATCGATTGGACCCTATTGACAGCACACTCGAGTCTTTTTAAACTCGAAGACCGACCCGCATCGCATGGCTAGGGTTTCCTTAATTCTCGCGCATCATCTCATCCAACGATCGAGATCTAATTGCTAGTTGTGACACGTCAGCACGACGACGAGCTGACCGAGTCAGCAGAAGTCGAAGAGGTTATTCTCTTATTCAAACACCGGGTAGAACGACACATGTCGTAAGTGCTCCCCCTAAAAAATTCGAAATGATTTCGATTTCAAAAGAAATTCCAGCTCGGTCCCTGAAGAATATGATATTATCATAAAAACAGTTCTGATGTCCCTAAATTAATTCGATTTTGTGGCAAAAGTTACAAAAGTCTTTGATCCTGCAAATTTAATTAATTTTCATCACGAATTTTTATATGATTATATCAACTTTAATACTATAAATTGTTGGACATAGGTGTCCTTAAACAAGATATTTTATCCATTTGTAAAAGATTATGACAAGTCGTTGAATAAAGATGATACTTATTATGTTAATCTTATTATAGTTTCTGGTAGAGTAAATAGAATGTTTGATTCCTTAGATCATAAAGGATGCAATTATGTTATTATTATCACAACAGAGTCAATGTGAGGAAGAATTAATAATCATAATAAATGAACTTAAAATGTCCGTGACTTGATTAACTAGGTGGGAGCCCATTAATCGTATAAGGTCATTAATGTGACTAAGTGACAATCCTATTCTGGATTTTGTGTGTGTCACACTCACTAGAAGTGCATTAAGTATGAAGTGTCTTCATACTGGACTGGACCTGACTTAAACTCCGGAAGTTATCATATAAGACCGTCACTGATAACTTGGAGTTGAGTCACTAGTTGATGATCAAATGGATATTCGATCTAAGTCCTGAGTGATCTTGAGTCCAAGCTGCTGGCTTGATTGTTCTTTGATTTAACCGTTAAAGAACACGAAATATTACCGCTGTTCCCAACACTATTATTTTGGGAACATGATAGTCAGCAGTAAGGGTAGCTTGGTCATAGACATGGGCATCACACAGCTCTCTTCAGAGTGA
The DNA here is from genome assembly GCA_954871525.1 of Parietaria judaica. Classification (NCBI taxonomy): domain Eukaryota; kingdom Viridiplantae; phylum Streptophyta; class Magnoliopsida; order Rosales; family Urticaceae; genus Parietaria; species Parietaria judaica. Next base: position 56,998,445 of record OX940860.1, on the reverse strand, counting down.
TGATGATTCCCTTGATTGTCGGTGGTGAGAAGTGAGAGGTACCCGTGCGCAACTTATGAATCGAAACCATAAGTGGGTTACTCATAATATTACTGACTGAGTCAAGGAAGAAAATGCAATGAGGGGCATAACGGTAGAAACCACCTGCTCGTGTGTGGATCATCAAGTGAAAGATCAATAACCCGAATTTGATTGTATCAATGGACACCCTGCTGTTATAAAGGGAATAATATATACCGTATCACTAAAGAGTGCAGCCTCGGGTCTATAGTTGAATCACTTCGAGGTTTGACGAACAACTAGCAGTTCGTTGGAGCTTAAGTGATAAGGGTCCATGGTCCCCAGGATAGCTCCGTAACGGATGATACGTACGTGATTAAAATACATTCTTGATAATGTTTAATCATTTGGCTTGACTTATAAAACTGAAAGGTCTGTGGCAGACGTCAGATAGTTTTATCGTTAGCGTGGCAAAAGTACCATATTTTGGTACACGAAATTAACTGATAAAAGAAAGTTAGAATTTAGATTTTCTATCAGCACCATGTTGTTGGAAATTAAATTCTAAGCAACTTTGCTTTTTGAACCAAGTCATTTCGACTTACGGTTAGTGATTTATGGATTTTCTAAGTTTGTGATCGGTTCGATAAACTTTGAAATTAAATCACATGTCACGAATTTAAATGATGGTGTGGCACCATGACATTTTAATGTGTGATATTGAGATCAGGAAATATTAATATAATTTAATTATTTGGATTTAATTATTAATGTCTTATTAATAATTAATTAATAATTAATAGATTTATATTAATAAATAAAAATATATATTTATATATATTTATAAGTGTAAATTCGAATTAGGGTTTCATAATATGAAACCCTAGGCAATTCGAATAACATGATTTGGTCTTTCCATATTTGCGGCATAAGTACCAAATGTTTTGGTATCTTGGCAAATCCCTAAAATCAATTTAATCCATTGGATCGGTTATGATTTAATATCAATCGTTGGATTAGGATATTGATAAATTCGAATTTAATAACTTGGTAACCAAGTTTCATTTTTCGAATTTGGTTAATTAATTATATCCGTTAGATCGGTCTAAGATTTAATCTTTACCGTCGGATTGGAAATTAATTAATTATATATATTTATATAATTTTCGAATTATAGGTTAAGGATAAAATCGAAATTGTTTTTAATAAATCTTTTTATATTTGATTTTATCCTAAACTAATTTGATCCATTAGATCGGTTTAAAGATTTATCTCAACCGTTGGATCTATATAATAATAATTCGAATTTTATTATAAATATATATGATAATTCGAATTTTATAAAGATAAGAAGATAAGATTGGATTTTTCATTTATCCAAATCTTTCTTATTTAATTAAATCCCTAATTAATTATATCCATTGGATTTAGATGAGATTAAATCTGGACCATTGGATTAAGATAATTAATTATATTTAATTATAAGAAATTCGAAATTAGGGAGAGAAATTCTCCAATTCGGTTACGGTTTGAGCCTATATATAGGAGGCTCATTCTACACATTTTACACGCCTTTCCCCAGAGAAAAATTCGAACTCTCCCTCTCCCTCAGGGTCTGCGAATTTTCTCTCTGATCTCTTTTTTCTGGTTCGGCTTAGGAGACTATTTCTCCGCAAGCTTAAAAAGAACCATCAGTTAAAATTTTACGACGGAGTCCTGCCGGCGAAGCCCACGCTTCGGTACGAGGATTCCAGGAGAATATCCCGGAAGATCACGGGAGTTTCCCTCAGCATCGGCGGAGCCCTGCCCGATTCAGAACACGCAGCCGGAAGTCGTCATAAGAGGTACGGCCTTATGCATTGGGTTAATAAATGCAACCATTTACTGCTTTTTATTTATTTCCTATTATGACTAGTTTATTAATAATGATTTATGAATATTAAATTACATAATATTTATCAGATCTTGGTATATGGTTATTATCCGATATCCGGACCGTTGAACGGATAACAAGTTTTTCCGCTTTAAAATAATTTTTTAAATGTTACCCGGACGGTTCGGAGGTATAATTCGTGATAATTTACACGGAATCCGAGACGTGATTTCCAACATAAATAATACTTCGTATTTTTTTTTATAGTAGGGGGCTATCTGTTGATGTGCAAATTCATTCCATAATCGGAATTATAAGGTCATTAATTAAATTTACAACCTATGTAAATTAAAACCAAAGTTGTGAATATAATTGAGTATTCATACAGTTGGGCTTGCAAGATACATAGCCCAGGGGCCCAATAGACACCTAACATTGTTGAGGCTCGATTAGAGTCAAAAAGCCCAAAAGGCAAAGGTCCATCTCGAGCAGAGAATGCTCAAAAGAGATGCGAGCTGAAAAGCTTCTAAAAGACAAAAAACCCGAGCAGAACTCAAAAGCCAACACTTGGCCAAAACCCCAGCCCGATCAGGCCTGTCGGCCTAAGGAACCCAAAGATCGTCCCGGGCAGAGACTGCCGAAAAAGGATCCGAGCAGAGATAAATGAAATACCAAAACACGAGCAGACCAAGTCAACAGCCTTGATTCAAACCTCAAGAGCCCAACCAGGAAGATCGCCACGACCAAAATTCAAACCCCCACGATGTCAAGTCAAATTCCACCATTGCGCAATCCTCTCAGAAAGTGGCCCACGTGTCAGCTCGACAGCAAGTCAAGCTCTGAACTCGAAGCCACCATCAACGTACACTTCCAACGGGCAGAAACTGAAGGCCTATAAAAGCAAGAAGACAACCCTATCACACGCACGCAAGTATTTACTTCGAGGGAAAAGAGTATGTGAGATTTGTATTTTTCAGTGTTTTCGTCTTCTTTTTTGATCATCTTGGAATCGGCTTGTAATTCTGGTTGATATTTTTCAAATCAATATACTTACAGAGGACGTAGTCAACTACCGCATTGGGACGAACCTCTCTAAAAAACCTTTGGTGTTTTGTCTTATTTTTTATATTTTTGTTATTGTCGAAAGTATTGACAACGTGGAGGTCAGGATCCACAAAGTTCTTAGCATCCTCAAATCGAAATCCCATTCACAATTCACGTGACTTTTGGTGTGCGAAAACACGTCAAGATCTGTATTTATTTTATTTCGTGTGCTATTTGTTTCGTATACTGATATAAATTTGTGTTACTTCTAACGAGCTCAATGATAAAAGGTGTTTTAGTTTCTATGGATCTAAGAGTCTTATGAAAAAGAAATTATATTGAATCTATTTCCATTGCACTTATAAATGGATGTAGAGCCTCATATCTCATAACACTGTTTTTGTAATGATCCTAAAGGCTCTTCTAATGTTTTTTTGTTCATAGATCTATTGAGCAAATCTCTCTGTTATTTAATTTATCTAATGTTTCATAAACATCTATATATGACCTCTTGTTGCCGGATGCCGAATGGTTCATGATACCGGAATGGAAGGAACAAAATCCCGACAATTCAAGACACGATTTCTAGCCTTCTCTTTATTTTTCTTGTTTTGTTCTGCTTTGAAGTTTGTGGCATTTGTTGCCTTTATCGGTTAAGGTTTTTTTTTTCTTTTTCCCTTAACCCTATTTATAAAGGGCTGTATGATTTTGAAATTCTTTAGTTTTGAATGAAATTAAAACTGAAACTTGTGAGTTTCCCCAAATCCAAAATTCGTGAGTGAGCGTTGAATTTGATGTCCGAGAGCCGCTATTCGTGCGTGAATCAACGGTAATTGGATGCCCGGAGTCTAGCATTTCGTGCGCAAATCAATATGCGAATGAAGGTTCTTCGATCGGATATTCGTACGCCGAAGCAACGATTGAGTTCGATTATCCCGGTAACTTTATTTATCTAGTTTGATTTTCTACTTCTATTTAAACCCGCTGCTCTCCCTCCCCAAACCGTAGGTTCTTCAGCGTTAAGTCTAGTTGGCCAGTCGATCTAGGAGGTGGACAGCTTCGCTATTCCAACAATCACACTTTGACACTGAAGGTAACTATTTTTCGCAACTCTCTCATTTGGTGCCTATATTCAAGAATTTAAAAATTTAATAACCAATCTTATTTTATCTCAGAGTACATCATATCATTATCTGATGTTGAACAATGATCGAGTACATGTGGGAACAAGTTAAGAGAGAGAGAACGCCTTAACCCTTTTATTAATTTAACATTGGTTACATGAAGTGATGCCCAGAATGAAATCCAACTGTAAGCTGTGATCAGTAATGATTTTTAGCTCGATCACGATAGAATCTTAATTTAAACAAAGAGTCGAGCGGAGTTCTAAATGAGTAATTGTAATAGAGGAAATCCATAACTTCATTAAATGTTTTAGCGGGTACTAAAAAGACATAGTATCCCAGTTCGAGAAGCACTCCAATACCGGCATTTTCTAAGAAAATTGATAGAATCTGCACCATGCATCAGTTCCATCTCCAAACTCAATATTTGAACATCAACAACAAAAACCGATTCCTTCTTGTGCTTATCACATCTTACTAGTTCACTAACTTCTTTCTTCTCTTCAACTTCAACAAACTCATTGCTTTGTTGATGAAGCTTTTGATTTTGCACCACTTTCTTCAATACTAAGTCGCCGCAAGGCTGAAATTGTTAGTGAATGTGTTAAACTCGACAAAAAAAAAAACAAAAAACTTAGTGCGAAAAATTGAAACAAGTATCCTCACCTCAAGAATTCTTACACATAAATGTAAATATGTTTTTCGTACCTGAATTTTGGGATAAAGAGGCTGTGAATCGGGTTTTCTGTGTTTGATTTTAATATTTTCCCGTACCCCCATGTCACACCAATTCAAACCGTGCGAATTTTTGACTTCCCAATAGTTTCTGCCAAAACTTGTTCCGAACCCTACTATCAACATAGTATGGATGCTGAAAATTGACGTCTCTTTTTCTTGTAAACCCGTGTCGTGTTCCGAAAATGGATTGTCGAGATCCTAAATTATCACCAAAATTATATGAGTAACGTCTAACGGAAAAAAACGCAACTACAAATAAAGTTTAAGACACGTACCCAAGTATTTAACGTATGAAATCTTCTTTCAATCCAAAATGAAGCTATTATTGGCTTTTCAAGCACAACATTTGGAATGGTAGTTTCTCAAAACTTATCACTTCTCCAGGTGCGACTCTGCGAAGAATGTTTATCATATTGCACCACCGGCCTGTATCGATTCTAAAAGAAAAACAAACATTATTACTTTATATATTATGCAAAATTATTGCATATTTAATACTTACCCCACATGATTGACTATCAAAATCGCAGAGCAGTCAGCGATAAGGACAATTCGCTTCGAACGGAAGTCCATATTCTCTAATATGATCAAGTGCTTTCCCCATATAATATCCATCTTCCATTATGAGTTTAGCTTTTTCCTTATCGTAGCCTCCGCGTCCGAGATAACCCACTCTTTTATGCCAGTGATTAATCACCTCTTGAGGTGAAAATTCACATTGCCTAGAGTAACGCCAGCAATGTGTTTGTTAGGATCTCCACGCAATTAGTCGTGGCGACCGCCCAACACGTTGCTGTAATGTCAAGAAATTAGTATTAAGTAGTTGAAAATACAAAATAATAGATGATATTAGACAACAATTCACGGTGTTGTCCTTGGTCAAGGACTGGGCCTAAATCGTGCGGCGTTCTCTTTGTACGGCCTAAAACATACAGAGGCCCCATAGTTTCGCATCGGAAAGTTCGCTCCTGGAATAAGACAGTAAACAATTTTTTACTTTTGCTATATACAAAAAGATAAATATGCTTAAACTACTTACCATTTAATTGAAGTGTGGGTTCGTAATGACGTAGTCACCCAGTTGTACGATCTACATGTAAGAAAAATAGTAATTGAAAATGTCATAAAAGCAAAAACTAAAACCGAAAGTTGTTTGAGGTAGCTACAAAAGACCCTTAAGAGAATATCCAAAAGAGTACATAAGTAGTAACCGAGCTAATTTGAATGCCCTATAATATCCAACACTAATGAGAAATATTCTATAATATTATTAAAGGCGTAAATATCATCAAACTCAATACATTATACAAATAAAAAAAAATCGGAAATTGTGTAAAATACTCAAATTCGGATATTAATGTCTTGTAAATTGGTTTAAAACATCTAAAATGAAGAACAATGTTTATTTGGTTCTAGGAGTTTTAGAATTTAGGATTCAAAGTTTTGGGCGTGAAACTCTGAATGAAGAGGGGTTTAGGCATTCAAAATCGTAAACCCCAATTTTTTGGCGTTTAAAAACTTTTTTATTTTTTTGGATTAAATTTTTTAATCCTAACCGTTGTCTTTTGTCATATACCCTTTAATTATCAAAAGTTTACATGATTGGTCTTTCTTTTTTGTTAAGCTAAGCTCTGGGTTTGTCTTTTCTTACATATTTATTTCTACTATATGTTCCTTGTCTGTAATTTAGTTGAGCGGGTTGCTGCATTGAAGAAATATTATCATGTTTTGAACGCTACTGAGCTACTTCTGTTGGTGCTTGTCTCTAATCATATAATTATATAAATAAGTTGAGTGAAATAGTGTATTGAAAACAACACAGAAAATACCAAACAGACAATAATCAAGAATCTGTAATTATATTGTATTCTTGCTCTAGGGTACCCAATGTATTTCAGCGACAAAATCAACGGGCTATTGTTATAAATATTCTTATTATGTGATTTTTTTCAATCATTTTACATTATTTCTGAACACGAGTCATGTAGGGTTTTTTCATGGGTGATTTGGACGAAATAAGTCGTCACGTACCCACCGGGGTTAGAAGATACAGGAGTGGAGATCTGGAGGTGATCAGTTGTGAAAAATTTGCACTCGGCAAGTTGAACAAAGAAAAGGTAGAAATGTCTTCTTCATTGCAAAGAAATGTGTTTTCTCTTGAACAGTTCTTGGAGATTATGATTAATCAGGGAACGGAGCTAGAGTTTATGAGGGTCGTGGGAGTGAATGGGCTAAATAAAGATGACGTCATGTATTGGATGACTATTGAGGCTTCGGATAAGAAGTTCTATGAAGCCAAAGTTCATGATCATACCCCATTTGAGGGTTTGGAATTGTATTTCATAAGGCCTGCGGTGCATTATCCCCAGAGAAGTGGCAATGCAAGATCACTGCGAGGTTTGTTCCTTTTCCGTAACTTAGTGTACTGATCATGTTTTTTGTTTGATACAAATACCTTCCGTAAATCATTTGTTCCGCCAATTAAGCTATTGTTCAATTGGTTACCGCTCTTTCGTGGAAAGATCAGGGGCATCACTTCCAGTTCACATTGTCTTCTCGTGTCCTAGTAATTTTGGGATGTCAATTCTTTTCAGTTTTCAATGAGTTATCTGTTGGTGATTGATGAATCCAAGGCTTTGTTATTTGTGCATAATGTTTTGTGTGTTTTTCGCCCACATGCTTCATTGATGATTTGAGCTTTATATTCGTGATTGACCGTTACTTTTTCGGTCTTTCTTTTTTTGTTAAGCTAAGCTCTGGGTTTGTCTTTTCTTATATATTTATTTCTAATATATGTTCCTTGTCTATACTTTAGCTGAGCGGGCTGCTACATTGAAGAAATATTATGATGTTTTGAAAGCAACTGAGGTACTTCTGTTGCTGCGTATCTCTAATCATATAATTATATAAATAAGTTGAGTGCAAGAGTGTATTGAGAACAACACACAAAATACCAAACAGACAAAGACATGAATCTGTAATTTTATTGGTTTCAAAGAAAATACCAAACAGACAAAGACATGAATCTGTAATTTTATTAGTTTCAAAGAATAAAATGATGAGAGATTTAATAATCTCCCTGATGTTTAAATGTTAAATAGCAAGCTCACAAGATGGAGTTGATTATCGGTATACTTGTGAATTAATAGCACCGGCACTTTAAATAATAACAAACATGGAATAATAGCAATAGAAATACCTCAATTTTAGTCAATTAATTAGGTTGGCGGTTTACTCAGTAAGAAAAATATGTAAGTTCAGTCAAACAAACTTTAATAATAAAAACCAATAATAAAGTAAAATTGTGTGGAAGTGAGTGACACATGTCTTCACTAATGATTTTTAACCAAAATTTAGTCCACTAATTTTTAACAAAAAATTACACTGAAGTCTGAACTACTGTTTTATTTTTTCATTTGAAAGAATTTGGATATCCAATCGATAAAGTTGATCAAAACTTTGCAAAAGATGTGCAAAATTTTACAGTCGACAAAATTTCAACACTGAAAACGTTGAAATATATAGCCGATCAGCTGTGCAATATTCTTGCTCTAGGGTACCCCATTGTATTTCAGCGACAAAATCAATGGGCTCTTGTTATAATTATTCTTATTATGTGATTTTGTCAATCATTTTACAGTATTTCTGAACACGAGTCATGAGGGTTTTTTCATGGGTGATTTGGACGAAATAAGTCGTCACGTACCCACCGGGGTTAGAAGATACAGGAGTGGAGATCTGGAGGTGATCAGTTGTGCAAAATTTGCACTCGGCAAGTTGAACAAAGAAAAGGTAGAAATGTCTTCTTCATAGCAAAGCAGTGTGTTTTCTCTTGAACAGTTCTTGAAGATTGTGATTAATCAGGGAATGAAGCTAGAGTTTATGAGGGTCGTGGGAGTGAATGGGCTAAATAAAGATGACGTCGTGTATTGGATGACTATTGAGGCTTCAGATAAGAAGTTCTATGAAGCCAAAGTTCATGATCACACCCCATTTGAGGGTTTGGAATTGTATTTCATAAGGCCTGCGGTGCATTATCCCCAGAGAAGTGGCAATGCAAGATCACTGCGAGGTTTGTTCTTTTTCCGTAACTTAGTGTATTGATCATGTTTTTTGTTTGATACAAATACCTTCCGTAAATCATTTGTTCCGCTAATTAAGCTATTGTTCAATTGGTTACCGCTCTTTCGTGGAAAGATCAGGGGCATCACCTCCAGTTCACATTGTCTTCTCGTGTCCTAGTAATTTTGGGATGTCAATTCTTTTCAGTTTTCAATGAGTTATCCGTTGGTGATTGATGAATCCCAGGCTTTGTTATTTGTGCATAATGTTTTGTGTGTTTTTCGCCCACATGCTTCATTGATGATTTGAGCTTTATATTCGTGATTGACCGTTACTTTTTCGGTCTTTCGTTTTTGTTAAGCTAAGCTCTGGGTTTGTCTTTTCTTATATATTTATTTCTAATATATGTTCCTTGTCTGTAATTTAGCTGAGCGGGCTGCTACATTGAAGAAATATTATGATGTTTTGAAAGCAACTGAGGTACTTCTGTTGGTGCTTATCTCTAATCATATAATTATATAAACAAGTTGAGTGCAAGAGTGTATTGAGAACAACACACAAAATACCAAACAGACAAAGACATGAATCTGTAATTTTATTGGTAATCTGGAGCTGGAATGTGGAGCATCCATTCATTAGGAGAGGGTATGAAAAGCTGGAGCAGCAGTGGGGAGGGTATGAAAACCTTTTCTTTTTTTTAATTATTAGGGTTTGAGCCTCAACTAGAGGTGTCAAGTTTGTCGGTCTGCAATGAATGGTTTTAGAGTAAATCAAATTTCAACACTAAAAACGTTGAAATATATAGCCGATCAGCTGTGCAAAATTTGCAGTCGGCAAGTTGAACACAGATGAGGTTGAAATCTCTTCATTGCAGAAATGTGTTTTCTCTTTTAACAGTTGTATTGCAAAAGAAATGTATTCATTGTAAATTTGCAGTTGGGAATGAAGCTAGAATTTGTGAGGCTCGTAGGAGTGAAATGAGTTGCATTGCATTATAAATAACAGCTTTTGAGGGAAAAAAAATTCAAAAATAAGAGGAAGAAAAAAAATCAAACGGTAATGCTAACCCTAGATAGTAAAATGTAGCTACTGATTCCAAATCAATCCAAGAGAGAAACCCGTGGGTTTACCTATTTGAAATGAAAACTCGAGCACTTAGTTTGTAATCTGGAGCTGGAATGTGGAGCATCCATTCATTGGGAGAGGGTATGAAAAGCTGGAGCAGTAGTGGGGAGGGTATGAAAATCTTTTTTTTTTTTTATTAATTATTAGGGTTTGAGCCTCAACTAGAGGATTCAAGTGTGCCGGTCTGCAATGAATGGTATTAGAGTAAATCAAATTTCAACACTGAAAACATTGAAATATATAGCCGATCAGCTATGCGAAATTTGCATTCGGTAAGTTGAACACAGATGAGGTTGAAATGTCTTCATTGCAAAAATGTGTTTTCTCTTTTAACAGTTGTATTGCAAAAGAAATGTCTTCATTATAAATTTGCAATCGGGAATGAAGCTAGAATTTGTGAGGCTCGGAGGAGTGAAATGAGTTGCATTGCATTATAAATAACAGCTTTTGAGGGAAAAAAATCCAAAAATAAGAGGAAGAAAAAAAAAATCAAATGCTAATGCTAACCCTAGATAGTAAAATGTAGCTACTGATTCTAAATCAATCCAAGAGAGAAACCTGTGGGTTTACCTATTTGAAATGAAAACTCGAGCACTTAGTTGGTAATCTGGAGCTGGAATGTGGAGCATCCATTCATTGGGAGAGGGTATGAAAAGTTGGAGCAGCAGTGGGGAGGGTATGAAAATCCTTATTTTTATTTATTTATTAATTATTAGGGTTTGAGCCTCAACTAGAGGTGTCAAGTGGGCCGGTCTGCAATGAATGGTATTAGAGTAAATCAAATTTTAACACTGAAAACGTTGAAATATATAGCCGATCAGCTGTGCAAAATTTGCAGTCGGCAAGTTGAACACAGATGAGGTTGAAATGTATTCATTGCAGAAATGTGTTTTCTCTTTTAACAGTTGTATTGCAAAAGAAATGTCTACTATCTTATCTGAAATAATTCTCCCATCATTGACTAACGTAGTCAATTATGTCTTTATTCTAGCAAAGAATATTTATGATGGTCTAAACCGAATACCGAATTCAGTTAGAGGGTTTACCTTACCAATCATAGGCACGGGTTAGGTTATTATCTTTTCTATGTTCAAGTTCTAGTAATATCTCAGTATTGAACTATATTTAAATACATAGAATTACTCCCTTGTAATTCTAGCGAAAATACTGATTGTGAACAAAAGATAATTTATAAGTGAACAAGTCACTTATTATGGACTACTGTTGTTAATATTCCAATCCAGAGTGTTGTTCGACAACGACATGATGGGGTGCGACATAGATAATTGACATGAATGAAACATTTATTAAAACTTATATAGGAGAATGTTTAGAGAGAAAGATTTTTGGAATAGTATACTTTTGCATTGTATTGAAGGATAAACATAGGAAAAATCCTTACTTACTACTCTCACGGTAATTTAGCAACTGATACGTGGTTGCAGCTTCTCCAGCAATACTAACCACGCACTAGCTAAACAGAGTTTAGTCTCAACTCTATTAATTCACGAAAACTTACCAAAATTTCTCACGTGAACTAACCACCCACTTTAGAATAGCCATGCAACGAATTGAATCATCACATGCAAGAGCAACCCACTCGTTTTCGGTTCACAGACTAAACTCAAGCAGTCACCGCCCTTAGGGGGCCAGATCTAGCTGACACACGGCCGTTGAAATACATCTGATCACCTTATCTATAAACAGACCAGTACGGTGACTTATCAGCCGCATAACAGAAACCTTTCCGTAGGAGGCCAGATCTAGCTGACACAAGGTGTTATGCAGCCTGTCGTTGTACCGGCAACAAATGGAGACCTTTCTACGCTAAACTCTTGCTATTTTGACTACAAATGTTTTAACCATCTAGATAAACGTTGTTATCTAGGCATGAGCTCTAAACTAGGAACTTACATTTTAATTATTTGGAATTAAAAAGAAATCCTATCGTTTTATAGCTCATAATAAGCTTCCCATTAATGACCCATTAATAAGCTTATTTCTAAGTTATTATCATATACCAAGTATACTAAGAACCTAGAATAAAATCATATATTAATTACGGTAGTGATAGACTGAGGTGTGTTCTCCGGGCAGATGGGAGGGGTCCCTAACCAGTCACCCATAAGTGGATGGTGAACTGGCCCCGCTTTTGATTCCCTCTTTCTTGACAAGAACACAATCCTCAAGAATTTTTCCGCAATTAATAATGAAGTTATTTATCGATTAATTATTTACTATCTATTACTCAATCGAAACCGCTCATTAAAACCCAATGTTACATAGACCACTATGTAACATAAACGTGTTAGGAAATTGGATTAATAATTAAATTATTATCTAAGGAATATCTTATCAAAATGTCAATAATTAAATATATCCATTAAAGGAATTAACTATTCATTTTAATAAATTAATAAAGCAAATAATTAATTTAGAACTAAAATTAATTATCCATTATTAATAATTAATTAGACAAACTAATTAATCTGATTTTTATTTTCTTAGAGTTTCTAATAAATTAAAATAATTAAATTATTTCAATTTATTATTTCCAACGCGCTTCGGGTCAATTTAAAACAAAATATTTTTGACCCGAACTATATTGAGTTCGGGTAAAAACCCGAAACCAAAACTGAACTAAAATAAAAAAAATAATTTTGGGTCAGGCGCGTGTTAAACACGTGCCCGACAGCGCGTGTAGACTGGTCCAGCCACGCTGGACCACATGGCAGACTCCCGCTGATCCACTTCAAGTGGACCAGCCACCCACCAATCAACGCTGGGCCTTGGGCCCAGCTGCTCGTGTGATAGGCCCACATGGGCTTGCGCCACAGGAGAAGCTCGCTGATTGGCGACTTTGTGAGTGAGCGTTGTTGGCTGCTGAAGAAAATCAGCACCAAAGCCAACAAGACTTGTCGCTGGTTGGAAATAAATCTGTGCCACATGGCGCATGGTGAGCCATGCTCAGGTTGTTCCCAAAGTCTGGGAGTCGCACACACTCAATCGAAAAACAAATTCGATTGTACACTGGCTTGGCATAAACCCTAATTTGCGATTGGGTTTTGACTTAGGTCAAAATCCGATCGCGAAACCCAATTTTTAAAGATCGGGTATATTTATATTTTTAAAATAAAATTAAAAATGCCAGAAAATACAAAAATAATATTCTAAAATATTAATAAATTATTTTCACTAAAAATCAATTCCAAAATAATTCTCAAAATTATTATCCCTAAATTAAAATTAATTATTGATCTTAAATCAGGGTTCTGATACCAATTGCTGGAATCGATATCGCTCAGACACCGATTCCGAGTCGTATCTGCGGATCTTGACCCGAATCGGTCAGTGCCGACTCCTAAGAAACTGTAATCTTTGATTGAGGCACACGGTTTGACCTTTAAAAAATTTACGGGGTTAGAGTCCCATACCAATAACCATGTCAAACCGTCTGTATCAAAATCAACTTACAATTAATTTCCCAAGATCGTGATGAATTAATTAAATTTAATTTATTAACATGTTTGTTGGTTTTAATCTGAGCCTTGAGTAAAAGTGAATAATCTCATAATCGATAAATACAAGAACGTGTACCTTTCACCTTTGACGATTCTGTCTGCGTTCTTTGATCTTCAAGAACTCTGTGCCTTCTGATCCACATGCTCTTTGCGATTTTCTGTGAGAAGATAGCTCCCAATTGTCTTCCAATGTATGACTCCGGGATTACGTTGCTAAGAGCGTGGGCTCTTCTAGAATAACCTCTAAACCCTAAAAGCAAAATCCCAGGAAGAATTTTCCCTGAGAAATTCGCAGGAACTGAGAGAGCTAGAGAGAAAGGCGTTTTTCTGAACTTTTTAGGATCTATTGTGTGTGATTTAGGGTTCCAGGGATCCCCTATTTATAGGCAGCTGATCCCAACCACTTTGGAGAGATTATCTCAACTGTTAAGGTCGGATTTGGTCAAATCCATCCTCAACACAACTTGTGTCGTTTCGTCCATAAACGACATAAGGGAAGGAGAGGAAGCTCATCGCCCGAGGGGGCAAACAAGGCGTATCCCTGAGGAAGACTATCCTCGAGGAGGATTATCTCCGAGGAGGTTCAACCGCGAGGAGGTGTGGCCACGCGAGAGTAGGTTGCGATGAAGTGTCCCATCACGTTCGACGATGAATTTCGTCATGATGGTTTATGCAGGGCCGAATGACGGCTGACGAGATGTGCATTTAATGAAGCCGACCTAGTCACTCGATGAGAAGCATCAGCGACGAGGCTTGCAGAGCCGAATGACGGCTGATGAGATGTGCATTTAATGAAGCCGACCTACTCACTCGATGAGAAGCATCAGCGACGAGGCTTGCAGAGCCGAATGACGGCTGACGAGATGCGCATTTAATGAGGCTCACCTACCCATAATGACAGTCTGCTCGGAAGTGACATAAAGCAGGGATTATCCATGCTTCCCTCCAATCACTCTGGGAAGCGAATGATTAAAGGAAGAAAAAGGCGGGAAAGAAGAAAGGTGACATAATGTAAACTCTATAAAAGGCAAGATAAGCCTCATTTGTAAAGGTTCGGAAAAATAGAGAAAAAGGCACGGGAAAGAGAGAGAGACCCTGTAATAGAAAGGCTACGCCAAAGAGAGAATCTTGGTTCATGATCATTCATCTGTCCAGCTATTCAACGAAAGAAAACCGAGCTCATATCGGAAAATATAATAAAACAGAGATATTCACTGATTATTGTTATTAATTGGTTGTTTGTGATTATTTCTGTGACTGGAAAAGGGCGGTGAAAATCGCCCTCTACATCAACCAATTTGGAGATATTCACTGATTATTGTTATTAATTGGTTGTTTGTGATTATTTCTGTGACTGGAAAAGGGCGGTGAAAATCGCCCTCTACATCAACCAATTTGGAGATATTCACTCAATGATTTGATTTAATGATTAAATCAAATAAAGAATAAATCCAAATCAAATCTTTTCAGAAAATACCCTAAAAGATTTAATAAATCAAATCTTTATATTTTCAAGATTTTAAATCACTATAACCATAATTCGAAAATCATTATGATTATTTTCTTAATTAAATATTCTAGGAATTAAATCCAATATTTAAATTTCTCTCAAATTGGCAGGTATAAACAGTGGCTATTTCGGCCTTCGCCGAAAAACTGTTTTGACCATAACTCTCAAACCGTATATCAGAATTGCACGATTCAAAATGATAAATTAACAGAATTTGATTTCCCATAATCCTAGAATTATCTAGGGGTCATATTCAACTATCAATTTTTCACATTCCTGGTCAGTACCAAAAACTTTGGTACTTTTGTCACTTTAGGTTAATCAGAGAATTCGTGACAACAATCACGAATCACTCTTGATTGGATCTATTCAATGTTTAACTAATATAATAAACATATTTGCGGTTTCATCCTTATGGAGCTACAAAGGGGACAAATGGACAACACACCCGAGCTACGATGAAAGTGTAGAACTTTCACCAACTTCGGTAGCATTCCACTATAGCGCGAAGCTGAACTCTCAAGTGTGTATAATTATATCTTCCTGATCACAATTATATCTAAAGTGTGTATATTATTACCGTTCTGCCTTTTTTATGACACTACCTTAATCTATGATTTATTGCAAACTACTAACTTATCGAGTTATGAATCCGTAAGCTGGCCATGAGTACTTATTTGCTTCCCATAAAATCATAATAAGGAAATCATAAAGTTATTATCCATATCTGTAATATGCAGTTTACTACGGCCAACCTTCCGATCCCAAAATAAAAGTGTTAGGGATACTTGATTGCAAACTGAAACGATTAAATCAAAGATCGTTTAAGTTAAACCGTATAAACCCACATTACCTCAGGACATCAACCGATCTCATCTAATCATCTTAGCGACCTTATCGTACTTTCATCAGTGACGGACTTACATGATGATTTCGGATATAAGTTAATCCCTGTCCAGTATGAAGACACTTCATACCCGATGAACTTACTAGTGCATGGACAGCACTCTGACCCGGTAATAGGTCATCACATAAATGTGATTTATTAAGTTCACCAGTAGTCGTTCTCAATCAGAAGTTCTCACTTCCAATCTAGACTATGGACCAATTTTAAGTTCTTTATTTATTTATGTTGGTCAAACCTCCTCACACAAAGACCATGTGTGATGACTTTAACATAAATGCAAAAGTTTAAAGAACTAAGGATCAAACATTCAATTTGATAATTAAATCTATAATCCGTAGATAACTATATAAGAGTAACATTAATAAGAACATTTCATTCTTAGGTGAACGACCATAATCTTATACAAGCGGGATTAGCATCTGAATAGAGGGCACATACCAAATATGTCCAACAAAATTAACATAATAAGCATCATCTTTTATTCAACGACTATGGTCAAAATCTTTTACAATAAGGGATAAACAGCTTGTTTAAGGACATATGTCCAACAAAATGACCGTCATATGTTGAGTGAATAATGATTTTTTAAGTCTCGATTTGAGATTAATTAAATTAATAATTCGTTTAATTTGTAAGATAATTTTTTAAAAAAAATATGTAAGTCTCAATTAATATATATGATTTAGTATAAAAATTATAATATTACATAATTAATTATAAAATCACTATATAAATAACATATAACAGTACATAATTAATTGTGAAATTACTGTAAATTAAAAAAATTGCATTTAATATGACATAAATCTGTCTTTGAAGCAAGTTTTGCATGAAAAAAAAAAATTATTATTGGCCATTATAATGTTTGGAAACGAAACTTATATTAATACATAATGTCGATATTTCTTATTCACCGAAATAACGGGATAGAGACTCCCTTTTAGGGAAATTCGTGGAACTAATTTTTTTTTCTTTTCAAATTCACACCCTTATAATTCCTTCCATGATAGTACAGGCCTTTCCTTGCAAAAGCACCCTCTGATTTTCTTCATCCATATGAAGCTTCATCACTCCTCCTCTTGGCGATGCCTGCGTGTATATTAAAACTCATTCATAATCTAAATAAATATATCCAATATCTTAAATTATATAAAAATAAAATCAAAGGAAGTGATTTCTAGGTTAATTCCGGAGCGATTTAATTACAAGTCGATACGCCATACGTCATGATCAAGTGCAATCGAGAAGTGTAACATTAAAAGAAAATAATTGCGGTATATGTATCAATATTTTTCAAAATAGTGCGGGAGATTCCCAAACTTTCAGTCGCGCTAAATAAATACCCAAAAGCGTTAATCATGTATAGTTGATTTCATCTCATATGTCTTCATTAAAGTTAAGTTTTTTTTTTTTTCAGCACTTGTAGTATTAAGCTCATTTAAGAGCGAGTTAATTACAAGTCGATACGCCATGATCAAGTGCAATCGAGAAGTGTAACATTAAAAAAATCAAAAAATTACGGTATATGTATCAACGTTTTTCAAAATAGTGCGGGAGATTCTCAATAAATACCCAAAAGCGTGATCATGTATAGTTGATTTCATCTTATAGTTTTTCCTTCGTTTTCTGACTTTGCAAGTTAAATACTCAATTTAATTTGACATTACAAATAACTGAGTATTATTGGAACAAAGTAAAAACACAAATGAAGTACTAAACTACTGACTGACATCAATTATAATAAAATGCACGAAAGACACCGATAACAGCTAGTTCTATATATAGTTTTAATTTAATTAGGCAATATTATAGGGAGTATATTAACCTGATATGCAACAAGATCAGACTTGCCCAACTCCTTGCTCCAATAAACTGCCAAAGCACAATGTGCACTCCCACAAGCTTGGTCCTAAAAACAACCACCAATTTACTTATTTTTCTTATTTTTCAATGAGATGATAAACTTGTTTATTTTACGACTTTTCCATCGACCAGTTATGTATTTTGTCCCATATTTGAAATTGTGTATATGTCTAGGGGTGACAATATAAGGCCAGACGCGAGATCTAACTTAGTAATGATACGAGATAATTGAGGTCGACTTTAAATGGACAAGCGTTCAATTGTGTCTTAAGGAACAACATATTCATGTCATGCATTTACTGTCTGTAATTATGTGTTTAACGTTGATCTTTATTTTATGAGTTATGTCGTTCTATCGATAAATACATAATATTACTGATCAGTGAGTTGAAGAAATAATTAGTAGTTAAATGAGTCAACTAGAGAAGCAAATTATTACTGATCAATGAGTTAAAGAAATAATTTGTTTATCAAAGTCCTACAATTAGTAGTTAAATGAGTCAAAATAGACACGATTAACATAGTTTAAAAATTGGCCAGACTTATTTACTTCTATTAATAAATGCAGTAGGTCCTCGATGTATATGTAAAATTAGTCAAAAATGTTTGAAACGGGACGCAAATACGAAATACCACTTATATATACAGTCTAAATTTTATAATTAATATTTTAGAAACATTGAATTTTATTAATTTAGATTGAGATTAATTTATCGACTCGGCAATTTTACAGGTTTTTTTTTTTTTAATAGTTTTCTGTCGACAACTCCATGGTAAATTGTTGTAGTAAAAAAAAAAAAAAGCAAACATAGTAATATCTTGGCTAGTGGATTGATAAAAATCCCATCGGTCAGGATTTAAAAACTACCTTAAAGAAAACCTTGCAGAAAAGCAAGCGACACATCGCTAAGCATGAT
Source organism: Parietaria judaica (assembly GCA_954871525.1). Lineage (NCBI taxonomy): Eukaryota > Viridiplantae > Streptophyta > Magnoliopsida > Rosales > Urticaceae > Parietaria > Parietaria judaica. The sequence continues at coordinate 56,979,761 of OX940860.1, read as the reverse complement.
TTTACTATGTCGATCTTGTAACGACGGCAATTATTACAGAGTTGGCGGTGACAAATTGTAAAATGAAAAACACCCATAAAAATTCCAAAAAGTTCAAAAAAAAAAAAACATTTTGTTGTCGACTTGTCAATGTAATTCCTTTATTTTCGAACTTTGATATTATTATCTTATCGGAATCGGTATTTTTTTTTATTCAAAGTCATGTCAAGTCTGGAGAAGATTTTAGAGAGGTTATTAATTAGTTTTTCTAGTATTAATTTATAGAGATTATATATATACATCTATATATATATATGAAAGAAATCATAAACAGAGACATCACATATACGTTACCTCATTGACTTTGAGCTTTGGGGCAAAAAACCTGCTCTGAAAGTCAAAGCCACTCTCCGGTGGAGAGACTCCGGTGACGACTATTCCGACTCCTGGGCATTTCTCTATTGCATCGAAGTCCGGCTTCACTTCTGCCACACATTTCGCTGAAGGCAACACAACCTGGAAAAATAAAAAATAAACATAACGAACTTATCTTTAAAATTTCTTATAGGTGAAATTGGATTGGAACCGGCATTATATATTTCAATTTTGTTGAATTGAATTGATCAGGAACCGGAATATTGCGGCCACGATAATCTAAATTTTTTTTATAACCAATATCTGTAAAATCCTCGAACTTTTGCTAATTAGTCAAGACCAAGAGATGAAAAATAAAAAGCTAAATAAACCTAAAAATAAAATAAAAAACGACATAAGTAAATAAACCCTAAAGATTAAAAGAATTAAACTCTAAATCCTAAAAACCGGAAGAAAAAAAAAAAGAATTATACGAAGCTAAAAATCAGTCCTGGTCTAGGTTTCAAAATCATGACTGGTAAAATTAAAACTTCTGGATTTTTATTAAAACCAAATCGATATAAAATCTTCACTAGGTTTATTTTAGTTAATATGCATCGATCGAATAAAAATTGGGATCCCTTACTATGATTTTGTCCATGGTGGTTCTTCTTATGGCAACGATGGGAGTTTCTTCTCCCAATCCCTTCCTAATCAGCAATGCATCGGCAGCAGAGACGGATTCGTTACTTGTGTCGCAAGGTAGGTTCATTTCGATGAAGAAACCTTCGTTCGATTCACCACTCTGGGTCTTCGAGTGATCCGGAACTCTTTTAGCCGTTAGAATTCCACAGAGTGTGGCAAATTCGATTGTGTCGGAGTCTATTTTTCCAGATGTGAAGAGAGCGTGTGCTGTTGCTAGGGTTCCGTGGCCGCAAAGCTCAATCTGTGGAGCATAAACAAATACAAGGAAGAAAAAATCGGTGGGTTATTTCGATAAAATTTTGTTATCTTTTCGATATTTCGGAAAATCAATCACTTCATTTTATTATTGATATTAACATATTTATTATAGCTATTCTTACGAAATTAGACTCACGTACCTTCTAAGTAACGGTCAAATAATAATTTTATTTAAATAACGGTTATAGTTGATCGGGGCGATTAATCAAGTTGTCTTTTATAATTTTCAGAGTAAATTTAACGTAAAATATGAGATCCGGAATCATACCTCAACTGCGGCGGGAAGGAACCATCTAAGACCAAACCTCGGAATCGGAGACGGGGTAATGTTCGAATCCGGTTGAGTTAGTCGTGTGACGAAACACGTGATGATGATGTTGAACTCGGTGGTGATCGATTGCAGCCATTGCTCGTCTTTGGTTTCGTCCAGAAAGCAAATCGCCGCCGGGTTTCCCTTGAACGCCGAGTCAGTGAACGCGTTGACCTGGACCTCAACTCAGTCAATATTGTTATACAAACACAATACACGTATACATATATATATATATATATAGATTACCAGAGAGTATTGGACTGGATTCATGGCCATTGGCTGTTTAAGGAAGAGAGCAACAATATATGTTTTGACTGTTTGGATGTTACGACTCAAAGTCAACGATCTTGTGCAAATGTTTCGTCCTGAATTCTACAGCGTATATATAGAGAGTTTTTTTGTCGTATTGGTCTTTTTTTTTCGACACTATTCTGCTTCAAAAAGAGTAGAAATTCTTCTTTTTTAAAAAAAGAAAAATATAATTTTAGTGTTAATTTAGTCTCTTCCTTCGAGATATAGCTGAAATGATTTTTGTTTAGTTTTAGCAGGGATTTAATCCGCTGACCTTCAGTTAACGAAAAATTAATAATTTATGAATTTATAAATATATTGTATTTTTAAAAAAATTATGTAGTAAGTAACTAAAAATATATTTGACTAATCCCCAAAATCATTAATTTGATACTAGTTCAAACTAAAAATAAAAATAAAAAATAAATGTACTTTTATAAAAGAGTGGCCAAATTCGCACATCTCTCATAAAACATAACCAATAACTATGTACAATATACACCAAAAAGTTATATTATATATATATATATATATATATATATATATTGTAACTTTAAAAATGAATATATATCTTTTTTATATATACTATATTATTTTGGATAAATATCGTCAATACCCCCTAAACTTTGATTATACTTACAGCTAGCACCCTAAACTATGAAAATAGCATCAACGTCGTATGAACTTTGAGTATTCTTTAGCATTTGCACTGCTTGTACTTTGAAAATAGTACAAATACACTCGTAAGTTTTCGATTTTGACTATTAACTTTTAATTTTGTTAAAAAATGTAATTAAAATTTAACAATTATTTAGTAACTTTTAGAAACAAAAAAATTACTAACCGTTACATTTTACTACCGGTTTCGGATTAAATGAAGTTAATAGTATTTACAAATTTTTTTCGTATTATTGATTTTATATCGATAAATTAGCCTTGTTTTTCTTTAAAAAAATATATTTGTGAACCCGTAATATTTTATAAATTTTATTAAAATTCCATTTGTTTTTCTATTTTATTGCCGTGTAAGTAGTTAACCAGTACTAAACCCTCGATAACTCATAAAACAATAACGGTTATTATGGGTAACATCGAATCTGAATAATTGTGCAGTTGACTTTTGAAGCGCATTCGATGTGAAATAATATAGGGTAATTCGCTGTTTTTATACCTTTTAACTTTCAATTATTGCAAAAGTATAACCTCAAATTTGAAAAACATCTTCAAAAAGTATACCTTAAAGTCAAAAAAATATTCCATACCTTCCGATAAATTTAATTTTATATAACCCAAAATTCGTCCTTACGAAGAGTTTCCGAATTTTTTTTATATACTCGGAACTGAATAATAAGTACTGGAAAATCATTTGATGGGTTTTGAAGCAATTCAATGGTTGACGATGATGACTTGAAATTTGATACACTTGCCTGTACAAAAGAATGTCCGAGAAATGTTTCTAGTTTAAGATTTGAACAAGCTGCCATCGTTTACTATAATATTGAGATGAAGCTAGGCCCTTAATCTTATCGCTTGGAACTTAAATTTAAGGGATATATTATAATAATTATAGCAAGGTTTGTAAGCTTGTTCAAGTCTTAAACTAGAAACCAGCAACATTTCTCGGATGGATGATTATGATAATATAATACAACAGCATATTTATTCAGATAATATAAACAAAAAACAGAATGTACGTCACGAATTACCACTATTATGATAATGCTAAGCAATAAGATTCACTTCATCTTAATCGAATAACGAAGCAATAAGATTGAGCCTTATATTACGTGAGCTGGTAGGAAGATATTAATGTACGTAACTATTATGGGAATGTTACGTTGGAAACCTCTTCGCAGTTGAAAACGTCGGGACTTGAATCACGCATATGATGCGTTTTCCTAATAGTATTTCGAGCACCCGGAATCGTCTTCGAGTCTGCTTGCAAGAATACCCAGGATAAGACAAGCCTTAATGAACGAAAATCACAAGAAAGTGCGCCTACAAGACGCCACTAGCGCCTCTACGCCCACGCACCCGAGCCGGAGCCGGAGCCGGTGTCGCCGGTGGCGACACCGGCGAGGGCGGCGTTGCGAAAGCGTGAGGTGGCATGGTCTCGCCACCTCGCCTCCACACGGCACACATGTGGCATACTTATCACTATGCCACATGTTGAGCTCACATCACTATTGTTTTCCTTATATATTGCACAAACTCTTTGTAATTAATCAATGTGGGACTTTTCACATTCCCACATTTACTCTCCACTCAACACATTATACTAGCTCATTTATTAGAACATTTATTGGTCATTTATTATTATTAATAAATTCCAACAATCCCCCACTGTTCTAATAATATAAGTATAATTTCCAGAAAAGTAGCAAAGGGTGCTAATACAGTTAGGTATCTTTCGATTTGAACCTGACCTTAGTAAAGACAACACAAGATCGTATCGGAATGTCAGGTAGCTAGGCTTTGAACCTGTTATTCCTTGTGATAAGATCGGTGAAGCCTTACACACACCCTTTAGTAGTTCTTCGCCTACATCTCTCGCTTAGCACCGTTAATGGCCATGTGCTCTTCCTGTCTCGTGAATTTTTCATGAGAGAAACTCCAACTCTCACTTTAAGACGGCACCATCTCTAAATTCATGTAGGTGAAGTTCTTACAGTATCTCTGTTGCTTCACAGATACATGTCCTCATCACTGAACTTCATTAAGAGTTATAAATAACTCAACCCTCCAAATGCAACAGCTAACATTGTGGTACAATGTTACACACATCCAAATCAACGATTTGTTGTTACCCATTAAATCTAAAGTTAATGATTTCCTAACATTAGATTGGGTTGCCACCGTTGTTGGAACTCTTACTCAAGGAGTTTCAGTCCCATACCTCTCGAGGTAGACTTTACTAAATCTCTGCCCAATGGTTTAGTAAAAGGATCAGCTAAATTATAGCTGGTACGCACAAACGAAAGTGAAATGATCCCATCCTTGATCAATTTCCTTATGTAGTCATGTCTTAGACTAATATGTCTAGACTTCCCGTTATACACTTCGTTGTATGCTCTAGCTAAAGTAGCTTGACTATCACAATGTATCGACACTTTCGATATATTGTCCTTAGCCAACGGAGCTTCTAAAAGAAGGTCCCTCAACCACTCAGCCTCTTGACCAGCGGAAGCAAGAGCTACAAACTCTGACTCCATGGTCGAATGAGTAATACCCGTTTGTTTCTTGCTCTTCCAAGAGATTGCACCTCCGGCAAGTGTGAAAACCCATCCCGTCGTAGATTTGTTATCTCAGACACTCGATATCCAACTAGTGTCGGTATATCCTTCGAGTATGGCAGGAAACCTACCATATTGGAGGCCGAGATTTTTGGTTTTCATAAGATAGCCAAAAATTCTCCCGATAGCCTTCCAATGCTCACCGTTGGGGTTGCTAGTAAATCTGTTAATTTTACTAACAGCAAATGCTATATCGGGTCTAGTGCATTACATCAAATACATAAGAAAACCGATAGCACTTGCGTACTCCAACTGAGCCACAGCTCTCCCATTATTCTTCTCAAGTTTAACACTAGGATCAAATGGGGTGTTCACTTCTTTGAACTTCAAATGTTTGAACTTATCAAGCACTTTCTCAACATAGTGTATTGACTAAGTTCATAACCCCCACTGGTTCGCTTAACCTTGATTCCTAGAATCGTGTCAACTTATCCAAGATCTTTCATCTTGAATGTAGAAGATAGAAACCTCTTCGTTTCTAAAATTCCGTTCATCTCGTTGTTAATGATCAACATATCATCAACGTAAAGACAAAGGAATATCACAGTATTTCCGCGCACCTTTGTGTACAAACACTTGTCACAAACGTTGTGAACGAATCCATTTGCAAGAATGACCGAGTCAAACTTCTGATGCCACTGAGTAGGAGCTTGTTTCAAACCAAATAATGATTTGACAAGCTTGCAAACCTTTTGTTCATTCCCCGGAAGTACGCAACCCTCAGGTTGCTCCATGTAAATCTCCTCATTGAGATCTCTATTTAAGAATGCCGTTTTGACATCCATTTGATGAACAAAGAGGTTATGCAATGAAGCTAACGCAAACAGTATCCTAACTGTTGTCGTTCTCGCTACTGGTGCATAAGTATCGAAGTAATCGATCATTTCCTTTTGCCGAAATCCTTTGGCTACTAATCTAGCCTTGTAGGTGTTTAAAGTACCATCAGTATGATACTTTTTTCTAAACATCCACTTACATCCAATGGGTCTCGATCCTTTGGGTAAGTCGACAAGCTCCCAAGTGTGGTTAGACATAATTGAATCCATCTCATTTTGGATAGCATCTTTCCAAAAAGCAGAGTCCCGTGAAGCTACAGCTTCCTTAAAAGTTTTTGGATCATCTTCCACTAGAAGAATGATAGGAATCTTACGAACAAAATTCTCCCTATCTCCTTCTACTAAGTAAAAGGAAATGAGTTGAGAATCTATTTCGTTCGGTCCTAGATCCTTAGCCTTTCGAACTCTCTTGCTAATCCGAAGCTCGGGTTGTTTTTCAACAACCCGTGAAGAACTCTCCTCGCGAGGTTCTTCATTTGTGGGTATCTCAGAATCTTTATTCTTTGTTATAAGATTCTCAAAGAATTCCACATCTCGTGATTCAATTATCACATTAGACTCCAAGTCAAGAAGTCTATATGCCTTACTATTGGCCGCGTAACCTACAAAAGCACATTTAATCCCGCGAGGACCTAACTTGGTCCTTTTTGGATCCATGTTCTTGTAGTAAGCAACGCAGCCCCACACTCTAAAATAACCGATGTTCGGTGCACGACCTTTCCAAAGTTCGTACGGCGAAATACCATTCTTCTTTAAAGGAATCCTGTTCAAATATGACATGCACATAACAAAGCTTCACCCCACAAACTAAATGGCAATTCAGAATGCATTAACATAGAATTTATCATCTCTTGATACGTTCTATTTTTTCGTTCAGCTAACCCGTTCTGTTGTGGTGTACGTGGTGCGGAGCACTCGTGTACAATGTCGTTTTCTTCACAAAACGCATTAAAATCATTTGGGAAATATTCTCCGCCCCTGTCACTTCTAAGGACTTTGATTTTTATTCCCAATTGATTTTCCACTTTCGCTTTATAAACTTTAAAAGCATTAAAAGCTTCGTCTTTATGCTTTAAAAGAAAAACGTACGCGAATCTCGAACAATCGTCAATAAATTAAATAAAATATCGATTGCCCCCTCGGGTTTTCATTCCGTTAAATTCACACAAACCAGAATGCACAAGATCTAACAGAATTGTATTACGTTCAACACTATGAAAAGGTTTCTTAATCATTTTCGATTTAACGCAAATTTCACATTTTTCAAAATCATCAACGTTGCATGAAATTAAACTGGATTTAATTAACCTTTTCATTGTGCTAACACCAATATGAGCTAATCTACTATGCCATAAAGTAATTGAACAATTGAAATACGCAGAAGTAGAAACTTTATTGATAACATTGTCAACGATACAAAGCTTAACCATTCCGTCCGCGGAATAACCTTTACCGACAAATACACCATTGCGGGTCAAGATCAACTTGCCCGACTCATAAACAGACTTAATACCCGGTTTACCCAACAAATCACCACTAACAAGGTTCCTAGACATGTCCGGCACGTGAAGCACGTTGACCAGCGTCACTTTCTTCCCGGAAGTAAAGTTAAGCTCCACGGTGCCGGTGCCGACGATCTTCGAGCGTCCCTCGTTTCCCATCTGAACTTGTTGTCCATCGTTGACTTCAGAATAGGTCTTGAAAGCCGCTTTGTCGTAGGAGACGTGAACAGTGGCACAAGTATCGTACCACCATCCTTGAACCTTGCCTTTGATCGCCATAATTTCGCTCACAGTAGCGACAATGTTGTCATCGGTCTTCGTGGCGTTAGCCTCGTTGTTTTGGGTCTTCCGGACGCGACAATCTCTCGCGTAGTGACCGGGTTTGCCACACACAAAACAGCCGGTTTTGGGCCCTTTCGAAGCACCGGAAGTCTTGAAACTTTTGATCCTTTTTAGGACCGTAAACGTTCTTCTTCTCGTCGTGCTTTTTGCCTTTCACGCTCACCGCGTTGGCCTTCGAATTTCCGACACCATCGGATTTCTCTCTTTCCTTCGATTCCTCTTCGATTCGAAGGTGTTTCTGGATATTCTCCAGTGAGAAATCCTCGGAATTGTGAAGCAATTTCTTTCGGTAACTCTTCCAAGACGACGGCAATTTCGCAATAATTGCGCCAACTTGAAAAGGTTCCAGAATCTCAATCTCCACGGCCTTTAGTTTGTTGACGAGCACTAGCAGTTCGTGCACTTGGGCGAGGATCGGCTTTGCATCGGACATTTTGAAATCAAAGTACTCAGAAATGAGAAACTTTTTCGTACCTTCCACCTCTGCCCGAAATTTGAACTCGAGCGCCTTCCAGATTTCGACCGCCGAAGTGTTGTCCGTGTAGAGATCATAGAGACGGTCGGAGAGCGTGTTCAGAATGTGACCGCGGCAGAGCAGTTCGTCCTCCTTACGCTTTTTGCGCTCCACCTTGATCTCGTCGGTATCGTCATCCTTCGGTTCGGGAAAGGGCTCCAACTCCGGGTCGAGAACATAGAAGATCTTCAGGGCCGTCAGGAGGAAGATCATCTTGTCTTGCCAGCGAGTGAAGTTCGTCCCGTCAAAACGGTCCAACTTCACGAGGTCTTGGTTCATCACCTTGATGCTTGAAACAGAAGCGTCGGTGGCCATGATCGATGATACTATTAGACTGTTGGAAACCTCTTCGAAGTTGAAAACGTCGGGACTTGAATCACGCATATGATGCGCTTTCCTAATAGTATTTCGAGCACCCGGAATCGTCTTCGAGTCTGCTTGCAAGAATACCCAGGATAAGACAAGCCTTAATGAACGAAAATCACAAGACGAAGTGAAATTCGAACAGTAAGCAAGAACACGTTTCTGGAGAGTGTTTGTGAGTACGAAATGAATACAGAGAGCAGAATTTTAACGTTTCTGTTTCAGAAAACGAAAATAAAAAGACCCAAAAACAGATACACGTTGTGAAGGTAGCGACCCTTCACAAGTAGCAGTTATTGGTCTGAAAACGGAAAAACGGTCAGAAACCGCCCGTAAGTGCGCCTACAAGACGCTACTAGCGCCTCTACGCCCACGCACCCGACCCCAAGCCCGAGCCGCCGGCGAGGGCGGCGTTGCGAAAGCGTGAGGTAGCATGGTCTCGCCACCTCGCCTCCACACGGCACTCATGTGGCATACTTATCACTATGCCACATGTTGAGCTCACATCACTATTGTTTTCCTTATATATTGCACAAACTCTTTGTAATTAATTAATGTGGGACTTTTCACATTCCCACATTTACTCTCCACTCAACACATTATACTAGCTCATTTATTAGAACATTTATTGGTCATTTATTATTAATAAATTCCAACATGTTAAGCAATAAGATATTAATGTTTCTAGTTTAAACTTGAACAAGCCATCGCTTACTTCAAACCTTGCTAAGATTAAGGGCCAACAGCATATATATTATGTCATTTATATATATATATATATATATATATATATATATTTATATATATACACTACACTACGTAATGAGAAAGTTAAGCATTACGGCGCATTCATCATTGTTACTTTCTAATAATTAAGTAGAAAAATTGAAGAAAGAGAGTGACGTAGGACCCACTTCTTGATATTATAGTTAGAGAGATTTGCATATATGACCATTCAAAAGTATATATACTTTTTATTATCACAAGAGTACATCTACTTTAAATATATATATATATATATATATATATATATATATATATATATACTAAGTACATTGTGCGAAACAAATGCTCTTAAACTTTATAAATATCCTTCTTTAATTTATTTTTATTATTACTAATGGATTGCGCGGTTGCGGAAGTTGCATGTATATAAAATGGTTTTAAATTTTAAATTATGTTGTATTGTCTTCGACATTATTTAAAGAAAAACATAGAATATTCGGATGTTTTTTTAATGACGATGTTTTATAACGCAATTCTTTGAATAATTATATATAAATAATATTAGATGAAGGTTTGTAAAGAAGTTTGCTTTTGAATATTTTTCCTGAAATTTCTATTTCCGTAACTCTTAAGATTCTTTGGACGCTTTTTTTTTTTAATCTTTCATCGAATTATCTGTTAATGCGTAAAAATGGTTTTAACTTAGAGTCGGATCCAAGGTTCGGGCCCCGAACTGGACTCGGTGAACACGAGGATAATTGAATGCTGAGTCAACGCGGGTTGACTGATGATCGTCAAAGCTGGAGGCGAATCCGTCGTCTTGGGTGAGTCTGCAGGTTGTTCTTGGCGATCCTTGGCAAACTTCCTTCCTTGGCGAGCTCCTCGTCTAGGCGAAGTCCTTGTCTTGGCAAAGCTCCTCGTCTAGGCGAACTCCTGGTCTTGGCGAAGTCCTCGTCTAGGCGAACTCCTGTCTTAATGAAGCTCCGAGATGTTCTTGATGATTCTTCGTGATTTCCCTTCCTTGGCGAGCTCTTATGGCGAGGGAAGACCTGCAAAAAAAGGTAGATTGGGCCAGTGCCCCGTCGCATATGGTTGGGTGAGGCTGCCTACGTATCTCAGTTTAAGAGAATAAGGTCCCACGTAGTTCAGGGTTAGTGATAAATGGCGGGTGAATGACGATGTGGTTTGACTCATCGGAAGTGCCGATGTTGACGGTGCGAGGTGACCCTTGGCCGAAAGGCGAGGGTATTACCGGCGAGGAATGCTCATTGTCGACCTCGTAGGTGTTGGCGAGCTTGTCGTGGCAAGGGCATTGACCTGGCGAGGGATGCTCCTTGTCGACCTCGTAGGTGTTGGCGAGCTCGTTGTGGCGAGGGCCTTGACCTGGCGAGGGATGCTACTTGTAGACCTTGTACGTGTTGGCGAGCTCGTTGTGGAGAGGGCCTAGACCTAGCGAGGGATGCTCCTGGTCGACCTCGTAGGTGTTGGCGAGCTCGTTGTGGCGAGGGCCTTGAATTGGCGAGGGACGCCTTCGTCGACTCGTCGAACAACTCCTCTGGCGAACTACACTCTTGTCTACTCCTAATTCTCTATTTGGACCTTCCCTGGCGATGCTAAGGGAATGTAGAAAAGTTCCCAAAGTTGCTCCCAAAGACTAGGCAAAATTGTAGAGAGAGAGAATAGATAGAGAAGCTCTGAAGGCAGTTGTAAGTGAGTGTGGAAATGAGGAGGGTCTCATATTTATAGGAAAACCAATTCCCTATAATTGCACATAGGGGCCTGCGAATTCCACTTTGCCAGAGGGGCTTGCCGCGGCTCCTCGCCATGGCGAGGGGTTCGCCAGTGCTCCATAGCTCGCCTTTGATGTCTTCCGGGTGTCCGCGAGCTTGTGTGCTGAGTGCGGTGGAATCTAGGGGACTTCCCGGGCGTCTTCGTAAGCTCGGATCTAGTCGTCGTATGGACTAATTGTGAGTTATCTCTTCATCATGCTATGGCTAGGGGTGTTGGACATGTGTCATTAAACAAGTTGTCTTTTCCCTAATTGTAAAAGATTTTGACCAAAGTTGTTGAATAAAAGATGTTACTTATTATGTTTATCTTATTATTGTTTCTGGTAGAGTAATATAGAATGTTTGTTTCATAGTTCATCAATGATGCAATTATGTTATTATTATCACAACCGAGTCAATGTGAGGAAGAATTAATAATCATAATAAATGAACTTAAAATGTCCGTGACTTGATTAATTGAGTGGGAGCTCATTAATCGGATAAAGTCATTAATGTGACTAAGTGATGTAATCCTATTATGGATTAAGTGTGTGTGTCACACTCACTAGAAGTGCGTTAAGTATGAAGCGGCTTCATACTGGACTGGACCTGACTTAAACTCTGGAAGTTGTCAAATAAGACTGTCACTGATAACTTGGAGTTGAGTCGCTAGTAGATGATCAAATGGATATTCGATCTATGTCCTGAGTGACCTCGAGTCTGGAGTGTTGATTTGATTGTTCTTTGATTTAACTGTTAAAGAACACATTTACTGTCGTTCCCAATGCTGCTATTTTGAGAACATGATAGTCATAAGATAAGGGTAGCTTGGTCATAGAAACGGACATCACATAGCTCTGTTCAGAGTCAAGATGATTCCCTTGATTGTTAGTGGTGAGAAGTGAGAGGTACCCGTGCGAAACTTATGAATCGAAACCATAAGTGGGCCACTCATAATATTACTAACTGAGTTGAAGATAAAAATGCAATGAGGGGCAAAACAGTAAAAACCGCCTGCTCGTGTGTGGATCATCAACTGAAAGATCAATAACCCGAATTTGATTGTATCAATGGACACCTTGCTATAAAAGGAATAATATATATTGTATCACTAGAGAGTGCAGCCTCGGGGTTATAGTGGAATAACACCGAGGTTTGACAAACCATTTGCAGTTCGTTGGAGCTTCAGTGATACGGGTTCATGGTCCCCAAGATAGCTCCGGAACGTATGATATGTACGTGATTTAAACATTCGATATGTTTTATCATTTTTCAGGATTCATAAAACTAAAGTCTGTGTCAGATTTTGGAAGTTTTATTTTTGACGTGGCAAAAGTACCAAAGTTTGGTGCTGGAAATTTAAATGATAAAAGAAACTTGAATTTCGATTTTTTATCAACTGGAAAGTTGTTGGAAATTAAATTCTAAGAGACTTTTCTCTTGGAACCGAGTCATTTTGACGTACGGTTTGTGATTTAGAGAATTTCCAAGTTTGTGATCGTTTTCGTAAATATAAGAAATTTAATCACATGTCACGAATTTAAATGGTGGTGTTGCACCACGACATTTAATGTGTGATGTTGAGATCAGAGGTTAATAATATAATTTAATTATTTTGATTTAATTATTAATATTCTTATTAATAATTAATTAATAGATTTTTGTTCTTTAAATAAAAGGGTTATTACCGGCATATGTTCCCGTTCTTTTGCAAACATCCGACTTATGTTCCCGTTCTTTTTTTTTCGCGGCATATATTCCATAAGTCTTAAAACGTAACCAAAGTCAACCTCCTTTAACACTTCCGTCTATGTCCGTTAGTTTTTGCCATGGGTCACGCCCTTAAGAGTGGCATATGTTCCCGTTCTTTTGCAAATATCCGACTTATGTTCTTGTTCTTTTTTTGTTTAGCGGCATATATTCCATAAGTCTTAAAACATACTCAAATTCAACCTCTGTTAATACTTCCGTCTATATCTGTTTGTTTTTGCCACGTGTCATGTACACCTCGACAAACTTTATCTTCACCCATTGGTTCGAGCAGAGCCCGAGTTTCACATCCTTGCAACGCTATTTATAGTTTTTAGAGATGATAATATATGAGAAATAAATTAGAGAAAAATAGTAGCGAGTAAATTCAAAATACATATCGATGTGTTATTGAATTTGACGAGCATCAGCTTATCTCTTTTGTCCGAAAATTGTTCTTGATATCCTGTAAATAGAAAACGTTAGTGATTCCCGAGACGCGTTGGAATCTCTCCTTAAAGCTTGATTCGCCTCATCTACGTGCTTGAGTTTCGTTACGCAATTAGCTTCCCAGGATATAATCGGTCAACCCCAAACTTCGTAACATTTCAAAGTTCGCTAACGAACTAAGACTCCTTGAACTCCGTTACCCAAAGACTCACAACATAAAATAATGGGAAGCAATAAAAAATTAAAACTACAGAGTGAAAAATTAATGGGAAGCAAACTCATAATATCTAGATAGTTTTCGATACTTCGTTTTGAAGAAAGCGTTCAACTCGGGTGTTCAACGTTTCGACCCACTTGACGTTATCTTAATTTTATTTTCATTGCAATATTTTCCAACACTACGGAGACAGGTCATTGATGACTTTCCTATAGTCGTCGGTCATGGTGATCCCAACCTCGGTCCACTAGAACCTCCTTTGTGTCTTTACTGCTTCTGCCCAATGCCGATTCTCCTCGGCACCGAACCCTCCCACGACGGAACCTCGTGGGTGTCGGTGAGAACCGTGGTTTTGTGGCAATTTGATTGGTTGGTACTTTGGTTAGGGTTGGTAATTAAGGATTTGAGAGCTTGTTAGAAGCGGAGATCAAAGACTTCAACGACGAAAGAGGATTTTTGGATTAAAAAGGAAGATCAATTCTACGTCGATGAGAGAATGAAGATTTCAAAAAAAAAAAGAGTAATTTTACCGCTTAAAAATAATTAGTATCGTCTAAAAATGGTACTTTTATCGTCTAAAAAATATTATTAAGAAAATGAAAAATAGAAAAAATTAGTACTTTTTTAATGATAAAAAAAATCATAAATAGAAAGAACGGGAACATAAGTAGGATATTTGCAAAAGAACGGGAACATATGCCGGTATTAAGGGCGTGACAAACTAACGGACATGGACGGAAGTGTTAACGGAGGTTGACTTTGAGTACGTTGTAAGACTTACGGAATATATGCCGCGAAAAAAAAAAGAACGGGAACATAAGTCGGATGTTTGCAAAAGAACAGGAACATATGCCGGTAATAACCCTAAATAAAATATATATTTTGTATATATATGAATGTGTAGAAATAATGCGACCCGAGTAAATGTGTGAGTTGGGCTTACACGAATTTGCTTGGATTTGGAATTTTCAAATATATGGCATAAATACCTAAGTTTAGGTAAGAATGGAAAAACTTTGAAATTTATTTGGTTCATTAGATCGATCAAGTTTAATCATAATCGTTGGATCGTGATAATTAATTTGGAAACACTAGTTCGAAAATGACTTGGTGACCAAGCATGGATTTCGAAATTGCTTAATTGATTATATCCATTTGATTAGTTTAAGATTTAATCTTAACCATTGGATTAGAAATTAATTAACATGTAAATATTGAATGCAAAATTCGAATTTATTACAAGGGAGGTCGAATTCTATTGCTTTGTAATCAAGTTTGGAGAGTTGACTTTGTCCTAAATCAATATGGTCCATTAGATTGGTTATGGAATTAATTCCAACCATTGGATCAAGCTTATTGATTTTGAATTTTCCATATTGGTGTATAAGGGAATTCGAATTCTATAAATAAGGAAGTGAATGGATAATTGATTTATTCATGGTTTCCATATTTGGTCTAATCCCTAATTAATTATAACCATTGGATCTTTGGTGATTCAATCTTGGCCATTGGTTTGGAGTAATTAATTAAATTAGCCCATTATAGAATTCGAAATTCAAGGATGGAAACTTCTCTTATTGGCTTTTCCATGAGCATATAAATACAAGGCTCATTCTACACATTTCACACACCTCTCCCCATAGCAAGAATTCGATCTCTCTCTCTCTCTAGAGTCTGCGAATTTTCTTAGCTTCTGATCTCCTTTTCTTGGTTCGGCTTAGTGAGACGTTATTCTCCGGAAGATCACGGGAGTTTCCCTGAGCATCGGCAAAGCTCTGCCCAGTTCAGAACGCGCAGCTGAAATCGTCATCACCTGAGGTATGACCTTATGCATTGGGTCAATAAATGCAAACCTTTATTTACAGTTTATTTATTTCATATAGACTAGATTATTAATAATGAATTTATGAAAAGCTAAATTAGTAATAATTTATCAGATCTTGATTTTGGTTATCATCCGATAGTCGGACCGTTGTACGGATAACAAGTTTTCCGCTTTAAATATTTTTTTAAATATTACCCGGACGGTTTGACGGCATAAATAGTGATTCATGTATTGATTAGAGAATCATGTAATTAATGAGGTTTGACTTATATGATAATAATAACTCATTAATTACATATTATCCCATTCCTTTTATAATGATGAGATCAATTATAAAGGGAAACTAACCTTAATTAGGAAGATACACTTTATTGTGTATGTGTGCCTATTTTAGCACATCATAGCCCTGGAATTCGACGACCACCATACCAAGAGAGGAGAGATCGATTTCTACAGTAACTAGAAAAGTTCTTATTCGTGTTCTAATCGTCTTCGAAGAACTAGTAGTCCTAGAAGACGATTTTCGGCCCTAAAGGCGTTTCGATTGTCGACGTGGTGGACTACGTAGAGGCCAAACACTTGAGCGGCTCGTGATCGACGTGGAGAGAAGAAAAAGGCTAGGTGCATCATCTCCGACAAAGACGTGGAGATCCATTCATTAAACAAAGTAAGGAAGCATTCTGTACAAAACATATTCTCAACCAAGTAAGTATTATTTTAGCTATGTCATCTAGATCTTATTGTTTTTTAGGATTCCCGGAAATTCCGCATCCCGGATATGTTCAATCTTAGAAAAAACCCAACAACGGTATTAGACCTGATTCTTTGGTGACTAGCTATTATTGGATTTTTCGTTGTAGAATTATTCTTTATATTTAATCAGAGATTTTGGAAATTTAGTAGGAGCGTTTTATGGGTCAATATAATTTTATGAAAATTAAATTATCGGGGTTACGAAATTGGCTAAAATATATTTAATGAAAATTACCCACTTTATGAATTCCGGGAATTTGGCTGCGAAAACACCAAAGTGGCGACGACGCGCATTTCCAGGCGCCGCCGCCACGACGGCGCGTTCACGGCCGTCAAGGGCTGCCAAAACCCTAGGGATAAAACCCTAGGGCTTGCCGGTTTTGGGGTGTAGGATACAGCCCAATTTGCTTCCCAATTGGGCTGTAGGCCTAATAGGGCCTCTTGGCCACGGGCTGGTGCCCAGCCTAGAGCCCACAGGCTTGGCCCGTTTTGGGCAACCCACGAGTCATCCAATGGGCTGGGTCAACCCAGACCAACGGGTCGGGGTTGGGTCAATGACATGGGTTCCTGACCCTGTTCATAACCCGACCCGACCCGAACTTAAAAAATTAATTATGTCGTGGGTTAGGCCCATTTCTCTTGGGCCCGACCCGCGACCTAAAGCCTTAAGCGGGCTTGGGTTTGACCCAAGCCCAAGTCAAGGCCCACCCTGTTGTGGGCCTCAGCTAAACTCTTTTGCGCTTTTACTTCATAATTTCATTTAAAGGACTTTAATTAGAGTAATTAGAGTAAGCAACCTTATTTTTCCGGAAAATTAATTTATGAAATTATCTGTAATAAGGAAATCATGAGATTTTAATTGTCTTTTCTTATTTTGATTAAGTCTTTTAATTTATTTCAATTATTTTAGAAATTGTCATGTTAGTAAATAAAAAATTAAAATCTCATGTCTTTCTTAAAGTGATTTAACTAAGGATAATGTTAGAATAAATATGATATTGTTTAATTAATTTATCATATTTATTATGTTATGATTATTAATTGGATTGATTAGAATCATTATGGTTTATTAGATAAGTCTTTAATTAGCATAGAATTTTGTCTAAATTATGTTAGATAATTATTTAGTCTATTGCTAGAAATGTTTTAATGGAACTGGAACAAACTAATTGGTTAGTTTAATTAAAACCCTCTCAATAAGAATATCAAGTGTATAATATTTCTATTTTTAACCCTCATCGAGCTCTCGATCGTTCTGGACAGACCTACCAGGGTAGGATGGATTCTCGGTTCGATTTTGAGAAGGCGTGAAGGACGCTTACTTAGTCCGCCTGTTTAAAGTATGGTGGTGCTTGACCAGTGAATCCCTTACTTAGTCCGCCCGTTTTAAGTAGGGTGGTGCTTGACCTGTGAATCCTAATAGGATTAGGCCTCTAAGGTCTTTTTCGAACCTTAGGAAACCCTAATAGAATTAAGCAACTAAGGACTTCTTAGATCTTTAAAAGAGTTAAGAATAAAAGGGTAGTTTTATTCCATAACTAAATAGAGATTATATGAGATATAAGTATAAACGTTATTAAATTCTATGTCAATAATAATAATGTCAGATGAGGGTTACTGTATCTATTATTAATGACAAATAGCATTATTAAAAGTCCTTTAGTTCTATTACGTGTTTATGCTCAACTAACAAATTTGCTAATAGGCTTTCATAATGGTTGTGGGAGCAAGGGAAATGTTTCTGAAGGTAACTAAGATGAACCCGCTACACTCTACGAACTTTGATGATTGGTATAAGAATCTGAGGAGTGTACTCTCCGAAGAAAATCTGTTTCATGAGGTCGAAAAGATTCCAGTTGAGTGCCCCGGTGTACTGGGAGCTCAAAAAGTTTGGGATACTTACACAAAATATGTTGGTCAGTTTCTTGATGTTTCTAAACTCATACTCAGATCCATGATATCGTCATTCAGAGAGGAATGCGAGCACTTGGAGCCGTATCACATGATAAGGTTCTTAGAAAAGATATACGGAGACCTCAAAAAGTTCAAGAGGTTCCACATCACGCGTCGGCTCTTCAACAAGAAGATGCAATGGTCACAGTTTGTCAAAGAACATTTTGAGAAGATGATTTCGCTGGCAGACAGAGTGAACTTGGCAGGCATTTTAGTTGAACCACATCTTTTGAAGTTCGCGATCCTGGATTCTCTTACCCCAGAGTTCGACGATACTGTTGAGATGATTTTGGGTAGTGACTCGGTTCACACTCATAATCTTCTTGACATACTTTTGACCGTAAAAAATAACATACTTTGGGAAAGAAATGAGAAGAGAAAAAGAAAGATGCACAGTTAAGTGACAAAGAAGAGGAAGAGGGACGACAACCCCTCGTTTTCAGGTATAATTGTTATAATAAGTCTCTATGTTTTATTTGACAAAGTATGAGATACAAACTCAAAGTACTAAAGTGGTTTATACTTTATGTTTTTGTCAGGTAATAAAGTACAGTAGAGACAGGAGGCATGTTGGAACATAGCTAAGAAGGAAGCCGCGCCTATTGAGGACGACAACCCTTATCTATTCGACTTACCAAGAAAAACAGTTGATGGAGGCTTTTATATAATGAGTATCATTTTTAGAGTCTTGGGTTTATTCCTATTATTTTAGTAGTGAAATAAATTACTACTAGAGTCTTTAAATAATCAGTGTCATTTTACAGACGTGATTTCATTTCTATTAAAAGTTGTTATTAGTTATGATTGTTCTTTAAGACAAAAGTTATGATCAATAAAATTATTCTAATTTTCATTGGCATTATTTGAATGAATGACTTTTGATCTTTTTAAACATATTGCCTATGTTATTAACATTATACATGTGAGGTTAAAGATAAATCCCACTCACCCAAGCATAATTTTGCAATTATCAACTTGCACTGACGAATAAGAAACGCATTAAGAAACTCCATTAATATGGACACTTTGATTTGTTTGATTATGAATCTTACGAAATATGTGTATTTTATTTGATATAGCAAATTGATAACAACCCATTCAAAGGGATATGCAGAGAGAATGTTGTATTGGACTTAATTACATTAAGATGTATGAAGCTCATTACTCATTAAGGCAAATGGGAGGCATAAAGTACTACATTGCTTTTACTGATTGCCAGAGAGTATGACTATGTCTTTTATGGAACCAAGTATAAGTTACTTGAAAGAGTTCAAGAGAAACAAATGTAGTAAAGAAACAGTCGAACAATATAAATGTGAACCGTTTAATATGATTAATGCGATGAAAATGTTATACGATCGGATTAAGGCTTTTTATGAGAGACGAAGAGTCGTCACATCATTGATCTCCCTACAAACATCCAATCTTAAGGTATATTTGTTTGGAAAAACCTAACCAAGTAATTAACAAGGTTCATGCAATGATGAAAAGGGACAAAGTAACCTAAAATCCCCAAGGGAAAATTTTCGCTTCAAATCATGCGACCACACTTAAGGTATTCCGTCAGACGGTGGTTCCTATGACACCATGTGAGATATGCTTTTGGGAGAAACCCATTAAGTCATAAATAGTTATCTGAAATTCCGACAACCACATCAAGAGCTTGATAAGAGATGATCTAAGCTCGGATTCAGACAACTATTTGTTCATGAGATATCCTAAGGAATCACGAGAGATTTGCTTACTACGACCGAATAACTCCACAAACTAATTTAAAGTAAAATCGGAGCATTTAAGAAAGAACAGTTCTTGACTAAAATACTAGTGGGAGCAACATCATACTTATTATAAGAATATGGCTCATTGAACTAAAAGGAACAGTTGATATGATACATTGACAGAGCACTTTATAATTCTTAAGATCCCCAAATGGTTGAGGACTTTAGATTGGCTACCAATAAACGGCCATCATAAAATGCATGAGCTGTCATATGATACACTAACGCTGCAAGAATCTGACTAAATACACCATGCACTTAAAAACTGAACCTACTTAGACTTACAAAAAAAGCAAGGACTCAACGATTTCGTGATAGACTTATAAAGAAGCTGTGGGAGAGAATAACTATGAGATATCGCTTGAGGCCATGAAATCTGAGATAGAGTCAATGTAATCCAATTAAGTATGAGACTTAATGATTGCACCAAAGGGATAAAACCCATCGGAGGTCAATGGATCTTCATAAAGAAGAACATGGAGGGCAAAGTGTGCACATACATAGTGAGAGACTGGAATGAAATGGTTCTACCAGAATTATAGTATTGACTATATATGAAATGTTCTATCTCACCTTGCCATATCCAAGTCTATAAGGATTTTTCTTGAAGTTACCAAATTTCTTAAAATTGGCAAAAGTATAGAGACTGTCTTTCAAGTTCTTGAATCAGGAGTTGTAATTGACACAAACCTGAAGAGTTCATAGTCACAGCTCACATATATTTTGTATAAGCTGATCAGATCGAATAACGGTGTATATCAAGTGTCTCATAATATGAATCGACGTCGACTTAATACCCTAAACATGTTCGGTTTCATTGAGTACCAAGACTTCATACAAGTGTATAAGAAACAGTGGGAGCAAAATGATCTTATAATATCCATATGTATGTGACATATTTGTGATAAGAAAATAGATATACCGGAACTCTAATTATATGGAGAAATGGTGAAAATGTTTCACAACAAAGAACTAAAGTGAGACTACTTATAGATAAGAGTCAAGATCAGTTACGAATATTAGTTGGAAGAACTACCAGTCAAATTTTGAGTGCATAAGAATGGAATATATGATTCTATTAATTGGTTTACTAGCGTAAATGATCAGATGCACTCATCCGGTCATATCAATTTTACAAGGAAGTGTTCCTTAATTACCATATAATTCTTGGTCAGTGTAATCGGACGGCATATTACAGGCATTCAAACGAGTGGCCACCTTTCTAACCAGAATAAATTCAGGAAAAGGAAACAGAATATGTTTTGTCTAAACAGTGGGACAATCAACTAGGCTTGAAGCCAAGATGGACTATTGTAGCAGACTCGACCACTAAAAGCAAGTGTGAAACTACTTGTGGGGTAAATACTAAGACAGTCTGGATAGAGAATCGTTCTCCAAACCAGATATGATTTTGAATAAAAGCTTAAGCCAGTACCACTCTATTGTAGCTGACAAGAGAGTCATCATCCATGCTAATAAATTCAGATCACATGAAGTTGTAAGACACATACTTTGAAATCCAATTCATCTATCAACGATATTTTGGATATAAAATGTTGATACGTTTATCACGTGCTCAATCATTTATAAAAACTATTTTGTCTAGCAGAATCTATTTGTTGTTGGTTATATATGAGTTGTCTGCAGTAGCAAACAAATCTAATGTACGAGACATCATTTTGTATAAGAATTATAGTTGATGTATTTTGTAATACAAAGGCAAGTTTCATTGTTCGAGAGGATATACCAAATATCTCTCTTAAACAAGGTCCCCAGACTGTCATACGAAATGACTCTCTTAAATGGTTCCTAGTAAAGTGTCATCATGCGAAACAGGGACACATGTAACACGACTGAGACTAGTATGTGATAGGAAGAAAAGAATGGTTCTCGACTTGGGAGAAGTCACAGTCTTATATCACATTGAACGGAGCTATGAGAGCTCTGGCCGAACAGACCCACGTTCTATGATATTCACATGGTAAATATTAAACCTTAGGAAGGTGGGACTGAATTCTCACGAACAGACAAATTCATGAAAAAAGATTTCTTAAGCCTTAGCAAGATCATAGCTCATTACCTAGCGAATGTTAAACTTTGAAAATGATTAAACGCTATCCGTAACTGGTAGCTAGAAAAGTTATTTTTGAGTATATCACAGACTTTGTAGAATGGAAATGGTTAAACAAGATGGCGTACATCTCTCCTTATTGAAGTTATACAACTCAGGGCTTCCTTGTCAGGAACGAATCAAGAAATGCGTGGCCACGCTCAAGTTGTTAAAATAGTTACACTTGGTTAATTCAATGATTTCGATCCAAGAAAACATGAAACTGGAAAATGGCAAAACAGATCCATGGTCTGTGCCACTCTCCTAGCAGTATAGGTGTAAAGGAATAAAGTTACGTGAAAGAACCAAAAGTTATTTCTCAATTGTCATTAACAATATAAAATTTCGGATCACCGAAATTTGTTTTAGATTGGGAATAGCGACGATTTACTAGAAACCTCTTGCTATTTTTGGGTTAACTACCCATGGCCAACACTGAAAAATCCTATAGGGTCACACCGAACTCGCAACGGAAGCGGAGTAAGAAACAAAGTTTCATAAAACAAGATGTTGCTGAAAAAGGAAGAACTTATCTCACGGCCATAATTAGTCATAGCACTAAAATATTGTTACTTGGAATTCAAATCCTGGCATCTTTGTGCAAGTGTGAGATTGTTAGAAACCTTGCGGCATAAATGCCCAAAGGTTTGGGATCGGGCAAAACCGGGCCCAATTGAATTAAATGAGTTTATTCATGTATTGATTAGAGAATCATGTAGTTAATGAGGTTTGACTTATATGATAATAATAACTCATTAATTACATATTATCACATTCCTTTTATAATGATGAGATCAAATAGAAAGAGAAACTAACCTTAATTAGGAAGATACACTTTACTGTGTATATGTGCCTATTTAAGCACATCCTAGCCCTGGAATTTGACTACCACCATTCCAATACAGGAGAGATCGATTTCAATAGTACTCAAAAAGTTCTTGTTCGTGTTCTAATCATCTTCGAAGAACTAGTATTCCTTAAAGATTATTTCCGGCCTTAAAGGCGTTCCAATTGTTGACGTGGTGGACTACGTAGAGGTTGACCACTTGAGTGGCTCGTGATCAGCGTGGAGTGAAGAAAAAGGCTAGGCGCATCATCTCCGACGAAGATGTGGAGATCCGTTAGTGAAACAAAGTAAGGATGCGTTCTGTAGAGAATATATTCTCAACAAAGTAAGTATTAATTTATCTATGTCATCTAGATCTTATTGTTTTCTAGGATTCCCGAAAATTCCGCATCCGGGATATGTACAATCATAGGAAAAACCCAACAAATATTTTCTTGGTATCGTAGCATTTTTATCTTGATTCTTCCCAAAAATTATATCGCCTCTCACAATTAATTTTCTAAGAAGTGTAACAATGAGTCTCGTTCCGTTGCAAAGACCTTCTGATTGATTGATATTTCTTAATAGCATCACCGGTGTTCCCAGTTTTAGATTGATCAGATGATTTGGAATAACATTGAATCGCAAAATGTTCAAAAACTCAATCGGATGAAGAAAGTATTCTTCATTTGTATGCATACTCCCTTTGCATACACTGTGTGAGCTTAGGTATGTCGCCCTTAGCCACGTATTGTTTCCATGATTTTCTTGTTTAACTCATGAATCATATCATTTTTTGTGGTTAAAATTGCTCATTCAGTTAAATACGATGGCTCTTTGTATTGGTGTAACAATGAAGGATAAACTGAGTCGATTATACTTTTCAACGGGTCAACAATTTCGCAAACTGTAATGTTTGGTGGAAGCTTCACTAATTTATTCTCCAAGTCTCCATACATCGACCCATCTCCACCATCCATTTGTCAAAAGCATGTATTTATTTTGTAGCTTTTTCGGAAGAGCAGCCATTTTGTAGACGCATGTTTTCATTTAACTCGTAAACTTTGAAAGAAGGCCAAAGATATGACGAGTTCAATGAAGAGTCTTCAATATCTGAGCGATTTCCCCTTTGAATGACTGGTAGTATATGGCGAAAATCTCTCCCACAAACTACTGTTACTCCACCAAAAGGTTTTGATTCATTGTTTTCGTATTTTTTGCTCATTATATCACGCAACCTTATGTCCAAAGTCTCAAAGCAACACTTATGGGCCATAGGAGCCTCATCTTGGATAATCAAACCTTTTTTTTAAGGAGTTCAACTATTTGTGTCCCATGTTGTATTTCATCGATTCAGCACTAATATCAATCGGAATTCGAAATCTCGAATGTGTTGTCCGATCGTTCGGTAATAAAAGTGCTGCTATACCAGAAATAAGGACAAGTAGAACAATTTTTCCTTTAGATATGAGATGTGCGACGACAACATTCTAATGGTATTTTTTCATTGTGCCCCCTCGCCCATTAATGAAAATCAAGTCCTCTCGATCATTTTGGATTGAACTGAATATAACATTATATGCTAATTTTTTACTTCCATTTAACTAAGTAAACCCTTTTTTATGCAGGATGAAAATCACTTTTTTACAATAATCCATTTCTTCATTAACCAATTTGTTATGTAGTTGAGAGTACCAAATTTGGATTTAGCAGTGGTATTCCATCAATATATCTTAAGCTTTTTCTTCGTAGACTCGACGTCAGAAGTTGAAAATGAAGCATCATCCTATGAGTAATAATAGTAATTAAAATTTTAATATTATTTTTTAAAAAAATTAATTTGAAATCAAATATTTTGATATTAAAATATTTACATTTTGGGACAGTTCTGATGTTCCGACTGGTAGTTCTTGCTCAAATTGTTGTTGACATACATTCCTATTGAATCATTAGATTTTCTATATCGTCGGGCAAATGTTTAAAAAAATACATATTGCATTTGTAGTTTTTAAATGAGCGAAAATCTAACAATATGTCAATTAAAATGATAATTATCTTTGCATGTTTTAGTTTGCACACACTGTGTGAGCTTAGGTATGTCGCCCTTAGCCATGTATTGTTTCCATGATTTTCTTGTTTAACTCATGAATCATATCATTTTTGTGGTTAAAATTGCTCATTCAGTTAAATACGATGGCTCTTTGTATTGGTGTAACAATGAAGGATAAACTGAGTCGATGATACTTTTCAACGGGTCAACAATTTAGCCTACTGTAATGTTTGGTGGAAGCTTCACTAATTTATTCTCCAAGTCTCCATACATCGACCCATTTACAACATCCATTTGTCAAAAGCATGTATTTATTTTGTAGCTTTTTCGGAGAGCAGCCATTTTGTAGACGCATGTTCTCATTTAACTCGTAAACTTTGAAAGAAGGCCAAAGATATGACAAGTTCAATGAAGAGTCTTCAATATCTGAGCGATTTCCCCTTTGAATGACTGGTAGTATATGGCGAAAATATCTCCCACAAACTACTGTTACTCCACCAAAAGGTTTTGATTCACTGTTTTCGTATTTTTTGCTCATTATATCACGCAACCTTATGTCGAAAGTCTCAAAGCAACACTTATGGGCCATAGGAGCCTCATCCTTGATAATCAAACCTTTTTTTAAGGAGTTCAACTATTTGTGTCCCATGTTGTATTTCATCGATTCAGCACTAATATCAATCGGAATTCGAAATCTCGAATGTGTTGTTCGATCGTTCGATAATAAAAGTGCTGCTATACCAAAAGTAAGGACAAGTAGAACATTTTTTCCTTTAGATATGAGATGTGCGACGACAACATTCTAAATGTATTTTTTCATTGTTCCCCCTCGCCCATGAATGAAAATCAAGTCCTCTCAATCATTTTGGATTAAACTGAATATAACATTATATGCTAATTTTTTACTTCCATTTAACAAAGTAAACCCTTTTTTATGCAGGATGAAAATCACTTTTTTACAATAATCCATTTCTTCATTAACCAATTTGTTATGTAGTTGACGTACCAAATTTGGATTTGGCAGTGGTATTCCATCAATATATCTTAAGCTTTTTCTTCGTAGAATCGACGTCAGAAGTTGAAAATGAAGCATCATCCTATGAGTAATAATAGTAATTAAAATTTTAATATTATTTTTAAAAAAAAAATTAAATTGAAATAAAATATTTTGATATTAAAATATTTACATTTTGGGACAGTTCTGATGTTCTGACTGGTAGTTCTTGCTCCAATTGTTGTTGACATACATTCCTATTGAATCATTAGATTTTCTATATAGTCGGGCAAATGTCTAAAAAAATACATATCGCATTTGTAGTTTTTAAATGAGCGAAAATCTAACAATATGTCAATTAAAATGATAATTATCTTTGCATGTTTTAGTTTGCATACACTGTGTGAGCTTAGGTATGTTGCCCTTAGCCACGTATTGTTTCCATGATTTTCTTGTTTAACTCATGAATCATATCATTTTTCGTGGTTAAAATTGCTCATTCAGTTAAATACGATGGCTCTTTGTATTGGTGTAACAATGAAGGATAAACTGAGTCGATGATACTTTTCAACGGGTCAACAATTTAGCCTACTGTAATGTTTGGTGGAAGCTTCACTAATTTATTCTCCAAGTCTCCATACATCGACCCATTTCCAACATCCATTTGTCAAAAGCATGTATTTATTTTGTAGCTTTTTCGGAAGAGCAGCCATTTTGTAGACGCGTGTTCTCATTTAACTCGTAAACTTTGAAAGAAGGCCAAAGATATGACGAGTCCAATGAAGAGTCTTCAATATCTGAGCGATTTCCCCTTTGAATGACTGGTAGTACAAGGCGAAAATATCTCCCACAAAATACTGTTATTCCAGCAAAAGGTTTTGATTCACTGTTTTCGTATTTTTTGCTCATTATATCACGCAACCTTAAGTCCAAAGTCTCATAGCAACACTTATGGGCCATAGGAGCCTCATCCTGGATAATCAAACCTTTTTTTAAGGAGTTCAACTATTTGTGTCCCATGTTGTATTTCATCGATTCAGCACTAATATCAATCGTAATTCGAAATCTCGAATGTGTTGTTCGATCGTTCGATAATAAAAGTGCTGTTATACCTGAAGTAAGGACAAGTAGAACAATTTTTCCTTTAGATATGAGATGTGCGACGACAACATTCTAAAGGTATTTTTTCATTGTGCCCCCTCGCCCATGAATGAAAATCAAGTCCCCTCGATCATTTTGGATTGAACTGAATATAACATTATATGCTAATTTTTTACTTCCATTTAACAAAGTAAACCCTTTTTTATGCAGGATGAAAATCACTTTTTTACAATAATCCATTTCTTCATTAACCAATTTGTTATGTAGTTGACGTACAAAATTTGGATTTGGCAGTTGTGTTCCATCAATATATCTTAAGTTTTTTCTTCGTAGACTCAACGTCAGAAGTTGAAAATGAAGCATCATCCTATGAGTAATAATAGTAATTAAAATTTTAATATTATTTTTTAAAAAAATTAATTTGAAATCAAATATTTTGATATTAAAATATTTACATTTTGGGACAGTTCTGATGTTCTGACTGGTAGTTCTTGCTCCAATTGTTGTTGACATACATTCCTATTGAATCATTAGATTTTCTATATCGTCGGGAAAATGTTTAAAAAAATACATATCGCATTTGTAGTTTTTAAATGAGCGAAAATCTAACAATATGTCAATTAAAATGATAATTATCTTTGCATGTTTTAGTTTCTTCCCTAGATCTTCGACTATTTCAATTGCATTAGTAACTGTAAACATGTCACTCCATTTGAAGTTATAATCTGATAAGGTCAATTGGCCCGCACAATGCAGTTACTTCTGTAGGTATTTCATTTGCAGAAGTTCTGTTTAAAAGTTTGAGGGGTGCGGGGCCAATCAATTTTTCGCCCACCCTTTGAAGTAGAACAAATGTTGACTCCGTTCCATCACTCACAGTCAAGTGGAGTTTGAACCTACAAAGTATAATTTGGTACTAGTCTCGAAATTCTTTTGATAAAGATTATGCCTTAAAAATTTATTATACACATATATATTATGTATATTTCTATTTCTTACAAAGGGAGAAGGTCGTTAGACTCTTTTTCACAACATGTGTACTTTTTGTCCACAAGAAGGACCTTTTTCAAACATAATATACACCAAGGATAATATCAGTCACATTTTTCTTGGATGTTTTCGATCACCCCAACGATAGTGATACAATATCCTTGCATTTTTTATCATATGTGAACAATAATAAACTTCTTAAAAAAATATTTTAAAGGGATAAAAATAAATGAGCTTACTTGTTTTTCATTCTTCCATTCTGCCGAGTGCAATCAGAAGTTTATCAATTGTCATCTGATTTCGACATATATGTTCTTCAAAACTGAGTTTGGACGACTCCACGATTTTAACTCAAGGCATTTGAAGTTGAAAATTTTCACCCACTTTTTGAACGTATTCATGTTTGATGTTAACATATAACTTGTTGGAGCTTGTTGTACCAAAATTTATAACACCTTAAAACAACAACAAATTAGTATAGTTAATCAAACTTTACAAATTATAAATGTATATGATAAAGTTAAAACATCATTTTCAGATAGAATAAAAAGTAAATAAGAAGTTTGAAAACACAATTAGTTGTTAAATTAAAGACCTGAATTTTTTTAGTTTTAGAATTAAAAAAAAAATGTAACTGCTTAAAAGGTTAGAGGAATATAATCAGTACAATTTTGTTTTAAAACACATGTTCTAATCAAAGAAACATTAGAGACAGTAAATAATAGGTAACTACATTAAAAAAAATGTCAATCATAGAGAGTGTGGAATTACGGTAAAATAATATTTGTAATCTAAAAAAGATACAACTAAGATAATTAAAAATATAAATCCTTGTAATCAATTACATAATAAAAGCTAAATATAGATTAAACTAAGAGTTACCTTGGAACAACGAAAGTTTAGTGGAAGTTATAACGATAATTAGCGGGTCAGTATAGTCTTGGGCTATTTCTTCAACATCAAATGTTTCTCCAACTTTTTGCCAAAGAGTCACTTTATAAGTGATTGAGTAGATAAAGTAACGAGGAAAAATACATTAGAATTGTTAATTAAAAAAAAACAATTAAAATATTCCATTATGCATAGGAAATTAGCACAAAACTAACTTAGTATACTTATCAAAAATGATTTATATCACTTTTACTAACACACTCCTTGCCCACAGTTTCAACATCTCCAATGGTAGTTATGCATCCGACTACATCTGCATAACAATTAATTGCCAATATGTAAAAATAATATACCAAAAAAATATGTGAACATATATACACGTATATGTTAAAACACGGTGTTGTCATTCACACGCTTTTTTATGACATTTTTCGTAACAAACTAAAAACCATCCATATTAATTGAAGGAACATTCTCAATCTTTGTTATACAGGTCATTAAAGAGAAAATGATTTTGAATTTACACTCCACCACTTTGTATGATCGTGTATCTGGGACTAAATTAACAGTTTGTATAAGGTAAAAATTCCCTTCTACAATTTTTTATTGGAACATGTTTGCCATTTTTATTTTTTTTATTGTCGCGCTTATTAACGTTTACTGAAATAAATAAAAATAAAAAAAATGGATGAGTAACGTTTAAGAAAATTATCAGTTTAACCAAATAAAGGAAATAAATTTATGTATTGAAACAAAGTAATATTGAAATATGATTTGTATGGTAGAACAGTGTATAATTTATTTATTTTTAAATGTTACGTACAAAATTTTAGAAAACATATACCATTAATAATAAAATGATCACAAAATATAATAGGAAAAAACTTACATCTTCATCGATTAAAATCATATCAACACATATCAACTCTTCATTTCTCTTGGTGTTTTGCGATTCTCAAATTCTCGAAACTCTAATATTGACACTCTTATTTTCACTTTGTGGGATCAAATTTTTAAGAAAGACAATTGCCATTTTGAGATAACAAAAAAGAGTATGTTAAAAATGTATTTTGAATTTACAAACTTCTTCTATATATACAGAGTGCAAAGAATTAATATTAATTGGACTTCAAAACATTATTTTAAAATTTATTACTTATGTTATGTAAATTGTAAACGTTAAAATGAATAATTGGGGATTCATATACTAATAAGTAGAATCCAAAAGACTTCCATTATGAAGCTAGAAAGATGCAACAAACTCTTAAAAAAAAGATTTAACAACTATTTATTAATCATTACCAAGGATTTGAATGCCGTTTTTGCCGATAAATTGTTTGCCGTTATCGACGGATTAATCGTTTTTCGATGGATTTATCGATGGAAAACCTATAAAAGTTATCGTTTGCCGTTGTCGAAACTTATCGATGGATTAATCGTTTATCGATGGATTTATCGATGGAAAATCTATAAAATATTTTCATATATATATTTTACACTCAAAACATAACATAAAATACTAATGTCACAAAACATAAACATACTAAAAGTCTCATATTTCATAACATAAATGTTGAAACTTGTTTAACAAGTTAATGAAATTTTGATATGCACATGGTTTACCTCTCTTTCTAAGAAGTCCCACATTGATTGATTACAAGAGTATGCAATGGTTTATATACCAAAGAATTAGGATAAGGGCTTGGGCTCTTTGGGTCATAGGATTTTGTGGATGAGGGAGGACTCACACAAATGTTCCACCACCACATTCGCGCGCCGCCGTCCGACCGACCGGGCGTGGCGTGGCAAGGTGTGATGTGGTGTGGTGTGGATTATAATTTGGTGCAAACATAATTATTTTTGTCGAAAATTTAATTTGTATTTTTGCCATAATTAAAACAAAAAAAAATTGTCAAACTTTTCTTTTTTTGGGCGATAAGTTCCTAAATTTTCAAGAAAATACACTTGAAAACTTCCAGCGAAAAGTGCCTCAATTTTTACAGCGAAAATCGAGCGAAAAATATAAAACAAGAACGATTACGAGAGAAAACTTACCGAGAAGTGGCTTTCAGCGATAAATCACTCGATTATCATTGATCATTACTATATATCAAGGATGAATGCAAAGGGAGAGACATAAGAAAATACACAAACGTCGTTGTAACCTCATTGTGCCACCTAAGCTAGTTTTTTTTTTCTCTCTTCTTCTCATCTATAGATAAATTTTATAAAGAATTTATGTTATTTAAAAAAGAAAAGAAAAACTCATAATTTTTTTTATTCTTTACATTTATTTTTATTTTTTACTGTATATGTTGGAATATTGCATTCATAAATGCATTTCCAATAATTTTCTAATATGTCTTAATGGTTGTAGAGAATGTAAGAATGTAAAGAGTCCCATATTGATTAAACACAAAGAGTTGGTGTTGTTTAAATAGAGTTGCATTTTATGACACGATCAACATGTGGTTGAGCTTATGATATGCCATACGGAGTGTGACGTGGAGGCGAGGTGGCGGGAGTATGCCAATTCGTTCTTTCCCAATGCCGCCCTCGCCCGGCAACACCGGCTCTAACTCCAGCTCGAGATCGGGGGCGTGGGCGTAGAGGCACTAGTGGCATCTTGTAGACGCACTTGAGCACGTGGCAGCAGGGTGAGCCGTGTAGCCTCGGGTCCTCAGGCTCTCTTGCGGCAATTCTAGCCTAGTTACAGCGGTTATGTGGCAGTTATTAGTCGTTTTGGGTCCCAACTTTTGGCATTATGATTGTGTCGTTTCATAAAGAGTCGCTACCTTTGGAAAGGACAATTTTTTTTTTTGCCTATTTAAATAGTCCATATTAGTGTTCTAATAACATAAGCAATCTGAAATCTCTCTCTATACTTTCTAGATAATCGTTCTCGTTTATTTCGTGCTTCACAAACGTCTTGTGCAGTACGATTTAAGGCTTGTCGTATCCTGCGGTATTCTTGCGTTGTAGAATTCTAGACGCACTTGGAGGTGCTTGAAATACTATAAAAAAATCATACTTAATGTGTGATTCCAGCCCGTCTTCGATCTCCAAGAATTATCTAATAATCTTATAGTATCCAGTATTATGGCGACCCAAGCATCCGTTTCAAGTATCAAAGAACCAGAATCTCATGAAGTTGGATCGTTTCGACGATGCGAGCTTTACCCGATGGCAAGACAAGACGATATCCCTCCTCACGGCGTTGAAGATCTATTATGTTTTGGACCCGGAGTTACCGGCTATTCGCGAACCGGAGGACGATGATTCAAACGAACTGAAGAAAGACCGTGCAAAGCGCAAGGAGGACGAACTTTTGTGCTGTGGGCACATTCTCAACACCCTCTCCGATCACCTCTACGTTCTCTACACCAATGTTCAATCCACGTCGGAGATATGGAAGGCTCTCGACTATAAGTTCAAAGCCGAGGAGGAAGATTAGCTCATATTGGAATTAACAGTATGAAAATATTAATTAAATGTGGTTTAATTTCAAGAAAAGTTAATAAATTCAATAAATGTGAAATATGTGTGAAAGCAAAAATGATTAAAAAAAACTTTTTTATAGTGTTGAGAGAAATTCTTTTCTAGATCTTATACCTACGGATATATGTCAATTTAATGGTATGAAACCCCATGGTGGTAATAGATATTTTATCACGTTTATTGATGATTGTTCTAGATTCACACATGTTTATTTGTTAAAACATAAAGACGAAGCTTTTAATGCTTTTAATACGTATAAAGAGGAAGTAGAAACCAATTAGGAATTAAAATCAAAGTCCTTAGAATTGATACGGCCGGAGAATATTTTCCTAACGTAATGCATTTTGGGAAGAAAATGGCATTATTCATGAATGTTCTGCACCACGTACACAACAACAAAATGGTTTAGCCGAGCTCAAAAATAGGACTTATCAAGAGATGATAAATTTCATGTTAATGCATTCGGATCTACAATTTAATTAGTGAGGTGAAGCTTTGTTTTTCGTTTGTCATATTGTTAACCGTATTCGTTTAAAGAAAACTCAGATTTCTCCGTATGAGGTATGAAAAGGCTGAGCGCCAAATATTGGGTATTTTCCGTGTATGGGGCTGCGTAGCGTACTACAAAAACATGAATCCAAAGAGAACTAAGTTGGGTCCTCGTGGGATAAGAAGTGTTTTTGTCGGTTACGCTACAATTAGTAAAGCATATAGACTTCTAGATTTAGAGTCTAATGTTAATATAGAATCTAAAAACGTGGAATTTTTTGAGAACCTTATCACGAAGGAAAAAGAACCTCAAATTCCCGTAGATGAAGAATCTCATGAGGAGAGCTCTTCAAAGGTAGTTGAAAAACAACTTGAGCTTTATATAAGCAAGTGTCCGAAAGGCTAAGGATTTAGGACCTAATGAAATAGATTCTCAACTCATTTCCTTTTACTTAGTAGAAGGAAATAGTGAGAATTTAATTAGTGAGATTCCTATAATTCTTCAAGTGGAAGATGATCATAACACCTATAAAGAAGTCGTGGTTTCTCAAGACTCCGCTTTTTTGAAGGACGCTATCCAAGATGAAATGGATTCTATAATGTCTAACCATACCTTGGAAATTGTCGAATTACTTAAAGGCTCGAGACCTGTTGGGTGCAAGTGGGTGTTTAGAAGGAAGTACAATACCGGCGGTACTCTAAACACTTACAAGGCTAGATTAGTAGCCAAATGATTTCGACAAAAGAAGGAATCGATTATTTTGATACTTATGCACCGGTAGCGAGAATAACAACAATTCGATTGTTGTTTGCCTTAGCTTCTTTGCATAATTTTTTTGTTCATCAAATGGATGTCAAGACAATATTTCTTAATGGAGATTTATATGGATCAACCCGAAGGATATGTGCTTCCGGGTAATGAACAAAAAGTTTGCAAACTTGTTAAATCTTTGTATGGATTGAAACAAGCACCAAAACAGTGGCATCAAAAGTTTGAGCCGATCATAATTTCGGATGGTTGTGCAAACAATGTGTGCGATAAGTGTTTGTACATAAAGGTTCGAGGTGACATTGTGATATTCACATTTCTCTATGTTGATCATTAGCAATGACATGAAAGGAATTTGGAAACGAAGAGGTTTCTAACTTCTATATTCAAGATGAAGGATCTTGGACAAGTTGACACAATTTTGGGGATCAAAGTGAAACGAAACAGTGGGGGTTATGAACTTATTCAAATGCACTATGTTGAGAAAGTGCTTGACAAGTTCAAACATCTTAAGTTCAAAGAATTGATACCTCATTTGATCCAAGTGTCAAACTTGAAAAAAAAAATTATGGAAGAGTCGTGGCTCAATTGGAGTACGCAAGTGCTACTGGTTGTTTAATTTACTTGATGCAATGTACAAGGCCAGACATAGCATTCGCGGTTAGTAAAATGGGTTAATTTACTAGCAATCCAAGTAATGAGCATTGGAAGGCAATTGAGAGTATTTTTTGTTTTCTCTTAAAAACGAGAATATCGGCCTTCGATATGGTAGATATCTTGCCATACTAGAAGGATATCCCGACCCAAGTTGGATATCAAGTGTCAGAGACAACAAGTCTACGACGGGATGGTTTTTTACATTTGCCGGAGTTGCAATTTCTTGGAAATCAAAGAAGCAAGCATGTATCACTCATCTGACCATAGATTCAAAGTTTGTAGCTCTTGCCTCCGCCGGTCAAGAAGCTGAGTTGTTGAGGGATCTTTTATTAGAAATTATGTTGGCTAAAGATAATGTATCAAAAGTGTCGATACATTGCGATAGTCAAGCTACTTTAGCTAGAGCATACATTAAAGTGTATAACGGGAAGTCTAGACACATTAGTCTTAGACATGACTACGTGAGAATTTAGTAATGAGCATTTATCTTTCGTAACAACCTATAAATAGATGGTATATTTTTCATAAAAATGAATCTAAATTATAAGAAATAAGAAAATCAGAATTTTTTTGTAACTTCATTCTGCAACTTAAGCTTTTTTTTTTTTCTTCTACTAATTCTAATCTATACACAAATGATATAAAGAATTTTTGTTATCTAAGAAAGAAAAAGAAGCTCACAAATTTATTTACTCTTCATATTTCATCATTGTACGCAAGGTTCAACTTACCGAACTTGTCGATAAATCGGTTACCGTTTTCGACGGATTAATCGATAGCTTACCGATTAACCGACGGAAAACCTATAATACTGTAGCTTACCGCTTACCGATACTTTTCGATGATTATCGACGGATTATCGATACTTTTCGATACTTTTCGACGAAAAACTTATAAAATATTTTTATAATATCATACCTCAAATTCAAAACATATGTAGATACGTAAAGTCATACACACACATACAATTCCATCAAAAAGCTCAAATCTAAAACACTAATAACATAGTCTAACAAGTCTCAACTATCAAATACATAGTCTAATATAGTAATATCTCAAACTCAAACACATAATAGAAAATATATAATATTTGAGTATTTAAGCAAGATATTTATATAGGTTCAAAACTACATATTTAATAAATACAAGACATAATTGTATACAACAAAACACATTTGTAACTTAAATATGTAGGTGAAATGTATAATATTAAGTCACTTTATTAGTTTAAGCGTATAATATTAAGTCAAATTATTATGTGAAGTGAATATGCATGTTAATTGTATATGTATGTTAACAAATTTAATATTAGTTGAAGTGTATAATATTAAATGAATATACATATTAAGTGTATATGTATGTTAGGTGAAGTTAATATGTATGTTAAGTGTATAATATTATTTGAAGTGTGTAATATTAAGTTAAATTATTAGGTGAAGTGTATGTGTATGTGTATGTTAAGTGTGAATGTGTGATATTAGTTGAATAACAAAAAGTCCCACATTGATAGATGACAAGAGTTTGGTGATGTTTATATACCAAATATTAGGGACAAGGGCTTGGGCCCTTTGGATGGGGGAGGACTCACACAAATGTTACACCACCACGCGCGCCCCGCCGCCGCCGTCCGGCCGGACGTGGCGGGGCGGGACGGGGCGGTGCGGTGCTCTTGTGCGAGTATAATTATTTTTGCCGAAATTTTAATTGGTATTTTTTCCGCGATAATTTTTTTTATTTGCACCGAAAAGACCCTCATTTTTACACTGCAATTTCCGATAATCGGTTGGAAAAGGTTTTATCGAAAAGCTCGATAATCGTCGAAAAGTATATAAAACGATAAGTATTAGAGCCGGCAACTTACCGGTAACTATCGAAAAGATCGAAAATCGGCGATTATCGACGATAATCGTCGAAAATGCGAACCCTGATTGTACACGTTTTATTTATTTATCTATATATACTTTTTTTGGCTCTAGAAAAAATCAACTGTAACAAAAGATTGAGTATTTTGGTTTTAACCATTTTACTGATCAAACACAATATTTCCTTTATTTAATTTAAGGATTAATGACGGCAAAAATACATAAAGTTTGGTATAAAAAAATCCCTTGAGTACTCAAAGTCTAAAAGTAGTGGGCGAAGTACCTAAAGTCACATTTGAGGCGTTGACCACTCCATTCTCGTAACGCAGTAAACTTACCCGTTAACTCTGGCCGCGTGGACAAACGTGGGTTGCTGACATAGCAATTTTTTGTCACGTGGACAAGCCCAATTGGGGGTTTAATTCATTGTTTTGTCGTAAACGAGGCTGATGTGGGCTCGTCAACGTGGCAAAAAATTGTTATGTCAGCAACCCACGTTTGTCCACGTGGCCAGAGTTAATGGGTAAGTTAACTGCGTTACGAGCATGGAGTGGTCAACGCCCGAAATGCGACTTTAGATATTTTTGCCATCACTTTTAAACTTTAGGTATACGGGGGGTTCTTTGACCAAACTTTGAGTATTTTTACCGTCAATAACCCTTTAATTCAATTATAAAGCGTTATTAACTTGAATGCCCTCATTGATCACCTTTTTTACTTTCTAACATGAATTAAAAATCTGACATTTATATTACACCATTTATATACCACAATACATTTTTTTTCATTTATTTTACACCTAGTGGAATGGCATCGCGCTTCACACGGTGGCAAAAATATAATGTTATTTATAAATTTCGACGGATACTTTTGGTAAACTTATATTGATCAAATTTACAATCTAAATTGGGCTCTATATTCGAAAAAATAAATTATTTTGAATATTTATGTAAGATGCTATAATAAAAAATATATAAATTACTTAAATTGAGTATTATTTATGAGTAAG
The DNA here is from genome assembly GCA_954871525.1 of Parietaria judaica. Classification (NCBI taxonomy): domain Eukaryota; kingdom Viridiplantae; phylum Streptophyta; class Magnoliopsida; order Rosales; family Urticaceae; genus Parietaria; species Parietaria judaica. Next base: position 56,942,545 of record OX940860.1, on the reverse strand, counting down.
GCTGCATTTTTTATTTATTTATTTATTAAATATGATTAGATACACTGATACACCACAACATCTTCAACATATTCTACTTGACTTTTACTAATCGTCAGTGTGAGACAATGTACCTTATTTTAAATCAATCATAAGTTTACGTGAAATCACGGAAAGCCGAAAGCCACAGAATAAATCATCTTAATTATAATATGTATAGTTGAGATTATAGCCACAACTTTGTTTTTTTACGAAGCAATAGCCACAACTTTGTAGATTCTCTAAAACTATACCTTGATAGAGCTATTGTAAGAAGTCGCATTAGAGGTCTCGATAATCAGTAATAGGGTTCTTCAGATTTTCCTTTTCGATAGAGGTTAAACGCGCTTGATCACTAAGACACGACTAAGTCGACAAGGTATAAATTTGAGGGAAGCAACATGGATAACATGAAGCCAAAAGACACAATGATTTATGACTAGAAACTGAGAAAGGACTTTTTAGGTTTGAGAATATAGCCTTGCAAAAATTACATTAGGAATCGCCTATTCTGGTTTACTTATGGGTACTTTACCGTTAATACCTCTTATGATTATTATATTTTATCAAAAGATGATAGCAACAACAAATATTTTGTTTTACTTAACGTAGTGACATGTTCTAATTCTTTAGTCATTATTTAACATGGGTGTGACAGGCAGTATCAACCCAATTTACAAAAAAAAAAAAAAAAAAAAAAGGTGATCGCACAAGATCTCGTGATAAAATAAAGATTTATATATAATTTTGTTCATAAGAACCAAAATTGCCTCGTAATTTAAACAAATCTGATAATTTTATTCTTTTTTTTTTTTCAAGGTTCCAAAAATTATTGGATCGAACTTGGTGACACGTGTCTGCCATCGACAAAAGGTGAACAAAATACTTATGGCATATTGTGTATCGTATTGTTACTTTATCCGTTGAAAAAAAAAAAAAAAAAAAACAAGTCCTACATTGGTAAAATGAACAATACTTTTGCTGCTAATATCAATTTTGTTCAGTGTAAAACTATAAGTGCATCAAAATCATCAGAGAATATTTTCAATTATGTTAAATATTTTAATAAAAAACAATATAAATATTAAGGTTATTAGTGGCGATAATAACCTTTGGCACCCAACCTTCAAAAGTGTAGTAAAAAATACTTAACGTGAGTTGATCAGGAGTTCCGTCTCTTTTTCCGTTGGATAATGTTACCCACATTTTTGAAGGTTAAGTGCCAGACCAAAAGTTGCAGATTATTGCCACAAATAACTATAAATATTACCTTTTGATTTATTTTACAAAGACAATTAGAAAAAGGATAAACGACACTATTTACAAAATAACTACCATATGACTTGTACTTCTTTGTTATTAAAACTTGCAATATTGATATCTTGATTCCCATGAATGTTTTTATTCTTCCATATATTTGGAACGAGATTACGTGGCCGGTAAGTTCGTCAACAAACTCGCGCTGCGAATGATTTAAACTCTCAAACTAAAAGAGTTCCTTCCATGACAGTGACAGCTTTCCCGCGCAAGACCACCCTTTGATTTTTCTCGTCCAGATGAACGCTCAGCACGCCTCCTCTTGCCGACGCCTGGCGAACACAAAGCAAGAGAATCGAAACCCGTTTTGAACAAACGCAATTGAAGATCAAGATCAGGGCACAAGACTAGCAAAATAATAATAATAAAGCACGAGAAGGAACCGTACCTGATAAGCAACGAAATCGCATTTCCCCAATTGCTTGTGCCAATATGGCGCCAAACTGCAATGAGCGCTCCCTGTAACGGGGTCCTGAAAAGCGTGCCAAACACCAGTTCTGTTAAAATCCGATAATATTCGGATACCGGAATTTAAACAGGTGTGGGTGGAAAGCATAATCATTCCATACCATTTATTATGGAAATTTAAAGGTAAGTTGTATAAAAATAAAAATTAAAACAATTTAAATGGCCTTTAATGAAAAAAGGAAAAAAGAAAATTCATTTAGTCTAAAATTCTGTGTTAATAATGACTAAAACCTATAAATTAACATGTTTAAATCAAAATAACATGAATTAAGCCTTAGAAACCGGCCTTTTGTGTATTAAACCCTAAAACCGATACACGTTATTGAGCCAAATAACTGATATTTCATGTTGCGTTTTTTGTTTAATGTCAACAAAATAAAAAACGGTTAATAAACCGATTTCAGTTAATAGTAGTTGCTGGTTTTGTTAGTTAAATAAATGGCAGCAAATTAAATAGATTTCGGCGTTAAAAACCGCATAAATTGTTTTGCTTGATTTAGTAGCTCAACAAGAAAACTTGGAAGAGGTAAAATGAAGCTTAAAATACCTCATTAATTCCCGAAAAAGGAGCGAAAAACCTGCTATAGAAATCAAATCCCGACTCGGAGGAAGCGATCCCAGTCACAATAACACCCCTCACTTGAAATTTCGCGATCGCGTCAAAGTTCGGCTGCAAATCCATCACAGATTTCGCTGATGGAACCACAACCTTAAAGAAACGAACACCCGTTACTCTAAAAAGTTTGAGACCAGAAGAAATTTGTGTCAGGTTATTCATAATTCATTACGATGAGATCATTCAGGGCCGTTGTCCTTTTCATGTCGATCACGGAAACCCCGCCGAGGGCCTCTGACATGGACGAGCGCTGAGCAGGATCGATTTCCTCGAGCGGATCCACCGGAAAGTCGAGCTCAACTGAGAAGCCCTTTTTCGCTTCATCGCCACTCTCCGGGACTCTTTTTGCAATCAAAACTCCAGAGAGAGTGGTGAATTCAATGGCGTCAGAGCCGATCGCCTCCGATGTGAAGAGAGTATGCGCCGCTGCTAATGTCGCGTGGCCACAAAGCGTAACCTGCTCGAAATCGACCACGACTTCAATCACTTCCCAGACATAAATTAATAGTTGTTCTTCAGAATCGGGACCTAACAAACATATAGTTTAATCTAGGCTATTAATTTAGCGAGGTCCTACTGTAGTTTTATGAACGAACTTTAAATCAAATAGATCTCAATATGGGTGAAAATCTCCTCCCTGGTTACCGGTTCATACATCGCTTCTAATCGGTAATATTGGTGTTATTTTTACCGGTTCCAATTACCGGCCTTTTACACCGCTTAACGGTTGTAGACCGGTAAATACTGGGTTTTTTGGGCAGCGGTTTTCGGTTCAAAACCGGTGACTATCGGCTTTCTAGATGTCCCGGTTCTGGCTACCGAAAAACTGGTTTCTACAAAACCGATACTGCTACGAAATTCGAAAATACCTGAGAAACCGAGACGGTGCCAAAAAAAAAATACCGGTTCCGGTCCTGATTTCACCCTAGATTTGAGCAATTAATATAGAAAATGGAAGATTGGCGAAGAGACCTCGGTGAGAGGAGTGAACCAGCGAAGACGAAAGCTGGGGAGCGAAGATGGCGGGGAATGGGGTCGGCGAGTGAGGAAGGAAGTCTCGGAGAGGTTGAACTCGGAAGCCACAGATTGCAGCCAGAGGTCGTCTGGCTCCTCCTCCTCCTCCAGCAAGCACACGGCTGCTTGGTTTCCCTTGAACGCTGAGTCGGCGAACGCGTCCACCTGCTCCTTCACTCGCAAGTTATTCCCTCAAACCAAAAAAAAAATGAAGAATTTGCGAGAGTGAAGAGTGATTACCACCGAGTACTTGACGCCATTCTTCGCCATTCTCTTTCGCTGAGAGAGTCAGCACTTAACAACTAATATACGGTCAATGCTTTGGATTGGACTAGAGCTGCAGGAATTCGTCGCGAGATTCCATCGCGATGCGTCGCGACGCATGCTCGTGAGTCGTGACGAGTTGCGATTTTGTGGCAAAAGTCGCGATTCGTCGCGATTTGTGGCATCAGTCGCGATCCTCGGCTGGGGATCCGCGTGAAGCCCATCAACGGCTCACATTCAAGATCCGCGTCATTTTGTCTTTTTGTGGCATAAATAACACACTTTTTACCCGAAATTTATTACCCAACCACAATTATTACCCACTTTACTCGAATTTCAACCCTAAAATTTCAAATTTCAATATTTTTTCACCCACTTTCTCCTCACAATTATTCACCCACCACAATTATTATTCACCCACCCCACTCTCTCCTCAAACCCTATAAATACCACTTCTTCCTCCCTCATTTCTTCACCAACAATCTCTCAACTCTCTCTCAAATTCTCTCAATTCTCTAAGTTTTCTCCACTCTCAAGCTCTAAAGTTCCAAAGTTCTAAATTTCTAAATTTCTAAAGTTCTCTCATTAATATGTCTCGAAGAAGCGGCGGTAGTTCCGGGGGTCGAAGGGCGGCCAGGAATTTGCAACCCCAATTTCTACAAGGGGGAACATCGCAGCCTTGTCCCGACGACTACATTCCCGTTATGCTACCCGCAGAAATATTTCCCTCCCCTCCCAATCCAGATTATCCCGACGATACAGTACGGTCTCTAAGACCTAGTCTAGTCCGGGCGGTGGCCCACCACCACGCCAATCTCGAACGTGTGCCCCGAGAGTTGGTCGACGCGGTGGCTCAATCTAGGGGGAAATAACGATCCTTTTTTCAATCTCATGTTTCAACAGCACGCCAATTACGAATCTCAACGTCCCGAAGGTGCCGATCCCGACGAAACTCAACGTCCCCACGATGCCGATCCCGACGACTTTCAAACGCCGCCCTCGGTCCATGGTTCAAATGTTGGGGTTTACAACCGCGGTTACAAACTAATATTTATTAACATATGTTATTTCTTTCAAATTAAAAATAAAAATCAATATTATTAATATGTTACAAAATAATAAGGTATAACAAACTTTAATATTAATTTTGAAAAAAATACATTGTAGATAACAAATTTAAATAATTAACTTACTTACATATAATTTTGAAATAATTAATAAAGTTTTAAAATTAAATTCGGGTAAAAAGTTAAAAAAAATACATTTCAAGAAACCAGGTACTTTTGCCGCAAAAATAGCCTATAAAATCGCTAAAAATCGCGAACAACCACGACTCTCGGCGTCGCGACGAGTCGCGATCGGAACAGTCGCGATTTTTGGCGACTCGGTCGCGACTCGTCGCGACGCCGCGAGTCCCAGCTCTAGATTGGACAACATTTCGAAAGAATGGGCTGAAAGATGGGATGTCGTTTTGGTACTGCCCCCGTTATAACTTGATATTTATTTTATATTTATTTTTAGCCATAATAAATAGAATTGGTGAGTTTTCATTTATTTTTTACCTAGTATTTTGTGCAATCCCGTATTTGCCCTCTGGTAATTGAATGTTTTAGAGAATGGCTCTTAATAGCCAAATTGAAACGTTTGATTAGCCAAATAGCCAACATTTTCTTTTTCTTTGCAAAATAGCCAAATTAATGAGGTGGCTATTTAATAACATATTTTATACCTATAATACCCTTTTAACATATTAACGTGTATTAACAAAGTTAATTTTTCTTAAAAATAAGAACATTTACTTGTGTTTATAGAAAATCTATATTAACGTGTATTAACTTAGTTAATTTGTTTAAAAATAAAAAATCGTGATTAAAATTTTAACAAAAAATTAATTTATTTTAAAACAAATTAACTTAGTTAATACACGTTAATGTAGTTAATACACGTTAATACAAGGGTAATACGGTCTTTCATGATTTATTAATGTGGTTGATTGGCTATTTGGCAATATTAATCAAAAGGTTGGCTATTTTGCAAAATAGTTTTTCTAGTTTGGCTATATGACTATAGAGCCCAATGTTTTACTTATTACAATTTCTTTTAGGAGTTTTTTTTTTCAAACTTCTTCTCTCTTCTTCGTCGTGGTTTTCTTAACGCTTTCTATTCCCAAGATCCTCTCTTCCAACGCCGAACTTTTTTCTCTTCTCTATTTTCTTCTGTTGTGTTCATTTTGGTTCGAGAACGACTTCGAGCAATGAGGCTTTCATCTCTTTCCTTTCCTGAGAAAGGACGATCTTTTCAGCGACCAGTTTCTCCTATCATCGTCTTCATCCTCATCAAAGCCACGAAAATGGAGGTAAATGTTTATTCTTTGAGTAACCTATGCTTTGCGGACTGTTTTGACTTGTAATGATGTTATGGTTCACTTATTTTACATGCAATATACTATATTGTGTGGTTTACGAAGAACGACGACATGGTGCATGAAACGAGTGTAGGGTTGGTTCTCTACCTATTTCAACAATGCCGCTATCTAGCAATTGGCCGTTGCTCCCTATATATTGCATTACCGCTGTGTTTTATTATCAATGCTGCTAGCTACCTGTTTACACTCCATTGTCTATTACCACTATCACTTTGTCGTTGCTCCTTCTATATTGCATTACCACTAAGTATTTTAGAAACTAATCTAGTTATGATTTGATTCTTGTCCGAAATAGCCAAGTAATGTCCTCCGGACGTCCGAGATATACGAATGTGATGTCATCACCGACGAACCAAACTTCCTGAGGATCACGAATCTCATCAAAACAGAACTGACGGAGGAGGAGCTTGCGTGGTACTGGAGGACACAGTTTGGGCCTCTATTGGATGTCCCAACTCACCATGAGTTCTCTGCCCAACGGTTTTGGACATTGTTATTGAGAATTAGTAAGCAACAAGTTCCCTTCGAGATGTGGATGTTGGTCAACAATGTTCCCCTACGATACGGTATGAAGGAGTTTGCCATTATCACTGGGCTGAATTGCGAGGACAATGGTTGCACTTGGCCTGCCGAAAGCCCTCTACGTGTCCCATTGAGAGAAAGGTTGTGGCCAAATGTAGTGGGTTGGGTGACAGTCATAATGCTAGAGGAACGCTTTGTGAACAGTCATCTTGATCGACTGTGAGCAGTGATGATAAGAGAAGGTTGGCGTGCATGTGTTTCGTCTGCGGAGTGTTATTGCCCCAGAGACTCCCTGGTGAAACGGATGTGTGCGGTATTTTCTTGTCGATAGTGAAAGACCTTGACTCCTTCGTAATATTTCCTTGGGTCGACTGTCATTCATACAATCGCTACATCCGCTCCGGGCTAAACCACATCGAAAACTATGAATGAACATCCATGAAAACGAGCAGGAAAGATGGCAGAATCAGGTGGCGCCACCGAGCATGACCTTTCGGTAGTTCATCCACCTACTACTGGTATATGTATAAGTTTTAAGTTATATATCTACCATGGTCGTCTTATATATCAATCTAACATGTTAAATTCATGCATATTTTGGCGTACGAGTGTTTTCCGGACGTGGCATGGGTTTCAGCGGACCTTCGAGAGCCAGAGGTTGTACCTCGTATGTGCAAGTGGACAACCCGGCCAGTCGGGGATATTCATCTTTACAGCCAGAGTATTCGCAACGCTCTTTTACGTGGAAGGAACCCGGGGGTTAGTTTGTTGCTCTATTATAAATATAATTATATCAATTACTTTTTTATAACATTAGTCTCCTAATTGCAGACACAATTGAGTTTGCTTTGTCCCACGGTGGAGGAGGTGTTGGACATATGTGTCCTTAAACAAGATATTTTTTATCCATTTGTAAAAGATTATGACAAGTCGTTGAATAAAGATGATGCTTATTATGATAATCTTATTATAGTTTCTGGTAGACTAAAATAGAATGTTTGATCCTTAGTTCATAAAGGATGCAATTATGAATTATTATAACAACAGAGTCAATGTGAAAAAGAATTAATAATCATAATAAATGAACTTAAAATGTCCGTGGCCTGATTAACTGGGTGGGAGCCCATTAATCGTACAAGGTCATTAATGTGACTAAGTGACAATCCTGTTCTGGATTTTGTGTGTGTCACACTCACTAGAAGTGCATTAAGTATGAAGTGTCTTCATACTGGACTGGACCTGACTTAAGCTCCGGAAGTTATCATATAAGACCGTCACTGATAACTTGGAGTTGAGTCACTAGTAGATGATCAAATGGATATTCGATCTAAGTCCTGAGTGGTCTTGAGTCCGAGCTGCTGGCTTGATTGTTCTTTTATTTAACCGTTAAAGAACACAATAAATTACCGTTTTTCCCAACACTATTATTTTGGGAGCATGATAGTCAGCAGTAAGGGTAGCTTGGTCATAGACATGGGCATCACACAGCTCTCTTCAGAGTCATCATGATTCCCTTGATTGTCGGTGGTGAGAAGTGAGAGGTACCCGTGCGCAACTTATGAATCGAAACCATAAGTGGGTCACTCATAATATTACTGACAGAGTCAATGATGAAAATGCAATGAGGGGCATAACGGTAGAAACCGCCTGCTCATGTGTGGATCATCAAGTGAAAGATCAATAACCCGAATTTGATTGTATCAATGGACACCCTGCTGTTATAAAGGGAATAATATATACCATATCACTAAAGAGTGCACCCTCGGGTCTATAGTAGAATCACTTCGAGGTTTGACGAACAACTAGCAGTTCGTTGGAGCTTAAGTGAAACGGGTCCTTGGTCCCCAGGATAGCTCCGTTACGGATGATACGTACGTGATAAAGACATTGAAATGTTTTTAAGATCATTTGGCAAGACTCATAAAACTGAAGTCTGTGACAGACATCAGATAGTTTTATCAGTAGCGTGGCAAAAGTACCATATCTTAGTAACCGAAATTAACTGACAAAATAAAGTAGAATTTGGATTTTCTGTCAACATGAAAGTTGTTGTAAATTAAATTCTAAGCAACTTTGCTTTTGGAACCGAGTCGTTTCGACGTACGGTTTGTGATTTAGAGAATTTCTAAGTTTGTGATCGTTTCGGTAAACTATGAAATTAAATCACATGTCACGAATTTAAATGATGGTGTGTCACCATGACATTTAAATGTGTGATATTGAGATCAGAGAATATTAATATAATTTAATTATTCGAATTTTATTATTAATGTATTATTAATAATTATTCAATAATTAATAGATTTATATTAATATGAAAATAATATATTTTAAATATATTATAGTGTAGAAATCGAATTGGGCTTTTGGAATGTGGGTCCATTCACATTCGAATGGATAGACTTTGGTCTTTCCATAATTGCGGCAAAAGTACCAAAAGTTTTGATATTTGAGAAAAACCCTAAAATCAATTTAATCCATTGGATCGGTTATGATTTAATATCAACCGTTGGATTAGGATATTGTTGGATTAGGATATTGATGAATTCGAAATTAATGACTTGGTGATCAAGTTTCATTTTTTGAATTTGATTAATTAATTATATCCGTTAGATCGGTCTAAGATTAAATCTTTACCGTTGGATTGGAAATTAATTAATTATATATAATTATATTTTTTTTCGAATTATAGTTTAAGGATAAATTCGAAATTGTTTTTATTAAATCTTTTTATATTTGATATTATCCTAAACTAATTTGATCCATTAGATCGGTTTAAAGATTTATCTCAACCGTTAGATCTAGATAATGATAATTCGAATTTTAATATATATATATATATAATTCGAATTTATAAAGATAAGAAGATAAGATTGGATTTTTGATTTTATCCTAATCTTTCTTATTTAATTAAATCCCTAATTAATTATATCCATTGGATTTAGATGAGATTATATCTGGACCATTGGATTGAGATAATTAATTATATTTAATATATGAAATTCAAAAATAAGAGAGGGAATTTCTCCAATTCGGTTACGGTTTGAGCCTATAAATAGGAGGCTCATTCTACACATTTTTTCACACCTTTCCCCAGAGAAAAATTCGAACTCTCCCTCTCTTTTAGGGTCTGCGAATTTTCTCTATGATCCCTCTTTCTGGTTCGGCTTAAGAGACTTAGTTCTGCAGAAGCTTAAAAAGAACCATAAGTTTAAATTTTGCGACGGAGTCCTGCCGGCGAAGCCCACGCTTCGGTACGAGGATTCCAGGAGAATATCCCGGAAGATCACGGGAGTTTCCCTCAGCACCGGCGGAGCCCTGCCCGATTCAGAACACGCAGCCGGAAGTCGTCAATAGAGGTACGGCCTTATGCATTGGGTTAATAAATGCAACCATTTACTGCTTTCTATTTATTTCCTATTATGACTAGATTATTAATAATGATTTATGAATATTAAATTACATAATATTTATCAGATCTTGTTAAATGGTTATTATCCGATATCCGGACCGTTGCACGGATAACAAGTTATTCCGCTTTAAATTAATTTTTAAATGTTACCCGGACGGTTCGGAGGTATAATTCGTGATAATTTTCATGGAATCCGAGACGTGATTTCCAATAATTGGTATCAGAGCCATAGTTCAAGGATAAATAATTACGTAATTTAATTAATGGGTTTTAAGAACGAATTATTTGATGAACAAAATTAATTATTTAAAATTGAAATTTTGAATTTCTAGATATTTTAAATATTAATTTAAAATAAGAATATTACCCGACCCGAAAAATCGGACCGGGTAATTGGACCGGGCTGCCCTTGGCAGCCCAGCCTGTGGGAAGGAACGAACAGGGGCTGCCGCTGCAGCCCCAGGGTCTTCGCCCAGCAAGCCCACGGACAAGGCCCACGAGCAAGGCCCACGCCAGGGCCACTCGGCAAGGGCAAGGTCACCCGTGTGGGCCTGGCGCGCGGGCCGCAGGCCACGCTGCCTGGCAGCGGAATGGGCCTGCAGGCCCAGCCCGAAGGGCCCGCGTGCTGCCCTGGCTCACCCGTGGGCTGTCCTTGTCCATTCCACGGGCACGTGGGCCCGGGCTTAAGCCTGGAGGACCCACGTGCAATTTTTATAATGAGTCGGATTTTTATTCCGACCCGGATACTGTGAATTAATTATTAATTATTATTAATGAAATTAATATTTATGAATTAAAATTAATTATGATTAATTAATATAAATTAAAATATGGATGTTATTTTCGGATAAATAACATTGTCTTATTTTAATAAATTCATAAAATTAAATATGGATGTTATTTAATGATTAAATAACATTGTCTTATTTAATGAATTAAAATATGAATGATAATATTCGAAGAATAATATCATTGTCTTACTTTAATATTTCATAAATAATTAATAAAGGGCATTAAAATGTTTAATGATAATTCTTAGAGAATAAGTATCATTAACATAAAATTATAAATATTCATCATAGATATAATTTGTTATAACCTATTTTCATAACTCTCAAACATAGTGTCTATGTTTAGATCATTATTAATATGTTTATATAAGATAGATATAAATAATAAAGAGTAAATGAAAAAGTGCTAATTATTAGTCGAAAAAATTTCAAACGTACAATCTTGCCTAAGGAATAGGGAATCAAAAGTGGGGCCGGTTCACCATCCACTTCTGGGTGACCGGTTAGGACCCCTCTCATCGACCTGGAGAGCGTACGGTTTGATCTATCACTACCGACGAAATAATAAACACATTTCTAGGGCTTATTTAAAATTAAGCGTCGTAATAAATAAAGCCAAAATATAAACTTTTAATGTGTCATTAATAGACAGTTTATATAATAAGTTGTTATAACTTAGAAATTAAAAACGTTATTTCCTAAAACAATGGCAAGTATAGAATAAAACAAAGGTCTCCATTATTACTGTCACAACGTCTGCTAACCACACCGCCTCGAGTCACCCTAGTGTGTCCATTCCCTAAGGAAGGTGTGCTTGTGGAAGGTTTGACACCGTGATAGTTCCAAAAGAATATGGGGACGGATGAATCTTGGAAATGGACCGCGAGTCACCCTAGAGTGACCATTCCCTAAGGACGACGTTTCCAAGAGGATCCCGAGAACCGAAAAATAATGGGTTAAGCTTGCACGGAAGTTGGTGCTTCCCGACCGTCTATGGTGATAATTAATAATCATATAGAACTTTGGTAGTTCTTGTTATGAATATTAATTAAGTTTATGACTAAAACTTAGTTTAACCAAACTACACGGTTGATACCGTGAGTCACCCTAGAGTGACCATGCCACTAAGGACGGCAACGACGTGTACAGTCGGTCAAATTATCACGAAATAGTTAAAGGGTTTATTTAACGTTTTCCCGGAACATGTTTGCATCATGTAACTATTTCAAATAAAATATTTTTTCAAAAACATTCTACCTATAATAAAGTTTAATAAGTTTCTTTTTCAATGCCAGTTAAAATGTCCTTCGACAAACAAGAAATGAAAAAGTCTGCTCTGACGCTGAAGTCTCAAAATCAAAGCAATCTGGTAAAAGTCACAAAATCCCTAAGCAAGCTGGCCATGAGTGGATCTTCGGAGAAACTTGGAATGGCAGATCAGAATGCTATAAGGTTTCTAAACAAGAGGAAGAGAATTGATGGAAACCAGGAAGAACTCTTCCAGAATGGGAGTACAAGTAATGTTGATCGTTCCACATTAGAATCATGTTTCGTGGACAATTCATCCTTCAACTGGATCTTGGATTCAGGAGCAAACGATCATGCGTGCAATTCTCTTCAGTCTCTTGACATATAGGAAGAGATAAATGAAGGACCAACTTTAAAAGAAGGAAACGGGGAATTCCTACAAGCAAAAGCAGTAGGAAATTTGCGACTGACATTTGGAAATAAATTTTTATTTGTTGATAATGTGTATTATTATCCAAATGTCTGCAGAAATATACTTTCTGCTTTTCTGTTGTACAAACAAGGATATACTCTAAACTTTCGTGGATCCCATTGGGTCATCACAAAGGATGGAGTATATATTTGTACTGCTAAAGCAGAAAATGGATTATATATCCTAAGACCAGATTACGGTAGTTGTATGAATGCTGAAATGTTTAAATTGGCAATGCCAAAGTAAGTCAAGAAACCCAAGATTGATAATGATGTTCAAACGTACATGTGGCATTTAAGATTGGGTCATATTAATCTAGACAGGATAAACAGGCTGGTAAAGGATGGACCCCTTAAAGAACTAACAATCGGTTCTTTGCCTGTTTGCGAATCCTGTATAGAGGCTAAAATGACTAAGAGACCTTTTTCTGCAAAAGGTCAAAGAGCCACTAAACCATTAGAACTCGTCCATTCAGATGTATGTGGTCCCATGAACATACAAGGAAGAGGACAAATTGAATACTTCGTCACCTTTATTGACGATTATTCAAGATATGGCTATGTTTATCTCATGGCTAAGAAATCTGAAACCTTGGGTAAGTTCAGAGAATTTCTAGCAGAGGCTGAGAATCAACTTGGACTATCATTGAAGTCTCTTCGATCTGATCGAGGAGGAGAATACCTAGATCACGAGTTCTGCGACCTCCTGATCGAGAAAGGTATAACATCTCAATTGACTGCTCCTGGCACACCGGAAAAAAATGGTGTTGCAAAAAGGAGAAATCGGACCTTACTTGAAATGGTAAGGTCAATGTTAAGTTATTCATCACTACCCAATTCATTCTGGGGATATGCTTTGTTGACGGCTACGAACATTCTAAATGTTGTACCGTCAAAGTCTGTTTCTAAAACACCTGTCGAATTATGGAATGGCAGAATACCAAATCTGCGACATTACAGAATTTGGGGATGTCCTGCACATGTACGGACTGGAAACAAGAATAAATTGGAATCACGAACGGAAGTTTGTCTGTTTGTGGGATATTCCAAAGAGACTAAGGGAGGTTTTTTTTATAGTCCAGAAAGTAAGAAAGTATTTGTCTCAACAAATGCCACTTTTCTAGAGCAAGATTATATGACAAACTTCAAACCTCGAAGTAAAGTTATACTCGAAGAGCTGTCAGGTGACAAGGTCACAATATCTCCAACAGAGCCTGTTGTCAAAGAGAGTGCGGAAACCACGGTCCCAAATCAGAACCAAGGTGTACTCAGACGTAGTGGGAGGTTCAAAAGACCTGTTGAGCGCTGTGAACATACCCAGTTGGAATTTCACCTAGCTGTTACAAACACTAGTGTTGAAGATCCCATAGGCTATGAGCAAGCTATGATGGATCATGATAAGGGAGAATGGCAGGAAGCCATGAACCAAGAAATAGAATCAATGGATTCTAATGAAGTCTGGGAACTTGTAGACTTACCGCATGGCTTCAAAACCATTGGTTGTAAGTGGGTATACAAGCGAAAGAGAGGAGTGGACGGGAAGGTTGAAACCTTCAAGGCTAGACTAGTGGCTAAGGGTTTTACCCAGAGGGAAGGTATTGATTTCGATGAGACCTTCGCTCCAGTCGCTAAGTATAAGTCCATCCGGATTCTCATGGCCATAGCCTGTAGTCTCAATTACGAGATTTGGCAGATGGACGTCAAAACCGCCTTCCTGAACGGGTACATTGACGAAAACATCTATATGGACCAACCAGAAGGGTTCGTGCAGAAGGGTCAAGAAGGGAAAGTTTGCAGACTTCTCAAATCCATTTATGGATTGAAGCAAGCTTCCAGATCCTGGAATCTAAGGTTTGATGAAACCATCAAATCCTATGGATTCATACAGAACATCACTGAGGCCTGCATATACAAACTCAATGATGAAACCGTGGAGATATTTCTTGTTCTATACGTCGACGATATTCTTCTTATTGGAAACAGTGTGAAGAGGCTATCGGACGTGAGAGCGTGGCTATCTACGCAATTCTAAATGAAGGACATGGGAGAAGCCAGTTATGTTCTTGGGATCCGTATTTTCAGGGATCGCAACAACAGGCTTCTAGCCTTATCACAAGCAGCTTACATTGATAAGGTGCTTGATCATTTTGCAATGGCAAACTCCAAGGGAGGTAATTTATAGACCAGGCATGGAGTATTCCTTAACAGGAAACAGTGCCCTACTTCTCCGGAAGAGCAAGATGAGATGAGGAGAGTACCCTATGCTTCAGCAGTGGGAAGTCTGATGTACGTTATGCAGTGTACTAGGCTAGACATCTGTTACGCTGTGGGAATTGTTAGCAGATACCAATCCAACCCAGGTATGGCTCACTGGACAGCAGTGAAGTACATTCTCAAGTATCTTCGGAGGACGAGAGACTATATGTTAGTGTTTTCAGGATCAGAACTGAATCCACTAGGTTACACTGAATCAGACTTTATGTCTAATAAAGACGCGAGAAAATCGACGTCGGGAGCAGTGTTCACCCTTGCTGGTGGAGCGATATTCTGGAGAAGCATAAAGCAATCCTGTATCGCGGATTCCACAATGGAAGCTGAATACGTGGTAGCTTGTGAGGCAGCCAAAGAATCATTTTGGCTCAACAATTTCTACATAGAGCTGGGAGTTGTTCCAGATGTAGATGGGCCCCAAACACTATACTGTGACAATAGTGGTGCGGTGGCAAATTCTAAAGAGCCCAGAGACCATAACAAGGCAAAACATATCGAGAGAAAATACCATCTCATTAGAGAGATAGTACGTCGAGGCGATGTAAGGGTTGTGAAAATAACTTCGGAAGACAATCTAGCTGATCCATTCACCAAGACGTTGCCAGAGAAAATATTCAGGAGGCATCTGGAGAGTATGGGTCTGAAAGACATGGGTCATCTTCTTTAAGTACAAGTGGGAGATTGTTGGACATATGTGTCCTTAAACAAGATATTTTTTATCCATTTGTAAAAGATTATGACAAGTCGTTGAATAAAGATGATGCTTATTATGATAATCTTATTATAGTTTCTGGTAGAGTAAAAGAGAATGTTTTACCCTTAGTTCATAAAGGATGCAATTATGAATTATTATCACAACAGAGTCAATGTGAAGAAGAATTAATAATCATAATAAATGAACTTAAAATGTCTGTGACCTGATTAACTGGGTGGGAGCCCATTAATCGTACAAGGTCATTAATGTGACTAAGTGACAATCGTGTTCTGGATTTTGTGTGTGTCACACTCACTAGAAGTGCATTAAGTATGAAGTGTCTTCATACTAGACTGGACCTGACTTAAGCTCCGGAAGTTATCATATAAGACCGTCACTGATAACTTGGAGTTGAGTCACTAGTAGATGATCAAATGGATATTCGATCTAAGTCCTGAGTGGTCTTGAGTCCGAGCTGTTGGCTTGATTGTTCTTTGATTTAACCGTTAAAGAACACAATAAATTACCGTTTTTCCCAACACTATTATTTTGGGAGCATGATAGTCAGCAGTAAGGGTAGCTTGGTCATAGACATGGGCATCACACAGCTCTCTTCAGAGTCATCATGATTCCCTTGATTGTCGGTGGTGAGAAGTGAGAGGTACCCGTGCGCAACTTATGAATCGAAACCATAAGTGGGTCACTCATAATATTACTGACAGAGTCAATGATGAAAATGCAATGAGGGGCATAACGGTAGAAACCGCCTGCTCATGTGTGGATCATCAAGTAAAAGATCAATAACCCGAATTTGATTGTATCAATGGACACCCTGCTGTTATAAAGGGAATAATATATACCATATCACTAAAGAGTGCACCCTCGGGTCTATAGTAGAATCACTTCGAGGTTTGACGAACAACTAGAAGTTCGTTGAAGCTTAAGTGAAACGGGTCCTTGGTCCCCAGGATAGCTCCGTTACGGATGATACGTACGTGATAAAGACATTGAAATGTTTTTAAGATCATTTGGCAAGACTCATAAAACTGAAGTCTGTGACAGACATCAGATAGTTTTATCAGTAGCGTGGCAAAAGTACCATATCTTGGTAACCGAAATTAACTGACAAAATAAAGTAGAATTTGGATTTTCTGTCCACATGAAAGTTGTTGTAAATTAAATTCTAAGCAACTTTGCTTTTGGAACCGAGTCGTTTCGACGTACGGTTTGTGATATAGAGAATTTCTAAGTTTGTGATCGTTTCGGTAAACTATGAAATTAAATCACATGTCACGAATTTAAATGATGGTGTGTCACCATGACATTTAAATGTGTGATATTGAGATCAGAGAATATTAATATAATTTAATTATTCGAATTTTATTATTAATGTATTATTAATAATTATTCAATAATTAATAGATTTATATTAATATGAAAATAATATATTTTAAATATATTATAGTGTAGAAATCGAATTGGGCTTTTGGAATGTGGGTCCATTCACATTCGAATGGATAGACTTTGGTCTTTCCATAATTGCGGCAAAAGTACCAAAAGTTTTGATATTTGAGAAAAACCCTAAAATCAATTTAATCCATTGGATCGGTTATGATTTAATATCAACCGTTGGATTAGGATATTGTTGGATTAGGATATTGATGAATTCGAAATTAATGACTTGGTGATCAAGTTTCATTTTTTGAATTTGATTAATTAATTATATCCGTTAGATCGGTCTAAGATTTAATCTTTACCGTTGGATTGGAAATTAATTAATTAAATATAATTATATTATTTTTCGAATTATAGTTTAAGGATAAATTCGAAATTGTTTTTATTAAATCTTTTTATATTTGATATTATCCTAAACTAATTTGATCCATTAGATCGGTTTAAAGATTTATCTCAACCGTTAGATCTAGATAATGATAATTCGAATTTTAATATATATATATATATAATTCGAATTTATAAAGATAAGAAGATAAGATTGGATTTTTGATTTTATCCTAATCTTTTTTATTTAATTAAATCCCTAATTAATTATATCCATTGGATTTAGATGAGATTATATCTAGACCATTGGATTGAGATAATTAATTATATTTAATATATGAAATTCAAAAATAAGAGAGGGAATTTCTCCAATTCGGTTACGGTTTGAGCCTATAAATAGGAGGCTCATTCTACACATTTTTTCACACCTTTCCCCAGAGAAAAATTCGAACTCTCCCTCTCTTTTAGGGTCTGCGAATTTTCTCTATGATCCCTCTTTCTGGTTCGGCTTAAGAGACTTAGTTCTCCAGAAGCTTAAAAAGAACCATAAGTTTAAATTTTGCGACGGAGTCCTGCCGGCGAAGCCCACGCTTCGGTACGAGGATTCCAGGAGAATATCCCGGAAGATCACGGGAGTTTCCCTCAGCACCGGCGGAGCCCTGCCCGATTCAGAACGCGCAGCCGGAAGTCGTCAATAGAGGTACGGTCTTATGCATTGGGTTAATAAATGCAACCATTTACTGCTTTCTATTTATTTCCTATTATGACTAGATTATTAATAATGATTTATGAATATTAAATTACATAATATTTATCAGATCTTGTTAAATGGTTATTATCCGATATCCGGACCGTTGCACGGATAACAAGTTATTCTGCTTTAAATTAATTTTTAAATGTTACCCGGACGGTTCGGAGGTATAATTCGTGATAATTTTCATGGAATCCGAGACGTTATTTCCTACAGGAGGCCACGTTGCCTTATGTAATATCCATCATATCGTTCGATCTTGGTCATTCCCCACGCTACCACATGCTTGTGGAGTCATTGGAACGTGGTTCACGGATCGTCCAGCGACCGAGGAGCCCGCAACAACTAGCTCCACCCGCCACCAGAGTTTGAAGAGGAGAGTGACCACGAGACGGTAGTGGTAGAGAGTGACGTGGAGATGCAAGTGGAGACTGAGAATTCAAGACACTCGGACCCGCAGAATGACTCGATAGGTGGTGGTGGGCCTGGAGGTGAGTCAGACAGTGAATCTGGAGGTGAAGTTCATTGAACTAGACATGATCGGCAAGTCCCCTTTCACCATGTACGACCGTTTTGTAGCTGAATCCCGGTACCGATACGAGGCGGAAATCTTCTCGAATTGGTCGTTTCAACGTTAGAATACTTACTACTTAGAACTATATTTTTTATCCTCTTTAATATATTCACTATATGTTTGTACTATGTTGGACGAGTATGTTGTAACTATGCTTTATTACTTTGGACAATATTATAAATGTTATCACCGCTAGTAACTAAATTCATTTTCAGATATTATCACCGCTAGTAAAAAGATATGGTCGGTGTGCTACCGCTATCTCCATATGTGCCTTTACCGCTATACATTCAAAATAATATAATTTTTTATTCACTATGTTTTATTACATTTGAAATATTATTGCTTCATAATAGAATAGGAATAGATATAGCGGTATTGCGGTATAGATGAAAATATTATACACGAAAATAACATATAAAATTGTTATTCCCTATATGTTATAACTAGATTCATTTTCCGATATTATCACCGCTAGTAAAAAGATATAGCCGTTTTGCTACCGCTATCAATATTCAGTGTAATTTACATATAGCAGTATACATATAAAATACCTGTAGAGGTATAGAAATGTACACGGTAATCGCTTTAATTAAGATTAACAATAAAAAAGGACGAACGTGTATGGCGGTATAAATGACAACATTATATAGCTGTATGGCGGTATAAATGATAAGATTACGTAGCGGTATGGCGGTATAGATGAATATATATTACACGGTATATAATATATAAAATTGTATAAATGACAAGATTATATATGGTATAAAAGACAAAAATTCTGGGATAAATAACGAGTTTATATAAAAATATAAAAATAAAAAAATTACAGATACAGACACATAACATTAAATATTAAGAACTCAAACAAAAAAGCCAAACTAAAAGCCGCAATGGAGTCCAAAAACAAACTGTGTCCGTACACTCTCGCCGGAGTGTCTCTCGACATTCTAATTGCTTATCTACGATTAACATTTATGAAAACCTGCTCCACGACATAGTCGTTGAAAATTATAAATACCTTATTAGTTTGACAAACTTGAAAAAACTCTTGCTCGTTTTTTATAACGATTCCTCTTCCTTGTATGACGAGAGACTAGATATCTTTTAACCAAGGGCGCTTGTAGCTGACTAAATAGAATTTGATCCCCGCAAAGAGCTTCGGGGCCTACATTCAGAGCGAAAGATGAATTATTTGTCATTAAAAGTCTACGAGCAGTGTAATAGTGTACGATCTATTTGGTGAATAACTTACATTGTTGAGAGCATTTAGTCGGCCCGATCTTGGACCATTGTAGTCTTGAATGATCTCATAAGGCGCTTCATCTACAATTGATTCAGCGTCTATGCATGCTTTCACCCCTGCACATATAAAATTGTATTAGGGTTGAATTAGAATACAAAAAATTAAAAGGTCATAGGATTTACGTACAGTTGATGTGAACAATCCATATTCCTTTGAGGATTGACATGAAGAATCTATGATTCAGTATGCATGTTCCTTGATCGTCTGTCCCTACAATAAGATGGGTCACATTTTTGTCCCACAAGATGGAATATTCGTACCCTTTCGACTCCACAAACTTGAGAAAGAGATCTTGAAAAATGAACAATTGAACTATAAGCATCTTACCCTTGATCTAAATAAAACTACTAATAAAAGAAGATAAAGACCTTGGTTTCATTCTTCAACGATGAAAAACAAAATTTCAATCTTCGTGGAGAGGCAGCCATTGAGAGTGGTCTAAATACTAGTTGGCCTTCATATTGCGATTATAATTGTGGAGAGGTGTGGATGGAAACAATAAAAGTAACCGCTCATTAACCCACTACAAGTATATATAGGGTAAAAGTATGTTACTTCACATTTATTGCAATTAGGTGCTAAGAATACTCGTTCGTCTTCAACAATGCGGTTAAACGCATTCCGATGGTATTTAATAGGGTTAGGACCAAGACAATTAATTTAGTAAGTTGTGTATCAAATCAAAGACTTAAGATTTCGAAGAAATAAAATTGTATGATTTCGAGAAATACAATATATCATTTAAATCTATTCCTACTCTATTATGAAGCAATATAAGAAATTAATTAATAAGGAAAAAAATAAAATTATTTACTTAAAATTTGAAACCGCTATATGTGTAATTGTAGCGGTTACCCGAAGTTGCTAGCGGTGGATTTAACTAGAAGATAGCGGGACTATAAGTTCTATCTTGAATTAGTGTGTCACTCAATTATTTTCTATTGTTTTCGGGTTTTGGAGCGAATATAAATGTAAAGACGTATTTTCGCATTGCACATATAATATGACGTTATAATCGTAAACGATAGGAATAAAGAGAGTGCGGAAAAGTAAAGGAACACCAATACTTTTGGTAACACAGTTCGGACTTCCTGTCACTACTTCTGCGGGGTACTCACCCAGATTAATCAACCAAGAGTTACAAGAGATGATTACAAACAGTAAATCATATAGACCCAAAGCATATAAAGGAAACTCCCCCTTGTTGTCGCACCAACGGCTTTGACATCCAGCACGTGAACTCTTGATGAAATGCAAGATCCCCTTGCAAACAATCAGCTATGAACGTCTCGTCCTCTGATTGACTTCTTCCGAAGGTTTTAGAGATTGTTGTAAGTGCTAACAAAATTGGACCTCGTTAGTTGGGACTTATAGGAGCTGGCCTTGAAAAACTTTCCGTCTAGGGAACGCAAATCAGCTTCATGATTCTCTCCACTGATTAGAATCATCACGCAATAATCTTCATTAACTCCAGCGTGATATCCATCAATAACTGCAGGGAGAGGTCGACTCAATCATTCCTTGATTGAGGATGCGACTTAGATACTTTCCTGAAATACTTACCAGCTGTCATGACATCAATGACGACAATACTTTCCATAAATAGACAAATCAAAATCATGAATAATTAAATACTCTATAAACGAAATTCATGTTTCAACAATAAACTCATTTTATCAAATGTATTATATATTGGTCGCCGAAGGGTGTAAAATGATCAAGACCATAAGAATCAATTACATAAGCTCCTTATTCATCTACACGCATTATGCCTAACAATGTTGTGTTCTAGGCAACTATCTATCATATATATTGTTTGATTAACTATTTATTCTTAAACACGTGAAACTATGTACTAAATTATTTAATAAGGAAAAAAATTATTTACTTAAAATTCGAAACCGCTATATGTATAATCGTAACGGTTACCCGCAATTACTAGCGGTAAGTTGACTAGGAATAGCGGGACTATGAGTTGTATCTTGAATTAGTGTCTCACTCATTTATTTTCTACTATTTAGGGTTTTGGAGCGAATATTAACTCATTTTATCAAATGTATTATATATTGTTCGCCGAAGGGTGTCAAATGATCAAGACCATATGAATCAAACACATAAGCTCCTTCTTCGTCTACACGAATTATGCCTAACAATGTTGTGTTCTAAGCAATTGTCTATCATATATATTGTTTGATTAACTATATATTCTTAAACACGTGAAACTATGCACTAAATTAATTAATAAGAAAAAAAAAGTATCTACTTAAAATTCAAAACTGTATAATATAATCGTAGCGGTTACCCGCAATTACCAGCGTAAGTTGACTAGGAATAGCGGGACTATGATTTGTATCTTAAATTAATGTGTCATTTATCAAATGTAAACTTTTAAGAAAATAAGACTTCATCTGGTATTAAAGCTAATCCGCTAGTAAAATATTCATGCCCACTATATTATGTAAATCATAGCAGTAATTCCATATCCGCACAATAACAGTGATAAGTAAGGACCCCACGTTCTGATTGACCCACAACGAGGAGTAGGCCCGTACCTTCTACGATGCCACCCTATTGTACAGATGTTGTACACAATCCATAAATGATGACGGTGCTGTGAAGCATTGGGGTAAGTCGCTTCGTTGTCAATCATTGAGAGGCACCCGGGAACATCTATGTGACCGGAGTAGGGATGCCTACGAAGAACCCATTCCCTATAGAAGTACCTCCAAGCCTCGTCCTCCGACCGAAGGTGCGCACTATCCTGAAACGTATCAGTGGGTAGCTCTTCAATGCTGTAAGACCATTGTATCAGGCCACATTCATGCAAGGATTCGGTGTTCACCAATTGATTCAGGTTCCTTTCCCCTCGGTAAAACACCCCAATCCACGACGGCAATACACTTGGCTTCCTCAGACCATCCTGCATCGCATTGACCGAAGGCACCCAACTCACCTCCAACGCATGCACCCCCGTGGTGTAGAAGTAGTGCTCCTTCTTGAAGGAATGCTCGACCACATGTTCCTCTTCCCAGAAAAATTCCACAAAATCGGTGTGCGGTTTTATCCGTACAACGGACCTCTGACTTGCACCAGACCGCATACTTTCAAAACTTCATCGTTAGTAGGTAGCCGGCCCCACCACTGGAAGTGCACCACACAAAGACCTAATAGGAATCTGTAGGTGTCGGGACCCAACTCGTAAGGCTCCAGCTCGATTGAGTAGCAGATGCTAATGAAGAATTCATGCAAAGGCAACAACGCCCCTGCCGCCATATGTTCCGCCGTCCACTGAGAAGCACCTACCAAATCCCGAATCTCTTGAGGTTCCGGGATACTGAAATCTAAGGTTTTTGCCCCATTCCAACGAAGGTACAGGATGCGATTTATGAAATATCTGGCTCCGCACCCTAACGCCGAAGGTATCTTCAATCCTCTTCATCCACCAACTACTGGTAACGGGCCTTATTTGGCGCCAGGGAGACTCTATATTGGCATTGTTGATGGAGTCGGCCATGAAAGAATATGAGTAAGTTTTAGAGATTGAGTCAATTAGGCTTTCACGATAACCCTTTTATGAAGGAACTTCCATCATTGTCACTGGTCACGCATGCGCATATTTTGAAAATGGAAGGTCGCTCGCTCGGTAACAGGCGTAATTCTCGGTAATAATAATAATAATTACTTGTCCGTTATACAGATTCTCTTAATGAAAGGTTCAGTTTCCATAAAAATAAAAAAGCATGAGACATCAAACCACCGACGATACGAAGCACCTCGTCCCACATATGAGCATCTATATCGTATATCCACTTTCCTCGAAAACTGACGCTCACCAAGAGCGGATACATCAAGAAAATGAAAAGGACTCAAACCTGAAATTCAAATACCATAACTATACGATACCGCTATAATTATTACTATCACGATACATCTTACTGCTACGTTATACACAATGTCAAATATCGGTTATATATGGTGTCTACTTCAGGAGATACCTTTTTCACTAGCTCGATGTACAGTTGTTTCAACCTTGACGGTCTATTTGGTGTCCGAATATATGATTCAAAGCCATCTTCATCGGCAATGGCTAGTGGCTGAGTACTGTTATCAACTGGGTAATAAGTTACCTTCAAATCAAATTCTCGGACAATATCAAACTTGTTATATAACAACTCCTTCAAATCGGATAAGTTGTTTAAAGCAGACTTTTCAACGGTTAAAGCATTTGCAGTATCACTTATTCCCTCCCACAACCACTTATAACAATCTCTATTAAAAATCCACTTTCCGCCAACATTGACAATCAAATGGTAATAATCCATCCTGCAAGTGGAAAAATACTTCAATCTTAAATTAAACTGCTATAGGTATATAGGATACAACTATATTTATAACATAATGTAGAGGTAAGTTTGCAACCAAGTTTATACTTAAGGATTCATAGAGTACGACCTAAATTCGGCCTACAGATCTCGGTACCGCTACATAACATATTCATACCGCTATAATTTATCCAGAAATTGAAAACAACAATAAAATTACTTGATTACGTTGGCTAAACTTAGTTTATATTTTAAGGATTCATAGAGTACATTCGGCCTACAGATCTCGGTACCGATACATAAGATATGCATACTGCTATTTTTAATCCTGAAATTGAAAAAAGTAAAAATAATTACTTGATTACACTGGGCTAACCTTAGTTTATATTTTAAGGATTCATAGAGTACATTAGGCGTACAGATCTCGGTACCGATACATAAGATATTCATACCGCTATATTTTGTCCAGAAATTAAAAACAGTAATAAAATTACTTGATTACACTAGGCTAACCTTACCTTATATTTTAACGATTCATAGAGTACATTCGACCTACAGATCTCTGTACCGCTACATAATATATTCATACCGCTATATTTTATCCAGAAATTGAAAACAACAATAAAATTACTTGATTACACTGGGCTAACGCAGTGTAATAAAAGATTCTTGATTTATAATCAAACTGAAAGATTCACTAATCCTTGGCTGGGTAACGCAGAAGATGAAGAAAAGGAATACGGTGAATCGACGAAGAAATAATTGGAGCTTAGGGTTTCTCGGCAATTGGGGAGTCGAAGAAGAAGACGAATAAGAGAGGAAAGAGAAATAGGGCGGGAAAGAAATAATATTAAAAAAAAGGAGAGATAAGAAAATAATAAAATAAGAGGAGAGAGAAAATCGAGTCTAACGAACTGTAAAGGGTCCCACTTCGTTTAATAAAGGGTATGAATTAAACATGTAAGCAGTACCGAGTGTATAAACCTCTACTAGATCCCATATAAGGTTATTCCTGCGATCAGCCAACGACATTTCTCAAATCACTTATTAGCAAAAATAATATTTAAAGACTATAAAATAGTGTCAAGTCCAATTTCGTTTGTGTCTACTCAAGGTCTACTACATGAATCACACGTTTATGATTAAACTCCCAAAAGTATCACTTATGAAGTATTTTTATCAGATTAAAAAGGTGAGCATGTTTGTAACTTAACAAACATTAACTAGAGATTGACAGAACTAGAATTTAATATTATTTTATAATCTTTTGAGTACTATTACCATTAAACAAAAATGAAAATATGACTGCACGCTTGATATAAGATTGGGTACTCATGTCTCAAATAAGTTCATGTCGTTTATTAATACTGTGTTGTTTTTAAGCTCTTATGTTTTTCTTTTGAAGTTGTTTCAGACTTATTGTTGTCGTATTATTTATCAGGCTACTTTATTCTCCGTCCTCTTCCATATTATTGTCGTTTTTGTTGTTTTTATTCATGTCGTTTTTTTTTCAAGTTCTGTTATTATTCTTTTCTTTTTTCTTTTTAAGGAAAAGTTCTGTTATTATTCAACACTATTATAATGAGAAAAATAAATAGGTGTGTTACTTTACAAAATAAACGACGCACCTAAAATTTTATGAAGTCAACGGAAAAAGTGAACAATTTTGAAGAGAACCAAAATAATAAACGCAGACAACTATAACCGTGAAAAATTAGTATTAATAAAAAAAAATTACAATGCAAGGCTAAAGAATGGTTTACAATCAGCCATTCCAAAAATCGGACCGGCTATATAAACCAAAACTCTACCATAAGAAAGATAGAAAAAAACGAGGGCTACTCCTTACAAAGTACTAGCCCAATCTCTCGAAAGGTCCGCGAGAGAATACATCGATAACTCATTGCACGAGGAGAAAAGCCAAAGAGCAATACAATGGTTGATACTGTCTATCAACCCGTTAAGATTCCAAGATCTATCATTGTAGAGGAACTTGTTGCGAGTATTCCAGATGCACCATAAAGTAGTTACTATTCCAATCTTCGCCGCAACGTGCCATTTGTTATTTCGCCTTGGAACTTTGTGAATTTGCAGCAAATCAGCGATGGACGTAAAGCCCACTAGATCCAACTTCAAATTGGAAAAAAGCCAAGCCCAAGCGGCAGTAGCTGTGTGACAATGAAAGAATAAATGGTCGAGCTCTTCCTCGGATGAAAAACACATCGGACACACACTAGGGAGCAACGTAAATTGGGGATTATGCCTTTGAACGATTTCAGCCGTGTTGACTCTTCGACGGGCAACCAACCAAGCAAAAAACTGAACCTTTTTTGGAACCGAGGATTTCCAAATTACTTCAAAAAAAGGCACATCCGGTAGAGCAAAGCCGGGTGATAACTCTTTCGTCATCGACTTTACAGAAAACTCCTCCGCATCGTGGAGCCAAGCACGCCGGTCTTCTATACCTTCCCATAAACTCACAGAGCTCAATATTTCCAATAACTCGGTGGCTTCGTCCATCTCCCGAGTAGTCAAATCACGAGGGAGTTGGAAGTCCCACTCAACCTGACCGAGGACTGGAGAAGGCGAGCCAACCAAGTTAATAGATACATTTTGGAGCGGACACAAGCGAGCTAGGCACGGAAAACGGTCTTTGAAACAGCAATCACCCCTCCATGTATCCTCCCAAAATCTCATTATTGATCCGTCTCTCACAATCCACGAACACCGCTTAAAGAAATCTTCTTGAATGGAACACACGGAGCGCCAAGGGCTACGGTATGTATGAGAAGTCATAACCACGGGGTCCCGGTTGTTAGCTTGAGTACTGTAAATGGCTCTGATCACTTTGTGCCATAGAGTTCCCTCTTCTTTCGGAAATCTCCACAACCATTTTGCCAAAAGGGCTTTGTTTTTCACAATAAGGCTCTCGAAACCCAAACCTCCTTTGTTCTTCGGAAGACGACACTCTTCCAACGCCACATTCGCGCGGGTTCGACCCCCTTCAAACCCATCCCAAAAGAAATTCTTCATAATTTTTTCTATATCGTCTGCTACTCCAACGGGCATCTTAAACACTGACATAATGTAAATGGGGATCGTAGATAAAACACTGTTGATGAGAGTCATCTTCCCTCCTTTAGAGAGAAAACCCTTTTTCCATCCCTCGAGCCGCTTTATAACTTTCGAAATCACTGGGTCCCAGAAAGTTTTGCTCCTAGGATTACCCCCGAGAGGCATTCCCAAGTAGCAAACAGGCCAAAACTCTTCTCTGCACCCGAGAAAAGAAGCGAGCTCTTCAGACTCCTCACTTGAACAGTTAATTCCCATCAAGTTGCTCTTCTCGAAGTTAATTTTTAGTCCTGACCCTGCACAAAATTGTCTCACAACGTCAATTAAATTTTCCCACCCTTGTTTGTCGGCCTCGGCAAAGAAAAGGGTGTCGTCCGCGAATTGAAGATGTGAAATCCGAATGGTTGGAGTTCCAACCACCAAAGGCCGAAATAGATTCGATTCGACCCCTCTCTGAATTCGTCTCGAGAGTGCATCGGCGACGAGCACAAAAAGGAAAAGAGAAAGCGGATCTCCTTGGCGGATACCCCTCGATCCGGAGAATCGTACTCGCGGCTTGCCGTTTATCATAACCGAAAAGGAGACCGTTGACAAGCATCCTCCTATCCATTTCCTCCATCGTCCGTCAAATCCTTTTTGCTCCAATACGAAGTCAATGAATTTCCAATCGATCCGGTCATAGGCTTTTTCAAAATCTAGTTTTAAAACCGCTCCTTTCTTTCTTGATCGGCTATAAGACTCCACCACCTCGTTCGCTATAAGAATCAAATCTGTGATCTGTCTCCCGGAGACAAAAGCTCCTTGCACCTCACTGATTGTATCTTCCATCACCCTTTTCAACCTTTCGGCCAAAACCTTCGCGATGATTTTATAGAGGCTTGTCACGAGACTTATTGGTCTGTAATCTTTCACTTTGCTCGAATTGAGTTTCTTCGGAATTAGACACAAATAAGTCTCGTTGGTGATAGTATTGATGATGCCGGTCTCCCAGAATTCTCTAAAAACTTTCAATAAGTCAGGTTTGATTATATCCCAAAAATCTTGATAAAAGGCTATGGAGAAACCGTCCGGACCCGGAGACTTATCTCTTGCACAACCGAACACTGCCTCTTTAATTTTCGTTTCCTCAAAAGGCCGCGATAGATCACGAGAGCAAACGTCGGGGATAGGCTGCCAAAAGATGTTGTCTCATTCCACATCCGTGGTCGGAGAAGAAGTGTAAAGCTCAGCGTAAAAACTGTTTATTTCCTCAACAATTTCGTTTTCTCGAACTATTAAACTCCCATCGTTCTTCTCTAATTTCCATATCGCGTTCTTTGCTTTTCGGGAAGACATTAGAGCATGGAAGAGCTTTGAATTGATGTCCCCTTCTCTAGCCCACACAACTTTTCTTTTATCCGCGCAACCCTATCTTCCACTGCATTCATTACCGCCAAACGCATTTTAAGCTCGGCTCTTTCATTCCGGGTCTCTTCCGACCAAGAATCCCCCCCTTCTTCAATCTTATCCAGGCGTTCTATCTCCGCCTGAGTCCGCAATTTCTGACCAAAGTTCTTTTCTCTTTCGATCGCTACCCATTCCTTAATTTTTCCTTTAAGCGTTTTCAACTTCCGCATAAATGAGTATCCTTGCCAATCCTGCTGACTCGTTTCCGTCCACCAAGAACTAACTTTCTCCTTGAAATCTTTGTCAGTTAACCATGAGTTGTCAAGTCGAAAAGGGCTCGAACCCCACTTTACCGGAGAAGTATTAATGGTCAACGGAAAATGATCCGACACACCTCGAAACCTAGTCTCTTGGAAGCAGAACGGGAACAAATCCCTCCACCCTTCAGAAAAAAGAAAACGATCTATCCTCGAACACATAGCGACTCCCCGCATTGCCGACCATGTGAATCGGCTATTCGCCAGAGGGGGATCTATCAAACCGAGGTCGGTGATAACCTCATTGAACAACCTCATTGAGCGTCGAGCACGAACTGGGGAATTCCGCTCATGAGCAAACCGAATCACGTTAAAATCACCTCCAATACACCAGTTAGGTCCTCAAATTTCCCCTAGGCCCACCATTTCGTCCCAAAATTCTTCTCGTTCTCGGTATCTACATGGCCCGTACACGCCAGAGAACCACCACGAAGAAGGCCCATTTTCAATTTCAATAGAGACCGAGAAATCTCCAACTAAATTACTCAATGTTTTCACCCGCCTTGAGTCCCAAACTAGAAGCACACCTCCAGCCGTGCCGATAGCTGGAAGATAAATCCATTCCTTGTGTCTCGAACTCCAAACGCTGCCCACGAATTTTCTGTCTACCGATGCTCTTCTGACTTCCTGAAAAACTACAATGTCCGGATTTACTTTGCATACCAACTCCTTTATTCCCCTTCTTTTGTCAGGACGACCCGTCCCCCGAACGTTCCATGACAAAATCAGCATTGATTATCTTTTGATAACCCTTTGTCCTTGGAATTTCCAAAAGACATTTGGATACTTAGATTTCGCAGCTCTCTCATTTGCCCCTTGACTCGAGGCATTTTCTCCATATTGGTACTCGGCTCCAAATCAAGAAGTGTCCTCGTATCGTTGTTTCCAAGTTCCAACGCGATATCTTGGGTTTCACCTTCTATATAGGTCTTGGCTTGAGGCCTGAAGATCAAGCCACACCCGTAAGAACAAACTTCTGGAACCACCACGACTTCTTTGTCCGAAGACTTAAAAGATTCTCAGAAGAACCAGCTTCCAAATCCGAATCCCCATTACCCTCGAGCAATCCGCAGGTGTCATCCGCCGGGAATCTATCCTCGTCGTCAGCCACTTCAAAAAGAGCCCTGGGATCAAACTTAGAAGAAGCTTCATCATCCTGGCGAACTCTCCTTGAATAGAAAGTCCCGATTTTCTTATCTCGAAGAAACTCCGAGTCACTGTCATAACCGCCCCGAGACCGTCTATGATCTGGGTAGTGTTTGGATTCACTCTGAAAATCGGTCCATCTGACGATTAGAGCTTTGACAAACGAAGCCTTCTGTTTCGGTCTCCATCTACGTAAGCGTCCTGAAAATGCCTCTGAACCCGCTTCTCGTTTTGAGGAAAGAACTGGCCCTGAGAAGTAATCGAATGCATCCTCTATAGAACCTACTCCGAGTGGCCCAATGTCAGAGTAGGTATGGGGTGGAGAAGCTTCTTTCCGCTTAATCCTTGAAGCCGTTTGGCCTTTATCCACTCTCGAATTATTAGCGCACAAATTAGAGATCAAGGCCGACCCCTCGTTAATGCCACTAAACCCTAAATTGAGAATGCTCCCGTTGTCTTGAAAAGATGCTTGAGAATCTAGACTTTGAGACACGACAAGTACGGGGATTGGACACATGTCAACAGAGCGCGGTTCAGCCGCCACCGAACCGCTAGAAACTGGTGAAATAAAACTTCCCTTTTCCACATGCTTCTTTTGGCCAATGGCCCTAAAATCTAACAAAGGCGCCTCCGACGATGGCGTCGGAATAAGCGCACTACGAAACGGTGCACCCAAATTGAAAATGCTCAATTGGATTCTTGAGTTTTGGTAAGGGATCTCCATCAAAGGGGGAATCAACCCATTTTTAGGGCCTTTGCACTTAATCTTAACCGCTTGGAGGCAAGACATATCCAAGGTTTCTTTTGCAATCTCGATAAGACCACCGCACTGTTTCCCGATGACCTTGAGAGCATGGCGATTCCAAAGATCGATCGGAAGACCTTCTATGCCTATCCAGCTGTTCTTTATGAACACACTATGGCCGCTCCACTGTTCATAATACGACCATTTGGTCATAATGGCAATGTGTTTTTTCTCATGATGCACCAAGGGATCTTTTAGGAGGACGACCGTTTCTTGATGATTTTTACACCACGCTATGGCTTTGTTGCCAGAAATAGGAGTCCAACATAGCTTCGACCCCGTCTTTGCTCCAACCTCGGTGAAGATAACATTCCAAGAATCGTTCCCGTCTAACCTTCTCACGATCACCGCGAATCTCCATTGCTTAGGTCGAGGGCGAAAAGAAGGTGACTCTTCCCTTTTCTTGTAAGTGGGAAACGAAGCTATCTTTGGCGCGGGAGGTATTTTAACTTCTCCTCTTAATAGAACATCTTTGTAGCTTTTCGACCCCAAGTTCTTCGAGAAGATGTTGACGGAATCTTCTTGAGGCCGGGATACCTTGCTTTTATCGTTGAGGATAGTGAAGAGAGCATTTTTAAAACTGACTCATCCTCTTTTCATAACACCTTCCGGAATGAGAATGATTTTCCTATCACCGTGGGCCACTTTGAGCAACCTTATGCATTTGCCGCGATTGTTGACCAACACATCAACAATGAAAGTTATCCCATTCCTTGACATTCTACTACGGAAAAAATCGGCTTGTTGCTCTCCGATGATCTTTTCTGTGGAATCGCGAATCCAAAAGGCTTCGTGGCGATGGGCGAGAAAACTGAGAGACATACCACGACATTCTTCGACGATTTTGACAAGATTACCATCCCTTCCTATAGAACACTTGAAGATTTTGTTTTCAATCTTAAAGTTAGCGGACGTCATAGGAAATTATTCCTTATACAAGAAATTAACAGCCTATAGAAGTAGCATAACTGATCGGAAACAGGGGCAGCCGCTGCTCAAATAAAGAAGGCTCAAAGATTAGGGCGTTATACTTGCAGCAGGCAAACGTCACTTGAGAGAAAGGTGCATGCTGAAGATCGGAGAAAGATAACCGTGAAAAATTAGTGAACGTTGGAAATTCTAAAATTCTCGTAAGTGTCGTTTTAGATCGTGCTACTATACAAATTCGTTGTCGTTTTCAGGATTATGTTGTGTTGTTTCCAAAACTGTAAATAAATAAACCTTTACAGATTGTGAGTGATACTCTAGCTAGCTACAAATGATTCTGACATTTCAGGTTCACCGGCACTTCTAGAACTTTGCACCAGCATCGGAGCTAGCCTCGGAACCTTGTTTGCTGCTGCGGTAAGACCTCCTCCTTGTGGCGACAAGAGGGTTATTCTCGTCCGCTTCAACGGCCACCGGTCTGTCCAACTCCCCGGCCTTGAAAACGGGATGGACATACGCGTCCTTGAGATAGGCTCGCAGGTTCAGATTCGGCTCAGTGGCGCGCTCAAGCGTGTCTTTCACCATCGCATCCTGCCACCAAATGCACAACGATAACACGATTAATACGATCGTGCATCACTATTATTTGATGTGATATTGTCCGTCTTTGTACATGTGTTTCTGGGCCGGATAGACCCGGACTTGGGTCCAAAATTGCCGTTTATTTTTTATTTTTTGAGTCTCTCAGAAGACATCGTATCATTAAGACGTGAGTGCATTATTCGTTCTAACTCTTACTGCCTTGGGATTGTCACAAAAAAACAAAAAAAACAAAACTTATAACTGTAGTATTCACCGGTTAGGAAATGGATCCGACCATATCGGCCACTGTCAATGCTTAAACTCAGCTAAATATGCGAATGATATACAGGTTTATCACTAGAGACGAAGACTTGCGCGTTGCAAGAATAGTAAATATGGGAATTTTGAAAGAAACTGAATATAGGATATTTCGTACAAACCTGCAAAGGAAATGTTGTGAATCCTGATTCGAAACGCCCCTTGCAGAACCGGTGGAACCAAATAGTCAGCACAGGTTGTGCGATAAGGAGTATTGTTGACTTTGCAAGGCCTTTTGTGCTGAGCAAGCCCATTAGCAGAACTTGGGCAATAATCAAGCCGGCAATCACACGCCGATGCACGTGGGGCCAGAAGGCCGCAGCGCTCTCGTATTTCTGATCATAAACGTTGATGATCTGGCACCACAAATACCAACGAGAGAGAAGACTTATCAAATATGTCTGGCAATCTAAATTAACGGGCTATGTAAAACTTAGCAGAATGTTATGACACCAGTATCTCTGAAACCGGATCGGTTCCGTGTTGACCAATATTCTTAACCGAAACGAACTGGTATAAGTTATAATCAATATCCGGTTTTTATTCGGTTACCCGGTTTAATGAGCTACCGGTTCAGTTTGCTTAAAAATTGGTAAATTCGGTTAAAAAGTGGTTAAGACGGTTTAAGCATTGCATCAAACCAGTCAAACTGCTTACTAAAACAACATGTTAATATCTATTATCTAACATGGTAAGAATATATTTGAATATATATTTACATTTAGAGATATTTGCGGCATAAAGACCCCATTTTTTCACTTTATTGGGGACAGAAAGACCCAATGTTTATTCTCTTTTGTATAACTTTGAGTCTCCATCACTGAATGAACAGTAAACGTAAAGTTTTTGTTTGAGCATATAGGACGTGTCAACTTTATATAACATGAATACTGCCGAGTATACATCGCCGTTTGCATCAGATATTTGTCTAAATAATAAAATATGAGCTGTACCTGATGTCGGAAAACCATGTAGGAGAAGGCGAAGAAGACGACAATAAAGGGCAGCAGAATGGGCGTAACAACAGAGTAGACAAGCCCAAGCAAGAAATAAAATTGTATCCTCGGCTCTGAAGTGGCAAAGTTTAAGCACCCGGGATCCATTGCTTGATCTCTATCTTGCTCCGTCTTCACCAAAAACGTGTTCTTCAGGTGGAACATAACTAACGGGACCAACCGAAGAATCTCCGCAGCGATTCCCGCCCACCCATCAACCATTATGTAAGTGATGAAGAACGTAGCTTTCATCGGTATCGACACACCGATGGTTTTTGTGAATCTATAAGAGCAGCAGAATTGTTTATCAGATCTTGGTTATCATAATAGCTATAACAATATATATGGACTATATTAAATTACTTTGATGAATATGGCCTAAAATTTATACACCGGAAATCGCATCTAGCATAGGAAACTGAAAATTTCAAGTTTTCAGTATTACGAACGTGTATCTGACTTTTATAATCGGTTCGGTTTTATTAAAAAGAAACAGAAAAAGAAAAGTTTTCTACGATTTTCTTGAAAGAACAATCTGATACCGGGTTTTTTTTTTTTTTTTTGAACAATCGGTCTGATGCAGAAATTAAAAAACCAGTTTCCAGAAAAATCGCATACCTTTATAAAATTTAAAACAAGAACAAGTTCGGAGTTATCATGCAAATATAAAATCTTATTCGGTTTTGAAAATGAATAAAAAAGTACCAGTTACCGATTTCGCCCTTACTAAAAGCTAATATGGCTCCGCGAAGAGATATGAATAATTACTCTGTCGAGGGCTCGCTGATAAATTTCTCAAGTTGCTGAAAGGCTGCCCCGGTTATAATGCTTCCGAAGAAGACGTTGACGAGTATGAACAAATGATACTTTTCGGCCGTTCTTCTCTCCATGGATGAAAGCGACGTGAAGCCTTCAATTCTGGACATGGTCGTGAGAACCGTCGGAAGAAGAATAAGGAATATTTTTAACGCTATTCCCGGAAGAAATCCTTGTATAACGGACTTCACAACCTTCCTGTGTAAACTAACATTGTTACATTTCAACAAGAACTTTCAACTTCACAAAAGTGTCCCTTTGGACAAGAAAAGCAAGTGGTAGTAAGGTTTTTTTTTGGTACGTTTTAAGTAATTAATTTACGTTTAATCAC
This sequence comes from Parietaria judaica, assembly GCA_954871525.1. Lineage (NCBI taxonomy): Eukaryota > Viridiplantae > Streptophyta > Magnoliopsida > Rosales > Urticaceae > Parietaria > Parietaria judaica. The sequence continues at coordinate 56,907,587 of OX940860.1, read as the reverse complement.
ACTGACAAAAGATGTATAATACCAAAGGTGAATTCATCTTTTACTTTTTATATATACGATTTCAAGGGGTTGCATATCTCTATTTTTAAGATATATGTATACTAATAAATAATAATAATCGAATTACCCCTTACTAAACTTTCATGTTATGATTTTAAACAGAAGTTGAGATAGGTCCAAAGATGTAGAAATTAAGAGAGTTAAAAAGAGGATAAAAGAGTTCATAGTGTTCAAAATTATGGCGCCAACGCTAATTAACTCCTTAGCTTTTATAGCAAACATTTTATATGGATTAGCGTTTTTTTTTCTTTCTTTCAGTTTTTTGGGCGATGATAACTCGAATGTTGTACCTCAAGGATACAAGTTCAAGTGCTCAATGCTTGAAGCAGCGTTTTGATATTAACTTACGATCATATTAAACAAAGACAGAGAATGGACGTACTTCTCTATAAGCGGCTTCAAGAAAGGAAGAACCTTCCTAATTCCGTCAATGTTGGCTAAGGATTGGACAAAGGCTATAGGGATCATGAAGAAGAAAGTGAGGAAGAAAAGAGCGACGGCCATGAGCAATCTTCGAATGCTAAGCTCAACGTACGGGATCGAGAGATTGTCCCAAAAGACATCCTGCGGCTGCGGGGCCCAGTCTGTCAACCAGATTGTCGGGTTTCTCGACTGCTGAGCTTGAGCGCAAACAGCTGCACCCCATCGGGTTTTGAATGAAACAAAGGCAGCCGGCGCTATAGCCCTTGGATCGCTTGTCACTCTTTCTCTTTCTGCATTTTCCTGCATGAAACGCAAGCTTATTATTGCGAGGTGCATAATACACGGAGTGATTGAATCAATACGAAACAAATAATAGAACTTACTTCCTGAGTCAACTTCTCAATCTCAGCAGTGTAATATTCAACCGCGTCAACTCTACTTCCCCAGAGTCCCCAAAAACCCGTCTACATTACCCAAAAATTTGGATGAGTATCAATATTAAAGCAGTCATTTTAACTTTAGAAAAGAAAAAAAGAAAAAAAGAAAAAAAGAAAAAAAGAAAAAAAGAAAAAAAGAAAAAAAGAAAAAAAAGAGGTACTACGTAAGTAAACCTTGGTCGTAGGCTTCTTCTCGGGATTTCGCTCGTACTTATTTTGGTAATAAACAAGCCAATTCTGCAAACTCTTTTTCCTAGCAACCACCTTTGCAAGATTGTTTGCGTTATAAACAACCTGGGGATGTTTGAAAACGAATGTACAGTTACTTTCATGCTAATCTCAATCTAAGCATGATACTTAAGAGCTAATTAAGATGTAATACGTACTTGATGGAGAAGATAATGATCAGGGTGATTTACACAAAAGAAATGTTCAACGTGTTCGCTAATTGATTCATCCGGATCCGGCGGGACATTCTTCACGAGAACCTGCAAATTGTTTAATCGAACATCAAATAAAGCAAACTAAAGTTTGAAGGAATGGATTATAAGAAAGTAACTAGCTCACAGTAAATTGTTCTGGATGTCGATTTTCAGATGCTAAATATCGAAGCCGCATTGAAGCTATCCTCTCGTATTCACGGTATAAAACATAACAGGTCCAAAATGAGAAGACGTATGACATTGCTAGATGAGCCCAGAACCTGGTAACAATGCCAACCTTCTTCATATTCAGAAAATGTTAAGACATAAAGATCATTGAATATCACATGCATAGTTTACAATCTCTCATTTGAGTTGACATATTAGGAAGAGAAACTTTATAACAATAATTAAAGATGGTAATTATTTTCTAACATGATGTCGAGAATCAAAAAAAAAAACTGGAAAAAGATTAAAAACAACTAACGGGTAAGCCGGTAAGATTACCGTTACCTCTTTGATCCGGAAGGAACATTGGATATTGAGAGCTTGTCAATGTCGCTAAAAGTCAAATTCTTTATCTTCTCCAGTGTATTACCCGTCCAATTCACCGGCACCAAAACAGCAAAAGCGAGCACGGTTATGGGCACAAAGATTTTCAGCCTGCAGTGTAATTGTAACTGGATCAGATAATAGACTTCGTTACAAAATGACAGATTAACATATTTTAGGTTTCAGTAAACTCCGACCGACGGGTAACACAAGGAAAACCCAACTATAACGTAACAGGCTTGAGGTTTCAATAGGCTACATTGCTAGCAGATGTAGCGTTTAGGGTAATTAAGCCCGTGTAGAAGCTTTGAAAATCTTATTTTGAAGTTGTCAGTATGTTTAAGTTCATAATGAACGAAATCTCAAGATATTGTGGATAAAGATAAGATGGAAAGGAGAGACGCGGTGAATTAAGTATATTTCAACGACTATACAAATGAACACAGTATGTTACTTGCTCGTGATCTTACCCGAGTAAGTATATCCGAATGAACACAGCGGAATCAAGGCCAGCGTGGTCGGTGAGCTCGTTCTCGGGCATTTTCAAGGCTGCGGGCATCCAGTTCAAGAACTTGACATAAGTTCTAAAGTCCAAGTTGACAAAGCTCCTCACGAGCTGCGAGTCGGATCGCCCGGGGCTTCCTCTGATCCCCTTGAGATACCACTTGGGGAAGTACACTCTGTCGTTGATGGGTTGAAGACGGAGCAGAGCGAAAGCAACGAGAAACGCAATAGCAGACAAGAGGTTAATGGCTGCCGAAACGCCGATATCTTGCAGAGAAGCCATTTTCCCTCTGCTGAACGGAATTCCGAGCCAAGCGAGACAAAAACAATGTCAACCATTGCCAAAAATTCATAGCACAAACACAAATCTCGTCGTTTGATAAACATTTGTACGATTATGATATAAAAATCTCTTATTCGAATATACACAGCTTCTTCAACGATAGCTAAAAACGAAGCATTACACAAACCATTGCAGCTTTCTCAACAAAATAAAACTACATTATTGTACAAACTTACGAAATAAAGCGTATGTGTATGTGTTATATGGAAATTTATATTCTCGAATGATCATCTGTGATTTATAAATCGAAATTCACAGCCATTTTTTTACTTGAATCAACAAATAAAAGTCGATCGAAACTCTAACGCGATCCAATCAATATCCATCGAACCCAAGAACAATGTATATGTATATATAATCTGTAATTTCCATTGTTTTGGATATAAATCGAATATAACGCAGTGAGAAGCATTGAAGGGAAATGCAGACCTGAAATGGCGGTGGATTTTGCGAAAGCAGATCTAGCAGAAGGAAGAGGAGAGGTCGTCGCTAGGGCAAACATAGCGTCGTTCGTTGGAGTGAGGAAGAAAAATGGGGATTGTGAGAAGCTCCAATCCAATCGGCTATGGCGGCAAGAAGCTCGGAGGCCGCGTTTGGTGTCCCTGGCTTCGCGCGCTTCTGCAGAACAACATCTTTTCATTGACCAAACTACCCTCCATTTTATACAAATATCATTTTTATTTATTTAAATACGTGAGGAAAGTTGATTCAATCTAATCGGATATACAATTCAATCTCTACGTACGATGCACTTCAAACTTTTCCATAAAAATAAAAATTCGGATTGAATTGAGATTTGAGCAAGCTTTATTTTCTAATAAATAAATAAAAAAATCTATAATCTAAACCAAATATTTAAATCAAAGGTTCCATCGAATATACCCTAGACTTTTGTTTATTCATTTATTTTTATGTTTCTAGTACCAACTTAAAAAATTAAATTAAATTTTAAAAAAAATCACTATATAAAGATAAGAAAAATCAGATTTTTGTCTCCACCACCAACTCCAAATTAAACATAGGAGAAAAAAATAGTTGCATTGTCGCCAATCTGAACTCAAGCTTCTAAATTTATTAATATTTCTTCAGATCGGCCAAATCCAACTCAACTGAAGAGGGCCGTAGAGCCAAATAATGTTTGACCCTTGCTTTAACTCTCATCAAAGAATGTATAACTCTTTAGCAGATTAGATATGAAAGGAAAAGATGATGTGCATTAATTAAAGTAATAAACCATGAATTTCCAAATATTCAAATAATTTGCCAGCTCATCAAAGTCTAACAAACACAGTCAACTCCAAATCAAAGTAACTTCACTATCACTAAACAGAACAAAAAATAGCTGAAGCATCACTCCTTCAACCATCCAAAATCAAGAGCGGCAATTACAACTATACCCCTGCAAAATCAATGAAGACCACCACGCCTTCCGTTACCCACCGTCCGATCATCATCGCCCCCGTCCTCTTCCTCCTTCTCCTCCCCGTCTTCCTCGTCCGAAGAGAGAGGCACGAGCCAGCACGTGCCGTGGAGGTGCCCGTTGACGCACACGAAATGCTCCAACCCGCCCTCCCGAGACCCTAGCCGCCTCGCCGCGCTCCTGGGCACGAGCCGCGCCGTGGCCATGCTCCACGCGCGAGAGCCGCAGTAGGGACACCGCACGTGCTCCTCGAGCCGCGCCTGCCGCCGGATGAGGCACGCGCGTGTCCTCGACCGCATGAACCCCTCGAAAACCCCCCTGTACGCCCCCAGGTCGTCGCCGCCGCTCATGCGGTGCTCGCACGGGTCGCTCACGAAGAGCACGTCGGCCCGGCACCCCCGCGGCACGAAGCTCCGGCCCGACGTCTTCGAGAACCGCGACGCCCGGGCGAAGTGCCCTGAAGCCTCCTCGCCGCCGCAGCAGAAGAACAGGAGCTTGGCGAGCGTGTGCCACCCCCCGCCCATGCGGTTGGCGTCGGGCGTGATGGCCGCCGCCAAGCGCGGGGCGCGGCGCCAGCAGAGCTCGCGCCACAGAAGCCGCTTCGCCACGGCGCGCATACCCCGGTTCACGGACGCCACCGAGCAGAGCGTCGGGATGTCCCACTCCATGGACTCGAACACCAAAACCAGAACTCGCTCTTTCATGAAGCCCGACTCGGGCGAGTCCGGCTCGGGATCGGACTCGGTCGGCTCAGCCACTCTGACTCGCTGGTTCATTCTCATCGGATTTCTTCCCCTTTCTCCCTCCGACGGAAACCTCGGAGCTCTGTTATTTATACCTTCGAAAAGGAGAGAGGACGCGTGTCGCGCTCCGATTCGTCAATGACTGGATTATCTTCTCCGGTTCGGCACTCTTTTGCTCGGACGCGAGTCTCGGCGCTTGCTTTACTTATTTATACTGTCAAAAGGGACAAAGGACGCGTGGCGGCTTCTGATTCAATATCCAGTACCTGTCGGTTCATTATTGGTCCGGTCGCTCTCACCGGTTGATTTTCCCTGAGGGACGCGTGGCGGGTGCCGATTCGCTGAATGAAACCTGTCGGCCTGTGATTGGTGGATCGCACGAGAGGACGAACTGCAGGGAATCGGCCACGTGGCACTCCGGCAGAGAAATATCTCTTTTTGGTGGCTCAAAAAAAATCTGCGGGCCTACGTGGCGGTGGCTGAAACGACTCCACTCCACTACAGACGTCACGCTTTCCAACGGTTTGTATTTTGATATCAATTTGTGAGATTCCACGATGCTTCTTGCACGTGTGAGCTTTCGGGAGTTCCACGTTTCATCCAACTACTTCCGTAACGGTTTTTCTTATCTTTGTACCCGTTACTTTTACTTCCTACAAAAATATATTCTGTCGGTCTAATTCCATATGTTATTATTCTTTTGCAAACATCCGATTTATGTTCCTGTTTTTTTTTTTCGCGGCATATATTTTATAAGTCTTAAAACGTACTCAAAGTCAACCTCAGTTAACACTTCCGTCTATGTCCGTTAGTTTTTGCCATGGGTCACGCCCTTAAGACTGGTATATGTTCCCGTTCTTTTGCAAATATCCGACTTATGTTCCTGTTCTTTTTTTGTTTAGCGGCATATATTCCATAAGTCTTAAAACATACTCAAATTCAACCTCTGTTAATATTTCCGTCTATATCCGTTTGTTTTTGCCACGTGTCATGTACACCTCGACAAACTTCATCTTCACCGATTGGTTCGAGCAGAGCCCGAGTTTCACAGCCTTGCAACGCTAGGTATATTTTCTAGAGATGATAATATATGAGAAATAAATTATAGAAAAATAGTAGCGAGTAAATTCAAAATACATATCGATGTGTTATTGAATTTGACGAGCATCGGCTTATCTCTTTTGTCCGAAAATTGTTCTTGATATCATGTAAATAGAAAACGTTAGTGATTCCCGAGACGCGTTGGAATCTCTCCTTAAAGCTTGATTCGCATCATCTACGTGCTTGAGTTTCATTAGGCAATTAGCTGCCCAGGATATAATCGGTCAACCCCAAACTTCATAACATTTCAAAGTTCGCTAGCGAACTAAGACTCCTTGAACTTCGTTACCCAAAGACTCACAACATAAAACAATGGGAAGCTATAAAAAATTAAAATTACAGAGTGAAAAATTAATGGGAAGCAAACTCATAATATCTAGATAGCTTTCGATACTTCGTTTTGAAGAAAGCATTCAACTCGGTGTTCAACGTTTCGACCCACTTGACGCTATCTCAATTTTATTTTCATTGCAATATTGCAATATTTTCCAACACTTCGGAGACAGGTCATTGATGGTTTTCCTATAGTCATCGGTCATGGTGATCCCAACCTCGGTCCACTAGAACCTCCTTTGTGTCTTTACTGCTTCTGCCCAATGCCAATTCTCCTTGGCACCGAACCCTCCCACGATGGAAGCTCGCGGGTGTCGGTGAGAACCGTGGTTTTGCGGCAATTCGATTGGTTGGTGCTTTGGTTAAGGTTGGTAATTAAGGATTTGAGAGCTTGTTAGAAGCGAAAGATCAAAGACTTCTACGACGAAAGAGGATTTTTGGATTAAAAAGGAAGATCAATTCTACATCGATGAGAGAATGAAGATTTCAAAAAAAAAAAAGTAATTTTACCGCTTAAAAATAATTAGTATCATCTAAAAATGGTACTTTTATTGTCTAAAAAAATATTATTAAGAAAATAAAAAATGGAAAAAATTAGTACTTTTTTTTAAAAATGATAAAAAAATCATAAATAGAAAGAACGGGAACATAAGTAGGATATTTGCAAAAGGACGGGTGTAGTGGATAAGCTTTCATGTGGCTCATGCAACTTGTAGATCAAGTTTCTATATTTTGTTTATTATTTAATGTTACTAGGCAATCAATTCACGTGTCTATAAGTTGCTTGATCACCAAGTTTATGTGAGGGCATTATAGTAACTTTAGTTGTATTTCCTTTGGCTATAAAAGGAGCAAGAATCAGTTGTATTGAATCAGCTCCAACACTAATACATTTCGATATCTATTCCTCTAGAAAAGCTCTTCCTTCAATACTTTCCATTTTGCAAAATCAGAGCGACTTCCTCTTGCCTTTCGCTTATAGTTGTCGTGGCTTTGGCAAGATCCATTTTTAGGAGCCTACATTTGGTATCAGAGCAAGGTTGTTAGTGTCGTTGTCAGGTCTCTTGAAACTCTTAGTATGTTCTGTGGTTGCGGTTCCGACTGATCTTCCACATCAGAAACGATTTCTCGAGATTTTTTTGTGAGAGTTTTCTTTGTGTCGAGGTACCGCCAACACGATGAGTGATCTCCAAGTCGTCGGAGGAATCAAGAAACTCAACACTAACAACTACAACACGTGGGCAACATGCATGATGTCCTATTTGCAAGGGCACGACCTATGGGAGGTCGTCGGCGGAGGCGAAACTACGCTGCCGGAGGAAGATGCTAACGGCACCTTGCGCAAATGGAAAATCAAAGCAGGCAAAGCGATGTTCGCCCTGAAGACCACCGTTGAAGAAGAGATATTGGAGCACATTCGGGACAACAAGACGCCCAAAGAAGCATGGGAGACGTTCACGACGCTTTTCTCTAAGAAAAACGATGCGAGGCTAAAACTCTTGGAGAACGAGCTACTGTCAATCTCACAACGCGACGTGACGATTGCTCAGTATTTCCACAAGGTCAAGTCGATATGTCGTGAGATTAGCGACCTTGATCCGAAGTCCGTAATTGGAGAAGCTCGTATGAAGAGGATCATAATCAACGGGTTGAGACCGGAGTACCGAAGCTTCCTGATTGCTGTACAAGGATGGCCTGTTCAACCATCACTTGTAGAGTTTGAGAATTTGCTGGCAAGCCAGGAAGCGATGGCTAAGAAAATGGTGTTAGATATGGAGTTTATTTTAGAAAAGAAATACAGAGAAGATAAACGAAAGAGATACGACTCCGTGCAAAGCTCCGACTCCAGCGCCGAATCTACAAAAGAAGAGATTAGAGAAACGAAGCCAATGCGCGTTCGACGCTTCCCTTGAAGCAGATTCGGTCCCTCCCGGTGATGGAAAGCAACGGGACCGTCTTCTTCCCAGGGTACAGAGGCTATATCGCCGGATTCATAACACCTCGAAGCCGGCGACGAACTCGATCCGTAAGCTATATCACCCAATGCAAATGTTGAAAACCAACGGCTGTTTTATGGAAAAACTATGTGTTTGTGCTGTATCTAAAGCTTTCCTATATGCTTCTACTTATAGCTAACCTAAGAGCATGCAACGTTCAGAAACTGATCTGATGAATGCTAAAAACGTTCGACCGTTGGTTTATTCAGCCATAGTGTTTATTAGTATTAAACGTCTTTAATATTCATAAACACTAGTAAATTTCATTTAATAGAGAAATATCCTACAATCCCCCACATAAATGAAATTGACTGTCTTTTTATTGGGTAACAAAGCTTTATAGGATAAATTCTGCATAGGATAGGTAGGTTTCACCTTTGAACCTTCCCTCGTTAAATATGCTTTCTAAACTGGTGATCAGTAGACACGATGTCTTTGAACTGCTCAGCCGTTGTGTATAGTAAAGCATATCTCACTCAGAATTTTCCTAAACCAGATTTCGTTCTCATTATTGTGTTCGTTTTTGGTCATGAACACCTTCTGGTTCTGCGAGAGTTTACAGAGTTGTGCCCTATTCCATTTGAAGCGACCCCACTTCACTCTAACATAGGTGATTTCTTACTCGTTGAGCATCTTCTATGCTCTGCTCGGTTCTATTTTCCGAAGCGTAAAAATCATTAAAAGCTCTCAGCTTAACCTTAACATCATAATCATCACTGTTTATTCATCTTAGGAATGGACCAGGGTGTAACCCCCATAGTGATCCGTTAAAGTCTTATACAGCTAGGTTGTCCCTTTGAACCTAGATCTTGGGATCTCCAGTCAACTAGGTTGGGTTTCACTGTTAAAACTTCATTCTATAATGGGCTTTAGTCCCATTCCTTTTAATGACTTATCAACTAGTTCTCGGTTTAACCCTTTGGTTAGCGGATCCGCAATGTTATCATATGACTTTACATAGTTAATTGTGATAACTCCAATTGAGAGTAGTTGCCTAATGGTATTATGTCGACGACGAATATGTCTCGACTTACCATTATACATATGACTTTTCGCTCTTCCTATTGCCGACTGACTGTCGCAATGGATACATATCGGTGGCACGGGTTTTGGCCACATTGGAATATCTTCCAAGAATTGTCTTAGCCATTCGGCCTCTTCGCCGCATTTATCTAAGGCGACAAACTCAGATTCCATCGTGGATCTGGTTATTACCGTCTGCTTGGACGAATTCCATGATACAGCTGCACCCGCTAGAGTAAACACGTATCCGCTAGTGGATTTAGAATCTTTTATATCAGATATCCAACTAGCATCGCTATAACCTTCTAAAACTGAAGGATGCCTGACATAGTATAGCCCATAATTTCTTGTAAATCTTAGATATTTAAGTAATCTGGCTATCTCCTTCTATTGATCAGATCCAGGGTTACTTGTATATCTACTAAGTTTACTTATTGCATAAGCTATGTCTGGTCTAGTACCACTCATTAGGTACATTAGACTTCCAATCACCCTAGAATATTCGAGTTGCTCAATTCTATCTCCTTTATTCTTTGCTAGGTGTATACTTGTATCAATTGGCGTTCTAACTTCTCCAGTTTCGCCTTTATTGAATTTTTCAAGTATTTTGTCCACATAATGAGACTGACTTAAGATAAGTCCATCAGATTTCCTAATGATTTTAATGCCTAAAATTACATCTGCATGGCCCATATCTTTCATGTCAAACTTTGAGTTCAATAGCTTCTTGGTATTTTTGATCATTTGATCATTACTACCCACAATTAAAATATCATCAACGTATAAACACAGGATTACATATCCTTGACTTGCATCTTTAATATAGATACATTTGTCACATTCGTTGATTTTAAATCCATTTGATAACATAACGTTATCAAATTTCTCATGCCATTGCTTCGACGCTTGTTTAAATCCATACAAAGACTTAACCAATCTACACACTTTATTCCCTTGATTCGGGGCAGTGAAACCCCCAGGTTGTTCCATGTAGATTTCTTCCTCTAAATCTCCATTTAGGAAAGTTGTTTTAACATCCATTTGATGTACTTCAAGATTTCGCAAAGCTGCGATCGCTAACACCATCCTTATTGATGTTATTTTCGATACAAGAGAATATGTATCGAAAAAATCAAGACCTTCTCGTTGTCTGTACCCTTTGATAACAAGTCTTGCCTTATACTTGTCAATTGATCCATCAGCCTTCAATTTTCTTTTGAAGACCCACTTGGAGCCTAATGTTTACTTCCCGGAGGAAGATCTACCAAATCCCACGTGTGGTTCTGAATGATAGAATCAATCTCGCTCTTTATGGCTTCTTTCCATAAAGGTCCATCACTAGAACTTACAGCTTCGTTGTATGTTCGAGGTTCACTTTCTAACACATAAGTTAAAAAGTCGGGGCCAAATGACTTTTCCACCCTTGCTCGTTTACTACGTCTAGGTTCTATCTCATCCTCGTCTAGTTCTTGACTAGTTTCGGAAGTCGTTTCATCAAGGTTTTTAGACGAACTTGAACCATCATTACTCGACTTACAAGGAAATACATCTTCGAAGAACGATGCATTTCTTGATTCCATAATAGTGTTCTTATGAATCTCAGGGTTATCTGATTTATACACCAAGAACCGATACACACCACTATTTTGTGCATAACCTATAAAGATGCAATTCACAGTCCTCGGACCTATTTTCATCTTTTTCGGTGCGGGAGCCATTACTTTGGCTAAGCACCCCCACATTTTGAGATATTTATAGGAAGGTCTTCTTCCTTTCCATAACTCATAAGGAGTTTTATCTTCCTTCTTTTTAGGAATTTTATTCAGAAGATAATTAGCTGATAACACAGCTTCTCCCCACATGTTCTGTGGCAACCCAGAACTTAACAACATCGCGTTCATCATCTCTTTGAGAGTGCGATTTTTCCGTTCAGCCACTCCATTTGACTGAGGCGAGTAAGGTGGCGTTTTCTCTTGAATAATACCGTTTTTAGTACAAAATTCTTCAAATGGTGCAACATATTCACCACCACGATCACTTCTGACCATCTTAATTTTCTTATTAAGTTGGTTTTCAACTTCTTGCTTATAGATAATAAATTTCTCTATAGCTTCATCTTTGCTTTTTAGCAAATATACATAACAATACTTAGTACAATCATCAATGAAAGTAATAAAGTACTTGTTTCCACCTCTTGTTTCAACAAACTTGAGATCACAAATATCAGTATGAATCAACCCAAGGGGTTCTGTACTTCTTTCAACATTTTTAAACGATGTGCGCGTTAATTTCGCCTCTACGCAAGTCTCGCACTTGTGCTTATCGTTAATATCAAACTTTGGAATATGTTCCATATTAATTAGTCTTCGCAAAGAACCATAATTAACATGTCCTAGTCTACCGTGCCATAAGTTCGAAGACTCAAGCATATACGTGGAAGACTTTCGTTTTTATTAATAACGGGATTAGGCTTCATAATGACCGTGTTCATTTTCCACATCCCATCCTTTACATACCCCTTTCCAACAAGGATTCCAGATTTGGACAACATTATCTCATTAGATTCAAATACCATTTTAAATCCATGCTTGCTAAGTAGCGAGCTCGAGATCAAGTTCTTATGAAAATCAGGAACAAACAAAACGTTGTTAAGCTTAAGCTCTTTTCCTGATGTCATTTTCAGAAACACCGTTCCTTGGCCCTTCACATTTGAAGTTGCCAAATTGCCCATACAGAGCTTTTCATTAGTTTCGTCCAGTGCCAGTTCCACGAACAATGCTCTGTTGACGCAAACATGTCGTGTGGCGCTACTGTCGAGCCACCACTCACTTGGGTTGGAATTACCCATTTTGAATTCCGAAACAACATATGTTTCCATTCGTTCAAATTTGTACCTCGATCAATAATCGGGTGTACTTCAAACGATAAACTTTAACTTGGATATCCAAATAATATCAAGCGAATAAAATTATTGAATAATCCTATATTATCACATAATATCCAATCTGTATAAAGCCCACTACAAAAATATAATACTGATATGCAAATAAATTAAACTAATATGGCAAGATGACAATCAATTGCTACACGAATTCATATGAATAGTGCCAGACTAATATTAAAAAGACCTATGTAGAGTCTACTCCAGGCTTCTTACTTTCCTTAACAAATATATATATATATATATATATATATATATATATATATATATCTAATAACTCGTATATATATAGCACAATACCCAATGAGGAAATTCAGCTTAACTGATGAAGTTGGCGTGTAGCAGTAGCGCATACAAATATTATCACTACTGAGAATATATAAATATATATTTAAAAACCCTATTCACGCCTCAAAGTAGTCTAATCGATACAACTAATAAACAACTGACAATTATAATTCTACGTGTGCTAAAAGAATAGCTATCATTTAGAAAAGTACCTCACACGTCTTCTTCTTCCTCGAATTTTCTTTTCCTCTCTCTGAAAAACTTCGTCTCCTTCGTTCCTCTGTTTTGCTTCTCCAAAAATAATTTCAAGATCTGCTTCAAGATGGTTAGATATGGAGTTTATTTTAGAAAAGAAATACAGAGAAGATAAACGAAAGAGATACGACTCCGTGCAAAGCTCCAACTCCAGCGCCGAATCTGCAAAAGAAGATATTAGAGAAACGAAGCCAAGGCGCGTTCGACGCTTCCCTTGAAGCAGATTCGGTCCCTCCCGGTGATGGAAAGCAACGGGACCGTCTTCTTCCCAGGGTACAGAGGCTATATCGCCGAATTCAAAACACCTCGAAGCCGGCGATGAACTCGATCCGTAAGCTATATCACCCAATGCAAATGTTGAAAACCAACGGCTGTTTTATGGAAAAAACTATGTGTTTGTGCTGTATCTAAAGCTTTCCTATATGCTTCTACTTATAGCTAACCTAAGAGCATGCAACGTTCAGAAACTGATCTGATGAATGCTAATAACGTTCGACCGTTGGTTTATTCAGCCATAGTGTTTATTAGTATTAAACGTCTTTAATATTCATAAACACTAGTAAATTTCATTTAATAGAGAAATATCCTATAAATGGAAGGCGTCACACTGAAGAACGAAGAGGAGAAACACTTCTTGTTGACACACGAAGAATGGGTGGCCAAGCAAAAGAAGAATCATGCAGCTGAGTCTTCTTCAAGCTCGTTGAGTCGTGGCGGGTACGGCGGAGATAGTCGAGCACGTGGTAGAGGCCGAGGACGAAGGCGAGGTCGCGACAGTAGCTCACCCCGCCAGGAAGGCACCCCAGTCCGAAGAAACAAGAGCACAGTGAAGTGCTACAATTGTCAGAAACTCAGGCACTATGCATCGGAATGCCGCAGTAAGAAGCACGGCGATGAAGCGAACCTGACAAGATTCCAAGAAGATGAGCAAATGCTTATGTTCACCCAGCAGGAGACGAATGTTGAAGTGTGGAGAGACGAGGAGACGAGCGTCGAAGGCGAGATCGACGCTGAGCCCGGGCAAGAACCGGTCAGAGAGAAGACCGACCTGGAGGAGCCAGTCGACGTGAAGTCAAGCCCGGAGCCCGAGCTGATGATGGCCGAGAAGAGGCCCAGCCCGGAGAAGATGACCAACGAGACGGTTATGCTTATTGAGGACAAGATTATTGCAAACCTCCTCGTAGACGGAGAGAAGAAAGTCTATACCGACGTCTGGTATTTAGACAATGGTGTGAGCAACCACATGACGGGAGATCGAGCTAAGTTTGAAGAGCTCGATGAGAAGATCAACGCGAGTGTGAAGTTCGGCGATGAATCTATCGTCGAAATCAGAGGCAGAGGGTCCATTCTGTTCCAGTGCAAGAACGGGGACCAACGCCTGCTGACTCAGGTTTACTACATCCCGAAGCTGAAGAGTAACATCATCAGCCTTGGTCAGATGACGGAAGTCGGCAACACGGTGGTGATTGCCGGCTCGTACTTGAAGATGTGGAACCAAAGTAGCACCCTGTTGATGAAGGTGAAGAGAACGCCGAACAGGCTGTACAAGATACTGCTGGAGACAGGCCAACCCGTCTGCTTAATGGCGTCCCTAGCAGACCCGGCTTGGTTGTGGCACGCACGACTTGGGCACTTAAATTTCTACGCGCTTAAGATGATGGGAGATAAGAAGATGGCCTTTGGGGTACCGAAGATTGAGCACCCCAATCAGCTATGTGAATGTTGCATGGTCGCAAAAAAGGCGAGAGTGTCATTTCCGATCAAGGCCAAGTTCCGAGCAGAGCGACCCCTTCAACTGGTGCACGCTGACCTATGTGGTCCAATTACCCTAGTCACCCTAGCCGGCAACAAATACTTCTTTTTGCTTGTTGATGATTACAGCCGTTGGATGTGGGTTTATTCCCCCAAAGAGAAGAGTGGAGCCCTTGAAGTCTTCAAGAAGTTCAAGAGGCTTGTGGAGAACCAGTCAGGACATAGACTGAAGACCCTGCGAACAGATCGAGAAGGCGAGTTCACGTCTCAGAATTTTACTGTGTACTGCGGAGAAGAAGGTGTGGAGCGACACCTCACCGCACCATACACGCCTCAGCAGAACGGCGTGGTCGAAAGAAGGAATCGGGCCGTCATGGATACAGCAAGGAGTTTGTTGAAGAGCATGCAAGTCCCGGCGAGGTTCTGGGGAGAAGCAGTACGACACGCGATCTACTTGTTGAACCGTCTACCGACGAAGGCACTAGGCGAGCGCACCCCTTACCAAGCATGGAAAGGGAAGAAACCTCATCTGGAGCATTTGAAAGTGTTTGGGTGTACCGCATATGTGAAGATTGTGGGTCCACACCTCAAGAAGCTCGATGACCGGAGTCAGCCGATGGTGTACCTTGGCGCCGAGGATGGGAGCAAGGCACACAGGTTTTACGACCCCCGGCGCGGCAAAGTGCATGTAAGCAGAGACGCCGTGTTCGAAGAGGAAAAGAAGTGGGATTGGCGCGACGAGAATGGAGAGCCCGAAAAAACTCGGTAGAGTTCATCCTCGAAGAGGAAGAGGCGGACGAGCAGGAAGATGGGGAGATTTCCTTCCAGGGACTAGAAACGCCCAGTTCGACGGAAATCAATTCGCCTGGAACCAGCACGACTGGAACGAACTCACCACCAGGCTCGCCCAACCCAGGATCAGGGATGATCACTCCGATGCAAGAGAGAGATAGTTCGGGAAGAACCAGCTCGGAAGACTCGTCGATCAAGGACGGACCAAGAGGGTGTTGGACATATGTGTCCTTAAACAAGATATTTTATCCATTTGTAAAAGATTATGATATGTCATTGAATAAAGATGGTACTTATTATGTTAATCTTATTATAGTTTCTGGTAAAGTAAAATAGAATGTTTGTTTCCTTAGTTCATAAAGGATGCAATTATGTTATTATTATCACAACAAAGTCAATGTGAGGAAGAATTAATAATCATAATAAATGAACTTAAAATGTCTGTGACCTGATTAACTGGGTGGGAGCCCATTAATCGTATAAGGTCATTAATGTGACTAAGTGACAATCCTATTCTGGATTTTGTGTGTGTCACACTCACTAGAAGTGCATTAAGTATGAAGTGTCTTCATACTGAACTGGACCTGACTTAAACTCCGGAAGTTATCATATAAGACCGTCACTGATAACTTGGAGTTGAGTCACTAGTAGATGATCAAATGGATATTCGATCTAAGTCCTGAGTGATCTTGAGTCCGAGCTGCTGGCTTGATTGTTCTTTGATTTAACCGTTAAAGAACACAATAAATTATCGTTGTTCCCAATACTATTATTTTGGGAACATGATAGTCAGCAGTTAGGATAGCTTGGTCATAGACATGGGCATCACACGGCTCTCTTCAGAGTGATGATGATTCCCTTGATTGTCGGTGGTGAGAAGTGAGAGGTACCTGTGCGCAACTTATGAATCGAAACCATAAGTGGGTCACTCATAATATTACTGACTGAGTCAAGGATGAAAATGCAATGAGGGGCATAACGGTAGAAACCGTCTGCTCGTGTGTGGATCATCAAGTGAAAGATCAATAACCCGAATTTGATTGTATCAATGGACACCCTGCTGTTATAAAGGGAATAATATATATCGTATCACTAAAGAGTGCAGCCTCGGGTCTATAGTGGAATCACTTCGAGGTTTGACGAACAACTAGCAGTTCGTTGGAGCTTAAGTGATATGGGTCCATGGTCCCCAGGATAGCTCCGTAACGGATGATACGTACGTGATTAAAATACATTCTGGATATTGTTTAATCATTTGGCTAGACTTATAAAAGTGAAAGGTCTGTGGCAGACGTCAGATAGTTTTATCGTCAGCGTGGCAAAAGTACCATATCTTGGTGCACGAAATTAACTGATAAAAGAAAGTTAGAATTTAGATTTTCTATCAGCACCATGTTGTTGGAAATTAAATTCTAAGCAACTTTGCTTTTTGAACCAAGTCATTTCGACTTACGGTTTGTGATTTATGGATTTTCTAAGTTTATACTCGGTTCGATAAACTATGAAATTAAATCACATGTCACGAATTTAAATGATGGTGTGGCACCATGACATTTTATGTATGATATTGAGATTAAGGATTATTAATATAATTTAATTATTTGGATTTAATTATTAATATCTTATTAATAATTAATTAATAATTAATAGACTTATATTAATAATAATATATATTTAATTATATATATATATATATATATATATATTGTAAATCGATGTGGGCCTGCATAATCTAGCCCACACGAGTTTGACCTAGCTAGGGTTTAATATTTGCGGCATAAGTACCTAAAGTTTGGTACTTTGGCAAAAACCCTAAAATCAATCTTATCCTTTAGATCGGAGATGATTTAATATCAACCGTAGGATTAAGATGATTGATTTTTGACCCAACCCTAATTCGAAAATAGTAGCTTGTTGACCAAGCTTAGGAGTTTCGAATTTGACCTAATTAATTGTATCCGTTAGATCGGTTTAAGATTTAATCTTTACCGTCAGATTGGAAATTATATAATTATATATATATAATATATATTTCGAAGATAATGATATGATAAAATCGAATTAGGCTTTTACCAAGTCTTAGAATATTTGATTTTTATCCCAAATTAATTTGATCCATTAGATCGGTCTAAGATTAATCTAAGCCGTTGGATCTAGATAATTAATTTCGAAATTATCATTATTATATATATATATATATATATATATATATTTCGAAATTAAAATAAGTAGATAAGATTGGTTTTTTGATTTACCAAGTCTTTCTTATTTAATTAAATCCCTAATTAATTATATCCATTGGATTTAGATAAGATTAAATCTAAACCTTTGGATTAGGATAATTAATTATATTTAATAATAATATTTCGAAATTAAATATATATATATATATATTCGAATTATATTTAAATAAGAGGATAAGATTGATTTTTGTATTTATCAAGTCTTTCTTATTTAATTAAATACAAGTTTAATTATGACCATTGGATCTAGATGAGATTAAACCTCAACCATTGGATTGAAATAATTAAAGTATTTAAATATATATAAAATTCGAATTTCGGAGTGAAAATCTCTAATTCGGTTACGGGCCAAGTCTATAAATAGTAAGCTCTTTTACAACATTCAACACACCTTTTCCCCAGAGCAAAAACTCGAGCTCTCCCTCTATCTCTAGGGTCTGCGAGTTTTTCTGCTTCTGATCTCTTTTCTGGTTCGGCTTAGGAGACTTTTCTCCGGAAGCTTCAAAAGAACCTCAGTTAAATTTTTGCGACGGAGTCCTGCCGGCGAAGCCCACGCTTCCGTACGAGGAGTCCAGGAGAATATCCCGGAAGATCACGGGTGTTTCCCTCAGCACCGGCGGAGCCCTGCCGAACTTCAGAGTCCGTAGTCAGAAACGTCAACTGAGTTACGGCCTTATGCATTGGGTTAATAAATGCAAACATTTACCGCTTTCTATTTATTTCTTATATTTCGACTATGATATTAATAATGTGTTGTGAATATTAAATATGTAATATTTATCGGATCTTGTTAAAATGGTTATTACCCGATATATGTGCCGTTACGATAACAAGTTTTTCCGCTTTAAAATAATTTTTTAAATGTTACCGGGACGGCTCGGAAGCATATTTCGTGGTAATGGAGTCGGGAATCAAACCCTGATTTTGAACAGAGGGTTCCGTACCCTGTCTGACGTCTACGAAGAAGCACGAGAGCTAGATTTGAGCTCAGAGGAGCTCTTACTGGTGAGTGAAGAAGAACCAACCAACTACCGCGAGACAGCCACCGAGAAGGAATGGCAAGAAGCGATGAAGTGAGAGTTGGAGTCCATTGAGAAGAATCAGACATGGGAACTGGTCGACCTTCCAAAAAGTCACAAGTCCATTGGTCTGAAGTGGGTCTACAAGCTCAAGAAGGACTCAGAAGGCAAAGTCCTCAAGCACAAGGCCAGACTGGTCGCAAAGGGCTACGTGCAGAAGCAGGGAGTAGACTTTGAAGAAGTCTTTGCTCCAGTGGCCAGACTCGACACAGTCAGGCTAATCCTAGCCCTCGCAGCTCACCGATACTGGAAAATCCACCACCTTGACGTCAAATCGGCGTTTCTGAATGGTGAGCTGGAAGAAGAAGTCTACGTTGCTCAGCCGGAAGGCTTCGTCGACAAGACCGCCGAGCACAAGGTGTACAAGTTGTCAAAAGCTCTTTATGGGTTGCGGCAAGCACCACGTGCATGGAACACTCGACTCGACAGGAGTATGAAGAGTCTTGGTTTCAAGAAGTGTTCCCAGGAGCAAGCGGTCTACACGAGGAACAATCGAGACGAGGCCCTCATCGTCGGTGTGTACGTCGACGACCTGATCGTGACTGGATACAGTGCAGAAGGCATAGATGGATTCAGGAAGCAGATGATGAAGGAGTTCGCGATGAGCGACCTCGGACTACTCTCATACTACCTTGGCATCGAAGTCGATCAGAAGAATGAATGCGTCACGTTGAAGCAGTCGGCTTACGCGATGAAAATTTTGAAGCAGTTCAAGATGGCGGACTGCAACCCGAGCAAGTATCCGATGGAACCAAAGTTAAAGCTCGGGAAAGATGCAGAAGCCTTCTGTTCGAATTATCGACGATAATCGTCGATAATCTCCGATAATCGAGCTTTTCGATAGTTACCGGTAAGTTTCCGGCTCTTACACTTATCATTTTATATTCTTTTCGACGATTATCGAGCTTTTCGATAAAACATTTTCCAGTCGATTATCGGAAATTGCAGTGTAAAAATGAGGGTCTTTTCGGTGCAAATAAAAAAAATTATCGCGGCTACAATACCAATTAAACTTTCGGCAAAAATAATTATACTCACACAAGAGCACCTCACCTCACCTCACCTCCCCGCCACGTCCGGCCGGCCGGACGGCGGCGGCGCGCGCGCGTGGTGGTGTAACATTTGTGTGAGTCCTCCCCCATCCACAAAATCCTATGACCCTAAGGGCCCAAGCCCTTGTCCCTAATATTTGGTATATAAACATCACCAAACTCTTGTCATCTATCAATGTGGGACTTTTTATTATTCAACTAATATCATTATATCACACATTCACACTTAACATACACATACACATACACTTCACCTAATAATTTAACTTAATATTACACACTTCAAATAATATTATACACTTAACATACATATTAACTTCACCTAACATACATATACACTTAATATGTATATTCATTTAATATTATACACTTCAACTAATATTCAATTTGTTAATATACATATACAATTAACATGCATATTCACTTCACATAATAATTTGACTTAATATTATACACTTAAACTAATAAAGTGACTTAATATTATACATTTCACCTACATATTTAAGTTACAAATGTGTTTTGTTGTATACAATTATGTCTTGTATTTATTAAATATGTAGTTTTGAACCTATATAAATATCTTGCTTAAATACTCAAATATTATACACTTTCTATTATGTGTTTGAGTTTGAGATATTACTATATTAGACTATGTATTTGATAGTTGAGACTTGTTAGACTATGTTATTAGTGTTTTAGATTTGAGCTTTTTGATGGAATTGTATGTGTGTGTATGACTTTACGTATCTACATATGTTTTGAATTTGAGGTATGATATTATAAAAATATTTTATAAGTTTTCCGTCGAAAAGTATCGATAATCCGTCGATAATCATCGAAAAGTATCGGTAAGCGGTAAGCTACAATATTATAGGTTTTCCATCGGTTAATCGGTAAGCTATCGATTAATCCGTCGAAAACGGTAACCGATTTATCGACAAGTTCGGTAAGTTGAACCTCAGAAGGAACCCCAGTGGATCCCGCGGAGTACAGACGTGTCGTCGGGTGTCTCAGGTACCTAACCCATACCCGATCGGACATCTCATATGCAGTTGGCATAGTGAGTCATCACATGGAGAAGCCTACCGGTTCACACCAGCAGGCTGTGAAGCACATCCTTCGTTACGTGAAGGGAACGATGAGCTATGGGATCCAGTACGGAAGAGGAAATGGAGCTGAAGAATTGGTCGGTTTTACCGACAGTGACCTAGCCGGTGATGTCGATGACAGAAAAAGTACCGGAGTGATGGTGTTTTACCTCAACGGGAATCTGATCACCTGGCAGTCACAAAAGCAGACAATTGTGGCCTTATCGTCTTGGGAAGCGGAGTTTATGGCAGCGACCGCAGCGGTGTGTCAAGCGTTATGGCTTAGAAATTTGTTGAGCGAGGTTACCGGAATCGAGCAGAAGCCGGTGACTCTCTACGTCGACAACAAGTCCGCAATCGCATTAATGAAAAACCCGGTGTTTCATGGACGTAGCAAGCTTATATATGATTGTGATCAATTCAATATTGTTTTGGGATGATAAGATTATCATGTGATTGTATAACTTATGTTCCCACCCTCAATTTGTTTGAAAGATTAATGCTTTGGAACAATTGAAGCACTTTTCATTTTTTCAAAAAAAAAAAAAACTTTTAATGACTTGATTTATTTATTTATATTTATATATATATATATATATATATATATATATATGCTCTTTCATGTTGTCTTCTTAGGATAATATAAGGCCATTTTTTTTGGGACGTATGTTCTCAATTATGATTCTTTCCACTTTGGGGGTGTTTCCGTTAAATGTCACATCGAGCCCATGCCATATATATTGATTTATATTATATTTTTGTTGATGGACAATATTCAAATGTTTATTTGTGTGTTAAGTTACCGAAATCTTTATCTCGTGATCGGCCGCGTTGCCCTAACGAAATTCCACACTATGTGAGCCGTGATCACGTAAAGCTCTGATTCCCTACAATTTCAAAACACACCACACACGTAGAGATGACTTATACACAAAGAAGATGAACACCAAAGAATCGAGCTTCTATTCCACAACATGGCGATGAACACCAAAAACACACAAATTGACACACGTACAAGTTTCACTCCAAATTACTCAGTAACAAAACTGGATCCGGTTATGATTTTCTCCAATCCGGAAAAAAAACCAGAAATTTCTAGTTCAGGTTTTTATCTGGAAGATGGTATCCGGTTCCGGTTTTGTTACTGTTTTTTTTTTAATTAAGAAATTGTTTAAATTTGAATCCGGAAATAAAAAAAACGTTAAGGTTTTGCATCGATTATTTTTAATACTTTACGAAAAGGCCCAAAAACGAAAGCGTTAGAATATTGAGACAGTAATTAAAAAAACTCATTTATTCATTTAAATATAAAAGTTAAAAAATGATAATTGATACATAAACAAATACATAGAAAAAACTAATGTTGTTCTGGATTGAAATGACATATTGATTTAAATTGTATGTTAATTGAAATAGTAAAATATATTGAACATGATAATGCATAAACAAATATAATAAAATTTAATATATGTCTGTCGTCCAAAATGCTTCGGCCGGCACTAGAGAAGGCTTGATTGGCCAAGCCTCTCCTTGCAATGTGTGGCGTGGTTTCGGAGGTACGATGTGCTATAGGTTCTCCCGAAGGCTTTGAACTTCATATATCACGTTTTGCATATCGCGTAGCGCATATCCTTCATCTTCTAGAAATCGTATTCGTAAACGATATCAAAGCCGAAAGTGAGCTTCTTAGGGTTCTGTAGCTGAAAGTAAACAGAGAAATCAAAGGTAGAAAAATTACATTGTGTTATTTCTATTGCTCAATCGACACATAGAGCATGAGTATATACACTCAACTAGGCATGTAAATAAAACCCACAAAAATGTGGGTTTTTAACCCAAACCGGACGGAATCCGATTTAAAAAAACCAAAACCGAATTAAAACCAGGTTAAACCGAAACCGAATTTTAAAAAACCCGCAACCGGATTAAAACGGTTCCGGGTTTTGAGTTATTAAACCCGAAACCCGGTTAGTAGGTTACTAAAACCCAAATTTTTATAATGTTTTTATACTGATAGTGTTGGACATATTTTACATATGCCCTCTATTCAGATGCTAATCCCACTCACATAAGATTATGGTCGTTTGCCTAGAATGAATAGTACTTATTAAAGTTATCTTATATAGTTATCTTCGGATTATAAATAGATAATATTAATTGAATGTTTGATCCATAATTCTTTAACGTTGCTATCGTGCTCAATCATCACAAGTAGTCTTTTGTGAGGAGGTTTGATTATCACGAATAAAGAACTTAAAATGGTCCATGGTCTAGATTAGAAATGGGAATTTCCAAGGCGTGAACGACCATTGATGAACTTAATCACAATTAGGTGATGATCTAGTACCGGATCATAGTGTAGTCCGTGCACTATTAAATTTATCAAGTATGAAGTGTCTTCATATTGGAAGGACTAGACTCACATCCGAAATCATCAAATAAGTCTGTCACTGATGATAGTACGATATGGTCGCTTAGATGATCAGATGGAATTAGGTTGACGTCCTGAGCATTATGGACTTGTACGGTTCAACTTATATAATATTTGATTTAATCGTTACAGAATACAGCTTGGTACTCCTAATACTTTTATTTTGGGATTAGACGGTTGACCGGGGTGAGTTGCACAATAGCAGATATGGACAATATCGTTATGATATTCTTATTGTGATTCATGGAAACAAATAAGTACTCATGATCAGCTCATTAGCATAAGAATAAGATAAAGTCATAAAAAAAGGACAGAACGGTAAATATCACCCTTTTGATGAATATCATAATAAAACAAAAACCTAGCACACCAGATATCTGATTTAATCAACGGACACATGTGTTCAGGAAGATAATTATCATACACACTTGAGAGTTCAACCAAGAGCTATAGTGGAATGTAATCGAGGTTGGCAAAAGTCTACGCTTTTACCGTAGTTCGAGTGTGTACGTCCATCAGTCCCATTTGTAGCTCCATAGAGGATAACACCGCAAATATATTCAAATGTTTCATTTGAATAGGATACTCCAATCAGATTCGGTTCGTGATTATTATCACGAATTACTGATTACCATAAATAGTGGCAAAAGTACCAAAGTTTGGTATGCCAGTGAAACTGCAAAAAGATGACTGAATTTAATCCTAAGACATCCCTAAGGTTGTGAGAAATTAAATTCTGGTACAGTTATCTTTTTGAATTGTGTCATTCTGACAGACGGTTTGAGATTTATGATAATAACAGTTTTTAGTCCTGGACTAAAAATGACACTGTTGTTTAAATAAAAAATTAGAGAAATTAAATATTGGTATTTATACCTAAAATATTTAATGAGAGAAATCGAATAATAATTTCGAATTATAATTATATATTAGAAATTAAATCTTTGAAAATATAAAGATTTGATTTATTAAATCTTTTAGGGTATTTTCTGAAAAAGATTTGATTTGGATTTATTCTTTATTTGATTTAATTAGATCAAATCTTAGAGTGAATATCTCCAAGTAGTTGAGTAAATCTTTCACATTTGGTTGATAGATTTTCTCAAAGCGGTTGGGTCATTCCCTATAAATAGGGAACACCTGAAACCGAAAAACACACACTCTCACATTCTCAGATTTCGATCTCTCTCTCTCTCTCTAGATACTTTCTGCGAATTTCTCTGAGCTCCACTCAAGGTTTTTCGAATTTAGGGCTTAGGGTTTTATCCAGTGGGAGCCCACACCTCCTGGCGATGTAGTCCTGGAGAATACATCGGAAGACTTCTAGAAGCATCTTCTTCACAGAAATCGTAAAAGGGCTTAAAGATCGGAGTCAGAAAGTTTCTTCAAAGAATCAAGATCCGTGTCAGAGAATACAGGAATAAGGTACACGAATTTGAGGTTATTTATTGAGAATTATTTACTAGTACTCATGACTCAAAATTAAAATCAAGAACGAGTTAAATAAATTAAAATAATCAATTCATCACGATCGGGAAAATTAATTGTAAATTGATTTTGAAACAGACGGTTTGACAGGGTTATTGGTATTTGACTCTACCTCAGTAAATTTTTTAAAGGTCAAACCGTGTGACTTAATCAATGATTACAATTTCTTATAGGTCGGCGGTGACTGTTTTCAGTCTAGATCCGCAGATACGACCAGGAATCGGTGTTAGTGCGATGTCGATTCCAGCAGATAGTCTAAAAGTAAAACAACATTGCTATCACTCAGTCAAACAACATCAAGATTAGACTAAATTTTAGGGTTTTATTAGGCTTGTGAAAAGAATGCATTGTGAAAGGTTTACTGTTTTATTGTGAAACTCTGCTTTTTTATGATACACTTCTACTCTTTTTTATTGTCATTCTGGTTATTTGATTATGGTTTGTAATTTTTTATTATTATTTTATGTGATGGATTATGGTAAAACAAGTTATGTATTAAGTTAATCTGAATTTAGGTTTTGTATTTTTTTTATGTACTAACAACTTTGTATTTGTTTTACTTTTTTTTTTTTTAAATAAAAATCCGGATTCAGGTTTAAAATCCGGGTTTTCGTTTAAAATCCGAGTTTTCGTTTAAAAACCGGGTAATTACCCGAACCCGGATTTCCGGGTTTTGTCTTTTAAAACCCGGGTTTGGGTTTGAAAAGTCAAAACCCAAAATCCGGGTTCGGGTTTCGGGTGTTGAAAAAAACTGGGTTTTTTACCCGGTTTCAATCCTATACTCAACACACTACATATGAATTGGACACGTCATAATACAATTGGACTTTCTAATAACATAGAGATGACGTGGCTGACCATTAGCCAAGGTGTTATGCAGCTTCTTATTCCCTAACATCCCCCCTCAAAGTGAGCGTCGAAATATCTTCGATCCGAAGTTTGTAGCGAAGATGGTTAAACTGCGGACTGGCGAATGACTTTGTGATGCACCACAATATCCTTTTTGACCACCTTTTCTCGCACAAAATAAAGGTCTAGTTCTACGTGCTTAGTCCGAGCATGAAGCACGGGATTAGCTGAGAGGAGAACGATGCTAATGTTATCATAGTACAAGACCGGCGGGCTGAGCAGGGAAGCTTGGAGTTCACCTAGCAGTGCCATTGTCAAGGTGACTTCAGAAAATAAGCTCGCGAGGTTGTGGTACTCCACTTCTGTACTAGAACCAGAAATTATGGTCTATTTCTTAAACAACCACGAGATCAGGTTGTTTCCTAGATAAACACAATGGCCCGTTGTTGATCTTCGATCGTCCAAATCAGAGGCCCAATCAGCGTCACTGAACCTCTGGCAGAAAGAGTTTCTCAATTTCATTGAAATGCCAATTTCTCGCTTCT
This sequence comes from Parietaria judaica, assembly GCA_954871525.1. Taxonomy (NCBI): domain Eukaryota; kingdom Viridiplantae; phylum Streptophyta; class Magnoliopsida; order Rosales; family Urticaceae; genus Parietaria; species Parietaria judaica. The sequence goes on along the minus strand of OX940860.1, from coordinate 56,881,426 downwards.
AGGGCAAAGACTTCCTTGAAGTCTATCCTTTTCTTCTGCACGTAGCCTTTAGCTACCAGCCTTGCCTTGTGCTTAAGGACGTTCCCCTCGGTGTCCTTCTTCCGCTTATACACCCACTTCAGGCCGATGGGCTTGTAACCTTTGGGTAGGTCGGTTAACTCCCATGTCTCGTTCTTCTCGATGGACTCCATCTCTTTCTTAATTGCTTCATGCCACTCCTGCTCCGGCTACTGCCTCTTGGTAGTTGGCTGGCTCCTCTGCGCACAACAAAGAAAACTCCTCCAAGCTCATCTCCACTTCTGAAGCCTTTTCATAGGCTGGGGGACGAAATCACCTTGGGCCATCTTTGATGGAGGAATCTCCTAGGCTCATACGATCAGGCTCATACTAGCCCTAGCAGCGAATCGAGGTTGGGAGATTCACTATCTGGATGTCAAATCGGCATTTCAAGTGTGGGTAGCGATACTTATTAGTGCCGTTAAGAAGCCGAATCTGGTGGTCGCACGAGCATTTGGGCGGATATCCCGTGGGCTCGGTGGATACATCCGCAAAATCGTCAAGAAGCTTCTCGAGAACCACCTCGGCTCCTCCATTTTGTATCGCCTAAAGAGTAATCTATTCCTTTTTCTAGGCCTTGTTTCTCATTGGTTCTCCCTCGGGTAGTGCAACGAAAATTTCTTTCACATCGTCGAACCATCCATATTCGGGTCGGTGTTTTCGATGTGGTTCACGGTCATGTTCGCCTCACTCCCGACGAACTCGTCCGCTTTCCAAAGGATCTCCTTTCCGTCGGCTATAAACTCCACAGTCCGTGTTAGACCGTCCATACCATCCGTCCTAATGCGTTTAGCCAACACATGCCGATGATCACGTCGAATATCGTGAGTGCAATAGTGAAGAAATTGATTGTGAATGTGTACCCTTGGATGGTCATTGTGACTCCCCAACATAGGCCATCCACGGCCACTTGCCCCTGTCGGCTAAAGCCGCAAACAAACTTGGTTTTCGTCGAATCGGTATCATGAGCATCGTGGAAAGACTTTACTTCATGAAATTATGATTACTCCCGGTGTCGAGTAAAGTCCCCCCCCCCCCCCCCCCCCCGAAAAGTCGTTGTGAGTTGGAATGTATCCTTGAATTGGTGTCCACCAATGACGTGAACTGTTATCATCCCGGGGTTGTCATCGTCAAACTTCGCTTCTTATTGCCCATCGTGTTCGTTGACTATTTCAATGTGGAAGAGCACAGGTTTACACACATGGCCTGATCTTTATAGGCTATCGCCGTTAAAACAAAGTCCCTTGGACCGCCTATCTTTGTACTCCGCGTCGTTCAACTTCTTTCACACTTTCTTGTTCTTGGTTCCTTTTCTTACGACACTCGTGTTTGCACTCGGATTCGGCCGGGGGTTTGAAACATTCCTCGTTGATAAACCCCCTCCCTGCCGCACAGTTGACATTCCTCGAGCTAACACCGATGCTAAATACCCCCCCAAACGTCCGAGATCCACTCTCTATCGGCATTTGAAAGTCGTTGTCCCTTGCTAAACACATTTTTTCCATGATGCTGGTATGTCGATAATACTGCATTATGCGCCTTAGGTCGTCGGAAAGTCCAACACAAAATTGCCACGTTTGTGCTTGCTTCGATAACTTCCCGTGTTTACCTGTGATTTCTTTGAACTTCGAACAATAGTCCTTGATGTCGCCGGTGTGTCACAAATTGGAAAACTCCGCTATTGGGTCAGCCGCGGACACGATTCCAAAACGATCCGAACACAATATCTTAAAATCTATCCAAGCGAGGTTCTCGGGAAATAACCTTCGTATGTTGTTTTACCACTCATACGCCTTCCCGGTTAGTAGTCCTCTTGCTTTTTGACCTTTACTTCGTCGTCCAAAACTCTTTAGTCATGGAAGTACTCTTCGCATTGTCGAAGCCCAAAGCTCGGAGTTGGTGGTTCCGTCGTACGATGGGCACTCCGCTCGACCCGGTTTTCTTTCTAGTCTTTCCACTTGGTTTCCCGCTTCTTGAGGTATTTGGAATTCTTGACCACCGAGTGGTTTGACTTGCCACTCTCCCCATGACTCGGACCCAAACCTAACTCTGTGGTTCAAGGTTGTGTTCACACCTCTCGGTGCACCCTCATTGGGATCCTTTTCAGCCTTCTTGTTCTTCGTCATTTTGGCTCCACCGTGTCGTATTCTTTGATTTCTCGGTGTCTTCCTTTGTTCTTCTCTCATTGCTCGGACCGTCGTCGTTCGTTTCCCTCTACACTTATTCGCGATATGTACGCTCCTCATCCTCCATGATCCGCCCAAACAAGCAAAAGCCCTAACCACGGGCAGAATTTGTCATATCATTATTAGAATGCGATAAAAATAAAGAGAAAAAGATTTGGGGGTTAACTTTAAGCCTTCACTTCGGCTTCTCGGTCGAGGGTGCTCTTAGAAAGACGCTTTGGCTTGGGAGAAATCGGTAGCAACACGAGGATCAACATAGAGGAAGCGCTGTAAAGATCTGTAGCATTAACAACTTTGATTAGATCGAAATTAGGAAAAAGCGCTGGAGAATCCACCACGGGTGCCGACTGTCCAGCCAAGACCACTTCCTATTTGGCCTTGTGCTCCGTGAGGGTCTTCCGCTCGGACTTGAAATCTGTAAGATATCCAACAAGAACCTCACCAACAATCTCCATGTTCCCCTAAATTTGGGCGAGAAGCTCCGTGTCATAGGCAACCTGCTCGTTATGGGCAATCATGTCATCCATCTTCTTAACTCGTTCGCGGTATCAGGCCCGAACAGACTTAGTCTCCGCCTGCTCAGCGGAGAGTTGCTGCTTGACCTCAACTAGGCCGGCAAAGATTCTTTAATATTCGACCTTCAATACGGCTAGCTCCTCGTCCTTCTTATCCATCTCCTTGTCCAATCGGCCATTCGCGGCGTCACTATGTGATAACATGCCCAAAGCCTTATTCTCCTGCGCATGAGTATCGACAACCATTTGCGAGGCATTCTTCATTTTATCGCGCAGATCTAGCTTGCGATTTCGCTCGACAAGAAGAACAGTCTTCTCCTCCAAGGCCCCAATCACCTCGGACAACTCCTTCTTCTTCTCCGCTAGCTCGGCCTTCACAACGGCCCCCTCTCCAGCCGCCAATCATTCCTCAAGAGTGGTGATCTTTCCTTCATAACTGGACACCATTGTATTGATGCAAAAGGCCAACTAAAAATACAACAGTTTAGATCAGGTACATAAAAAAACAAGTAAAAAAAAAAAAACTAAGTACACAAGATGCAAAAAATTTAAAAGTAGCACTTGACTCACCTAAGTCTGCAAAGCTGTGACCGAGTTGTGCTCTCGAGAGTGGGAGGCCTTGTCAGAGGTTAGAGGAGGCACGCCTTTAAGCGAAAATTGCTTCATCAAGTGCCCGACCACCGTGGGAGCCTCGTGGAGACCCTTCTTCTATACCAAGCAAGGTATTAAATTTCCCGAATATCCATCGACATGCCTATCGAAAATCTTTTTTCGAGGATATGCGAAACGAAAACCCGCGGTTGTCTCTGTCGTTTTCCAGAATTTCCCAAAATTCTTGCGGCATGCCCAATTTCCTGCCTAATGCCGTTTTTATAAAGGAAAACGTGAAAAAATTGTGCGAATTTCCTTAAAAAATTAAAATTTCGTGGAAAAAATATCAATTAAACTTTCGGCAAAAATAATTATGTTTGCACACCCCACCTCGTCACAGCCGGTCGGACGGCGGCGCTGGCGCGCACGTGTGGTGGTTGTGCATTTGTGTGAGTCATCTCCTTTCCACAAAAGTGGATGACCCCAAGGGCTGTACCAAATTTTTGGTATTTAAACCATTCCAAACTCTTGTACTCTAGCAAAGTGAGACTCTTTGGTATTCAACTAATATTATACACTTCACTTAATCTAATAAATTAACTTAATATTATACACTTCAAGGCTTCTTAGTTGACTTAATAATATTATACATTTTACGTACATATTTAAGTTACAAACGTGTTTTATTGTATACAATTATGTCTTGTATTTATTAAATAGGGTTAATGACGGCAAAAATACCCAATGTTTGGTTAAAGAACCCCTCGTGTACCCAAAGTTTAAAAGTGGTGGGAAAAGTACCCAAAGTCGCTTTTGGGGAGTTGACCACTCCATTCTCGTAACACAGTTAACTTACCCGTCAACTCTGGCCACGTGGACAAACGTGGGTTGCTGACATAACAATTTTTTGCTACGTGGACAAGCCCAATTAGGGGTTTAATTCGTTATTTTATCGTAAACGAGGCTGATGTGGGCCCATCCACGTGGCAAAAACTTGCTATGTCAGCAACCCATGTTTGTCCACGTGGCCAGTGTTAACATGTAAGTTAACTGCGCTACTAGAATGGAGTGGTCAACGCCCCAAATGTGACTTTGGGTACTTTTGCCACCACTTTTAAACTTTGGGTACACAAGGGGTTCTTTTACCAAACTTTGGGTATTTTTGCCTTCATTAACCCTATTAAATATGTAGTTTTGAACCTATATAAATATCTTGCCTAAATACTCAAAAATATTTTCCAGAATATCCATCGAAAACCCCATCGGCGTGCGGTATGCCCATGAAAAATATGCGGTATTTTTGGCATGCGGCATGCCCTTTTTTTCCGATTTGCCCATCGACAAACGATATATCCGTAAAATGGATAGTGCAAAACGACATCGGCAAGCGGTATTTAAAACGTTGATACCAAGTAACGGAGGCGTTTCTCCTAGGCTCCCGATCACGCTAGGAGCTTGAGTCAATGCTCTTTCTTGGGGCAACATCCTTGGCTTAGCCCTTGCTTTCGCTCGGGGCGATCTCCTTAGGCTTCGGTGGAGCACTGTCTTTGAACTTGCTCATAACGGCGTCCTTGGCCAATTCCTTGACCTTTCTAGGATGCGCAACCTCAATCGGCTCCCGATCAGACGAATCCCCCTTTCGCTTTTTGTGAGAAGCATCCTCTTCAGCTGATCGGCCACTCTTTCCTTGTTAGGAAGCATCATCGACTGCAGGCACCGCGGGCGCAGTCAAAGTTCCCTTATCGAGAATGATGACGACAGTAACCTCATCGTTGGAGATATTGATGAAGTCTTTCTCGGCCTCCGCCTGAGCAACATCAACCATGGTCTTGTTGACAACAATAATGACACCCTCGGTGCCGGCCTGGTCAAAAGCAGGCGTAATGTCCCCAACCTCCTGAATAGCTTGCTCATGCTGGGTCGAAGGCCGACCAAGCTCGGACTGACGAGTAATGGCCTCAACATCCTTCGAGGAAGACTGGGCCGACCTTTTCTCATTCTTCCTCAGCTAATGGTAGGCATGCCTCTCCATCCCTATTGCTCGCAAAGAATGTCCTATATAATAATTCCCTCTAACCAAACAAAATAAATACTGTGCAAATCAACTCGGTGGAGAAAAATTTACCTAAGTCTAGGGCTGCACTCCCACTCGTCTCCGAACCTTGGTCACCCTCCTCAAATTGTATTTCCGGCTCGGGTAACCAAATTCCAGCAACCTTGAATCTCTCTTTCTTAAACTCCATCCACTAAACAATATAATACTTACTTTTTAAATTCAGAATTTGTGATTGCAATTTCTCTTTGTTGCGTAATATTTACGCTTGTGGTGCTCTTAAATTAGAAATCCAATATGTTCTTATGAAATATCATGTTATCATAAGTATTTTAATTAATTTAATAATTAATACTATATCAAATATTACATTTCATATTATTTAAGAAATTATCTTAAATATTTATTTTATGATGGGTATAGTCCAAATTTATAATAAAAACAATTATTTTTTTATGTAATAAAACGTAATTTAAAAATAAAATTATACATTTACATCTTAAAAAACAACCGACTTAATTTTTAAGTATTCAAATTCAGATATAAGATCTTAATATTCAAACGTGCATTAAGATTAAGACATTTGAATCTTAATGCAAACAAACACACCATCCAAAGCAGGAACCAAGTCTTCAGCTTTTGGGTCAGGCCCAAACGACATACGTTTTGACCCAAACGACATAGAGACCCCGTACGCATTTCACGTGAGTGAAGTTTGGTTAGTCACGTGGTACAAATTCAACTCTATCACCACCACCGTATTAAGCGCACGTTAGCTCGGCTATGCACACTAGCTAGTTAACCTGCACCGGAACTGCGCACGTTAGCGCACTCCCCACACCCAACCAACACATATCCCCCGTTTGAATGCCATTCTTCCACGTAAAAACGCCCAATTCTCTCTCTCTCTCTCTGCAAATTAGGGTTTCTCTTTCTATCTCCACATCCCTCACACTCACTCGTCTCCACTCTCTCTCTCTCTACCTCTCTTGCTCTCATCGGTGCGATCTCGGAGCTTCAATGCCGGCGAGTCTCGCCCGGAGATTTCTCGCGCGGTGCCAAATTGTTCAATTCGTGGGCGATTTCGGCGTCCCGAGGAGTCATCGTCGTCTTCTTCAATTCGCTCCGACTTCCGAGCCCTAGTTCGGCGGGTCTCCCATGGGGCCGAGTCGGCGGAAAGGTGCCAGCAAGGCCGCGGCTGCTGCCGCGGCTCGCAGGCAGTGGAAGGTCGGCGATCTTGTGCTCGCAAAGGTGAAGGGTTTTCCCGCTTGGCCTGCCACGGTACGTCTTTCGTTGGGAAGAGATATAAATTAGGGTTCTTTCTCGGTTTTCGCTTTGTTTTTTGTGGATTAGGGTTCGGAAGCTTAGGTTTTGGGTAGTGAATGCCTTTTTTTACTTCGTTTCTATGCACCCTATGCTTCGATTGATGATTAAGATTGCTTAGGACCTTGTTTGGCAGATCTGGTAGAGTATTTCATATATTTGGCATGAGCTTTCAATATTCACGCGATTGGTTGAATGATTTATCTCATTTTGATTGTTCTTTATGATTGTTGTTCATAGTTAGGTGCTTATAAAGTTTGATTCTTTGTCAGGTAAGTGAGCCGGAGAAGTGGGGCTATTCTGTCGATTGGAAGAAAGTGCTTGTGTTCTTTTTCGGTACCCAACAGATGTAAGTTACTCGGTGCCTTTTTTGAAATCTAAAATTATTTGTTCGAAACCGATTCACTCTTAATTGGCTCTGCGGTCTCGCCTAAATGGCGGATTAACTTTACCAATTTAGTGCCTAACGATTCAATTTATTACGGTTAGTAGTTATTACTTACTAGTTGAGAGGAAACGAATGTTTTCTCTGTTTTGGATTTGGACGTGTGAGCTTATTGTGTTTGTGTTTCTTGCTCAATTTCACGTATTTTCTAGTGAAAACTTGATTTTGTCGAGATGGGAGCTAGACCTTTCTTGTCAGCAAACCTTTTCCGCTTCCTGTGGGAGGAAATTGCATGATACTAATAAAATGAATTCTTAGCTTGTCATGTTCTATAATTACACTATGTAGTAGGAACAAGGAAACTTATTCAGACTGTGATGCAGTTAATTTTTACAATTTCCTAAAGTAAGAGAAGGTAAGGCTTTGAATTTTTTTGTTCAATTGGATTTTGGGCATAAAGTAGGTTTGTGACTCATTCTTTGTTAAGTTTCATTTGTTCTTTTTGACCTTCTCAGATTGCTAGGATTAGAGTAATAGGCAATATTAGCATTTTTATTATAAAAAGAACTGAAGAAGTATGAAGAGACATCTTTCAGCGCATCTGACTGTATTTTTGTTGATGCTGTATGTTAAGCTTAAATCTCACAAAGGTTTGCGATTTGTGGTTGTTTATTGGTAAGAAAGTAAATTGAGTAGTAGGCATATATGTGGTTATTTACTTATCCTTACAATTTACAGGCTGCCATGATTTAATAAACTTAAATATAAGGATGTATAACTTATGATTTTTCCTTAAGGGGGGTAGTGTTTAGATTTTTCCTTCTCGTATCAAAATTTAAACTTAACGGGTAGTTTAGATGAGATTATAGTTTAGAAGTTTTGTTGTTGTGACATAGATTATATATTTTAAATCTTAAATATGTAATCTAAAATAATTAACTGACAAACATGTATTATAAAATACTCTAGTTTAAGTATTTTGTTTGGATGCATGGTATGTTTGGCAACAAAATTCTGTTGAGAAGGCAGATGCCTTTTCACGTATCTCAATAAAAATTTAATGGAAGTCAATAAGTTCAAAAGTAAACTTCTATCTGAAATTTTATTTCAAAAAAGTCATGGTCTTTAGCTTGAGGTCTTATCCTTATATGCAGTGTCTCAGAAAATAATATTATTGTTCGCTCTTATTGATAGTGGGTTTAATTTTTATAGCCTTTTTATTAGTTTTTTTTTAAATAATTTTTTTATTGTTTCTTGATTAAGAACAAAATCCAGTTCTCTAAGTCCATTTGAAGTAATATGGTTTCAGATGGAAGTTAGTTGTTACCATGATGCACTTTGACGTGTTTGTTCTACTCCTAGTCATGTTGAGATTTAGATGCTATTTTGTCTAGGAGGAAAGGTAGGGTTAAGGGTGATTATGAAGTAGAGTAAAGTATAGTTTTAGATGCTATTTGTTAAGTTTGAGATTTTGTTCTCGTTGGTTAGCAGGAATTCTGTTGAAGCGGATGCTTTAGTTTCTAAATAAAAGTGGGTCATATTTTGTGTTTGATTATCTACCATGACAAGATTTATTATGTGTTAATTGGTGATCTCCTCTGAATTCTTTGATTTTCATTAGAAAGTTTCTAGAGTAAGAAAACTGAAATTTGAGAACCGTCATAGATAAAGATTGTAGAGGCTTAAAGTATAGTTATGCAAGAGGTTTGCCGTTTAATAATGCAAATGCCTCTTAATCCTTGATGTCATTAGATACTTGCTCTCATGACCTTTCATTCAAGCGTTGCCGGTAGTAAACTGTTAGAATCCAATGGTAAAGTCCCTGATCAAAATTTGGTACTTCTAAGTTATAACTACTAGAAGCCCATCTAAACTATATGCAAAACCAATATTTATAGTATATACTTGAAGAAGTTGGTGCCCATATAATTTTTATCGTGTAGTACCAATGTCATCCTTTTCCTAATATGCTGTGATGGTGTTTATTTTTTTAACAAGTCTTTAAATCGAAAACATTTGGCTTGCCTGCATTGTTTATGTAAGCGAGACTTTTCTGAATGTAAAATTTATATATTAGTTTGGTCATGACTATTAAAAGCAATAAGTTAAAAGACTTGTGTGCTTTCAAGAATAATGTGTGTTGGTATTTGCTATTGTAATTACTAAGTAGTGGTCAGAGATCTTCTGTTGAACAACTATGAACTATTATTACTTTCTAAAAATTTGTCGGTAATTCGTTAATTAGTAAACAGCTAAAGAAAAAACCCTTCTGGTAGCTAATATAAGTACTGTTAGAAAGATGAAAATTGTGGTTGCAGATCTTGAAGGAAGAGGTATTTTGAGACGGTATTGTTTTATAAGAAACGATACATTTGAATATTCAAGTTAGAGTTACTTGCTAGTCAGTGTGGATTCACTGTCCTCATTTTAGTTTTATGGCATTATTGGTTAGGTTTTATGTATGTTCATTTTTAGAGCTTGTCTACATTTTTTTTATCTGGAGTTCATTAAGAATTTTTGTCTTTTTTATTTACTGTTGGTGGTATTGTGTCTGATTTAATTTTAGTAAACTTTGGGGAAAAATCAATAGTACCTTGTAATCATATTTTACCATCATCGGCTAAGCGTGTGATTAAAAAACCTTTTTGTCATGCAGAGCCTTCTGCAATCCTGCTGATGTTGAGCCATTCACTGAAGCAAAGAAACAATCTCTTCTCACAAAGCGCCATGCAAAGGGTTCTGATTTCGTTCGTGCAGTTCAGGAGATTATCGATAGTTATGAGAAATTGAAGTCACAGAACCAAGCTGATGAATTAAAATTAGAAGAAGCTGCTAAGGTAAATGAGTCAAAAGATAAGCCTGAAGCTCCCGAAGCAACTTTTGAGCCTCAGGATAACCCCTCAAATTTAACTGTTGCTGGAAACGGACCAAGTGCTGTTGAAGATACTACTTCAGTTACTGCCCTCGTGGAGAAAAAGGAGGTACCCACTGATAATACACCTGTAGATACAGAAACACCTTTGCTCACTTCATATTCTTCAAGGAAAAGAACTAGGGATCTGCCTTTGCAAGGTGAGTTAAAAGAGTCTCTAGTTAGAAAGTCGAGAAGCTCATCAAGGTTGCGAGATAAATCAAAGATGAAAACAGTGGAAGTTTCTGAACACGATGGTGCTGCTTTACTAGCTTTTGCTTCAAGTGGTAATAGTGTTGAAGAAAATGGCTCGGAAGTTGTCACTGTTGAGTCTGACACTCTTAGCTTGAATGAAGGAAGCACTATCGATTATGACTCACAAGTAAATCATAATTCACAGGCAGTTGGTAGTGCTATTGAATTGGGAAAAACGCTTGATCTCCCAGTAAAGGCTGTTTTGAAAGGGAAAAGGAAGCCCAGCAGAAAGCGGTCAACCAATGATACAGCAGAGCGTATAGCTACAATAGATAAGGAGCCTGGAAGTATCGAAAATGATTATGACAAAATGGGTATGAGTGAAAGTATCAAAAATGATTTGGAGAAAATGGGTTTGGCTGGAAGTTCCAAAAATGATTTTGAGGTAACAGGTGTGGATGAAAGATTAAAAAATGATTTGGAAAATAAGGGCATGGCTGGAAGTATAAAAAATGATTTGGAGAAGATGGGTGTGGTTGGAAGCTGCCCCAAGGAAAACGGTGACGAGCACCTGCCATTGGTGAAACGAGCAAGGGTTCGTATGAGTGAATTGCCTTCTTTGATGGAGCGAACGAACACAGTAGAAAATGCCCAGAAAGAAATTTCAGTTCATAATCCGAGAGAAATAAATAAACCTTCATACACTGAGAAATCTTCTGATAGGGGATTGTTTTCGAAGAATTCGGCTTTGGACGTTTCAACTCAGTTCCAAGGCAGCATGTCGAATCACTGGAAAGCTAAAAAGGACCACTCTTTTAGCTGCTCGGTTCACGGTGAATCTGCTTTGCCTCCATCGAAGCGCCTTCATCGTGCTCTTGAAGCCATGTGTGCCAATAATGCTGCAGAAGAAGGTCAACTGCTTAATGCCAAGTCATCAGAAGATCAAATGGCAATTGCCCGTGATGTGGACTCTATTGCCAGTGATGCCCAAGCTGCAGAGAAAACTACTGAATCGAGTCCCGAGGCCGACATTGTTGATAATAGAGCTGAGTGTTCGGATACTCAAAAGAATGAGTCTGGCAAAGAATTAAGTCCAAAGTTATGTAGTCTTGAAAGGAAAGAATGTGGAAATTCTCAAGGTTCAGACTGTGACTTGTTGCTTCCGCCGCAGAAAGGTAATGCTGAAAGGATCGAGTGTAATAATGATTGGTCAGAAGGGGCAGAAAAGGAATCTGATGTATGCAGAGATACAGAAATGAGTGTGGATCCAGTATTGGCTACTCATGAAGACGTTATTGATGCTTCGCCACCTGTAAGTAGCGCGGTTGAGCTTCAGTTCAATCATATAGATGATACTTCTTTTGAAAAGTCCAGGTCTTCCGATCCTCCACTTGATGACAGTAGAGAAGAAAATGAAATGTAAGTTTATGCATCCCTCTCTATTTTTTATATTTTTTTCTGATTTGGTATATGAAATTTACACATGTCTCATAATTCATGAAATAACCACAATTTTGAAAACATTGTTTTCATCATGTGATTGTTTTTTATTTATTCATATTTTATGTACCTGGGATTGTGTAAAAGCCATTATCAAAGCTGTTTCCTGACATTGATAAGTAAACTGATAATTTTTTATAGCCAAGGTTTTAAAGTACTAGATTTCGAGGCGAGGCGTTTTCTCACCGCCTCAAAAGGCGTAAGCCTCGAGGCGTAAGCCTCGATTTTTAATAATAAATTAATTATAAAATAATATATATAATAAAAAACATAGTCAGATAAGAAACCACACAAGTCTTAAACATAAAAGAACCCACAAAATAAGTCTTAACCATAATAAAGCACATGAAAGTCTTAACCATAAAAAAAGGAAGGCAGAGATGAAGAAAGGAAGGCAGAGAGCAGTCGAAGAGAAAGAGGAGGCAGCGAAGAGAAATAGGAGGCAGCTTGCTTGAAGAGAAAGAGGAGGCAGAGAGGAGTCGAGTTCTGAGAAGAAAGAGGAGGCAGAGAGTAGTCGAAGAGAAAGAATGAAGAAATTTAGGGTTTTAAAAAAAAATGAAAAAAAGCCCAATTTTTTGAAAAAAGAAAAGCCCAAACAGGGCCTGATATTTGACACCAGTGAGGCGCTCGCCTCAAGGCTGGCCCAGCGCCTCAATACAGAGGCGGACGCCTCTGGCGCCTCGATCGGAAAAAGGCGGACGCCTTGATTTTTTGCGCTTAGTAGGACGCCCAGAGGCTTAATCCCGTCGCCTCGCCCAGAGGCGCGCCTTGAGGCGTCCGCCCACTTCGTTTTTTAAAACCTTGGCTATAGCATTAGACTTACTTATCCCCATTCTTTGAATTTATTTTAAATACTGCGTACAATTTATGTCACTTTCTTGTAATAACTGTGTACAATTATAAGTAAACAGGGATTGTTTTCACTCTGTGATCCTCTCTATTCTGTACCTAGGATTGTATAATAATTGATCTTTTTAGCCGTCTCTTGTTGTCGATAAGTTTATGCTTATAGTATTCTCATAAGCCATATTTCCGTTCTTAATTTGTTTTAGCTAACTGTGTAAAATTGATACACCTTTCTGGTCATCCATGTATGGATTACATTGCTTTCATCCTGTGATCCTCTTTCTTGTTATATACGCAGGATTAGTTAGCTATTTTGATTGAATTTATACTTTTGTTAGGTCTGAGGTTGTGACTGAGGTTGTAAACAAGCACACGCAAAAGGAAGGAAATAATCACGTGGCTGATGGCATAGGGAACCATTCTAGTCCTTCGGTGACAGATGGCGGCAATTCTCTTCCTCTGGCATCTCCACACAATGCCTCGTCTGGCCATGTATCTACTTCAGATAATGGAAGCTTCATTCAAAATAATGGCAGTTGTAGTCCTGATGTGCAGTTGCACCGAAAGATAAGTTCAGATACCCTATTTGATGAAGAAGGAAAATCAGAATCAATGGTGTCACAGAGACCGAAATCTGCTGCTGGCAAGTACACAGAACTTAACGCTGCTCTCTCATCATTTGAGGCAATGCTTGAATCTTTAACCAGAACGAAGGAGAGCATTGGTCGAGCAACACGTGTGGCTCTTGAGTGTGCAAAATTGGGCTTATCTTCCAAGGTATGATAAAAGCAGATCCATGTTTTTATTTAGGAGTTTATTTATGTTTTATTTTATGTTTATTTGCTATTTTAAGTAACTTTATTACTTATTTATTTTTGGCATTAAGTTCTTACTTGTAAGTTAGTTGCTTTAAATCTAGGATTGTTGTTCAGATCTACAAATAGATTATAAGTAATTACAGTTCGCGACATAAGAGATTCAATCGATGTATAAATTGAGTTTAAGAGATTGACAATAATTATCATTGGTCAAAGGGCTGGAAACTGTAAAATGTCGAATGCTCTCAATTTTTCTCCATTAACTTGATATGAATGTGATAATATTTATTGACGTCTAATTGCTTTTAATTAGGTTGTAGATATTCTTGCACATTGTTTGGAATTAGAGACGGCCTTAAACCGAAGGGTGGATTTCTTTTTCCTAGTGGATTCTATATTGAAAGGTACAGTTTAATTGATGCTCTTCGTGATGTTACTTTATAGCTAATAATCTATTATATTATGTGACGCTAATCTAATAATTTGATTATAGCTGATGTTAGCGGGCTGTACCCTTCTGCCATTCAAGCAATGCTGCCCCGGTTGCTAGCAGCGGCCGCTCCTCCAGGAAATTCGGCACACGAGAATCGCAGACAGTGTCTCAAGGCAAGTGAAAGATATATTATTATTGTTTGAGAATTGAGCTTATTTGGAAATATATGTACCTAGGCTTAGAGGTGGAAGTTTTACACCGCAAACCCAAAAGATTTGTTTTTTTTTTTTTGGCTAAAAGAACTGTGTTTTTGCTGGTATCGGTTACTTTTTTTTTTCTCTCTATTTTTAATTAAGCTAAGAGTATTATGATAAAGCATGATGAGTGGGAAATTGGACTTATTACCGGGTTACTAGAAATTCCGTTTTTCAATAGATAAAAATCGAGACTACTTGTCATGAAAGTGTAAAAAAACCGCTACCAGGTACAGATGTTGCCCCTAATATATCCTCCTTGCTTGCATTTGTAGTTTAAAGAGTGTGATCAATCTCAGTTCCTTTTCTGTCTTTGTTTTAGGTTTTGAGGCTTTGGTTGGAAAGAAAGATCCTCTCTGAATCTGTAATTCGCCGACATATGCGAGAACTGGATCACAACAGTTCTGCGGTTGGTGCCTACTCTAGGCGCTCATCGAGGACAGAGAGGTCTTTTGATGACCCCATAAGAGAAATGGAGGGTATGCTTGTTGACGAATACGGAAGGTTTGAATTTCTTGGATCCTATTTCTCTCATTCTCTTTCCATGACTATTTTCACTAGGACTTACTAATTTCTTTTTCCTGTTTTTCTTCTCATCCTTTCCCAGCAATTCAAGTTTTCAGCTTCCGGGATTTTGTATTCCCAGCATGATCAAGGATGAAGAGGGAGGAAGTGATTCTGATGAAGGGAGTTTCGAGGCTGTAACTCCCGAGCATAGCCCCGAAGATAACGAAATATCATCAGCCATGGAGAAACATAGACATATTTTGGAAGATGTTGATGGAGAGCTTGAGATGGAGGACGTGGCTCCTCCTTGTGAAGAGCAGCGTTTTGAACGGAATTCTTCAGACCCCTTTGCGCCTCCACTGCCACATGGTGGGCCGCCGTCGTCTCCTCCACTTCCTGCATCTCCTCCTCCTCTGCCTCCTCCCGTCCTGCCACCGGGTGCAGTGTCAGAGCCTTACGCAAATGGACTTGATTCAAAGTGCTATGCCGATGCACATGTAAGTCACTTTACTACCTTTAGGGCTGAAATAAAAACAATAACTGAAAAAAAAAAACAGTATTCACCTAATTAACTAGATATTCTGCCGAATCTGGCTGACCAAAAAACTGGTTAGGGTTAGCCATGTCAAAGCTAACTGGTTAAGCAAAGTTAAAAACCGGATTTGGCTATAGCTTGTCTATACTTCGTTCAAATAGTTCGGCTAGGAGAAGTAGTCAGAGTTGGGCTAATAGCAATAGCCCTAACAAAAGCGATTGAATTCACCAAAATATTTGAAATTTTGCCAAAACCGCCTAATATAAAACCCGATTACGGCTAGCAGAACCGCTTATCAAAATGATCAATTAAAATCGAAATGGAAAGTGGTCAAAACCAATCCGATCCAGTCGGTTTCAGCTCGACAATCTATTTACTGAATACAGGTTCTTAGTGCTTGATGCATAATACTGATTTAGTTATGTGAATATGCAGGATTCGTCCAATTGTCACCGGCCAAGTACACCGAGAATGAACCGGACAATGTCGGAGGCATCACACTATCACAGTTCAGATCAAAGAGATATTCAAAGGCAGATTCCCGAGTCTTTTCCGGGCCCACATTTCCACAACAAGAACTATCCCTTGAGGCCTCCGCCACCGCCACCGAATAACCAGTACTCTTATGGCAGAGAGCCTCACTATAAGCAGCGGCGTGAGGCGGGCCCGCCGCCGCCCTACTCCAACCGACACCACTACGAGCAACATTGGGACCGCGAAAATTACTATAATAACCATGAGAGAATGAAGCACGGTCCTTACGAGCCTCATGATGGCTGGAGGGTTCCTCCGCATTCTTTTTCCGGTAAGATTTAACGCTTTATTAATAAACGTAACCCAAGTTTCTAATTCAATAGGAATTAGATTAGGCGCTTATATTTAGGATTAGAAACCCTAATTCCCTTAAATGACCGAAGAAAATAATAAAAAAATAGATAGAAATTAAATTATTTCCTAGTAAACAGATCGAACAATTTGCTTCCGAAATATCAAAGGAAAATAAAGGTGGGTGGATGCATCAATTAGATTCATTCTTTCCATCACTCTGATCTGTATAATTAAGTATTTTATATTTCATCTTATCAGTTTTGTCCGATTTCATCCTTCAAATATGAATAGAATAGTCAAAAGTGGTTGGTTTTGTTTAGTTTCTCATTGTTGTTTATCGGCCTTAGGGCCCCCTTATCATGGGAAAGGAAAATATTATGGGCCCGATCCAGGTGGGCCCCCATGTGAAGATGGTAGATACCCTCATCAAGAATGGAGATTTCCACACCGCTCAATGAATCACCGGAATTCCGTGCCTTTCAGGCCTCCTCTTGATGGCCCAATTCCCGTTTCTAATAGAGGTCTCCTTTCTAATGCTTGCAGCTAGTCTTATTGATTGTTAAAGTATTAGTTTCGCCTTTTTGTTTTCTGGGTGACTTTTTTGTTTTGTTTTTGGATTAAGTAGTTATTGGTTTATTTTATGAGAGATATTGATTGTTAAAAGGGTCTTTTGTGTTTAGGTCCCGGCTATTGGCCGCCAAGATGAAGAAGCATATGATCCCGTCTGGTGTACAATACGTCTCGTAAGTGACCTGATCACAATTTTAGTTGTAGATAGCTTCTTTTTTTTTTATTTGATTAATTTGTAGCTATGCCATTTTAACTTGTTGTGATGTCGTAGTTCCCCCTAAACATAGTTTTCTATCAATTTCACGCCGTGAACTTCTGTAATTTATAGAATAACTAACTCGTAACTAAAAATAGGAAAACCCCTTTTTGCCCTCCAATTGGCACGAAAGAGTGAAACGGTTTAGAGAGAGATATTACCTCCATGACTACATTGGCGATTTATTGAGCTTTTCAATCGTGGCTTAAATTTTTTTGACAGAAATCATCAATTGTTTCAGTCTGGGGAAAAGTGTGACAAATTTTAGTTCAGGGAAAAAACTGTAGAAAAAAATGTTCGAGAGGGAAAGTTTCATATTCATGGGGGCATAGTTACTAATATATATATATATATATATATTTTTTATCTTCCCATATTTCTTCTTCTCATATGATTAGATTGTTGGTAGGTTGTGTGGACCATTTTTGATCTGGTATCTGCTGGCTAAGTTTAGTTTGGTCATATTCTTCATCGGAGCTGGTGGAGGGTCAACTGATTGACTTTTCGGAGGTGTACATATGTATGTGTCGCGGTTTCTGCAAAAGCAGAAAGAGAAAAAAAGCCGGTCTTTGTAGAGAGCTCAGAGATAACTCTAGACTGAATTGTATAATGTCACATTTCTTCAACTAAATATTTCTTAGCATTAAGTTATTACATAGGAGTTTTTATGTATATGGTTGCTATTTGTTTATTTGAATTTGCCAAGAAATGGCCTTAATTTAAACCAAAGTGTAAGAATTACCCATTGATTGTCAAACTAGTTTCTATATTGGCCACCATCCTGTGTAAATAAATAAATAAATTGCATGTGTTTGAGAATTCAGGAAACTTAAACCATAAAATTCAAATTTTGCACTTGAGGACCTTGATTTGTTTGTTTGTATGTTATGGCCTATGGGTTATACTTATAATAAAGTTGCAAAATCATTGCCTAAAAGCCATTTTGCTCAATTTTCCGGAAATTTTCAGTTGGTTCCGTTAGAAAATACCCTTTAGAGGTCACATCTTTTTGTAGATATTATGTTGTTAAACTTAAAGATATAAATAGAGATTTATTGCTAGGGCTCAAAGAATTCAATTATTTATTCTATTCCTTATTGGGGCCATAATTAGAAGCATGATAATGCTATAATCAGATAATCAAATCATAATTATCTAATGAGATCACGCTAGTACTACACTTTAGCTAATTAAAAGATGATTAGGTGATAATAGATTGCTTTCTGACTTTCTGGGCTGTGCTCATACTCTGATTACAACTTTTAGTTTGAAAACTTGGACACTCTTGAACTCATTTAGTATGTGCATAAACATGAAAATAACACATTACTATTATAAATGCGCGGCATAAGTATTCATAAGTAGTTTTTTGACAATCATGTAATGGGATAAGATAAAAGTGTTGGGTTTTTCGATGACTTTTCTCAATCTCGGGTGCGGAAATCCCGGGATATCATCGAAACATTGATCTAGAATATATTCAAATATTAAGATAAGAGATTCGATACGTTACCAAACTTTGGTACTTTTGCCAATAGTACCAACATATGCCGATTTCTCCTCGGATTGCGTGCTCGGGTTCGGTATGATTCGGATCGTGCTTCACAGATGCAAAGCCTCTAGCTCGTCCACCACGTCGCTGTGAGAACGTCTCTAAGACCGGAAATCTCCTTGATTGACAGCTAAGTCTCTCTCGGTGATTGAACGGCAAACCGATGGGAACACGGGGAGAGAAAACTCGTCCTCTATATTGCTAGAGGAGGGGGCGAATATTCTGATTCTCTGGAGGCAGGGTCTGCGAATTTGTGAGCTCCCTGTTGCTTAAATAGTCCACAGGGTTAAATGACCTAATGAGCTTTTGGGCCTAGTAAATGGGTCCAAGCCCATTAGGTCATAATTAACTAATTAATTAATTACTGATCTCACAAATACCGTGCATATTAAATGGTGGTCGAGTCAGACCCGAAAAGTCAAACGAACTCAAATCCCGATTCGGGCATTTCCTACAATTTCCCACTTGCACGAATGTACCGGGATTGGATATCTCCTCTTGCACATTCATGCGTAGGCATGACCACAAATGATGCCGGGACTGGATATACCTCTTGCATCACTATGACCGTGTCTACCTTTTGTTCTGTCGTCGCATAAGAAATTTCTTTCTTTGTGAATTTACCATCGTACTCGGTTTCATCTGGCGAGTTCGGTGTGACTCCTTAGGATTCAGCAATGTTGGCCACAAAAAAAATCTGTAAGAAGTGAGAAGTCTCTATCTATACATCACTTCCCCCAATTTGCTAGAACAAATCGATCCTTGGAATAAAGTTAATGACTTTAACCATTTGGTTTAAGCTCACTATTAACTTTTCTTGATGACTTATTCCTACAACATCTTTACGACTCAGAATTAGACACAGACCATGGTTTGGTACATCTGTTACGTCGAGTTCCTTTTTCCTGAATTAGGATGAGAGTATTGAACAATCAAATTAAAACAATTTTAATTTGTCTGTGGCCACAGATTTCTGATACTCTTATCCTTCAGGAGGCCCTGAGTGTATTTCCGTAAATATATTAGGTAGATGATTGTTATCTTGAATGTCCATTCCACTCTACAAAGTTCGGGACATACTTAACTGTAGTTTTTATAACTTTTGAGTTACCAGAAGTTTTTTACTACAGAAGTATGCTTTTTGCTAGGTAGTCATGGAGATTCTCAAACCTTAGAAAATCTTTACATCATTGCTTTAGAGATTTTAGTGTCCCCTTATTCAAATAAGGTTTTTTTCCATGTAAATATTTCAGAGCGTTAGTCACGTCCAACACTGCTAGTTAAAAAAACTAGTGCCTACATGTTTAAGAATATCTCCGAGATATCAAGGACTCTTCCTTTTCTCAATAACATGTACCAGTCAATTATGAAGTGTCACTTTTGTCCCTTGTTTTTCATCATGTGACCTTCTTTGACTGGGCACCGTTTTAGACAATCATTTCTGATTTCTAGGAATCTCATTTCTTTGTAGATGTCAATAATTAAATAAGCTTTAATATTGAAATGAACATGAATAGATGAAATTTGCCTTTATTGAAATTAAATTGTGCTCTAGACAAATAAAATAAAATTATTCATTCCTGAACTTATAAAAGTTCATGTTTAAATATGGACCACATGAATCTAAAGGTTTCAGATCCCTTTAGATTCTGTATGACGTATGTGCTTTTCTTTCGACAAAGCCTTTGTCATCGGGTTTGCTACGTTTTCTTCAGTGTCAACTCTTTCTATCGCAACGTCCTTCCGATCAACAATGTCTCTGATCATATGGTACTTTCTAAGCATGTGCTTTGCTATCCTGTGTGATCTTGGCTCGTTGGCTTGTGTTAGAGCTCCGTTGTTGTCACAAAAGAGCTTCACAGGATCACCAATGCTAGGAACTACACCAAGATCGGAAACAAATTTTCTGATCCAGACGGCCTCTTTAGCAGCATCTGATGCAGCTATGTACTCAACTTCAGTGGTTGAATAAGCTACTGTAGCTTGCTTACTGCTGTTCCATGTGAAAGCTCCACCGTTTAAACAGAATACGTATCCTGTTTGCGATTTAAAATCATCCTGGTCTGTCTGAAAACTTGCATCGGTGTAACTGATGATGTTCAACTATTCTGCTCCACCGTAAATAAGAGATCTATCCTTGGTCCTGTTGAGGTACCTTAAGATATTTTTTACGGCAGTCTAGTGACAATTTCCAGGATTTGCTTGGAACCGACCTGTCATGCTTAAGGCAAAAGCTACATCTGGTCTAGTACATAACATGACGTACATTATTGAGCCAATAGCAGATGCGTATGGAAATTGTTCCATGCATTTGATTTCTTCAAGAAAAACCAGACTCTGCTTTCTCGAGAGATATGTCTTATGAGTCATTGGAGTTAACCATTTACCCGATTGGCTCATATTAAATTGTTTTGCTATCTTCTCGATGTATGTACTTTGACTTAGGCCAAAGATTCTCTTGGATCTATCCCTTTGGATTTTCACGCCTAGAATTGGCTTTTCCTAAGTCTTTCATTGAGAAACATTTTCTCAACCACTCATTTACCTCAAGGAGTTCATATGTACTTTTTCCTATCATCAATATGTCATCGACAGAAAGAATCAAGAAGACTATTGCGCTCCCACTAGCTTTGATGTACATACATGGATCATCCTTGTTTTTCGATGAAACCAAACTTGGTGATTGATTCATCGAAACGACGATTCTAGCTGCAAGATGCTTGCTTGACACCATAGATTGATCTATTCAGTTTACATACCTTAGAGGGATGTTTTTGATCAGTGAAGCCTTCCGGTTGTGACATGTACACATCCTTTTCTAGAACTCCATTCAAGAAGGCGGTCTTCATATCCATTTGCCAGATTTCATAGTCAGAGAAAGCGGCAATGACAAGCAAGATTCATATGGACTTAAACATGGCAACATGTGAGAATGTTTCATCACAGTATATCCCATGAATCTGTCGAAACCCTTTTGGGACCAGTCTCCCATTGTATGTTTGTATGTTATCATCCATGTCAATTTTCTTCTTGAAAATCCATTTGCATCCAATGGGTCTAGACCCTTTGGGTGGGTCAACTAGGTCCCAGACCTGGTTGGTGTACATGGAGTTCATTTTAGACTTCATGGCTTCAAGCCATTTATCCGAGTCATCTCTAGCCATTGCTTCTTTATGGGTATTAGAATCGTCATCTTCATCTTCATGAACCATTTCTTCTTCAATTGATACAAGAAAATTTAGTTTCTGAGGAATCTGACGATCTCTAATTGACCTTCGTGATGTCAGTGTGTAATCAGGTTGCTCATCTATGCCATCTTGTATGGCTACATCGTAGAGAATGATATCTTCTGGTTGAGATTCTGTCATGATCTGATCATGACTTTCATCAACCAATGTATGAGCGTCCTCTGTGTCCATCTGCGTTGCTTCATGATTTTGTGGTTCATGTTCTTCTTGAAGAACAATCTTTCTCCCACTAGATTTTCTAGAGATAAAATATTCTTCTAGAAATATCCCCGTTCTAGTCACAAAAACTTTGCGAATATTACAGTTGTAGAAGTAATACCCGTGAGTTTCTTTTGGGTATCCCACAAAATGACATTTGTCTGATCTGGGGCCAAGTTTTTCTGTAGTCAGCCTTTTGACGTAAACTTCTCAACCCCAGATTTTCATGTGACGGAAACTAGGTTTCCTATTATGTCACATCTGATATGGTGTTGTAGGAACTGTTCTTGATGGCACACAGTTGAGCGTGGTTGCAGTTGTTTGATTAAATGATTTAACCATCATAAATAGTTTCGAAGAGATTAAAGTTATGTTACCAATAATAATATTTTGGTTAAACATCACTTTTAATTATTTTAGATACTCCAAATTTTAACATTTGTAGAGTAAGCTCATGCTATCCTTGTTTGTTATTTGAATTTTGAGAACAAGTCTGCTAAATTAAAGAAATTTAATCATAACTTTGATCTCAAATTCAAACAATATCCAAAAACAAACTTAATGGAATTCAATAATAACAAGAAATAATAATCATTTTAATGGAAACCTAAAGGTGCTAAATAAGAAGACATTGTGTGTCTTATTCATGAATAAGACACGTCCCATATCTTCTGTTTCCTCGAGCTCCTACTCATTTTCTTCATCTTCTGATTCTCCTCTGTATATGAAGTATGATTTCAAAACACTAGTAAGTAACTAATTTACTTCATTTTAATGAATCATAAGTAGTTTGGTTATAACAGTTATAACTTATAACTGTGCTCGATGAGTTGACGCTAATAGTCTCTGAGACTTTGTTTGGTGAGTCCTGACTCAATTTAGTAATTTTGTTTCTTCTCAGTTCTTCGTAATCATCAACCATTTTCTTTTTCGCTGCCTTGGCATTTCTTTCACCGACTTCAAGTAAGTCGATGAGATGGTCGTATCTGCAGTTACCTTCCACTAGGATGTTGACTGTTTTGTCTAAGTCTGGTGTCAATGACTGAAGTATGCAGAACTTCCTCATATCCATTCCTATGTAGAATCCCGACTTCTGAAGTCTGTCAGCAATGTCTATCATTTCTTTGCAATGTTCTTTAACAGTGCTGTTGACGGACATCTTCTTATTGAATAATTTTCTCACTAATGAGTAACGCTTTACATGGTTCCGATCCCCATAAGTTTTCTCCACGAAGAGGATTGCTTCACGAGCATTCATGTTCTCAATCTCTTGGCGAATGATCGGAATCATTGTAGAAGACATGAGTCTATGAACATGAATAGATTTCACCACATAGTGGTGATAACTAATCCATTCTTCCTTACTTCCAGATTCTTTGTCAGGCATGAATGGTGGTAAGTCAGTGACAATGAACCAAAGCTTGTCAGCTTTTAGCATCTTGTGTAACTCTTCTGACCACATTCCGAAGTTGTTTTCCTTGAGAGGTTTGTTCTCAACTGCAGCTTCGAACACTTTCACGGCTTTAGAAGCCATCAGGTCCATATGATCCATATCTAAAATATAGACGAGGTTAGTTAAATGATGATACATAATTTCTATAAAATATGAATGAAAACTTAATGAGCACAAAATTAATTCAATTATGATGCATAATTAAGATTAACGTAATTATGCTTTAATATTATTAGGTCTTTAATAATATTTTGTAATTAAATATATTAGAAAAGTTACCCTCATCAATTCTAATAATTTAAAAACAACACGCATAAAACAACGGTTGTACTTATATCTAATATAATTCCCGACAACTAGATTAAGAACTTGTTATTAACTCTAACTGGTTTTTCACATAGTCTCCGGTGCCTACTCATATTAGGTTCCCCGTTTAGGTTAAACCCTTGCATTGAGTCGGAGGATCTGATCCAGATAAATCTGGATATGGTGTCCTTCGCGTTCGTTACATGATAAGAAAAAGTACCCCACCGACGTGGTAGGTCTACTTAGATCCGCCCATACACGTAATGAGGACTCAAAGCAAGGAAGACTTACAACCTAATATAATTGAGGGGTTTTCTATATTGGTGATCCTTATACTAAGTTTATTATTGAATAAATCTGTTAAGAATTTACTCAGTAGCAAACTTTGAATGTAGTCATAATCGGATCATGACTATATTCATAATTAAATATTAAGAGAGAACCTTTTAAAATTTCTATTTAATAAAAAAAATCACTCACATATTTAATCAAGCATTTATAATCTAATTAATACATGTAGTAATTAGATAAAATATTTTAAATTCTATTTAATCAAGACTAATTAAATAGAAAAATTATGAATAATAATTTTACATAAATCAAAATTAATAACTAAATAATTTTAGAAATTGATATAAGATTTAAAATAAAATTTCAAAGTTTTATCATAATTGTAAATCTGATTTACTAAACTTAGATTTTCAATTATCAAACTAGTATAAATTAATTTATAAAATAATTAATTAATACTAATTTTAAAAAAATAAATTATACGGGATCGGGATGCGAGCATGGGCGGGAAACCGTGCTCGCACGGGCTGCCAAAAAGGCAGCCCAGCAGCCTCGGGCAAGAGCTGGGTTAAAAAACCCAGCCCGTGGGCCTCCCGTTCGGCCCAGAATAGTTCTGGGCTTGGGAGGCCTAGCCCATTTGGCCCAGGTCAACCGTTGACCTGGGTCTCACCCAGATCAGATCTGGGTCGGGCGGGACACGGATCCATAGTGGATCTGGGTCGAGTCATAGGTCAGGTCGAGTCGTGACCCGAGTCTAACTCGGGTCAGCCTAACCCTGGGTCCAGGTCAAACCTGGACCCAGTTTGACTTGGGCTGGGTCAGACCCAGCCCATGAACCGTGGGCCTGGAACTGTTCCAGGCCCACTCAGCCAAACCCTAACAGTTAGGGTTTGGCTAAGGCTTTAACCCTAGCCATCGGCCGAGGGCGCGCTACGGCAGCGCGTCTGCCTGGCACCGCCGCGATCCGGCGGCGGCGATGAGATCGTTGCCGCCACTCACGGTGGTGCATCGGTGGACGCGCCCAAAGATTAAAAAAAAATATTTTTGGTTAAAAATAAAAATAAAATGTGCACACGGTTTTTCCCGAACAAAATTAATCATAATTAATTCTACGCTACTCCCACTGAAAATCATACAAAATTTTTTAGAAAATTATTACGAATCTAATGATCTAATTTTCAAAAAATAATCAGACCGGCTCGGATACCACTGTTGGGTTTTTCGATGACTTTTCTCAATCTCGGGATATCATCGAAACATTGATCTAGAATATATTCGAATATCAAGATAAGAGATTCGATACGTTACCAGACTTTTGGTACTTTTGCCAACAATATAAAAATATGCCGATTTCTTCTTGGATTGCGTGCTCGGGTTCGGTATGATTCAGATCGTGCTTCACAGATGCAAAGCCTCTACCTCGTCCACCACGTCACTGCGAGAACGTCTCTAAGACCGGAAATCTCATTGATTGACAGCTAGGTCTCTCTCGGTGATTGAATGGCAAACTGACGGGAACACGGGGAGAGAAAACTCGTCTTCTGTATTGCTAGAGGAGGGGGCGAATTTTCTGATTCTCTGGAGGCAGGGTCTGCGAATTTGTGAGCTCCCTGTGGCTTAAATAGTAAACATGGTTAAATGACCTAATGAGCTTTTGGGCCCAGTAAATGGGTCCAAGCCCATTAGGTAATGATTAATTAATTAATTACCGATCTCACAAATACTGTGCATATTAAATGTGGTCGGGTCAGACCTGAAAAGTCAAACGGACTCATATCCCGATTCGGGCATTTCTTACAAAAACTGTTTTCCAAACAGAGTCGGCCCTTGCTACAGGTTATGACGGTGTGCCCTTAGGGCCCGGAGGTTTATGAAGCTCTTAAAACTTAGTTAATATTAGTATATCGTATTTATGTGTTTAAAGTACACAAAACTCATCAATTTTTAATTTTTATTTTTATTTTTATTTTTTACATCTAAAACATTGAGTATTTTCTTGTTTGAATAATTTAAAAATTTTACTCATATTCTCCACGTTTGTTTAAATTTAAAATATATCACTTGGTCAAGGGTTTCAAAATGTACTTTGCCTAGGGTATAACTAGGCGGATCCTGCTCCCATGTTACCTAATTTGAAGAGGGTGGAAATCAAGAGAGAGAGACCATAACATTAATAAATAATGTACGATAAAGAAAGAACAAAAATTATATCGTAAAAAAATACCAACTTACAAGTAGTTATGCCGCAAATATAGAATTGAGCTAGCTAGCAAGGGCAAATCGCAAGAATGACCTTAGTTGAGATTCAATAGAGGTTTCTACCCTCGGTACTGTTCACTTTATCAATCCATATCCCTCATTAAACGAAGTGGGCCCGCAAGTGAGGTTAAAAGTAAATTTCACCCCCCTCTTATTTTATTATATCTTTTTCTCGTTTCTCTTTCTCCCTCCTCTTATTTTATTATATTTTTTGCGCGCTTTTATTCTTCTCTCCTCTTATTAAATTAATTTTTCTTCGTGCGAACTTTCTCTCTCTTCCTTTTTTATTATTATTTTTCCCGCGTTGTTCGTCTACTCGCCTTCTTCTCCGACTGACCAGTAGTAGAAGCCCTAAGCTCCTCTTCTCTCTTCGACAATTCGCCATTTTCCCCCTTTATCTCCTACGCTGCCCACTCAACGTTCGGCTCTCGTTCTTTTGCATTACGTAGCATCAACTTTCACGTCGAACGGTTCGTTTAAACTTGAAACTTTCACATTTATTATTATTCTCTGGGTAAACATGCTATAACGATACACCTTGTATATTAGCGGTAAATTATATTTACAGAACTTTAGCTCAATACTACACTATATTGTTTCAATATAACAACTACAAGACATTATTATAGCGTAGCGGTAGGATGTATCGTGATAATAAATAATATAGCGGTATCGTACAACGTTACGGTATTAACCGCTATCGGTAATATACAACGGGGTGTAAATAGATAGCTAGCGGCGATTCTAAAAAAATAACGGTAATGCATTATATATTCGAACCAACAGCAAACTGCTAGCGGTATTCTGTGAACGGAGCGTAAATAGATAGCGCTATTGCTGTAATAGGTACAGAACCAACCCTACACTCGTTCTTCTTCGTAAACCACACAGTATAGTATATTGCATGTAAAATAACATTATTATAACGTAGCGGTAGGATGTATCGTGATAATAAATCATATAGCGGTATCGTACAACGTTACAGTATTACGGAATTTAAGCTCAATATTACACAATATTGTTTCAATATAACCGCTATATGACATTGTGTATAGCTTAGCGGTATATGGTATCGTGATACTAATTATTATAGCGGTATCGTATAATGTTACGGTATTTGAATTTCAGGTTTGATTATTTTTCCGTTTTTTTGATGTCTCCGCACTTAGTGAGCGTCAGTTGTTGAGGAAAGTGGATGTACGATGCTTATATGTGGCGGTGGGTTGGAGACCGAGACACGGCAACTTGTATTCAGGTTGAAACATCTACATTGAATGGATATGCTGATTTGAAAGAGCTTCTATACGTGCGTTGCAACATTTCAAGGCAACATGATTTGAAGGTAACTTATAAACCTTCTGACAGTAGCCAACCGCTAGCCCTTGGAAACAATTCAGACCTGACAGCGTATCTGTGGGACGCCGATGGGTCGGCGTGGTTGGATCAATTATACATCGGTCTACTGGCAGGTCATGAAGTCGAAAGAGAACGGGTCGTTCAGTCCAGCGCGCCTGTTGATATGCAATAAGATGGCCCGACTGATATGCAAGAAGATCGCTCGACTGATGTGCCATATTATCATCCGACCGATGTGCCAAATTATCATCCTACTGATACGCCAGAAGATCGCCCGACCGATGTGCCAGATTATCATCCGACTGATATGCCAGATTATCATCCCACTGATACGCCAGAAGATCACCCGACTGATATGCCGGAAGCTAACTGTAATGACAAAGATGTGATATTGTCACAATTTATAGGGATGACGAATTATTTTTTGGCACCAAATTCGTGTGGTCCAAGCATTGATGAAGGACAACTCCCGACAGTTGGTTTTCATGACGGTATGAATCTCGAACTTGGTCAGGATTTTTCATCAAAGTCGGAATTGAAAAAATTTCAGGCCGACGGTGCTTTCAAGGGATCTTTCGAGTTGAGGTCAGTTAAGTCTACACCAAGATTATACTCAGTCAGATGCCTAAATCGGAAATGCACGTGCAGGATACGTGCAGCGCAGATTAAGAATTGTAACACGTTCACCGTACGGAGATATGAAAACACCCACACTTGTTCCGTTGCCGGCCGAAAAGATGGCCATCGACAGGCCACTTCGTCGTATCTCGCCATCCTGATCTCTAATACATTCCATGGCTCGAAACTACTTCCAAACGCGAAATTGATTCAACATTTTCTGTCAAGTAGCGGTATCAAGGTCAGTTCCTGGAAGGCATGGCGTGCGAGGTGTAACGCCATTGACATGATGGAAGGTACCCCGGTTCAGAATTACGAGTTTTTACCAGATTATTTTTATATGGTTGAAAAAGAAAACCCGGGTTCCCGTACCGCGATTAAGATTACCGAGAAATGCCGTTTTTGTACTGTTTCATGGCATTATACGCGTCAGTTATAGGATTCAAAAGTTTGAGGAAGGTGATTTGTATTGACGCATGTCACTTGTATAGCAAGTACGCAGGTGTGTTACTCGTAGCAACCGCTATGGATGGCGATGGTCATATTTATCCTCTTGCTTTCGGTATTACAGACGGGGAGAGCCATTTAGCGTTGGAATAGTTTTTAGAATGCCTCAAAGAATCAATCCCGGATGAGGAAGACTTGGTGTTCGTATCGGATAGAGGGGGATCCATCATTCACGGTATACGTACAGTGTATCCGAAAGCACATCATGGATATTGTAATTATCACATCAGTTGCAACTTGTGGAAGTGTGTGAAGAAGGAGAAGAAGAAGAAGAAGAAGAAGAAGAAGAAGAAGAAGAAGAAGAAGAAGAAGAAGAAGAAGAAGAAGAAGAAGAAGAAGAAGAAGAAGAAGAAGAAGAACCGCCGGCGTATCAACTGATCCTGATCCGTTCGAAGAAAACTTGATATATAAAAAAGGGCTAATGCACCATTATTGGGATATGGTACGATCATATAAAGAGGAGGACTTTGAGAAAAGATGGGATGTATTCAAGATTAAGTTTCCAATTGCTGCGCAATATCTCGTTGAACAAGTTGGGAGAAGATCGAATTGGGAAAGAGCGTACTTCAGGGGGAAAAGGTATAACATACTGACTTCAAACAACGCTGAATTCATTAATAGTGTGCTGAAAGTAGCTAGAGGTTACCCTATTGTTGGCCTTTTAGATGAATTTCTTGGGAAGGTATCTGAGTATATAAGTAGATACCATGACGCGAGTACTAAATGTATAATAGAATCGTCTTCTCCAGTCACTCCGTGGATTCAAGCAAAGATAATAAAGAACGAGATCAAATCTAAGACGATGACGGCCGATAACCTAAACGATGACAAGTGGGAAGTGACGACTAGTGGAACAGAGTTAGGAAGCCACCCCAAAGAGGTTGTGGTGATCGGTAGAAGAACGTGCACGTTCTTACGTTGGCAAACTACGGAATACCCATCCGTGCATGCCGTCTTCGCACTCTCCACTGCTGGGTTAAATCCTGAGAATTTCTGTGGGAAATTCTTGAGTTTGGACAACTGGTCCAAAGCGCATTCTATTGCCGTAAAACCTATCCTGCTACATGAAGATTAGGAAGTACCTTCGCACGTCCATCAAGTCTTTGGGAAGATTAGACCGCCAGATGTACAACCTTGCAAAAAAGGACGAAAGTGGACAAGAAGATTCCTATCATTTGGGGAGAGCGGAAGAAAGTATACGAGGTTCTGTAAAAAATGCTTGTGCGACGGGCATTATGCTTCAACGTGTACTATGTGAACTCCCTCTTTTTTTGTATGAACCATGACTATGCATTACTATAATTTGTTGAACTACAAATATATGTGAACCTCATCTTCCTTTTTTTATGAACTAAGGATTCCTAGAATAGCGGTAAGATAATAGTTATATAGCGGTAAGGTAATTTGTACTGATAGAGCTATAGAAATTTGGACCATGGGGAGTGCCGAACTTATCGTGAATGGTTTCAGAAGGAAGCAATCTGAAAAAAATTCTAGCGGTATTCATTGCAAGCTTTAATCCTGAAGAAATCTCCACAATAATCTGCAAAAAAAAAAAAAGGGGGGGACTGTATAAGAATACTGAAAAGAAGAGTGAGAATAATGAAAAGAAGCGTGAGAATACTCCCAAAAGACCATGCGTTCTCTCCGCCATACTGTAGAAAATGCTTGTGGATGGCTAAATTATTCGGATATTAGAACTGTATAATTTGACACCTGTTTGTTGCGTTTATTGTAAGTAGGTGGTTCTAATAAGTTGGTGGTTCGTCTATATTCATTGACAAGTATTATTAATTTGGTGGTATTAATTACAGGTTCGTCTTCCCCGATTGGTATTAAATTATGGTTTGACGGTTTGACTTTCCCGCGTGCTTTTATATTTGTTTAAATACTTGTTTTTCCGCTACGTGGGAGTACTATATTTGGTAGCGGCGGAGAGCATAAATTATACATGTGTTGATAAAAAAAATTGATTGAACGCTACGTGTTTTAGAGCAGTAAAGTCTTTCGATTCAAAATAATACTTAAATCAAAGAGTTATCTCTTCCAAACCATCAGAATCTTAAAATTTTAAGTCAAATAAAAAACCGCTACTTCGTAACCCGTAGCGGTGGTTCTAAGAGTGTCTAGCGGCGGATAAGACAATCAATTAGCGCTAAGTAAGTTTGTTAGTAAAATTAAGGTTATTTAATCACATTTACTAGTGTAATACCTTTTTAAGGTGAAATAAGAACGAGTTAATCGAGTGAAATATGCATTGCTTCACATATGTGTACGACTGACAGAGACTTGTTCCATGATCAAACAAACTTGCTAGTTCCTTTGTCATTCCCATTATCCGCCTATGATCCATCTCACTTACCATTAGTTGTTACGGTGAACTTATTTACGCACACTAACGGTGAAACGGAACAAACTGATAGAAACACGAACCTTCCCCGTTTCCATTCTCTTCCCGCTAGGTAACCGTTAGGTGTTTAGAAACCACAGCTATTAGAAGACATAGCGGTAGTCTACGATCACCAAAAGTACTCGAATTAGTGGGTGGCCAAACATATTAACGTTCCTTCTTGCATGCAGGTCGTATTAATTACTCGTCCAACTGCCCCCCCCCCCCCCAATCGTTTGTGTTTTAGAGCAGTAAAGCCTTTCGATTCAAAATAATACTTAAATCAAAGAGTTATCTCTTCAAAAACCATCATAATCTTAAAATTTTAAGTCAAATAAAAAACCGCTACTTCGTAACCCGTAGCGGTGGTTCTAAGAGTGTCTAGCGGCGGATAAGATAATCAATTAGCGCTAAGTAGGTTTGTTAGTAAAATTAAGGTTATTTAATCACATTTACTAGTGTAATACCTTTTTAAGGTGAAATAAGAACGAGTTAATCGAGTGAAATATGCATTGCTTCACATACGTGTACGAGTGACAGAGACTTGTTCCATGATCAAACAAACTTGCTAGTTCCTTTGTCATTCCCATTATCCGCCTATGATCCATCTCACTTACCATTAGTTGTTACAGTGAACTTATTTACGCACACTAACGGTGAAACGGAACAAACTGATAGAAACACGAACCTTCCCCGTTTCCATTCTCTTCCCGCTAGGTAACCGTTAGGTGTTTAGAAACCACAGCTATTAGAAGACATAGCGGTAGTCTACGATCACCAAAAGTACTCGAATTAGTGGGTGGCCAAACATATTAACGTTCCTTCTTGCATGCAGGTCGTATTAATTACTCGTCCAACTGCCCCCCCCCCCCCCCAATCGTTTGTGTTTTAGAGCAGTAAAGCCTTTCGATTCAAAATAATACTTAAATCAAAGAGTTATCTCTTCAAAAACCATCATAATCTTAAAATTTTAAGTCAAATAAAAAACCGCTACTTCGTAACCCGTAGCGGTGGTTCTAAGAGTGTCTAGCGGCGGATAAGACAATCAATTAACGCTAAGTAGGTTTGTTAGTAAAATTAAGGTTATTTAATCACATTTACTAGTGTAATACCTTTTTAAGGTGAAATAAGAACGAGTTAATCGAGTGAAATATGCATTGCTTCACATACGTGTACGAGTGACAGAGACTTGTTCCATGATCAAACAAAATTGCTAGTTCCTTTTTCATTCCCATTATCCGCCTATGATCCATCTCACTTACCATTAGTTGTTACGGTGAACTTATTTACGCACACTAACGGTGAAACGGAATAAACTGATAGAAACACGAACCTTCCCCGTTTCTATTCTCTTCCCGCTAGGTAACTGTTAGGTGTTTAGAAACCACAGCTATTAGAAGACATAGCGGTAGTCTACGATCACCAAAAGTACTCGAATTAGTGGGTGGCCAAACATATTAACGTTCCTTTTTGCATGCAGGTCGTATTAATTACTCGTCCAACTGCCCCCCCCCCCCCCCCCCAATCGTTTGTGTTTTAGAGCAGTAAAGCCTTTCGATTCATTCAAAATAATACTTAAATCAAAGAGTTATCTCTTCAAAAACCATCATAATCTTAAAATTTGAAGTCAAATAAAAAACCGCTACTTCATAACCCGTAGCGGTAGTGCTACGAGTGTCTAGCGGCGGATAAGACAATCAATTAGCGCTAAGTAGGTTTGTTAGTAAAATTAAGGTTATTTAATCACATTTACTAGTGTAATACCTTTTTAAGGTGAAATAAGAACGAGTTAATCGAGTGAAATATGCATTGCTTCACATATGTGTACGAGTGACATAGACTTGTTCCATGATCAAACAAACTTGCTAGTTCCTTTGTCATTCCCATTATCCGCCTATGATCCATCTCACTTACCATTAGTTGTTACGGTGAACTTATTTACGCACACTAACGGTGAAACGGAACAAACTGATAGAAACACGAACCTTCCTCGTTTCTATTCTCTTCCCGCTAGGTAACCGTTAGGTTTGATTGTCATACAATATAATAGCTGTAACATAGCGGTAAAGATTAAAATACAAAATGGTTCAACATGTCTTCGTTACAAAACACCATACCGCGTACCAGTCACCTACTCACTTGAAGAACATCGATAAAACGACATAGAAAGTTACGAACATTAGTTTTCCCCAACTGATGAACTCATAGTAGTTTCGTCGTTCCAGTATTTGAATTGGTTGAATGTTATCAGTTTGTGGAATTGGTTCTGTATCCGCAATTATCTTTTCCCTGATGGCAAGCAAAATACCAAAAATCACAACATTATCTAAATTTCAGAGACCAAGTATAAAGTCGATCAATGAACGTACCTTCATCTTCGAACAACACCTGAATCTTCTTCCTAGATTCTTCCACGTGTTTGACGTTAAGACTATCATGTTGTTGCCGCATTTGCAAACACACCATCGATCCTTCTGAGTTGGAGAAGTGCTTGAACTATCGGCAAGGTCGTACATTGTAGAGCTGCTAAGTTTGAAAGTAGATCTACAATTTCCGGGCTTTCTTGTGATCTAGTGACGTGGGTGCCTTTACTTTATAGTCGAGTTTCTAACCGTTGGTGACTTGGGTTCTACATATAAAAGTACCAGCTATAAGTAAGACAAATATAACAAAAGTAGTAAACAATTAAAGCAACTCATAATCTCATATTAGTAAGACATACTACTATCAAGTAAAGTAATTTGTATTAGAAAGAAATACTACTATTCGTATTGGTAGCGGTAAAGCAACGTGAATTAGTAGCGGTAACAAAGTAAAGCAATCTGTACTAGAAAGAAATACTAATATTAGCATTGGTAGCGGTAACGAATTGAAGCAACTTATATTAGCAGCGTAACAAAGTAAAGCAAGTTATATTAGTAGCGGTAACAAAGTAAAGCAACTTATATTAGTAGCGGTTACAAAACAAAGTTATACTAACTATTATACAAATCAATCGTAAACTGCCGCCAGCTCCTTTTCGAGACGGAGAGCCTTCCGGACAGACGCCGCGTAGGGACGACTGCTCTCGCTCGTGCGGACGAGTGGCGACAGGTACGGCGTCCCCGGGCCAACGTCCAAAAGAAGAGGACCACCGGGATCGACATTTCCCCAGCCCATCCGTAACCCGGAGTTCTGGTCGGCTCTTGGAGGGAAGGGCCCCATGCGAGCCAATTCATAGAAAAGACCTACATCCCACAAATTCTGGTAGCTTGTTAACTTGCCTAAAATGCACTAACTTGGAGGGAGCCTGGCGATAAAGGTGGCATATTTCCTATATTTATGTAGACAATCGAAGGATGCAAAGGTCCATGTCGGATTGGTGGTATGATCCTGCAACTCCTCCGGCCCCGCCACGAAGAAGTACCGACTCGGTACTCGGCTAAGTGAGTTGACTTCTCTGTAGAGCACGGGCCCCATATGGCGAAGCCAGGGCCTCTCCGTGAGTGTGTAGAACCCGCATCCAAGTTCCTTCAATCCAAACATACTCAGAATATTGTTCTCCGTTGGACGCGGCAACCCGACGTGGTATACGAGGACATACAACGCCGAAATGATCTGGTAGCCCTCCGGGACAAGTTGGAATGGGGCCAGACCATTAATCTTCAAAATCTCCATATACTCCGGTGCTACGGGAACATCACCCCCGCCTCCAAGTGTTCGCGGCTCCATGCCGAGTAAGTTCGGCCATCGTCGTGCTTGTAGGTATGGTCGTACTTGCGATGAACCTTGTTGGGCAAAATATCCTTCCGGTCTTCATCATCAAACTTGTCAGGCAATAGCGCCTTCACTAGCCCCCCTTCAAAGCCATAAAAACGGGCAATATCACTCAGTATCACTTCATCAGTGAGTGGAATAATCCTTTTTTCTCGGTTCATTGTGGAGAGTAGTGGCGATTTACTCAGGGAAAAAGAGAAATAAATATAGAGACTTATGGACAGAGAGCTCGTAGCAGTTACCGAGACATCGAGCAACTCAAACGTGATTGATTGAGTTTTGTAGTGGTAATCAATTATGATCATGATTTTACTATTAGAAATCTCAAACATTTATATATTTTTATTAATTATGCTTAAGACTGTAACAAGGCGCGTGATATATATTTGACATGACGCGTCCATCGTCTTACAAACACGTGGCATGTAAGAGTTGTATAACAACTAGCGGGATCATGAACAACTAGTGGTATGGATAGAGCTCGTAGCAGTTACCGAGACATCGAGCAACTCAACCGTCACAACAAAAAGGCGGGATCAGATCTGTAGCGGTCAAGGAAAATCTCAAGAGCCGCTTTAATTAAGCGCAGTTCGGATTTGCTATTTGAAAGGACGTGTCCATCGTCGTCTTACAAACACGTGGCATGTAAGAGTTGTATAACAACTAGCGGGATCATGAGCAACTAGCGGTATGGATAGAGCTCGTAGCAGTTACCGAGACGCGGTGACGGTGGACGGGGTACTTTATTGGGCGGTTCTGATTAACCCCGGGCAAAATGAATCAGCATTCATTTTCTTCGACTGGCGGGACGAGGTGCTCCGTCTCGAGGAAAATCCACCCGTGCTTCCGACGGTAGAACGGCTTGCGATGGAGTACTGGTGGAGAAATGTATGGGGCGCGGAGAATGACATGTACATTGAGCCCGTCCATGATTACGTGGAGAGCTTAGTCTCTGTATTTTGATTATTTGGTGCATATTAGTTATGTATAGCGGTTGTAAGATTTCTTGCTTATTAGTTATGTATAGCGGTTATAAGGTTTCTTGCTTATTACGTCGTATTAAATATGTCGTATGTATCACGCTTTGTAATAGCGGTAAAAGATAGTTTTTGTTAGCGGTAGAACAGCGGTTGTTAAAAAACAGTAATTTGAAGTTTCTGTTTATTGCTTGACGGTTTAAATTTAAATGTATTATCTCGAACGTATAGCGGTAGACGCACACTTGGTAATAGCGGTATCACAGCGGCTATATCATTTTACTAGAGGTTATAGTATCTGAGAATGAACCTAGCGATAACACTTGGGGATTGACAACACTTTTGGTTAAAGTTATTAAAAAACTATATTATCTCGAACGTATAGCGGTAGACGCACATTTGGTAATGGCGGTATCACTAAGGCTATATCATTTTACTAGCGGTTATAGTATCTGAGAATGAACCTGGCGATAACACTTCGGGATTAATAAATATGTTATACAGATTGGCAAAACAAGTGAATAAAACAAGGTGAATACAGAAAATACTCGTCCAAAGTAATAAGCATAGTTACCACATACTCGTCCAAACAAAATAAGTAAAAAAAACGTAGTCAAAATATTACAGAGCTTATAGACTTAGTTCTAAAGTCGAAACGACCAATTCGTCCAGATTTCCATCGCGTATTGGGCTCGGGATGAAGGTACTAAACGGTCAACCATCGAGAAAGGGGAGCTGCCGGTCATGTCTAGTTCTATGAACTTCATAGCAAATATTCCAGAGTCGACAGGCTTGGTGACACACTAATCCAAGATACAACTCGTAGTCCCGTCATTAATTTTTACATTTATACCGCCATATATGCTTAGGGAGAGTACTCGTAGTGGATGGGGACATCTAATAGAGGCCCAAACTGTGTGCGCCGGAACCACTCAGCCTCTCCCGCGTTCAGGTTCTCCTTAATGATATTCGTGATCGTCAAGAAGTTTGCTTCTTCGGTGAAGACTTCACAGTCGTACAACTCATCTGGCCGGAGGATAGTATATAGCTATTTCTGCGAAAAAACAAATCATAACTTGATTAGTTTCTATTATACATAGCGGTAATGCAATATATAGGGAGCAACGGAAAACCGCTATCGGTAATATACAACGGGGTGTAAATAGATAGCTAGCGGCAATTCTCAAAGAATAGCGGTAATGCAGTATATATTCGGACCAACGGCGAACTGCTAGCGGTATATTCTATGAACGGAGCGTAAATAGATAGCGGTATTGCTGTAATAGGCACAGAACCAACCCTACACTCGTTCTTCTTCGTAAACCACACAGTATAGTATATTGCATGTAAAATAAGTAAACTCTAACATCATTACGAGTCAAAACAGTTCGCAAAGCATATGTTTCTTTAAGAATAAAAACTCTAACATCATTACGAGTCAAAACAGTTCGCAAAGCATATGTTTCTTTAAGAATAAACATTTACCTCCATTTATGTGGCTTTGGGGAGGATGAAGACGATGATCGGAGAAACTCATCACTGAAAGGATCGTGCTTCGCCGGGAAAGCAAAGAGAAGAAAACCTCGTTGCTCGAAGTCGTTCGTGAACCAGAATGAACAGAGCAGAAGAAGGAGGAGTACGATGGAGAAGAGAAAAGAAATCACGGAGAAGAATCGAAGTGAAGTAATCACGGAGAAGAAGCAAGAATATGATTGAAAAAAAAAAACTCTAAAAGAAAATATAATAAATATACCGTACAACTACCAAAGGGCAAATTAGTAGTTTCGCAAAATACTGGTTAAAAAATAAATGATAACTCGCAATTTGTATTTAATAGAGCGAAAAATAAATGTAAAAGAAATAAAATATTATAACGAGTGTACCGAACAAAAACGACATCTCAGACAAATTCTTTTTAGCCAATTCTTTGAGCTAGCAACCTCCGTCCGTGTGTCAACAAAATAATAGAAGAAGGGTAAGAAAGGAGAGGTGGCAGGGCAGCTAGAAAAGTGGGACCCACATGAATAAAAAAAAGGCGGTTCTCGTTAACCAATTCAACCACCTCTTCCATTCAATTCCACCATTGAAATCCCTTCCTCGTTCTTCTTCTTCTTCGTCAAAGAAATGGGAGGCTCTCAATCCGTACCAGAGAAGTCTATCCATGAATTCTCCGTCAAGGTCTCCTCCTCTTTCATGGTGAATTGAGTTTGTCGTCTCGGATTCTGAGTATCTTTGTTGGCGCAGGATAGCAGAGGCAACGATGTCGATCTCAGCATCTACAAGGGGAAAGTCCTCCTCGTTGTTAACGTTGCCTCCAAATGGTTCCGTTTCCTTTCACCTCTCTCGATTATCATCCCTATATTCCATCTTGCCTGATTGTGTTTCATCGTCTTCCAGTGGCTTCACGGACACAAATTACACGCAATTGACACAGCTTTACAACATGTACAAGGACAAAGGTTTGTACATGTAATTCTATGTATATATATACATGATCACCGTGTGATTTTAAATGAACGAAAATTGGCGATTTATTAGCTTATGATTACGGATCGAGAGCCGTAATCTTATTCGCTTTCAACCTTGTTTAAGGAATTCGAGATGGTTTGCAGGTTTGGAAATATTGGCCTTCCCGTGCAATCAATTCTTGAAGCAAGAACCGGGAACGAGCGAGGATGCTGAGAACTTTGCGTGTACGAGATACAAAGCCGAGTATCCGATATTCCGAAAGGTAATTGATTTTCTTAACTGTTTAAAATATGGCATGATTGACTTTTTGAGGATTGCATTATGGTCAAATATGTGGTTAAAGCTCATGCGAATAGTTATGAAAACGGAACGTAAAACGCAAGTCACAAACAGGTAAGCCCGAATGGTATCACTAGACGATGATTACCGGAAACTTTATTGCAAACGACGAAAAATAACAAGAGACCGTTCTTTCGAGAACACGCCAAAGCTCTCCAAAAGATGTCTTGAATTAAACCAACAAAACATATATGTAAAAAGTTGAATTGCATGATCATTTTTATTAGTACTAATTACGAGTTTAATTAGTACTAATAAAATGTTTGCAATAATTCAGTTTGTTCGATCTTCATTTTATTACTTACCCGGTTTTCAGTGATAGAGTAACCGTCGGAGTACAAAAGTATCGGATAAAAGATTCACTTCTTACACCATTTAAAATAATTCGCTTACTCCATATCTTAGTTGTCCGAAGAAAATGTTTCGTGTTCTACAAACATCTATATCAATCAAAGTGTAAATTTTTGTATATCGATTATATATATTAAATTTAGTTCATTCCATCAAAGTTATGGTCAATTTCTTGAAACTATTTCGCTTAATTAAGCATAGGAATAGGGTTGATGTAAGTTTTTACTTTTTATTTCAATTATTTTGAGTGTTAATTACGCCGACCTGCACACTCTTCCAACCGACTGTACAAGCTCACAAAACGTACAAAGAAAATGAACTTTAAGAACAACTACGAATCTAAATCCGAGCACAAAGAACTTTAAGGATCCTCAGGTCCAAGAACACAGAAATCGCTCATCTGTGCCTTTATATCTTCCCGTTATATCGGAATACCCTAGAGTCATACTTACCTTGACCACCTTCCGGTGTGATTTAATTGCACTAGCAATTTGCAATGTGATTCATTTCTTCAATCACAATATCAATTTTCAAAGCATCTTTCCAAATCAGTAAAAAACTTCTGGATGTGTTACTTGGTACATCCGAAGAAAATTTGTCCTGATTTTTTTGAGAGCTTTGATCAGACACGTGATCAGATTTCTCCGAATCAGCCCAATAACGCGAAAAAAATTCTTTTATTGACACTAAAAATGATTTAAGATTTATTAATCGAATACTGTATCTTAATCGAGTTGCAATGTCATAATTTGAGTGGTTATTCCAATATGATAATCGACGAGAATGGTTACGAAATCGAAGAATTATCTTCTGCGTAAATAAAAGAAGAAACTTATTTACTTTTGCCGTAGATTTTTTTTCTTCGAGGATTAAGTTTCTTATTTCTTATGACTTGTGGACTGCTATATTTAAATTATAATCACGAGATATACCGGTATAATACATGGTGATCTAAACTTTGTTTTTCTGTCTAGGTTCGTGTTAATGGTCCTGAAACTGCCCCCGTGTACAAGTTCCTGAAAGCAAGCCGGTCCGGGTTCTTAGGGTCAAGGATCAAGTGGAATTTCACCAAGTTCTTGGTCGACAAGGACGGTCACGTCATCGAGCGTTACGGAACCGGCACTGCTCCTCTTGCCATTGAGGTTCTCTCTAACAAACACATTTCCTTGTGAATTCCTAAGAAAAATCGAATTTCGTAATAGTTTAACTTAAAGTTAGTATGCCCCCTGAACTTATAGTGTTGTTGCACTTCTTCTTATAAATTGTAAACCGTAGTAATTCTCCTTTTGATAGTTAAACAGTCAACGGTTTCCGTCAAATTTTAAGCCACGTCCAATGTGGCAAGTGTTTTAAAGATAAAATGTCCGTTATATGCGGTTTAAACACTAACATGTGCATTGCATATGATAAGAAATTAAGACCGGAAATTTGTATTTTGTCAGGGGAGATATTGCTACAGTTATTAGTTTCGGGATTATAAAACGATTAATCGAGTTTGAAGAGCCTTTAAAGTGTGACATAAATGATTATTATCTGATAAATTACGCGGATTACAAAGTTATTCGATGAAATAATTTATAATTGAAATATTGACTTAATCGTTTGGCATGTTCGACGCAGGCCGACATCAAGAAAGCTTTGGGAGAAGAGTGATGCTGTTAATTTTCTCCGGTGAGTCACCGGCGTTCAAGTCAAAGTCAACGAGAATAGGGTTAACTTATGAGTATAATTCCTTGTTTGATATCTTTATTCATTTTTCATATTCATTGGGGTGTGCCTAGTTGTATTTTCTTGTCGTTCTCTCTTAACTTATAATTATATATATTATATTGTATATGTGTTGTATATTAGGGAACTGTGTTCTTTATGCAACTTTTTTCTGGAACCGGAGTTTCAGGTTCTGGATTTACTTATATATATATATATTAGTTGTAATTTTTTTTTTAATACAGTTGAACCTCGTTATATTAATACTCGATAATTTAATAATTTTGATTAAGTAATATTTTTGATCGGGCTCGGCTCGATCAACCAGTATAATTAACAATTCTCTATATTTATAAGATAATAATCTATTTCTTAAGTCTTCTCATTTGATATATAAATAAAATAATATTACATAACTGTTACAAAGTCAGTATAAATAAAATATAATATTACATAATTAATTATGAATTTTTTTTTTAATAAAAGAGAAGATACGAAATAACTGATCAATCATGTCGTTTTAAAAAAATGATACGCTAGCTTTTTGCTTTAAAAAGACATAAGATCCGTAGTTATTCTTATTTATTATCAATGATTTCGTAATATTATTGTCTTAATAAAATATTCTTATAATTATATTAGTATTCTTAATATGTTAAATAAGTAAATTTTTAATTACAATAACTGATACATATTTAATTATTTTTTATTTATTTATATATAAATTAATTAATTATAATTAATAACTCGATAAAATAATAAATTTTTGTTGTTCTTACATCAACAATTCATAGAAATGTTACCGTAATGGCTAACCTAGACAGGCTAAGCAAAGTTCCTCTTATACTCTTTCTATTACATTCTCCTGAACCGGGATTTCATGTTGTGGACTTTCTAAAATAAATCACTTCGTTTTTCATGTTTAAAACTTGACCTCTTAAGAAAACTCCTATTTTGAACAGAAAAAGAAGTTTATTTTCGCGATGGTTTCGGAAAAGAAATCTTAAATACAATTTTGAATTCGGTTTTCTGTTGTTCAAGAGATGTAATTTTTTGTCCCGGATCTTTTCAAAAATTGAAAAACTAGCGCTCCAAATATCTTCATTCCGAAATGTCGAATCATATTTATGTATCATAATCATGATCTCTTATTTGATTTTTGGTAGCTTTCGACAGGTTGGATATTTTCATTTATTGATTAGATTGACCCCAACATTCTTATTTTTTTATAATGCTTAGTACCAATAAGTATTTATTTTGTGCGTTGGTACCTTCGAATTGTTGTGCAACCACGTGATGCGTATTATCACCACTCATAAATTATAATATAAGGTACAACAGGACACTAATTCGAAGTCCTCTTTTTTATTTTATTTTGTTTTCCTAAACAATATTATTTTCTACAATTATTTCGTATAGTCTTGTCTAATCTAATGCTTCCAAATTTGAGCTTGACGAACCCTCTACTCAAAGTAGCTTAAAACCTTGCTTAATGCTTAGTCTTTCTTGTCACTTTGAAGGAGTCTTTTTTATTATTATCTATTTTTATATTTTAAGATAAGGTTAATGGGCCCATGTCATAGTTTCACGTGGCTTGGGGGCCCATGTAAACAATCATAAGGGGCCCATAAGCAAATTCGCTGACCGACTGACACGTGGCAGGCTATGAATCACCAGTCCAAAGTGGGCCCCGGTGTGGGCCCATAGTGTCTCGTCTTGGGCCTGACTAATTGTAACGTTGTTGTCGAATTGAGGTCTTGTGTTTTTTTTTTTAGGCAAAATTATTTAAGAAAATAATATTCACGAAATTTAAAAATAATAAAGCCATACTCAGAGATTGTCTTTAGACCATTTTGGTTTACTTACTGTTATTGACTTATTGTGTGGATATTGGCTAAGAGCCAAGAAAATTCAATAAATGATTTTAAGGCATAAAATTTGATTCGATATTCACGGGGAAGTCACGTGGTTGTCTCCCGAGTTTAGTATCTCTTTATTTAGCACTTCACCACGACATATGATGATTTTTAAGGCATAAAATTTGATACAATATTTACGGGGAAGTCACGTGGTCGTCTCCCGAGTTTAGTCTCTCTTTATTTAGCACTTCACCCCGACATATAGTTTATTAGCGAGTGAGAGGGGCGCATACATTTTTTTAAGCACGTTACCTGCTTGTTCTGTGGCTAATGACTACGTCTTCGAAATCGCATTGATAAGGACCCTGTTAGAATCAAGGTTTAAAATACCGCTTGCCGATTTCGTTTCGCATTTTCCGTTTTACGGATATATCGCTTGCCGATGGGTATGTCGATGGGCAAATCGGAAAAAAAAAAAAAAGGGCATGCCGCATACCGCATATACCGCACTTTTCGCATGGGCATACCGCATGCCGATGGGGTTTTCGACGGATATTTTGTAAAAAATATTTGAGTATTTAAGCACGATATTTATATAGGTTCAAAACTACATATTTAATAAATACAAGACATAATTGTATACAACAAAACACATTTGTAACTTAAATATGTAGGTGAAATGTATAATATTAAGTCACTTTATTAGTTTAAGTGTATAATATTAAGTCAAATTATTATGTGAAGTAAATATGTATGTTAATTAAGTGTGTAATATTAAGTGAATATGCATGTTAATTGTATATGTATGTTAACAAATTTAATATTAGTTGAAGTGTATAATATTAAATGAATATGTATATTAAGTGTATATGTATGTTAAGTGTATAATATTATTTGAAGTGTGTAATATTAAGTTAAATTATTAGGTGAAGTGTATGTGTATGTTAAGTGTGAATGTGTGATATTAGTTGAATAACAAAAAGTCCCACATTGATAGATGACAAGATCAGTTTGGTGATGTTTATATACCAAATATTAGGGACAAGGGCTTGGGCCCTTTGGGTCATAGGATTTTGTGGATGGGGGAGGACTCACACAAATATTACACCACACGCGCGCGCGCCGCCGGCGGGGTGGGGTGGGGTGGGGTGAGGTGCTCTTGTGTGAGTATAATTATTTTTGCCGAAAGTTTAATTGGTATTTTTGCCGAAATCTACCATTTTAGCGAAATTCCAACCATTTTTCGCACATTTTACACACAAAACCGAAAAACGAAATTCCATCCACGTGCCCATGCGAAAAGTGCGAAAAATGGTAAAAAACCAGCGAAACGAAAGGGTTTTCGTTTCGCCTTTCTCCGAAAAACGAAAATCGGTCGAAATGTCGACCGAATTTCGCGAAATTTTGAACCTTGGTTAGAATACTGCCGCGGTCAACGTGATATGACATGATAAAAGAGAAAAATTTTAAAATAAAAAAAAGATAAAATTTGAGATTACAAAGCAAATTGGTAAGAAGAGGAGTGTTTCCCCCAAATTAGTCTTTTTGAAAGGGTGAAGGCTCGACGTCCCATCGGGAGATGACGGTGGTCAGTTTGGTGAGCGGGAGGTGGCGAACACATTTAAAAAAAATGAGATTCAGGTATTAATCTTGAGACCACATTGTTAAATTATCTTATTGTATGACTAAAAGTTGAGAGTAGAAAATGATCATCGGAGTAATTCTGACTAACTCACATGCATTATTTAAACATATTAGTAAAGCTATCTATCTATCTCTCTATATATATATAGATAGCTTTACTAATATGTTTAAATAATGCATGTGAGTTAGTCAGCATATATATATATATATATATTATATGGTAAAAAATATGACCTTCGAGTCTCATTAATTAAGTGGTTTTATATCTTTGTTTGGTATGCTCTTCACATGCT
Source organism: Parietaria judaica (assembly GCA_954871525.1). Taxonomy (NCBI): domain Eukaryota; kingdom Viridiplantae; phylum Streptophyta; class Magnoliopsida; order Rosales; family Urticaceae; genus Parietaria; species Parietaria judaica. The sequence goes on along the minus strand of OX940860.1, from coordinate 56,837,091 downwards.
ACGATATTTATATATATTCTGATTTATATTTAATTTGTTTTTGCTATAGTTGTTGTTGGTTCCCAATAATGAGATCTGCAGCCAAAGAACAATGAAGAATAAAAAACAAAAGACAAAGAAAGTTGGGAGAAATTTTCGCATATTAATGTCGAATGCAAAGAGAACAAAAAGTTACAAACTAAAGTCATAAGACTTGTATTTATATAGAAAACTAGAAAGCTAAACCCTAGCTAAACTTCCTAAAATAAACTTAATCAAATCTTTACAATTTACACGTTTTCTAACAGAATGAGAAACCAAATCATATCAAATCAGGAAGCCAAATCGAATCTCCAAACCTGCTCCTCAAGTTTGGCACCTTCCTGGAATAGCTCTTCTTGACTTCTGGCGTTTTCCGTTTCTGCTCGGGAGAAACCTGCTAGGGTCCTCTTCTGCTAGGGGGCATCTCTGCTCTCCCTTATCTCTGCTAAGGCCATCTCTGGTAGGAGCATTCCTGGTCGGGTCCCTTCCTGCTGGGGAAAATCTCTGGTCGGACCCATATCTGGTGGGGAGCTCTCTGGTGGTGGAATTCCTGCTAGGAAGATTTCTGCTCGGGCTCTTCTCCGCTAGGGGAAGCTCTGGTGGGGAGATCCTTGGTAGGGAAACTCGTGGTGGGGAAATCTCTGCTAAGGGTTGAGCCAAGTCAGGCTTAAACTCACATTCTCCCCCGTAAGCTTGACTTGGGTCGAGGTTCTTAACCCCGAGCAGCTCTCTCATCTCCGCGAACTTAACTCTTGCTAGAGCCTTGGTGAGTATGTCTGCCCGCTGCTCCTTCGTGCTGACAAACTCCACGATGATCTTCCGCTTCTCCACACACTCGCGAATATAATGATACCGAGTGTCTATGTGTTTTTTCCGACCATGAAACACTGGGTTCTTCATTAGCGCTATTGCGGACTTGTTGTCCACGTAGAGTGTTACTGGCTTCTGCTCGTCTCCAGTCACTTCACTCAGAATCCCCTTCAACCACATAGCTTGACACGCTGCTGCGGTTGCTGCCATGAACTTCGCTTCACATGAGGATAGAGCTACAGTCTTCTGCTTCTGAGATTGCCAGGTGATCAAGTTCCCGTTGAGGTAGAACGCCATCCCTCCGGTACTCTTCCTATCATCAATGTCACCGGCCAGATCCCTGTCAGTGAAGCCGACTAGCTCTTCTGCTCCCCTGCCTCTTCTATACTGGATCCCGTAGTCCGTCGTTCCCTTCACGTAGCGCAAGATGTGCTTCACGGCCTGCTGGTGTGCACTTTTGGGCTTCTCCATGAAACGACTAACTATCCCGACTGCGTGAGAAATGTATGGTCGGGTGTGAGTAAGATACCTCAGGCACCCGATCACGCGTCTGTACTCCGTGGGATCCATTTCTCTTCCTTCAGCATCCTTCCCGAGCTGCAGCTTCGCCTCCATTGGGTATTTACTCGGGTTGGAATCCGCCATCTCGAACTGCTTGAGGATCTTGTTCGCGTAGGCCGACTTCTTGAGCGTGTTGTAGTCCTTCTTCTGGTCCACCTCGATGACGAGGTAGTAAGAAAGTAGTCCAAGATCACTCATCTCGAACTCGGCCATCATTTGCTTCTTGAATCCTTATACGCCTCATGCGGTGGATCCAGTGATTATCAGGTCGTCCACATAGACTAAACCGACCAAAACTTCTTCTCTGCTGCTCCTGGTGTACACTGCCTGCTCTCTGGAGCACTTTGTGAATCTAAGACTCTTCAAACTCTTGTCGAGGCGTATGTTCTACGCCCTTGGAGCTTGACGTAGCCCGTATAGAGCCTTGGAAAGCTTGTACACCTTCTGCTCCTTGCCCTTTACGCCAAAACCTTCTGGTTGACTGAGGTAGACTTCTTCCTCGAGGTCACCATTTAAGAATGCCGATTTGACATCCATGTGGTGAATCTCCCAACCTCGATGAGCTGCAAGGGCTAGGATGAGCCTGATCGTGTCTAGTCTCGCCACGGGAGCAAAGACTTCCTCGAAGTCGACTCCTTGCCTCTGCACGTAGCCTTTGGCTACTAGCCTTGCCTTGTGCTTTAGGACAATCCCCTTGGTGTCCTTCTTCAGCTTGTAGACCCATTTCAAGCCAATGGGCTTCTGACCTTTGGGCAGGTCGGTGAGCTCCCACGTCCTGTTCTTCTCGATGGACTCCAACTCTTTCTTCATTGCCTCCTGCCATTCCTGCTCGCTTGCTGCCTCTTGGTAGTTGGCTGGCTCCTCGGCGCACAACAAGGAAAACTCTTCTAGGTTCATCGCCACTTCCTGAGACTCTTCGTAGACTTCTGCTAGGGGACAGAATCCCCTTGGGTTATCCTTGGTCGAGGAATCTCCTGAACTGGACGAGCTGAGTCTGCTCGGGCTGGGTGTCCTTGGTGTACCCGGGCAGGAATCTCTGGTGGAGGTACTAGAGGTGGTAGGGGTACTTGAGCTGGTGGGGGCACCAGAGCTGGTATGGGTACCCGAGCTGGTAGAGATACCCGAGCTGGTGGGGGTACCCGAGCTGGAGGGGGTACCCGAGCTGAATGAGCTGGTGGGGGTACCTTCCTGCTCGGCAACGCCATCTTCTTCTTCGACTACGAACTCAACTGAGTTCTGCTCGGGGTCTCCGTTCTCGTCGCGCCAATCCCACTTCTTCTCTTCTTCGAACACGGCATCTCTGCTCACCTGGATCTTGCCGCGTCGGGGGTCAAAGAGTCTGTGTGCCTTGCTTCCGTCTTCAATACCAAGGTACACCATTGACTGACTCTTGTCATCGAGCTTCTTGAGATGGGGACCCACAATATTCACATGTGCGGTGCACCCAAACACCTTCAAGTGCTCTAAGTGGGGCTTCTTCCCAAACCACGCCTGGTAGGGAGTACGCTCTCCTAGCGCCTTCATTAGCAAATGGTTAAGAAAATAGACCGCGTGTCTAACTGCTTCTCCCCAAAACCTCGCCGGGACTTGCATGCTTTTCAACAAGCTCCTTGTTGTGTCCATCACTGTCCGGTTTCGTCTCTCCACCACACCGTTCTGCTAGGGAGTGTACGGTGCGATAAGGTGGCGCTCGACTCCTTCCTCATCACAGAACTCTCCGAACTGCTGGGATGTGAACTCTTCACCTCGGTCTGTTCTCAAGGCCTTCATCTTGTGTTTATATAGAAAACTAGAAAGCTAAACCCTAGCTAAACTTTCTAAAATAAACTTAATCAAATATTTACAATTTACACGTTTCCTAACAGAATGGGAAACCAAATCATATCAAATCAGGAAGCCAAATCGAATCTCCAAACTTGCTCCTCAAGTTTGGCACCTTCCTGGAATAGCTCTTCTTGACTTCTGGCGTTTCCCGTTTCTGCTCGGGAGAAACATGCTAGGGTCCTCTTCTGCTAGGGGGCATCTCTGCTCTCCCTTATCTCTGCTAGGGCCATCTCTGATAGGAGCATTCCTGGTCGAGTCCTTTCCTGCTGGGGAAAATCTCTGGTCGGACCCATCTCTGGTGAGGAGCTCTCTGATAGGGGAATTCCTGCTAGGAAGATTTCTGCTCGGGCTCTTCTTCGCTAGGAGAAACTCTGGTGGGGAGATCCCTGGTAGGGAAACTCCTGGTGGGGAAATCTCTGCTACGGAGATCTCTGCTAGGGGTTGAGCCAAATCAGGCTTAAACTCACACTTGTTGTAGATTGCATGTGATTTGACATTCTAAAGTGTGTATGATTATAAAATCTTTGTTATAACTAATAATAGATCAAAACTATCTTCAGTACTTACTTAAGCTTGTATCAAGTGTAGTCAATAATTTTTCGTTACTTTGTCATTATACCTTATTTATATGTATATTTTGTTTATTACTTGATACATTTCTGATTATTATTATTATTATTATTATTATACTATTTTCTTCTGTGGATAATTTGATTTTGAACCACCTAGTCCGATAAGACCTTAAAGAATAAATACATAGCTCGACACAAATAAATTCATGAGACAATATATTCATAGAAATTTGTTTATTTATTAGGTTAATAGCAACATAAATACACAATACGTTAATAAATATTCAATCATAAATGTTTATTATCTTTATTCTTTTTAAAATTTTGATTACTTTTTCAATCAATTTAACATAATTTTAAATGTGCACACATATATTGTTTTTAAAAAAGTTCAAATACTTTTTTACTTAAGAAATAACTTAACAAGTGATTAAAATTTTGAAAAGAAATAAAGTATTAAAATATTGAAAATTAATTTTAGTTGTAAAAAAAATATTGATTTTGGAAAGTAATGGATAGAAACGGTCAACAGGTCAACTGATATTAAATGGCCGGCATATGTGTCGGAGAGAGAGAGAGATTGCAATGCACGTGATCGCGTTTGTCTGGATTGGCAACATGTGGGCTCTCCTTTTACTCATCCAAACCTTATCGTGTTGCTTTGCTTGCTTCTTTCCTTTTCCTCTCTCCTTCCTCTCTCTCTCTCTATAATATATATATATATATACACACACACACGCATATTATACGTGCATGATTAAAGCTTAATTTCAAGTTTCAACTCTTGTTGTGATCATTACAGCTTAGAAATATATATATATATATATATATATATATATATATAATATGCATGTAGCCATGTAGAACTAATCCATGCATGCATATGCATATGTATGGATTTAGAATACAAGACTGAGTATTGAAGCATATTTAACCATAATTTAATATATAAAAGTGTAAAACAAAAACCGTAAAAAAAATATAATAATTTACGACTTTCTGACGTAATGTGTAGTTTTTTTTTTTTTTTTTCCTAGCAATATGCCGTTATAACTTTCTTTGTGTTTTCATTTAGTTTGATAAACTCATGCTTTGACCAAAATAAAATGCATGTCCTGCACATATAATATATATATATAATTAATATATGCATGTGTGACTGACTATACATACGTGTGGTAGCTAGTTTGGTATATGATTGATAGTGTTCGAGTACATATCAGTGATTATTACAAGATGGGGATATATAAGGAAGGAATATATATATACCTAATTCATTTGGAAAATTAATGAAAATAACGTTAAAATATGTCTCTGAGAATTTGGTACCATATATATCAATATTGAGCTGGAATCTGGTAATACTTGTATTCATGCATGGATTTGCTTTCAGTATAGACATGTCAAGAAGTGGTCCATGCATTTTCTAAACCCTAAACATCATTATGTTTTCATTACTAATCCTAATTAATGACAACTTAATTTGAGTGAAATTAGCAATTAGTAGCTCGGTTCAATTAGTTTGACTTAGCTATCAGTAGTCCCCAAAATCCAACCCGAAAACCCATCCGGGTTTTTTTTTTTTTTTTTTTAAATCCCGGATACAGATCAGTCCGGATCCGGAAAAAAAAAATCCCGGACTGATCCGGATCCAGGTATTTATTTTTAATTAAATTTGTTTTATTTATTGTTTAGTCCCTAATTTAGTTTAATTGTTCAAATCTAACATTTTGGTACTTAAGTTCGGTTTTGAAAAAAATAAATGTTTAAATTCTTAAATTATTTTGTGTGTTTTAAATATTTAAAAATAAATATGAAATAAATAAAAACATACAACAACAAAAGAAAGTAAATATGCATTTTTTATTCAACAAACTCGAAGGTCGGATACGGGAAAGTACAAATACAACCAAATGTAGAAAGACAAACGAAGTTACAAATTCAAAGTACAATAAGAAAACGAACAATTGAAAACGAATTACATTTGAATATGTGAAAAGTAATCTTAAGAAATAAAGTTAAAAAAATTACCTGAGTTTGTTGTTGAGGATTCGTTTCCTCCATCTGATCTTCCAAGTCGTTATATTTTTGCTTGTACTCTCGGTAAAGGGCCTTCATCTTCTGATCCGCAACGAAGTAATTGTGCGTCATATAGGGCTCCCCCGTCATAGCTTGCATGGCATGTAAGACATCCTGCCATTTGGAAAGCTTAGGTGTCGGATCCACGATTACAGCGGCGCAATATAAAAATGGGAGCTTATCAGAACCCCAATAATACTCGAACTTTGCAATCATCGGGGTTAGTACATCGGTAAATAAAGTATTACTTTTTGCGTTTTCAAAATGACACAGTATATCGAAAATAGTGGGCAAAGCTCTCTGAGACGTGGGGTGAGTAAACATGAGATAAATCAATAGTAATTTGATTAAAAAGGTGAAGAAAAGCCTGGAATTGCATAGCGGTTAGCCAATCGTCCGGAATGAGGTCTTCGCGGTCGTCGTGCTCCAGGCCGTTGATCCAGTTTGTAAGAAGCTCCTTGTATGGTATGGCAGCATCCAACATCATGTAAGTCGAGTTCCAGCGGATCGACATATCCGGTTGAAACGTTCTGACCTGGTAACCGTGAGCCCTGCAATAATCTTCCCAAGAAACTGTACGCATAATAGATGATCGTATATATAAAATCGTGTTCCTAATTTGGCGATGCTATCGGAAATAACGCCAATACCGAATTGAACTATCAAATTTATAATATGACATGCACACCTTTGATGAAAACAATCCTCCCTAAAATTGGTCAAACTTTCCTTCAATATTTCTACGGCATTGGCGTGGGCACTAGCGTTATCTAACGTAATGGAAACTACTCTATCCGAAAGGTTCCAATGTTGGGAGTGGAAACCACCGTAGGGGTTTGAATCCCGATTCCATTACGCCGAAAAGTGCCTCCAAGCCGTTCCGGTAACATTTAAAAAATTATTTTAAAGCGGAAAACTTGTTATCGGACCAACGGCACGTATATCGGGTAATAACCATTTTAACAAGATCTTATAGATATTACATATTTAATATTCACAACTCATTATTAATATCATAGTCGAAATAAGAAATAAATAGAAAGCGGTAAATGTTTGCATTTATTAACCCAATGCATAAGGCCGTACCTCGGTTGACGTTTCTGGCTGCGGACTCTGAAGTTCGGCAGGGCTCCGCCGGTGCTGAGGGAAACACCCGTGATCTTCCGGGATATTCTCCTGGATTCTTCGTACCGAAGCGTGGGCTTCGCCGGCAGGACTCCGTCGCAAAACTTTAACTGAGGTTCTTTTGAAGCTTCCGGAGAACAACGTCTCACTAAGCCGAACCAGAAAAGAGATCAGAAGCAGAAAACTCGCAGACCCTAGAGAGAGAGGGAGAGCTCGAGTTTTTGCTCTGGGGAAGGTGTGTAAAATGTGTAGAATGAGCCTCCTATTTATAGGCTCAGACTGTAACCGAATTGGAGATATTCCCTCCCTAATTTTTGAATTTGTATAATTAAATATAATTAATTATTTTAATCCAATAGTCCAGATTTAATCTCATCTAAATCCAATGAATATAATTAATTAGGAATTTAATTAAATAATAAATACATGATAAGATCAAAATATTTAATCTTATCTTCATATTTATTAAATTCGAATTATATATATTCATATATAATAAAATTCGAATTCTTTAATGATTATCTAGATCCAATGGTTAAAAATAAATCTTAAACCAATTCAATGGATCAAATCAATTAGGGATAAAATCAAATACTCTAGGGTTTTAACAAAACCCTAATTCGAATTCTTATCCTTATATTATTCAAATTATATATATATATAATAAATTCAAATTTTATGATTATCTAGATCCAATGGTTGAGATAAATCTTAAGCCAATCCAATGGATCAAATCAATTAGAGATAAAAATCAAATATCCTAAGGTTTTATCAAAACCCTAATTCGAATTCTTATCCTTATATTATTCGAATTATATGTGATATATATATTATTAATTAATTTCTAATCCGACGGTAAAGATTAAATCTTAAAACCGATCCAACGGATATAATTAATTAACCAAATTCGAAATACCTAAGCTTGATCACCAAGCTACCAATTTCGAATTATTATTAGGGTTGAAATCAATTATCTTAATCCAACGGTTGATATTAAATCATAACCGATCCAATGGATTAAATTGATTTTAGGGATTTGCTAAAATACCAAAAACATTTGGTACTTATGCCGCAAATATGGAAAGACCAAATCATACTATTCGAATTAGCTAGGGTTTCCTATCATGAAACCCTAATTCGAATTTACACATTTAAATATATATTTTTATTTATTAATATAAATCTATTAATTATTAATTAGATATTAATAATTAAATCAAAATAATTAAATTATATTAATAATTCCTGATCTCAATATCACACATTAAAATGTCATGGTGCCACACCATCATTTAAATTCGTGACATGTGATTTAATTTCATAGTTTATCGAACCGAGCACAAACTTTGAAAATCCATATATCACAAACCGTAAGTCGAAATGACTTGGTTCAAAAAGCAAAGTTGCTTAGAATTTAATTTCCAACAACATGGTACTGATAGAAAATCTAAATTCTAACTTTCTTTTATCAGTTAATTTCGTGTACCAAAATATGGTACTTTTGCCACGCTGACGATAAAACTATCTGATGTCTACCAAAGACTTTCAGTTTTATAAGTCTAGCCAAATGATTAAACATTATCCAGAATGTATTTTAGTCACGTACGTATCATCCGTTATGGAGCTATCCCGGGGACCATGGACCCGTATCACTTAAGCTCCAACGAACTGCTAGTTGTTCGTCAAACCTCGAAGTGATTCCACTATAGACCCGAGGCTGCACTCTTTAGTGATACGGTATATATTATTCCCTTTATAACAGCAGGGTGTCCATTGATACAATCAAATTCGGGTTATTATTCTTTCACTTGATGACTCACAAATGAGCAGGCGGTTTTTACCGTATTGCCTCTCATTGCATTTTCCTCCTTGACTCAGTCAGTAATATTATGAGTAACCCACTTATGGTTTCGATTCATAAGTTGTACACGGGTACCTCTCACTTCTCACCACCGACAACCAAGGGAATCATCATGACTCTGAAGAGAGCTGTGTGATGCACATGTCTATGATCAAGCTACCCTTACTACTGACAATCATGTTCCCAAAATAATAGTGTTGGGAACAGCGGTAATATTTCGTGTTCTTTAACGGTTAAATCAAAGAACAATCAAGCCAGCAGCTTGGACTCAAGATCACTCAGGACTTAGATCGAATATCCATTTGATCATCTACTAGTGACTCAACTCCAAGTTATCAGTGACGGTCTTATATGATAACTTCCGGAGTTTAAGTCAGGTCCAGTCCAGTATGAAGACACTTCATACTTAATGCACTTCTAGTGAGTGTGACACACACAAAATCCAGAATAGGATTGTCACTTAGTCACATTAATGACCTTATACGATTAATGGGCAGTTCGTTGGAGCTTAAGTGATACGGGTCCATGGTCCCCAGGATAGCTCCGTAACGGATGATACGTACATGATTAAAATACATTCTGGATAATGTTTAATCATTTGGCTTGACTTATAAAACTGAAAGGTCTGTGGCAGACGTCAGATAGTTTTATCGTTAACGTGGCAAAAGTACCATATTTTGGTGCACGAAATTAACTGATAAAGGAAAGTTAGAATTTATATTTTCTATCAGCATCATGTTGTTGGAAATTAAATTCTAAGCAACTTTGCTTTTTGAACCAAGTCATTTCGACTTACGGTTAGTGATTTATGGATTTTCTAAGTTTGTGATCGGTTCGATAAACTTTGAAATTAAATCACATGTCACGAATTTAAATGATGGTGTGGCACCATGACATTTTAATGTGTGATATTGAGATCAGGAAATATTAATATAATTTAATTATTTGGATTTAATTATTAATATCTTATTAATAATTAATTAATAATTAATAGATTTATATTAATAAATAAAAATATATATTTATATATATTTATATGTGTAAATTCGAATTAGGGTTTCATGATATGAAACCCTAGCTAAATTCGAATGGTATGATTTGGTCTTTCCAAATTTGCGGCATAAGTACCAAATGTTTTGGTATTTTAGCAAATCCCTAAAATCAATATTATCCATTGGATCGGTTATGATTTAATATCAACCGTTGGATTAGGATATTGATAAATTCGAAATTAATAACTTGGTGACCAAGTTTCATTTTTTGAATTTGGTTAATTAAATATATCCGTTAGATCGGTCTAAGATTTAATCTTTACCGTCGGATTGAAAATTAATTAATTAATTATATATATATATTTCGAATAATGGTTTATGGATAAATTCAAAATTGTTTTTAATAAATCTTTTTATATTTGATTTTATCCTAAACTAATTTGATCCATTAGATCGGTTTAAAGATTTATCTCAACTGTTGGATCTAGATAATGATAATTCGAATTTTAATATATATATATATATATATAATTCGAAATTTATAAAGATAAGAAGATAAGATTGGATTTTTTATTTTATCCTAATCTTTCTTATATAATTAAATCCCTAATTAATTATATCCATTGGATTTAGATGAGATTAAATCTGGACCATTGGATTAAGATAATTAATTATATTTAATATATGAAATTCGAAAATTAGGGAGGGAATTTCTCCAATTCGGTTACGGTTTGAGCCTATAAATAGGAGGCTCATTCTACACATTTTTCACACCTTTCCCCAGAGAAAAAATCGAACTCTCCCTCTCCCTCAGGGTCTGCGAATTTTCTCTCTGATCTCTCTTTTCTGGTTCGGCTTAGGAGACTATTTCTCCGGAAGCTTAAAAAGAACCATCAGTTAAAATTTTGCGACGGAGTCCTGCCGGCGAAGCCCACGCTTCGGTACGAGGATTCCAGGAGAATATCCCGGAAGATCACGGGAGTTTCCCTCAGCACCGGCGGAGCCCTGCCTGATTCAGAACGCGCAGCCGGAAGTCGTCAACAGAGGTACAGCCTTATGCATTGGGTTAATAAATGCAACCATTTACTGCTTTCTATTTATTTCCTATTATGACTAGATTATTAATAATGATATATGAATATTAAATTACATAATATTTATCAGATCTTGGAAATGGTTATTATCCGATATCCGGACCGTTGGACGGATAACAAGTTATTCCGCTTTAAATTATTTTTTAAATGTTACCCGGACGGTTCGGAGGTACAATTCGTGATAATTTTTCAAGGAATCCGAGACGTGATTCCCAACATTCGGGTCCTCCGCATCATCGTTCTCATCATCATCATCACCACCATCGGGGTTGTTGGATTGGGGGTGGAATGGTGTATTTATAGGAAAAAATGTGTAGGAATTCGAGTAAAAATGTGTAATAATAGCCCCAACGGTAACATTGGGGGACTTCGAGGCAATTTCCCAACGGTCATAAAATCCTGACACGTGTCAGGTACTTTTGTTGCAGAGCCTTTAAAAACCCAACGGCTCTTTAATCTGAGTCGTTGGGATTTTTTATTTTTTATTTTAAATCCCGGATCCGGACTAATCCGGATCCGGGTTTTTCCGGACCCGGATATATCCGGGTTTAAAAAATATATATATATATATATTCCGGGTTAATCCCGGTTAAGGCATTTTGGGGATTAGCTATCAGTAGCTACTTTTTACTAAATGCTTCACTAATTTATTTGGGTAACATTTTGGTCTCTCATAAGTCATTTTTTTATATAAATAAAGTTGTCAGCAATATATTGTTATTAATTATAACGTGATTTGACCCTAAACCCTAATAATTCAATTGCTAGCTTGATTAAGGTTGTTGAAATTAAATTTGTATACTAATTTGATTTGGGTATTATGGTTAAAGGTTTAACTACCGTAGAACCTCTATAAATTAATACTATTGGGACAGGCAAAAAATATTATTTTATCGGATTATTAATTAACATATAAATTAATAATTTATTAATTTATACATTAATGAAGAAAAAAATTATTAATCAACTATAAAACATCTTTACTAACAAAAAATTATTTCAATTTATCATATCGAGAATATTAAAGTATCAATATTAAGAATGTCAAGAGAGACTATTATGATTTAAAAAGATTTTATTAGAGTACCAATGTCAGAAACGTTAAAAGAACCCAATGATATTAAAGAGGAATAACAATAGCTTCTTTAAGTACACTGATAATTAAAGCTATAATTATTGTTGTATACAAACGTTAGATGCATATCTCTAGCAAGGTTGTATACATTATTAGTGATGTAATGTTATCTTTTTATTTAATGCGATTTCATAGTTATTTATGTTATATTTTATTTATAGTGGTTTTATTATTATTTATGTAATTTTTTATATTGAACTATTAATTTATATATCACTTGGGAGTTATATACTTTTTAAAAAAATTATTATCTTATAAATTTAGCGAATTATTAATTTTGCTAGTCAGGCCCGAGTCGGGACCAGACAAAAATATTATTTAATCGCGACTATTAATTTATAGAGGTTTTACTAGTAGAGAAGATATTTGTTGAGAAGCTTAAAAAATTGAGGACTTGGATAATATACAAGTGCATGGACTATAATTTTATACTTTATGTTTTCTTATCCAAGAAAAGAAAAACATTTCTAACCATAATTCGTAAGCTCCTTAAACCCCTTTTTGCACCAAAAGTTGTTTCAAAAAGAGCTTTATAATAACAAAATTTGGGTCTTGAGATGACCCAAAGATAAGCCTTTAAACTTTTCTATTAAAAGATATATTAATTAAATATTATAATTTAGGAAAATTGGCCTCTTTTGTCTCCCATTTTTGAATCTTTTCTTATCTTTATGTTTATATTTGCATAATATCATTACAACACATTTTCCTTCTTACTATGTAGCGGTCTGCTATTTAGAATTTGAGTTCATAAGATTTGGTTTTTGGACTAAATATTTAAATATTATATTATATTTTTATAATTTAAAGTCTTGATCAATTAATCTCGTTGGAATTGAATCTGCTCTAGACCCTTTTTACTAACTAAAAATTTACATGATCGCTCTTTAAACTTTTATTAAGTGTTATGTTGTTTATTAAACAATTTATAATATTCATTTTGACTTGCAAACTCCTAGCGAAATAATTAGAGCATGATGATAATAATTGATGACCAATTATGAAGATGATTACAACTTTAACAAGTGGCGATTAGTCACTCATCATGATCAACCCATTATTTTTCATTTTAATAAATTCAACGACCGGTAGCTTTCTTGGGCCTCGATGTTCTTCTTCTGTCACTTTGACTTTAAATTACAAAAATTATTGTAATTCAACCGATAATTATGACAAGAACTTTAATTAGTAGAAAATTAAAATAATAACAATGATTTTTGTGCATGGATTAATATGTTAATATTTCTTGAACCCTAGCAAGAATTTAGGGATGAGACATCAACATCGATCAATTAATCAATTCGAGGTTTGCCCATTTGCTTAGCTGCCTATATTCTTCTTGTTCCGTTTTGTGCCTACACAGAATGGAAGTCACACACACACACACACACACACACACACACACACACATATATATATATATATATATATATATATATATTGATGGGTATGTTGTAATAAGATCACAACAGAAACTGAACAATTATTCCGAAATCTGGGGTTATTAAGCCACACATTATTCATACATCTCCCAACAACACAATCTCCAGTCTGCATGCATGAACGTAATCACCATACACTAACACACCAACTAATATATAACACACAAATATTATATACATATATAGATATAGATAAAAGCACACATAGTATGATGAAATAAAAATGAAGCTATATATTTATATATATAATATATATAGAGAGAGAAATATTTGCAACTTTTTTTCAATGAATTTTCTTGTAAACACATAAAAAATAAAAAACCTTACAAGCATTAAATAATTGAAAAATTCATTGGTTGATGTTCAAAACTCTTGCATCCGCCACCTTATTTCGCTGCCGGTAATTATTTGTTGAGATAATCGCGGCATAAGTGCCCAATCTTAAGCCAACTGGGGCGGCATGGCCCCAAATCCATTAATTAGAGGGGTAAGTACCAAAAGTTGGATTCCATCCACGTTTGACTAACGGCTGTTATGACGTAGTGAGCTTCACCTCCACATGGCTGCCACGTCATCCGCCACATCAGAACCTCATCATCCATATATATTATCTCAATGAATTTCTATAAAAAGTTTCAAAGATATCATAAATTAAATTTACAGAATCAAATCAACCTGCACACCAATTTGAGGCTTGCATTGGTGTCAAAATCATCGTATCCTATTGTTGCTTGCATAGGGTTGACCTTTCACGACGGCTCTTAACTATGCTACGTTATTAAAACAAGTACGAAAAAATTCAGAAAAACCAAATAAGATCTTACCTTAATAGTTATGTAAAATACATCCTCCACCGGCACGCCCAAGGATGCTTCCATCTGCGTTGAGTTTAAATCTATCTCTCGGAGAAGTTCATCTCGTAACGCTCATTTTTGTTTGTTTGTTTGTTTGCATTCTTCTTTATGATCGGGACATTTATATTCCTTACTATCCGATCACCTCTCGCACTCTAACCTTTGACATAATTAATAAGTAACGGTTACGATATATTTTTGTAATTTAATTATTAGGAAAATACTAGAAATTTCAACGGGAAAATTGCAATAACATGGCAAGTCTAGGTGACAAATTCACTAAACCTACCATACATAAAATAAGCATGAACATGTATATATGATATAGAGAAACACAACACATATACATATTATGTATATATATATATATACATATATATCACATTCATGCATGTAGTTACATGTTGGAGACAAGGGTGACCCTCCATGGAGAAAGAGTTGCTGAAAGGTCCAAATCAGGGAGGGGACAAACCCTAATACCCTTGCTCTCTCTCCTTCCCAATTTGCCCAACTCTTGTCAACCACCACAAGTTTCCCTTCTTTCTCTTCACTTTCCCTCTCCTATTTAACACCCAACCCTAGTCACCAAAACCCAAATCAACAACACCAAAAGCTCTTCACACACACAAACCCTCCCTTCAAAAAAAAAAATCATAATCTCTCTTTAATGGCGGTCACAAGCGCTTTCTCTGCGAGGAGCTCGAAGGCGAGAGCATGGCCAAGATGTTCGAAGCAGATTCGGGAACAAAGAGCGAGGCTTTACATCATATGGAGATGCACTGTTCTTCTTCTCTGCTGGAATGACTAGAAGATCGAGTCAAAAGTCAAAGCCATTCACTGGGTCAACGATCTTGAAGATTGTGTTCTGAGAATGGTTTTGTTTTTTGGGTAGTTAGAAGATAGAAGTAGATGATCTTTGTACATTTTTACAATATAAAGGAATCTCATATAATAACACTTTTTTTCCTTCCTTTCTTCATATTCAAGAGTAATTACTCTCTTCCTTAGATTCTTTACTAAATTGTATTGTTAAAACGGTAATTTTGTGGTTAAAAAGAGTAATTGCGACGCGTTAGATTCTTTTTTTTTTATTACTATAAAGATAAATTATAACTTCGTCTGTTTTTTTCCAAGTAAACTCGTGATTATCTAATATATATTCGATATTCAGTAGAGATAAAATCGAATTTTTGGTGCATTTACCACTTTAAATAATGTGATCAAATATTCCAAAATGTTCTTAGACATGATACATAAATATTAAACAATATAAGAATGGTCTATACAAAATGTAAAACATGTTTTAAAGTAGCATACGGTTTTTTCCATGAAAACAGAATACATACCATCGGCGTATAGGTACTACTTCGGTTTATTGCCAAACACAAGCGCTTTTGACCGTCTCAAGCTAGTTATCGGTAGCCGAGAGTTTTGTATTCGTCAATTCTTCGTGATCCACCAAGTGAAACACGGATTTTACATAATCAAAAGCAACATTTTGTTTTGATTTTGTTCATATAGCATATTGCACGGTGGGAAAAAATATCAGATGTTTTGATCTGATTGCACAAAAGATTAATGTTTATTTGTTGTTGTTCATCTGATAATATTATTTGGGGCCCACAAATAGTGAGTGAATCAATAACTCGATAGAGAAAGAGAGCATCTTATCTATATACTTGAATAAGCTTCACTTTCAACAATTTCAAGCCATATCTGACCACTTATAATATATACCTTTCATTCCACGCAATAACCACATATATATCACGTACATAAATTTGTATGACAAAAGTGAAAAGAAACAGATGTACATTTCTATACGTATACTTAATGCAGTATATAAATTGGATTTTGAACAGAGATTACCAATTTATGATTGAAAAAATCAGAACAATCTCTATTTATTTATTTTCTTTCTTTCTAGGGACTTTTATTTTTATTTTTTATTTTATTATTATTATTATTATCATAATATAACTAATAATATTTTTAAGGAAATAATTAACTATATTAGAACGATGATTATTAAAAAAATACTAATTAGGAAAAATAGTATCTTGTTAGTACTATATATATAATAGTAAAGAATAGGGAAAATTCATTAATTAGTAACACATTTATGAGAAAATCGAAAACTAGGAGTAAATGCTTCAAAAATCGAAAACTAGTAACGTTTATTGTTTCTTACCAAAATACCCATGAAGTTTATATAAAAAAGAAAGAGAAGCCTAAATGGGACCACGTTCATCGTCGATTTTCTCTCAAGGAGCTCCGACATTCATTTTTCTCGTTGTGGGGACCACTCCAAAGATTTCCTTGTTTATTTACGCCTCTTTCTTCACCGATGGGAACCATGGTGATGCTTAGCTTTCACGGACGTTCGTGTCCCTCAACTCGTTGCCGACGCCGTTTTCAAACAATAAAAAAAAAATTCCTTTCTGCCGCCACTGTAAACCTTCCAAACCCTAATCCCTTTTTTTTGTTGGTATATTAGGGCTTGCATCCATAGATCTCTTGTATTAGGCTCAATAAGTTGAGATCGCTGGCCACGGCGGCTGGGGCCACCGATTTCGGTGGTCCAACAACTATGACTTCTGCATTGTTAGCACCGTAGTCGGCGTACTAACACCGAACTCGAGTTTCTAATCCAAGAAGTCAGTGTTAACATCACTGATGGAAGATGTTGTTTGAACATCACTAACCACGAGTCTGAGGTTATTATTCCATATTGGTGTTATTGTCATCGACTTTGGATATAATAAACCCGTGGTCAGGGATGTTATAACAACATCGAGATCGGTGATGTTACAACTTACAAACAAAGGCATTTCAAGATACAAGTAACACTTGTTGGAAATAAATAAAGGGTTTATAGTAGTGATTTATGTATAGAATACTTCAATATTTATGATTATATAAATTTAATTAAGTTCTAACATTCACTAGTTTCTTCTTTCCAAAATTCGACTCATTTTTTTTTAATGAATTAGCCAAGTTCTTAATATCCACTACTTCTTTCTAAATATCAACTCATTCTTTAATCAATTTGACAAAATTTAAAAAATATTGTGAATATCACTTCTAGCAGTTGTGATAAAAATCAGGAAGGAAAAAAAAAACATTGGGAAAAGCTGAGTACATACGCCGTGAAAAAGAAAATATTAAAATTTTTGTTACCATAAAAATCAAAATAGTGAGTATATACGCCGTTATAAACCGTGTATAATTAAATATATAAAAGCTGTGAAAGTTGTACAAGAGAAAAATCAAGATATGACACAATCCCGACCTGATTTTCAAATAAACAATTCGATGCAGGTAGACTTGCCATACCGGTGAAGGTTTTGGGCCACGAAAACCATGGTTCTAAATATCGATATCGATATCGTTTTGCACTCTCCAATTTACGGATATATCGCTTGCTGACGGGTATGCCGATGGATAAATCCGAAGAAAAAGATATATCGCTTGCCGAGAATATCGCATAATTTTGTGGATATATCGCATGCCGATCAAAATATCGGCGGATATTTCCGAAAATATTTTTATTATTTCAATCATATTTTTATATAGTTTCTAAATTACCAATTTAATAAATATGACACGTAGTTATAGCCTAGAAAACACTCATAAATCATAATATAACACAAACATATAACATAAAAGTCATACCTCGTAGCATAATGTGGACATAGCTTAAAATAAGTTAGACATTATAATAAAGTCATAGAGTACAAACATAAATATGAAGCACGATTTTAAATGCTGATATCGATGTCGTTTCGCACTCTCTATTATACGGATATATCGACGCTTGTCGATGGATAAATGAGAATAAATGGATATATCGATTTTCTACGAATATCGTATCGCACTTCTCATTTTCTGGGCACGTCGTGGATATATCGAGGACATATCCGGATATTTAAAACCATGACGAAAACCGGGGTTTTCGGTCCAAAAACTTGGAACGTCATCTATTGACAAATTCTGCATAATTTGACACTATCACCAAAAACTAGATCAAAAACATAATCTGGTACTTCAGATGCAATTGATGCTCAATTTTCATCTCTACATCCATGTAATCCGAATACACGCGCTATACATACTTAATCTAGAAATATCTCGGGATAGGAACGAGACGTGAAAATCCAAAAATAGCCTCATCGGAGTAATCTTATTGTTTAGTAATGCCATTAACAAAAATATAAGATTCTTATTTTGCCCTTACCAAAACACTTTTCAGGTCTCCATTTCTGCATCCTTGTCGAAAATATCCCAGCCTTCAAGCATCGCGTCCTCGCCGGAGTTTGACTGGAGATCGCCATTTAAGGAATCTGGGACTCTGTTTTCCGGGCTTTTAGGCGACTCTCTCTCCTCATTGCTTTCTCTCTCCACTTGAGCTATCACTGATGATACGCTCTTGAGGGACGAGCCAGACGAAGCCAATCGGCAAGTGGTCTGGCTCGAAGAAACGGACATGCTCAAAGGAACACGGTTGTCGAACTTCTCTTTCAGCAAACTCACATCCTGACATATGACCGATATTTCTCCTCTGCAAAATTTAGAAATATTAAGGGTTAGCAATTAAATGTAATCATAGCTAATTAATTAGATTCATACGCTCATTTTGTATAGAAATTAATGAGGGTTAATTACTCAAAAAATATAATTCCCCACAAAGACTTACGGAAAAAATCATCGTAATAATGAAATTAATTTCTTTCTAAAAATGAACCAAAATTTCTGGAGAAACAAAAAACAAAATAATGAAGTTTTTACTACAGTTCAGACAACTAGAGATATTTTTTTTTGTAGTTTTTGGTACAATTATTTTTTTAATAATAATATTAATCGATAATGAAATTACAGCTCTTATAGATTAGGAAAAATGAGCTATAATTTCAAATACTAATTATATATAATCGAAAAAAATATAGACGAATCTGGAAAAAACATAAAACAAAAACTTACTGTAAAATGTCCATAGTGCTACCACGGTCCACCAAGAACTCCCGTAACTGCAGAAAAAAAAAAAAAAAAAAACTCACTAACTTGTGCATTTGTTTCAATTTATTAATTTCATTAAATTGTCATTTATTCAGTAAATTTGGAGATTCTTTATCTATAGATATTATTATTTCAATTAATGAGAATCCTTATCCTACTCTCTCAAATAGCAAGAATGCAATTTTAGTTATCGAAGAAATAAACCTTGGCATTCAGCTCGGCTTCTTGTTCTAACAACTTCGATTCGAGAACCACTTTTTCCATGATGGCTTCTTGTTCAGCAAGAGCTTTCTGAGCAGATTCCTCCTTTTTGAGCTTTTCCTGCTCGGCCGTTTTCTTAATTTCTTCTGCCGCAGCAAGTCGTTCTTCAAGCGTTTGGCGCATCTGTATATATTAGGAGATAATGAAATTTGTTGTTTACAAGCTAAACCCGAAACCTTATAAATAATATATACGCCATACGAACCTCATCAAGAGTTGCAAGCGATTTATCCCTTTCATCTGACAAGCTTAACAGCCGAAATTGCAGCTCTCTCACTTCAGTTGCTAAGATCGCCTTCTCACCGTACACTTCTCCAGCATGCTGCGCCATGAAACACGTGATACACTCCGTTTCAAGAGAACGGCTAACTTATACTCTATCTAGTAATTGGCGCAAAAACTTATAATATACATAAAAAAAATGAATAACTTAAACCCAATTAACCAAAACCATTGAAACTTTATTTTCTAATGCATTTTGCCTCTTAACTATATATCCAATTTAAAATATTTTTTAAAAGAAACAACGATTATATTGATAAAGGTTTATCGAATTTTAAAATATAAATTACATTTTATTATATTTTATTTTATAAAATATAAATAAAATACATAATAGAATTTTATAAAATTCGATAAAAAATATATATCTTAAAATTTTATATTTCATCGAATTTTAAAATGTAAAGAACATGATAGATTTATATTTATGAAATGCCTAAAAACACTATTAAATTAAACCCATAAAGCCAAAAAACTCTCATTTGTGGAACGCTTTACCCTTAAGCTTACATTATAGTGCAGGATATTTCCTCCGTTATAAGGTACTATGTATGCACAATAATGAAAGTTTTATGGGGAAAAGTGCACAGAAAATGGAAGTTTTATGGGGGGGTTTCTGCCAACTACTCTAGTTTGTAATCAGTACATCTCTAAACAATAGTCTTATCTAACCATGTCGTTAGCTTCCGTTGCATGAGCCAGCATTTGCTTCAGTTCCTCCACTTTGACCAAAATGTCCAGCCCACCAATGGCAGCTTCCTCTTTTGCCCTCTCTGCGGCTCTCTCTTGAAGTTCCACTTCTTTCATCATATTCATGACTGACTCCATTGCCGAAAACAAGGTTTTCTGCACCATTCTCAAGAGATTAATAACTTTGAAATCCAGCCAAAGGAGAGCATTGTCAGAAGCATCTAGATGACAGCCATAAGTGTCGGAAACATTAAAGGAGACCGCTATAGAGTTTAAACTTCCTAAACAATTTACGTTATTGAGCTGGATGATGCGGACCCGAGATTTCGGTATACGTATCATCGCCGGAAGACGAACGGGAATGCGTCCAAAAGTGGCTAAGAGAGATAGAGCTGCTGCGTTTATTTAATTATGTTTTAGGATTAAGTTTAATTAATTATTTTAGTTATTCGCTTGCTATTTTTGGTAAGTTTCCTTTTTTTTTCAGTTTCTTATTTAAGAAGTTTCCTGATTTGTGGCCTATTTATAGGTCGAATTTTATGAATAAAAATTAAGCTTCCAGCAGACTTTAATCTCTACGTGGGGATTAGGGTTTGGGAGTTTTATCTCTCTATCATTCGTATTTTATTTTCTGTGCTTTTCTACTTGCACATCGGCTACCACGGCGAGGGGAAGAAGGCAACGTGGAGGAGTAAGAAGACAAACAGCTTCAGTAAGCAGGGAAGAGGAGAGTCATCGTCCTGTTACAAGATTAATATCAATTTGGTATCAGAGCCACTCGGGATGGACGATACCACGGAAAAGAAGAAGGAAAATTCGCGGGAAGCTTCGCCAGATCGGAGCAATTCGCCGACGAAGGGAATAGGGATGGCGGAGGTCAATTCTGCGATTCGGTATCAGACGATCGCTACAACCCGAGAAATCGCCGGAGCGATTACAGCTTCGGAAGAAAAGATGTCGGCACAAGTGGACGGGCGGCTCGCCGAAATCCTTGCCGCAATCACCTCTTCCAACGCACAACACGCAGAGACGACGCAACGGCTGGAACGAATGATTCAGGGAAACACCGAGAGAGGATCAGCTAGCAACGCGCAACCGATGGGAACCCCAGAGAAAGTCAACACCAGCCATCAAGGTGGAGAGGGCAGTTCAGTTTACCCGATCAACCCCTACAAACCGGGTGATTTTCGGTACGACGACGTCCTCAAGGGAGCGAAGGACGGACCGGGAAACCGAGGTGGACAATACTACTCGGACCCGGGAGGGAAGTGGCCTGTGCGTCCAATTGGCGCTGGAAATCCACACCATAATGATTCTAATACGGGCCACAGGGGAGGCGATACGCCCATTCCACGGGGGGAGTTTCCCACGTTCGACGGAGAGCCGGGCACAAACCCGGCTACTTGGCTTAAGAAGTGTGAAGACTACTTTGACGATCAACGCGTCACGGACGATGACGCAAAGGTGCGACAAGCACGAGGAGCCCTAACCGAAACAGCGCATGAGTGGTACGACAACCTCCGGAGCTTGGTGGAGATTCGGTTGTCATGGAAGGAGTTCAAAGAAGTGTGTATCGATCGCTTCGGGGTCACCGATACCGTTAACCCGCTGGGCGATATCCTCAATCTCCGTCAAACTGGTTCGGCGGACGAATATTGTAAGCTTTTCGAGAAGTATAACAATAAACATCATGAATTATCTAACCAAGTGCAGATGTGGTTCTTTTGTGGGGGCCTTTGCGATGAATTGCGAAGGATCGTTGAGCACCAACGACCGACATCGATATTTTCGGCGATGAAATTAGCTCGGAATAGTGAATATCAAATAACGAGCGAGAAGGGGAATCGGACTTACTATGGACATTCAGCACCCTCATTACCTCGGGATTCGAGCTACCACAGAGGAGCAGGACAACGGGGAGGATTTACGAAGACAGCGGGCCCCGTAGAAACTCGGCCCAATGGGCCAAAAACAGTCGGGGCCCAAAAGCCGGTCTGGAAGAAGCTCACACCCGGACAGATTGCCGAACGACGCCAACAAGGGCTTTGTTTCAATTGCGACGAAAAGTTCGAGAAGGGACACGTGTGCAAACCTATCCTCTTTCACATTTACCCGATAGCGGATGCGGAAGTAATTGACGACGAGGAATTCTCCAATGAAGAAATAGAGTCAGCCTTCATCTCTACATGCGCCATGCTAGGAAAGCGGACTGCCAAAACGTTCCACGTACGGTCATCGATAGCTAACGGCGAAGGGTGGACTCTCCTCGATACCGGGAGCTCACACAATTTCATCAAGCGGACTTTTGCCGAGGAACTCGGCCTTCCAATAATAAGGAAACCGGATCTCACAGTGGGATTACCGGACGGAGGGCGCCTCACGATCGAAGGATATTGCAAAAACGTACCGATAACGATTCAAGGGGTGACGTTCAAGATTAATTGCTTCGTTATTTCATTAGAGGGATTTGAGGTGATTCTTGGAATGTCATGGCTCAATGCCTTGGGCTTAGTGTTGTGGGACGGAAATGCTTCGACCGTTTCCTTTACGTTTGATGGTAAACCGGTTCTATGGAAGAGCGAAGCCGAGAGCAAGCCCGTTGAACCAAGCCTCAATTGTCTCGGCCTTGACTCGGAGGAGGATTTAGAAGCGTGGTTCGACGATGCCGAGGTATTTACCACGGGACCACAACCTGCCCCGGCCGAGAAAGTACCGAATCGAGCTACGAAGGCAATGCTTTGGAGCCTCGCGAATACCGGCTCCAACTCGGACCTCGCCAAGCTTCTTACCGAGTTCGAGGACGTCTTTGCCACACCAACGGGGCTGCCACCGCGTCGTGATTGTGATCATCGGATCCGACTCTTCGCCGGGACCGACCCAATGGCGGTGCGACCTTACCGGTACCCTCATCTCCAAAAGGACGAGATTGAACGCCAATGCGCCGAAATGCTTCGGGCGGGGATCATTCGGAGAAGCACGTCCCCGTACTCTTCCCCGGTCCTCTTAGTGAAAAAGTCCGACAACTCTTGGCGGATGTGCATGGACTTAAGAGCGCTAAACAAGGTCACCGTCAAAGACAAGTTCCCGATTCCGGTAGTGGACGAACTTCTCGATGAGCTTCATGGAGCAAGGTATTTCACGAAGCTTGACCTTACGGCGGGATATCATCAAATTCGTATGCATGAGGCCGATATCGAGAAAACGGCTTTTCGAACTCACCACGGCCACTTTGAATTCCTCGTGATGCCTTTCGGTCTCACGAACGCCCCGGCAACGTTCCAAGGACTCATGAATTCTGTTTTTCACGACATGCTCCGTAAAAGTGTGCTTCTGTTTTTTGACGATATTCTCATATATAGCCGGACTTGGGAGGAGCACCTTGCTCATGTGCGTAGCGTCCTTGAACGACTCCGGGACCATCGGCTCTTTCTCAAGAAATCGAAGTGCGCCTTTGGGCGGGAGGAAGTGGGTTATCTTGGCCATGTGATTTCCCACGCTGGTGTTAGGGTCGACGAGACTAAAGTTGAGGCGGTCACAAAGTGGCCACCACCATCATCGACTCGAGGTGTTCGTGGATTTCTTGGGCTCTCCGGTTATTACCGGAAATTCATCCGAAATTATGGCATCATCGCTGCCCCTCTAACGGGTTTATTACGCCGATCGGCCTTTGCGTGGGACGAGCGCGCCACATCGGCGTTCGACGAGCTAAAAAGGGCACTGTCCGAGGCTCCGGTCCTCGCTCTTCCGGACTTTTCGAAAGCGTTCGTGGTGGAATGTGATGCATCGGGAAGTGGCATTGGAGCGGTACTTCAACAAGACGGTCACCCGGTGGCATTTTTTAGTCGGAAGCTTGCGGACCGTCACGCGAAGTTAGCGGTTTACGAGCGCGAGTTAATCGGCCTCGCTAAGGCGATTATACATTGGCGTCCTTATCTTTGGGGGCGGCCGTTCCTCATCCGCACCGACCATTCGAGTCTCAAGCACCTTTTAGAGCAACGCCTCACTACACCGCCGCAAGTTCATTGGGTAAGTAAGCTCTTGGGGTACGATTTCACGGTGGAATATCGCGCGGGGAATTTGAATAAAGTAGCGGACGCTCTCTCTCGTCGTGACGAAGAAGAGGGAGGAACCACACCGCAATGTAGCTTGCATGCATTCGGCATAGGGAGCACGAGTTTCTTGGCGAAGCTCCGCACCGAGGTCCAATCGGTAAAAACCCTCCGAGAGCTACGCGAGCGAATTTTGGCGGGGGAGCTGTCCGACTCTTGGGAGGTTCGGGGAGGATTGATTTGGTACAAGAACCGTGCCGTGCTTGGAGAGAATTCGCCGCTAATTCCGGATGTGCTAGCAGGGTTCCATAACCTTGGTCACGAGGGAGTGCAAAAGACCATGGACCGTATTCGGCGAGATTTTTATTGGCGCGGTTGGAAGAAGTCGGTAAAAGAGTTTGTGGCCGAGTGTCAAACATGCCAACGGAATAAATGGGAGGCGTTACAACCAGGCGGTCTACTCCAACCATTACCGGTTCCTCACCAAATTTGGGCGGATATATCCATGGACTTTGTGGAAGCGCTACCCTCATCCCACGGGAAAAGTGTTATCTTAGTCGTGGTGGACCGTTTCTCCAAGTATGCACACTTCATTCCGTTGAGTCATCCATTCACGGCGGTGTCCGTTGCCAGAGTCTTTTTCACCGAGATTGTCCGCTTACACGGATTTCCGGAGTCCATCGTGTCCGACCGCGATAAGGTGTTCCGTAGCTTGTTTTGGAGAGAGCTTTTCCGTCTCGCGGGGACCACTCTTTGTTTCTCCACGGCATACCACCCACAATCGGATGGCCAAACCGAAGTGGTGAATAGAACGTTGGAAATGTATCTCCGTTGTGCGACGGGTGAGAAGCCGAAACGATGGCTTGATTGGCTTCCATGGCTAGAGTACGTGTATAACACGTCCTTTCATTCCACTCTCAAAACATCACCTTTCCGCATGGTTTATGGGCGAGAACCTCCACGTCTCTTGGATTACACCGCGGGAAGCACAATTGTCGAAGATTTGGATGTCGCGCTAGCACGACGATCGGAGTTCGTAGGATCGGCAAGAGCACGGCTTTTGGAAGCACAAAATCGGATGAAGGCCCACTACGACGACCACCACCGCTTAGTCGAGTTTAACGTGGGAGATTGGGTGTGGTTAAAACTCCATCCATATCGCCAAATTACAGCAGCTCGAGCAACCTTCCACAAGCTCTCCGCACGGTTTTATGGTCCATTTGAGGTGCTAGCTCGAGTGGGGACAGTTTCATACCGATTAGCTATGCCAGAGGGGTCTCGGATTCATGACGTTTTCCACGTCTCCTTGCTCAAAGCCCACAAGGGGGAACCGCCGATGGAGACGATAAAGCTTCCTAAGGTTTTTGATGGTCAAACCCTTCCCGCAAGACCCTAGAAGCTTATACGAGCAAGGCGTCGCCTTGGCGAACGAGAGCTTTTGGTCCAATGGGAGAGCAATGCACCAGAGAGTGCAACTTGGGAGAACGCAGCAACATTGGTGGAAGCCTTCCCGGAGCTTGAGCTTGAGGACAAGCTCATAGTCGAGGAGGGGAGTCATGATGCGGACCCGAGATTTCGGTATACGTATCATCGCCGGAAGACGAACGGGAATGCGTCCAAAAGTGGCTAAGAGAGATAGAGCTGCTGCGTTTATTTAATTATGTTTTAGGATTAAGTTTAATTAATTATTTTAGTTATTCGCTTGCTATTTTTGGTAAGTTTCCTTTTTTTTTTTCAGTTTCTTATTTAAGAAGTTTCCTGATTTGTGGCCTATTTATAGGTCGAATTTTATGAATAAAAATTAAGCTTCCAGCAGACTTTAATCTACGTGGGGATTAGGGTTTGGGAGTTTTATCTCTCTATCATTCGTATTTTATTTTCTGTGCTTTTCTACTTGCACATCGGCTACCACGGCGAGGGGAAGAAGGCAACGTGGAGGAGTAAGAAGACAAACAGCTTCAGTAAGCAGGGAAGAGGAGAGTCATCGTCCTGTTACAAGATCAATATCCCGAGCACATAACACTGGATTGAAAAAGATCAGTACCTTGTTGTTCTTGGCGTCTTCAATAATCTCATCAAGAAAGTCAATGCTGGATATTTGACCAGACTGTGTGATTGTGCTACATCTGGTGAAATCTTCATCAATACAACCCGTTTCACCATCAGAATGGCCATTCTCTGATGTGCGATTCAAAAGAAGAGCTTCGTGTAGTTCCTCAAAACTCTCAACGGGAGACTCACTCTGAAGTTGATTATCAAACTGATTAGAATCAAACTCTTGTTCGTGTTTTGAGCCATTCTTTCCAAGTACGGAAGGAGACATCACAAATGAAGCTTCTTCATCACCAGCTATGCCATCAATTTCGTCACATGAAACCGATGCTTTGGTTTCGACATCGATATGATCTTTCTCCAACATAAGATTCAAACGACGAGCTTCTTGTGGTTCCTCATATTTCATAACAGGAACACTAGGAAGTTGAAGATTGAAGTCATTAGAACAATCAAATTCTTCCTGTCCAGGTTTCGAGCTATCCTCTCCAGATAGTGTAGGACACGGATCAAATGAAACTTCTTCATCACCAATTATGCCATTGATTTTGTCATATGAAACCGGTGCTTCGATTTCGACATCGACATGATCTCGATCATCAGCTTCTTTCCTCTCTGAACCCGTGGAGAAAATGGAACCAATTTGATCCATCTCCAGCTCGATTGGTAAAACTTTCCAATTAAGAGTACTTCTTCTAACCAATTGACTATCACCGTCATTTTCAATAAACGAGTCTGAAGCTTCAAATCTTTTCCAAGTCCCATCCTCATGTGTGATTCCAGTATCATCAAGAAAGGAACCATTATTTTTTACAGTTTCACAGACGGATAATTGTTTCGATGAAGTCCCTGTATAGACTACCTCGTCTAGATGTGTGAGGTCATCATGCAAGTCACTATTCGTACTAACCCTAGTTTCAAAATTTTCAACAGCGGCACATTTCGGTGCTGAAGATGGTCCTGCTTCATCGACTTTATCAAGATCGACTTTATCAAGATCGATGATATCTGAAGGAAATTCACCATTTCTAGAAGCCCTATCTTCAAATCGTTCTCCGTGCTCAGCTGGAAGGTAAGCAAGCATTAGTACTTCTACCCATAAATCCGAGTGATCGGGATAATTTAAGACAAAAAGGGAAGTTTGTTTTAAAAAGGAAGAAAAATGAACTTTGCGATTCTTACCTGAATCAGAACGAGTAACATTCACAGAAGTACCATTCATGTAAGGTATGACTTCGGTTAAAATTTCATTTACAGCTGCTTCAGCGTCTTTCGAATGTTCAATAGCTACAGCCTTGAGAACACGAGCATCAATCTGTAGAAAATGAACATAATATAGTAGATTAACAGTTTTACGATAACGATATCGATAAAAAGATTACAAAACTAAACATATAGCAAATAGCAAGTTGCAAGTTGCAATAATCTCATGAAGCAGAGATTTCATCATCGCCACCATCGTGACCGTAACTGCCACCGATTACACTCACTATAACCATTTGTTTCTATTCTGTGATCGGCTTTCCATCAGGAATCCCATATTCTCGTACTTGGTAAACGATAAAACAATAATCGTGTATTTTCGGAAATCTCGTGAACAAACTTCCGATGCTATAATCAAACATCTTAGCTGACCAATTCATATAGGTAAACGATAGAAAATGCAGAGAAAAAATGTGAGAATAAATACACAAAAATAAAAAAGCTTTCAACAAGAACATCTATGACAACAATATATGAAATACCTGAGGAAACACATCCTGTAAGCAGCGATACACCGACGAGAATCCCATAGGCAGACCTCTGAATCACTGCAAGCCTAAAACCGAAACAATTGAGGAATCATCAGAGAATCGCCGATCACCAAAACACGATGAAAAAATATAAATAAAACATTCATTTTCCTCATCAATTCCTATGATCACATCTACATGAATCGCATACAGTTCATCTTGCATCGTCTTCAAAGGAACGGACATCGATAAACATCGAAAATCACCAGAATTCCGAATTGAAACACCATTCAAATGATCAATTAAAAAAAAAAAAAATAGGCCCGATAGATCAGAGAAGAGAATCGGAGAAAAAGGGGTAACCTTTTTTCACGGGAGATGAAGAGAGAGAAGAGGAAGGGTTTTGCAGTTGCATGGATTGGAGTGTTTGTTTCTCGGGAGAATAAAAGGAAGGAAAATCGAAGGCTGAAGAGGAAAAGACGGAGAACTGGGAGGGAGGAGCCAAGCTAAGGAATTGGGCAAAATTGGCAATATGGGTTTTGTGCGAGGCTATTTCCGTCTACCCGCTAAGCGACGTGAAAATTCATAAGCATGTATTGGGCTTGGGCCTATCATAACAGTAAAAAAAAAAAAGACAGTTTATTATTTATATTATAAAACGAACAACTCAAAATAATGCGACAAAAAGAACTTTACATTTTTATTTTTCTAAGATAATCAATGTGATATAGTGAGGTAGAATCAAAGGACACATTCATATATTTTTTTTATAATTTTTCTAAAAATATATTCATCGATGACGCTCATGATATTTCAGGTGCATGAATTTATGATTTATGAATGTCATTTACACTGCACTCCTTACATATTTATATTTAAAAAATAACTTTTATTATTTATCTATATATCTGTTAATGTTAATGCACGAATTCGATTACTGTAGAACCTGGTCCGCAATTCAAACTCAGAGCCGGGCCCTGTGATTGCGTGGGCAGTCGGGGTGGAGTCAACGAGGATTGATTTATTCTCGGTTTCGTTGAAGACATATGGTCGTATTCTTCGAGCTACGAGGATATTTTACCGATGCCCTTGATGACGTGTCGTCGTCATTTTCAATTCGCCCCGACACTGGTTTAGTTTTTCTATCATGTCAAGTGTATTGTGTTTCAATTCGAGGAATCTAGTTTATTGTTATAAATTGCCTAGTTTTTACACGTAAGCATCATGAAGTGTAGTTATTAATTAATGTTATAAAAACTATTCTTATGAGTTATGACTAACGAAGATATTGCTAGTTATATTAATTAAAAAAAATAGAGAAAGATATTAGTGTTAAGACTTAACAGTACACAATACATAGCTGTTAATAGAATTAAAACTTTGAGTATTTTTCCGCTAAAATAATTATTTAAATACTAAATTGCACTAATAATATAACTTAACTGCATAGGTTTGATCCTCATTGTTTATTTTCAATGTTATTTTATTTCTTTTTTGGATACGAGTCTTGTATTCTTATTATGCATAGGATTGCATGTTTGTGAATTTATGTCTCATATTCTCAAGTGCTGGTTATATTTTAGTAGCAAAAAAGGGTTACGAGTACAACCAGAGCGGCATGCGTTTTCCGGTTCCACTGTTACCACGCGGCTATGGTACTAGACCGTCCGATCTCACGGCACAGCCAGCATACCCTTGTCAAGAGCATTTTCAATTTTCTATTTGTTCTTAAACAAGATCAAATGCCGTTTCCGTCAAACAATTGGCGCCCATTTTTTTTTCCTCTGCGTACGCGGCCACTCTGTGACTGATTTTCGCGGTGACAACTGAGATAGCATTGCACCTGAAGAGCTTTTTGCATCAAAATAAAACTTTTGGGGCAAATTAGTATTGCATTATCAAGAAGCTTCCTCGTTTCAATTATGAGGAACAAAGATTTATTGGTGAAGTTTGACATAGAGAGAGACAGAGAGCGAGAATAAGGTCATTGAGGTTCATGATGAACAAACCTACAACCACAAAGGCTCACAATTTCTATGTATACACTAACGATCTACACAACCTATAGAGCAAAATGTAAACGACAACAAAACCGAAATCCTGAACTTTACTTTACGGACGCTTTTTACTGTCCGAATGTATTATCTTTTAGCACCGACGATGTGCTCGTTTGTATCCCGGGGAAACTTGAAATAATCTGCATCATCCTCGGTTGACTTCTTCGGGTTTACCCCTTGCTTACTTGGACTTTGACCTCCCTAACGCATCATTGACAAGAGATACCAATATCATTTTAATTTCCGATAAGTCCCGCAACAAAAAGTTAAGAATTGCAACTCGTGAAATAACCATCTACGTTTTTCGTCTCTTGTTAGTATTTGACGTATGTATGTTATGAAACGTCGGGCAGACTTACAGAAGGTTTTTGAGCGATCAATCGGCGATTTGACGGAGCTCGTGCCACCGACGAAGCGGCAGCTGCGGCCGCCACCCGTATTCTGAAATGATCCGTGATTTTATGATAATTAGAGCTAATTGATGAGACTATTAATAATATTTCAAAAATAAGGGGAAATAAGTAATAACCCTATATTTTACCTTTTGTGTACATCTATATATACGTCTGTCTCGTCTACAATTTCCTCCTGCATTTGATGAGAAAATCATAGAGGAAATGTCACATATATATATCACACAAAAAATAAATAAAAATAAACAGGGTGGACCGGGGATATAAATTCTGGAGGGTGGGCTAAGCATTGTGGGAGGAGCAGAGTAAGCACAACTAACAGTAAAAATGAAAAATATAAAATTTAATGGTAAAAATTGAAAAAATTACAACCTTCTTAGTCTATATAAGCCACTGCAAATTACCCCCCAATCTGGACCGGAACTAAGCAAATTACACGCTGATTTCAATTTTTTGCTCAAACCCCCTTGATGTCTTCTTTTGGTTCATATTTACCCTTCTCCGTTTAGTTACATTAACTTTTAACAGAATCAACATCACACTTTGATTTCAATTTTTTTTAAACCCCCATAATCTCTTTTTCGGTTCATATTTACCCCTTCGTTTACTTAAATTTGACAGAATCAACATCATATTTCTTTTCTTTTTTCCTAATTCATAATCATTTCACCAGCGTCTCTATTGGGGGTAATACCTGTAAAAGCTCTTCGAAAACGTCCTCTAGGGTTATGATTCCAATGACTTCGCTGTCTTCGATATCCTCGGAAATACCATTGCTTATAAACCCATTTTGTTGAGTGGTTGGTTTGCTCGTCAAAGGCCCCGAACCTCTCTCGATGTCAATAACTATGTTTCTTGATGTATCATGTTGCTGGTTTAGCAAGGGAGTTATTATTTGGGCCTTCTCGTCGGTGATTGTCTCTTCTTCGAATCTGTCTTCCTCAAAGTAAGGATAAGCGGTCTTTCTCTTTCCTTTGACTTTTACCACAGCTGCCATATGGCTGCTTCCTTTTTGAAACTCGTTAAGAATATCATACAATGGCATATCTGCTGGGACCCTGGAATTTATATGCATTAGAGAAAATAAAAATAAAAAAATCAAGCGTCAATGCATCAAATGGCTTAAACCAAGTGTTTTTGGCACAAATACCTCTAAAGTTAATTATTTGCTCAAATCATCTGCAACATGTTTTTGTTCACAAGTTCTTCCTTTATTTTTTTTACTTTTGAAATAATTTTTAAGGTGTACTAACGGACTGTCTTAGGAAAACAGCTTCTTCACACAGTGACCATTCTGTTTTAAAGGTAGCAGAGAAAGTAAGGAAGGACAGTAGCGCAACAAACTATCCGAACGAGGAATGATCTGAGCAAAAAAAATAAGATTAGGGGGTATTTGTGTAAAATAATTATAGCTGGAGAAGATCACGAAAATCCTAGCGAAATGTGAGCACCTGGGAATTCTCCGTATGGAAACAGAACTTATGGGTGTCTCTGTTTCTGCACGCACGGTGAGGAGATTTTTCACCTATAATAAAGAACAGAAATCTCATGATGTTGAAAATATAGCTTAAATATCTTGAATTGTTTATTTTTATTTCCTAATTGACTATTGTCATGTTTATACTTAGTTGAGTCTCATGTAATGTAGACTTCGTCTACTATTAGGTCCATAGTTAGTAGTCTTAAGTGTTTAATAAGATTTTTTTATGATTAATGAAATAACAGAAAACAATTCCCAAAAAAATAATGAAATGAACATTCTGAGATTGTATTTAGGAAGTTGAACCAACCAGCAGAAGCCCGATTATGTTCTTTGGATTTCCAGAATAGACGGGAATACGACTGTGGCCTCGTGCAAGAATTTTTCCGATTGCTTCCCTGCATTATGAGGCAAGGTACATGTAAAATGAACTCCGTAACTTCGGAAAACAGATGGCGACGGGATTGATTCCTATGCTGAACTGACCAGTCTAATTTAGAGCAAACATCCAAAGAAAATGTTGATTCGATCGGTGTCATAGCCTCCTCAGCAGTCTGCACATCCAAGGACGCTTCAGGCATTTGACCATTTTATTAAGCCATGAAAATGCAACAAGCAAAAACTGATTTCAAGTTGCAGACAGAGCTTATGAGTAAATATGCGTTCAAAATATAGAAATATCTAAAACTAAACCATTGGGGTAGTCTCCGGGTCGATAATGCCATGGCCTCATGGTTACTAATCAGGTGGAAAAAAAAAATACCCGTATACCATGGAAGGACGTGATAATTAATTGATAAGTTGCTATAGAAAGTAAGGCAAAGACAGATTCCTTGCTTCAGCGGAGGTACCTTTAATGTCAAATCCAGAGCTCCACTAATAATTGTTGTCTCATCGTGTGTAAGTTCACCTCCTTTACCAGCCTAAAAAAATGACCAGAAAATTAGCAGACAAGAACCGCGCGTTTATAGATATTTCAATCAAGATTCTTACATCTTGGCTGTGAATGGAGACTAAGGCTTTCAACTGAGCTCGTCGAAATAATACCTCGTTATGCCCAAGTACAGCATCTAAAACCTGCCCATACGGGTATCAGGAATAAACTCGTGACTTAAGATCTCAGGAAATTAGAAACGCAAGTACGGGTATCGCATTGGTAGAACGACAGAATCACAAAATTGTGGAAGCTGAAAACTCGACCTCGTTAATTAACTTTACATAAAAATATGCAATTCTGGTGCCGTTTCTATTCATCTTTTGACACACTGGGGATTGGCACTAAAATTAGTAGATAAAATTATGACTCACTGATGAAGTACATACCTTGCCGATCGGGTAGGCAATTGGATAACAGATGATCATCAAAATACGCACAAGCCAAACGAAATTTGCACCAACAGCCAACCCATATCTTGAGCATATAGCTTGCGGAATTATCTGAACCAATCCAGAAAACATCAGTTAATCCCTCTCAAGGCCAACTTATGTTCCCATAAATTACAAGAAACTGGAAAAGGCAACAAATTTACCTCTCCAAAAGCTAGGACGAAGGTCACGGAAAGCAAAACCGCAACAAATGGATGAAATATTTTATCGAGATATATAGGAAGCGCCTGCAAGCAAAAGAAAATAAGCGGAAAGATTAAAGATATGCAACATGAGATGACCGAGAGTTGTCGAATTGAAAAACAACATAAAAACACCAAGTTATTATTCGGAACTTTATTTTTCTGTCATATTTCTATATACAGAATTATATTTAAAAGCATCAATGCCCCCAAAAAACAAAGAGTACAATGGTTCCTCCCTTAAACAGTATGAGTACAAATGTCACAACCATGTTGTAGAAGGAATACTAGCTTCTGTTCATTCATGTTCATCCACTACTCCATCACTTTAAAGAGACAAAAATGACCACAAGATTATCACAATTCAAGTCCTCTTCTTAAGGGAAGAATATAACCACGAAAGCTTTTGCCTCAAAAGATACCAAAAGCGCAATTCAAAACCCGAAACACAATCCACAAGCCCAAACAGAAATTTCCGAAATTCGACAACCAATACCTCCATAGCACAAGCATTGCAGAGAAGTAGAGTAACCAGAAGCTGGTGCTGCTTCTGAACAACCGGAAATATAATACCTGCGCAAACACAGAGATAGATACATATAATCTCAACTAAGTCGCCATTAAAGCTCAACTGAGCTCAAATTACGCCGATCCCCTCAACTAATCTCAGAAATGGCGGCGAAGACGATCAATCAACATTTCCATTACTGTGTATTGAGTGACTGACTGACCGGCTTGCTTTTTCTCGGCGGCGGAGCCACTGCGCTGGAGAATCTCGAGCTCGACGAGGTTGAGCGACATGAGGCCGAGCGTGAGGCCCGACATGATACCGGCGAAGAGGACGAGCGCGCACGAGACGCCGACGAAGACGAACCACCACGGGTTGCCGAATTCGATGTCCTCGGCCTCGAACACGAGGTCCCTCGCCGAAGCCGACGCCATCATCGTCCGAGCTAGGGTTAAGGCATTCAGCAACACCACCATTGTAGAGGAGTACGAAGCTTTTCTTCTCTCTCTCTCTCTAGAATTTGCAGAGAAAGCGAAGGAAAACAGACTTTGAGTTTCAGAGTAGAGAGAGAAAGTGTTAGGACTGTTAGTATCGATTAACGCAAAATGTTTTTGTTGACTTTCGAGCAATCTCTGACCGTTGATTTTTCATCTGGAAGAACCAGGATCGTTCGATGAGAAATACACGGAGTGGGATTTTCCGTTACGCTAGGATCGGATGCAGCAGATTATTTTATTTTATTTTTGTATTTGGCGATGGCTAAGTATATTAAAGGCGAAAGAGAGTTACTAATTAGTAATTAGGAGCGTTAATGACTTTAAGACACTACGAGCTAATGCAAGTCTTTTTCAAGTCCTTATTTTATGTCTTCGTACGTTTAGTATTATTAATAGTAATTAAAGTAATGCCCCTGAATTTTGTATCAAGGTGAAGTCTCTTAACTTACCGTTGCTTATAATTCTTAGAATCTGTTGTATAGTTTTCAACGAGGTTCAAAATGTCGTTTTTGCCGATAAACGGTTGTCATTTTTGAGAATTATAGATGGATTTTCGAAGATTATCGATGAAAAACTACTAAAACTGTAGCTTATCGTTACCGACACTTATTGAGGATTATCGATAAAAAACTGCAAAAATATATTTAAGAATATATTTAGTAAGTTTACATATGTAAATAAAACATAGTTTCACTCTCACATATGTAAATACTCAAACAAATGTAAATAAAATCATGTCATGCTCAAACATAAGAAAATAAAAACAAGATCAAATACTACATAATTTGATAATACACATAATTAACTATTTAACTTTGAGCAAATAGAACTGAATGAAAAATACACATTGTCTTTGGATTTGGAAAGTCCCACATGGAACGATTACAAAGAAAACAATAACAATACTAGTATGTAAATAGCGATCTCCATGTCCAAATCCAAGCAACTCAACATACATATCTAGGCATTTAGACTAAGATGACATGTGTATCTATTTTGATATTGTGTTAGTAGCCCACACGAAGTTAACTTTTTTCTCGAAAAGTACTCTTTTTTTTTTTTTTTTTTTGCATTAAAGGTACTTTTGGTAAGATAAAAAAATTGGACGATGTTGAATCTTAACTCATGACCATCTTATTGCTCCTGCTCAAAAATTTTGTTTCTGGTTACTTCATCGATGCCTTTGACCATAATATAAGAACAATACATATTATACGATTTAATGAATCATTAACAAAATATAGATCCTAACCCTTAACCCTAAACCAAAACCCTAACCAACCATAAACCCTAGCTCGACCCTTGCTATAGAAACCCTACCCCTAACCTTACTGACTAACTAACCTGATCATTAAATGACTCAAAGGTGATCCTCACTGGTTCGCACGATGCTATGAATCTAACTGAATTACCTCATGGCGATCGATCTGCATAAGTCGAGGGCGTTAAAGCCATGGCCTTCCACGAGCTCAAGTGATGTCTTCTGCAACCTCCCATCGGCCCGATTCTCACTTAAGAATAGGATTAGTTTTGTACAACTGCATTTAAGGCTGTGTTTTTATTTTTATTTTTTAAGATTAAGAAGTCTAAATTCCCGATTTGAAAATCAAAACCTGAACAAAATATGAAATTCCCGATTGATATGATAGTCAATATTGATCTCGCAATTTATAAGATAGTCAATTAATCTCATTATTATATATCTCTTATTCATTGTATTTCCTTTGACGTAAATTTGTATATAAATATCTCTCCCTGTAATTGTATGTGATAATGAAAAATATTCTCTTACTCTTAAAAATCATTTAGCAATACGTCAATCCTTTCATAAAATAGCACATTCACGCCAAAATAAAAATAACACTTCAGTTTTTTAATTACGATACTGTCTATATTTTTGAAAAATAAAACATTGCAATATATGAATTTCTCGAATATATTATTAATTAATTAATATAATAAATTATAAAATTATTCAAAATCAATCCCCAATAGTCAAATTTCGACCCCTCAATTCTTTTACCTTTTGTGAGGAATTTTGTAATCACTATGTTAAACTTTTTCACGCTCTTAGTTATAAATTTTGGTTTCGCTACTGGACTAGACCAATGTTCAAAGTTGGGGCCTTACGTGTTATTTTATTATCAATTTCCATTTGTTTATAACTTTATATTTAGCTTAAACCACGACGTTGCCTTTTAATATATCATTCATATTCATTGTCCAAGAGTACGTGTCATGAGATATAGTATTTCATGCAAAGCTGACTAAGGTGGTGCAATTCTTGTCGTTTTCGAACAAAGATGTGTTCATAGTTTGGATATAATACTAGGGTTTGCATGGGTCACAAATAGTATTTAATATTTATTTTACAAGCATGAAACTCGTAAGGAATTTTATAAGAAAAATTAGCTTCATAATCAATTAGATGGTTGTTAATAAATGCTCAGAAAAGTGAGGGACAAAAAGGCCACGATCTTTTAGGAATTAGGCCCACAAGATTTCAAAACGCTTGATTGATTTATTTATTTATTTATTTATTTCCAACATACAATATTGTATGTTTTATTTGCCATTTATTTATTTAGAATAAAAGGATATAATGTTATACAAAATATCAAATGTGGCAAATCTCCCAAAGTCATACGTCTTTCCTCGTTTTTTCTTAGCGTGTTTGGGAAAAAAAGTGGTCAAATTTATATTTCATTTTTAGTAAATATTGTATGATAAATGACATCTCGTATGTCGATTGAATTAATATTATTATATAAATAATTATTTAACAATACATAAATTATAAGAAATTGCAAGTTGATGACAATGACCGATTATAGTTATTTGATAGTTGGGAGGATAAAAATAATGTATAATTAAATTAAATTACAAAGACATTGATATATAAGTAGCTTATTCAATAGACAAAATCCAAAATATAGATTGAAATTAAGCATATGTCAAATTTCTCAATTATGGTTGGGGAGCGGTTGACGCGCACTAGTAAAAATTCTTTGCAACAGAAGTTTCTGTTGCGAAAATGCTAAAATCAGTTGCAAAGTTATTTTTGCAACAGAAAACTCTGTCACGGCACTTGTCGCTAGGTGCTTGTCGCGAGTTTTGTTTTTCAGCAAGACACTTAGTTGCAATGTTATCTTTGCAACAGATTTTTTTTGCAACAGATTTTTATCTTTCCAACAACTTTTCTGTTGCAAGTAGATCTTTGCAACAACATTCTTTGCAACAAATTTTCTCTGGAACAAATGTTTCAGTTGCAAAGTCATAACTCGCCACAGCAAATTGTGTTGCAAATAAAACTCGCGACTGAATTCATAGTCGCAATTAAATCAATCGCAAACATTTTAATTTATGAAATTAATTAATTGCTACAATTATTCAATAAATCAATTAATATATAACGTAGACATTCATTTAAATATATAACCGACCTTAATAATAATAGATAAGTATTTCAAAATACAAGCCGTACATGTAATAATGTTGTTAAGTTTTTAAAAAATAAAATCCTAAGTTATTTAAAACTTAGTCCCTAACGCTAAGCCATAGTATCACTATATATCGCCAAGTGTGGTACTCGCCAAGAGCGGCCAATGCAGCAGCTTCTCCAACAACGTCTACACGGTGGAGTCAAATGTGATTGAGATCGGCTGTTTCGAACAACAAATCATGTGACGGTGGATTAGAATCTTTTAATAAGTTGTCGTATATAGTACATTGAGAACTTAATAAATAAATAAATAAATAAAAAAGTAAAGCACCTCTTCCTAAGAGAAATCAAAGTGTTCTGTGTTTACTAATCCGGTAAATAAGTGTTCTCTGTTTACTATTCTTTACCAAACCAAATTTAGAAATTATGGCTGACTTTGCTCTAAAAAAATGTCTGAAACTCTGAATCATTACCTGATATTCTACTGAAAAGACTATTACATGAGATTCGTAAGGGCAGAAGATCCTCCTCTGATGATAATTGGAGCTTCACATAGACAAAGCCGAGAATCTGAAATGGTGAAATCATAGAGACTAAGGAAAAAATTCAATGTTCATGAGAATTTAATTGTACATGAATCAGAAGCAAACGTTATCACACTTGATCAAACCACAATCGATAAAACCCTTATAATCTAAAAGCCATATATCAACCAATAGAAACCTAAAAAATCAACACACAACAATATGTACAGTAAGAACTTAACAACTCTCAAATCAATAATCGGCAACATATACCTGGCTGAGAAGCACCGTTCTGGAGTTCCGTGGGCCGAGAAGACGAAGAACAAATTCGGATTTAACTCCAATGACAAAGCCGTCCACACCCCGATAATGAATCTCTAACAATGAGGGTAACCAAAAAACTAAAGCTGCCAAGGTTGGAAGAACATCTCCAAACCATTTACTCGATTCCTCCTCCGATATTGACTACATTATGCAAAACCCGAAATTCTCAATTAGCAGTGCATCGCAAGAAAACACTAATTTACCGGTTTAATTCTTAATCTGGTTATTAACTTCTCAAATACAAGGACATCCGAAGTTCTCACAGATCCAAACATTCACATGAAAAACCATAAGATTAGTTATTTTAATGGATTGCTCTCGTGTTCAACTATGATTACTCGGTTTAAGAGATTAATTTGCCGCTCACCGGTAATCGTCATAGGATTGGTTTTCCAGATTCTCATGAAAATAAAGGATATTCAGTCACAAATATACTAAAAATCCATCATTTTGGAGGACGAATTAGTAAAAACAATGAGGTATTTTACTGTGATTACTAAATAAATGATAAAGTCGAGAAAACAACTAAATCTCTTGTCTCTCGTTGTTTTTTTCCGACTCATCACCTTCGATTTTCAGCTCGATTTTGATAGCTCTAGAAAATGGAGTGAAGAAATACCTGATTGACGAAAGAAGCAAGTGTGTTAGGCCGAATAATGGTTTAGGGCTGGGTTCGTCGAATGACTGGGTTCTTCGAAGGCAAGCTCGTCGGAGGGAAGGGGTCGTCGAAAGCAAGCTCCGAGAAGGCCAGGGCTTGTCGAATGGCAAGCTCAAAAGAATTCAACCCTGAGGGAATTTCACAGGTAAATACAATACAACTGAGGAGGATGGAAGAGTTTCCTGAGAAAAAAAAGGAAAGAAGCCAGAAAATTACCAGATACGAGAGCGTTGCTCTGCCGAAAGGCTGGGTTTGTCGAAGGCAAGCTCCGCCAAAAGGGCTGGGTTCGTCGAAGGCAAACTCCGCCGAAGAACTGGGTTCGTCGAAGGGAAGCTCAAAGAATGGTTGATTTGTCGATGAAGGAGGGTTCACGAATGGGTTTGACGAAGCAGTGAGGGTTTTGAAAGAGTACATTTCGTTTTAAAATGAAAGATAAAATTAAGTATAATAAATTTTAGCAAGTGAGAAAGCAGAAGCAAATTAACTTTTCCAATTAATTAGAGATTTGGCGCAATTTTTCCCCAAAATTTGATAAAAAAAAGTGGCTCCAACATCTTTGCAATTGGAACCAAATATTTGCGATAATTATTTCAGTCGCAAACATATTTTAGCGACTGACTTTATTATTGCAAAACGAATTTCCGCGACTGAATATTAGTTGCAAAGGTTTCCCGGAAAAAATTTGAAGCCAAATATTCTTGACAATAAATTCTGTTGCAAAAACAATTCTGCAACTGATTATTTAATTGTTAAATTATTTTAGCTATAATTTTATCTATAAATAAGTTTTCACGCAAATTTGAAAAAAATTGCAACAGAATTATTTTTGCAACCAAGTAATATGTTGCAATGTTTCTTGCAATTAAATTTGTTGTTGCTAAGTTAATCTTTTAGCAACTAATTTTCTATTGCGAAAAAAGTTTGTCGCAAAGTTGTCTTTTTTTACTAGTGGCGGTTGTTGGTTTTTTCGATAATTTTTCTCAATCCAAGGCGAAAATCACGGGATATTCATCGAAACTAATGATCTAGATTATCAACGAGAATCAAAATAGTTCGGTTCCGATACGTTACCAAACTTTTGGTAGTTTTGCCAACTAGTAATTTTTTGACGAATTTCTCCTCGAGCTTTGTGCCATCGACTGCTGCGTTTTACCTGATCAAAGCTCCACAAGTGTCGAGCCTCTATCTCGTTCACCACGTCGCTAAGGGAACGTCTGTTAGACCGGAAATTGCCTCGTCGGACTGCTAGGTCTTCCTCGGCGATTGGATGATGACTCAATCGAGGCACGGGGAGGAGGTCGAACTCGGCTAGGCTAGGGCTACTGAATTTTGAATTCTCTATGAGGCAATTACGGTTGGATTATGATTTATGAGCTAAAAGTGTGGGTATTTATAACCCACGGCTCGTTAATGGGCTTTGGCCCATTAGGTCATTATTAATTGATTGCAATAATCAATTAATCGACTCATAGATAAACTACGGGCCCACACGGGTCCGGTACCTAATTAATGTAGTCGGGTCGGACTCAAAGCCCAATGGGTCTAAATCCCGATTCGGGCATTTCCTACTGTGGTTGCCCACCTTAACAGGCGTAAACTGTATGACCTTAGTTTGAACTTGTTTCATGTATATATGTCGTATGACTTCTGATCTCAAGTAATAGAAACTTTTATTTTATCATGCGGATTGAAGAAAACTGGAATTAAGATCCCATGTTATTCATTTTGAAGCTTTTAAATAGAGTCGGATTCTCCCTCCCTCATCGGCGGGTCGTGGTTTGATGGACCTCAAGATCGTCTCTCGAAGTGCCATGTAGTCGGCTGAATAGCTTCATTTGACTTCAATGCAACGTTAGATTCCTCATAGTTGTTTGTTGTTGGAATGGTGAAAAATAACTTCATTTGACTTCAATGTAAGGTTAGATTCCTTATACTGTTCAATTGTCGTTAGAAATGTGAAGATCCTGGCCCCGGGCTGGCAAACTCATTCAATTAGACTCAGTTCATATACCACTTGATGTGGATATTTGGTGAATTGGACCACCCATTAATGAATGGGAAGCCTATTGCAATGTAATCTATATTCATTTATAAATAAAAGAACAGTTTTTCAACATTGAAGTTGCATGATTCAGAGGAAAAGATTTGAGAATACTGATTTGCCAAAGATTCAAATTTTAAAATTTTAACTGTACTATTTGGCACTTGGCACTATATTACATGACTTTTTAAGTGCATAATTTATGATAAATTAATGTTTATGACATATGAATATCATTTACATTACATATACATATTCCAATATACGTTTGTTTTTCTCTCCTTCATTTTGTTCCTTTCATATCTTTTCTCTTGCGAGTCGAGCCCCGTTTCTCTTTCTCTCCTCACTTCGTCTCTCTCTTCGAAAATTTCCGGTGAAGCCAATCCACCTCCCACACATATCTTCGCTCCATTTCTCTTTAATCGTGGCAATTCTCTGGCGACCGTGCAAGCCAAGCCGCACAAATTCCTCTAACGCACTTGCTTAGTAGATAATCATCGAAGATTAAATCCATATTCAATCATTTGTTGGAATTTAGTCCTCTATTAGTTTTTGGGTTTCCAGTGATGCCTTTTTTATTTACCGGTTTCCAGGGATGTTTATATAATTTTTGGTCCAATATTTTTCAAAATTTTGTTTCCATTTGCCTTAAAACCTTGAATTTGGGCATTTTTTTGCTTATGTTTATTTTTCAGAGCTTTTTTGTTCAGTTAACCTTGTGTCAATTCTCTACATAGATTCTTATTTTTAAGAATTTTGTTTTCATTTGCATTTGTCGTTAGCCTACTCAGGGGCGGAAGCACTCTTAGGGTGGGGGTGGTTCAAACCACTCCCTCCAATTTTTTTTTTAGTATAATAATACTTTATTTTTAATTTATTTTTAATTTTTTTTAGTGTAAATTCATACAAAATTTTAGTTAAACCCCCCCTAATTTTCACCAAAATTTAAATAAACCCTCTTAAGTTAATTTTTTTACAAAAAAAATTATATCTAACCCCCAGTACATAATTCCTGGTTCCGCCACTGAGCCTACTATCAATTCTTCAATGGGATTCTTATTTCCCCGGTCTCTTACTTTATTATTTTATATTCTTGATACCCAAGTTTTGTTGATTCTTAAGGGATTTACTACTTCTGCATCCCTTTACGTTAATTCGGGGTTGAGATTCTTACTTTCCAAGATTTTGTTTCCATTTCTATTTATGTGCAAAATATTTTACTGCTCTCTTTTTTTATCTCTTCACTAAATGCATATTTTTACAATCTCTTTTGGAGATTCTGTGCAACTTTCTGTTTTCAATTACTGATGTAAATGGATACAATTTTGATGCACGCTTTTTCCTTCGCAAGGGTCTCTCTCTCACTTTTTAAGACTATCTTAACTATTTTTTTACTATACATGATCAGGTGCATGTTTTTATCCCTTTAATTTCATTTTCTTTGTTTCTAACCTCGAATATTTGTTCAGTGGTTTTCTTAATTTGTTCTGGAATATTTGCAAGAGTTGAATTC
The DNA here is from genome assembly GCA_954871525.1 of Parietaria judaica. Lineage (NCBI taxonomy): Eukaryota > Viridiplantae > Streptophyta > Magnoliopsida > Rosales > Urticaceae > Parietaria > Parietaria judaica. The sequence goes on along the minus strand of OX940860.1, from coordinate 56,793,613 downwards.
TAATACTTCATTCTACTAATATGTCCCGTCGTTTAAGATATAGATCCATTGGTTTATTGGTGCCTTTTGTTATAGTTTTAATCCTTTTTTATTTTCTTTGAATGTTATATTTTCTTCGCAGGTACAACGAATGTTCTAGTTGAGAATAGTTGTTTGCTCAAGAATTTTACTTTTAAGGTTCGTTTGTTAGTTTTATTTGTAATTCCTTTTTTAAGGTCGCGTCGTTTGTCCATTGTCTTAGTCACCTCACTGTATCGTGCATCCGATTTTTCACATTATGTACTCTATTTCGCCACCTTTATGCTTAAAATAATATATGTGCAATTTTTTACTGTAATATTTTTTCACCTTGAGTGAAAAAGTTGATTTTTAGCATTGTTTCTACTTTTTTATTTTATTTTTTCAGGGTTTTCCTCAATTTTCTAGCCTACCATGAATTCTTCTGTGAGATTCTTATTTCCATTTTTTTTTTCTTTAGAGTCTATTTTCATAGATTCATTTTATCGGTTAGTCTCTTAACTTTTCGGTCAATCTTTTGTTATCGGCAAATTTTATTTCTCTCTAGTGGCTAAGATGGGTATCTGCATGCAATCGAGACTCACACGCAATGGGAAAAGGTTGGGACGAAGCATTTTGACTTTCGGACGTTCTCCGATAGTGGTATATCTCCCTGCTCACCAAATTACAAGCTTTCAGCGCTACAATTGAATTTGGGCTGCTTGCAATTACACGTTTTGGGCATTTTTACTGCTCTAATGTTTTCCTCATAGTTTATTAATGTATTTGTCTTTTAATATTTTACTGCTTTGTTTATTAACTCTTAACTATATGCATTGCTTAGCAAAGCCTCTTACGTGGTTTTGCGCAAGTTTTCTTTACTTAATCATTGATATCAGATCGAGAAAGGGTTGCTATTTTTTTGGTTTTCTTATGTTTACTTTTTTATATTTGGGACGTATGGTTATCTCCTTCTAATATCTGGGAGTGTTAACTCTATTTAATTGAACTGAATTTTTAAAGTAAGTAAAAGGGGAATGTTTTTAAATATTGAAGATTTAACTTAAAAAATCTATTATAAGAGTAAAGTGATGTATTATCTTCTGCAATAGGATTTAATGTTAAAAAAAAAACTTTATCAATTGCCTTCAATGTGGGCAAACCCTAACCCTAACAAATGCGAAATCGGGGTATTAAAACTACATCTATTAATTTTTTTAGTTTTGATTATTTTTTAATCTTTCTAATCTGCGTACATAAAACTTTGATCCTATGAAGTAGTGTCTAAATTCCTCCCTCACTCAACTGATCATTTTAAATCTTCTATTCTTTTGTTGTGTGTTTTATTTTACAGTAAGATTTGATCATTGCTTCAAATTTGACGTGTCCAACTCTTTAATCAATAAACGAGTAAGAAATTGATATCCTTTAAGTGTGTTGTGTGGTTATATACTAATTTATATAGAAAAAAAAGTGTTATAAACTAATCAAAATAATCAACAATGATTCTGCCATGAAATGAATATCCTTTATAGTAAACATAAAAATATTACTGTTGGTTCCCAAATCACGGATATGCAAAGAACACGAATAACACCAAAGAAATCGAACAGAAAGATTGAAGAACACGAACTTTTGGGAGAAGAAATTCTCTATTGATAATCGGAAGCAAAATACAAGAAGCTAAAACTCGAACTCTAATGGACTCAGCACTTTACAAAGTGTACAATGCTAGGTTTATATAGCCTCACATAGGCGAAAACCCTAGCTAACAGAATCGCACAAAATCGGGAAACTACCTTGAATAATCTCGTCAAATCTTTGACTCGATCTTTGATTGCTCTTCAAGCTACGCGCTTTCCTTGCTGGGTAGTTGCTGACTTTCCCTTTCTTGCTCGGACAGCTTCTCTGTCCCCGAGGTGGCCTGCTTGTCTGCCCCTGGCCGGGCTTGCCTTCTATCCGAACATTCTGCTCGTGTTCACCCGAGCTGGGCTGAACTCTTGTTCGTCCTTGGTTCTGGTCGGTACCCGGGCTGACTTCCTCTGTGTTACGGACTAAGTCAAGCTTAAGCTCACATTCTCCCTCGTAAGCTTGACTCGTTTCTACTTTCTTCACTCCGAGCAGCTCTCTCATCTCTGCGAACTTGACTCTCGTCAGAGCCTTTGTAAGAATGTCTGCCCGTTGCTCCCTTGCGTTGACGAACTCCACGATGATCTCTCGCTTCTCCACACACTCACGGATGTAGTGGAATTTTGTGTCAATGTGTTTGCTCCGTCCATGGAACACTGGATTCTCCATCAACGCAATTGCAGACTTGTTGTCCACGTAGAGAGTAACTGGTCTCTGCTCGGATCCGGTCACTTCACTTAGTAGCCCCCCTTCAACCACATATATAGCCTGACATGCTGCTGCGGTTGCCGCCATAAACTCTGATTCACATGAGGATAAAGCTATTGTCTGCTGCTTTTGAGACTGCCAGGTGATCAGGTTTCCGTTGAGGTAGAACGCAATCCCTCCGGTACTCTTCCTGTCATCGATATCACCGGCTAGATCACTGTCTGTAAAGCCGACTAGCACTTCTGCTCTGCTTCCTCTGCTGTACTGGATCCCGTAGTCTGTTGTGCCCTTCATGTATCGCAAGATGTGCTTCACCGCCTGCTGGTGTGCACTTGTGGGCTTCTCCATGTATCGACTGACTATCCCAACTGCGTGTGAAATGTCTGGTCGGGTGTGGGTGAGATACCTCAGACACCCAATCACACGTCTGTACTACGTGGGATCCACTCCTTTCCCTTCAGCATCCTTTCTGAGCTGCAGCTTTGCCTCCATTGGGTATTTGCTCGGGTTGCAATCCGCCATCTCGAACTGCATAAGGATCTTTCTTGCGTAGGCCGACTGCTTCAGCTTGATGCAGTCCTTCTTCTGTTCCACCTCGAGATCGAGATAGTACGAAAGTAATCCGAGGTCACTCATCTCGAATTCGGCCATCATCTGCTGCTTGAATCCATCTACGCCTCCTGCGTTGGATCCAGTGACGATCAGGTAGTCCACATATACTCCCACGATCAGGATATCCTGCCCGGTACTCCTGGTGTTGACTGCCTACTCCCTTAGGCACTTCGTGAATCCAAGGTTCTTCAAGCTCTTGTCGAGGCGGATGTTCCACGCTCTTAGTGCTTGTCTCAACCCGTATAGAGCCTTGGATAGTTTGTACACCTTCTGCTCCTTGCCCGTGACGCCGAACCCCTCTGGTTGCTTGACGTACACTTCTTCTTCGAGGTCACCGTTTAAGAATGCTGACTTGACATCCAGATGATGAATTTCCCAACCTCGATGAGCTGTTAAGGCTAGGATGAGTCTAATCGTGTCCAGTCTAGCTACTGGAGCAAAGACTTCCTCAAAGTCTATGCCTTTATTCTGCACGTAGCCTTTGGCTACCAGCCTTGCCTTGTGCTTAAGGAAATTCCCCTTGGTGTCCTTCTTCAGCTTATACACCCACTTCAGGCCGATGGGTTTATAACCTTTGGGTAGGTCGGTGAGCTCCCATGTCCTGTTCTTCTCAATGGACTCCATCTCCTTCTTCATTGCTTCATGCCACTCCTGCTCGGCTGATGCCTCCTGGTAGTTGGCCGGCTCTCTTCTGCGCACAATACAGAAAGTTCCTCTAGGCTCATCTCTACTTCTTCAGTCTGATCGTAGACGTCTGCCAGGGGTCGGAATCCCCTTGGGCCATCTTTAATCGAGGAATCTCCCGAGCTGGATGGGCTGATCTTGCTCGGACTTGGTGTCCGTGGTGTATCCGGATTGTTCTCTCCCGGGCTGGATTCTCTCGTACTTGGCAAGACTGTTCCCGAGCTGGGTGTTCTAGGCTGATCCTACTCGGCAACGCCCTCTTCATTTTCGACTATGAACTCTACTGAGTTCTGCTCGGGTTCTCCTTTGTCGTTGCGCCAATCCCACTTCATCTCTTCTTTGAACACAACATCTCTGCTCACTTGGAGTCTGCCGCGTCGTGGATCGTAGAGTCTGTGTGCCTTTCTTCCTTCTTCAACGCCAAGGTACACCATCTTCTGACTCCGGTCATCCACCTTCTTGAGATGTGGCCCCGTAATCTTCATATGTGCGGTGCACCCGAACACTCTCAAATGTTCTAAGTGGGGTTTCTTCCTATTCCACGCCTGGTAGGGAGTTCACTCTCCTAGTGCCTTGGTCGGCAAACGATTAAGCAGGTAGACTACATGTCTTACTGCTTCTGCCCAAAACCTGGCTGGAACTCGCATGCTCTTGAGCAAGCTCCTTGCTGTGTTCATCACAGTTCGGTTTCGTCTTTCTACCACGCCATTTTGCTGGGGCGTGTGGGGTGCAGACAGGTGACGCTAAATTCCTTCCTGGTAGCAGAATTCTCCGAACTCCTAGGAAGTGAATTCACCTCCTCGGTCTGTATGCATGACCTTTAACCTGTGCACCGAGCCATTCTCCATGATCTTCTTGAACTTCTTGAAGACCTCAAAGGCTCCGCTCTTCTTCTTAACCATATAAACCCACATCCAGCGACTGTAATCATCAACAAGTAAAAGGACTACTTGTTACCTGCCAATGTTGCTGGGGTGACTAGACCGCATAGATCTGCATGCACCAACTGTAGGGGTCTCTCTGCTCGGAATTTGGCCTTGATTGGAAACGGTATCCTCGCCTGCTTTGCGATCATGCAGCACTCACATAGTTGGTCGGGGTGTTCTATCTTGGGAACCCCGAAGGCCATCTTCTTCTCGCCCATCATCTTGAGCGCGTGAAAATTCACGTGTCCGAGCCGTGCGCGCTATAGCCAAGCCGGGTCTGCTATCGATGCCATGAGACAGACGGGCTGGCACGTCCTTAGGAGAATCTTGTAGAGTCTGTTGGGTGTCCGCTCCACCTTCATCAACAGCTCTCCTTCCTTGGTCCACATCTTCAGATAGGACCCTGATAGCACCACTGTGTTCCCGATCTTAGTCATCTGCCCTAGACTGATGATGTTGCTCTTCAACTTCGGGATGAAATACACATGGGTCATCAGATGTTGGTCGCCATTCTTGCACTCGAACAAGATTGACCCTCTGCCTCTGATCTCTACGAATGATTCGTCGCCGAATTTCATGTTGCCCGTGATTTTCTCATCGAGCTCTTCAAACTTAGTTCGGTCCCTAGTCATGTGGTTGCTAGCTCCGTTGTCGAAGTACCATACGTCGGTACTGACTTTCTGTCTACGAGGAGGCTTGCAATAACCTTATCCTCAATAAGAAAGACCTTCTCGTTGGTTTTGTCCGGACAGGTCTGCTCGGCCTCTAGGCTGATCGGTACACTGAATACTTCTGCCCGGGCCTTGGCGTCACTTTCGCCATTCTGTTCGTCCAGGTACGTTTCCTGCTCGGCAAAAAACAATGCTGGCTTGTCGTATGGGAATCTCGCTAGATTCGCCTCTTCGCCCTGGTTTCTGCACCATCACTCAGATGCAAAGTGCCCAAGCTTCTGACAACTGTAGCACTTCACTGTGCTCTTGTCTCTCCTGGTCGTGCTTTGCTCACGGGGTGCACTACTGCCGCGACCTCGCAGATCCCAACCTCGACCTCATCCACGACCTTGTCCGCGTCCTCGGACCTCTCAACCAAAGCTATTCCGACCTGAGGAATTTGAAGAAAACTCGGCTCCCCCGGTTTTCCGCTGTCTAGCCGTCCACTCTTCATGCGTGAGCAGGAGGTTCTTCTCCTCTTCTCTGTTACCGTAACCCCAAAGTCTCTCCTCGTGGACTTTGAGGCGACCAACAACCCCCTCGATCGTCATGGTCTTAAGGTCGCTGAATTGCTCTATCGATGTCACGATCTGCATGTACTTGTGAGGCACTGCTGGGAGAAACTTCTTGACGATAGTGGTCTCCTCCACCTTATCTCCCAGCGAGCGTATGCCTGTCGCAACGGACGTGAGCCGCATAGCGAATCATCAATCGATTCGCTCTCCCTCATCCTCATCACCTCGAACTCACTTTTCAAGGTCTGGACCTTTGCCTCCTTGACGCGATCTGCGCCCATGTGCATGGTCTGAAAGAGTTTTCCATGCTTCCTTCGCGGAATCCTTCTCGGCGAGCATGAGAAGAACATCTTCTGGAACTGCTTGGTAGATTGCGGCTAGAGCCATTCTTTCCTTGCGCCCTTCGACCCCGCCGTTCTCTACGGCCTCCCACACTCCCTGCGCCTGTAGATTGACCCTCATCTTCAACGCCCACACGGCGTAATTGCTCTTCGTGAGCATGGGGTAGTGGAGCGTAACTGTGCTTCTCTAGAGTCTGGTTTCTGCGCCACCAGAGCTCCTTCGATCGGTTACTCTGATGAAGACATGTTCTTCGGTTCAAGCTCTGATACCACTTGTTGGTTCCCAAATCACGGATCTACAAAGAACACGAATAACACCAAAGAAATCGAATAGAAAGATTTTAAGAACACGAATGTTTGGGAGAAGAAATTCTCTATTGATAATCAAAGGAAAAATACAAGAAGCTAAACTCTAATGGACTCAACACTTTATATAGCCTCACATAGGCGAAAACCCTAGCTAACAGAATCGCACAAAATCGGGAAACTACCCTAAATAATCTCGTCAAATCTTTGACTCGATCTTTGCTTGCTCCTCAAGCTACGCGCTTTCCTTGCTGGGTAGTTGCTGACTTTCCCTTTCCAGCTCGGACAGCTTCTCTGTCCCCGAGCTGGCCTGCTCGTCTGCCCCTGGCCGGGCTTGCCTTCTATCCGAACGTTCTGCTCGTGTTCACCCGAGCTGCGCTGAACTCTTGTTCGTCCTTGGTTTTGTCGGTACCCGGGCTGACTTCCTCTGTGTGACGGACTAAGTCAAGCTTAAGCTCACATGGACTAAACTAGTTATATAGAAAACGAAGTGCTACAAACTAAGTATTTAATAGGATTTTTTTTTCGTTTTATGGTGATCCTCAATCAATGTATTGATTATTAGGAGTTTTATTTTCTTTACGTTAGAATTAATTATTAAGAGTTATAATCATTTTTTTAATTTGTAACATAATGTTATACATATTTTTTTTTTGTGATAATTATCAAATCATAAATAAGTACATGTAAAGTTGAGGAGTTTAAATTATCAAATACATTTAAAGTTCAGGAGTCTAAAACATCAGAAACTCTATGATTGGTTATTTTTATTAATTGTATAGTTTTTCGGAAGGCTTTGCTTTGCGAGAAACTATTTTTGCTCGTAGGGGAATTTGTAGCCTTCGATTTTAAAAAGATGAATGGTGGCGTCCCCGGGAAGAACACTCTACTTAACTTTATTGTGGTGCTTCGCTAGACACCTTACTGTCTTATGCTTTACGATTGTGAGGGCGTCCCTATAGATCACCAAGCCGTGTGTGTAGGGGGCGTCCCAGAGATAACCTACCAGCCATGTTTTGCGTGTGCGGGGTCGGTGTTCGTTTGAAATAACCTCCCATGTACGTCTTCAGGTGTTTTCCTGAGAGATAACCTTCCATATTTTCTTTTTAGTAAAAGGGTTGAGCACGAGAGCCCTTCTTATAATATTTCGGGAGATACAACGCTGAAAAGTGAAAACTTGTGCATCGAGGGACACTCTTGTACAAAACCAGTGTACCTTCAAGGGTACTTATTGGAATTTGGCTTTTGCTTTCAGAATGAGGTACGGGGGCGTCCCTGGAAAACCCTATACTTACGTTTATGAAGGCGTTTCGCTAGACACCTCGCCGTCTTACACTTTACGATCGTGGGGGTTTCCCCAGAGATCACCTGCCGTGTATCTACGGGGGTGTCCCAGAGATAACCTACCAGCCATGTTTCACGTGTGCGGGGTTGGCGTTCTTTCGAAATAACCTCCCACTTACGTCTTCGGGTGTTTTCTTAGGAGATAACCTGCCATATTTTCTTTTCCGTAAAAGGAGTGAGCATGAGAGCTCTTTTTATTCATAATATTTTCGATAGATACCACGCTAAAAAGCGAAAACTTGTGCCTTGAGAGACACTCTTTTACAAAACCAGTGTACCTTCAAGGGTACTTCTTGGAATTTATGAAACTTGGAGGAAAAAAACGCGAGTTTACTTGGGGATATATAGCCGATAGTTTCCTAGCAGCCTTAGGAGGCTAGCCAGATGATGTGTTGCTATCAACAATCTCTCCCGACACATACTCCTTGAGCTGGCCATCTTGGATCAGGACCTCGATCTGTTGCTTTAGTTGCCGACAATTGGATGTCGAGTGTCCGGCCTCTTGGTGGAACTCGCAGTATTTGCTCTGGTTTCGCCTGACGCCTTCTGGCATTGACGGGGGCCGGACGAATTTTGCTCCGTGAAGCTTCAGGATTGTTGCGGGAGAGGTGTTCAGTGGCGTGGCGTCACTTCGGAATCGCTTCCCAGACTGGTCACTGTGGTCAGCCGACGTGTCCGGTCGGCGTCTCTTTCTTCGAGATTCATCGTCGTTTAGACGCCGAGTCTCTCGATCAGTTCGTCTCCGGTTGCGGAAGTATTCCTCAACCGAGATGTCATGTGCGGCTCGTGCCATCAACTCTGCCATTGAGGTCGGCCTCTTTATGACAAGAGATCGCGCAAAGCTGCTAACCGGGAGGCCGTCGATCACAGCAGTGACGTCATCGTCGTCGGTGTAGTTGTTGACCTTGTTTGATTCGCTGATGAACCTATTTAGGTAGTTTTGGAGGGATTCGTCTTCCCGTTGCTTGAGCGTCCACAGGTAAGACTTCTCCTTTCTTTGCGTCAACGAGCTTGAGAATCGAGAGACGAAACTTTCCTTTAGTTCTTTGAAGGAATCGATAGAGCCCTTCGGGAGTCGCTGATACCATTGGAAGGCTGGGCCTGCGAGGGTGAGGCAAAATGCTTGACACATCATGGAAGCAGAGCATTTTTTCAGCTGCATCGTGGTCTGATATTGGACCAAGTGGTATGTCGAGTCGTCGTTTCCGTCGTAGACGAAGCTTGGTAGGGAGCGGAGATCTCCCACAATTGCTTCCGCAAGCACGTGGTCGACGAGGGGGGATATGGTCCCTTCGAGCATGCTTCGTAGGGCTGGATTTGAGCCGTTGGGGGCGGCGAGCTCTCGTATCTTCTAATAAACTTAATATTGATACTGTTTTTATCATAGTAGTTCTACAAAGACATTTATGAACTATTACGAGTTTAGTAGAATTAGTTAGTAGTAGTTTTATTCTCTTTAAGTTAGATTTATTTATTAAGAACTATAATAGTTTTTTTTTTTAATTCGTAATAGAATGTGATTATAAACAATTATAAAAATTCTAATAACAATTAAATATAATAAACAGTTTATGGTGATAATAGCAAGAAGCTAAAACGTTGGAATACTTTAGTGTGGTCATTAATAAACAATTTATGGTAAAATATTAAGAAGCTAAAACGTTGAAATATTTTATTGTCAACAGTTTGATAATGAAAAAACTGTTACTAACATTTTATACACGTACACTATTTATTAGATTTGATAATGAATGACTTGTTTTTTTTTTCTTCATAATTGAGTGTTTTAAATATAATTTATTATCAGTTTCCAGGTCGAGCAACTTATCACCTACTGCCCATTTATGAAACCATAAATAAATACAATTTCAACAATCCTCTACTTTTGGTGTTTTGCTCTTTAATCATTCTATATTTTTATAATGTCATTGGTATCTTCACGACGTTTGACCACACAAGTTGAAAGTTGGTGTATAAAAGTTAGAGTTTCTCGATAATGAGAATCTTTAAATTTGAAGAGGAACAATGATCTTATTAGTTGGGACATGGTATTGATTGATGATGAGGTATGTTTTCTTATTGACTTTGCGTTATGTTACATTTTTAATATATTCTCAAATATAAATGTATTATTATTTAAGTTATTATATGTATTTTAACTTTAACAATTATACTGTAAAAAATAAACACATATATTTATAATTTTTTTTTTATTTTTATCAGTGTATAAATATATATATTTGTTTTAATTGGTTTAAATAAATTAATTTTTTGTAACACAAACATTATTGGATGCCTGACTGCCGTCAAAGGTGTAGAAACGGTGGAGATGGCAGGTCTTCTAAAAAGAGACTTAGAGATGATCTTGCATGAGTGCGTACTCTTGTATTATATGGATATCTAATTATAATTAATTGACTTTTAATCTTAACTAATGTTTTCTTTTATTATTTTTTTCTCAGATCTGTAACATGTAAAGTGACACTGTGGGAAAGCATGGACATAATTTTGATGTAAAAAAACAAATTGAGAACTCGCAAAGACTTCTAATAATAATTGTTACTTCTACAAAAGTTTCATCATTCCAAGGTGATATACTAATATGCTTCTATACATTTCTTGATATGATGATACGTTAATATGAAAATATTTTATACTTTTTAAATTTATAAAACAATATATGGAACACATTTATTTAAAATATTAACTATAACATATATGTTTTTTTTCTTTCTTTAAGGTTTGTCTACTTTTTATCTACAACTGGTAGCAAAATATATGTAAAATTAAGAATGATTTTGCTGATAATATGGCAAAAAGATTTTCAAAAGAGACCCATCAAGTTACGCTCCCGAAATCTTCTGCATTGACTCAAAAACTTTGGTTGTCTGAAAATAAAATGACTATCAAACAACTTCGAATGATTGATTGGAGCAACGAAACACCAGTAAGATCATACAATGAGAATATTTCTCATATATTATTTACAATGGTATCTCATATATTTTTGTAATAATTCTCATTTATTTTGTGCGTGTGTTATTGTTTTTGAAATATTTTTTTAAATGTAGGGATATTTAATGACTTTTGTGGGGGGTGATAGATACCTTCGATGGACAAAAAAATTGGTATTATATTAGATGCTTAATATGCTTGAGAAATACAAAGAGATGCAAAAAAGAAGCGAACGGAGTGTACGAATGTGGATGGAAGAATGGATGTATCGTACCAGTACCACTGTAAGTACGCAATGAGAATATTACTATGGATAAAAAAAATTAGCATTCCTTTATTTCCTAACAAAAAATAGTTCTATTATTGAAATTGTTTAAGACTAATTTATAATTAACTTTTTCATAAAATTATCAAAATAACCAACAATGATTCTACCATGCAATATTTTATACAAATGGAAAATCTCTTATAATAAGTATTAATTTTGTAGGTACAAAATTCATATTCGTGTTAAAGATGAAACATATGGAGCACCGTGTGTTCTTCTGCATCGCTGGGCTGAATTGTTGGTGGACTCTTCACCCATGAAGTTTCTTAACAAAGACGGTACAAACAACAAAGAAGTTCCTCATGAAGTCATGCAATTGTGTGGCCAAGAATTTGTGTTCAAAATCTCAATAACCAAATATAATATCGCCTACGGCTATGAAAAATTTATGGTGACCAAGTTATTTGAAACTATAGATGGAATCGGCCTCAAATTGAAGGAGGTAAAGGACAATATAAGTTTATATATAATCAAACTATTTTCAACACATAAGATTTACATGTTATAAACATAATAATTTAAACTATTTTTGCAATATAGGCAATCGCTTATTTTTAATAACTCATATGTCCGAGGGAGATGGATATCAAAAGTCAAGTTTTAGGACCAGAAGTATAAAAAGTAGGAAGATGGCGCCAGATGACGAAGATAAGGACAGTGAAGAAAAATTAAACAAAGAGATTTAGTAGTTAACGGCGGAAGTATAAAAGCGTAGAGTTACACATTTTATTTTTCAGGTGTTTCGTACTTTATCTATCATTCAACAATCTTTTAAAGTTTTTTCGGGTTTGATTTTCACTATGAATTAACATTGTTTTTAGTGCTTGGGCTTATTATGTTAATATTGATTTTGGGATTATTATGAAATCACTGCTTATCTATATTTATCTAAATCAAAGTTATATTTATCTAAATCAAAGTTATTTTTGGAGTTTTCAATATTTAATATGATTGGTTATTTTCAAGAAGAACATATATTTCTAAAGTACTGAATTTGTTTCAATTTTTGCTCAAATCAAGGTGTACACATTGATGGAAGTGGAGACAATCATGTCAAAGATAAGCAGAAACTCAAAATATGTAGACGAAATGCCACTTCCAAATCGAGAACTGTTAAGAGAATCCTTAAATAGGCTGGTCCAAGAAGAACCAGACTATTGGAGGGAATAACTAAAGGCTACTCAAGAAGAACCATTGTACTCTTTGAATCACTGTCACAAATTAGCGTACGAAGCTATTGTCAATTCTGTAGAAAATGACAAAGGAGGCTTGATATTTATTCACTGATGTGGAGGAGCAGGGAAAACATACCTTTAGAATATGATAGTTGCACGGATAAGATCATGAGGCAAGATCGTACTCCAAATTGCACTTAAGGTATAATAGCGTTGTTATTACCAAATGGTCCAACAACCCACTCAAGATTCAGAAGATCAATCAATATAACGATATAATCAACATGCGAAATACGTCAAGTGACACAACTAGCTCAATTGCTTCAATCATCGCAAAAGGCTCTCGAACATACATTGTTGACTCCGCATTAAATTCGTCGTATATGTGGCCTTTTTTCAACGTTTACGAGCTTAACGAGACCATGCTTCTACAAATGGGATATTCTATCGGAGTTGATGTTACCAATGTAGAGGGCGATTTTCACCGCCCTTTTCCAGTCACAAAGATAATCACCAAATAACAAATAAACAACAACAATCAGTGAATATCTCTGCTTTATTATATTTTCCAAAATGAGTTCGGTTTTCTTCCGTTGAATAGCTGGACAGATGAAGGATCATGAGTAATGGGCTTTCTCTATTTCCTTAGCCTTTTCTATTACAGGATCTCTCTCTATCTTTTCCGGGCCTTTTCTCTCTATTTTTCCGAACCTTTACAAATGAGGCTTCTTTTTCCTTTTATAGAGTTCACACTATATCTTCCTCGCGTCTTTCCCACCTTTTTTCTCTTTAATCATTTACTTTTCAGAGTGATTTGAGGGAAGCATGGTTTATCCCTGCTTTATGTCACTTCCGAGCAGACTGTCGTTGCGGGTAGGTGAGCCTCATTAAATGCGCATCTCGTCAGCCGTCATTTGGCCCTGCAAGCCTCGTCGCTGACGCTTCTCATCGAGTGGGTAGGTCGGCTTCATTAAATGCACATCCCGTCAATGGTCATTCGGCTCTGTGTAAATCATCATGACGAAATTCCTCGTCGGGTATGATGGGACACTCCATCGCAGTTTGCTTTTGTGTGGCTGCGTCTCCTCACGATCGAACCTCCTCGGGAATAATCCTCCTCGGGGATAATTCCCCCTCGGGGATAATATTCCCCCTCGGGGATAATTCCCCTCGGGTGAAGAACTTCCTCGCCTCCCCTCATGTCATTTATGGACAAAACGACACGAGTTGTGTTGAGGATGGATTTGACCAAATCCGACCTTAACCATTAGTCCCCCATTTTATCAAGTGTATACACTTGGTAAAATAAAGTATAACTGTTTCGGAGATCGGCCTTGGCCGATCAATTGTTGGTTTCCAGGTTGGTGATTGCTTCCTTGGCTCCTCGCGCGAGGAACACATCACTAAATTGTTGGTGAACGCATCACTAAATTGCTTCTCGAGAGATGCGTTCCTCCCGGCGGTCCGTCGGTGGTGATCGAGGATCATTGTTTCTGTACTCCCTCGCTCTTTGGCCTCCTCGGCGCCCTCGACCTATTTTGCTTCCTCAAGCGCGCTCGCCTGTATATATACATATATGTTTTATTTCGAGAATGCTTTTCTCGGCACTTTTGCCGGTTCGGGCTTGCTCGGCACCCTTAGCCGTATATATATATCATTGGCACTCTCGCCGGATCGGGCTTGCTCGGCACCCTTAGCCGTATATATATATCCTTGGCACTCTCGCCGGATCGGGCTTGCTCGGCACCCTTAGCCGTATATATATATATTTTTATTTATATAATTTTCTCGGCACTCTCGCCGATGCGTACGTATACATATATATATTACCTTCTCCTTGAGTCTGAGACAAAGAAAGAAAAGGTCATGCATAACAGAAAACTCCAGATTAGTTCAACAAAAGTCAGTTCAACAAAAATCACGGCTATGCAAAAATAGCCCCGAACAAGAAAGGGTCAGGACTTCCCCAAATGGTAAAAGGAAAAGATGTAGAACGTTAGACCGCTGAGCCTGAAAAGAGAGAAAAGCGGAGAGACGAAGCTACTGATAGAACTTTTTTAAGTGTTTCACGTTCCAACTCCGTATTACTCTCGCTCCCTCTGTATTCTTGAGCTCGTAGACTCCCAGCTTGACGACGTTGGTAACTGTGTAAGGGCCTTCCCAGGTCTGTCCTAGCTTTCCAGCATTTTCCTCGGCGGTGTTCTGGAAGACTCGTCGGAGGACCATCTCTACGACTCTGAACCTCCTCGAGCGCACTTTCTTGTTGTAGAAACGTGCGATCGTGTTCTGATAGTTGGCAATGTGCGCGCTTGCTTGCTCGCGCCTCTCGTCGATGTGGTCGAGCTGATGGAGGAGATTCTGTTCGTTGTCCTCCTCGCTGTTGGGGCTAGAGTCCGACGAAGGCTCGGGATGTCGACCTCTGCTGGGATCATAACCTCCACTCCGAAGGCCAAGGCGAAGGGCGTCTCGCCGGTTGCGGAATGAGGGGTGGTCCGATAAGCCCATAGAACTCTTGGCAGCTCGTCCGCCCACAATCCTTTCTTTTCGCCGAGCCTCCTCTTGATGTTGTCAACGATGGTTCGGTTAACCGCCTCGACCTTCCCGTTGCCTTGGGGGTACCGTGGTGTTGACGTGTTGAGCTTTATCCTCCATCGTCTGCAGAAATCTCCGAACCTTTTTGAGATGAACTGAGATCCGTTATCGGCGATTATCTCCCTAGGCAGTCCGAAGCGAGTAATCACGTTCTTCCAAACGTAACTTTCGACATCGGAATCCTTGATACTGGTTTTTAAAACTGCTCCAAAAACTTTTAATGCCAAAACGAACCCAGTTTATAGTAATACCACCCTACTAAAGGTCTAGCCACTCAAATTTCATCAAGAACGCATCGTATTTGCTTTCGTAAGAAAACCAATTTTTAACACTTTTCAGTAATGATTTTCACCCGTTAACAACTTGATATAGAAACTACGAGATAGTGCTTCGCTATTTAGGGATAAAAATAAGTAAATGTTATACATTTACACATTATGAAGCATTTTGAAGTTCATGTTTTGTTTAAAATATCGTTCAATTAGGGTTTTTTCGCGTAAAATGGGAAAAAGACTCAGTTTTTTTTGGGCCACGTATTAATTGTTGAAACTGGGTTTGGAAAGAGCTCAAAAAACTTTTAAAGACAACAATAACCCAATTTATAGTAAAACCACCCTAATGAAGGTCTAGCAACTCAAATTTCATCAAGAACGCATCGTATTTGCTTTCGTAAGAAAACAATTTTTAAACTTTTTGGTAATGATTTTCACCCGTTAACTGCTTGATATAGAAACTACGAGACAGTGCTTCGCTATTTAGGGATTAAAATAAGTAAATGTGATACAATAACACATTATGAAGCATTTTGAAGTTCATATTTTGTTTAAAATATCGTTCAATTGGGGTTTTTTCAAGTTAAATTGGAAAAAGACTAGGTTTCTTTTGGAACACGCAGTAATTGTTGAAACTGGTTTTTAAAACAGCTCCAAAAACTTTGAATGCCAAAACGAACCCAGTTTATAGTAATACCACCCTAATGAAGGTCTAGCAACTCAAAATTTCATCAGGAACGCATCGTATTTGCTTTCGAAAGAAAACCAATTTTTAACACTTTTCGGTAATGATTTTCACCCGTTAACCGCTTGATATAGAAACTACGAGATAGGGCTTTTCTATTTAGGGAATAAAATAAGTAAATGTGATACAATTACACATTATGAAGCATTTTGAAGTTCATATTTTGTTTAAAATATCGTTCAATTAGGGTTTTTTCACGTTAAATTGGAAAAAGACTCTTTTTTTTTTACCACGCATTGATTGTTGAAACTGGTTTTTAAAACAGCTCCAAAAACTTTTAATGCCAAAACGAACCCAGTTTATAGTAATACCACCCTACTTAAGGTCTAGCCACTCAAATTTCATCAAGAACGCATCGTATTTGCTTTCGTAAGAAAACCAATTTTTAACACTTTTCAGTAATGATTTTCACCCGTTAACAACTTGATATAGAAACTACGAGATAGTGCTTCGCTATTTAGGGATAAAAATAAGTAAATGTTATAAAATAACACATTATGAAGCATTTTGAAGTTCATATTTTGTTTAAAATATCGTTCAATTTGGGTTTTTTCACGTTAAATTGGAAAAAGACTAGGTTTCTTTTGGAACACGCAGTAATTGTTGAAACTGGTTTTTAAAACAGCTCCAAAAACTTTGAATGCCAAAACGAACCCAGTTTATAGTAATACCACCCTAATGAAGGTCTAGCAACTCAAAATTTCATCAGGAACGCATCGTATTTGCTTTCGAAAGAAAACCAATTTTTAACACTTTTCGGTAATGATTTTCACCCGTTAACCGCTTGATATAGAAACTACGAGATAGGGCTTTTCTATTTAGGGAATAAAATAAGTAAATGTGATACAATTACACATTATGAAGCATTTTGAAGTTCATATTTTGTTTAAAATATCGTTCAATTAGGGTTTTTTCACGTTAAATTGGAAAAAGACTCTTTTTTTATTTACCACGCATTGATTGTTGAAACTGGTTTTTAAAACTGCTCCAAAAACTTTTAATGCCAAAACGAACCCAGTTTATAGTAATACCACCCTACTTAAGGTCTAGCCACTCAAATTTCATCAAGAACGCATCGTATTTGCTTTCGTAAGAAAACCAATTTTTAACACTTTTCAGTAATGATTTTCACCCGTTAACAACTTGATATAGAAACTACGAGATAGTGCTTCGCTATTTAGGGATAAAAATAAGTAAATGTTATACATTTACACATTATGAAGCATTTTGAAGTTCATATTTTGTTTAAAATATCGTTCAATTAGGGTTTTTTCGCGTAAAATGGGAAAAAGACTCAGTTTTTTTTGGGCCACGTATTAATTGTTGAAACTGGGTTTGGAAAGAGCTCAAAAAACTTTTAAAGACAACAATAACCCAATTTATAGTAAAACCACCCTAATGAAGGTCTAGCAACTCAAATTTCATCAAGAACGCATCGTATTTGCTTTCGTAAGAAAACAATTTTTAAACTTTTTGGTAATGATTTTCACCCGTTAACTGCTTGATATAGAAACTACGAGACAGTGCTTCGCTATTTAGGGATTAAAATAAGTAAATGTGATACAATAACACATTATGAAGCATTTTGAAGTTCATATTTTGTTTAAAATATCGTTCAATTGGGGTTTTTTCACGTTAAATTGGAAAAAGACTAGGTTTCTTTTGGAACACGCAGTAATTGTTGAAACTGGTTTTTAAAACAGCTCCAAAAACTTTGAATGCCAAAACGAACCCAGTTTATAGTAATACCACCCTAATGAAGGTCTAGCAACTCAAAATTTCATCAGGAACGCATCGTATTTGCTTTCGAAAGAAAACCAATTTTTAACACTTTTCGGTAATGATTTTCACCCGTTAACCGCTTGATATAGAAACTACGAGATAGGGCTTTTCTATTTAGGGAATAAAATAAGTAAATGTGATACAATTACACATTATGAAGCATTTTGAAGTTCATATTTTGTTTAAAATATCGTTCAATTAGGGTTTTTTCACGTTAAATTGGAAAAAAGACTCTTTTTTTATTTACCACGCATTGATTGTTGAAACTGGTTTTTAAAACTGCTCCAAAAACTTGTAATGCCAAAACAAACCCAGTTTATAGTAATACCACCCTACTAAAGGTATAGCCACTCAAATTTCATCAAGAACGCATCGTATTTGCTTTCGTAAGAAAACCAATTTTTAACACTTTTCAGTAATGATTTTCACCCGTTAACACCTTGATATAGAAACTACGAGATAGTACTTCGCTATTTAGGGATAAAAATAAGTAAATGTTATACATTTACACATTATGAAGCATTTTGAAGTTCATGTTTTGTTTAAAATATCGTTCAATTAGGGTTTTTTCGCGTAAAATGGGAAAAAGACTCAGTTTTTTTTGGGCCACGTATTAATTGTTGAAACTGGGTTTGGAAAGAGCTCAAAAAACTTTTAAAGACAACAATAACCCAATTTATAGTAAAACCACCCTAATGAAGGTCTAGCAACTCAAATTTCATCAAGAACGCATCGTATTTGCTTTCGTAAGAAAACAATTTTTAAACTTTTTGGTAATGATTTTCACCCGTTAACTGCTTGATATAGAAACTACGAGACAGTGCTTCGCTATTTAGGGATTAAAATAAGTAAATGTGATACAATAACACATTATGAAGCATTTTGAAGTTCATATTTTGTTTAAAATATCGTTCAATTGGGGTTTTTTCACGTTAAATTGGAAAAAGACTAGGTTTCTTTTGGAACACGCAGTAATTGTTGAAACTGGTTTTTAAAACAGCTCCAAAAACTTTGAATGCCAAAACGAACCCAGTTTATAGTAATACCACCCTAATGAAGGTCTAGCAACTCAAAATTTCATCAGGAACGCATCGTATTTGCTTTCGAAAGAAAACCAATTTTTAACACTTTTCGGTAATGATTTTCACCCGTTAACCGCTTGATATAGAAACTACGAGATAGGGCTTTTCTATTTAGGGAATAAAATAAGTAAATGTGATACAATTACACATTATGAAGCATTTTGAAGTTCATATTTTGTTTAAAATATCGTTCAATTAGGGTTTTTTCACGTTAAATTGGAAAAAAGACTCTTTTTTTATTTACCACGCATTGATTGTTGAAACTGGTTTTTAAAACTGCTCCAAAAACTTGTAATGCCAAAACGAACCCAGTTTATAGTAATACCACCCTACTAAAGGTATAGCCACTCAAATTTCATCAAGAACGCATCGTATTTGCTTTCGTAAGAAAACCAATTTTTAACACTTTTCAGTAATGATTTTCACCCGTTAACAACTTGATATAGAAACTACGAGATAGTGCTTCGCTATTTAGGGATAAAAATAAGTAAATGTTATACATTTACACATTATGAAGCATTTTGAAGTTCATGTTTTGTTTAAAATATCGTTCAATTAGGGTTTTTTCGCGTAAAATGGGAAAAAGACTCAGTTTTTTTTGGGCCACGTATTAATTGTTGAAACTGGGTTTGGAAAGAGCTCAAAAAACTTTTAAAGACAAAAATAACCCAATTTATAGTAAAACCACCCTAATGAAGGTCTAGCAACTCAAATTTCATCAAGAACGCATCGTATTTGCTTTCGTAAGAAAACAATTTTTAAACTTTTTGGTAATGATTTTCACCCGTTAACTGCTTGATATAGAAACTACGAGACAGTGCTTCGCTATTTAGGGATTAAAATAAGTAAATGTGATACAATAACACATTATGAAGCATTTTGAAGTTCATATTTTGTTTAAAATATCGTTCAATTGGGGTTTTTTCACGTTAAATTGGAAAAAGACTAGGTTTCTTTTGGAACACGCAGTAATTGTTGAAACTGGTTTTTAAAACAGCTCCAAAAACTTTGAATGCCAAAACGAACCCAGTTTATAGTAATACCACCCTAATGAAGGTCTAGCAACTCAAAATTTCATCAGGAACGCATCGTATTTGCTTTAGAAAGAAAACCAATTTTTAACACTTTTCGGTAATGATTTTCACCCGTTAACCGCTTGATATAGAAACTACGAGATAGGGCTTTTCTATTTAGGGAATAAAATAAGTAAATGTGATACAATTACACATTATGAAGCATTTTGAAGTTCATATTTTGTTTAAAATATCGTTCAATTAGGGTTTTTTCACGTTAAATTGGAAAAAAGACTCTTTTTTTATTTACCACGCATTGATTGTTGAAACTGGTTTTTAAAACTGCTCCAAACACTTGTAATGCCAAAACGAACCCAGTTTATAGTAATACCACCCTACTAAAGGTATAGCCACTCAAATTTCATCAAGAACGCATCGTATTTGCTTTCGTAAGAAAACCAATTTTTAACACTTTTCAGTAATGATTTTCACCCGTTAACAACTTGATATAGAAACTACGAGATAGTGCTTCGCTATTTAGGGATAAAAATAAGTAAATGTTATACATTTACACATTATGAAGCATTTTGAAGTTCATGTTTTGTTTAAAATATCGTTCAATTAGGGTTTTTTCGCGTAAAATGGGAAAAAGACTCGGTTTTTTTTGGGCCACGTATTAATTGTTGAAACTGGGTTTGGAAAGAGCTCAAAAAACTTTTAAAGACAACAATAACCCAATTTATAGTAAAACCACCCTAATGAAGGTCTAGCAACTCAAATTTCATCAAGAACGCATCGTATTTGCTTTCGTAAGAAAACAATTTTTAAACTTTTTGGTAATGATTTTCACGCGTTAACTGCTTGATATAGAAACTACGAGACAGTGCTTTGCTATTTAGGGACTAAAATAAGTAAATGTGATACAATAACACATTATGAAGCATTTTGAAGTTCATATTTTGTTTAAAATATCGTTCAATTGGGGTTTTTTCAAGTTAAATTGGAAAAAGACTAGGTTTCTTTTGGAACACGCAGTAATTGTTGAAACTGGTTTTTAAAACAGCTCCAAAAACTTTGAATGCCAAAACGAACCAAGTTTATAGTAATACCACCCTAATGAAGGTCTAGCAACTCAAAATTTCATCAGGAACGCATGCCTCAGCCTCCGTCCACTTGGTGAAGAAATCCGTGACGACGAGCATAAACCTCTTCTGCCGCGTGCCGATGGGCATGGGGCCTACGATGTCCATTGACCACTTCATGAAAGGGTAAGGCACCGAAACCACGGAGAGTTCCTCTGCCGGACAGTTGATCGCTGGCGCGTGCCGCTGACATTTCTCGCATCTCTTGGCGTGGCCGATGCAATCGGCGACAATGGTTTCCCAAAAGAAACCCTGCCGCTTAGTCTTTCTAAGCAAGGATCTCCCGCCAGAGTTATTTCCGCAGTCCCTGCTATGGATCTCCCGCATGACGTACTCGGCCTCTTTCTTGCCAAGGCATCTTAAGTAGGGACCCGAGAAGCTCTTTCGATAAAGTATGTTATTGAGGGCGGTGTACCTGGAGCTTTTTGACTTGATCTTCCTGGAATCTTGCGGATTCTCGGGGAGCATTCCTTCTAGGACGTACCTTCTGAGGGGCGTCCGCCAATCTTCTGCTTCGTCGTTGTCTACGACTCCCCGCTCCTCATTTTCGTCCTCGTCGTCCTCGATCTCATTCAGGTTGGCCTCGCTAGCTTTTTCCTCCTCGGCCTCTTCCTTCCCTTTAGCCCTCTTCCTCGCTGGGCCTTCTTCTCTCCGGATGCTTGGCTTCTCCAATGTCTCCACCGTGACCGACCTCAGTTCACCGACTTCAGTCGTTGAACCCAGGCTTTCCAGTGCGTCGGCATGGGTGTTGTCTCCTCGCGTCACCTGCGTCAGGCTGAAGTAGTCGAACTTCCTAGAGAGAGCATCGACCACTCCTGCGTAAGCTTCCATTCGTCCGTCGTCTTGCTTTACCACCAGCTGCGAATCTGAGAAAGCGTGCAAGTTCCTTGCTCCGATCGCTAAGGATGATTGCATCCCGATGATGAGCGCTTCGTATTCCGACTCGTTATTGGTGGAGCGATAGGCGAGGCGACAAGCTTTTTCTATCACGTCTCCCATCGGGGAGACGATTCTGATCCCCACTCCAGATCCTTGTGCTGTCGCGGATCCATCGACTTGTAACTTCTAGATGCCGGCTTCGTTGCTCGGGTCCACCGGCTCCTTTGGTAACTCGATGAGGATATCAGCGAGCACTTGAGATTTGAGGCTCGTCCGAAGCTTGTACTTAATATCGTACGCTCCTAGTTTTATAGACCACTTCGTGATCCTCCCCGACTGGCTCGGGCCGTGGATGATAGTACGGATTGGTCTGTCGGTCATGACGACGATGGTGTGGGCTTGGAAGTGATGCTTCAATCTCTCCGACGCGTCGTATATCGCCAAAGCGAGCTTCTCGGGTTGAGGGTATCTTGTCTCGGCATCGAGGAGCTTCCTGCTGATGTAGGAAACCGGCTTCTGCTCCCCATCCTCCTCTCGTACAAGTACCTGGCTGATCGCGTGGTCGGACACGACAATGTATAAGTACAAAGGTTCCCCCGGCTTTGGTTTTGTCATGATGGGCGGCGACGATAGATAGGACTTCAACGCCTGGAAAGCCTCCTCGCATTTCTCGGTCCACTCAAACTTCTTATTCTTTCTTAGTAGTTCGTAGAAAAGGAGAGTCTTGTCGGCCGATCGTGAGATAAATCGGTTCAGAGCAGCGATCCTCCCGGTCAATCTCTGAATCTCTCATTGATTTCGAGGCGAGGGCATGCTCCTGATTGCCTCGATCTGCTCGGGGTCGGCTTCGACCCCTCGCCTAGTGACCAAGTGGCCCAAGAACTTTCCCGAGGACATACCGAAAGTGCACTTGGTGGGGTTCAGCTTCATCCCGTGCTGATTCAGAATCTCGAAACACTCCTCCAGGTGCTCGATGTGCGCCGTCGCCTTCAAGGATTTAACGACCATGTAGTCGATGTATACCTCCATGCTCTTCCCGATCAGTTTATGGAACATCATTGTCACCAGCCTCTGGTAAGTTGCTCTGGCGTTCTTCAATCCGAAGGGCATGACTCTGTAGCAGTACGTGCCCCTCTCGCTGATGAAGGCCGTCTTTTCTTTGTCTTCCGGGTCTATCCTTATTTGGTGGTACCCGGAGTAAGCGTCCATGAAGCTGAGAAGTTCGTAGCCGTGGGTGGCTTCGAC
Source organism: Parietaria judaica (assembly GCA_954871525.1). NCBI lineage: Eukaryota > Viridiplantae > Streptophyta > Magnoliopsida > Rosales > Urticaceae > Parietaria > Parietaria judaica. The sequence continues at coordinate 56,770,631 of OX940860.1, read as the reverse complement.
GAGGCGATCTATATGTGGCATCGGGAAACTGTCTTTCGGGCAGGCTCGGTTGAGGTCGGTGAAGTCCACGCACACTTGCCATTTGCCGTTCTTCTTCTTTACGATGACTGTGTTAGCCAGCCACTCGGGATATTTTACCTCTCGAATGGTCCCCATCGAGAGCAGCTTATCTACTTCGTCGTTGATGATCTTGTTCCTGTCGGGGGCCATTTTCCTCCTCTTTTGTACGACGGGTTTGTGCCTCGGATCGATGTTGAGGCGATGAGCTGTCACCGAAGGGTCGATCCCCGACATGTCTTCATGAGACTAAGCGAAACTTCCACGATTCCTCTTTAGGAACTCGACTAGTCGTGCTTTGATATCCGGGTCGAGCTCCGCGCCTATACCGACGGTCCGAGTAGGGTCGGACTCGTCGACGCAGAATCGCTCTACCTCTTCAATCTGCGCTCCCCCTCTTCTTTCCTCGGCATTCTGTGCCTCGACGTCTTCCGTACTAAGTACCCTGGCCGTCCCGGCGGCGCCTTTCCCCCGCCCCTTCCTTCGTCCTGGAATTCTTGGGGCGGGCGCCCCTAATTGCTATAAGCCGGCCGGCTCACCTTCCTCCGTCTGCTTGATTCCCTTCTTGGCAGCCATCGACTTGTGGTGCATCATGTAGCAGATTCGGTACGCGTCCCAGCTCCCTTTGAGTTCCTCGATTTCCCCTTCCCTTTTCCCCGGGAATTTTATGCTTTGATGGTACGTAGATGGCAAAGCTCTCATGGAGTGGATCCAAGGTCTCCCCAAGATAATGTTAAAATGCGAGGGGACATTTAGCACCATAAACTCTGTCATCCGGTTGACACTCCCTGCGCTGACCGGGAGGTGAACTGTCCCCATCGAGATGGCGACGTCCCCGTTGAAACCTGATACCTTGCGAGGGCGTCCCCCTATCGTGAGTCCCTCGATACCCATCTTTATCAAGCACTCATAGAAAATGACATCGACCGAGCTTCCGTTGTCAATGATGATGCGGAAAACCTCGCAACCACCGATGTTGAGTTCGAGGACCAAAGCGTCGTCATGCATATCAGCACAGTCCTCGTTCTCCACAAACTCTATCCTCGCGCCCGTGGCGCCCATCTTCACGTCTCCTTGGCCGTGCTCCTTCCCCCTCCGTTAATAAGCTTTGATGATGTTGACCGAATCTTCGCAGAACCGCGATCCGCCCATGATCACCTCAATTATCGTCCTTGAGGCCGGTCGCTCTCCCTCGTCGCGTATTGCCGGTGGCGGCTCGATCGCCAGGTTTCTTTTTGCTCCGTCCCGATCATTCCCCTCGTTGTGCGTAGGTCCTTCTTGCCGGCCCTGCCATGCCCTGTTACCTTTATTCCAAGCCACGGAAGGTTGGTACGTGTGGTCTTTGATCTCCCCCCGCGCGTATCTTCTCTGGAGCTCCTTCTTTAGCATGGCGCAATCCTCGGTGGCATGGCCATTATAGTTGTGGTAAGTGCAGAACTTACTAATATCCTTCGGCCAAAACTTCGTTCCGAAGCCTCCTCGGCCTCCCGAGAAGCCCCCTCGGCCTCCAGAGCCCGAGAAGCCCCATCGGCTTCCAGAAAATCCTCCTCGGTCTTCGGAGAATCCTCCTCGGTTCCCCGAGTGTCCTCCCCGATCATCAGAAAATCTTCCTCGATCCTCCAAGAATCCTCCTCGGTGCTGATCTCCTCGATCATCAGAGAATATTCCTCGATCCTCCGAGAATCCTCCTCGGTGCTGGTCTCCTCGATTATCAGAGAATCTTCCTCGATCCTCCAAGAATCCTCCTCGGTGCTGGTCTCCTCGATTGTAGTCACGGTCCTTGTGCTCGTCCACCTGATATATTTCTTGCCTCGGAGCTTCCCGACCTCGTCGCTCGCTGGAATTCCTTCGATCTTCTTCTTCCTTCCTCGTTCTGGACGACGGGGCGTCTCCTCCGTCCCCGTTCCTCCTTTTTCTGTGCTGCTTTCCTTTGCTTCCACCTTCGTGGATCTTTTTCTGGGCTAGAGTCTCTTCCTCTATTTCCATGAAGAGCGTCGCCCTGTGGAGCGCGTCCTCGATCGTCAACGGGCGCATTTTTATCAACTCCTCGCGGAAAGGAGCCAAATACTACAGTCCGTGCTTCAGTGCCTGGATTGCGATGACACTATCGAGCCCCTGGATTCTGACCATGATGTCCTTGAATTTTCCGACGTACTGTCAGAGAGTTTCTTCTCGCCCTTGTGAGAGGTTCCACAGGGTTGTGACGGTCGCCTCGTTCTGCACGTACATTGAGTAGTGCCGCAGAAAGCACGCAACGAGCTCATCGGAGTCGCCGATGGATTGCGATGGGAGCTTCGCGAACCAATCGCTCGCTGGGCCTTGTAAGCTTTCGACGAAAAGATGACACAGGATAGCCTCTAGCTTGGACTCCTCGCCGCCTATACACTTCGTAGCGATCCGGAATGACTTCATGTGGGTATTTGGATCCGAAGTTCCTTTGTACTGCGAGAGCCTGACTTTCGGCAACTCTCCTAGCTCCACGCTGCGGATTTTTGCCGAGAAAGAAGTCATTCTGGCCTCCCTGACCAACCTGTCGATTTCAGGCGCTGCACTTGTGGCCTTGTGCACCTGTGAGGCCACGTGCCCCATCTTTGCCTTCATGCTTGAGGATATTTCCCTCATCGCTCTCCGGACCTCTTCCTGGATCGTCTCTGCTATGGTGGTTGCTAAGCCTCCCTGCTGGTTCGTCGTATTCACTGGTGTCATACCGGCGGCGTTGAAGAGGTCCCTAATGATCGGCGGCGCTTGAGGCGTCAGGTTACCTTGCTCTCCCTCTGCTATAATTCCACCCTCTCCCCGAGCTGAAGATCCCGCGATTGTGCTCTCCGGGCCTTCCCTTCTTTGACTCGCGCGCTCCAGAAGGGCAGTGAGTCGTCCGTTCCGTTCCTCCTGCTCTTCCGCCTTTCTGGCCACCTCCTCGGCCATCCTTGTTGCCTCTGTCACTCTTGCGTTGGCTTCGGCCAACTGCCATTGGAGTCTCTACATGGCCGTGACTTCGTCCCCTTCTAAACTGATGACGGCGTCGCTCGACGACATCTCGCTCCTTCAAATTCCTGGTTGTGAGTTAGAAAGAAAACAACGCCCCTCGGTGGGCGCCAAACTGTAGAGGGCGATTTTCGCCGTCCTTTTCCAGTCACAAAGATAATCACCAAATAACAAATAAACAACAACAATCAGTGAATATCTCTGCTTTATTATATTTTCCGAAATGAGCTCGGTTTTCTTCCGTTGAATAGCTGGACAGATGAAGGATCATGAGTAATGGGCTTTCTCTATTTCCTTAGCCTTTTCTATTACAGGATCTCTCTCTCTCTTTTCCGGGCCTTTTCTCTCTATTTTTCCGAACCTTTACAAATGAGGCTTCTTTTGCCTTTTATAGAGTTCACACTATATCTTCCTCGCGTCTTTCCCGCCTTTTTTCTCTTTAATCATTTACTTTTCAGAATGATTTGAGGGAAGCATGGTTTATCCCTGCTTTATGTCACTTCCGACCAGACTGTCGTTGCGGGTAGGTGAGCCTCATTAAATGCGCATCTCGTCAGCCGTCATTTGGCCCTGCAAGCCTCGTCGCTGATGCTTCTCATCGAGTGGGTAGGTCGGCTTCATTAAATGCACATCTCGTCAATGGTCATTCGGCTCTGTGTAAATCATCATGACGAAATTCCTCGTCGGGTATGATGGGACACTCCATCGCAGTTTGCTTTTGTGTGGCTGCGTCTCCTCGCGGTCGAACCTCCTCGGGAATAATCCTCCTCGGGGATAATTCCCCCTCGGGGATAATATTCCCCCTCGGGGATAATTCCCCTCGGGTGAAGAACTTCCTCGCCTCCCCTCATGTCGTTTATAGACAAAACGACACTAGTTGTGTTGAGGATGGATTTGACCAAATCCGACCTTAACAACCAACATGCAAGAATTCAAAAATTGGATGTTGAAAATTGGGAATGGTTCGGCGTGTATAGCCAAGGAAAATGAACTGTTGCACTTGCCTCCTAATATTACAAGTTCCCCAATAGTACACCCTTTGAAAACCATTATCGACTCAATTTACAGTCGTTGTTAGAACAATACAAAGAGTCTACATACATCTTCGAATGAGCAATACTGACATCCAAGAATGACAAGGTTCAAGAGTTAAATGGTGCAATCATGGAAACTATACTCGGGGAAGGACATACATATCTTAGCTCGGATAATGTTTGCAAAAGGAGTATGCAAAAAAATGACGAAGACCTCCTTTATCCGACATAGTTCTTAAACAATTTACACTTCAGTGGAATTCCAAATCATGCAACATACTAGCACCATAGTCATGCTCCTTAGAAATGTTAATAAGACAGAAGGCATGTGTAATTGTACAAGATTGATTGTAATAACTATTCGGACATGATTTGTTTGAGGTGACATTGTATCGGGAACAAACAAGGGAAAAAACGTCACGATTCCAAGGATAATAATTTCCCCATCAGAAACAAAGTGCCATTCAAACATAATCGTTGACAATTACCGTTGGCTCCTTGATTCGCAATGACGATTAATAAAAGCACCATCGAACAACAGTAGATTAAGGTATGCATCTAACAAAAGTTATGATAAAAGGTCCGGGTCCAAGGTCAATCACTTAAGCATATTGGTTTATACCTCCCAAAACAGGTAATATTCTTACGTTAGATTAAATACAAAATCAACAAAAGAGTTAACTTACAATAATGTAACATAAATTTTTCATAACATGTTTTCACGCATGGTCAACTTTATGTGGCAATTTCGAGAGCAACATCGAAGGAAGGACTTATCATAGTTAATGTTGATAAGGCTGTGGAAAATCCAACAATCCTAAAGAATATAGTTAGCCATGAAGTCTTTCGAAACATTTCACCAACAAACATATGAAATTGACGTAATTATAAACATGTTTTTAATAACCTACTTATAATAGAAAATGTTACGGGTATTTTACGTAATTGGTTTTTCTTAATTATTAAAAGATAAATTATTTAAATGAATTTATCTTTTATTAATTATAATCAATTTTGTCCAAAATATTCACCGAAAGTCCGTTTTCGAAAAATAAAGTGTCCAGATGATCCCAAAAATATCAAAACACCCAAATATGATATAAAATTTGCAGAAAACGGCCTCCGGCGTCGGATTGAGGCGTCGTTTGTGACGTTGGCTCGGCCACGTCCCAAGGACCTAAAAAACTATATAATTTTACCCAGGGGCCTCCTGGAGTAATAGTTATTCACGTTTTAACCCCCGGACCCTCCTATAAATACGAGCTCGATTTTCACTAAACGGTAACTCATTCTCATCCCGGGAACTCGCCTAAAACTCTCTCTACTCCTTCTCAAATCGTTTCCCACTCAAATATCCCACTAATGTTGAGTGTCGGAGGTGAATCAGGGGGTAAAACCCCCGGTTTTCCCTGATCTCGGGGGTTATGTTATCCAGGTTCAGAGATCGAAAAATCCCACTAGAGCGGAAGCCCTGGAGAAAATTCTGGCACGATCTAAGACCCTCCTTGCCAAGGTTCTAGATCCGTGGGGTGCTCGTTCTATTCCATAGTCTTGTATCTCCGGCATATATATTGACTTAGTGAATAGACCGCAGGACCCGGATCTGTACCCGTGACGCCGGTCGAGGGTCTGGTCCACCAGGGTTCACTAGAAAGTCAATACTGTGATCCCCCCTACGCAGTGGCCAGGTCCGTTTTTGGCGTCCCGAACCTGTAACCAAGGCCAGGCCAAGTCCTGGCCCATTGGCAACAGGAAGTGGTGTTTGCCCCGGATTTCTGGTTCTGAGTCAGTGGAGGGTCCGTTTGACTCGAAGGTCTAGGAGCCCAAGCCCGAGAGTCACAAAAGTCAACAAGACGACATTGGGCCCGGCCCAACACGAGCAATTGGGCCGCTAAGTGTTTGAGGCATTTTTCTGCATTAGCAGAAACCAAGGTATTGAATGCTATTATTATTAACTTACTAACAAGAATTCTATTATTATCATATTATTATTAATATTAAAATTAATTATACAATTTTAACTTAATAATAGCTTCAACAATTATATATATTACTTTAAGATATTATAATTGTAATATAAGAAAAATATATAATAATAGGGCCAAATTTCAATAAAATATAGAACAATAAGATTTAATTTCATAATAGAGTCTAATACTCTAATTTATGTTAGAAGGCCAAAAAAAAGGCCCATAGAAAACCAAACCCATCAACATAAAATCCTAATACCTCATGATATTTAAACAACATTTTCTAGAAACCCTAGCTTCTCATCTATATCTCTCTCCTTCCCTTCCCATCCATATATTTTTCCGTCTCTTCCCCCTCTCTTCATCTCTCTCTCTCTCTCTCTCTCTCTCTCTCTCTCTCTATATATATATATATATATATATATAGATATATTTCTCCCCTCTCTCTACGCCCCTCTCTTGCTCACCGTCAAGTTTTTTTGCCCTGACCAACCGCCGAGAGAAGAGGACGGAAAGCTTGAAGAACAAATGAAGCTAGGGTTTTGCGTGAAAAATGCCATTTATGCCGAATTTCACACTTTTTGTCGTTTTTGTGAGCAAACGACATGCGATAGAGTGCTGGCTTTCGAACAAAATGTCTTGGCATTTGGTAAAACGATAGTGGTAGCCGTGTGTTGTCGTACCACATTCTAGCGATATTCGGCATGCCGACGACATGTTGTTCGATTTTTGCGACATTTAATATACCATGATAGAAATTAACGTTTAAAAATTTAATAATGGCTTCTTTACTTACGATGAAAAGTATAGTCTGTTCTAAATGAAAAAAAAAAAAAAAGATTCAACTAATAGTAAGAAAACACAATGTTTTACTTTACATGCCACACTTGATTATACTCTTTCTTAAGACTACACCAATAAAATAATTATTCAAAGAATGCAATTTCGATTCCCATAGATATCGAGATGATGGAAATGATCAACAAAACATGTAAGAGTTCTATTAACTATGACTTATATAGAGAGCAAATCAATTCGTAAATTATTTTTCATCATTATCGTTGGCGCTAAAAAACCATTGATTTTCATGAACTATTTATGAATTGTGAAGTGGGAGCCAAAGATAATCCAAATCAATGTGTTGTTCCTTAAAATCTTAACCGTGGACAATAATTCGGAAAAAAATAAGGATATTAAAGTAAGTATTTAAGAAGTCAAGTAAGTTAGCTTGTAAATAATTTATGTATAAGAAAAAGAGGATTAATAACTTTCAAATATGTAAAGGTTAGAGGATAAATCCACATAAAATTTACGCCAAAAGATATTATCAATTATTATTTTTGATAAAAACTAATATCATACCCATGTTTATTAATTTTACATTTTATTTATTTAAAAGTGTTACACATAATTAGTTCAAGACAAGTTGCAACAATTGTTTTTAAAAAAGAATTGGAAAGACTTGCTAAGAAAAGCTGACTTTAGGATGTACCACATAATTAATCATTTAAAGTTAAGAATAACTATTTGATAGAGGTACTGGAAATAAACATTAGAATTTAGAATCTAGACTAGAAAGTATATTAAACAATTTTTTAATTACATACATGAACACATCTTTTATTGAACAAGAAAAACTTAAGGAATTTAAAGATAGTTATTGCACACAATTGGATTAACGGTGAACCCGATCCATGGTTCGAGCCCCGGGCCTGTCCCGACGGTCGCATAGGCAGTCAAAGATGGTGTCAACGAGGGTTGACTAATGTCTCGACTTTGTTGAAGGCGAATAGTCGTTTCCAGTGAGTCACAAGCTGTCCTTATGGTTATTGGCTTGAAGTCGTCGTTTCCGGTGAGCCTCTTTTAAAGAAAATCACTATAGAATGACTGAATGAGGTCTATGGCAAGCAATAGGCTCTGGTCGCCGGCCTTGGCGGCAACGTCCTTGATGGCAAGATGATCAGAGTCGGCGAGATTCTTATGGCGAGGTGACTCCGCGCTATATCTTGATGATCCAACGAGGCGTCAGATCATTCTTGATGACGTCTCTTGGCGACATCTAGATGGCGATATTTTCTTGTAACCTGCACATGTAGAAAACATCTAGGGGAAGCGAAGGGTGGAACCCTCTGGCAACTCTGTACACTTGTCATTGAATATGATTGAAGACATGGAAAGGATGAAGGATGATAATATTTGATGTCGAACCTCGTAAAGGCTGCCTACGTACCCATTAGAAGGATCAAGTCATCACATAGTTCAAAGTGAAGGGATATGGGATACGTACCTGAGCTTTCATGAGCAAGCCAAGAGCTGATTGCGGAGAAGTGGGTATTTGACGAAGGTCGAAGTCATCATGAGGTCGACAAACGTCGTTGGTGCCTGACCGACTGAGCTTGACTTTTATCTCGACAGCCACACATGCATTCAGGGGAAGGCTTGCCGGAAGCCAAAGTTTGATTTCTACCTGAAACCAACGTAGGGCCACCCGACGGAGTTTGATTTCTATCTAAGCACCCAATCTGGAATTCAGGGACGAGCTCGTCGGCAGCCAAAGCAATAAAGGAGAAAGATTGAAATATTAATGAAGAAATCCCAAAATTTCGTTTAGATGGAAGAAATCAGGGATTTTGAGAAAAAAATTCCAGAGAAGAATCGGGAAAGAATCATGAAAATATGAAGAATGAAGGAGAAGACGAGGGAGAACATGGGTTTATATACCCTAGCTGGCATTAATATCCGACGACTGAGGGCGAAGGCACAAAAACAAATGAAGGGTCATATTTGACGACGTTTCGGGTACTCGAGATGCACTCGAGTGGTTCTTGACACGCGCTAAGCGAAAGGACTTGAAGAGTAATGACGATTCCCCAGGAGGTGCCATGTGTAAAATCAGCAGTTGGATAGAGGGTTTCACGACGATTCAGATCCCATCGCCTACGGGAACAATTTTGGCTAGCGTCATTGTCCATAAAAAAAAAAAAAAAAAAAGACACTCGCTGAAATTATGAAAAAGGCACTAAGTGTTGTACAACAACCATAGGAAAAAAAAAAACAACGATGAGCTCATCGACACCATCAGGGAAAACGTCATTTTCAGTCTCATATTTTACCAACCACTTTCAGTACTTGATAAAACATGGGCTATCTGTTGAAGTACGATTTCGTCCATGTTAATTTGCATTGATGCGACAAAATCTATCTCTGTCGTTTATGAAGATGAGTTTTTATTAAAGAAGCGAAATACCAAAATCAAAGCCCATTAACGAAGTCAAAGGGATCAATCAAGGGATAAGTCAACGTTTAAAGGAAGAAAGAGGAAAAACCCGTCGATCAACAAAGAAGGCAGGCAACGACGATGACTAGTGATAATGTAATAAAGAAGCTCATCGATGAAGATGCGCCCATCGGCAAAACCTCATGGATGAAGCTTCAGCGATGAAGCACCATCGACGAAACCACATCGCCAGAGAAATCGAATTATAAGAGGACAAATACAATGAGCTTAGCGATGAAAACCAGCTATTCGACGAGACCAACGACGAACGACGAGGACGATAACAATTGGGAGCAATCAATGCGGCACGACCGGAAATAGAACACACTCACACCAAAATTCTCGAGCACTTTGTTCTCTTCAAATTCATTTTCGTTTGCCTAATTGAGTTTTAACGAAAACACTCGAACTCTTAGATAACTTAAAAGCGGAATTACACCAATCGTGAATCCGTGATTGTTACGGTGATTTCTCACCTCAACAATATTTACACTCTATATATTGTTTTCTATTTTTATTTAAAATATATATTATTTTTCTATAACGACGGATAAAACTAAAAACAATAACACTGTTCTTAAAATTATAAGGGTTAATGACGGCGAAAATACTCAAAGTTTAGTCAAGGAACCCCTCCTGTATCCAATGTTTAAAAGTAGTGGCAAAAATACCCAAAGTTGCATTTGAGGAGTTGACCACTCCATTCTTGTAACACCGTTAACTTACCCGTTAACTCTGGCCACGTTGATAGATTTGTTTTGTTAAGTGTAATCATTAAGGGTTCAATTAGTTGTATTAAATAGTATTAATTAGGGGTTTAATTCGTTGTTTTGTTGTAAACAAGGTTGATGCGAGCTCGACCACGTGGCAAGAATTGTTATGTCAGCAACCCACGTTTGTCCACGTGGTCAGAGTTAACGGGTAAGTTAACGACGTTACGAGAATGAAGTGGTCAACTCCCCAAATGCGACTTTGAGTATTTTTGCCACCACTTTCAAACTTTGGGTACACGAGGAGTTCTTTGACCAAACTTTGGATATTTTCGTCGTCATTAACCCAAATTATAAAGGAATATATATATATTTAATTGGTTCATTTAATTCATTTACATTCTTCAAATGAGAATTTTGATTGACAAATTGAAAGTTTTTTTTTTTTTTTTTGATAGGTGGGAGTTGACATCTCTCTTGCGAACTCAAATGCTTCACATCTAGAGCGAAACCTCCGAGCACGTGGTTGACCTAAATTATCAAGTACATAACCTTACGCATTCTCGGTAGATAATAGTTTAATTGAGTGAAAAAAGTCATAATGATTAAGTACATTGATTTGCATTTTCAAAGAAATTCTACCCTTCTTCGAGTACATGATGGACTTAAACTTATTATGAATAATACTATGTCTACCTGTTATAAGTAAATGATGGGAGCAGCACAATTCTTAAATTATATTTCGTCATTACCGGTTGCGCTAAAAAACAATTTTGCTGCTCATGACTATTCAGGTATTGTGAAGAAGAAGCCAACAATAATTCAAACCAAAGTGTCTTCCAATAAAGTCTTAACTGTGAACAATAATATGCCAAAAAAATTGAGAGATTGAAGTATTTAACAAGTCAAGTAATTTATCATGTAATTAATTGAGATGTAAAAAAAAAAAAACTTTTAAATTTATCATGCAGGTTAGAGGACAAATCCACGTATAATTTATCGAGAACCCAATTGTCAATCAAAGGTTACATAAAAAGATGTTATCGATTTTTTTTACGATATAAATTAAATGTAGAATATAATTTTTGAATCAATGATGTGAATAATCAGGAAGTCAAGGTTTCAATAATACAAAAAAAAAAAAACATAAACAAAAGAATCAATGATTAATAGCGACTACGCGAAGTACGGTGCCGTCCATTAATAATATCGTAAAAGGGATTAGTTCTAGCCTTAGCAGACTGAGCCTTTACTTAGGGTTGGGCCTAGCGTGGCTGAGCCAGTAATCGAATCAGGATGATTTGATTTAGAACTTGTTGATGCAGAAAAATGCTTCAAACATTCAGCGGCCCAATTGCTTGTGTTAGGCCGGGCCCAATGTCGTCTTGTTGACTTTTGTGAACTTTGGGCTAGGGCACCTGGACTTTCGAGTCAATCGGATCCTCCGCTGACTCGATGATCAAAAATCCGTGGTAAACTCCACTACCTGTCGCTAATAGGGCCAGGACTTGGCCTGACCCGGATTACAGGTTCGGGACACCAAAAATGGATTCCTGACCACCGTGTAGGGGGGGGGGGTCACAGTATTGACTCTCAAGTGAACCCTGACAGATTAGACCCTCGACCGGCGTCACGGGGACAGATCCGGGTCCTCGGGCTATCCGCATAATCTGTATATCTGCCGGAGATACAAGAATACTGGATAGAACGAGCACCTCACGGACCTAGAACCTTGGCAAGGAGGGTCTTAGATCGTACCAGAATCTTCTCCAGAACTTCCGCTCAAATGTATTTTTTCTCTCTCAGAACCTGAACAATACAACACCCGAGATCAGGGAGAACCAGGGGGGGGGGGGGGGGGGGGGGGGGGGGGTGGGGGGGTACCCCCTGATTCACCTCCGACGCTCAACATTAGAGTGATATTTGATGGGAGGCGAGTTATAGAGGGTGTAGAGAGAGTTTAGGGCGAGTTCTCGGTGTGAGAATCGAGTTACCGTTAAGTGAAAACCGAGCTTCTATTTATAAGAGAACTCGGGGATTCAAACGCAATTATCTTTTGATTCGGGAGGCCCCTAGTGCAAAATAATATAGTTTTTCGCATCCTCAGGTAGTGGCCGATCCAACGCCGCAATCGACGCCCTCATCCGACCCTGGACACGCCCACACGCCCGGCAAACGTGGGCGGCGCGCGTGGAAGCCTTTCCCTCCAAGGCGATGACGTCAGCCGATGTCATGACGCTGACATCAGCCTTCTCCCTCGCCCACCAGATGACCAACACATGGAGGAACAGGATTTTGACCCTTGGAGGGCCTGCAGGGGTGCTGCCACGCGGCGGCTGACCTTTGGGGGCTTGTGGGACCCGCCCGAGTGTTTCCCGGCGTGTCCCTGAGGTTCCGGGTGTTTCCCGAGGCCGTTTTTTACAAATTTTATATCGATTTTGGGTGTTTCGTTATTTTTGGGATCATATGGACCCTTTATTTTTCGAAAACGGGCTTCCGGTGAATAATTTGGGGCAAAATTGTTTATAAAATTAATTAATTGATAAAAGAAAAATTAATTTAAATAATTTTTCTTTTGTTAATTAATATTAAATCAATTGCGTAAAATACCTGTAACATTAACCCCCTAGTTTTTCGGGAATTTTTAATTTCCGAGAAACTTTATAAATTGGAGGCAGGACGGCTCATTCGGATTCACGAGCTTATTTTCTTCCGGTAAATAGTAAAAGGTACGTTTTTCTTCCGTAACTTTTTTACCGGGTAATATTTTTGAATTCTGATTTTTGCATCGTGTCCGTCCTTTCGTTATCTAGTTTCCCCATTTCACAAGCCTCGTCACATTTTTCGAAAATACGAAGTCTAGAACTCGAAATCGAAATTGAGCGACTTTTTCTCTCAAGAACCCGTGAGGCCGAATGGAGAAATCAGCCACCCCTTCTTCGCCGGAGCTTGCCGTCGCCAGAGACGACCACCATCGTGACCAGCTCAGCGTAGCGAATTCGGGGAGGTCAGCGGCGGCCGTTGGCGAGGCGGTGGAGCTCGGGGAAGGGCGTTTGGCTCTGTGGAGGCCGAGCGAGCTCGAGCTCATCCATGGCGGAGTCGTGGACTCTGTCGCCGGCGGGGGTTGGTCGTATGAGGACCGTGGCTCGAGGGCGACCGGATCTGGGCCGGTGGACCACGCCGGCGGTGTCGGAGGAGCTCGGTCAAACCCAGATTCGCGTGGGTTTGACTCGCGAGTCTCCGGTGGTGGTCTGACCTCCATGACCCGAGTTGTGGGGGTTGTTGGTGACGGTGACGGCGGGCGAAGCGACGGCGGGACTCGTGCGAGCGGATCCGGGCCGGTTGCCGGCATCGTTGAAGAAGGAGGAGCTCGACCCTCATTGGGTGGACGGGAATCGAGCTCCGACGAGAACGGGTTCTTCGTGGCCCGATTTGTGGGTCTGGTCGCCGGAGGCGGTGGACGGCGTCATGTCGGAGAGGTCCGGGCGAGCGGGTCTGCATCAGAGCGGGTGACACCGGCGACCGAGAAGCTTGGCCGGGCTGTTCTCTTTCACCCGCTTTAGTGGGTATCTCGGCCGGCGGGAATCCGCCCCGTTTTGTTGGCGGAATTCCCGCGGTGGCGAGGGTGGTTCCAGCGAGTCTGGCCTTGCTCCGTATTCGCGGGGGTAGTTCCGGCCCAGATCGTCAATTTCCCCCGGCCCGCGGGGCCCGCGGTGGCCGGGGCCGGCCGGTGACCCTGTCGGTGACATTAACGACCAATACCGTCGTCCGGTTGGGGCCTTTTTTAGGGCCGAACGTCTTGTTTTGCCGGGGGTATGTGCCCCGTCGGAGGGGGAACTCCCCGGATATCCCCGCGACGGGATGGTCGCGGTTCCTTTGGAGAGTCTTCGGCTTGGTTTTTCCTTGCCGATCCCTTCTCTGATAGAGCGACTTCTAGTGTCGTTGGACCTGCATCCGCTTCAAGTCTGCCCAGATACCTGGTGGTTTGCCGCCGGGATTTTCTCAATGTGGCGAGAGAGACGAGGTCGAGATGTCACTCCCACCCAGCTCCGGAGACTCCTGCCCATCGTTGTTTCCCAGGATGACCAAAGGGTCAATAATTGGGTTTTTACCCGGCCTGTCTGGGGTTTCCGAGTCAGAGACTTGGGTCCGGTCCTAGACCCGGACTGGCATAGCCGATGGGTTTGGATCCCGAGCTCTTATCTGGGATCCATTCCCCGAGGATTCGGGATTCCTCGGTTGTTAATGAGCACCGGAGTCGAGGATCGGGGCTTCGTCAGTTTTTTCTTGACGGGGTCCGCCATTCGCCTCTTTTTTAACGAGGGAAGCCTGGATTCGGTCGGGGTGGATATCTCTTGAGACCGTGGTTGATCCAGTGCCAGACTTTGAAGAGAGGTCCCTTGCTATACGTAGTTTTTTCTGCTTCTTTGCCTGTTTTGATTACTTTGTCATACTCCGTGGCTGACTTGTTTGTTTTTTCTTTTGCAGATATGGACCGCAGTGACGAGTGGCCATGAGGTCTTCCGCCTTTTCCGGCAGGTGCGGGGAGTGTGGCCGGCGGAGCTGGGGGTCATGTTCCCCCGGCCTCTCCTTTCATCGCGGCCGATCATTATGTTCCTGATCTCGATCACATTGCCCCTGTCGATGAGGGGGCAGAGGATGCGGTTGCCGGAGATGATGAGGTGGACGATGAGGCCACGGACGATGGTGATGATCACCCGTCGTGACATGTTGCTCTTTTTGTCTTTTCTTCTTTTTTGAAACAATGGGGAGTTTATCTTTACCCGTGTATAGAGCTTGTAGTTTCCAGTCTTGCCGCGTGTGGCACGAGTTTTGTAGCGCCTTCAGGTGCGCCTCTTGTATAGGCGGGCATGTTCCGCTATAGCGAGCCGCCGTGGTTTATTAGGATTAGTTACTTGTGTTGTAACTGTAATGTTGACCCACGAACGCTGATCTTTAACTTTTATCTTGTATGTTGGCTCTTCGTTTGTCTCTTATCTGATTGTCTTGGGATAAGATTTGTCTTCTGGCTATATATTGAGCACTCCGGGCTTTTGGCCGATGCCCTGGTCTTATCGCGTGTTGCGTGTCGTCAAGCGCTCGGTTTTGGGCCGAGAACCACTTTTGAGGTGTCTTTGTAGACTTGGAGCCGGGTCACCGGGATTTTGGCAAGCTGCGCGTCAACAAGCGCTCGGTTACGAGCCGAGGATCTGCGAGGCGTCTTTGTAGGCTTGGAGCTGGATCGCGTTGTATATGACGCTATAAGTCCCGGTCTTATGGCAAGCTGCGCGTCTACAAGCGCTCGGTTACGAGCCAAGGACCTGCGAGGCGTCTTTGTAGACTTGGAGCCGGGTCGAGTTGTATATAACGCTATAAGTCCCGGACTTATGGCAAGTTGCGCGTCAACAAGCGCTCGGTTACGAGCCGAGGACTACTTGCGAGGCGGCTTAGTAGACTTGGAGCCGGGTCGCGTTGTATATAACGCTATAAGTCCCGGACTTATGGCAAGTTGAGCGTCAACAAGTGCTCGGTTACGAGCCGAGGACTACTTGCGAGGCGACTTTGTAGACTTGGAGCCGGGTCGCGTTGTATATAACGCTATAAGTCCCGGACTTATGGCAAGTTGCGCGTCAACAAGCGCTCGGTTACGAGCCGAGGACTACTTGCGAGGCGGCTTAGTAGACTTGGAGCCGGGTCGAGTTGTGTATAACGCTATAAGTCCCGGACTTATGGTAAGTTGCGCGTCAACAAGCGCTCGGTTACGAGCCGAGGACTACTTGCGAGGCGGCTTTGTAGACTTGGAGCCGGGTCGCGTTGTATATAACGCTATAAGTCCCGGACTTATGGCAAGTTGCGCGTCAACAAGCGCTCGGTTACGAGCCGAGGACTACTTGCGAGGCGGCTTAGTAGACTTGGAGCCGGGTCGCGTTGTGTATAACGCTATAAGTCCCGGACTTATGGCAAGTTGCGCATCAACAAGCGTTCGGTTACGAGCCGATGACTACTTGCGAGGTGGCTTAGTAGACTTGGAGCCGGGTCGCGTTGTATATAACGCTATAAGTCCCGGACTTATGGCAAGTTGCGCGTCAACAAGCGCTCGGTTACGAGCCGAGGACTACTTGCGAGGTGGCTTTGTAGACTTGGAGCCGGGTCGCGTTGTATATAACGCTATAAGTCCCGGACTTATGGCAAGTTGCGCGTCAACAAGCGCTCGGTTACGAGCCGAGGACTACTTGCGAGGCGTCTTTGTTGCCTGAGTTGGCGGGATCGGGATCCGGGCCTTTCTCGGTCTTTTTTTTTTCTTTCCTATATCAACCCCCCAGTTTCCAAGTAAACTTGTAAAGGTTGTGAGGAAACTTTTAAAGGTATTTATTTGCGGAAAAAGGAAGATTTTATACATATATGACGCTTCTTGTGGCGCTCTTCTTTTACATATGTCGGCTGTCGGAGCTATTTCCGAGCCTTTGGTACATCATCTCGGGGTTTTCCTTCGGGTTGGATTTTAGCTTCAGCTTCCGGTTGAATCTTAGCTTCAGCTATTTCCATCTTATTTTTACCCTTAGCCTTGTCGGGCTCACTGGTGGTACTGTTTCAGGTGTTCGACGTTCCAGGGGCAGGGGATTTCGCAACCCCCCATTTCCTGTAGCCGATATGTTCCGTCTCGGATCACCTTGGAGATGCGGTATGGGCCTTCCCAAGTTGGCCAGAGGGTTCCGGCGCCGAGGACGTGGGTGTTTTGGCCTACTTTTCTCAGAACTAGGCTTCCTTCCAAGAAACGTCTCGCCTTGACTAGCGTTCTACAACTCGCTTCTGGGCGACCAGTCTGGTGTACGCTTCATTTCGCTTTTCTTCGAGAAGATCAAGCTCTTGTCGCAGCGCCTCGTCATTGGGTTCTTCATCGAAGAACTCGACTCGTGGTGACGGGACGCTTATCTCAGCGGGGATGACTGCCTCGACCCCGTAGGTTAGAGCGAACGGGGTCTCACCAGTGGCGTTGTGCGTGGTAGTCCGATAGGCCCAGAGTACTGAGGGCAATTCTTCCGCCCATTTGCCCTTCTTTTCATCGACTTTCCTTTTCAGGATGGTCTTGATTTCTTTGTGGACTGACTCTACTTGACCGTTCGCCTGGGGTAGACGGGCGATGAGTAGGTGTCCGATCTCGAGTTCGCCGTAGAAGGCTCGGAGATCTACGTCGTTGAATTGCTCTGTCATGTTGGTGATGAGAGTTTTGAGCAAGTATCAAAGTCGTTGAGGTAACTGAGATGATTCTCAACGTCGTTGAAGCAATCGCGACGGCTTTTAGGTCATCGGGGTGACCAAGATGGCTCTTTGAGGTCGGCGATGTGACCGAGATTAAACTCAGGGTTGAGGCGACCGTGATGGCTTTTGAGGTCGCCGGGGTGACCGCGATGGCTCGTCGTGGTCGGCGAGGTGACCAAGATTAAACTCAAGGCCGTTGAGGCGACCGTGATGACTTTTGAGGTTGCCGGCGTGACCGCGACGGCTCTTCGAGGTCGGCGATGTGACCGAGATGAAACTCAAGGTCGTTGAGGCGACCGCGATGGCTTTTGAGGTTGCCGGGGTGACCGCGATGGCTCGTCGTGGTCGGCGAGGTGACCGAGATTAAACTCAAGGTTTTTGAGGCGACCGTGATGGCTTTTGAGGTAGCCGGTGTTGAAAATCATTGTCGGTGACACGGTTAGTGGGGTGTAGCTTGCGTCCTTGCGGAAACCTTCCGCTCGCCTAGGGCGCTGTTGTCATCCTTCAGAGTTTGACTGTTGACGCTGCCTCTTTCTTTGAGATTAGTCATCATCCCTCCTTTGGTCGTTCCGGCTTTGCTTGTCTAGGCTGAGTTGGTTTCGGCTGACGAAGTATTCATCGGCGGCGATGTCTTCCGCTGCCCTAGCCATTAGTTCGGCCATGGAAGCAGGTCTCTTTTTTACAAGGGAGCGCGTGAATTCGCTCACCGGGAGGCCGTCGATTACTGCGGTGACGGCGTCGTCGTCGGTATAGCTAACGACTTTATTCGCCTCCTCCGTGAATCTTTTCACGTAATCCTGGAAAGACTCGTCTTTGCGCTGCTTGAGGGACTACAGATACGACTTTCCTTTTCGTTGCGTGATCGAGCTAGCGAAGCGGGATATGAAGCGTTCCGTCAGCTCTTCAAAGGATTCAAT
Organism: Parietaria judaica; assembly: GCA_954871525.1. NCBI lineage: Eukaryota > Viridiplantae > Streptophyta > Magnoliopsida > Rosales > Urticaceae > Parietaria > Parietaria judaica. The sequence goes on along the minus strand of OX940860.1, from coordinate 56,752,421 downwards.
CGACCATTTGGGGAGTCGTTGGTACCATTCGAAGGCCGGTCCGGTAAGGGTGAGGCAGAACGACTGACACATTGTGGAGGGCGAGCATCTCTTCACCCGCATGGAAAACTGGTATTGCACCAGATGGTTTATGGGATCTGTCGTGCCGTCGTACACGAGATTTAGCAGGAATCGGAGGTCTGCGCTGAGATCTTCGTCGAGTAGGTGGCTTTCCAGAGGGGAGATGATTCCCTCCGTCATACTTCGTTTGGCGGGATCAGTACTGTTGGCGGCGGCGACTTCTCTCAGCTCTTTCCTTAGATCCTGGACCTCGTTTCTCAGTCCGTCGTTTGGCGGAGGTGCTGTCAGGCCAGGTGCCGGGGCCGTGTTGGTTCCTCTCGTCATGTGATACATGGCGGGGGATGCGGAACTTCTAGACCCTTCTGACTCGGCACTGTCCGAATTTTCCTGAGGGCGAGGTTCTTTCCTTCGTCGTTCGAGGTGTCGTCGTAAGTCTCCTTCTTGACAGGAGTGACTTAGACGGTGACGGAGATCCTCCTGATTTTCCGGATGTGCCCGAGCGGGCGCCTGCTGGCGTCGACGGTTACTCCGCGCCTTAACACTTTCAGCGTTACTTTCGTCTCCTCCCAGACGTTCAAAGGCTGAACGTCGGGTCGTCTGTGATTGGGCCGGCTCTTGAATGCCTCGACGGGCCTGCTGAGTTGCAGGTGGCCCTCGTTGTGTGAGTTCGAGGGCCTCCTCTGGGCTATCCTCTTCGTCGATGGCTTCAAGGTTGGTGTCGTTGTTGCCGAGGCGTTTGGACACAAGATCAGCCAGGCGGAAGAAACTATCTTCCAGCCGGGTTAGCCTTTCTTTTTCTTCGTTGACAGCGGGCTCTTGTCGCGTGCTCGTCTCGGGCCGGTTGAGAGCCTGGGTTCGGCGTGCGTTCACCCGAGCCCGAGTGTTGAGAGCGATACTTCCCGCGGGGTGGGAAGAGGTATCTTTTGTTGTATCTGACATCGAAGTTTCGAGCATCTTCGAGTGTCTTCGAATGTGTTCGAGTGCCTTCGAGTGTGTTCGAACGCCTTCGAGTTTCTTCAAACGCCTACGAGTTTCTTTGAACGCCTTCGGGTTTCTTCGAACGCCTTCGGGTTTCTTCGAACGCCTTCGAGTGTGTTCGAACGCCTTCGGGTTTCTTCGAACGCCTTCGAGTGTGTTCGAATGCGTTCGAATATACTCGAATATTCGTCTTCCCGTTGCTTGAGCGTCCACTGGTAGGACTTCTCCTTTCTTTGCGTCAGCGAGCTTGAAAATCGAGAGAGGAAACTCTCTTTTAGCTCTTCGAATGAATTGATAGAGCGCTTCGGGAGTCGCTGATACCATTCGAAGGCTGGGCCTGCGAGGGTGAGGCAAAATGCTTGACACATCGTGGAAGCAGAGCATTTCTTCAGCTGCATCGTGGTCTGATATCGGACCAAGTGGTATGTCGGGTCGCCGCTTCCGTCGTAGACGAAGCTTGGTGGGGAGCGGAGATCTCCCACAATTGCTTCCGCAAGTACATGGTCGGCGAGGGGGGATATGGTCCCTTCGAGCATGCTTCGTACGGTTGAATTTGAGCCGTTGGCGGCGGCGAGCTCTCGTATCTCTCCTTTCTGAGTGCTTCGAGCTCGTTTTTCCATTCTGAGACGGCCGATGGGGCCATCGTCAGGGTTAGCGCAGTGGCGTCTGCCTCGTCTCGGGGTGCCAGGGTGCTTTGAGAGAGGTGAGGGCTGTGAGACCTCCAGGTCGATCGAGACTCTGTTGGCCCTAGTGACTGGGCGTCCTCTCGGGCGAGTTGTCGTTACGTTTCGAGACTGTCTCTTTGCGTCGGCTCCGGATCTGGGGATTCGTTTCCGCCGAGGATGTCATTGACGACGTGGTTGAGCCCGAGGCATCTGGAGATTAACCCTGCCAATCGAAACTGACTATTCTCCAGTCGTGATAATCGCGCCTCGTTCGCGACATCTGAGCGGACGCTCGCCGCCGGCTGACTCTGAGTTGGGCTTTGTGTCTCGGCGCTCAAGGCAGCACCCTCGGTGGGGCCGCACGTGGTGTCATCGGAGAGGTTGACTGACATCTTTGAAGAAGTGGGTGGTGAGGTTGTTGAGACGACCGCGATGAAATCTGAGGTCGTTGGGAGGACCGAGATAAAATCTGGGGTCGCTGGGACGACCGAGATAAAATCTCAAATCGTCATCTTGGCCCGGATGCAACTTTGACGTCGTTTCGTAAAGGCGGGCCTTTAATAAGTAATAAGTATATATATTACTTATTATATATATTATTGCTTTTATACATTTTTTTTTCTTCTTTCCTCTTTTCTTTTCTTTTCGTTTCTTTTCCCTTTTTTTTCTTTTTTTTTCTCTCCTTCGACGATCAGGAGGCTCTTTTTTTTTTTTTTCCAGCATAGGAAACCATCGTCTTCGCCGTCGGCTCGACTCAGACCACCGGAAATTTGCCGCCGATCTCGGTGGTGACGGTGATTCCGGGCGAACGCTCTGGCAGCGGGGCTCCCAAGTTCAGGCGGGAGGACGACGGCGGTGAGTGGTGCAGCGAGCCCGTCGATGACGCCGGAGTTCGCCGCCGTGCGCAGCGGTGATGGGCTGCGCCCTAACTCCAGATCGAAGGTGCATGACATGGCGGGCAGCGGCGAGGCGGTTCGCGGTGGCGGAGAAACGCGCCTGGAGGTCGCCTCGGGGTCGCCGGCGTTCGTGGAGGAACTGACCGGTAGAGTTTCCGAACTCTTGGCGAGCTCGAAGGAGCTTGGAGCAGCGGGCTCCCTCCGTGGCGGGGTTTATCTGCGCGTGGCTCTGCCGTTATGTCGCCGTGATCACGGCGGTGAGGATTCCGATTCCGATCCCAGCGCCGGCGATGTGGTTGCGTGTCGCGTCGAGGGCTGTCCGGCAAGTCCGTGCCGGTGGCGGGCAGCGGTGCTTCGGCTAGGGTCCCATGCGCGCAAAGAGGCTACGTCGTCAACGAGCTTTTGGCGGGGGCTTCCGTCGTGAAACCGTGGAGCCGGAGCGCTGAGCGGCCTTGCCGGCTGTCGCGGCGAGCTTTCCGGCGTGGAGACGAGGAAAGCTTGGTCGATCGTGTTGCCGATGATCTGCTTCTTCTCATCCCTTTTCTTTTTCTTGTATATAGATATACGTATATACATATATATTTACTTGTATATATGTATAATATATCTATATATATATTTGTGTATTGATATATAGGGTGAGTTTGCTGATCACCCCTTTTTTTGTGTTTAATATATATATATATATATATATATATATATATATTATTTGTTTTGTTTTGTATATATATGTAGATGTGTGTATATATACAGATATGCACGGCGGGCGGTTCTGCAACGTGGCAGAAACCTTGTTGGTGGTGACGCAGTGTGCGTGCACCGTATTTGGTGTGGAGCGACCGTGGTGGTCGAATTTGCTGGTAGGGACTCGAGGCTTAAACTCGTGAGCCCCCTCCTTCTAGCGCCAAAATGTTGATGCAGAAAAATGCTTCAAACATTCAGCGGCCCAATTGCTTGTGTTGGGCCGGGCCCAATGTCGTCTTGTTGACTTTTGTGAACTTTGGGCTTGGGCACCTGGACTTTCGAGTCAATCGGATCCTCCACTGACTCGATGATCAAAAATCCGTGGTAAACTCCACTACCTGTCGCTAATAGGGCCAGGACTTGGCCTGGCCCGGATTACAGGTTCGGGACACCAAAAAAGGATTCCTGACCACCGTGTAGGGGGGGTCACAGTATTGACTCTCAAGTGAACCCTGACAGATTAGACCCTCGACCGGCGTCACGGGGACAGATCCGGGTCCTCGGGCTATCCGCGTAATCTGTATATCTGCCGGAGATACAAGAATACTGGATAGAACGAGCACCTCACGGACCTAGAACCTTGGCAAGGAGGGTCTTAGATCGTGCCAGAATCTTCTCCAGAACTTCCGCTCAAATGTATTTTTTCTCTCTCAGAACCTGAACAAAACAACACCCGAGATCAGGGAGAACCGGGGGGGGGGGGGGGGGGGGGTACCCCCTGATTCACCTCCGACGCTCAACATTAGAGTGATATTTGATGGGAGGCAAGTTATAGAGGGTGTAGAGAGAGTTTAGGGCGAGTTCTCGGTGTGAGAATCGAGTTACCGTTAAGTGAAAACCGAGCTTCTATTTATAAGAGAACTCGGGGATTCAAACGCAATTATCTTTTGATTCGGGAGGCCCCTGGTGCAAAATAATATAGTTTTTCGCATCCTCAGGACGTGGCCGATCCAACGCCGCAATCGACGCCCTCATCCGAAGCCGGACGCGCCTACACGCGCGGCAAACGTGGGCGGCGCGCGTGGAAGCCTTTCCCTCCAAGGCGATGACGTCAGCCGATGTCATGACGCTGACATCAGCCTTCTCCCTCCCCCACCAGATGACCAACACGTGGAGGAACAGGATTTTGACCCTTGGAGGGCCTGCAGGGGTGCTGCCACGCGGCGGCTGACCTTTGGGGGCTTGTGGGACCCGCCCGGGTGTTTCCCGGCGTGTCCCGGAGGTCCCGGGTGTTTCCCGAGGCCGTTTTTTACAAATTTTATATCGATTTTGGGTGTTTCGATATTTTTGGGATCATCTGGACCCTTTATTTTTCGAAAACGGGCTTCCGGTGAATAATTTGGGGTAAAATTGATTATAAAATTAATTAATTGATAAAAGAAAAATTAATTTAAATAATTTTTCTTTTGTTAATTAATATTAAATCAATTGCGTAAAATACCCGTAACATTAACCCCCTAGTTTTTTGGGAATTTTTAATTTCCGAGAAACTTTATAAATTTGAGGCAGGACGGCTCATTCGGATTCACGAGCTTATTTTCTTCCGGTAAATAGTAAAAGGTACGTTTTTCTTTCGTAACTTTTTTACCGGGTAATATTTTTGAATTCCGATTTTTGCATCGTGTCCGTCCTTTCGTTATCTAGTTTCCCCATTTCACAAGCCTCGTCACATTTTTCGAAAATACGAAGTCTAGAACTCGAAATCGAAATCGAGCGTAATTTAAGATTGTAGATTAGAGTAATTGTTCTATTTTACTATTTGGTTCATTTGCCCCTGAAATTTAAGATTGTAGCAGCAATGTCATCAAGTTTGCCTTTAGTGCATATTGCAGAATATTGGGGCATAAGTATCTAAAGATTAGGCCCAAAAAGTAAAATCCTTAATATGAACCATTTCAAAGTATAATAGGCCCAAAACCAAAAGTACAGCCCATAAACATCTATACTATTGCCGCTTAAACCCTGAACCTCAGCTTCGTCTCTCTCGACTCAACAAGCTCTGGTTCGTTCAGATATGCTGTTGAAAACCCCAACTCCTGGTCGCCATTCCTTCAACCTCGCCGCCATTGTTGCGTCTCGAGCACAGCTCAAGCTCGGCGACCTCCTCGGCGGCAGACACATCTCGAGCCTGAAAGTCGCGTGGCGGAAGGACCAAAGCCTAGACCAGGCCATCGAGAACGACAAGCGCTACAAGCTCTGCGCGCGGGTCGTCAAGGAGGTCCTCAACGAGCCCGGCCACGCCATCCCCATCCGCTACCTCGAGAAGCGCCGCGAGAGGCTCCGCCTCGGCGTCCGAGCCAAGACCTTCATCGCGCAAAACCCTACCCTCTTCGATGTCTACCTCGACCGGATCAAGCCCAAAACCGAGCCGGTTCCGTTCGCCCGGGCCAGCCCGAGGCTCCGAAGCTTCCTGGAGGAGGAGCGGCGGATTTACGCCGAGAACGAGGGTTTCCTGGTCTCCAAGCTCTGCAAGTTGCTGATGATGTCGAAGGACAAGGTCTTGAGCGCCGAGAAATTGGCTCACGTGAAGAGAGACTTCGGTTTCCCCAACGATTTCCTCACCAATCTGGTTCCCAAACACCCGGAGTACTTCCGATTCGCGGGGGAAGAGAAATCGTTCCTCGAATTGGCGTCTTGGAACCCTAATTTCGCGAAATCGGCGATCGAGCTCCGCGCTGAGGAGGAATCGAGAGCGACGGGGATCCGGATCCGGCCTAACTTCCAGTACAAGCTCCCGGCGGGGTTCGTGCTGAAGAAGGAGATGAGGGAGTGGGTTCGGGATTGGCTGGAGCTCGACTATCTGTCGCCCTACGAGGACGCCACATGCCTGGACCAGGCCTCACCGGAGAAGGAGAAGCGGAGCGTCGGGGTGTTCCACGAGCTTCTCTCGCTGTCGGTGCACAAGAGGATCGCCGTGCCGATCCTGGGGAAGTTTGGCGAGGAGTTTCTGTTCTCGAATGCGTTTGAAACCGCGTTCACTCGGCATTCGGGGATTTTCTACTTGTCGCTGAAAGGCGGGATCAAGACGGCGATGCTTAGGGAGGCGTACGAGGGTGATCGGATCGTTGCCCGCGACCCGTTGCTCGAGATCAAGGACCGATTTGTTGAGCTTATGGAGGAAGGTTGGCAAGAAAGGAAAGAAAGGTTGAGGCTGCAGAGGGAGGAGAGTAAGGAGGATGTGAAGCTCGTTGCCATGGATGGTGAAGAAAGCTTGTAACTCGAGTTATAGGGTGAGCAATTGTAGTGTGATTGTTGTTTGATTTGGTTGATCATCTTGTTTGTTGAGATCATGGAGGAGAGTAAGAATGAAGTGAAGCTTGCTGCCATGGATAATAAGGCTTGTTTCTTTGAACTCACCGTGCTATCGGGCAAGGAGAGTGTGGTGGCGGGAGTTTAGAATGGCTTCTCGAGGGAATCTCTCTGTGGTTGGCCTGAATATTCGATTCATTGGCTTGGTTGTGGCGACATTCGGTGGCTGTTGAAGCTTTGGCTCCGCGTCGCCCGCATTTACGGGTCGATCTCAACGCGACCCCAGGTCAGCCGCGGTTAAGACGAGAGCTTCAAAACAGGCGAGTTTGATCTACTTTGAAGCACGGACAACGGTTTCCTTGAAGTAATAGTCGCCCCGTCTAGGATACAAACGGAACTGAAAAGAGAATCTTTAGAATGTATAGCAAGTTTTGAGTTTTTGTTGGAGAGAAAACTGATGAATGTTTATCAATCAATGTAGGAATGTTTTTGTTTACATAACTTTGAAGAACGTTTGAAAATTGAACTAGTCATTAAAATTCGATACAACGTTTTCGATGAGTTTGCACACTACAGCCATGTCGAACGTTTTCAAAAGGCTTTTTAAGACAGTTTTATTTTTTTTTCAAAGGAAAGAAAGCTTGTTGTTCGGAAATAGTGTATGGTTTAAACCAAGGTTCAACTTACCGAGATTGTCGATAAATCGGTTACCGTTTTCGACGGATTAATCGATAGCTTACCGATTAACCGACGGAAAACTTATAATACTGTAGCTTACCGATTACCGATACTTTTCGAAGATTATCGACGGATTATCGACACTTTTCGATACTTTTCGATGGAAAACTTACAAAATATTTTTATAATATCATACCACAAAACATATGTAAATAAAGTCATACACACATATAATTCCATCACTAGTCTCAAATCTAAAACACTAATATTAAGTCACTTTATTAGTTTAAGTGTATAATATTAAGTCACTTTATTAGTTTAAGTGTATAATATTAAGTCAAATTATTATGTGAAGTGAATATGTATGTTAATTAAGTGTGTAATATTAAGTGAATATGCATGTTAATTGTATATGTATGTTAACAAATTTAATATTAGTTGAAGTGTATAATATTAAATGAATATACATATTAAATGTATATGTATGTTAGGTGAAGTTAATATGTATGTTAAGTGTATAATATTATTTGAAGTGTGTAATATTAAGTTAAATTATTAGGTGAAGTGTATGTGTATGTGTATGTTAAGTGTGAATGTGTGATATTAGTTGAATAACAAAAAGTCCCACATTGATAGATGACAAGAGTTTGGTGATGTTTATATACCAAATATTAGGGACAAAGGCTTGAGCCCTTTGGGTCATAGGATTTTGTGGATGAGGGAGGACTCACACAAATGTTACACCACCACACGCGCGCGCCGCCGCCGTCCGGTCGGAGTGACGTGACGTGACGGGGTGGGGTGCTCTTGTGTGAGTATAATTATTTTTGCCGAAAGTTTAATTGGTATTTTTGCCGTGAATTTTTTTTTTTCATTTAACCGAAAAGTACCTATTTTTTACACGCATTTTGTCGAAAATCGGTTGGGAAAGGTTTTATCGAAAAGCTCGATAATCGTCGAAAAGTATATAAAACGATAAGTATTAGAGCCGGCAACTTACCGGTAACTACCGAAAAGACCAAAAATCGGCGATTATCGACGATTATCGTCGAAAATGCGAACCTTGGTTTAAACGACGTCGTCGTATAAAAGTTTAGTGGAAGCTAAGAAAATAAAAATTCAGAAATGGAAACCATCTTGTGTCGTTTGCTCATACGTTAAACGACATCGTCGTATACAATTTTACTGTAATATTGTCTGTCTGGACTTGGTACATTGGTTTATACTTTATATTACAACACAAAAAGAGGACTTTTGGTACATTGGTTTATACTTTATATTACAACACAAAAAGAGGACTTGATGAGTGAAAAATTTAGACCCCTAAGGCCTGTATGCTGTACCAGCTCGAAAGAAAGTGGAATCGGGCCGGGCCCGTTTTCAAACATGGAATCGGGCCTGTTTAGTCCTAGTTAGGACCGGTTTCGCAGCCGTGGCTTCACCTATGAGAACCATGGCTCACCTCATTACAAGTAACTAAAGAAATCGATATCTTAGCAGAGGCAGCTTTACAATAACCCCAAACAAAAATGAATGAAAACTTGGTGACTCACTGTAAAATTCTTTAATGCAAATCTCAAAATATTGGTGAAATGTCAACGTTTGACTCACGCATGCATTGCATGCATGCAGTATTTTCATCACATAAATAACCCTAAATTACAAGCCACCTAACGAAGATAATCACACCAAAGCAATGAGAAGAAGAATTCCCAACTATTCACAACCCGAAACCCTAACACACCCTCTTTGCAATTCCCCATTTTGTATTCAAAAATATCAATCTTCACCGATAATTCATGATATATAAACCCCACGAGCCACCATACAGTCTTCACAAACACAAGCTCGCTTGAGGAAGAAAAAAAGAAAAAGAGTCAAGGAACAGATCGAAATACATAAGAAATGGAGAGAGTAAGAGGTTTCATTATTCCCGTGCTGATCGTGGCGACGTTGGCGCTGACAGCGGTGGCGGAGAAGGAGAATAAGACAGAGGGGATCATTGGGGGGTTGGGGGACGAGCTTACGCCCCGTCCGGTGTGCGTGTCGCAGATGGCGCTGGCCAATTACGCGTGTTCGATGATCCCGTACAGCCCGCTGCCACCTCCTGCTCCACCGACGGCCGAGGAGGGGGACTCATCGCACCACAACCGGCACAGGCGACACGGTCACCGTCATCGTCACCACAGCGGCCCGCTGTCACAGGAGGAGGAGGACTGCTGCCGGTGGCTGTACGAGATCGACACGGACTGCGTCTGCGAGATGCTTGTCCGCCTCCCCGACTTCCTCTCCCGCCCCGTCCACCGGTACACCCTCGTCGTCGGCGACTCCTGCAACGTCACCTACACCTGCGGCGGCCGTGTCATACGCTGATCACCCGCGATTAATCTACATTACTATTATTGCGTTATTAATTAGTGTTATTGTGCTGGATTGATTAAGTTTGTTGTTTAGGATTTAGGAATATTATGTGATGTTGTGTGTTGTGATTGTGTTTTGTGTCTGTCTTTACGTTGTAACGTGTGTTTGGTGTATTTGATTTTCAAGTATAATAATACATTTGACTTATCTTCAGTTTTGAGTTTCAAGTTTAACGATATTTATGTTTGATATATGTTGAATATTGTATAGCTTAGTGAGTGTTTATAGTTTTGGTACTTTTACCGTTATTTTATTCTCTTGTAATTAGGGATGCAAATACCTAAATTCATGAATGAGAAAATCACTTTTCCCAATCCACTTTCTACATGGTATCAGAGCCACAAAGGGGAAAAGTCAAAAACCTTAGCCGCCGTCACCGACTATTCCCGTCGGACGTTCATCTCCGGCTATCTCTCCGGTGACGTTTGCTTCCCCGGTGTTCCTCCGGCATTCCCAAGCTTCGTCACTGAATCTTATCTCCGCTGCACTCCGAGCGCACTCAGTCGCTTCTTCCGGTGACTCTGTTCATTGCGACTCCGTTCAAGCTTACCCGGTGTTCCTCCGGTATTCATAAGCTTTCCCGGTGTACCCGGTCTCTCTCCGGCAAACTCGATCTCAGATCTGAAGCACAGATCTCCTCCGAGAAAGCCATCTCTCATTCTACGGTGTTCCTCCGGAAATCTTGCGAGCTTTTCCTGCTCAGCGACCCATTCCTCAATCTCCGGCTTTCCTCCTGCTTCCGCAAGTCCTCTGTTCCGTGACCTGCACTATCTCAGATCTGCAAAATAAAAAAAAAGGTTTCAGAACCTAGTTTCTTAATCTCATATCTGAGCTTCACAAATCTCAGGCGAATCTCAATCGCTCTTCGGCGACGAGCTCCTCAGCCCCGACTCAGCGGGCTTCTCCTTCGAGCACGCCATCTCTCTCCAGTTTGTCATCGTGAAGCTTCTCCTCAGCTAGCCATCTCAGATCCGTCGAATTCTCTGGTTGACACGTCGTTACAGATCTGCATCTTCCGGCGTTCTCCGACGAGTCTCTCAGCTCCTACGACACATGCTCTTAAGCTCGTCTTCTTCGGGTCCGACGATATTCAGATCTGCGAAGCCCTTGCTGCAATTCCTCCAGCGAACCACGCACTTCTCCGATCTCTGCGTGAATCTCTCTCTCTTCGAAGCTTCTCAGAACCGAGCTTCGTCTTCTCCGGTGGCTTCTCTCCGTCGACTGAGGTCTTCCCCCTCGTCTTCCCGAGCTTCCTCTGAGTGCGAGGTTTCTCCCGAGCTCCTCTCTGCGTGCGAATATTCAAGGGGGATATTTTTTGGGAATTTCCTTTGTGGTGGGTCCCACGTAACATCAGAAAAAAAGGGACTTCCTTTGTCCTTATTCTGTGTGTTCCCACGTCAAAATTGCTGCACCCACATCCAGAAAAAGGTCCTTTATTTTTCTGCTTGTGCCCACACAAAAAATTTGTGTCCTAACAAGCAGAAAATTAATTTTTCTTTGTGTGGTCTCTGTGATCAGCCCTTGTTTAAAAGTATGTCTTCTCGGGCCAAATCCGCTACTCCCGCTCACTTCTCTTCGACACAACGTCGAGGACGACCTTGGTGTGATCATTGCAATGCTCATGGTCATTGGAGACCCCAATGTTGGAAATTACATGGCAAACCAACATATTGCACGGGTTTATAAATGTTGGAAATCGACGACTTCAATCGACTTGCAAACAAGCTTAAAGATCTCGTGAAAATGGTCAATGCCCAATCAAAGTATGAGCCTGTATTAAATCCAAGTGTTGATATGCCTACCACTACTCATGCTCATACTAGCTTGACGTCCGATCGTCTTGTTCAAATCCGGCGACCGAAAACCTGGATCATTGATTCGGGTGCATCAGATCACATGACAGGAGATCGAAGTTATTTTATCACATTCAGGCAAATTACGGGTGATTCCACCGTAAGGACCGCTGACGGGACACTCATACCGGTTGAAGGAATGGGATCAGTTCGAATATCAGAGGACATTGTTCTCCAATCTGTCCTCTTTGTTCCAAAGATCCGGTGCAACCTTATTTCGGTCAATAAAATTACTCATGATGCTAAGTGCATGGTCCGTTTCTTTGCCATGTTTTGTGATTTTCAGGTGTTGGGTTCCAGAAAGGAAATTGGTCGAGGTGAGATGCGCGATGGCCTCTACATGTTCAAAGATACTACTTCTCTAGTAACACAAGTTCAAGATTCCGACAAAGGTCATGTGTCATCAAGTACTATTACTCTTTCAAATCATGTATCTGTCGAAGATCAAGTTATGTTATGGCACTATCGCCTTGGTCATCCTAGCTTCCCATATCTTGAAAAAGTGTTTCCAAATTTGTTCACCAAAATCAAGCCTTCTCATTATCACTGTCAAGTGTGTCAATTTGCAAAACATACCCGACATTCCTTCCGTAGCATCGACTATAAATCATCAAAACCTTTTTCTGTGATTCATAGCGACATATGGGGGCCCTCAAGGGCACGTCACACTAGTGGAGCTAGATGGTTCATCACATTTATCTATGATCACACTCGAATGACGTGGTCATTTCTCCTTAAAGACAAAACTGAAACTGCTCCAATCTTCAAACGTTTCTACTCCATGGTTGAGTCCCAGTTTGATACCCGTGTGCAAGTTCTCCATACGGACAACGCCCGGGATTACTTCAACCAAACTCTATCTCCATTCTTGACTGAGAAAAGAATTGTCCACATAAGCTCATGTGTGGATACTCCACAGCAAAACGGTATTGCTGAGCGGAAAAACAGGCACATTCTCGAAGTCGCTCGATCCATCATGTTTGGTAGATCTATCCAAAAACATTTTTGGGGTGATGTGATCCTCACAGCGACATACCTCATCAATCGTATGCAGAGTCGTGTCCTAAAATTCCTACCACCTCGTCAAGTCCTTAGTGAGATTCATCCACATCTCCTATCCTTCTCCTCCGACCTACCAAAAAAGGTCTTCGGGTGTCCCGCCTTTGTCCATGTCCACAAACAAAATCGATCAAAGCTCGATCCTAGAGCTTTCAAGTGCATCTTTTTGGGTTATTCGTTGCATCAAAAAGGGTATCGATGTTATTGTCCATCTACTCGCACGACTTATCATACCATGGATGTTACTTTCTTTGAAGGTGATTCTTTCTTTCCCAAATCCGACATTCAGGGGGAGAATTCTTGGGAATCTCAAATTTGGAAAATCGGAGAAGTCAATCAAGACACTTAACCCGAAAACCCATCACCTTCAATCCAACCAATCGACATTCTTGATATCCCTTCGACTCCTATTCCTCTTCCGGTTGTCAAAAATATCTCAGACTCTTCTTCTCCTAGCTCATCTCGGTCTTCTGAACATGTAGAGACCACCTCGCATAGTCAAATCGGCCAAGATCCGGATCCGACTCCCTCTACCTCGACTAATCCATCAGGTACGGAAATTCTTGAACCCGTGGTCGATGATTCAGATCTCCCTATTGCTCTCCGGAAAGGCATTCGTAAGAAACCTGTTCAAGGGAACACCGAATATCCCATTGAACGTTATGTTGCCTACAATAAGTTGCATTCGAAATATAGGTCTTTTATCACTAACCTTGATAGCATCAAGGTCCCTAGCTCTATTCATGAAGCTCTTCAAGTTCCTGCTTGGAAACATGCAGTAGAAGAAGAAATTCGAGCATTGGATAGCAACAGAACATGGAGTCTCACTGAATTGCCACGCGGGAAATGCCTTGTCGGGTGTAAATGGGTCTTCACGGTCAAGTACAAGACCGATGGGAGTATTGAGAGATTCAAAGCTAGACTTGTCGCAAAGGGTTTCACCCAAACTGAAGGAATCGACTTTCAAGAGACGTTTGCTCCAGTGGCTAAACTAAACATGGTACGAGTACTTCTTTCTCTTGCCGTAAATATGGAGTGGCCACTATTTCAACTTGATGTCAAAAATGCATTCCTCAATGGCGACCTTCAAGAAAAAGTCTACATGAATATACCTCCAGGACTAGAAAAAGACTCCAATCGTCACCTAGTCTGCAAACTGAAAAAGTCGTTGTACGACTTAAAACAGTCTCCTCGTGCTTGGTTTGAGAAATTCACCAAGGCCGTCACTTCCAGTGGATACCTCCAATGTCAAGCCGATCATACTCTCTTCGTTAAACGGAACAACAATGGAAAGATTGCAATTCTCATTGTGTACGTTGACGACATTATCATGACCGGTGATGATCGGAGGAAATCGCAAAACTAAAGCAAGTACTCGCAACCAAATTCGATATTAAAGATCTCGGAACTTTGAGATACTTCTTGGGCATGGAAGTAGCAAGATCAGACGAAGGCATTGCTATCTCCCAAAGGAAGTATGTACTTGACTTACTTCAAGAAACCGGTCTACTAGGTTGCAAGCCGGTTGACACTCCGATGGATCCGAACAAGAAGTTCTCTCATTCCGCCGAACGCGCTCCTGTCGACAAAGGGAGATATCAGAGACTTGTCGGTAAACTCATCTATCTCTCGCACACACGTCCGGACATCGCCTACTCTGTCAGTGTTGTAAGTCAACACATGAACAACCCAAACGAGGACCATATGGAAGCCGTGAACCGAATCTTAAGGTATCTAAAGTCTACCCCCTGTCATGGCTTATTGTTCAAGAAATCAGAGAACCGTGAGGTCAAGATCTTAACCGACGCTAGTTGGGCTGGAGAAGCCACTGATCGAAGATCAACCTCGGGTTATTGTTCATATGTATGGGGTAACCTCGTTACTTGGAGGAGCAAGAAGCAATCGGTTGTTTCCCGTAGTAGCGCAGAGTCCGAGTACCGTGCTCTTGCCTTAGGCATATGCGAGGGAATGTGGATGCAGAGGCTCTTGAAGGAGCTAAGGATGCATCAACCAGGGGCTATCAAGATGTTTTGTGATAGTCAGGCCGCAATCAGAATTGTCAAGAATCCAGTTCACCACGACCGAACGAAGCACATTGAAATTGATAGACATTTCATTTCGGAGAAGGTCAATGGTGGCATCATTGACTTGAGCTACATTCCTTCCAAGCTTCAGATTGCGGACATCCTCACCAAAGCTTTACCTCGAAGTTCTTTTGATGAACTTAGTTCCAAGCTTGGCTTGTATAACATATACTACCCAGCTTGAGGGGGAGTGTTGAATATTGTATAGCTTAGTGAGTGTTTATAGTTTTGGTACTTTTACCGTTATTTTATTCTCTTGTAATTAGAGATGTAAATACCCAAATTCATGAATGAGAAAATCACTTTTCCCAATCCACTTTCTACAATATAGAATATCATTTATATCATTTTTATACTCAATAGATTAATAATAAACTTTAATTAATTATTTTTGTACAATGGTCTTGGCTCCCGACTTAAACTAACATTGATAAATTATTACTCGATAAACCTTAATTATATAATAAAATTTATGATATTATCAACTATTAATTTATACAAATTTTACTTATACTAAACATGCATATGTTGACTTTTTATGATCAATGAATGTATCTTATTTGCAGAACTAAAGTAAAACAGAAAAAGTAAAAGGAAACAAATACAAAATAGTTAAATATAATATGAACTTTTAAATTTGAGATATAATATTTGAGTTTCACAAATCATAACATACAAAAAGTAAAAGAAAAAAAAAATCTCCCAGTATTTTTTTATCTTATATTAATTACTAGATTAGAGTTTCGTACAACAACTTGAAAGAAAAAAAATATACTTGAGTTTCATGGCATACGATCACTGTATTATATATATATATTGTTAATGCGTAAAAATGGCTTTAACTTAGAATCGGATCCAAGGTTCGGGCCCCGAGCGGGACCCGATGAACACTTGGATGTTTGAATGATAAGTCAATGAAGGTTGACTTAGCTGAAGGCGGATAGTCGCTTCCAGCGAGGCATGAGCTGTCCTGATGATCGTTGACTTGAGGTGGTCGTCTCCGACGAACCTCTGAGTAAGGAATGTAGTTGCAGAACCAAAGAAAAAAAAAAGAAACCACGAACTCTGAGAAGAGAGAGTCGTGAGCAAGGGGAGAGAGTTTTTTGAGAGAACAAATATTGATATTCTTGATATTATTCCACCCAATGAATTATTACGTGTGCATGACTTTTAAGTGCAGCAAAGGAAATAAATCCTACAGCCAAAAAATTACAGCAAAGCAAATAAATTTACAATCCTAAATTAAGGAGATTTAGTGAAAAAAAAAGATTGACACAATGTCAACTAAAAGTAAATATGGAGATAATATATGGCGAGCTTATCCAATAAATCACCCCCTAAGCTCGTCATGCCGTATTAATTTTCATGACTCCTAGCTTCTGACGCATCTCGATAAACTTATTCCGAGCTAGTGCCTTCGTCAGAATGTCTGCTAACTGATCGTCAGTGCGGACATGATCGACATCCATCTTCCCGGTCTCAATGCATTGCCGAATATAATGAAATTTGGTGTCGATGTGCTTGCTCCGATCATGATGCACCAGATTCTTGCAAAGAGCAATAGCCGACTTGTTATCGACTAGCAGTTTGAACTTACTTCATCGCGTCTGACTAGCTCGCTGATGAGACGATGTAGCCAGACACCTTGGCATGCCGCCGTCGCCGCCGCGACGTACTCTGCCTCGCAGGAAGACAGTGCAACGGTCTTCTGTTTCTGCGAGCTCCAGGTAACGATGTTGTTCCCAACAAAGAAAGTTATCCCAGAGGTGCTCTTTCGATCGTCGAGATCGCCGGCGAGGTCGCTGTCGCTATAGCCAATTAAAGTATCCTATCCTCCTCCCGACTTATAACAACATTCGTAGTTCAGCGTACCCTTTACGTATCTGAGTATCTGCTTGATCGCAGCCCAATGTTGCGTGCTTGGCGCTTCCATGTAGCGGTTGGCGATGCCTACTGCGTGAGCAATGTCTGGGCGCGTGTTGACTAGGTAGCGGAGGCTCCCGATGACATTCCGATACTTTGTTGAATCCACGACCGCACTCCCATCATGCTTGCTTAAGCAAAGTCGATTCTCCATCGGTGTGTGACACGGGTTGCAACCACTCATGCATGTGTGCTCTAAGATCTTCGCTGCGTAAGCACCCTGAGATACCGTGATTTCTCCATCACCTTGACGCACCTCGATTCCCAAGTAGTAGCTAAGGAGACCGAGATCGTTCATCTTGAACATCTGTTGCATTTGCGCCTTGAACTCGGCGATGTCTTGGATACTTGTGCCCGTAATGATCAAATCGTCCACATATACACCCACAAGCAAAAAAGACTGAGCATTCCCTGTCCGATAGACAGCGTGTTCGAGCGGGTATCTCGTGAACCCAAGTGAAGCGAGGGAGGCATCTAGCTTCGAGTTCCACGCGCGTGGGGCTTGTCGAAGCCCATATAATGCTTTTCGCAGCCTAAGCACTTTGCGCTCATTGGTGTCGTCAATGAAACCCGGTGGTTGTTGAACATAGACTTCCTCCTCGAGATCTCCGTTCAAGAACGCCGACTTCACGTCCATGTGGTGCACTTGCCACCTGTTGTGTACGGCGAGAGCGAGTAGTAGGCGCACCGTCTCCATCCTTGCTACGGGAGCGAAAACTTCCTCAAAGTCCACCCCCTGACGTTGCGCGTACCCTTTAGCAACGAGTCTCGCCTTATGCTTCACGACGTTGCCAGCGGGGTCCTTTTTACTTTGAACACCCACTTGTGGCCGATGGCACGGTGGCCGGCTGGAAGTGATGCAAACTACCACATCTTGTTGTCGATGATCGACATCATCTCCTCCTCCATGGCGCTCCTCCACGATGCATCGTCAAGTGCATCGTCCACACTCGTTGGCTCCTCGGCGGCCAAGAAACAGAGGCCACTCTCTTCCTCGTCGACAACCTCATTAGTAGCGTTGTACATATCCGTGATTCGCCGGTAACGCCGAGGCCCTGAATCGGTGTCAAGGGTGTCGTCATGCGTGGGCGGCGTGGCCCACTGAGTCTGTGATGGGATTGGTGCAGGTGTCTGCGGTTCGGCGTCCGGCATGACGGGATGAGATGTAGAAGTCGACACCGCATTGGTCTCTGTGGTATAGACGACGGTGAATGTGGCCGTCGATGTTGCTATCTCTGATCCTCCCGATGTCTCCCAGCTTCAAGCACGGCGTTCTTCAAATGCGGCGTCCCTTGTCACGTACAACCGCTTCCCTACTGGATCGTACACCCAATAAGCTTTTGCGCCCTCTTCGTAGCCGACGAAAACCCCTGGCGTCGAGCGATCTGGAAGCTTGTGCATTCCCGGTCCGAGATTCTTGACGTGTGCTACGCATGCGAATGTCCTCAGATGGTGTACACTCGGCTTCTTCTTGTTCCATGCCTCATAAGGCATCATGCCGTCCACGCTCCTCATCGGTGTGTGGTTGAGGAGGTAGACCACTGTCTTCACAGCCTCTCCGCAGAACATCCTTGGTACAGCCATCGACTTTAAGAGACAGAGCGCCATCTCGACCACTGTCTGGTTGCGTCTCTCCACCACGCCGTTCTGTTGTGGCGAATAAGATGCTGTGGTATTTTGCTTGATACCGTTCTCCTCGCAGAACTCCTCAAAAGCACTAGAATTGAACTCGCCACCACGGTCAGAACGAAACGCGAGCAATTTGCACTCGCGTTCTACCTCGGCTGCCGCCTTTATCTTCTTGAAGTAGCGGAACGCTTCGTCCTTCGTCCTGAGCACCTCGAACCACATAAAACGACTGAAATCATCGACTATGAGTAGGAAGTACCTCTTGCCGCTTGTGGTTGCTGGCGTGGTCGGGCCACACAAATCACTATGCACCAACTCCAACGGGCGTCGTGCTCGAAATTTCATGGCCTGTGGGAACGGCGTTCTATATTGCTTCCCGAGCGCACAGCCATCACAAAATTCCTCCACATGCTCGATGTATGGAATGCCTCGTTCCATCTCCTTACGCGAGAGGTTTCGTAGAGCACGGAAATGTAGATGCTCGAACCGAGCGTGCCACAACCAAGCGACGTTGTCCTTTTGCGCAAGCAAGCAAATCAGTGTCGCAAGGTTCATGTATAGCGTGTAGAGTTGGTTGCGCGAGTGTGATACCCGAGCGAGCACCTTGCGTGAACGGTCGTGGATACAGCACCCCTCATTCGATGACAATCTTGCAGCCATTTTCGTCGAGCTGCCCGAGCGAGATGATGTTACTCCGTAGGCTTGGGATATAGTACACGTCGGAGAGGATGCGGTTATCGCCGGTAAGAAACTAGAACATGATTTTGCCCCTGCCACGTATTTTCACCACCGAGCCATCGCCGAAATGCACTGTGCCATGAAAAGTTTCGTCAAGGGTCGTGAATGACTTCTTGTCGCTGGTCATGTGACTGCTAGCGCCGCTATCGAGGTACCACACGCCATCACCCACATCCACGGGCACCACCTTTTCCTCGTTCAAGTACACCGCCTGGGGCGCGTCGTCAGAAGCCTGCGCCAATGTATAGATTTGCGCCATGAGCAAAGCTGGTTCCTCGTCGTCTACTTCGGTCTCTGCGCATGCAAGATTTGCGTGCTCCTGTTGCTCCCGGTTGTGCTTCGCCTTGCGACACTCCTTATCCCAATGCCCAGGGATACCGCAATAGTTACAGTTTCCCTTTTTGCGTTCTCCATTGCCGCTGCTATTTGACGACGACTTTGCCTTGTTCCAAGTCGGAGGTTTTGCCTTTAAAAAAATGATTGCCCTTCTTGTCGCCGCCACTGAATGATCCTTGTCAGCGCTCGCGTTGTCGCTGCCGAGATCGCCATTCTTCTTCCGTGAGAAGTAAGCGTCCACCGGAAGGCATAGGGTCGTCAAGCTCGCCCCGCTCCTCACGACTAGGAGTCTACCCGTGAGCTCTTCAATGGATAAGGACTTGAGATTCACAAGTGACTCGATCGCCATAGCCATATGCTTGTACGCGCGTGGTAAGCTTCGAAGGAATTTGAGCACCGCCTTGTGCTCGGTTACCGGCTCGCCTAAGACATCGAGATAGTTGACGATTGTTGTGAGTCGAATGCCGAAGGACTCCACCCCCTCGCCGTCTTTAAACGCGAGGTTCTCAAATTCTGTCCGACGAGTCTGTGCCTTGGCTTCTCGGACACGCTCCACACCGACCCGCATGATCTTGAGAGTGTCCCACGCTTCTTTGGCTATCTCTTTAACGCCAAGTGTTCAAATCAATTCCGGCGGCACTGCCCAAAGCAACACCGACATAGCTCGCCGATCCTCGCGGTGATCACCTGGACCGTCTTTGACGACATCCCACAAGCCTTGCACTTGTAATTGCACCTTCATGATGATTGCCCAATCTGCGTAATTTGTACGCCTGAGAGGTGGAAAGTGTGCTGCACCATCGCTTTCTCGGACGACCCGCTCCACGATCCGCATCTCGCCACTGCCGCCGCTGCTAAGCTGTGCTGGTGACGGAGACGACGACACTCCTTTGTTCTTGCTATTATCTTCTTCTCCTTGTCCTGCCATTGCCGAAGCGGATCGAACCGATCGGTCACAGAGGTTTGGATCGAACACCACACGCTCTAATACCACTTGTAGTTGCAGAACCAAAGAAAAAAAAGAAACCACGAACTCTTGAGAAGAGAGAGTCGTGAGCAAGGGGAAAGAGTTTTTTTTAGAGAGCAAATATTGATTCTCTTGATATTATTCCACCCAATGAATTATTACATGCGCATGGCTTTTAAAGCAAAATCAAAGTGCAGCAAAAGAAATAAATCCTATAGCCAAAAAATTACAGCAAAGCAAATAAATTTACAATCCTAAATTAAGGAGAATTAATGAAAAAAAAAAGATTGACACAATTTCAACTAAGAGTAAACATGGAGATAATATATGGCGAGCTTATCCAATAAGGAAGTCACCATAGAGTTGGATCCATGGCGAGCCCTAGGCTCGAGGTCGTCGGCCTTGGCAGCGTTGTCCTTCATGGCAAGATGTTCATGTAACATGCACATGTAGAACACGTCGAATCGGAGGATTGAACCTCCGAAGCCTCTATGACGCTTGTCATTGAATATGCTTGAAGATAGGGAAAAAATAAAGGGTAAAAATATTTGATGCCGAACCTCGTGAAAGGCTGTCTACGTACCCTTTAAATGGATCAGGTCATCACGTAGTTCAAAGTGGAAGGTTAGGGCGTACGTACCTGAGCTTGCCTGGGCAAGCTAGGAGCTGATTGCGGAGACGGGGGTCTCTGTCGACGTAGCTAGATGGCGATGCAGTTGAACCAACTAGGTGCCATGGCTAGGAGGCGTCGAGGCGACACGCCTGGGGTGGCATGTCTCGGTGGTGGACCAAGTCGCCACAATGGCGAATTCTAAGGTCAGGCATCGATGTCAAAGATCCTTGGCATCCTAGGACCATGATTTTGACAAAGATCAGACGTCGGCATGGATCGAAGGTCGACAAATCACGACGATCGACAAGGATCGAATATCGACACGAGTTGAATGTCATCCTTGTTCCTGACGAGCCAAGATAGGTGAGACTCCGAGGAGCAGAGTGTCGGAACCCGACTCGCAGGAAGAAGGCGAATTCTAGTGAGAGAAGCTCTCCTTTTAGAGAGAGAATTCCAAGTGTGGAAAAGATATGAAATGAGGAGGAGAAGCCTCCTATTTATAGGAAAAAGTGGTGACCATTTCTCCCTGAATCAGGGAGATGAATGGTGTATGTCGTTCCTTGGTGACGAAGAAAGAGTGCGCCATGCGCCTTGTCTGGAGAGGGGTTGTCACGCTCCTTTGCAGTGCGTAGTGCTCGTCATTCCTTGACATTTGTCCGTCGTCCAGGTGCGTTGCCTGCGCATACCTTTTCTCAGCCATAAGACGAGGGAAATGTTGTCAAACTCACCTAGGGTTGTCGCAGCTTCCTGACACATCGTCGTTGGTGGCCATGAGGGATGTCGAGATCATAACGCCTTGTCGCCGGTGGCCTTGAGAGATGTCGAGATCATAACGCCTTGTCGCCGGTGGTCTTGAGGGATGTCATCCCTTAACTGGTCGCCCCGACCAGCTCTCAGGGATGTCCCTTTGGTATTTGGGCTTTGTCTTCGGGCCCGATCGTTCGGGCTTCGCCAGATGAGCTTGAGATTGGGCTAATGAGCCTTGACTTCGCTAGCGGGCTTGACTTTCGCCAATGGGATCTAAATTTTACACATCTCTAAAATTGCACATAACATATATATATATATATATATATATATATATACACACACACACAAGATTTTGAGTTTCACCTATAAAGAATTGAAAAAACTCTCAATATTTTATGAGAACTTATATACTACTTGAGATATTAGATTGGAGTTTCACGGCATAAAAAATGAGTAAAGCCTGATCAATGTGTTTGAACTTATATATTCGAGGATCGATATATAATATTCTAGTTTAACGACAAACAAAAATTTAAAAGAACTCACATTATTTGAATTTATATTGAGGTATTATTCAGCGACATATCTCATACATTCAAAGTAAGGAAGAGACTAGCCCTGCTAAAACTTTTAAGACATTAAAGATTATATGAAAGATTTATTTTTCAATATATTTTTTTATGCTTGCCCTTACAATATTTTTTTTCCTGATATACAACAAATTGAGAAAATGAAAAGAAAAGAAAAAGATAACTGTAATTGAACTAATATACACCTAAGGAATGAGAAAAAGAATTCCCAACTATTCACAACCCGAAACCCTACACACCCTCTTTGCAATTTCCCGATACTTATTCAAAACTCCCATAATATAAAAACCTCGTGACCCACCTACGAGTCTTCACAAAAACAGATCGACATACACAACAATGGAGAGAGTGAGAGGTTTTATTATTCCCGTATTGATCGTTGCAGCGCTGGCGGGGCCGGCGGCGGCCGTGGACGACGAGATAACGCCTCCTGCAGTGTGTGCATCGCAGATGGTGCTGGCGAACTACGCATGCTCCATGATCCCTTACGACCCACTGCCAGAGGAGAGAGAGGACGAGCACGGGCACAGGCACAGGCACGAGAAAGAGCACGGACACGGGCACGGACACAAGCACGAGCACGGGCACAAGCACGATGACGATGACGAGCACGAGCACGGGCACAGGCATGGGCACGGGCACGAGCACGATCATGAGCACGAACACGGGCACAAGCACAAGCACAAGCGTGAGCATGATGACAAGGATGATGACGATGACGATAAAGATGATGATGATGATGACGATGACGATCACGGGCACAAGCACAAGCACAAGCGTGAGCATGATGACAAGGACGATGACGATAACGATGATGACGATCACGGGCACAGGCACCGGCATCGGCATCGGCATCACCGGCATCATCACGATGAGGAAGAATATTGCTGCCAGGCCCTGCACGGGATCGACCCAAAATGCGTCTGTGAGATGCTCGTCCGTCTCCCCGGCTTCCTTTCCCGCCCCTCCCACGACTATGTCCTCCACGTCGGCGAAACCTGCAACGTCACATACGCCTGCGGTGGCCGCGTCTTACGCTAATCACCCACGAGTAATTTACATTATTATAGCTTCATTATTTATAGTAACTGTGGTTTTTGTTGTTTAGGGTTTAGAATTATGTGATGATCGGAGAGATTTTTGTGTTTTGTGTCTGTATTTAGGTTATAATGGTGTATTTGAAATTGACTTGTCTCTAATTTCAACGGTATATTCCATTTGGAATCCGAGAATCGCTTGAAGGTCTAATATCACGCACTATAATGTTCAATACAATTTAGGGAAAATTACGGTAAAAACTGGCAGAAAAAATACCCAACGTGCGTTGACCATGACTTTGCCATTTAAACGTTAATTTTTCCGTTAATATCCGCCATGTGGCCGTTAGCGGCAAAATACCCAATTTTTTTTTTGAAAAAAATTAATTTTTAATTTTTTTAATTTATATTTTTTTTTCTTTACTTCATTAGTGATAATTACTTGAATTCTAAATATATGGAATAACACAAAAGTTAGTCAAAACATCAATTGATTTCTTAATGTGCTTGTATAAGCTACATTTGCTAATAAAAATCTTATTATTATGAGAAATTTTAAACATAGCATTACACAAAACTCGATCATGATATGAATTATCAATTTATATTAATTTGATTGGAGAAGCTAATTTGCCGACTAAACCTAATCATGAATAAAACAATTACATAGTTAATTTAAGGTTGGCAGTCAAACTTTAAACAAAAACTTAATCATATTGTTTTTGTTACATTTGACTATCTAAATATATAACATGACATCTCAAAGAAATATTATATAATATGTATATATATGTGAAACTCTTAGCGCATATATTCTAAAGTTATGACCATTACTTATATTTTTATGTCTTTTTTGGTCGGAATATACTTTGAAGTCTTATTTTGTTATCGGGGATACTTTTAGAGACGTTAATTAGCCGAGTTAATGTCTTCACATTGCTTCAAATTCTAAGTATGAACCGAATTAACATCTTCACCATTACCCTTTTCATTGGAAATTGACCGTTTTAGATCGAATTAATACAGTCAATTAATGTCTCCGTATTGCAAAAAAAATGGCTTAAGAATATATGCCGGTAAAAAAATATTATCAATAATCAATAAGGCTTGATTAATAATAATTGGCTAAAAGACCTCCCTTGGGATCCCATTAAAATCCATACCCTTAAATACCCATGCTAAGAAACATAAATAGTGCCGAATGAAGCTATGAAACACAATGAAAACCCACTTATGGTCTTTCTCCAAAAAAGCCCTCATCGGAGGCCGGACGTGCCCTCACACGCGGCGTTAGTGCCAGACGCGCTATTTCACGCGCGCGCGCTTCTACTGATGTCATCAGGCTGACATAAGCCCTTCTGAGGGCGCGTGAGCGCGTGTGAGGAGGGCAGAAGACGTGTGGCTGCGCTTGGGGCCACGTGGCAGCGCGTGGCGGCTCGTGTGGGACCTTTGGGGCGACCCGAGGTGCTCCCGACCCACTTTAAGTGTTCCGAGAGCGTTCCGAGGCCATTTCTTGCAAATTTTATGACTTTTTGAGTATCTTGATATTTTTAGAAACATATGGACACTTTATTTCGCGAAAACGGACTTCCAGTTAATATCTCGGGCCGAAATTGACTTTATTTAATAAAAGAAAAATTAATTATATAACTTTCCTTTTATTAATTTATTAAAAATCAATTACGTAAAATACCCGTAACATTATGTTTAAGATTTCTCATAATAATAAGATTTTTATCAGCAAATGTAGCTTATACAAGCACATTAAGAAATCAATTGATGTTTTGACTAACTTTTTTGTTATTCCATGTATTTGGAATTCAAGTAATTATCACTAATCAAGTAAAGAAAAAAAAATTAAAAAATTAAAAATTAATTTTTTTCGAAAAAAGGGTTTGGGTATTTTTGCCGCTAACGGCCACATGGCGGATATTAACGGAAAAATTTACGTTTTCATGCCAAAATCACACTCAACGCACGTTGGGTATTTTTGCCGCCAGTTTTAACGGTTGGGTACACGGGAGGCACGTTGACCAAAGGTTGGGTATTTTTGTCGTAATTTTCCCTACAATTTACTTCTATTTAATGTATTATGATCAAGTATTATTATATATACACATTCTTAATTTTGATGGATCATCAAAACTAACGTAATTTGCATGATCAATTCAGAGTATAGAATTGAAGAACAAATATTTACGTATAAAAACTCTTCCGATTTATATTTATATTTATATATATATATAGATGTATATTAGTATCATTTTGTATAATTAAAAGTTCATAATTCTTGTTAAGACGTATTTTCGCGTTGCAATATGACGTTATAATCATGAACGATAGGAATAAAGAGAGTGCGGAAAAGTAAAGGAACACCAATAATTTTTGGTAACGCAGTTCGGACTTCCTGTCACTACTTCTGCGGGGCACTCACCCAGATTAATCAACCAAGAGATTACAAATGAAGATTACAATCAGTAATACAAACAGGATACAAATCGTAAACAGGAAACTCCCCCTTGTTGTCACGACAATAGCTTTGACATCCGAAGTAAACTCTTGATGTACTTGCAAGATCCCCTTGCAACAATCAGCTACGAACGTCCTGTCCTTCTCCACTTCACTCGTGAATTGCTGATTGACTTCTCCCGAAGATTCTAGAGATTATCTCTGTAAGTGCTAACGAAATGGGACCTCATTAGCCGCGACATATAGGAGCTGCACACTAATTCCTTTCCATAAATTAGCTCCTGAAATCTCTCCCTTGATTAGAATAAACACGCAAATCTATTCATTCATTCCAGCGTGATATTCAACATTAACTTCAGAGAGATAACGACTCAATCACTCCTTGATTGAGAATGCGACTTATAAGTTTCCTGAAATAACTCAGCACCTGTCATGACACCAAGGATGTCAATACTTTCCATAAATAGATAATTCGAATCATAAAATAATGAACACTCAATAATCGCAAATCATGATTCAACAAACTCCCCCTTTGGCAATTTATGGCACAACTGATTTCAGAAAGTCGCAGAGGTCTTCAAACACGGAACATGCAGAGCAGCAGGCAGGATGACATCTGTTGTCATGGCAGCGGAGGCAACATTAGACTTTGATCACTTGTAGGCCTGCATAAGATGTTAGTGTACTTGAAGATTTCCTGAAAATATTTCAACCACAATCGTGCAACAAACAAACATTCATTCAAACAAAAACAAGCAAGCAGTCAAAACATACAAACAAACAAGTTCTAGTGATGCATGAGTTTGAAACTGAATACAATAAAAAGGCTAAAAATGCTTGCATGATTGTGATTTCTTCCCTTTCGGCCAGGAATCGCCGAAGGGGAACCGACTCAACCAGGCTTAGGATGAGCGGGAAGAGAAGTACCAAGCACTGTAGTCATCATCGTTAGCATCATCAGCAGTTTTATTCTCTTCGGCGGGAGGAGCTTCTTCTTCAGAGGAGGAATCATCATCATCGTCAGAGCTAGTCTCATGATCCTCCTTGTCGTCGTCATTCTGGGTGTCTTCCTTGGCATTCTCCTTGTCGCCTTTGTTGTCGTCCTTCTGAGTGTACTCCATGGCAACATCAGTAGTCTCATTATCAGCTTCAGTAGTGTGATCAACAGGCACGGAGGAAGAAGTAGGAATGTCTTTGGGGTCGATTGTGGCTGAGGTCTTCTCACGGGCTGGAGATTCTGAGTCAGTACTATCAATCTCCAGGATCTTGGCCGGTGTGCGACCCTCAGCGGAGGCTTGAGCAGTTTTGACCCACTTCTTCAGGTGCTCCACTTCACTAGCCAGGGCGAGATGAATAGCAAGGTTCTGTTCCAGGGTTTTGCGGATGTGATCCAGAATGGAAAGAAACAGATAACCGCCTTTGATGCCTTCAGCAGAGATGGCTGGTGTCGCGCCACTAGGGTGACATTGGTGGCACGCTTGATCAGATCACAATTTTCTCTTTTGAAGCTGGTCTTGTTGATCAGAATGGGGTCAGCGTTGAGAGACATCTCCTCATTGTTCTTGAGACCAGGATTCTGAGTACGCATAATGGTTGTGATGAGGGATGGATATGGCAGATTGGTTGACGTGACATTTGACTCGCTGAACCTCATGATGTTGTCATAGATAATATGACCGAGGTCTATTGGCATCTTGGAGATGAGAGCAAAGAGGAGTTTACCACAATCCATTGTGACGGTGTTGGAGTTCGTGGAAGGTAGGATATTGCCTTGAACTAGCTTTTAGAGAATGTAGTGGAGAGCTGTCAGCTTGGAAGCCCTGAAGTTGACTGCATTGGCTGGCCAGTTGATATTGTCAATCTTGGAGAGAGCACGCAGTATGAGCTGAGGGTCTTGCAGAGAAAGGTCGCCTAGAATGATGACATCATCAAAGACTTCCCAGCCAATGGCTTGATTGATGACGGAGGGGGAGAACTCGTACATTCTACCACGCACGTAAACTCTGGAGAACCACTTGGAGAATGGCTCACTGCAGCCGCGCAAAAGATTGGCGTATAAATCATACACCACGGCAGTAAGATGGTGAGTAAGAGAGGTGGCAACCTTCAGTAGACTAAGCTCATGAAGAGTGTCAGGGACGGTTGTGTTCTTGAATTTCTCGAGGCTAATAATGCGCTCATTTATGAGTTTGCACTGCCTGTAGAAGTAAATCCTTTTCTGCACAGCAGTGTCGAAGTATTCCAAGTGAATGGCATCTGCTGGTACG
The DNA here is from genome assembly GCA_954871525.1 of Parietaria judaica. Taxonomy (NCBI): domain Eukaryota; kingdom Viridiplantae; phylum Streptophyta; class Magnoliopsida; order Rosales; family Urticaceae; genus Parietaria; species Parietaria judaica. The sequence goes on along the minus strand of OX940860.1, from coordinate 56,724,415 downwards.
GCACGAGCCACCTTCAGAGGAGCATCTTTCTTCTTCTTCTTGGCAGGAGCCTTCGAGACAGCAACCGGTTCGGCAACGAGTTTTCCTTTGCCTTTGACATCAGCAAGAGCTGCAGGTTGCTTGACCTTGGGTTTTTTGGAGGGCTTGGTCTTGAGGTATTGTAGTTCAATGTCAGCCTTGCGTTTGGACCTAGTGAGGCGAGAAGCATGAGAGCCAGAGTCATGGAGCTGAGGCTTTGAGGCAGAGTCAGCAAGGAGATCCAAATTCTCCGACTTGGTGACAGTATGAGATCGGGACTTCGGGGAGGGAGTGGATGATCTCTGCAGAGGGGCAACTGAAGAAGCAACTTGAGGATCCTGTTGTTTGACAAGAGAACTGTGGGTTGCAGCAAGAAGACTTGTATCAGCAGAGGTTGTAACCTTCAGAGAGGTGTCTGCTGTCTGGTCATCAGCAAGGACATCATGAGATGGGGGCTCTTCAAGGGCAGACAAGGATGCAGATGGCTTGTCTGTCGCATCTGAAACTTCAGGGGAGGCTGAGGTGGTGATGGTCGGCTCAGTTGATGGCGGCTTGAGTGAGGACCCTGATGTGATGTCAGAGGGTATGACAGGTAGTATAACGTCAAAGGCAGTTGTAGCAGAAGAGGGCTTGGTTGCAGATCTGTCTGAGGGTTCCTTCGGTTTATCACCACTTCCAACGACACCCACCATTTTTGAAATTGTCTCGGAGGCAAGGGTGGAGAAGACAGGCATGGACATGGAAGTGGTGGAAGAGACAACAACAATGAGCGTAGCACAGCCTGAACGGTTGGATCATGAAGAACAGAGCGTTGTTCAGTGGTCAACTGAGAGGCCTGAATAGTGGCAACAATGTCCTCTGTCGTCTCAGTGGATTGGGTTGATATAGGAACCTAAGAGGGGGGGGGGGGGGTGTCATGCTAAAGCAATTAAAGTAATGCCTATAACTAATCAAAGAGTGTATGCCTATGTGAGCCCTAGAACAAAAGACTGAAGCAAAAAAAAAATGTTCGAATAAAGGAAATTTATACTAGAAGAATCAGACATGCAACCATCATATATAGTGAGATCACCCAAAATTAGTTAACAGTGAGAAGTTAAGAGAAACCTGATGCAAGGAATCAATGGGTGGTGGATCAGAAGGGGCGGGTAAGATGGGGGGGTTAGGGTTCGTCATTGGTTTGGCAGTGGGTATGGCAGTGATTGGAACTGCAGCAATGAGTTCGCCTGACCCGGTCGCAACCTCCTTCGCCTTCTTAGTTTTCTTCGTCTTCTTTAGTGTGGGTTCATGGGAGGTACTCTTTCCAGTTCTGGTCTTCGCCATTGGAGAAGTCGGGTGGTCGAAAAGTGAGAGATGAAGAGAGAGAGAGTGATGGAGAGATCGAAGAGAGAGAAATAGATAGAAGGAAATGATGAAGGAGTATGGGGGTGGTTAAGACACGAAATGCGAGAAAAGAGGAAGAAAATGGGAAAGTGGGAGTAAATGGGAGGGATTTGAAAAATATTTGAAATTAAACTCAACTTCCATTTAAAAAAAATCAAATAATTAGAGTAAAAACCCACAATTATTATGTCAAAGAAAAGATGCCCTTTTTATTCTCCCCTTTTTTTATTTTATTTTTATGCTTTATTTTATTTTATATATGAATTTTATTTTTTTGTTTTTATTTTAAAAAAAAAATAATGGAAAACAGAGAAGCACACAAACACACAAAGAAATTAATATCAAATAATAGAGAAAAGAAGGATATCAGATCCGGCAGATGCCTATTTTGCGTCGAAGATCTTCAAAGCGAGTTGCATCCAGTGGTTTGGTATAGATGTCAGCAAGGTTCTCTGTTGTCGTGACATGGTCCATGACAACAATCTTTTTCTCCACTAACTCGCGAATGAAGTGATGCCTGATGTCAATGTGCTTGGTCCATGAATGATGGACATGATTTTTGGATATATTGATGGCACTTTGGTTGTCACATAGAAGCTTGAGGCTTTGTTGATGCATGCCATAGTCGCTGAGCATTTGTTTTATCCAAAGTAATTGTGTGCAGCAACTAGAGGCAGCAATATATTAAGATTCGGCAGTTGAGAGGGAGATGAAGTTTCTGCTTTTTGCTGAACCAAGACACCAGATTTTCTCCAATGAAGAAACACCCTCCGGTGGTTATTTTTCTATCGTCAGCATCTCCAGCCCAATCGGCATCACTATAACTTGTCAAACAAAGAGGAGAACCACGAGAATACCATAAACCATAATCAATTGTGCCAGAGACATACCTGATGATCCTTTTAGCAGCAGTGAGGTGTGATTCTTTGGGATCAACTTGATATCGTGCACAAACACCTACACTTTGACATATATCTGGTCTACTAGCAGTAAGATATAATAAGCTGCCTATAATACTGCGATAGAGTTTAGGATCAACAGAGACACCATCCTGATCCTTAAAAAAAATTCCGATGTGGAAATTGATGTCCTGACAGCACGTGACTCAGTGAGTCCAAATTTTTTGACAATGTTTTTCGCATATTTAGATCGAGAGATAAAAAGGCCATTGTTAGTCTGAGAAACCTGTAAACCAAGAAACATAGAGAGTTATCCAACCATACTCATCTCGAATTCTCGTTCCTTCATCGAGACAAACTCTTTCACTAATGCACCTGAAGTAGATCCAAAGACAATATCGTCAACATAAATCTGTGTAATGATAGTGTTAGAGTGATACCTGTGAATGAATAAGGTTTGATCGGAGCCGCCTCGTTGGTATCCTTTGTTTTCAAGATGTTTGGTGAGCCTTTCATACCACGAACGGGGTGCTTGCTTGAGACCGTACAGTGCTTTGTTTAGCTTGAATACATAGTGAGGGAGATATGGATTTTCAAACCCTTGAGGTTGGCGCACGTAGACTTCTTCTTCAATAACTCCATTTAAGAATGCACTCTTTACATCCATTGGATATAGTTTGAAGTTTAGGCTACATGAGATGGCGAGTGGAAGTCTGATTGATTCAAGTCGTGCAACCGGAGCGAAAGTTTCTTCAAAATCCACTCCTTCCACTTGAGTATATCTATGAGCAACTAGTCAGGCCTTGTTTTTTTATCACGGAACCTTTTTCATCTGTTTTGTTCTTGAAGATCCACTTTGTTCCAATAACATTGACATTTGAAGGACATTCCACTAGATCCCAGACATTGTTTCATTGAAACTAATTTAGCTCTTCTTGCATGGCATTAATCCAAAACTCATCTTCCAAGGTTGTCTTGATATTGGTAGGTTCTAGTTGGGATGTAAAACAGCTCAGTCCAGCAAGTTCCTTGTAATCAGGTTGGTGAACTGTGCGTTTACTCCGTTCCGAATTGACAGAACCAATGACTTGTGTAATGGGATGATTCTTTGCAACTCTAGAGGAGGGAATAATTTCTTTGGGTGTGGCTGTTGGTGCGTCTTCAGGTGTCACATCAGAGACTGTATTGTCAGGTGAGCTTGATGATGCTTCAGTAGATGGCTTTGATGCAAGAGTTGAAGTAGAGGATTTGTCTATCGAAGATTCTCTATGCATGGTGATTAAGTCCTCTAGTGATCTCGGAACTCCAGATGTGACAGCTGCTGTCGCGGTAGGAGGCTCATCATCAATGACAACGTTGACAGATTCCATGATCACTTTTGTTCTTTTGTTGTAGAGCCGATAGGCATGACTTGTTGCAGAGTATCCAAGAAATATCCATTCATCACTCTTTGGGGCAAATTTTGATGTATGCGTCCTGTAATTCGAAACAAAACAACGACTTCCAAAAGTATGAAAATAGGAAACATTTGGTTTCTTACCTCGCCAGATCTCATATGGAGTTTTATTTGTTTTGGGGCGGAAGTACACTCGAGTGATAATGTGACACGCTGTTTTTACTGCTTCTGCCCACCATTTTGGATTCAACTCCTTTGAATTAAGCATCACTCTGGCCATCTCTTGTAGTGTCCTATTTTTTCGTTCCACGACTCCATTTTGTTGAGGAGTTATTGGAGCAGAGAACTCATGAGAGATTCCATTTGCATTGCAGTAGTCGGCAAACATTGAATTTTCAAATTCCTTCATGTGGTCGCTTCGAATGCGGACAATCTTTCTAATAGAGATTCCCTTTTGATTTTGAACTTGTGTGCACAAGGTTTTGAAATTCTCGAAAGTTTCACTTTTTCCCTGCAAGAATGTAACCCACGTGAATCTAGAAAAATCATAAACACATACAAGAATGTACCTCTTTCCCCCTGAGCTGATGACTGCTGTCGGACCAATGAGGTCGATATGAAGGAGTTTAAGAACTCTGGCAGTGACAATGGAGCTGACAGCTTTGTGACTACTCTTTTTCTGTTTTCCGAGTTGGCAGGGTCCACACACACCATTATGGAATTTTGAAGACCAATGACACCTTGGTTGTGAGAAATGTTTGGCAAGTGGTGATCATTGATATGACCTAACTTTTCTTGCCAAAGATCCCACGCAGCGTCTGAGGTTCTGAAACAAACATCATTTTTCACAAGAAGATAACAATTGTCTACAGACCTTTCTCCTGCCATGACATGGGTTAGGTCATCACTAAAAACAAAGCAGCTAGTGCGAGTGAATAAGACATTATGTTCAGTATCACAAATCTGGCTAATGCTGATCAGGTTGGCTTTTAGATTTTGAACTAGTAGAACACCCGTCAACTTAGGATAACCAGGGAGCATCAGGTCTCCTACACCAATTACATCGCTTCTTCGACCATCGCCAAATGAGACTTTGCCACAAAACCTGGTAATGTTAATCAAATACTCTCGATGTCCAGTCATGTGACGAGAACATCCACTGTCAAAATACTAAGCTTCTTCAGCAGTATAATAAAGAGATGTATAAGCAACGAAACAATTGTAATTATGAACAATAGGTTTGGGTATCCATTCTCTTCTAAATTTTCCAGTATTAAAACTTTGAAAATAGTCATCCTTAGTGATAATGGTTATCTTTCTTCCATTAAAAAGACTTTTAAACAGAATGTTACACTGATCAATAATATAACATGGAAGATTACAAAATACGCATCGTGTCACGACACGAGTCTTCACAAGAGAATTAAGTTGTATAGTGCTACGAGTAAAAGTTGATTTAAGAGACGGAATGGTGTTTAACACTGGATTTTGAGATTTGATAAATGTTTTTCTGGATACAAACCTTTTGTTACTAGAGGGAGGTTGGAATTTGTTCTCCTGATTTGCAGAATTGTAATAAGGATCAAAATGTTGAACAACATAGGTGGGTCCTATGGTCGGTGTTTTCGGAAATATTTTTCCCTCTTCTTCTTTGTAGCCTATTCCACGAACATCTCCACTCCTTTTGGATTGATCAATGATTGCATACAGCTTCACCTTTCCCGTGTTGAATTTTGAAATAGAGTCTTCAAGACTTTGAATTTTCTTGTTCTTTTCTGACATCTTTTGAACAAGGTTTCTGGTGACCAGATCAGAGGAGTTCAATTTGTTCGAGAGAGACTCAATAGTCTTCTTATATTCATCAACCTGCAGGGTTAGTACATAATTTTCATCTAGAACTTTAGAGTTTTAATCACATACCTGAAGCCATTTTTTGTACATGTCATCGTACATTTCTTGAACATCTTCCTCAGAGGATGAATCCATGCTTTCACCGTCAGATTTTGCTGTCATATATGCTGACGTACCAGCACCTTCTTCTTCGTCAGAGGAGTATGAAATGAGTCGACTAGAGAATGCAACAAAATGGTTTACGAGTCCTCCTTCTTCATCATTGTCATCCACATTGTCATATTCAGAACTTTCATGGTTGACTGGAGCATGATATGATTTGGACTTGTTCTTCTTCACAGTGTTGATGCACTCATTTTGGTAGTGGCCGAAGCCTTCACATTCTCTGCATTGGACTCCTTTGATGGATCTTGATGATTCTTCATATTTATTTTTATGATATTTTGATGAGCTCTGATTTGATGAAGATTTGAATCCTTCTCTTGAAATTTTTTTCTTTGTATTGAATTTCTTCAGTACCCTGCCAAAAATTTTGGTTAGTAGAGCAAGATCATCAACATTAGTCTCAGAGTTACCTGAATCTCCAGTGGATGAGCGAAAAGCAAGAATCTTCTCTTGTTTGATGTCGAGATGATTCAGTTCAAACGTCTTCAAGATCCCCATCAGTTTTGCCATGGACATGGATTCAATCTTCTGGTTTTCTTCAATGGCAGAAATCTTAGGAAGAAAGTTTTTGGGAAGAGATCTGAGAGTTTTCCAAACTAGTTCAGCATCTGAGTATCCCTTTCCAAGACGAGAAGCTTGATTGACCAGTTCTTGAAGACGAGCATTGAAGTCAGAGACAGATTCATTTTCCTCCATTTTTAGAATTTCAAATTGAGAGGCAAGATGTTGTCTATTGGATGCTCTAACAGTATCAGTTCCTTCGTGAAGGAGTTGAAGGCATTTCCAAGCCTGTCTAGCGGTAGTGCAGGTGGCCATCTAGTTGAGTTGTCTTTCGTCAATTGCAGAAACAATGGCATTGAGAGCTCTAGAATTTGCAAGAGCAACTTCTTTTTCCGCAGCATCCCAACTCGCAAGGGGCTTTGGTGACGCGACACCATTAACGACAGTGACATGATGCACCTAACCTTCTACGATGCTCGGCCATGCGTTGATAGCGATTGATTGAATGTAGATGATCATTCTGGCTTTCCAGTAGGAGTAGTTTGAACCATCCAGTATAGGAGGCCTTACAATTCCAGCGGATTCTCTAGATCCCATTTTGAAAATCGTCACGCAGATCTTTTCACGCTTTCTCTGAAACCAAAGCAAACGTTAACCGTACCTGCTCTGATACCAATTACGAAGACGTATTTTCGCGTTGCACATATAATATAAAGTTATAATCGTGAACGATAGGAATAAAGAGAGTGCGGAAAAGTAAAGGAACACCAATAATTTTTGGTAACGCAGTTCGGAATTCCTGTCACTACTTTTGTGGGGCACTCACCCAGATTAATCAACCAAGAGATTACAAATGAAGATTACAATCAGTAATACAAACAGGATACAAAGCGTAAACAGGAAACTCCCCCTTGTTGTCACAACAACAGCTTTGACATCCGAAGTAAACTCTTGATGTACTTGCAAGATCCCCTTGTAACAATACGCTATGAACGTCCTGTCCTTCTCCACTTCACTCGTGAATAGCTTATTGACTTCTCCCGAAGATTCTAGAGATTATCTCTGTAAGTGCTAACGAAATGGGACCTCATTAGCCGAGACATATAGGAGCTGCACACTAATTCCTTTCCATAAATCAGCTCCTGAAATCTCTCCCTTGATTAGAATAAACACACAAATCTCTTCATTCATTCCAGCGTGATATTCAACATCAACTTCAGGGAGATAACGACTCAATCACTCCTTGATTGAGAATACGGCTTATAACTTCCTGAAATAACTCAGCAGCTGTCATGACACCAAGGATGTCAATACTTTCCATAAATAGACAAATCGAATCATAAAATAATGAATACTCAATAATCGCAAATCATGATTCAACAGTTCTATAGTTGGTTGAATCGTATTTTATATTTTGTAAATATATAAATTAAGGGCTATAAAATAGCTCACACCGCGGAGGTATATGTAGTCAAATAAGTGAGACATAATTTAATTTTTTTTTTGAATTATATATATGTTCAAGTTATATTTTATTGCGAATATTTTAAAAATTTATTATTTTTTTTAACAAAAGTTAGTACGTTTACTACTTAATTTTTTTTTCTCTCTCTTTTCCTTCTCTTTCTTCAAAAGTCGGCGTGTAGATCGATTTTTCCGAACTCGTAGCTTGCTGCGTACGATATGGCGTCGTTGCAGTCGTTGGACACCATTTCGGCCGAGAACTTACGGTGTTTGAGAATGCGGTGGTAGGTTTGGTCGGAGATCATCGCATGAGACCACCAATATGTCACCATTCCGATGCTGTCGTAATAATTATCGGTCATGGCGTTACCAACCTGAGATTGGATTTTACGTAAATTCGTGACTAAAATACACTTCGTAACGTTTCTTACGTTTAAGATTGTGTACATTTGAACTTTTATTTTGAAATACAAGGTTCGAGCCGTCGTAAATCGTAATGAAGAATAATATTGCGGATTTGATCCAATTATATTTTGGAAGATGAACAAATAGCTATTGCTTAAACTATATATAATGTATGAATATAATATTTTTCGATTAATACTTACAGTCAAGGTTCGACTTTTCCACGATTATCTTCGATAATCTTCGATTATCCGTCTTGCCGGTAGTTATCGGTAAGACGGCCATGCCAGTACTTTTCCATGATTTTTGCCGAAAATCGACAAACATCTTGAAAAATAACAAAAATATGGTACTTTTCCAGAAATTTTGCACTTTTCGATGATTTTATTCAAGTATTTACATATGTGAGAGTGAGACTATATTTTATTTACCTATGTTTGATAATGAAATGATTTTATTTTTGGCATTTTTAATGTTTTATCAACATTATAAACTTAGTAAATATATTCTTAAAAATATTTTAGTGATTTTTCATCGATAATCCTCGATAAGTGTCGATAATCCGTCGATAATCATCGAAAAGTATCGGTAATCGGTAAGCTACAATATTATTAGTTTTCCGTCGATAATCCGGTAAGTTATCGATTAATCCGTCGATAACGACAAGCGATTTATCGGCAAGTTGGGTAAGTTGAACCTTGCTTACAGTGAAGCCCTTGTGATTGATATTGGATTTGAATGTGCTTGGTTGTAGTCAACGATAGCGTTTGCCAATTGTGGGACATAATGACCTGATGAAGAACAAAAATTTGTATATTATTTAATTTCTGGCTAGTTATTTTAGATTATAATTAATACTATCCAAATAGAAGGAGATAAACATTTTTAAAAATAATACGGCATTAGTACTTAATCTTGTACTAAGTTCACCCAAAGGCCATATTACCTAGGCCACAAAACAATATTGATATCGAATTCCGTCAGTGTCTCTATCGTACACATGTTTTGTGGCCTCGTTGTAAGATTGGAAATAAGCATGTACACCGAGTGTAAGATTGGGTATTTATGCCACAAATATCTCAAATAATATGCTTAATAAATACCTGCATAACTCTCCCCAGCAATGTAGAAATCTCTATTTTTTGTATTTAGGAAATCTTGACATCCACTAGTGGATCGTAGTGCTAGTATAAAAAAAAAAAAAAGTCTTCAAACAACCTATAAATTAAACATAAAACTAAACAATGTTCTTATAAATACATTAGAATTCTCTACATAAAAAAAATTGTTTATATTTTCAGAAGTAAGTTATAAAGATATTGTTAATGCATAAAAATGGTTTTAACTTAGAATCGGATCCAAGGTTCGGGTCCCGAGAGTGACCCGCTGAACACAAGGATAGCTGAATGCCAAGTCAACGCGGGTTGACTAATGATCGTCAAAGCTGGAGGCAAATCCATCGTCTTAGATGAGGAGAAGTTCCTCGTCGGACTTCCCTCGTGGTGGCGAAGTCCGGGCGAGATCCTTGTCTTGGCGAAGCTCCTCGTCTGAGCAGAGCCCTTGTCTTGGCGGTATCCTCGTCTAGGCGAACTCCGGTCTTGATGAAGCTCCAAGCTTGTCCTTGTCTTGGCGAAGCTCCTCGTCTGAGCAGAGTCCTTGTCTTGGCGGTATCCTCGTCTAGGCGAACTCCGGTCTTGATGAAGCTCCGAGCTGGTCTTGATGATTCTTCGTGATTCTCCTTCCTTGGCGAACTCCCGTGCCCCGTCGCTTATGGTTGGGCGAGGCTGCCTACGTATCTCAGTTTAAAAGAATCAGGTCCCACGTAGTTCGGGGTTAGTGATAAACGGCGGGTGAATGACAATGTTGTTTGACTCATCGGAAGTGCCGATGTTGGCGGCGCGGGGGTGACCCTTGGCCAATTGGCTGGGTATTACCAGCGTGAAGTTTTCTTCGTAGACATCGTTGGTGTTGGCGGGCTCACTGTCGAACTTCCCTCGTAGTGGCGAAGTTCGTCTCACAGCGAGAGCCTTGACCTGACGAGGGGTGTTCCTTGTCGACCTTGTCGAGGTTGGCGAGGGCGCCTAACCTGTTAAGGAATGCTCCTTGTCGACCTTGTGGGTGTTGGCAAGCTCCCCGTCGAACTTCCCTCGTGGTGGCAAAGTTCGTATCCCGGCGAGGGGCTTGATCACCCGGCGAGGGATGCCTTCGTTGACTCGTCGAACAACTTCCCTCGTCGAGACTGAGACTCTATTCTAGATCTACTCTTAGTCGGGCCTAAGCCAGCAAGCTCGCAATTCTTGCTGGGGGAAGAGAGGGGCGACTTTCTAGAGAGAGAAAGCTGTGAGTGAGTGTGGAAATGAGGGGGGGGGGGGGGGGGGATTTCTCCCCTGCTATAGGGGGTTGTCGAGGCCCCTAGCTCTGCAAAAAGGTCCGTCGATGCTTCTCGATTCATCGTTGATGTCTTCCGGTTGTCCGCGACTCCGTGTGTTGAGTTCGGGGGAATCCGGAGGATTTCCCGGAAATCTTTGTGGTTTCAGATCTCCTCGACGTGTGGAATAATTACAAGTTCTGCCCTCGTCAAGTTGTGATGAGGGTCCTTGTCAGGCTTGTCGCCTCGTCGCCTGGTCGCCTCGTCGGCTAGTCGCCTCGTCGGCTAGTCACCTCGTCGGCCTGCCGCCTCGTCGGCTGGTCGCCTCGTCGGCCTGCCGCCTCGTCGGCTGGTCGCCTCGTCGGCCTGCCGCCTCGTCGCCTCGTCGGCTCGTCGGCTGTCGGCTAGTCACCTTGTCGCCTCTTTGACCCCGGGCCTCGCCAATTTCCTTGTTCGTCGACCTCGGGTCTTTGACTTTCCTTAGTGGGCTTTGACTTTTGTTGATGGGCTTTGACTTTTGCCAAAATGGGCCCAATTTTTATATGTTACGAAAAATGCACATAACATTAAACCCCCAATTTCTTGGGTAACTGTATTGCGCAAGAAACTTTTTCTTTTAAAACTTAAGGCAACTTGTGTTATTTGGCGAGCATCCGATTTTTCACAGATTTTAGTCTCCTCTCCGTCCTCCCAAGGAACTGCAAATTTCCTTTAACTAGGTGTTCGTAAAATATTTTCGAAAATATTTGCATAAATAAGCGGAAAATAATTCGAGCATAGTCAAAGACATAAACGAATTGATTAAATAAGTCACAAACCACTTTTTTATGATTTTATTCGATTTTTCAATTTTTGGAGGTTCATAGGCGTAATTTGTAAAATAAATGCCTTTTAAATTAATTTTGAACTCCGAAAAATAAATCCAAAAATAAATAAATAAAATCAAGTGACATAATAAATGTGAAAGTAAATAAATAATTTGATAAGAATAATTGCGCATTAAGCTTGAAACTTTAAAAAGTTCCTTAATTATTGCGCAATTTTTTACTTGTAATAAATACCGTAAATAATTAAATAATTCATGAAAACCCGAGAAAATAATTTTAATTTGGTTTTCATGTTTGAAAATTTAAAATGAAACTTTATAAAGTTCCAAAGTTTAATTTCCAAGGCTTTTTGAATAACCTTTGAAAATAACCTTTTTCACTTAAAAACGTATAAAAGCCCATTTTTGATCGTTTTTGACAATTTGAAAATTAAACATCAGCTTTATGGGCCTAGTTTATGCGATTTTGGGCTTGCATTGAGCTATAGAATTCGAATTTAATTAAAAGAGGAAATAAGATTAGGGTAAAATATTACCTCAATAATACCTTTATGGTTTAAGGCATTTCCTCTCTCCTCCTCCTTCTCTAAAATCACGAATTGGCCTTCTCCAGGGAGCTTGACGGCTGCATTTCCTTTGCTCGTGGAGGTGATGACTTTTTCCGGTGATCTTGGTAGGGAATTCTCCGTTGACGACGTCCTTTTATCCGGTACGTTCTCTTTGTCGAATCTTTTTGTTGACGATGAAACTCCGGTCACCGTTGATGGTGCTCCGGCAAACTTGGATGATTGGACGTTGTGTCTTAAGAATATCTTCCGTGTAGGTGATGGCGTGGGAATCGAAATTACGGTGTGGCTCGTGGAGGAGACCTAATTTGGTCTAGGAGAGCTTGGTGTTGACTCGGTCTTGACGAGCACGGGGGCTGCATGGAGGCACTTGGCACGTCGGCGATGGCGGGGCTCCTCCAGTCGGCGGCGTCTGGGCGGTTGGCGGTGGCCGGCGCATCGCGTGGTACAGCGGCGGGATAAGTCGGCTCAGTGTTTGGCGTCGGCGCGTGCGAGGAGCTCGGCGAGGGTGACGTGGGCAGCATGGCGCCACGTGGCGCTGCGGAGGTGGCGGGGACCCTCCTGTCGGCGGCGTCTTTGGCGGGGGAGCATGGCGGCGCGTTCTCCGGCGCGGTGGAGGTCGTCGTTGCGCGGGAGGTTTCCGGCATCGAGCTCGGATTTTGCGCGCGCGAGATCTTCGGCTCGGGCTTCAACGGCGTGGGCCATGAAGCACGTGGCGTGGCGGGTTCAGCCAGAAATGGCCCATCGGTGCTGTCTGTGGCGGTCGCCGGCGGTGACGGGATCTCCGGTGCGGTGGAGGTCGTCGGCGGGCGTGAAGTTCGTGCGGGCTTCTCCGGCGTTATTGGCGTGGTTCTTGAGGTGGGCAGCGGCGATGGTGGAGCTCCGGCGAGTGGTGCGGCTGCGATGGTGATGTCTGTTGGAAGTGGTGAAGTCATCTTCAACTCCGGCAAACTTGCTCCGGCAAAAGGGCCGCCAAATGTGGTGGCGGAGTCAGATTTCGACGGAAACTTCGATTTCGAGGGCTTCGAGACTCCGATTGACGATCCGATTTTTGCGATGGACTCGTTGGGACTGGGGCTATCTCCTGCAAAGGAAATTATTATTCATAAGCCAAGAATTCCAGTCTCCGGGCTCGGTAAGGACCTCTTGTTGTTGATTCGTCTTTTCTTGTCGGCTCCGGCGGAGAGCGTTTAGTCTTCTGAATCTCCTGGACGTGCTGTGGACTTTGCAGGTGGCTTGGCGGATGGAGGCGGATCTCTTGGCGAGCATGGCTCCGAGCCTTTTGTCCTTGATGGTGCCTCTGACGTAGAGTTTGCTGATGTCCATACGTCTGATGTCGTCGAAGAGCAGGGCGCTGGCGGGGACTTTGTCGATGAGGCGCCCATTGCTGAGGAGGGACCTGCAGGCGAGGGTCTTACCATTGTGGGCTTTCCGCTGGTGAGGGTCCTCCTGCTGACGGGATGCCCAGACAGCGTCATTACCGCGTTTCGGCCATTTGTTCTAAGCTGATTGTGCGTAGCCACGTCACTGAGTCTTCGTTGACGTTGTTTCTTACTCTTCATGGATTGTCGTATATAGTCGGTATTCGAGTTCCTGCTGCTGGTGAGCTCCCTTGTGATCGTGTCCCTAGTTTTCTGCCGGTGCACTTGGAGAGTCTTCGTCATGGAAAGGGACTTCCTCTTCGGTCGTTCGTCCGTGATCTTCTGGTGTCCCTGGGTGTGCCGGCCTTCCAGGTTGTGCCGAGGTCTTTTCGTGCCTTGACGACGTGCTTCTCAGCTTGGCGGGTTCTCTCTCGTTGATCTCTGACGGTCGAAGAGTTTCGCATTTCTTTTCGCTTCTACTGCCGCTTTTTGGAGGCTGGAGAATACGTGGTGTCTTCGTCGTATGTTCGTCGAGAGTTGCCTCGATGCAGGTTGGATCTTCACTGGCGTCGTCAATGGGTTTGGTGTCCGACGTCCTTGCTTGGCTCGTCTCTACCTGAGTTCAGCTCTCAGGTGTTGCGTCCGCCGCATGAGCATACATCTGGCTCAGGGGCTTTTGGCAGCCTGATCTCGGGGTTAGTGAAGAAGGGCCGTCTGCTTCCCTTTATGGAGTCTCCGCGGTGGATCTCGGCAGGCTTCGTTGCTGATTCACATGGAGGCTTTGTTGATGTTGATGAGGTAGAGGTGCATGCTCCGTTTCCTCTTCAAGTGCTTCCTCCGACTGAGGATGATGCACCTCGGGCTTCTTCGCGGGAAAGCGTTCATCGTTCTTCGAGGATGGATGTCCTTTGTTCGTCAAAGGAAGGTGTTCGTCGTTCTTCTCCGGCGAAGGCTTCGTCGAAGGCGAAGGCTCCTGCTTTTGGGCGGTGTACCCCTCCGGTGGCCGTCCGTCCTTCAGCTGCTCCAGCTTCGTTGACTCCTGCAGGTATAATTCTCTTTGCTTGGTCGTCAGTAGATGTGTTGTTCTCCATTGTCTTGTTCGCTGTTGCGCAGGTTCGTCTGGCTTCAAGAAGTTTGTTCCTCAGATGCGTCCTCGGGCTTTTGTCGTTGTTTCCGGTGCTCGTGTTGCTCCCGGTGTTCATGCTGCTCCGGCCACAAAGTCGTCTGGTGAAGTTCTTGATGATCGTACCTTCCGTATTTTGAAATGACGATTATCATCGGAGAAGGCGTCTTCGTCTCGTCGTTCGCACTCGCCGTCTCCTGGCAAGGTTGTGGATTCTTCTCATCGGGTTCATCAGTGCAGCGCGAGTCTTGGTGGGATGTCATCTCCAATTGTGGCTTCAGGGGGAGACTCTCGTGGTGACGTGCCTGCTCCTGTTGCCGTTCCTTTATAAGGCGAGATTCCTGATTCTGGCGGTTCATCGGGCAGTGAGCGTGCGGTGAGTCTCAAGCGCCTTTGCTTCAGGAGCGTCTCCAATCTTCGTCCTCGGGTGATTGCGTCAGTGGTGGATGCTCCGAACTCGGCTTTGGTTGTTGATGACTCCTTCTGTTAGGCAAAGGTACGCACTTTTTGGCATTCTTGCATACTTCGTCGTATTGCCTTTCTTCATGCTCGTCATTCGTCTTCCAGGCCTTGTTGCTGTCGGCAGAGGTGACTGGTCGTCTTGAAGCTTCCAACGCCCTGTGTACACCTTTGAAGGGTGACTTGAACAAAGTCGTCACCGAGCTTGATGCGCTGCAGGGCGAGGTGACCAAGGCGAGGCTCGAGGTCAAGATCTCCCGGGCTAATGGCGTGCGCGAGGGTCGTCGAGCCATTGAAGATGAGCTTCGTATGGCGAAGGACCAGATCGCGGCTTTGAAGTCTTCTTTGGCGAGGCGTGACTCCTGGATTGAGCGTCTTCAGCGTGATGTCTCCGAGTCTACTTCCTCACATGCTAAGTTGAAGGCGGATGCTGACGCGAGTCTGGCTGAGACAAAAGCGACGTGGCACGCAGCTTCTGACGAGGTGTACTGGTCGGGTTTTGTGGATTGCCAAGAGGCTCATCTTCAGGAGAACGATCATCTTGCTCTTTCCTTCAAGTTCCTTGACGTCCTTGGTGCGGCGGAATCCGTTCGTGATACGGTGCCTCTCAGCTTGGTGCTTCCCAGAGATTAGTTTCTCTTTCCTTTGCCTATATGATTTTTCGACATTTTCGGGCTTTGTTTTAGCTGTACTCGTTGCCCTGGCATGTTTGTTCGGCGTGTTTCGCCTTCTTGTTTCGTACCTGTTTAATGACATTCATGCATTTAGTATAATTTGAACTTTGAGTTTTGTTCATACCTTTGCTTGTCGAGTGTGCGCGTCATGGCGCGTTGTGGCATTTATGTGAGTGCACTATGCTGCGATTGTAGGGTCGTCACCCTTTTTTTAACCTGCATGTAGTATAGGTTGTCCGTAGACGATTGTGTGCCTTTGCTTGTCGGGTAGCTAATCCGACGAGTTTAGGCTGCCTATTATGTCCTGGCGAAGGAGTTCCAGATCATATTTGCCGATGCCTGTTTATCCTTGCAAACGAGTTCCGGATCGTAATTGTCGGTGCCTGTTTATCCTGGCGAAAGGAGTTCCGGATCGTAATTGTCGGTGCCTGTTTATCCTGGCGAAAGGAGTTCCGGATCGTAATTGTCTGTGCCTGTTTATCCTGGCGAAAGGAGTTCCGGATCGTAATTGCCGGTGTCTGTTTATCCTCTGGCGAAGGAGTTCCGGATCATATTTGCCGGTTCCTATTGTTACCTGGCGAAGGTCTTTGGTGCGTAGCCGTTTTTATTTTTTTATTTTTTTAGGGCCGGTATATACCGTAGTACCCCCCCGAGTTTTGGCGTAATCTGCCATGCAGTTTAGGGAAAACTTTCAGAGTATTTCATACAAACGAATTTATTCATATATAAGGTTGGCCTACGTAGTAGACTTGGCCTTGCGCATTGCGCTTTCAAAAGGATATGGGGCTTTCGCCGTGTCTTCAGTAGTGTGGGTTGACTGGCAGGACTGGTAGCTCGCCTTGGCGTAGCCAGTCAACTATCGCAGTCATCCACTTGGGCTCGTCTTCGGTGTGGATGGTGAGAATTTCTTCGTAGGCGGTTGACTCTTCCTCCGTTTCTTCGTCGGGGGTCTTGCGTTGTTTTTCTTCTCCCTTTCCGCTCATTGCTGGAGGTAGTGTGGTTGCTTCGTCGTTAGCGGTTGCTGGGATCCAAGCGATCTCGCACCACGTCAATGGCTGGAGCCGGTCCATGGCTTCTTGCAGCTGTGTCAGCGTATTGTCCACCCGTGTCGGTAGTCTGCCGTTCATCTGGCTCGCGATCTTCTGTGAGCTGCAGTGTACCTGTAAATTCTTCATGTTGAGCCTTTCGGCGAGGTTTAGCGCTCCGCATTTGGGTTCGTCGCTGGAGGCCGTGAACTCGAACTTGATGGCGTATTTCTACTTTTATCCTTGAGGGCTGGTGAAGACGATTCCTGCTCCTGCGTTTGTGTCGCCGTTGACTCCACTGATGTGCATACTCCATACCGGCCCGTTGGGCGTGGTTCTTCTGCTCGGTGGTGCATCCATCGTCTTCTTTTTTCCTTCAGCTGCCAGGGTGTTGGCGCGCGTGAGTTCGCTCGACGACTATGTCAGCCTTTGCTTCTCTTTTCTTGGCGACCCCTGGCTGGCGTTCTTCTTCGCTCTTCGCTTGGCGAGGTTGATCTTCCGCTTGATCAAGCGCAGGCGGTTAAACATCTTGTCGACGAGGCGCCTGTACGTCGTGTAGTCTGGAGAATCTTCTGGTGCGGCTCCGCTTGTCTTCCTGGAATGGTTCAGGGTCTTCTCGTATTGTCGCAGGAGGGAGAATATTTCTCCCACTCCGATAACGACTGTTGGATTTTTCGTGTCCTCTCGTGGTTCTCCTCGTCTGGCGATGCTAAGGTTGTTGACTCCTTCGCTGATGGCGGCGATTGTTGCCGTGTTCCTGTTGGGAAAATCCCTGTTTATTTTATCGAATTATACCGTTGGACCGTCCGGGCAACATTTAAAAAATTTATTTTTAAGCGGAAAATATGTTAAACAACGGATAATGACCATATTACAAGGCCTGATAAATATTATGTATTTTAATATTCATAAATCATTATTAATAATCTAGTATTTATGGGAAATAATTAGAAAGCAGTATATGGTCTCATTTACTAGCCCAATGCATAAGGCCGTACCTCAATTGTCGACTTCCGTCTGCTCGTTCTTAATTTGGCAGGGCTCCGCTGGTGCTGAGGGAAACACCCGTGATCTTCCGGGATATACTCCTGGATTCCTCGTACCGTAGCGTGGGCTTCGCCGGCAGGACTCCGTCGCAAAATTTAAACTGATGGTTCTTTTTAAGCTTCCGGAGAACTAAGTCTCTTAAGCCGAACCAGAGGGAGATCAGAGGAAAAATTCGCAGACCCTTAGGAAGAGGGAGAATTTGAGTTTTTCTCTGGGGAAAGGTGTGAAAAATGTGTAGAATGAGCTCCCTATTTATAGGCTCAGACTGTAACCGAATTAAAGAAATTTTCTCCCCTAAAATTCGAATTCTATAATTAAATATAATTAATTATTTCAATCCAATGGTCTAGATTTAATCTTATCTAAATCCAATGGATATAATTAATTAGGAATTTAATTAAATAATAAAAGACTTGGATAAAATCAAAAACCAATCTTATCCTCTTATCTTATCAAATTAAAATATATATATATATATATATATATATATTAAAATTCGAATTGTAACTATCTAGATCCAACGGTTGAGATAAATCTTTAAACCGATCTAACGGGTCAAATTAATTTAGTATAAAATCAAATATCTAAAGATTTAAAAATAAACTTAATTCGATTTTATCCTTTCATGTAATTCGAAAAATATATGTATAATTAATTATTTTCCAATCCGACGGTGAAGATTAAATCTTAAACCGATCCAACGGATATAATTAATTATATAAATTAAAAAAACTAAGCTTGGTCACCAAGCTATTAATTTCAAATTATATTTAGTGTTATAATCAATTATCGTAATCCAATGGTTGATATTAAATCATAACCGATCCAATGGATTAAATTGATTTTAGGGTTTTTTCTCAAATACCAAAACATTTGGTACTTATGCCGCAATTATGAAAAGACCAAGGCCTATCCATTCGAATGTCATATTGTTCCACATTCCAAGGCATAGTGACACGTTGTTCTCCCAAAGCTTTAAAAGTACCATCAGTTAAAGTTTTTGCGACGGAGTCCTGCCGCCGAAGCCCATGCATCGGTACGAGGAGTCTAGGAGAATATCCCGGAAGATCACGGGAGTTTCCCTCAGCATCAGCGAAGCCCTGCCCGGTTCAGAATGCGCAGTCGGAATCGTCATCACCTGAAGTACGGCCTTATGAATTGGGTCAATAAATGCAAACCTTTATTTACAGTTTATTTATTTCCTATAGACTATATTATTAATAATGAATTTATGAAAAATTAAATTAGTAATAATTTATCAGATCTTGATTTTGGTTATTATCCGATGTTCAAATCGTTGTACGGGTAACAAATTTTTCCGCTTTAAATATTTTTAAATGTTACCCGGACGGCTTGACGGCATAAATCGTGATAATATTATCAGGAAACGTAATGAACTTCCCAGCAGAAAAGCTCTAGGTACACAGTCTTGCAACAAAAACTGTACATGAGAAGCTTTGCACGCCCTTACTCTGAGGTGTCTGGGCAAAAAGGAGGCCGAATATGTGTTGCGGGAAATTCGCGGCGGGGAATGCGGGACCCACTACGGCGGAAGATTATTGCTACAAAAAACCAAGAGGCATGGTTTCTTCTGGGAAACCATGGTCGTCGACTGCAACAACCACGCAAAGAGGTGCGACAAATGTCAACGCCACACCCCCTCCATCAATTGCCCGGTGGAAGAGTTGTCGGCGGTCGCCGTCCCGAATCCATTCATGAAGTGGTCAATGGACATCATCGGACCCGTGCCCGACGTCAGAAAGCAGAAGAGGTTCATGCTCATGATCACGGATTTCTTCAGAAAGTGGACGGAGGCTGAATTCTACGCCAGCATAAAAGACTCTGACGTTGAGAACTACGTTTGGAAGAACATCCTCACCCTCTTTGGGCTACCAAGGGAAATAATCGCCGACAACGGTTCCTAGTTCATCTCGAGACGCTTCCAGAACTTCTGCAGGCGCTGGAGAGTCAAGCTTAACATCTCGACACCCCGATACCCGCAAGACAATGGGAATGCTGAGACGCTCAACAGAACTATAGTCCACACCATCAAGAAGAAGCTTGACGAGAAGAAAGGGCTCTGGGCGTACTGTGTGTCGGGCGTACTGTGTGTTTACCGAACGAGTCAATATTCGGCGACCGGAGAGTCCCCCTTTGCCCCGGCCTTCAGAGTCGAGGCGATGATTCCGGCGGAGGTGGGAGTTCCAAGCCTCAGATGAATGTTGGCCCCGCGCGACGAGGAAGCCAACAACCAGAGCCTGTGGCATCAGCTCGATCACGTCGACGAGAGGCGAGAGCAGTCAAGCGTGCACATGGCCAACTACCAAAGCACAATAGCCTACCACTATAACAAGAGGGTTCGATCGAGGAGATTCAGAGTGGGAGAATTGGTCCTCAGGCGAGTCTTCCAGAACACAGCCGAGATCAATGCCGGCAAACTAGGGCAGAGTTTTGAAGGGCCATACCTGGTGGCAGGGATCATCAAGCCGGGCGTCTACGAGCTCAAGAACTCCGAAGGCGCGAGGATGATACAAAGCTGGAACGTGAAGCACGTGAAAAAGTATAACCAGTAGACGCAACGACTATTCTTTATCTACCTCATATGTAGTTCGGCAGCTTTTGCCCACCCCACCGTTTTTATATATATATCAAGAAGTTCAAAATTCAACTCTAAGACCGAAACTCATGACTATTCATTTTCATAACACACCTAACCTACAAGAAGAACACCCGCCTGAAAGGCCCAATGCCATCGGTCGACGAAGCAACGCCGAGAAGACGTTTAAAAGAGGTGCAATGTCCACAGTCGAGGCGCAATGCCCATAGGGCGCAATGCCATCGATCGACGGTGCAATGCCGAGAAGACATTTATAAGAGGCGCAATACCCACGGTCGAGGCGCAATGCCCATCGGGCGCAATGCCATCGATCGACGGCGCAATGCCAAAAAGACATTAAAAGAGGCGCAATGCCATCGATCAACGACGCAATGCCAAAAAAAACTATAAGGCGCAATGCCACGGAGGGTCTTGGAAACTACCGGAAAAAGGGAAGACCAGAGACGCCTACCGTAAATGCACTAGGGGACCCCAAGCCTAGCCTTGGCAGCGACCCTAAGCAAGAAAAAGTCGATCCGTCGCAAGTGATCCTTGATCACGCCCAACGTGCCATCGGTGGGGGACGCCTTGTCGACGAGCTCGGTCATTTTCAAAACCAAAGAGCATGAGGCCTACTTTATATATAAAAAAAAAGGCGCAACGCTCGCAATCGATGGCACAATGCCGAAGGCCGTGAAACCTATCATTTTAAAGAAAAAGGGGGGGGGGTGCATATACACACACACACACACACACACATATATATATATATAACACTACCTCTCATAGAAAAAAAAAAGAGCAAAACAACGCTGTAGAACGAAATGTATATATATTCATATCTCATAAAAAAAAGGAGCAAAACAACGCAGTAAAACGAAATGTATATATATTCATAATTCAAAGCATGATTACAAAATTTCAGGACACGACTTGACAGCGCGTTGCGCTCCGCTGAGTGAGATCCTAACAACAAACCGATTAGCAGGCTCGGGCACTCAAAAGGCCCTGGCTGCTACTCAGTTTGTTGTTAAACATCTAAATCTGCGACGGCACACGCAAGGCTGGCAAATTGACGCTCTACTTCAAGAAGTCGGTGGCATCCACAATGTTGTCCTGGAAGCCCTGGACGGGAACCAATGCTTCCTGCTCCGGGGCCAGAGTAGCAGGGCGTCGACGTTGGAGCCATACTCACCCTGTGACGAGGAAGGATCGAGAGGAGCGTCGTCGGCGCCCAGAGCCGCCAACCGACGTTCATCAACGTTTGGAGGATCGTACGGAGACAAGGGGGAGTTAGGATCCTCAGCGGCTTTCTGCTCCCACTCCGCCACGTCAACGGCATACTTCTCGCGGAGAGCATACCACCTCTCGAAACGCAACCAAAGGTCTTCGATCGTCGTGTCGTCGGGAAGACCCTCGACCAGGAGAATATGGGATCGACATCCAGCAAGCATGCGATGGAATTCGATGGACTCATCGAGCACCTGATAACTCTCCAGCAGCTGATCAAGCTTGGCCTCGGCAGCTTCCGCATGTGCCGCCTCCGGATCCGCGACGACGTTGTTGAGCGTAGACCGAGATTGCTCCAGTTGAGCAGACAGCTCCCTGACACGGTGGACGAGCTGGTCTTCCTCGATGGCGGGCGACCCTACAACCCCGCTAATTTAGGCGAGGCGGTTGGATTTGTCCTGTAATCTCGCGGGCCTCCTCGGCTAGGCGATGGCACTCCCGCTCCTCTGCCAGCCGATCCTCCTCGGCGGCATGATGGCGCTCCCGCTCTTCCGCCAGCTTGGCCTCGGCCGACCGGCGAAGCTTCGCCTATGCCTCGAGCTTAAAACCTGCTTCTCCTAGCGAGGCAGTCGTCGAAACCAGCTTCGCCATCGAGTCCTTGACTTCTTGACGATCCTTCTGCTCGTTGGAGATTGCATTCTCAAGCTGAGTTTGAGCGTCGGCAAGCTGCTAGGCGAGTGCAGACGCTCACCTTTCGGAGCGTGAAGCGTCCTCACACTCGGAAAGGATCAAATCGTTCACCCACGCCACACTCTGAAAAATATCGAAAAGATGAAGAATATCAGACAACGGTTGGTCAAGAAAGGTCAAATCCTTACAGGCGAAGACCGAATAAGCCGCCCAAACCTCAAGAGGCGAGTCGGCAATAGGAACGAGGGGGAAATAAACGGTAGCGCACGAGGAAGGCGCCTACGGCCCAAGACCTGGCGATAGACGAGGAGAAAGAACGAGAGAGAAATCGGGAGGAGAAGACCGAACACCCCCAGAAGGAGAAGGGACAAAGGTAACCACCATCGATGAGGCCACGTCGACAGGAGCCATTGAATGCAAGGAACCTTGTGCTGCTAAAGTAGTCGTCGACGGCGGAACTACATTAGCAGGAGCTATCAGCGGCAGCGGACCCTGCGTTGCCGAGGTAGCATCCGCACCTACGGCCGCCGGAGCCGCCACCGCTGGCGGGTCAGCGACCCGATCGACAGACGCACCGACAGGAGAGCCCGCCACGGAGGAGATTACCTTCGCAGCATCGGTCGAGGCCTCAGAGACGGCGATGCTTAGACTTCCACTAGAAGGACGAACAACGTGGCCCTTGGGGGAGGATCCTCGGACATCGGGAACAGAGCCCAACGCTCCCCCGGAAAGAAAAATACCAAATCGGCCACGGCCTCCTCTGCCCCGGAAGGGTCGTCGACCTTCTCTTTTCCTTGCTTGATGGGGAGGGGGACCAAGGGAGCTGGTACTCCTCCCGAAGGAAGGGAAATCGTGCCGACAGTGGCGTCGGGCGCCCTAACGGAGAGAGGGAGTTTAGGAGCCTTGCCGGTGGCCGAAGATGATGTAGCCTTTGATGGTGTCGTCGACTGAGGGGCAGGGTCAACGAAGTCGACTCTCACCTTCCTTAGAACAAATGTATCACGCATTCCCTCGCCTCGGTGCTCGACCGACGAGACAATCGCCCGGAATTACTTGCCGCCAGACGAAGAATCGAGAGAGACAACATCAGCCTTCGCCTTATTAAGGACAGGGGCATCGCGTGCGCCCTCGTCCCGGCGTTCAGTAGGAGAAGCAGCCTCCCGAGGGACTTGGCTTCGGGGGAAAGAACGAGAGCGACAAAATCAGCCCTGGGCCTCTTCGCCTACTTCTCCGCCAAACCGGGCGAGGGAACCGGCTTGACCTTGCAGGAGAAACCCTTCGGGAGCATCGTCGAGGGAGGGGGACCGTGGATCATGCTCTCCCACCACACGCCAGAGTCACGGATCCGTCGAGGGGTGAAATGGATTGCCCAGTCTTGATACTTGTTGGTGAGAAGGGCCCGATGTAGTTCCTTGAACTGCTCCGGTTTGGCAGTCAGCTTGTACTTCGGAACATCCTCCACCCAGGCGGTGGGAAGATCGTCGTGATTAGGGCCGAAGGTGCGAGCGTTCCTTCGCACGAAGAAGTACTTGTTGAACCAACGAGCCTCCTTCGTCGGTGTGTTCAGCAAGACGTGCTCTCGATGACAATGTGACGCCAAAAACCTTCCCAAATTCCGAGAATTCTGAGAGAGAAAGAAGATGCACATGAGGTCCTCCAGCGTGATCTCCTGCCGCTCCTCGCAGGCAATAACCAGGGTACAGAGGAGATAGCGGAGGACATTGGGCCCCACCTGGGTGATGGGAACCTTGAAGGCATACAAGAAAGCCAACATCAGATTGGGTATGGGAAGGCAAAGGTTGACGTGTGAAAAGAAGGCCTCGTACATGCAGACCCAGCCCTCCGGAGGATTGTCAGCCAACTCGCCTTTAGCCGGGAAAAGCACGGAGATATTCTCTCTCATGAAATACTTCTTGGCCAGTTTCTCCAACTCGCCCTCAGTCATGACAGAGGGCGGGGAGCGGGTCTGGAACACGGAGGAAGAAGCCATGGGATTTGGAAGGGAGAAAGGAGTTGCAGGAAGAATGAAAGGAGAGAGAACTCAGAGAAAGGGAAACCTTCAGGAAGGGAAGTTGCAGAGAAAGGAAAGGAGGAGTGAAGAAGAAGGAAGAAAAGGGAAATTTAAAAGAAGATGGGCGAGTCGATCCAACAGACCAGGGACATCGGGGGAAAACAAAGCAACGGTCGAGATAAAGCGACGTTACGGGTTCCCAGGCGCACTCAAGTGTGAAAAGACGTGTCATAATGGTGCAGAAGACGCTTCACCTACCCGAGGTCTGGCCTACTATGAAGCGACGCGTGGTGGGCCCAGATACCAGAAACTGTCGTGAAAATGAAGCGCCTCACATCCAAGCGCCCTCGACGAAAGTCTCCTCGCCAGTTGCCCCTCGATGAAGTGTTCTCGTCAAAATTCCTCCGACAAAGGTGCCCTCGACAAAAATGCCTCTGACAAAGGTGTCCTCGTCGAGGTGCCCTCGTCGAAGGTGCCCTCGACGAAAATGCCTCCGACAAAGGAGCCCTCGAAAAAGGTGTCCTCATCAAGGTGCCCTCGACAAAGGTGCCCTCGATGAAAATGCCCTTGACAAAGACACCCCCTTTGAAGCGCGGATGGTCTCAATCATGCCCTTCATTTTACCAAGTGACATACACTTGATAAAATGGGGGGCTAACTGTTAAGGGATTCGAGGGGAAGCAGGACCGAAAATTGACAAGGGATATCGAAGGTCGACAAGAGATTTCAAGGGCGACGACAGGCCATAGGGTCATCGAAAAGAGTACTGAGGCCTTGCGGGGAGAGGGGAGACATCAAGCATCGATGGCAGGCATCGACGGCAGAGCTTGCGGCGACGAATGACAACTGATGTAATGTGCATTTAATGAAGCCCATGCCTGTCCCACATACCCGACGTGGCCGGCGACCCCTAATCACGCGAAGTATGGGCCAACCATGCCTCCACTAGTCATTCCTAGAGGGATGGGTGATGGGACGCAGCAAAGGGTGGGAGAAGTACATGTTGAAGCTGGTATGAAGGCTATAAAAGGCACGAAAAGCCCCATTTGTAAAGGATCCGAGAGAAAGAGAGGAAAAACCCTATGTATTTGCAATCATAAGATCAATATACAAGTAATTTCGCATCATCATCTTCACTGAGAGTTCTTGGCTAACAAACGAGAGAATCCGAACCTCTTGTTTAAAAACAAGGTTTAAACCTTGTGATTGTTGAGTGTGCAAAACGCCCTCAACAACATGTTACATAATTACTCGTTTGAATATTTACACTTTCAAACACAGAGCACTCTTTTCTAATTCGAATTATTGGATGAGGGGAAATGAAAAAAGTTAAATTTTTATGATGGAGACGTAAGAGAGTGGTTTAATTTTTATGACCATGTATGATTGAGGCGTAATACTTTTAATGAGAATGTATTCTACTTACTTTCAAATTTAATTTTTTTAATGGTTTAATGTTTTAGTATTTAAATAAAATTGTTTCAATAACTTACTTTATCAATTTTATCAATTTTGAACGGACTCTTTTACTCTTACATTGAAAGTTTTTTACATATCTTTCGTACATCTACTCATATTTCATATACATATAATACACGACGTAGTTACTTCGATTACAACTCGCAATTTATATAATTAACGTATCTAATCTTTGTATTTAAACTAAAAAGATATATATTGCTTGTAACCGCGCAAAAGCGCGGTGCCGTCCACTAGTATTGAGTAAACAATAGTTTATTCCAGTATAATTTAATAAACTAATTCGATCTTTCTGAGCCAGAATTATCACAAGTGAACAAAGTTGAACTAAATGGGTATATACATAAAGCACGCATCTTATTTCATAGCTACCAAATTTTTAAATATGAACCAATTCAATGCATTCTAAGTATTAACCTCTATAAAAATTAAATGGGTCAGTAACATATACTTAAACGACTAAACGAATTTTAAAAATTTGCGGTAAAATATATAAAAATAGAGCGGTATAAATATGAAACAATTCAATGTATTCTAAGTATTAACCTCTTTCAAAATTAAAATGTTGACATTAAATTTCCTTTTTTTGGGCGGCGAAAGTTGCTAAATTCTTATTTTGTGTCTTCCATCATGTTTCCGTCCATAACCGCGCCACGTGTTATGTTTTTAAACTCATGAAATATACTATTTTTTAATAAAAAAAAATTAAACTGATTTATCAATGATAAAAAATAGTATATTTAACTTTAAAAAAAGAGAAAAACAATGGTATATTTAATGGGTTTAAAAACGTGACACGTGGCGCTGCTTCTAGGTTCTGGACGAAAACATGACGAAAAACACAAAATAAGAATTTAGCAACTTTCGTAAAAAAAAAAAGAATGAAAACTTAATATCAACTTTTCAAAAACTTTGGGTACTTACGCCAATATTTTCTCAAAATTAAATAGATCAATACCATTTCTTTAAACGACTAATCAAATTAATTTTTTTTTTTGCAGTGATAGTATCTAAAATTTAGTCAAATGGAGCGGTATAATAATTTTACACTGGATATAATTATCTTAATGGAATATAATAATTTTATATATGCTGAAATTTATATGCCATTTAAAAATTTACATCCAGATATACCAGAATTGTATATCATCACAACTTGTCAAAAACAGTAAAAACCACTATTATGTAGGAAATGCACGAATCGAGATTTGAGTCCGTTTGACTTTTTAGGTCCGAACCGACTACATATAATATGCACGGTAATTATGAGGTCGGTCATTAATTAATAAAATTAATTAATTATGACCTAATGGGCTTGGACCCAGTTACTAGGCCCAAAAGCCCATTAGGTCATTTAACCCTGTGGACTATTTACGCCACAACGAGCTCATAATTTCGAATTGGACTGCCTCCAGAGAAAAGAAAAATCGCCCCTTCCGCTAGCAAAAGAGAGGACGAGTTTTTCTCTCCCCGTGTTCCCGTCGGTTTGCCGTTCAATCATCGAGAAAGACCTAGCTGTCAATCAAGGAGATTTCCGGTCTTAGAGAAGTTCCCGGAGCGACGTGGTGGACGAGCTAGAGGCTTTGCACCTGTGAAGCACGATCCGAATCACGCCAAATCCGAGCACACATCCCGAGAAGAAATCGGCAATATTTTGTACTGTTGGCATAAGTACCAAAAGTTTGGTAAAGTATCGAATCTCTTATCTTAATATTCAAATATTTTCTAAATCATTATTTCGATGATATCCCGGGTTTCCCGCACCCGAGATTGAGAAAAGTCATCGAAAAACCCAACAGTGGTATCAGAGCCGGTATTATTGTTTTTCGAAAATTAGATTATTAGATTCGTAATAATTTTCTAAAAATTATTGTGCGCTTAGATTTTAAGTGGGAGTATCGTAGAATTAATTATGATTTTTTTTCGGGAAAACCATGTGCGCGTTTTATTTCTTTTAAAGCGGAAATAATTTTTTTAAAAAAATTTACGTGCGTCCGCCGGAGCTCAACCGTGGGTGGCGGCAACGATCTCAGTGCCGCCGCCGGATCACGGCGGTGCCAGGCAGAAGCGTCACCATGGTGCGCGCCACGGCCGACGGCTAGGGTGGAAACCCTAGCCAAACCCTAACTTTTAGGGTTTGGCCAAGTGGGCCTGGAACAGTTCCAGGCCCACGGTTCATGAGCTGGGTCTGACCCAGCCCAAGTCAAACTGGGCAGGTTTGACCTGGACCCTGGATCGGGCTAACCCGAGTTAGACTCGGGTCACGACCCGACCCGGATCCACCACGGATTAGAGTCATAACCCAACCCGAATCCGAGTCCCGACCCGACCCAGATCTGATCTGGGTCGGACCCAGGTCAACAGTTGACCTGGGCTGATTGGGTCGGGCCTCCCTAAGCGCAGAACAGTTCTGGCCTGAAGGGGGAGGCCCACGGGCTGGTATCTAACCCAGCCCTTGCCTGAGTTATTAATTTTTTTTAAAATTAATTTTAATTAGATATTTTATTAATTCGAATTAACTAATATTAGTAGGATAATTGAAAATCTAAGTCTAGTAAATTATATTTACAATTAGGATAAAACTTTGAATTTTAATTTTAAATCTTGAATCAATCTCTAAAATGTTTAGTTATTAATTTTGATTTATGCAAAATATTATTCAAAGTTTTTCAGTTTAATTTGTTTTGATTAAATAGAATTTTAAAGTATTTTATCTAATTACTACATGTATTAATTAGATTGTATATACTTGATCAAATATGTGAGAGTGATTTTTTCATAGAAAATTTTAAAAGGTTCACTATCTTAATATTTACTTATGAATATAGTCATAATCCGATTATGAATACATTCAAAATTTACTATTAACTAAATTCTTAAAGGGTTTATTTAATAATAAATTTAGTATAAGGATCAACATTTTTTTAAACCCCTCAATTATATTAGGTTGTAAGTCTTCCTTGAATTGAGTCGTCGTTATGTGTATGGGCGGATCTAAGTAGACATACCACACCGGTGGGGTATTTTTTCTTATCATGTCACGAACGCGAAGGACGCCATATCCAGATTTATCTGGATCAGATTCTCCGACTCAATGCAAGGGTTGAACTTAACTGGGAAACCTAATATGCATAGGCACCTGAGGCTGTGTGAAAAACCAGCTAGATTTTAATAACAAGTTCTTGATCTAGCTGTCAGCAATTATATCAACTATAAGTACAACCGTTGTTTTTTGCGTGTTATTTTAAATTATTAGAATTGATGAGGGTAAATTTTCTAATATATTTAATTAGAAAATATTATTAAAGACCTAATAATATTAATGCATCATTACGTTATTCTTAATTATGCATCATAATTGCATTAATATCGTGCACATTAAGTTTTCATTCATATTTTGTAGAAAAATATACACAATGTATAACAGCTCACTCAGATCAATCTTTGAAAAGGAAAACATATTGAATGGGAAGAATTTCCAGAATGCAATGACGCCTCAAAGTAGTGCTCGGGCACGAAAAGAAGGAGTACATTGTAACTGATGAACCTTCGGAGGAGCCAGTGGCTACTGCTTCCCTTGCAGATAGGGATGCTTATAAGAAGTATACCAAAGATGATGCTGATGTCTCATGTCTCATGCTGGCCATCATGACATCAAATTTTGTGGAGCAGCATGAGCTCATGTCTGCATGGGAAACAATTCAACATCTTAAGAAGATGTATGAGAAAAAGGTTTGACACGCCCGATTCAAGATCATGAAAAACTTGCTCCGAGCAAGAATGACTGAAGGAATCAATGTAAGCGATCATGTCCTTAAAATGATCGTCTGGTCTAAGAGTCTGACTCGACTGGAAATCAAAATACCAGAGGATGTTTATATTGACATCGTGTTGAACTCGCTCCCTGACTCATAAAATCGGTTCATACTGAATTATAACATGTCTTCTGAGACAAAGAGCTTGCACCAGCTCCACAACATGTTGGAAACAGCTGAAGGAAATGTTCCCAATGTAAATGCCAAGACTGTCATGGCATTTCCTGGTGCTCGCAAAGGGAAAAAAACAGATAAGCCAACAAAAGAAAGGCAATGCACCCCACAACCTAAGGGTTCAAGCGTAAGCTATGTCTCCTAAGAATGGGGCTTCGAAAGAACATAAGTGCTTTCACTGTGGGAAGCATGGGCACTGGAAAAGAAATTGCCCAATGTATCTCGCAGAGTGCAAGAAGATGAACACGAGTGGAGACTCATCTCAGGTATAAATGTTATATAAGTTAATCATACCACTTTTTCAGACTGGGTATTACATACAGCATGTATTACTCATATTTGTACTGATATGCAGAGTCTACAGAGAAGTAGGAAGCTGAGGAAGGCGAGACCAACATGCGCGTTTCAAACAGAGCACCTGTTGGTGCCGAAGTTGTGGGCAAAGTTGATCTCAACACTCCCCAGGGGATAATTTTAGAATTAAATGACTGTCATTCCGTACCTTCAATTACCAAGAACATATATTCAATTCTTGAATTGGATGTTTTAGGTTTTAATTTTACCATTGGAAACAAGTGTTGTTCTATTTGTAAGGATGGTATTCATTATGGTACTGCTTATTTATTGAATGGTTATATTCTTTCAATAATCGTCATTATCCCATTTATAACATTGCACGTAAAAGATACAGTCCGAATAAACCCAACCTGGCTTTTCTCTGGCACTAACGACTCGGCCATATAGGCGAAAAACACATAACAAAACTTACAAAGAAGGGATGTTGGAAGAATTCAAATATGAATCATTCGAAACTTGCGAATCTTGTCTGGCAGGGAAGATGACAAAAGCCACCTTCAAAGGGACTAATAGGAGAAAGAGTGAGGTACTGGGTTCATTACCTCATGCAGCTAGGGGAGGCTTTCGATATTTCATCACCTTCACTGATGATTTCAGTAGTTACGGTTATGTTTACTTAATAAAACAGAAATAAGAATCTCTTGAAAATTCAAAGAATTTAAAAGTGAAGTAGAAAATCAAACAAGCAAGAAAACCAAAGCACTTCGATCTGATCGAGAAGGCGAGTATTTGAGCGATAAATTCAAAGCCTTCTTAAAAGATGTGGGTATCATATCATCACTAACACCGCTTGAAACACCACAATAAATGGTGTTTCAGAAAGACGTAATCGAACCTTATTAGATATGGTTCGATCAATGATAAATAAAACAGAATTACCTGAATCCCTTTGGGGATATGCACTTATGAGTGCTGCAACCACACTCAACGGTGTACCATCGAAAACGGTTCCTACGACACCATATCAGATGTGGCATGAAAGGAAACCTAGTTTGTGTCACATGAAAATCTGGGGTTGCGAAGTTTACATCAAAAGGTTGACGACAGAAAAACTTGGCCCCAGATATGACAAATTTCATTTTGTGGGATACCCAAAAGAAACTCACGGGTATTACTTCTACAACTGTAATAGTCGCAAAGTTTTTGTGGCTAGAACGGGGATATTTCTAGAATAAGATTTTATCTTTAGAAAGTCTAGTGGGAGAAAGATTGTTCTTCAAGAACATGAACCACAAAATCATGAAGCAATACAGATGGACACAGAGGAAGCTCATACATTGGTTGATGAAAGTCATGATCAGATCATGACAGAATCTCAACCTGAAGATAACATTCTTTACTATGTATCCATACAAGATGGCATAAATGAGAAACCTGATTACACAGTAACATCGCGAAGGTCGATTAGAGATCGTCAGATTCCTCTGAAACTGAATTTTCTCGTATCAATCGAAGAAGAAACAGTTCATGAAGATGAAGATGACGAACCTATTACCTACACAGAAGTGATGGCAGCAGATGACTCAGACAAATGGCTTGAAGCCATGAAATCTGAAATGAACTCTAAGTACACCAACCAGGTATGGGACCTAGTTGACGCACCTAAATGGTCTAGACCCATTGGATACAGGTGGATTTTCAAGAAGAAAATTGACATGGATGGCAATAGACAAACCTTTAAAGGGAGACTAGTCCCAAAAGGGTTTGGACAGATTCATGGTATCGACTATGACGAAACATTCTCACCCGTTGCCATGTTTAAGTCCATACGAATCTTGCTTGCCATTGCCGGTTCCTATGATTATGAAATCTGGCAAATGGACGTGAAGACCGCCTTCTTTAATGGAGTTCTGGAAGAAGATGTGCACATGACACAACCTCAAGGCTTCACTGATTAGAAATATCCCTCTAAGGTATGTAAACTGAATAGATCAATCTATGGTCTCAAGCAAGCATCTTGCAGCTGGAATCGTCGTTTCGATGAATCGATCACCAAGTTTGGTTTCATAAAAAAAAAAGACGATCCATGTGTGTACATCGAAGCTAGTGGGAGCGCAATAGTCTTCTTGATTCTTTATGTCAACGACATATTGATGATAGGAAACAGTACATATGAACTTCTTGGGGTAAAAGAGTGGTTGAGAAAATGTTTCTCAATGAAAGACTTAGGACAAGCCGCCTACATTCTAGGCGTGAAAATCCAAAAGGATAGATCCAATAAAATATTGGGCCTAAGTCAAAGTACATACATCGAGAAGATAGCAAAACGATTCAATATGAGCCAATCGGGTAAAGGGTTTACTCCAATGACTCATAAAACACATCTCTCGAGAAAGCAGAGTCCGGTTTCTCTTGAAGAAATCAAGTGCATGGAATGAGTTCCATACACATCTGCAATTGGCTCAATAATTTACGCCATGTTATGTACGAGACCAGATGTAACTTTTGCCGTAAGCATGACAAGTCAATCCAAGCGAGCCCTGGTAACTGTCACTGGACCGCCGTAAAGAACATCTTGAGGTACGTCAACAAGACCAAGGATAGATCTCTTATTTACGATGGAGAAGAACAATTGAACATCATCGGTTACACTGATGCAAGTTTTCAGACACACCAGGATGATTTTAAATCGAAAACAGGATACGTATTCTATTCAAACGGTGGTGCTGTCATATGGAACAACATCAAGCAAGCTACAGTAGCTGATTCAACCACTAAAGCTGAGTACATAGCTTCATCGGATGCAACTAAAGAGGCCATCTGGACAAAAAAATTATTTCCGATCTTGGTGTAGTTCCTAGCATTGGTGATCATGTGAAGCTCTTTTGTGACAACAACAGAGCTATAGCACAAGCGAAGGAGCCAAGATCACACTGAACAGCAAAGCACGTGCTCAGAAAGTACCATCTGATCAGAGACATTGATGATCGGAACAACGTTGTGATAGAGAGAGTTGACACTGAAGAAAACGTAGCAGACCCGATGATGAAGGCTTTATCGAAAGAAAAGCACATACGTCATACAGAATATATAGGGATCCGAAACCTTTAGATTGTTGGGATCCGAAACCTGTGAAGCTCTTTTCTGACAACAACATAGCTATAGCACAAGCCAAGGAGCCAAGATCACACTGAACAACAAAGCACGTGCTCAGAAAGTACCATCTGATCAGAGACAGTGTTGATCGGAACAACGTTGCGATAGAGAGAGTTGACACTAAAGAAAACGTAGCAGACCCGATGATGAAGGCTTTATCTAAAGAAAAGCACATACGTCATACAGAATATATAGGTATCCGAAACCTTTAGATTGTTGTCGTCCATTTTTAGATATGAACTATTATAAGTTCAATAACGAATAATTTTATTTTATTTGTTTAGAGCATAATTTTAATTTCAATCAAGGCAAGTTTCATCTTTTCATATTCATTTCAATATTAAACTTTATTTAATTATTGTCATCTATAAAAGAAATGAGGTCCCTAGAAATCAGAAATGATTATCTAAAACGGTCCCCAGTCAAAGAAGGTCACATGATGAAAAACAAGGGACAAAAGTGACACTTCATAATTGATTGGTACATGTTATTGAGAAAAGGAAGAGTCCTTGAAATCTCAGAATATTCTCAAACATGTAGGCACTAGTTTTGAAAAACTAGCAGTGCTGGACGTTACTCATGCTCAGAGATATTTACATGGAAACCAACCTTATTCTATAAGGGGACACTAAAATCTTTAGAGCAATGATGTGAAGATTTTCCAAGGTTTGAGAATTTCCATGAGTCCACTACCTAGCTAGACATATACTTTAACTGTAGTAAAACGCTTCTGGTAACTCAGAAGTTATAAAAAATTACAATTAAGTATGTCTCAAACGTTGTAGAGTGGAATGGACATTCAAGATACCAATCATCTGCTCAATTTATTTAGGGAAATACACTCAGGGTCTCCTGAAGGATAAGAGTATCAGAAATCTATGGCCACATACACATTAAAACTGTTTCAATTTGGTTATTCAGTACTCTCATCCTAAATTAGGAAAAAGGAACTCGACATAAAAGATGTTCCAAACCATGGTCTGTGTCCAATTTCGAGTCTTAAAGATGTTGTAGGAATAAGTCATCGAGAAAAATTAATAGTGAGCTTAAACTAAATGGTTAAAGTAATTAACTTTATTCCAAGGATCAATATGTTCTAGCAGATTGAGGGAAGTGATGTATAACTAGAAACCTCTCACTTCCTACAGAATTTTTCTATGGCCAACATTGTTGAATCCTAAGGAGTCACAACAAACTCGCCAGAGGAAATGGAGTACGATGGTAAATTCGCAAAGAAAGAAATTTTGTATGCGACGAAAGAACACAAGGTAGACATGGTCATAGAGATGCAAGAGGTATATCCAATCCCGACATCATTTGTGGTCATGCCTACACATGAATGTACTAGAGGAGATATCCAATCTCGGTACATTTGTGCAAGTGGGAGATTGTAGGAAATGCCTGAATCGGGATTTGAGTCCGTTTGACTTTTCGGGTCCGACCCGACTACATAAAATATGCACGGTAATTATGAGGTCAATAATTAATAAATGAAATTAATTAATTATGACCTAATGGTCTTGGACCCAGCTACTGGGGCCAAAAGCCCATTAGGTCATTTAACCATGTGGACTATTTAAGCCACAAGGAGTTCATAATTTTGAATTGGACTGCCTCTAGAGAATAGAAAAATAGCCCCCCCCCCCCCGGTTATCAAAAGAGAGGACGGGTTTTTCTCTCCCCGTTTTCCCGTCGGTTTGCCGTTCAATCACGGAGAGAGACCTAGCTGTCAATCAAGGAGATTTCCGGTCTTAGAGACGTTCCCGCAGTGAAGTGGTGGACGAGCGAGAGGCTTTGCACATGTGAAGCACGATCTGAATCGCGCCAAATCCGAGCACGCATCCTGAGGAGAAATCGATAATATTTTGTATTGTTGGCATATGTACCAAAAGTTTGGTAAAGTATCGAATCTCTTATCTTAATATTATTTTCTAGATCATTATTTCGATGATATCCGGGGTTTTCCGCACCCGAGATTGAGAAAAGTCGTGGAAAAACCCAACATAATATATCAATATATATGAAAGAATTTTCATTTTCTAATGTTTTATATTTTATAGCGGTTTCAATTAAAAATTTATCTAAGTAGTGCTGAATCAATTCAATAGCTTATTTGAATGCCAAACTGTTGAGGGCGTTTCGTACACTCAATAATCACAAAAGGTCTCCCTTTCGCTTTTAAAGAAAGATGTTCGGTTTTTCTTGTTTTACAACTCGAAGCCTTCAAGAACAATGGTATGGATATAAATTCTTGTATATTGATAATCTCCCCGGTTCTCAGTTCATGCGCCTTCTAAATGAGACCTTTTTTCTTATATAGAGACTATCTCTCCCTTTATTACTAATTTCACGCTCTTTCTTGTCATGTCCCATCACTCGCTTCCCTAAGAGTGTTTTCCGAAAGTAAGGTTAACCATACAAAGCATGGTTGGCCCATGCCCTGGGCTGCTCTCGAGTGCCTGTCAACCGGGGTAGGTAAGGTTTGTATGGGCTTCAATAGATGCACCTCACATCGCTAGCTGTCTACCTCCGCTTGACCTTTTCCTGTCGATCCTCTTTATCAAATCTGGTGTCGCCGATCATCGATGCCATCGATTCTGGGGTGTCGTCGGTTCTGGATGTCATCGACTCCAAGTGTCGTCGACTCTGGGAGTCGTTGACTCTGGGTGTCGCTGATTCCGGGTGTCGTCGATTATGGGCGCCGTCGACTTTGGGTGTCGCCGACTCCGAGTGTCGTCGATTTTGGGCACTGTCGATTTTGGGAATCGTCGACTCCCTTGAAAGGAGGGCTTCTCAGTGTTAAGAGGGATCTGACTTGATCCGACCTTAACAATTACTCCCCCATTTTATCAAGTGTTTGGCACTTGGTAAAATGAGAGACTGGATTCACCTCTCACCTCCTTCGTTGGGAAGCAAACCTTCTTATCGAACACACCTGGTTATCGGTCTCTCGTTGGGTATATCTTCCGGTGGGTTCTCCATCCGATGAGTCTTGTCGGTGAGCTTTGCCAGAAACGCTCGTTGGCGAACCCTTCTTAATACTTTGCCGACTCCGGGAACTGTTGACCTCGGCATCGTCGGCCCTGGAGTGTCATCGAATCGAAACGTCTTCGACTCTAGGCATCATCGATTCTGGGATTCGTCGACTATAGACGTCGTCGACCCTGGGAGTCATCGATCTTGGGTGTCGAGGACTCTAGGAATCATCGACTCCGGGAGTCGTCGAATCAAGGAGTTGTCGGCTATGGGCGTCGTCGCCCTTTCGGTGTCGTCGATCCTGGGCGTCGAGGACTCTGGGAACCGTCGACCCCCCTGAGTTGCTGTCTATGGGCGTCGTCGCCCCTTTGGTGTCGTCGATCCTGGGCATCGACGACTCTGGGACTCGTCGACCCCGGGAGTTGCCATCTATGGGCGTCGTCGCCCCTTCGGTGCTGTCGATCCCGGCTAGTTGGGGGCGCTTCCTTTCTCCGACAGTTCCTTACACTGGGACCCACTGGAACCTATTTTGCAGGCTATGCGCACCTCGGACAGGTGAAGCATCTCTTCTCATTAATGTGTACTGTGTGCACTCGAGTACCTTTGGGGATCTGCAACGGCCTCTTTATCCTGTCCGTTGCTTTTTCAAACACCTTTTTCATTGGGGCCGTTGGATCAACTCGCGCCCCTTCATTCTCCTTCTGCCCAACTTCCTCATAAGGGCCTCCTTCGTCATTTCTGCACCACTTGCTCCTTTCTACAGATTCTTCTTGCCTTTCGTTCTCTTTTCGATCACCATTCAGTTTTCTGGCCGCGATATGGCCCCCAGGAGGAGTTTTGTTACTAAATCTCCTCTTTCTATCATAAAGGCTGAGTCGCTCGCTCTCATAAGTCCCAAGTATTTTGTGCGGGAAAATATATATGCTCGCCTTCCCCAACCCGGCGAACTGGCCGATAACCCCCCCAGAGGGTTACGTTTGCCTCTCTGAGGCTTTCTTCAGACATGTCGGCCTCCAACTTCCGATGCCCAACCTTATTCTTGCATTTTTCTTCACCTTCAAGGTTCCTATCACTCAGGTGGGGCTAAACGTCATCCGCCTCGTCCTCAGCACTCTGGTTATAGCGCGCGAGGAGGGGTGGAGCTTCGCCTGGAGGACCTTATGCGCCTCTTCAATATATTCTGGAATCCCCGGACCTGGGGAGGTTTATGTCGGCGCATCGGCACCGGGATCATGTCATTCTGAATACGCCGAGCAAGGAGGGGTCTTGGGAAAACAAGTACTTCTTTTTGCGGGTGAATTCCCACACTTTCGGCCCCCATCACGCCGATCTCCCCCTGGAAAGGGTCACCGACGTACCGAGTTCAAGATCGACGGCGACAATGAGCGCTTCCAGGAATTGCACCGGGCCCTTTTGGCCAATCCTAAGCGAGACTGGTCTCGGGACTTCAATTACAACAGGATACTCCGCTCGGGTGTGTTTCAAGAGGCGATGATTGTCGGCCCTCCTCCCGCGTCGCTTCTCCCGACGGGGTTCTCTCGCGAGATCGAGTCAGATGACCGACCGGTCGTAAGGGCCAGACCGGCAAAAAAGCTGAAGAAGCCTAGGGCAGACTTCGTTGACACCCTCCCGGAAGACGATTCCTCTCTGGCGCGGTCAGCTTTGGGCAAGCGGCCCGCCGAGGAATCAGGCGAAAACAATGCTCCAAAGAGGGGAAAAATTGTCGCCCCTTCGCGATATCTTCTGGTGTCGAGTCCTCTCGGTCAGTCACGTCAACGACCGCCCATCGGGGTGATGAGGTCGACCTGGTTTTTCCCCAGAGAGAGAGAGCCAATTTTGTCGACTCCTTTGTCCCGGCTGCTGCTCAGCCGAAGATACCTTCGCCTTCGGCTTTGGCCAGAAATTATGAGCCTCCTTCTCGGTCTTCGCCGTTCGAGCCTCGGGTCGACAAGACGCGAGATGTGCCCGCTCGGGAGGGGGATATCGTCGCTATCAACCTCTCCTCAACGAACTCGCTGGTCCTAGAAGGTGCCTCCTCGCCACCGACTAGCGGGCATTCTTCCCTTCCGACTTCCACGGTTGCGCCTGCCAGTACTACCATCGTCCATTCCCCTGTCGACGAGGCTGTGGAGAGGGGTGACGCTCCGACAGAGCCCGCGAGCCCTTCTCCAGTTCACGCGGTGGCTTCAGAAACTTTGGCTGAGATTGAGGTATCCGATCCTTCTGCAGCCGGAGCTCCCGCCGAAGCTCTCGCTTCCACTACCTCCGAGGTTGATCTGGCACCACCTGCGCCGGCGATCGTTGGAACTGAGATGATCCCGCTTAGTGTTCCCATTCTTCTGCCGGGGCCTCGGTCTTCGCAACCCCAGGGCGACGAGTCCTTTTTGGGGCTCCCTCCTTCCCCCGACTTATCGAGCTCCGGGAAGGCGGCTCCTTCGTCAGTTTTCGACAGGGCGGCCCCTTCTTCCCACGCGACCGTCCGTTTCCCCCTTACCCCCACCGGTGACTCGACCTTGGAGGATTAGGAGGTTTATTTAGTCGCCGCCTGCAAGGGTTTATCTATGGCATCTTCCGGCATATACCCCAACGTGGAACCCGGCGAATTCGAGGGTTACCCTGCTTTTGTCAGGAGCGTTCTCCAGAGCGTCACCCGTGCGAAAGACATGCTCGTTTCCGTACTCAAGGCCGAGGAGGAGGTCGGAAGGGAGAAATACGAGCTCAAGGCGAAGCTTGCTGAAGCTGAGTGCCAGTTCGAGTTGGCTATCTCCACTGAGCGAAGGGCTCGCGAGGAGATCGACGATTTGACTTCGAGGCTAAGGGCGACGACGGCAATGCCGAAGGAGACGAATATCAAGCTCGATGCCGATATTTCGCTCCGGCGGTCGACTGAGACAAAGCTCAAGGAGCACGAGCGGCTTGTCACTGTTGGCGAGACCCAGCTCACCAAGGAGAGAAAACGCTATCGCCTCGTCGAAGAGGGCCTCGGGAGTTCTCTTTAGGTCAAGTCCGACCGTCTTGCCCGAATCGCCGAGGCCGTGGGGTCTTCGCCCTCCGAAGAAGACCGCCTTACGTTTCAAGTCAAGGAGCTATCTTCTCGGCTCCTGAACTCAGTCCGCGCTCAACACTGTTGCCGATGAGTTGGATTCGGCGACGACGGAGGCGGCCGAAGAGAGGCATGGTCGCTTGAGCATGTTTCAGCGTGCTTCAACCATGCTCGACAACCTGCGAGAGAGGTTCGAGGCGCTCGACGAGTCCGTCGATGCTCACCGTCTCCTTACCGGGTGTCGGCCTAACATTATCTTGGTCGAAGGCCTTCCTGCCGAGGTGACGGTGGATGACCTTCGAGGTCGACTTCCAAGATAGCGTGCTCTCTGCGACGAGTATTCCGCCGAGGTAAAGGAGCTAGAGCGGAGGGCTACCGAGGACCAGCGGTTGGCTACCCTGGATCTGGGTAATGCCTCTCTTGCTTCTGCATTGCTGGGCGAATATGGCTCCAACCTCGTCGCTCTCTCAAACGTGTTTCAAGAGCGCATCGGGGAACGAGCGCGGAAGCTGGGTTCGGGGCGGACCGAGCTTGACAAGGCCGAGGGGCAGGATGCATTGCCTATCCCAGCTCAGTAACGGGCCGAACCTACTCTGGTCGAAGAGCGAGGTTCCTTGCCCGCTTTGGCCTCGGAGCAAGCCAAGCCTTCTCTGGCAGAGGGTCGATAGACGCCCGACTCTTCTCAAGGCTTCGTTCGGGACATGGTAGAAACCGTTGATTTCACGGCGTCGACTTCCCGGCTTTGTAATTTTGCTGTTAAGCGCCCCTTTAATGAATACAAGGACTTTGTTTTACTACTTATCTTCGCCCCATGCTTCCTTTATTTCGCTTCGTTCTTTTCTTAATATTTTCCTTGCAGGGTGACTGTGAATCCATCATTGACGTCCCTTCGATGCCTTCACTCTGTATGCGGAAGTGGTTTCCGGCTCTAGACCCAAGGCACTTGGCGGCTATAGAGGTTTTTGTGGATGACGTTATTTTTGGCTTTGTCGGATTAGTCGCCGTCGGCGTTGTGGGTGTCGTTGTGGATGTCTTCGGCCTTCGAAGGAGGGTGTTGGTTGAGTAGTAGCCAGTGTTCCTCATGTGTTTAGTCGATTCTTGTAATTTGTAACAACTTTTGAATTGAAATAAAAACACATATATTCTTGTTGCTCCCTTGTTCGCTATGCCTGTTTATTTGTTTTTGTATCGTATTTGGATATTTTCATATATCCTCCCCTCCCACATTTTTTTTTAATGTCGAATGACTGGCTTTAGGTTGCCTAAGGTCGCTGTCGAGGCTAGGCCTGGGGTTCCCCGGTGCATTTCGGCGAGTGTCGCCGGGCTTTCCGGGGTTTCTGGTTAGTTTCCAGAACTCCCTTGTGGCCATGTGCCTTAGCGTCGCGCCGTTTGATTCTAGGCATTGCGCTTCGGCATTGCGCTTTGGCATTACGCCGTTAATTATGGGCATCGCGCCTCGGCGTTGCACCGTTTGACTATGGGCATTGCGCCGTTAATTGTGGGCGTCGCTGGGCCTGCCAGGGCCTCCAGTTAGTTTCCAGGATTCGCTTGTGGCTTCGCGCCTCGGCATTGCGCCGTTTGGTTATGGGCATTGCGCCTCGGAATCGTGCCGTTTGATTATGGGCATTGCTCATCGGCATTGCGCTGTTTGATTATGGGCATTGCACCGTTTGATTAGAGAAAATGATTTAGGTCGTCAAATGATCGAATGGACATTCTTGTCATATATATGAAAAGGGTAAATTTACGATCTTGACCGTCAGTCTATAGATTAGATCCTCGCCGCTACTGGTAATATTTCTTTAGGTGCTTCACGTTTCAGCTGCGTATTACCTTTGTGCCTTCGGAGTTCTTAAGCGCGTAGACGCCTTGCTTGACGATCCATATGACTGTGTATGGTCCTTTCCAGCTTTGACCAAGTTTGCCTGCATTTATCTCTGCTGTGTTTTGGAAGACTCGTCGGAGCACCAGCTCTCCTACCCGGAATCTTCGTGGTCGAACCTTCTTGTTGTAGTGTCGGGCGATGATGTTTTGGTAGTTGGCGATGTGCGCGCGTGCTTGCTGTCGCTTGTCGTCGATGTGGTCGATATGGTGTCGTAGGTTCTCATTGTTTGCCTCTTTGTCGTGCGAGACCGTCGCTCGTCAAAGGCTCAAGATTCCCACCTCGGCCGGGGTCATCGCTTCGACGACGAATGCCAGGGCGAACGGAGACTCCCCTATTGTGGAGTGAGGCGTCGTTCTGTATGCCCACAACACTCCTGGTAGCTCTTCTGCCCATAGTCCTTTCTTTTCGTCGAGCCTCTTTTTAATGGTGTCGACGATCGTTCTGTTGACCACTTCGGCATTCCCGTTGCCTTGCGGGTATCGAGGCGTCAATGTGTTTAGCTTAACTCTCCATCTTTTGCAAAAATTACGGAAACGCTTGGAGATGAACTGTGATCTATTGTCGGCGATGATCTCCCTTGGTAACCCGAATCGGGTGAAGACGTTATTCCAGACATAGCTCACGACGTCGACATCCCTGATGTTAGCATAGGAATCGGCT
Source organism: Parietaria judaica (assembly GCA_954871525.1). Lineage (NCBI taxonomy): Eukaryota > Viridiplantae > Streptophyta > Magnoliopsida > Rosales > Urticaceae > Parietaria > Parietaria judaica. The sequence goes on along the minus strand of OX940860.1, from coordinate 56,682,872 downwards.
TCCGTCCACTTGGTGAAGAAATCCGTAACTACCAACATGAAGCGCTTCTGCTTCTTCCCGATAGGCATTGGCCCAACGATGTCCATTGACCATTTCATGAATGGATATGGGACGGAGATCGCCGAGAGTTCTTCCGTAGGGCAGTTGATGGAGGGGTGTGGCGTTGGCATCTGTCACATCGTTTGGCATGGCTAGTGCAGTCGTCAGCCATGGTTTCCCAAAAGAAGCCTTGCCTCTTGACTTTTCTTAGGAGAGAATGACCACCGGAGAGGTTCCCGCACTCCCCATCGTGGACCTCCCTCATTACGTGCTCTGCCTCTCTCCTCCCGATGCATCTTAGGTAAGGCTTGGTGAAGCTACGCCTGTATAATTTTTGTTGTATCATGACATACCGCGATCTCTTTGTCTTGACTTTCCGGGCTTCTTGTCGATCTTCGGGTACAGCCCCATCGAGAATGTATTTGACGAGTGGTGTTCGCCAATCGTCGCTACCATCGTCGTCAATGACGTCTCTTTCCTCCATGGCCTCTTCCTGATCTCCTTCGTCGATGGTCAATAGCTCTGCGCTGCTTGATGGTTCGTCGATCTTTGCCTTCTTCTTCTCGGGCCCCTCAGCCCTTGGAATGTTGGGTTTTTTAATCGTTTCTACCGAGACTGTACGCGGCTTTCCTATCTCTGTCGTCGATCCTAATCCCGCGAGTGTGTCGGCAAACGTGTTGTCCCACCTCGTTACTTGGGTGAGACTGAAACGTGTGAATTTCTTGGAGAAATCTACGGCGACCCGGACATAGGCTCCCATCCTTTCGTAGTGTCGCTCGTACTCTCCGTTGACCTGGTTGACCACCAGTTGGGAATCCGAGAATACCTTCAGGTGCTTGACTCCAATGGCCAGAGCCGATTCCATCCCGACGATGAGTGCTTCGTATTCTGCTTCGTTGTTCGTGGCACGGAAACCAAGCCGTCAAGCGTTTTCCATGATTCCTCCCATGGGGGAGACCAGTCTGATCCCGATGCCTGATCCTTGCGCCATTGCGGACCCATTGACATACAGTTTCCATGTCTTGTCTTCGTCGCTGAGTTCTGCTTCGTTGGCGGGAAGTTCAATTAGGAAGTCTGCCAAGACCTAAGATTTAAGGCTCGTGCGGACTCGATACTCCATGTCGTATGTGCCTAATCAAATTGACCATTTCGTTAGTCCTCCCGACTGGTTTAGACTGTGAATGATGGCACGTATTGGTCTCTCGGTCATGCCGATGATCGAATGGGCTTGAAAATGGTGTGGCAACTTTATTGAAGCCTTGAATACGGCCAGGGCTAACTTTTATAACTGCGGGTACCTTGTCTCGTCTTTGAGGAGTTTGCGGCTGATATAGAAGACGGGCATGTGCTCTCCCTTATCTTACCAGACCAGCACTCCGCTGATGGCCTTGTCTGACACCGCCACATATAAGTATAACGGCTCCCCAGGGGTCGGCTTCGTCATTATCGGGGGCGACGAGAAGTATCTCTTGATCTCCTGGAACGCCTTTTCGAAACCCTCGGTCCACTTGAACTTCTTGTTTTTTCTCAAAAGCTGGTAGAAGAGGAGTCCCTTGTCGGTCGAGCCCAAGATAAACCTATTCAAGGCGGCAATCCTTCCAGTCAGCTTCTGGACTTCTCGCTTGTTTCGGGACGAAGGCATGCTTTGGATCGCATCGATTTGGTCGGGGTCGGCCACGATTCCTTAACGTGTGATCAAGTGACCGAGGAACTTCCCTGACGCTACTCCAAAGGTACACTTGGCAGAGTTGAGCTTCATCCAGTGTTGATTGAGGATCTCGAAACATTTTTCCAGGTGCTCCACATGTGCTGCTGCCTTCAAAGTCTTGACCACCAAGTCGTCGATGTAGACCTCCATTCCCCTCTTGCTGATAAAGGCGGTATTCTCTTCGTCCTCCTGATGCATCCTGATCTGGTTGTACCCTGAGTAGGCGTCCATGAAGCTTAGTAGCTCGTACCCATTGGTTGCCTCGACGAGACAGTCGATATATGGCATAGGGAAACTGTCTTTGGGGCAAGCCTTGTTTAGGTCCGTGTAGTCCACACACACTCGCCATTTGCCATTCTTCTTTTTCACGACGACGGTGTTCGCCAACCACTCGGGATATTTGACTTCCTAGATAGCCCTCGTCGATAGTAGCCTGTCCACTTCGTCGATGATTATCTTGTTCCTATCGGGTGCTAGCTTTTTCCTCTTCTATTTTACTGGTCGATGGCTCGGATCAGTGTTGATTTGGTGCGCCATGATCGACGGATCGATCCCCGGCATATCCTCGTGGGACCACGCGAAAGTCTTCAGGTTCTTCTTTAGGACCCCGATCAGTTGTTTCTTCAAACCTTGGTCGAGGCCTGCCCCTACGCCGACAGTTCGGGTTGGATCGTCGTCGTCGATACAGATCTGTTCCACTGTTTCCAGACTCGGTCGCCCAGTTGCTGCCATTCGTTCGTCATCGGGGCTGTTTTGCTTTGCCACCTCGCTTCTGTCGCCGCCCTTCTTCTCGACTCATAGTTCTTCACCAGCGCCGATCTCTCTTCTTCTATTTGCATGAACACGGATGCTCTTTCAAGGGCGTCTACAATCGTCGACGGGCGTGTCTTGATTAGCTCCTCCCGGAAGGGTTCTTTGAACCACAATGTGTGCTTTAGAGCTTGGATGGAGACGCTGTCGTCTAGCCCGGAGACTCGAGCCATGACCTCTTTGAATCTCCCGATGAATTTCTAGAGAGTTTCGCCTCGTCCTGCTCCAGAAGCCAAAGGTCGGTGATGTTTACCTCATTTTGTATGTACATCGAGTAGTGGCGCAGGAAATGGGAGACGAGGTGGTCAAACCAGCTGACGGAGTTAGGCAGGAGCTTCGCGAACCACTCAAAGGTCGGTCCCTGCAGGCTGTCGACAAACAGGTGGCACAGGATGGCCTCCCGTTCCTCCCGTTCCGGTCCTCATGCATTTATTCGTCCTGTCGCGATTCGAAAAGCCTTCACGTGCGTGTTTGGGTCCGTCGTTCCTTTGTACGAGGTCGGTTTGATCTTGGGCATCTTGTCGATTCTGACGCTACTGATGTGCGGGGAAAAAGGTGTGTGCCTGGATTCCTCGACCACTCTATCGATCTCTGGGTTGCCCTTGTTGGGAATCACGTCTCGGATTCCTTGAAAATTATCACGAATTGAGCTTCCGAACCGTCCGGGTAACATTTAAAAATTAATTTTAAAGCGGAATAACTTGTTATCCGTCCAACGGTCCGGATATCGGATAATAACCATTTCACAATATCTGATAAATATTATGTAATTTAATATTCATATATCATTATTAATAATCTAGTCATAATAGGAAATAAATAGAAAGCAGTAAATGGTTGCATTTATTAACCCAATGCATAAGGCCGTACCTCTATTGACGACTTCCGGCTGCGCGTTCTGAATCGGGCAGGGCTCCGCCGGTGCTGAGGGAAACTCCCGTGATCTTCCGGGATATTCTCCTGGAATCCTCGTACCGAAGCGTGGGCTTCGCCGGCAGGACTCCGTCGCAAAATTTTAACTGATGGTTCTTTTTAAGCATCCGGAGAAATAGTCTCGTAAGCCGAACCAGAAAAGAGAGATCAGAGAGAAAATTCGCAGACCCTGAGGAAGAGGGAGAGTTCGAATTTTCTCTGGGGAAAGGTGTGTGAAATGTGTAGAATGAGCCTCCTATTTATAGGCTCAAACCGTAACCGAATTGGAGAAATTCCCTCCCTAAAATTCGAATTCTATATATTAAATATAATTAATTATCTTAATCCAATGGTCCAGAGTTAATCTCATCTAAATCCAATGGACATAATTAATTAGGGATTTAATAAAATAATAAAAATTTGGATAAATCAAAAATCCAATCTTATCTTCTTATCTTTATAAAATTCGAATTATCTTATATATTTATAATAAAATTCGAATTATTATTATCTAGATCCAACGGTTGAGAAAAATCTTTAAACCGATCTAATGGATCAAATTAGTTTAGGATAAAATAAAATATAAAAAGATTTATTAAAAATAATTTCGATTTTATCCTTAACTTATAATTCGAAAATTATATAAATATATATAATTAATTAATTTTCAATCCGACGGTAAAGATTAAATCTTAGACCGATCTAACTGATATAATTAATTAACCAAATTCAAAACATTTGGTACTTATACCGCAAATATGGAAAGACCAAATCATGTTATTCGAATTGGCTAGGGTTTCATACTATGAAACCCTAATTCGAATTTACACATATAAATATATATATAAATATATATTTTTATTTATTAATATAAATCTATTAATTATTAATTAATTATTAATAACATATTAATAATTAAATCCAAATAATTAAATTATATTAATATTTCCTGATCTCAATATCACACATTAAAATGTCATGGTGCCACACCATCATTTAAATTCGTGACATGTGATTTAATTTCAAAGTTTATCGAACCGATCATAAACTTATAAAATCCATAAATCACTAACCGTAAGTCCAAATGACTTGGTTCAAAAAGCAAAGTTTCTTAGAATTTAATTTCCAACAACATGGTGCTGATAGAAAATCTAAATTCTAACTTTCTTTTATCAGTTAATTTCGTGTACCAAAATATGGTACTTTTGCCACGCTAACGATAAAACTATCTGACGTCTGCCACAGACCTTTCAGTTTTATAAGTCAAGCCAAATGATTAAACATTATCCAGAATGTATTTTAATCACGTACGTATCATCCGTTACGGAGCTATCCTGGGGACCATGGACCTGTATCACTTAAGCTCCAACGAACTGCTAGTTGTTCGTCAAACCTCGAAGTGATTCCACTATAGACCCGAGGCTGCACTCTTTAGTGATACGGTATATATTATTCCCTTTATATCAGCAGGGTGTCCATTGATACAATCAAACTCGGGTTATTGATCTTTCACTTGATGATCCACACACGAGCAGGCGGTTTCTACCGTTATGCCCCTCATTGCATTTTCATCCTTGACTCAGTCAGTAATATTATGAGCAACCCACTTATGGTTTCGATTCATAAGTTGCGCACGGGTACCTCTGACTTCTCACCACCGACAATCAAGGGAATCATCATCACTCTGAAGAGAGCTGTGTGATGCCCATGTCTATGACCAAGCTACCCTTACTGCTGACTATCATGTTCCCAAAATAATAGTGTTGGGAATAGCGGTAATATTTTGTGTTCTTTAACGGTTAAATCAAAGAACAATCAAGCCAGCAGCTTGGACTCAAGATCACTCAGGACTTAGATCGAATATCCATTTGATCATCTACTAGTGACTCAACTCCAAGTTATCAGTGACGGTCTTATATGATAACTTCCGCAGTTTAAGACAGGTCCATTCCAGTATGAAGACACTTCATACTTAATGCACTTCTAGTGAGTGTGACACACACAAAATCCAGAATAGGATTATCACTTAGTCACATTAATGACCTTATACGATTAATGGGCTCCCACCCAGTTGATCAGGTCACGGACATTTTAAGTTCATTTATTATGATTATTAATTCTTCCTCACATTGACTCTGTTGTGATAATAATAACATAATTGCATCCTTCATGAACTAAGGAATCAAACATTCTATTTTACTCTACCAGAAACTATAATAAGATTATCATAATAAGCATCATCTTTATTTAACGACTTGTCATAATCTTTTACAAATGGATAAAATATCTTTTTTAAGGACACATATGTCCAACAATCTCCCACTTGTACTTAAAGAAGATGACCCATGTCTTTCAGACCCATACTTTCCAGATGCCTCCTGAATATTTTCTCTGGCAACGTCTTGGTGAATGGATCAGCCAGATTGTCTTCCGAAGCTATTTTCACAACCCTCACGTCGCCACGACGCACTATTTCTCTTATGAGATGGTATTTGCGTTCTATATGTTTCGCCTTGTTATGGTCTCTGGGCTCTTTAGAATTTGCCACCGCACCACTGTTGTCACAGTATAGTGTTTGGGGCCCATCTACATCTGGAACAACTCCCATCTCTATGTAGAAATTCTTGAGCCAAGCTGATTCTTTGGCTGCCTCACAAGCTGCCACGTATTCAGCTTCCATTGTGGAATCTGCGATACAGGATTGCTTTACGCTTCTCCAGAATATCGCTCCACCAGCAAGGGTGTACACTGCTCCTGACGTCGATTTTCTCGCGTCTCTATCAGACATAAAGTCTGAATCAGCGTATCCTAGTGGATTCAGTTCTGATCCTGAAAACACTAACATATAGTCTCTCGTTCTCCGAAGATACTTGAGAATGTTCTTCACTGCTGTGCAGTGAGCCATACCAGGGTTGGATTGGTATCTGCTAACAATTCCCACAGCGTAACAGATGTCTGGGCTAGTACACTGCATAGCGTACATCAGACTTCCCACTGCTGAAGCATAGGGTATTCGTCTCATCACATCTTGCTCTTCCGGAGAAGTTGGGCATTGTTTCCTGCTGAGGAACACTCCATGTCTGGTCGGTAAATTACCTCCCTTGGAGTTTGCCATTGCAAAACGTTCAAGCACCTTATCAATGTAAGCTGCTTGAGATAAGGCCAGAAGCCTGTTGTTGCGATCCCTGAAAATACGGATCCCAAGAACATAACTGGCTTCTCCCATGTCCTTCATTTGGAACTGCGTAGATAGCCACGCCTTTACGTCCGATAATTTCTTCACACTGTTTCCAATGAGAAGAATATCGTCGACGTACAGAACAAGAAAAATTTCCACGGTTTCGTCATTGAGTTTATAGATGCAGGCCTCAGTGACGTTTTGAATGAATCCATAGGTTTTGATGGTTTCATCGAACCTTAGATTCCAGGATCTGGAAGCTTGCTTCAATCCATAGATGGATTTGAGTAATCTGCAAACCTTCCCTTCTTGACCCTGTTGCACGAACCCTTCTGGTTGGTCCATATAGATGTTTTCGTCAATGTACCCATTCAGGAAGGCGGTTTTGACGTCCATCTGCCAAATCTCGTAATTGAGACTACAGGCTATGGCCATGAGAATCCGGATGGACTTGTATTTAGCGACTGGAGCGAAGGTCTCATCGAAATCAATACCTTCCCTCTGGGTAAAACCCTTTGCCACTAGTCTAGCCTTGAAGGTTTCAACCTTCCCGTCCACTCCTCTCTTTCGCTTGTATACCCACTTACAGCCAATGGTTTTGAAGCCATCCGGTAAGTCTACAAGTTCCCAGACTTCATTAGAATCCATTGATTTTATTTCTTGGTTCATGTCTTCCTGCCATTCTCCCTTATTAGGATCAACCATAGCTTGCTTGTAGCCTATGGGATCTTCAACACTAGTGTCTGTGACAGCTAGGTGAAATTCCAATTGGGTGTGCTCGTAGCGTTCAACAGGTCTTTTGAACCTCCCACTACGTCTGAGTACCCCTTGGTTCTGATTTGGGACCGTGGTTTCCGCACTCTCTTCGATAACAGACACTGTTATCGTCATTGTGACTTTATCACAAGATCCCATTTGTGAATAATTTCCTCTAATATCATTCTCTATTAACCATCATGATTAAAAATGACATTTGATCTAAATAAATCAATTAGAGTAATTAAAGACTATAGATGAAACAAAAATAACTGTCACTATATTTATTTGGATATTGCAAAATAATTCGAAAAAACTTTATTAATTAAGAATCATTCCATGCAATCAATATCCAAAAATAAATCGAGGTTTTAACAATGCAAAATTAATGATAACAATAAACTTAAATCGAATATAAACTCAAAGCATGCTTCCTTCTTCGAGACACTCGAGTACTAGCTGCTTTCGTTTCCTGCTGAGTTCTCATCAACAGAGCTCCTGCTGAATCCTGAAAAGAAAATGAACAAGTGTTAGTATTTTAATCTATGGATTTGAGATTTGAATCTCTCCAATAAAAAACTAATTTCGGGGTTAACAGAAGAGTCATTACCTCTCCAAGCCCGCAGATGTTCTCGGCACATTGTGTGCCCCTTTGCTCTTGGTTTGAGCCAGCATTCAATGCATAAAGCTCCATCTCCGTTTTTCTTCTTAACAGAAGCAACTTCTGTCATGAAAAACGTTTGCAATGTTTAGAATTTTAATCTATGGATCTGAGATTTGAATCTCTCCAATAAAAAACAAATTTCGTATTCAGAAAAGGTCTTATCCTTTTGTGAACTCATGTGCAGTCTGCATCGCAGCTGACCTCGCACTCTCTTCCTTGTTCCACATTGGAAGCACATTGTAGATAAACCAACTTTTCTTTCTTTGCTTCCGGGTTCAGCTTTCGATTCAGTCTTTCGTTTGTTATCTTTTACCATTGCTTGAGTGACAAAAGCCGTTACTTTGTTCACCTTTTTCATTAGTCTCTCAATTTCACCCATCGAGGCTTTGAGTACCGAATCTTTGAAGGATTGACTTTTGTTTGGATACTGGTCTAATAAGAAACTGAGTAACTCATATTCATTATCAGACTTGAACCAAGCACTGCCTTCTTCAAATATCGGTAGCTCAAACTCAGATGGAGGACCAGAGTTGACCGAATCTTTTTCATCATCCGAGACATTAATAGCTTTAGACATATTAACTGGCATTGAAAAAGAAACTTATTAAACTTTATTATAGGTAGAATATTTAGAAAAAATATTTTATTTGAAATAGTTACATGATGCAAACATGTTCTTGGGAAAAACGTTAAATAAACCCTTTAACTATTTCGTGATAATTTAACCGACTGTACACGTCGTTGCCGTCCTTAGTGGCATGGTCACTCTAGGGTGACTCGCGGTATCAACCGTGTAATTTGGTTAAACTAAGTTTTAGTCATAAACTTAATTAATATTTATAACAAGAACTACAAAAGTCCTCTATGATTATTAACTATCACCATAGACGGTCGGGAAGCACCAACTTCCGTGCAAGCTTAACCCATTATTTTCGATTCTCGGGATCCTCTTGGAAACGTCGTCCTTAGGGAATGGTCACTCTAGGGTGACTCGCGGTCCATTTCCAAGATTCCTCCGTCCCCATATTCTTTTGGAACTATCACGGTGTCAAACCTCCCATAAGCACACCTTCCTTAGGGAATGGACACACTAGGGTGACTCGAGGCGGTGTGGTTAGCAGACCTTGTGACAGTAATAATGGAGACCTTTGTTTTATTCTATACTTGCCATTGTTTTTAGGAAATAACGTTTTTTAATTTCTAAGTTATAAAAACTTATTATATAAACTGTCTATTAATGACACATTAAAAGTTTATATTTTGGCTTTATTTATTACGACACGTAATTTTAAATAAGCCCTAAAAATGTGTTTATTATTTCGTCGGTAGTGATAGATCAAAACGTACGCTCTCCAGGTCGATGGGAGGGGTCCTAACCGATCACCCAGAAGTGGATGGTGAACCGGCCCCACTTTTGATTCCCTCTTCCTTAGGAAAGATTGTACGTTTGAAATTTTTCCGACTAATAATTAACAGATTTACATTTACTCTTTATTATCTATATCTATCCTATATAGACATATTAATAATGATCTAAACATAGACACTATGTTTGAGGGTTATGAAAATAGGTTATATCAAATTATATCTATGATGAATATTCATAATTAATGATACTTATTCTCTAAGAATTATCATTAAACATTTTAATGCCCTTTAATAATTATTTATGAAATATTAAAATAAGACAATGATATTATTCTTCGAATATTATCATCCATATATTAATTTATTAAATAAGACAATGTTATTTAATTATTAAATAACATCCATATTTAATTTTATGAATTAATTAAAATAAGACAATGTTATTTATCCGGAAATAACATTCATATTTTAATTCATATTAATTAATCATAATTAATTTTAATTCATAAATATTAATTTCAATAATAATAATTAATAATTAATCCACGGGATCCAGGTCGGAATAAAAATCCGACCCATAAAAAAATTGCACGTGGGCCCTCCGGGCTTAAGCCCGGGCCCACATGTCCGTGGAATGGGCAGGGACAGCCCACGGGTAGGCCAGGGCATTGCCCTGGCACTTCGGGCTCGGCCTGCAGGCCCATTCCGCTGCCAGGCAGCGTGGCCTGCGGCCAGCCCGCCAGGCCCACACGGGTGCCCTTGCTCTGGCCGAATGGCCTTGGCGAGGGCCTTGCTCGTGGGTCTTGCCCTTGCGAACTCCCTGGGGCTGCAGCGGCAGCCCCTGCTCGCTGCGGGATTCTCGGGCTGGGCTGCCAAGGGCAGCCCGGTCCAACCACCCGGTCCGATTTTTCGGATCGGGTAATTTTCTTATATTAAATTAATATTTAAAATATCTAGAAATTCAAAATTTCAATTTTAAATAATTAATTTAATTCATCAAATAATTCGTTCTTAAACCCATTAATTAAATTACGTAATTATTTATCCTTGAACCATGGCTCTGATACCAATTGTTGGGAATCACGTCTCGGATTCCTTGAATATTATCACGAATTGAGCTTCCGAACCGTCCGGGTAACATTTAAAAATTAATTTTAAAGCGGAATAACTTGTTATCCGTCCAACGGTCCGGATATCGGATAATAACCATTTCACAAGATCTGATAAATATTATGTAATTTAATATTCATATATCATTATTAATAATCTAGTCATAATAGGAAATAAATAGAAAGCAGTAAATGGTTGCATTTATTAACCCAATGCATAAGGCCGTACCTCTATTGACGACTTCCGGCTGCGCGTTCTGAATCGGGCAGGGCTCCGCCGGTGCTGAGGGAAACTCCCGTGATCTTCCGGGATATTCTCCTGGAATCCTCGTACCGAAACGTGGGCTTCGCCGGCAGGACTCCGTCGCAAAATTTTAACTGATGGTTCTTTTTAAGCTTCCGGAGAAATAGTCTCCTAAGCCGAACCAGAAAAGAGAGATCAGAGAGAAAATTCGCAGACCCTAAGGAAGAGGGAGGGTTCGAATTTTTCTCTGCGGAAAGGTGTGTGAAATGTGTAGAATGAGCCTCTTATTTATAGGCTCAAACCGTAACCGAATTGGAGAAATTCCCTCCCTAAAATTCGAATTCTATATATTAAATATAATTAATTATCTTAATCCAATGGTCCAGATTTAATCTCATCTAAATCCAATGGACATAATTAATTAGGGATTTAATTACATAAGTAAGATTTGGATAAATAAAAAATTCAATCTTATCTTCTTATCTTTATAAAATTCGAATTATCTTATATATTTATAATAAAATTCGAATTATTATTATCTAGATCCAACGGTTGAGATAAATCTTTAAACCGATCTAATGGATCAAATTAGTTTAGGATAAAATAAAATATAAAAAGATTTATTAAAAATAATTTCGATTTTATCCTTAACTTATAATTCGAAAATTATATAAATATATATAATTAATTAATTTTCAATCCGACGGTAAAGATTAAATCTTAGACCGATCTAACGGATATAATTAATTAACCAAATTCGAAAATTTAAACTTGGTGACCAAGTTATCAAATTCGAATTTATCAATATGCTAATCCAACGGTTGATATTAAATCATAACCGATCCAATGGATAATATTGATTTTAGGGATTTGCTAAAATACCAAAACATTTGGTACTTATGCCGCAAATATGGAAAGACCAAATCATGTTATTCGAATTGGCTAGGGTTTCATACTATGAAACCCTAATTCGAATTTACACATATAAATATATATATAAATATATATTTTTATTTATTAATATAAATCTATTAATTATTAATTAATTATTAATAACATATTAATAATTAAATCCAAATAATTAAATTATATTAATATTTCCTGATCTCAATATCACACATTAAAATGTCATGGTGCCACACCATCATTTAAATTTGTGACATGTGATTTAATTTCAAAGTTTATCGAACCGATCATAAACTTAGAAAATCCATAAATCACTAACCGTAAGTCGAAATGAATTGGTTCAAAAAGCAAAGTTGCTTAGAATTTAATTTCCAACAACATGGTACTGATAGAAAAATCTAAATTATAACTTTCTTTTATCAGCTAATTTCGTGTACCAAAATATGGTATTTTTGCCTTGCTCACGATAAAACTATCTGACGTCTGCCACAGACCTTTCAGTTTTATAAGTCAAGCCAAATGATTAAACATTATCCAGAATGTATTTTAATCACGTACGTATCATCCGTTACGGAGCTATCCTGGGGACCATGGACCCGTATCACTTAAGCTCCAACGAACTGCTAGTTGTTCGTCAAACCTCGAAGTGATTCCACTATAGACCCGAGGCTGCACTCTTTAGTGATACGGTATATATTATTCCCTTTATATCAGCAGGGTGTCCATTGATACAATCAAATTCGGGTTATTGATCTTTCACTTGATGATCCACACACGAGCAGGCGGTTTCTACCTTTATGCCCCTCATTGCATTTTCATCCTTGACTCAGTCAGTAATATTATGAGCAACCCACTTATGGTTTCGATTCATAAGTTGCGCACGGGTACCTCTGACTTCTCACCACCGACAATCAAGGGAATCATCATCACTCTGAAGAGAGCTGTGTGATGCCCATGTCTATGACCAAGCTACCCTTACTGCTGACTATCATGTTCCCAAAATAATAGTGTTGGGAACAGCGGTAATATTTCGTGTTCTTTAACGGTTAAATCAAAGAACAATCAAGCCAGCAGCTTGGACTCAAGATCACTCAGGACTTAGATCGAATATCCATTTGATCATCTACTAGTGACTCAACTCCAAGTTATCAGTGACGGTCTTATATGATAACTTCCGGAGTTTAAGTCAGGTCCAGTCCAGTATGAAGACACTTTATACTTAATGCACTTCTAGTGAGTGTGACACACACAAAATCCAGAATAGGATTATCACTTAGTCACATTAATGACCTTATACGATTAATGGGCTCCCACCTAGTTGATCAGGTCACGGACATTTTAAGTTCATTTATTATGATTATTAATTCTTCCTCACATTGACTCTGTTGTGATAATAATAACATAATTGCATCCTTCATGAACTAAGGAATCAAACATTCTATTTTACTCTACCAGAAACTATAATAAGATTATCATAATAAGCATCATCTTTATTCAACGACTTGTCATAATCTTTTACAAATGGATAAAATATCTTGTTTAAGGACACATATGTCCAACAGCCCTCGTCGCTTTGTGCATCTACGATGTCACGTACCCCATTCTTGATGTTAATTTGAGCAGCGCCCTGTCGACGCGCTCTAGGATCCTTGCTTCGACTGCGGCTGTCGCCATGCTCTGCTGCTAGATCCGTGGCTGCGAATGTTGCCACGGGCGGGTTCTGGCGGGTCGGCGGCGGTGTTTCTTCTCAGGTCTCTTGTTGTGCAGGTCTCCTTCCATTATCTCACGGTGGTGTGCCTTCAGAAGACGAGAATAGGACTCTACTGATGCCAAGTCGTGACGGTGCCCGATTTTCCGTTTCCTTATCCGGCTCTTCCCTTTCCGGGGCTGATGTCCCTGCGATCAAGCTTTGTGGGGACTGCCTTCTCACCTCAGCGACCGCGTGGTCCAGGAGGGCGGTGAGCTATTGATTTCTTGCCGCTGCTTCCTCCAGCTGTTGTCGAAGCTCTTCTACGGTGGTTTGGTTGCTTCCTGCGTTCCTGTTGGTTGTCTCCTCTCCGTGCGTCTCCGCGCGTTCCGTGCCGTCGTTTTCACTGTTGTTTGAAATCCTCTCGAGCTTCTAGTCGCGTGATAGAGAAAAACTGAGCCCCCTCGGTGGGCGCCAAACTGTTGAGGGCATTACGTACACTCAAAAATCACAAAAGGTCTCCTTTTCACTTTTAAAGAAAGAGGTTCGGTTTTTCTCGTTTTACAACTCGAAGCCTTTAAGAACAATGTTATGGATAGAAATTCTTTTATATTGATAATCTCCCCAGTTCTCAGTTCATGCGCCTTCTAAATGAGGCCTTTTTTCTTATATAGAGACTATCTCTCCCTTTATTACCAATTTCCCGCTCTTTCTTGTCATGTCCCATCACTCGCTTCCCTAAGAGTGTTTTTCGGAAGTAAGGTTAACCATGCAAAGCATGGTTGGCCCATGCCCTGGGCTGCTCTCGAGTGCCTGTCAACAGGGGTAGGTAAGGTTGGTATGGGCTTCATTAAATGCACCTCACATCGCTAGCTGTCTACCTCCGCTTGACCTTTCGCCGTCGATCTTCTTTATCGAATCTGGTGTCGCCGATCATCGATGCCCTCGACTCTGGGGTGTCGTAGGTTCTGGATTTCGTCGACTCTGAGTGTCGTCGACTCTGGGAGTCGTTGACTCTGGGTGTCGCCGATTCCGGGTGTCGTCGATTCTGGGCACCGTCGACTTCGGGTGTCGCCGAATCCGGGTGTCGTCGATTTTGGGCACCATCGATTTCGGGAATCGTCGACTCTCTTGAAAGGAGGGCTTCTCAGTGTTAAGAGGGATCCAGCCGGATTCGACCTTAACAATTTATGTTAATGAAATGAGGTATTTAGAATTAATATTCACACTCTTTTGGAAATAAATTGTTCCTCGCAAGCAACTTCTTTCAATTCCCTTATAACTTCATAATATACTTCCTATTATTAATAACTTTACGTATTCTCATTTGAAGCATTAAAGAGCTCTGATTTCAGTTGACCCGCGTCCCTGGACGAGCAGAGATCCGGGAAGAATCCCTTTGAGAAGATCTGGAGCGAGGACGTTGAGATAGCGATCCTCAAATGCATGGCCGAGTACGTCATGAAGAACGGTTGTCCCCCTCATTCGGACATGGACGCTCTTCACGACTCAGTCAAGAAGTCGCTTCCGCAGATGGAGTTCACCAAGGCCCAGCTCTCCGACAAGGTGCGTCAACTAAGGACGAGATACGAGAACTGCAAGAAGGAAAATGGTGAACCTTCAAAGCCTAATGTTAAGGCAGCGTTCAAGCTCTCCAAGAAGATTTGGGGGAGTGTTGATGCCGAAAAATGGATCAAACACTGTAGCGGCCCAAAGCTGGATATTGGGCCGGGCCCATCGCCGTTTGTTGACTTTTTTGGGCTAGATGCTTGACTCACTGTTCCTGAAGAGTAAGGCGGATCGGACCCTCCGTAGGGCAGGTCGACGATCGTAGCTGGAGCAGTCGATGACTGGGAGAGCCGGGGGTGATGATGATGTGATGCCGCGCCTCGTTGAGTGTAGTGAGGCTGCCTACGTACCCACTTGCAGCTAAGTGGGATCAGGTCATCTCGTAGTTCAAAGCAGGCGTTGATAGAGCCGTTCCAAGCTGGCCTGGGTGAGCCTGGAGTTAATGGTCTCTATAGGAGTCAGCGATTCCTCCAGCGCTTCTGCTCTAGCTGGTGGGAGTAGGACGCCGCTCGGACCTTCCTCTGGGGAGTTGGCGATTCCTCCGGTAGGCCGGGGATTCCTCCAGCGCTTCCGCACTAGCTGGTGGGCCGGGGATTCCTCCAGCGCTTCCGCTCTAGCTACTCTGGTAGGCCGGGGATTCCTCCAGCGCTTCCGCTCTAGCTAGCTCCTCTGGCAGATCGGACCCTCCACTAACCGTTGGACCGGAACCGGGTCCTCCGACCCGTTACCGCAAAGTCCTGGGACTCGGGATATAGGTCGGCGACCACTGAGAACCGGAACCTCCGTAGGGCAGGTCGTCGGGTATTCCTACCAGAATATATATATAGAAGAGAGAAAACGGTGTTTATCGCTATATAGAGCGTTTCAATCGGAGTTCCCGTTTGTTCAGAATGAGCTTCTATTTATAGGAGGGGTCGGGGACCTTCGAGCAGTAAAAAATTGTCACTTTAGTCCTCCGCGCCGCCGCCGCCGCGGCGCGGGGTTCGCGCCGGCGCGCTGCGGAATAACCATACTAGGCGTGAAAATCGTCCTGACGTCCCGTCACGGAGCGGGGGCGGAGCGCGTCATTGTTTAGTTATTATTTTAATAATAAAAATTGTGTACGCGTTTTTTGGGCTTCTCGGTCTTGAGATACGGGCTTTTTTGGGGTCGTTTTGGGCCGAATTGATTGGAATAAAATCACCCATAACATTAACCCCCCAGTTTCACGAGAATTTAGAATTCTCGAGAAACTTTTCTTAGGCTTACCCATTTTTCTTGTCGGACTTTGCGCATGGGTGAAATATTTTCTCGGATTTTAGCCGGGTTCGCGCTTGAGCGTGCTTACTTACCCGGTCTTTGCCATATTTTGCGTTTGAACGTCTTATGTTTCTGGACTTGCGCCGAAATTATTTTATTCGGTCTTTAGTCGGAGTTCGCGCTTGAGCGTCTAGCACCCCGAGCTTCTGCCGGTGTTTGCGCCTGAGCGTCTTACGATCCCGGACTTATGCCAGAATCAGATTCTGGTCTTTTGCCAATGTCTGCGCCTAAGCGTCTTACAGTTTTGGACTTATGCCGAAGCTATGCTATTCGGTCTTTGGTCGGAGTTCGCGCTTGAGCGTCTCAAACCCCCGAGCTTCTGCCAGTGTTTGCGCCTGAGCGTCTTACGATCCCGGACTTATGCCAGAATCAGATTCTGGTCTTTTACCGATGTTTGCACCTGAGCGTCTTACAGTTTCGGACTTCATCTACCAAGAGGTCACTTTTCAAGTGTTTTTCTTTTCTTGGGTTTTTGTGTAGGCCTTTCGTCGAACTTGTATGCTAAGCTGGTTCATTAACCCCCTAGTTTTCGTGTAATCTAGGAGGGTTGGGAGAAAGCTTGTGGGCAAAAGTGCAACTTTAATTTTTGAGACCTTTCAGAGAATTTCAATAGAGATTTCAGATAGGTGAACAAAATGCGCCTCGTTGGGCGTTCTTCATTGATGATGAGCAAATATTTACATAATTTGGCAACTAGGGCTATTCCCGTGCCTTGTTTATATCAAAAGCGGTAAAGAGCAGATATCCCGTCGTTAAGCCAGCGGATTAGGAGACTACTGGTGGTACTGTTTGAGGTGTTCCACGTTCCAAGGGCGTGCGATTTCTCTACCCCCCATTTCTTCGATGCGGTATGTTCCGTCTCGGATGACTTTTTTGACGCGGTACGGGCCTTCCCATGTGGGTCCGAGGACTCTGGCGCCGTGGACTTGGGTGTTGGGTCCAACTTTTCGTAGTACCAAACTTCCTTCAGAGAAGCGTCTCTCTTTGATTTTGGAGTTGTAGTATCGCTCCACGATTCGCTTTTGGGCGACCAGGCGGGTGTAGGCATCGTTCCGTTTTTCTTCGATAAGGTCGAGCTCTTGGCGCATGGCCTCATCGTTCTGATCTTCGTTGAAGAATTCCACCCGGGGTGACGGGACGGCTATCTCAGCTGGTATGACGGCTTCGACACCGTATGTCAGAGCGAATGGAGTTTCGCCGGTGGCGTTCCGGGTGGTGGTCCGGTATGCCCAGAGGACCGATGGAAGCTCTTCTGAAGGATCTTCTTTAGGTCTTTCTTTGCTGACTCGACTTGCCCATTTGCTTGCGGATAAATCGGCGTTGAGTATGTATTGTTGATCCCAAGCTCGCTGCAGAAAGCTCAGAGGTCCACGTTGTCAAACTGTTTGGCGTTGTCTGTTATGAGTGACGCGGGTATTCCGTGTCGACAGATAATGTTTCGCCAAATGAAATTTGTCGTGTTGGTCTGCGTGATTTTTCCGATCGGTTCTGGCTCGATCCATTTGGTGAAGTAGTCTATGGCTACGATTGCGTACTCGACTCCTCCGGGTGCCTTCGGTAGCTTTCCGATCAAGTCGATCCCCCATTTAGCGAAAGGACGGGGAACCATGACCGGACAGAGCGGGACTGCCGGCTGTCGGGGAATCTGAGCGAAGTGCTGGCATTTGTCGCATCTTCGCGCCAAATCTTGCGCGTCCTTCTTTAGGGTTGGCCAAAAGTAGCCTTGCTTCAGAACCTTCAAGGCAAGGGATCGCCCGGCGTAGTGATTTCCGCAAACTCCCTCGTGTATCTCTCGTAGAACGAGGTTGGCGTTGTCTTTGGCGAGACATTTGAGGAAAGGTTGCAGGAATCTGCGCTTGGATAGGCTGCCTTCGCTTATCACGTATCTGGTAGCTCGGAACTTGATTCGTTTTGCCTCGTTGCGGTCTGTGGGTAGGGTGCCGTGCTCCAAATATTCCACTATTGGTGTCATCCAGCTGATCATGACTTCGTCGGTAATGGCGAGAACCTGGGCTATGTCTATAGAAGGGCGTTCGAGAGCTTCAACGGGGACTCTTCCGAGCTCTTCGTCACTCGCTCCTGACGCCATTCGGGCCAATGTATCCGCTTCGGCGTTTTCTCCTCGTGGTATCTGAGCTATTTCATACCAGGCCAAGAATTGCAGGCGGCGTTGCGCTTCGGCCAGGTAAGCCACCATGTTTTCTTCTTTTGCTTGGTATTCTCCCTCGACTTGTTTTGCGATCAATTGGGAGTCGCAGTGTATTTGTAGACTTTCTATCTTGAGCTTCTGCGCGATCTGGAGCCCCGCGAGCAGTGCCTCGTATTCAGCTTCGTTGTTTGAGGCCTTAAATCCAAACCTGATGGCATAGCGGAGCTTCCCGCCCTCAGGGTTGGTGAAGAAAATTCTGGCTCCTGACCCGTGGGCGTTTGAGGCGCCGTCGACGTGCAGATTCCATATCGGCCCGACGGGGGAAACTTTTCTCTTGGCGACTTGGGGGATCCTCTCGTGTTCTTCTTCTGTTTCGACCTCGGTGTCATAGGTGAACTCAGCGATGAAGTCTGCCACGGCTTGACCTTTGATGGTGACCCGGGGTCGGTATTCCACGCCGTATTCTCCCAACTCTTGCGACCAGATCGCCATTCGCGAAGAGGTTCCTTTGAGAAGAGCTTTTCGCACGGGGTGCTCTGTCCGAACCATGATTTGTTGAGCTTGGAAGTATGGATGGAGTCTTTTCGCAGCGGTAACCAGTGCGAGTGCTAACTTCTCAATCTGTGTGTATCGCGTTTCGGCGTCGAGGAAGGCCTTGCTGACGTAGTAGATCGGAAATTGCTTCTTTTCTTCTTCTCGAACCAAGACTGCGGTGACAGCCCTGGTCGAGACAGACAAGTAGAGGAACAATGTTTCCTCGCTCCTTGGTTTTGATAGTAGTGGTGGTGATCCGAGGTAGGTCTTCAGTTCTTGGAAAGCGGCTTCACACTTCTCGTCCCAAGTGAAGTTCTTTCCGCCTTTGAGAGCCTGGAAGAAGGGTTGGCATCGGTCGGTGGCTTTCGATACGAAACGACTTAGCGCGTTGATGCGCCCGTTGAGGCTCTGGACCTCCTTGATTTTTTGAGGGCTCTTCATCTCGAGCAGGGCTCGTATCTTATCAGGATTTGCTTCGATCCCGCGTTGGTTGACAATGAATCCTAGAAATTTCCCGGACTCGACTCCGAATGCGCACTTGGCTGGGTTCAGCTTCATCTGATATCTTCGGAGAAGCTGGAAGGTTTCCCGTAAATCTTTGATGTGATTGGTTGCCTGGAGGCTTTTGACGATCATGTCGTCGACGTACACCTCCATCGTCTTTCCGATTAATGAGGCAAACATTCGGTTGACTAAGCGCTGGTATGTTGCTCCAGCGTTCTTGAGTCCAAATGGCATGACTTTGTAGCAGTAAAGGCCGCGGTCGGTGACGAACGTCGTGTGGATCTGATCGGGCTCGTGCATCCGGATCTGGTTATATCCTGAGTAGGCGTCCATCATGCTCATGAGTTGATGGCCGGCGGTTGCGTCGACTAGCTGATCGATCCTTGGGAGCGGGAAGCAATCCTTCGGGCATGCCGTATTGAGATCGGAGTAGTCTATGCAAATTCGCCATTTGCCGTTGGGCTTCTTGACCATCACCACGTTGGATACCCAGTCAGGGTACGTGACTTCCTTGATGAATTCTGCAGCGATGAGCTTGTTGACTTCTTCGTTGATCGCTTGGTATCTTTCGAGGTTGAATGCTCGTCTCCGCTGTATCTTTGGGGTTTTCCCTTTCTCGATATTGAGTCGGTGGACGGCGATCTCTGGGTCAATGCCGGGCATGTCGGCGTGCGACCAAGCGAAGACATCTTTGAATTCTCGCAAGAAGGCGATTAACTGTGTTTTGATCATAACTGGTAGTTGGGCACCAATCGCGACGGTCCTCTCGGGCTTTTGTTCATCTATCATGATTTGGGTAACATCAGAGGAGGGTTCCATTGTTGGCTTGCGTCTTTCGTTTCTAGGATCTAGCTCGCTGAGAATTTGGGCATTCTTAGGGCTATCGATGCGCTTATCATCCAACTGGTAGATGGTGTTGACGGTTAGCTCGGCCTTCACTGGTTTCGTGCCTTGCGCGTAGCAAGCTCTTGATTCTCGTTGGCTTCCTCGCATGATTCCTACCTCGCCTTCAGTTGGAAACTTGACTAGCAGGTGAAATGTGGACGTGATAGCTTGAAGCTTGTTGAGAGTCGGCCTTCCTAGGATAATGTTGTAGGCTGACGGTTGGTCTACAATGAGGTACTTGACTACTTTGGTGACCTGGGCTCCGTCTTCTGATCCGAACGTTGTTGGGAGCTCGATGGTGCCTTCGGCAAAGACCGGCTTTCCGTTGAAGCTGTAGAGCGGGGTCTTGATCGGTGTCGGGGATATTTCTCCTAAGCTCATGCGTTCTAGAGCCGTTTTGAAGATGATATCCGCCGAGCTTCCGTTATCGATCAATACTCGTCGTACCATGTTGTTGGCGATGAGTGTCTCGACCACGATTGCGTCGTTTTGCGGATGTAGGACTGCTCGAGCTTCCTCCTCTGTGAAGGTTATTGCCTTACTGGGGAGTATTGTTGGTGGGTTCATGAGGCTTGTCAAGTTGACCTGGTGTATTTCTCTGTCTCCTTCTAAGGCTCGGGCGTACCTCTTTCGTTTATTGCCGGAGTCGCCGGTCTCGGGCCCGCCTAGGATGGTTGACACGACATTGTATTGAAGGGCCTTGGTTTTTCCCCGTTCTTCGTTCTGACGGGAACCGCTCGGATCGTCGCTTTGAGATCGCTCGGTACCTTGGAGCTGCAGGTTACTGGATGACTCGTTTCCTGCTATTAGCTTCTTGACGAACTCCTTAAGTTGTCCGTCTTGAATCAGTTGTTCGATCTGCTTTCTCAGATGCCAGCACTCAGACGTTGTGTGTCCGTGGTCTTGGTGAAACTCGCAGTATCGACTTTTATCTCTCTTGACATTCTTCGCCATTGGCTTGGGATGGTTGAACTTGTCTCCGTAGAGGTTGAAGATCATTGCCGGCGATGTCGTCAGGGGGGGGGGGAATTCATGTCCTTCCGGAACTTCTCTGCTCGCCTCGGTTGTTGATGTCGGTCTCTGGAACTTGGTTGTTGCTGTTGTTTTTTTCTCTGCGGTTCATCGTCGCTTCCTTTGTGGTTATCCCGCGGTCGTCCTTTTCTGTTTATCCTAGCTCGGTTGTCGAGCTATTCTTCGATCGAGATATGCTGTGCCGCTCGCGCCATCAGATCCGCCATTGAGGTCGGCCTGTTTGCGAGGAGGGATCGTAGGAAGTCACCTTCATGGAGACCGTCAATTAGTGCGATGATGGCGTCGTAGTCGGTGTAGTCGGTGACTTTGTTGGCCTCTTCTATGAACCTGTTCAAGTATGCCTGGAGGGATTCTTCGTCTTGTTGTCGAAGTGACCACAGGTACGATTTTTCTCTCCGTCGCATCAGTGAACTTGCAAACCGGGAAATGAAACGTTCTTTCAGTTCTTCGAAGGATCCTATGGAGCTTTTCGGAAGTCGTTGGTACCACTCGAAGGCGGGACCTGCGAGGGTAAGGCAGAATGTTTGACACATTGTTGATGTGGAGCATTTCTTCACACGCATGGAGAGCTGGTACTGGACTAGGTGATATGTGGGATCGCTGATGCCGTCATAAATGAGGTTTGGTGGGAAACGGAGATCCCCGTCGATTTCTTCTGCGAGCAGTTGGTCGGCGAGGGGAGAGATGGTTCCTTCAATCATGCTTTTGACGGCTGGGTTCGTGTTCTTGACAGTGGCGAGTTCCCGTACTCTCCTTTCCAGTGCTTGAAAAGTGTCCTTCCATCCCGCGTCGGGTGGTGGTGTTGCCGTTGGGGGTGTCGTGACGGTGTTCTCCTTCCTAGCCGTCTGGTTTGCGGCGGCGCGGCGAGGCCTTTCGGACGTTTGTGTATCAATGTCGTCTGATTCTTCCTGATGACAAGGGATTTCCCTTCGTCGTTCGATGTGTTGACGCAGGTCTTCATTCTGGTTGAGGCGGTTGCGGAGGTCTCCCTCGTCTTCTGCACGCGTTCTAGTGTTGGTGCGCTGCGACGGGTGGAACCTCTGCACATCTGCGCTATCGGCCACATCTTCTTCTCTTCCGAGTCGGTCGAAGGCCGATCTTCGGGTTGTCTGTGATTGCGTTGGCCTTTGGATGTCTCCAGGGGCTGGTCGTCGTCGCGTTTCGGGGCGTTCCCTTGGTGTGGGCTCTAGAGCTTCTTCCGTTGGACTCCCATCTTCGCCGGTGACTTCTTGGATGACGGCGTTGTTCTCGATGTGTCTGGAGATTAGCCTGGTTAGTCGGAAGAAGCTATCTTCTAATCGTGCCATCCGTCCATCTTGCTCGTTGGTCGTTCGGTCTTGGCGTGCGTTGACTTGAGCTCGTGTGTTTTGGGCAATGCTTGCCGCTGGGAGGGATGACGTGTGCCCCGTTGACTTGGTCGACATCCTAAAAAGTTAAAAGAAAAAGGTTGAAAACTTGATTGCTGGGAGGCTACTCAGAGGCTTGATCTCGATGGCCCCCTCCATCTAGCGCCAAGATGTTGATGCCGAAAAATGGATCAAACACTGTAGCGGCCCAAAGCTGGATATTGGGCCGGGCCCATCGCCGTTTGTTGACTTTTTTGGGCTAGATGCTTGACTCACTGTTCCTGAAGAGTAAGGCGGATCGGACCCTCCGTAGGGCAGGTCGACGATCGTAGCTGGAGCAGTCGATGACTGGGAGAGCCGGGGGTGATGATGATGTGATGCCGCGCCTAGTTGAGTGTAGTGAGGCTGCCTACGTACCCACTTACAGCTAAGTAGGATCAGGTCATCTCGTAGTTCAAAGCAGGCGTTGATAGAGCCGTTCCTAGCTGGCCTGGGCGAGCCTGGAGTTAATGGTCTCTATAGGAGTCGGCGATTCCTCCGGCGCTTCTGCTCTAGCTGGTGGGAGTAGGACGCCGCTCGGACCTTCCTCTGGGGAGTTGGCGATTCCTCCGGTAGGCCGGGGATTCCTCCAGCGCTTCCGCACTAGCTGGTGGGAGTAGGACGGCGCTCGGACCTTCCTCTGGGGAGTTGGTGATTCCTCTGGTGGGCCGGGGATTCCTCCAGCGCTTCCGCTCTAGCTACTCTGGTAGGCCGGGGATTCCTCTAGCGCTTCCGCTCTAGCTAGCTCCTCTGGCAGATCGGACCCTCCACTAACCGTTGAACCGGAACCGGGTCCTCCGACCCGTTACCGCAAAGTCCTGGGACTCGGGATATAGGTCGGTGACCACTGAGAACCGGAACCTCCGTAGGGCAGGTCGTCGGGTATTCCTAGCAGAATATATATATATAGAAGAGAGAAAACGATGTTTATCGCTATATAGAGCGTTTCAATCGGAGTTCCCGTTTGTTCAGAATGAGCTTCTATTTATAGGAGGGGTCGGGGACCTTCGAGCAGTAAAAAATTGTCACTTTAGTCCTCCGCACCGCGGCGGCGCGGGTTTCGCGCCGCCGCGCCGCGGAATAACCATACTAGGCGTGAAAATGCGTCCTGACGTCCCGTCACGGAGCGGGGGCGGCGCGCTTCATTGTTTAGTTATTATTTTAATAATAAAAATTATGTCCGCGTTTTTTGGGCTTCTCGGTCTTGAGATACGGGCTTTTTTGGGGTCGTTTTGGGCTGAATTGATTGGAATAAAATCACCCATAAAAGGGAGCAAGACCCGAATGGTTCCCTCAAGCCTGTGGAGAAGTCAGCTGGTGAACCAAGCTGCAGTGGCTTGGATGGCCATCTTGTTGCCACTTCTGGCAACGAGTTGCCTGAGCACCTTGTTAAGCGGGGCATTGCGTTGGTCTCCGTCAACAGACCCGGTTCTGAACTAAGGCCACTAAGGCCCAGGCCTTAGGCCCACGATCTTTTGTTACTTTTTAGGGCCCAAATTTAATAATTCCTAATTGATGTTTTCATATTAAATGTCTTGTTAGTTGTTATATTAATACTTTCTTTCACTTTGGCATTGTCTAATTACACTCATTTACCTTCTTGAGTAGTAGGCCCAAATCCCAATTTCTTTTCCTTTTCCGATTAATTCTTTATTTTTTATTTTTATTGTATGTTTACTATATAATACCCGTACTTTATGATTAGTTTTTTTTATCTTCCTTATAATACTGTAAACAAAGTACAAATAATAGCCAAAACCATCAGTAGTCACTCGTATTATTAAAAAGAAAAGTTTCTTTTTTGATTTCTTTTTTAAAGGGATAATTTGAAAACTTTAAATGTTTTTTTTATAATGATAATGTATTAATAGTGATGGCTCATCTTTTGAATGAGTAACAGACTATCTATATATTAATATTTTTTAGAAAAATTTCAATATATAATTTTGTCAAGGGCCTCAAAATTATATCTCGCCTAGGGCCACAGAAAACTCAGAACCGGCCCTTTCCTTCGAGAAGAAACGGGGCTGAACACTAAATGGAATGCGATTTACCTGGCTGCGTTGGGGCTCTACGCTAAGCGGACTCAGTTGATGGGCGAGCAAACGAAGCTCATTGAAGAGGCTCTCAACTCTTCGAAAGCTTAAGGTAGAATATGTTCTTTTTTTTTAATGTGGTGACTAGTTAATTGAGTCATTGATAATATTACGTGTTTAGGGTTTACTAGTTACTACTGTTGTTTTGGGTTTACTACTGCTGTCTCTATTCGTTGCCTTATTGGTAGTGTTTAAAAAAACGTTCATGCAGGTGAATGAATTGCTTGTATTTTTGTCCTCGTTGCTCCCCATCGTTGCCTTCATCGGTGCAGTTGCGGTTACGGTTTTCCAGCTCGTGCAGGGGAAGGACTTAGGTTACTTTACTTTCCTTCTAGTTTTTCAATGATTTCCAGTTTCACTTATTGTTCCTAAACACATGCATGGTTACTTATTATTAGTGTTTATTTATGGAAACATTATTTGATAAATTAATCACATCAAGACTTTTTAGTATTGTAGAGTTTTAATTTTACTAGTGGATGGCACCTCGCTTTGCACGGTGGCGAAAGTATATCTTTTATGTATTTGGAGGAAATTTTTTAGTAATTTCATGGTTGTTTTTATGTTAAAAAAATAGCACATGTATATATATATATATTATTTGAAAAAAAAATGTAAACGACTCGTATCAAAAATATCGTATCAAAAATATCGCCTTCAACATAAATAGGGAAGTCCAATAGAAAAATCTGTCCAAATTTGATAAATGATGTGTAAGCAAGAAAACAATAATTTAAATTATCACTGTATTATTTCTTGACAAATTATCATAAAGTATCAAATCACCTTATAACTTATGAAGCTTGAAATAATCGCGGGTTCCTTTGAAGAAAAAAAAAACTATCAAACTATGCTACAAATGAGCAAATGTGTATATATATATATATATATATATATATATATATATATATATATAATATTTGAAAAAAAAAGTAAATTGACTCATATCAAAAATATCGTCTTCAATATAAATATGGAAGTCTAATAGAAAAATCTGTCCAAATTTGATAAATGATCTGTACGCACGAAAATAATAATTTAAATTTTCATTGTATTCTTTCATGAAAAATTATCATAAAGTATCAAATCACCTTATAACTGATGAAGTTTGAAATAATCGCGGGTTCCTTTTCAAAGAAAAAAAATATCAAACTATGCTGCAAATTATTCAATAACCACTCAAATGAGAAGTTATAACAATTTCACTCTAATTCACTAACTTTTACCCATAAAAAAAAAAAAAAAAAAAAACACGGCCGAAGTAATTATATACTTAGAGTTGTGTGGAAAAATATGTTGGGTTTTTCGATGACTTTTCTCAATCCTGGGCGGAATTCACGGGATATCATCGAATAATAAAGATCTAGATTAATCTCGAATAATAAGAAATTGTTTAGAAATCGTTACCGAAGATTTGGTATTTTTGCCTACTGTACCAAAAATGCTGCGGATTGTGCCGTTCACCTGTGGCCGAAGTCTCTTATCTCCGGGATCGAGCACGTCAATTGTCGTGCCTCTATTTCGTCCACCACGTCGCTGCGGGAACGTCTTTGATGACCGGAAAACACCTTGTTGGAGAGGTTAGGCCCTTCTCAATGTTTGGATGAGAAACCGACGAAGAACCGGGGAGAGGAGGAAATTGCGAGCTCTGAGCTAGGGGTAGGTGATTTTCTCTGAGTTTAGGGTTTGTGATATATGCCTAATTATGAGCTTTAAGTGTGTATTTATTGTACATAAGATGAATTGACCTAATGGGCTTTGGGCGAATATAATGGATCCAAACCCATTAAGTGATCATTAATTAATTCATATAATTAATTAATGACCTCACAATTAATTCTCGGGCCCGAGAGGGCCCGTTGCCTAATATATGTAGTCGGGTCAAAACCCGAGAACCCGGTGGATCCAATATCCGATTCGGGCATATCCTACAATCTCCCAGTTGCACAAATGTACCGAGATTAGCTATTTCCTATGTACACTCATGCGCATATAATGAAGCGAATAGATGCCATGAATGGTAATCCCATACATCATTCTTGATTATGTCTGCCTTGTTCTTCATGGTCGCAATTGAAACTCCGTTTCGTTGCGAATTTATCATCGTACTCTGTTTCCTCTGGCAAGTTCGGTGTGACTCTGTAGGATTTCGTAGTGTTAGCCGCAGACTTATAAGTCTGCAAGAAGTGAGAGGTTTCTACCTAGAGTTCACTACCCCCAATCTACTAAAATACATATGTTATTAAGTTAATTACAAAGAACCATATGGTTCTTTCTTTTAACTTTATTATATGACTTGCTCCTACGACATCTTTATTACTCGGTTAAGGACACGGACCATGGTTTGGCACATCTGCTTAAGTCGATTTTCTTTTCCTGATTCGGACGAGAGTATTGAACTACCAAGTCCAAAACCGTTTTGACTTGTCTCTGGCCAAAGATTTCTTATACTCATATCCTTCAGGAGGCCTTGAATGTATTACCCCAAGTACTTGGGGAGATGCTTGTTTTCTTGAATTATCATTCCACTTTGTAAAGTTCGTAACATATCTAAAAGCAGTTTTTATAACTTCTCCGCTACGGTAAGCGTTTGACTACAATTAAACTATGCTACTAGCCAAGTAGTGGTCTCATGATTGTTCTCAAACTTTGGAATCTTGAAATATCATTTGGTGTCTCTCTTGGTTTCTTCTAATGATTTTCTTTGATTGGAGAAAAGTTTAAGATTATCGTTAAGATATCTTAGGGACTTCACTTAGTTGATAGCAACATAATAAATTTAATTTTAAACATTGATATGAACATAAAATGAAGAAATTTGCCTTTCATAGAAATAATATTGTGCTTTAAAATTTATGAAAAAAAAAATACATAAATTTGTTCTTGAACTGAGTATGAAATTGTAAAGTTCTACGTGTTAGAATGGACCGCGGACATCTATGGATTCATGATCCCTATAGACTTTGCATGAAGAAAATGCTTTTCTTTCTATAAAGCTTTGGTCATCGAGTCCGCCATGTTATCGTCTGTGTCTACACTTTCCATCGTTACGTCCTTCCGATCAATGATAGCTCTAATCAGGTGGTACATTATGAGTACATGCTTTGCTATCCTGTGTGATCTCGGTTCCTTGGCTTGTGCAATAGCTCCGTTGTTATCACAGTATAGCTTCACAGGATCACCAATGCTAGGAACTACACCAAGATCAGAAACAAATTTTTTGATCCAGACAGCCTCTTTAGCAGCTTCAGATGCTGCTATGTAATCAGACTCGGTGGTTAAATCAGCTATTGTAGCTTATTTACGTCTGTTCCAGGTAATAGCACTACGGTTTTCACAAAATACATATAATGTTTGAGATTTGAAATAATCCTGGTCAGTTTGGAAGCTTGCATCAGTATAACCTTCAAAGATTATCTGATCAGCTCCGCCGTAAACGAGACATCTATCATTAGTTCTGTTTAAGTACCTTAAGATGTTTTTCACGGCGATCCAAATGATTGTGGCCAGGGTTTGATTGAAATCTACTAGTCATGCTTAAGGAAAAAGCTACATCTGGTCGAGTAAATAACATTATTGGGTATCGGTATCGCTTTGACACCGATTCTTGGTTGTACAATCCCAGCTAATCGGTCTAAACCGATAGAGACCGTTTAACAAAAAATTTTACTGCGGAATAATTAACATTATCTAATTAAGTGAATGCTTTGAATAAACTTTGTTCAGTATGGGCTGAACCTGAAATTGTGTCCCATACCACAATTCCTATTATTCTATCCGGTTTACGAAATCTAATGATTAATTAAATGGTCCTGATCTTATTTTTTTATTTTATCAAACAAATAATTAATTCAATCTTAATATGATTTTGATATTGGGTTTGAGCAAATAGATAATTATCTAATCAATAAATAAACATGTACCTTAATTCCGTTGTGGTGGCTGCGTCTTCTGATTCTGAGAAGCTTCTGCGATTTTCTGTGTGCTGAATTTCTCCCAATAGCCTTCCGATGTATGCTCCGGAGTTAGACCGCCAGGATGTGTGGGCTCCAGGGATGATCACGAATACCTTAGGCCTGACCAGGATCGAATTCTCTCTCTGGTACTGATCACAAAATCGCAGAGAAAGAGAGAATGGAGAATACGAATTTCTGGTTTTTTGAAATTATGAGAGTCTGTTTTCAGGTTTCAGGTCTAGCCTATTTATAGGTGTAAACCGAATGTTAACCAACTGGAGATATTTACTCATTATCTTTAAAAGATAATGAATAATATCAAATCTTATTAAATCTCTCAAGAAAGATTTAAATCGAAAGATAAGATAACAAATCTTTTCTGGAATCAAATCTTCCAAGATTTATATCTCCCTAATATTCGAATTAATATATATATAACAAATATATATTATTTGAATTTGAAAATTATAATAAATTCGAAAATCGAATTTAGGGTTAAACCAAAAATTAAATATAAATATTTTTAATTATAAATAATTATTAATAAATACCAATAATTAAATCCAATAATTAAAATTATATTTATTAATCCGGGTTTTTCCCGGATTACCGTTTTGGCCATAATTTTCTCTCTGTACATCTGAATGATGCAATTCAAAATGATAAATTCTTAGAATTTGATTTCCCACAATAATGTGATTGTCCAGTAGTCAAATTCCAATTTATCAATTTCCACTTTCCAGACTGTACCAAAACTCTGGTACTTTTGCCACTTAAGATAAATAGACATTTCGAGACTTAAGTCTCAAATCTAGTCTAATTGGATCCACCCTATATTCAATAAGTGAATATTTAATGCGGTTTCACTCTTGTAGAGTTAGAAAGGGGACTAATGGACATAATATTCAAGCTTAGGTGAAATGAAGATGTCTCACCAAACTTCGGTTACACTCCACTATAGCCCAAAGTTGAATACACTCTTGAATAATAATATTATTATATTCCTGTTACAGGAGTCCATCGATACAATCAGATTATGGATTGATCGGTTTTCGTATTAATTATGATTCTCATCAAAGGGTACTAGATGTCGTACTGCCTTTTTGATGACACTATCTTTATTCTATGAATCTTACAAACTACTCACTCATTGGTTTATTAAGTTAATGAGTTGTACATGAGTACTTGTTTGTTTCTCTTGAAACATAATAAAGAAAATCATAAACTTGTTATCCATATCTACATCCATGCTACTTATCCCGGTTAACCTTCTGATCCCAAAATGAAAGTGATTAAGAATACCGATGTATTCCATGATGATCAAATCAAAGATCATATGAGTTAAACCATATAAGTTCATGATGCTCAGGACATCAACCGATTCTATCTAATCATCTTTGTGACTTAATCTTACTTTCATCAGTGACGGTCTTACTTGATGATTTCGGTTGTTAAGTTTATCCATCTAGTTTGGAGACACTCCAATACCTAGTGACTCTTAAAGGTGCAGGACCAACATCTGATCCGGTAAAATATCATCACGTATAGTGATTTGAGTTCACTAATGGCTTTTACCAATTAGAAATTCCCACATTCTAATCTAACAACGGATTTCCTTCAAGTTCTTAACTTATGCAGGTCAAACCTCCTCACACAATAGACTCTGTGCGATGACGTTGCATAATTGTAAAACGTATATAGAACTTTGGGATGAAACATTCATTTTACAGTATCTCATGATAAGACTATATAAGATAGTCATTAATAAGTTGTATATCTATAAAAGGAAAGACAGCCATAATCTCAATGAAATGGGATTAATATATGAATAGAGGGCATATTAAAATACGTCCAACAAATATGGCATAAATTATGGAACCAATAGCAGAATCGTATGGTACCCTATCCATAATTTTAATTTCTTCTAAAGAAACTGGGCTCTGCTTCTTGTTAAGATATATTTTATGAGTCATTGGAGTAAATCATTTGCCAGATTTATCCATGTTAAACCTTTTAACAATCTTATCAATGTATGTACTTTGACTTAGGGCCAAGACTTTCTTGTTCCTATCTAAGTATTTCATTGAGAAACATTTTCTCAACCACTCCTTCACTTCTAGGAGTTCAGATGTATTGTTTCATATTATCAGTATATCATCGACATGCAAAATCAAGAAAACAACTTTGCTCCCACTAGTCTTGATATACACACTAGGATAGTCTTTGTTTTTTATAAAACCAAATTCCGTAATTGTTTCATCAAAATGACGTTTCCAATTTCGAGATGCTTGCTTATGGCAATAAATGGATCTTTTCAGTTTGCAAACCTTTTCAGGATGCTTCTGATCTATGAAACCTTCAGGTTGTGTCATATACACATCCTCTTCCAGAAGTCCATTCAGGAATGTGGTTTTCACGTCCATTTGCCAGATTTCATAATCATAGAAAGCGGCAATGGAAAGCAAGATTCTTATGGAGTTAAACGTGGAAACTAGGGAGAATGTTTCATTATAGTTTATAGCATGAATCTGTCGAAAACCTTTAGCGACTAAACTTCCTTTGTAAGTCTGTATGTTGCCATTCATGTCAATTTTTTTCTTGAAAATCCACCTGCATCTAATGGGTCTTGACCCTTTGGGTGCATCAACAAGGTCCCATACCTCATTGGTGTACATGGAGTCCATTTCGGATTTCATGACCTCAAGCCATTTATCTGAATCATCTCTTGACATTGCTTCTCTGTAGTTATCAGGTTCTTCGCCCTCTGTTGGACATATGTGTCCTTAAACAAGATATTTTATCCATTTGTAAAAGATCATGACAAGTCGTTGAATAAAGATGATGCTTATTATGTTAATCTTATTATAGTTTCTGGTAGAGTAAAATAGAATGTTTGATTCCTTAGTTCATAAAGGATGCAATTATGTTATTATTATCACAACAGAGTCAATGTGAGGAAGAATTAATAATCATAATAAATTAACTTAAAATGTCCGTGACCTGGTCAACTGGGTGGGAGCCCATTAATCGTATAAGGTCATTAATGTGACTAAGTGACAATCCTATTCTGGATTTTGTGTGTGTCACACTCACTAGAAGTGCATTAAGTATGAAGTGTCTTCATACTGGACTGGACCTGACTTAAACTCCGGAAGTTATCATATAAGACCGTCACTAATAACTTGGAGTTGAGTCACTAGTAGATGATCAAATGGATATTCGATCTAAGTCCTGAGTGATCTTGAGTCCAAGCTGCTGGCTTGATTGTTCTTTGATTTAACCGTTAAAGAACACGAAATATTACCGCTGTTCCCAACACTATTATTTTTGGAACATGATAGTCAGCAGTAAGGGTAGCTTGGTCATAGACACGGGCATCACACAACTCTCTTCAGAGTGATGATGATTCCCTTGATTGTCGGTGGTGAGAAGTGAGAGGTACCCGTGCGCAACTTATGAATCGAAACCATAAGTGGGTTACTCATAATATTACTGACTGAGTCAAGGATGAAAATGCAATGAAGGGCATAACGGTAGAAACCGCCTGCTCGTGTGTGGATCATCAAGTGAAAGATCAATAACCCGAATTTGATTGTATCAATGGATACCCTGCTGTTATAAAGGGAATAATATATACCGTATCACTAAAGAGTGCAGCCTCGGGTCTATAGTGGAATCACTTCGAGGTTTGACGAACAACTAGCAGTTCGTTGGAGCTTACATGATACGGGTCCATGGTCCCAGGATAGCTCCGTAACGGATGATACGTACGTGATTAAAATACATTCTGGATAATGTTTAATCATTTGGCTTGACTTATAAAACTGAAAGGTCTGTGGCAGACGTCAGATAGTTTTATCGTTAGCGTGGCAAAAGTACCATATTTTGGTACACGAAATTAACTGATAAAAGAAAGTTAGAATTTAGATTTTCTATCAGCACCAAGTTGTTGGAAAATAAATTCTAAGCAACTTTGCTTTTTGAACCGTGTCATTTCGACTTACGGTTAGTGATTTATGGATTTTCTAAGTTTATGATCGGTTCGATAAACTTTGAAATTAAATCACATGTCACGAATTTAAATGATGATGTGGCACCATGACATTTTAATGTGTGATATTGAGATCAGGAAATATTAATATAATTTAATTATTTGGATTTAATTATTAATATCTTATTAATAATTAATTAATAATTAATAGATTTATATTAATAAATAAAAATATATATTTATATATATTCATATGTGTAAATTCGAATTAGGGTTTGATATATGAAACGCTAGCTAAATTCGAATGGTATGATTTGGTCTTTCCAAATTTGCGGCATAAGTACCAAATGTTTTGGTATTTTAGCAAATCCCTAAAATCAATATTATCCATTGGATCGGTTATGATTTAATATCAACCGTTGGATTAGGATATTGATAAATTCGAAATTAATAACTTGGTGACCAAGTTTCATTTTTCGAATTTTGGTTAATTAATTATATCCGTTAGATCGGTCTAAGATTTAATCTTTACCGTTGGATTGAAAATTAATTAATTATATATATTTATATATATATTCGAATTATAGTTTATGGATAAATTCGAAATTGTTTTTTTTTTTAAATCTTTTTATATTTGATTTTATCCTAAACTAATTTGATCCATTAGATCGGTTTAAAGATTTATCTCAACCGTTGGATCTAGATAATGATAATTCGAATTTTATTATAAATATATAGGATAATTCGAATTTTATAAAGATAAGAAGATAAGATTGGGTTTTTGATTTATCCAAATCTTTCTTATTTAATTAAATCCCTAATTAATTATATCCATTGGATTTAGATGAGATTAAACCTGGACCATTGGATTAAGATAATTAATTATATTTAATTAATGAAATTCGAAAATTAGGGAGGGAAATTCTCCAATTCGGTTAAGGTTTGAGCCTATAAATAGGAGGCTCATTCTACATATTTTTCACACCTTTCCCCAGAGAAAAATTCGAACTCTCCCTCTCCCTCAGGGTCTGCGAATTTTCTCTCTGATCTCTCTTTTCTGGTTCGGCTTAGGAGACTATTTTTCCGGAAGCTTAAAAAGAACCATCAGTTAAAATTTTGCGACGGAGTCCTGCCGGCGAAGCCGACGCTTCGGTACGAGGATTCCAGGAGAATATCCTGGAAGATCACGGGAGTTTCTCTCAGCACCGGCGGAGCCCTGCCCAATTCAGAACGCGCAGCCGGAAGTCGTCAATAGAGGTACGGCCTTATGCATTGGGTTAATAAATGCAACCATTTACTGCTTTCTATTTATTTCCTATTATGACTATATTATTAATAATGATATATGAATATTAAATTGCATAATATTTATCAGATCTTGTGAAATGGTTATTATCCGATATCCGGACCGTTGGACGGATAACAAGTTATTCCGCTTTAAATTAATTTTTAAATGTTACCCGGACGGTTCGGAGGTTCAATTCGTGATAATTTTCATGGAATCCGAGACGTGATTCCCAACACCCTCATCTTCATGAACTTTGTCTCTTTCGATTGATACAAAGAGATTCAGTTTTAGAGGAGGTTGACTATCTCTAATTGATCTACGAGATGTTCGTGTGTAATCTGGTTGCTCATTGATCCCATCTTGTATGGGTTCATCATACAGAGTGACATTTTCTGATCGATCTTCCACGATGATATCATCATGAATTTCATTGTCAAGAATGAAGTCCTCTGATTGGTTTTCAACTATGATCTGATCATTTTATGTGTAAACCGATGTTAGAGCTTCCTCTGTGTCCATTTCTAATTCGTTTTGATTTTGTGGTTCTTGTTCTTCCTGAAGAACAATGTTTCTCCCACTAGACTTTCTGGAGAGGAAATCTTCTTCTAAGAATACACCTGTTTTTGTCACAAATATTTTCGGCTGTGTTGGTGATAGTTATACTACCCAGAAGTTTCTTTTGGGTAACCCACAAAATGACATTTGACAGATTTAGGGCTGAGTTTCTCCAATGTCAACTTTTTGACATAGGCTTCACAACCCCCAAATCTTCATGAATTGTAAATTCGGTTTTCTTCCCTTCCATATCTCATATGGTTTTGAAGGGACTGTTTTCGATGGCACACAGTTTAGCGTGGTAGCTGCTGTCACAAGTGCATTTTCTAAAAGGGATTCAGGTAAGTTTGTTTTGTTCATCATTGATCGAACCATGTCCATTAAAGTTTGATTTCTTCTTTCATATACACCATTAATTAAGTTGTGGTGTGCCTAAAGAAGTTAATGATGATACAATTCCATATCATGGAGGTAGGCTTTGAATTCAACGCTTAAGTATTCGCCTCCTCGATCAGATCGAATTGCTTTAACTTTCTTGCTTAATTGATTTTCAACTTCATCTTGAATTCCTTGAACTTTTCAAGTGATTTAGATTAATGTCTCA
The DNA here is from genome assembly GCA_954871525.1 of Parietaria judaica. Taxonomy (NCBI): domain Eukaryota; kingdom Viridiplantae; phylum Streptophyta; class Magnoliopsida; order Rosales; family Urticaceae; genus Parietaria; species Parietaria judaica. Next base: position 56,647,644 of record OX940860.1, on the reverse strand, counting down.
TCAGATAGACATAACCAAACCTACTGAAATCATTATTAAAGGTAATGAAGTACGTAAAATATCTTTTAGCCGCAATTGGCATTGGTCCGCATACATCCGAATGTATGAGTGCCAAAAGCTCCTGTTTTCTCTCTTAAGTCCCAACAAAGGATAACTTTATCATTTTCCCAGCCAGGCAAGATTCACATGTTTGATGTTATTCATAATCAAAATCTTCCACATTCCATTTTTATGGAGTTGGGTTATGCGTCTTTCGCCTACGTGGCCAAGTCGACAATACTAGAGATAGGCTAAATTGACTTGGTTGAGTTTTGCTCTTTTGTTAGAGATGTTATAGACATGATATTCAGAGGTATCGAGAGAATATGAACCATTTGATAAATATGCAATACCATAACAAATACGTACCATCCTTAAAAATTGAACAACGCTTGTCTCCAATCTTGAAATTAAAACCTAAAACATCCAATTCTGGAATTGAAATTATGTTCTTGGGAAAAGAAGGTACAAAATGACATTCATTTAATTCTAAAAATTTCCCAGTTGGAGTTTTGAGGTCAACTTCTCCCACGGTTTCTACACCAACAGGTGCTCCATTTTCCACGCGCATGTTGGTCTCACCCTTTCTCAGCTTCCTACTTCTGTTTAGACTCTGCACATAATACAAATATGAGTACCGCATGTTGTATCCAATACCCAGTCTTTTAAGGTAGTCAGGTTTATCTCTATAACATTAATACATGAGATGGAGTCTACACTCTTCTTCATATTTGTGATCTCTGTGAAAACACTTATGCTCGTTTGTGGCTCCAACCTTAGGTTTCATGGCTTTCGCTCGAACCTTCAGATTTCTGGGAGCCTAGCATTTTTTACGCTGAGCCACTTGTTTTCTTCCATTTGATGCGCTAGTGAATACCATAACAGCCCTGGCATTTTCTTTAGGGAAATTTCCTTTGGAAGTTTCCAGCATGGTGTGGAGATTGTGCAGAATCTTCTTCTCAGAAGACATGTTATAATTCAGTATGAACTAATTATAAGAGTCAGGGAAAGAGTTCAACACGATTTCAATGTAAACATGTTCTGAGGATTTTGATCTCAAGTCGAGTCAGACTTTCAGACCAAACGATCATCCTCAAAACGTGATCGTTTACACTCATTCCATCAATCATCTTTGCTCTCAGCAAGTTTTTCATGGTCTTGAATCTAGCGTGTCGAGCTTCTTTCTCATACATCTTCTTAAGATGCTGAATCATTTCCCAAGCAGACTTGTTTTCGTGTTGTTTCATCAGACTCGAAGTCTTGGTGGCCAGCATGAGACATGCTACTTCAGCATCATCATCAGTATACTTCTTGTAAGTATCTTTTTCTACTCGGGTTGCACTAGCAGATGGTTTAGCCGGAGGTGCAACAGTGATGATGCTCTCATTTTGTTCGTGCCTGAGCACTACTTTGACGCGTCTTTGCCATTCAGGAAAGTTTTTCACGGTCAAGATGTTTTCCTTCTCAAGGATTGATCTTAGTGAGTTGTTAGACATTGTTTAATTTACAAAATATGAAGAAATAAAATTCGCATAAGCACAATATTAATTATAATATGAACATGTAAATGATCAAACAATTATTATAATAAAGATATAAATAGAATATCATAAGGACATTAATGATATTTTGTGACTAAATTGATTAAAAAAAGTTACCCCCATCAATTCTATCAATTTGTCACTAAGAGTAAGACAACGGTTGTGCTAACATTCTATGTTATCTCTGACGGTCAGAAAAGAAACCTTTAACTATTTCTAACAGGTTTTTCTTGCTTAGTCTACGGTATCTAATCCTTACTAGAGTAACCGTCTTAGATAGACCCATGCGGTGCACCTGCGGACAGTGTAGGTTGTCCTTCGCGTCTATGTGTGCTGAGTAAAAGTACTCTACTGGGTTGTAGATGCACTTAGACCGGGCACACTTAGATAAAGGGTCCAGCACACCGTAGACAAATAACCTAATATTAATTGAGGGGTTTTCGGGTGATCCTATATCTTGTTAGAAGCTAAAAAAAATTAACTACGTTAAATTATTTAGCTTGAGACATTGAATACGTATTGTAAATCAGATAAATGAATGCGCACTCAATTATAAATAATTAATTATGATCTAAAGGATAATTCTTGATCCTAGGTTTTATTATAATAAGATTATTGATATTTTCTTAAAATAAATAACTTATTTATCATAATTAATATTTAACTTTATTATTCAATCTAATACTTCACACGTGAAAATTAGTTTTAGCATGTTATTCTTAATTAAATAAGAATAAAATACGATTTAGCATTTTACATAGTTCTAATAAATGACCCCTAAACATTTTAGAAATTATTATTTACAATTAAACTTAATAATAGGACTATGAATAATAATAAAATATTAAACCGTAAATGCAACGAAATTTTAAAACTCAGTAAATCTGATTTACAAAGTTTTGTGAATTAGATTTTCAAATTCTAATATTAATTCTAATTCTTATTAATAATACAATAATCTAAAGTAAAATTAAAGAAAAATTAAAATTAAAATTAAAAACTGGATCGGGGTGCGAGCATATGTGGGACCCGTGGGCCTGACTAAATGGCCCAAAAAAGTTCTGGGCCGGGTAAGGCCCATTTGACCCAGGTCAACGTCCTGGGTTGGGTCGGACCCAGGCGGACCTGGTCGGGTCGGGTTTGACCCTGATCTGGCCGGATCCGAGTCGGGTCAGGGTTTGACCCAAGTCAGACTTGGATCGGGTCAACCCTGACCCACGGGTCTTGTCCAGGTCAAACATGGTCCTGTTGACCTGAGCTGGGTTTGACCCAACCCAAAACCCGTAGGTCTGGAACAGTTCCAGGCCCACCAGCCAACCCTAATCAGATTAGGGTTTGGCAAGGGTTTTAGAAACCCTGGCCGCAACCGTTTTGCGCCTCCGGTCAGGTGGCGCGCATGGCGGCACCGCCGTGCGACAGTGGCGGCGATAAGATCGCCGCCGGTCACCGCGATGGTGTTGCCATGTTGCGCCACCCTTTTAAAAAAAATGTTTTTCATAAAAAAAATTAAACCGAGCACAAACGAATCCCGAACACTAAAATTAACACAATTAATTTTCTACTGCTCCCACTGAAAATCTAATCACACCGAAAAATTCATAAAATTATTCCCGACAACATATATAATTTTCAAAAATCAAACAGACCGGTTTTCATACCACTGTTGGGTTTTTCGATGACTTTTCTCAATCCCAAGGCGGAATTCACGGGATATCATCGAATAATATAGATCTAGATTAATCTCAAATATTAAAAAATTGATACCGAAGATTTAGTACTTTTACCGACTGTACCAAAAACGTTGCGGATTGTGTCGTTCTCCTTTGGCTGAATTCTCTTATCTCCGGGATCGAGCACGTCAATTGTCGTGCCTCTGTTTAGTCCACCACATCGCTGCGAGAACGTCTTTGATGGCCGAAAAACACCTCGTTGGACAGGTTAATTCCTTCTTAGTGATTGGATGAGAAATCAACGAAGAACCGGGGAGAAGAGGAAATCGCGAGCTCTGAGCTAGGGGGTAGGAAATTTTCTCTGTGTTTAGGGTTTGTGATGAATGCCTAATTATGAGCTTTAAGTGTGTATTTATAGTACGCAACATGAAATGACCTAATGAATTTTTGGCCCATTTAATGAATCCAAGTGTTGGGAATAATCCCCGTTAATTATCACGATTTGTGCCGTCAGACCATCCGGGTAACATTTAAAAAATTATTTTAAGTGGAAAACATGTTAACCGACCAACGGTCCGAACATCGGATAATAACCATATTGCAAGATCCGATAAATATTATACAATTTAATATTCATAAATCATTATTAATAATCTAGTCTTTATAGGAAATAAATAGAAAGCAGTAAATGGACGCATTTATTAGCCCAACGCATAAGGCCGTACCTCTATTGTCGACTTCCGGTTGTGCGTTCTGAATCGGGCAGGGCTCCGCCGGTGCTGAAGGAAACTCCCGTGATCTTTTGGGATATTCTCCTGGATTCCTTGTACCGAAGCGTGGGCTTCGCCGGCAGGTCTCCGTCGCAAAATTTAAACTGATGGTTCTTTTTAAGCTTCCGGAGAACTAAGTCTCTTAAGCCGAATCAGAAACAGTGATCACAGGAAAAATTCGCAAACCCTGAAGGAGAGGGAGAGTTGAAATTTTTCTTTGGGGAAAGGTGTGAAAAATGTGTAGAATGAGCTCGCTATTTATAGGCTCAGACTGTAACCGAATTAGAGAAATTCCCTCCCCTTAAAATTCGAATTTCATAATTAAATATAATTAATTATTTCAATCCAATGGTGTAGATTTAATCTTATCTAAATCCAAGGGATATACTTAATTAGGGATTTAATTAAATAAGAAAAGACTTGGATAAAATCAAAAACCAATCTTATCTTCTTATCTTATCAAGATTCGAATTTATATATATATATATATATATATATATATATATATATATATAAATCGAATTCTAATTCTAATTATCTAGATCCAACGGTTGAGATAAATTTTTAAACCGATCTAATGGATCAAATTAGTTTAGGATAAAATCAAATATTAAAAGATTTAATAAAATCTTAATACGAATTTATCCATTCAATTAATTCGAAATATATATATAATATATAATTAATTAATTTCCAATCTGACGGTAAAGATTAAATCTTAAACCGATCTAACGGATACAATTAACTAACCAAATTCGAAAAACCTAAGCTTTGTCACCAAGCTATTAATTTCGAATTATGGATAGGGTCAAAATCAATTATCTTAATCCAATGGTTCATATTAAATTCTAACCGATCCAATGGATTAAACTGATTTCAGGGTTTTGCTAAAATACCAAAATATTTGGTACTTTTGCCATAAATATGAAAACTTCAACCCAAGTAAAAACGTGTGGAGCAGTTCCATTTTCCTTGACTAATTTTCGATTTACACATTATTAATATATATAAATATATATTATTTATATTAATATAAATCTATCAATTATTAATTAATTATTAATAAGATATTAATAATTAAATTCGAATAAATAAATTATATTAATATCCTCTGATCTCAATATCACACATTCAATTGTCATGGTGTCACACCATCGTTTAAATTCGTGATATGTGATTTAATTTCATAGTTTACCGAAACGATCACAAACTTAGAAATTCTCTAAACCACAAACTGTGCGTCGAAACGACTCGGTTCCAAAAGCAAAGTTTCTTAGAATTTAATTTCCAACAACTTTTATGTTGACAGAAAATCCAAATTCTACTTTCTTTTGTCAGTTAATTTCGGTTACCAAGATATGGTACTTTTGCCACGCTACTGATAAAACTATCTGATGTCTGTCACAGACTTCAGTTTTATAAGTCTTGCCAAATGATGAAAAACATCTTAAAATGTTTCTATCACGTACATATCATCCGTTACAAAGCTATCCTGGGGACCATGGACCCGTATCTATAACGCCCCTAAATGGGGGTTAGAAGAATAAGACAAAAACAACGACTTTTCGAACCGTGACCGTTCAATGACACGTCATCATTCATACAATACCGTTGAATATTCAACGTCCACGTCAACGAACACATAACTTTTTCCCATGGGACTTAAAACGACAATACAACATCAACGACCACAGTTTATACAACATCATAAAAATATAAAATGCAAAATACCACCATCGCATAAGTCCAACATTAAATCCATTACAATTCCAAAATGGAAAGATCAACACAGAATACAATGTTAACTTCGATGAACTTTAAAGATACGGATAAACGAAAACAATACTTGGATCTTATGAACCAGTCTACTCCTCGTCCGGAGTCTGACTCTGAACACCGCCTTTAACTGGATGGGAAAAAAATATATATGGAAGGGGTGAGCACCACATACTCAGTAGGGAAACTATTACCAATTCTCTTTACCGAACCATTATTACTCAAATTACAATTAAACAAATTAAATGTCAACATAAACCATTTAATCGTCATTTTCAATCATTTTATCACTTTCAACAATAAAATAAATAAATAAATATTCTCCACAAAAGTTAAATCATTTCGATGGACCATGCCGAGTCAGCTCGCGCCTTTACTCCACTATATCCCATCAAATCTCAAGGCAACGAGAACAGGTGGATTCGAAGTCCCTAACCGTAACTCGTCCTCGACTCAGGATCCTAATCACCACCAAAGACGGCCAGTTCGCCAAGGGTCGAAATGTTGACTTTTGGGTCACCAATCATATCCATATCTATAACCATATCCGGCCTACTACGCAATAGCCAGCTGCTCGTCAGCAGCTCCAATCACATCATCCGCCCGAAGCGGGTACCAATATCATAATAATCATCATCCGCCCGAAGCAGGTACCGTATCATCACACGTCATACCGACGTAACCATAAACATAAATATTATAACGAGCATCAATCTGATGCAACCATACCTGGTATCCAGCCTCGCTATCAAGCGACGACAACGCAATATTAACTTTTATCTTTCATTCATTAATTAAAATAACATTTCATTAATTCCAATTTTTAACCTATTCGGTTCAATCTTCATTAAATCATGGGGTTTCTACATTCATTTTAAATAGCGAGAAAAGGTAATAGCCCCTACCTCAAATCGTGGAAACTTTGATCGATCGACTAGTTAGTCGATGATGTGGGTTCATCCTGGCCCTGAGATCGATGATTAGAGACTTCGGGATCTGCTGAACTATTCAAAATGGGTGGTTGGGGCAGCACGGTCTTCGAGGCGACCACGGGACGACTATCTGCGCCAACTATAACACCGATATCATCCATAAGCCAAATATTACTAAGATTGGAATTCAAATCGTCAATTGAAAACCCAATACGCTGAAATTTAACCCAAGCCGAATACCCGTTGGGCACGCAAAACGAGGCAGCAAAACGGGCATTATTTCGACAATGTAATACCTCTCCTACCCTAATTTGACTATTCTAAACACAATGGCAAGGTCAATTTTATCAACCACGGCCCAGAACACACTCAATTTGATCCCTTAAAATCTGAAATAGGTCAAGGAAATCCGAGCTTACCGGGAGTCCGATGACAATTCCGATTGAGGGCTTTCGATCTCCTCGACGAGGGCTTCAAAACCCCTCAATAAATTCCGGGATCGGAAAATGACGCGGCGGCCGACGCCGGCGATCGGCGATGGCGACGGCGAAGTGGCACCACCAACGAACTCTAATAGGCTTCGTGAACATGATTATGGTGTTAGATTTCTCAAAATCAAACCGACACGAAAAATATCTAGAGTTGTAAAACCGCACCTTCCGGCGAATTTTCCGGTCAAACGCCATGACCTCCGGTCGACTTCCGCATAGTAGTAGACTCGCCTTCTCGAGAGCTTTCCGGCGCCACCAACCACGCTCCGATCAGAGCTCTGGTGACCGAGCTATGGAGCTTTGAATCTTTGATGGGAGAAGAAAATAAACAGAGGAGAAAGAGAGGGAGAGGCTGCGAATGGTGGAGAGGAGAGAGGTGGAGGGGACTTGATTACCCCTCTGCCAAAAGCTGATATTTTTTTTTATATATATATATTATAACATTTAAGGGTTTTACAATACTCCACCCCTTTAAAAATTTCATCCTCGAAATTTACACAAACCAACCCCGAAAAATGAAGGGTATTTCTTTGTCATCTCCGACTCTAACTCTCACGTTGCTTCATTCACATCATGGTGTTGCCACACCACTTTAACTAGAGGAATCTCTCGTCGACGAAAAATTTTGACTTCACGGTCTATAATTTGAATTGGGTATCCTCATACGTCACATTTTCTTGAATGGGTATCTCAATTTACTCAATGATTTGCTGGGGATCGGGCTCATATCTTCTTAACATCGACACATGATACACATTGTGAACATGAGATAATTGCGGAGGTAATTCGATCCTGTAAGCGAGTGGCCCGATTCTTTCAACTATCTCGAACGGACCGGTTTATCGCGGAGCCAACTTTCCTTTTACTTCAAAACGGGAAACACCACGTATGGGCGTCACCTTTAGGAATACATTGTCGCCAACCATGAATTTCAGTGGCCTTCGTCTTTGATCCACATAACTCTTCTGGCGACTTTGAGCAGTCTTGAGTCTTTCCCGAATAAGCTTAATCGCTTATGTTGTGTCTCTGATGTAGGAAGGACCGAGAGTAATACGATCTTCATACTCGGCCCATTAAAGAGGCGAACGACAAGGTCGACCATACAAGGCCTCATACGGTGCCATACCGATACTAGCCTGAAAGCTATTGTTGTAAGAAAACTCCACGAATGGTAGTTGCTCCTTCTACTTTCCTCCAAAATCCAAGACACATGCCCGAAGCATGTCTTTTAAGATCTGAATTACTCGTTCTGATTGACCATCAGTCTGAGGATGAAAAGCTGTGCTCAAACTCAATTGAGTTCCCATCTCTTTTTTGTAATCCACTCCAAAAATTAGAGGTGAAACGAGCGTCTCGGTCGAATACCATTGAAACAGGGATTCCATGAAGCTTTACTATTATTATTTTTTCGACATATAGTTTACAAAGTTTCGAAACCTTGTAATCTGTCCGAATGGCTATAAAGAGAGCTGATTTTGTCAATCAATCAACGATCATCCACACTGCATCATGTCCACCTCGAGTCCGAGGAAGCCCCGAAACGAAGTCCATAGTGATGCAGTCCCATTTCCACTCGGGTATTTCCAGTGGCCTAAGCTCCCCGTCGGGTCTCTCAGGCTCTGCTTTGATCATTTGGCAAACTGGACATCTCTTCACCAACATCGCCACATCCGATTTCATTCCGTACCAATAATATTGCCTCTTCAGATCTTGGTACATTTTCGTACTTTCTGGGTGACTAGCAAACTTGGAATGATGAGCTTCTTGTAGGATGGCACTTCTTGTACAATAAAAATCCATCGATGCCTACACTCCATCCTTCAAGTTGTTCTCCAGCTTGTAACTAATTCCATATCTCTTGTAATGTCTCATCGCCCCACTGATTTTTGTCTGACTTGAAGTACCATTGATAAAACGGCTATGGCATTGTACGCACATGTTTTGAATCCCTCGCTATGGAATTCTCAATTGTCATCGCCAATGGTAGCCGATCTTTTCCATGGTTCCAAGTTCAGAGAAGCAACCAGACCATGGTTCTTCCGACTCAATGCATCGGCCACCACATTTGCTTTTCCCGGGTGATACTGTAGAGTAAAATCATAATCTTCCATATACTCCACCAATCTTCGTTGTCGTAGATTCAAGTCTCTTTGCGTGAAAAAATACTTGAGACTTTGATGATCAGAGAATATCTCGAATCTTGAGCCATAAAGATGACAATGTAAATTTTAAGTGTGAATATCACTGCTGCTAGCTCCAGTTCATGGGTAGGATAATTTAGTTCGTGCGGTTTCAGCTGCCTAAACCATATGTCATCACTCTCCCTTGTTGCATGAGCACACAACCTAGTCCATTTCGAGACGCATCCGTATACACTGTAATACATCATCTACATTAGGGACAATAAGGACAGGAGCACTCGTCAATCGTCGTTTCAATTCTGAAAAAGACTTTTCACATCTACCATCTCATCTGAACTGAACATCTTTTCTGGTGAGCTTGTTTAGCGGTGCAGCAATCTTTGAAAAATTCTCCGCGAACTTCCTATAATAGCCCGCAAGCCCTAGGAAGCTTCAGACTTCTGCCACATTTCTTGGTTGCTTCCAATTTAAGATAGCTTCATTCTTTGACGGATCTACGGCAATACCTTCTTGCGAGATCACTTGGTCTAAGAACATCACTTCTATCATCCAGAATTCACATTTTCTTTTCCGCTTAGAGACGATGGTCCCGCAAAGTCTGCAAAACAATTCGCAAATTTTCCGCGTGTTCTTCTAAGATTCTTGAATAGATAAGTATGTCGTCAATGAAGACAACAACGAATCGATCCAAATATGGTTGGAAAATTCTAGTCATCAAGCCCATAAACGCCGCTGGAGCGTTTGTTAAACCAAAAGGTATAACCGTGAACTCAAAGTGACCATATTGCGTACGGAACATTGTCTTCGGAATGTCGGCATCTCGAATCCTCAACTAGTGGTAACCTGACCGCAAGTCTATCTTTTAGAAGAACTTGCATCCTCCTAGCTGATCGAATAGGTCATCAATTCGTGGCAAAGGGTATTTATTTTTAATTGTTATCTTGTTGAGCTGTCTGTAGTCCACACAAAGGCGTAAACTACCATTGCTTTTCTTAGCGAATAGCACCGGCGCTCCCCACAGTAATGTACTCTGCCTGCTAAACCCTTTACTCAACAAGTCGTCTAATTGCTTCCTCAATTCTACCAATTCTTCTAGAACCATACAGTAATGAGCAATAGAAATTGGTGAAATCCCAGGAACTAGGTCAATGCCAAACTCAATCCATGTTCTGGAGGAAATCCTGGAAGCTCCGATGGAAACACATCTTCAAAATCTTGTACTATGGGGATGTGCGGGTCGATTGAACTTTGTCCCACACCTTCGATGGCACAAATAACTCCTGACCCTTAAAAATTCATCTTTCCTCCAAGGAGAGACTCCAAGATAAAATTACGAGGCCATATTAACATGCTCATTATTTTTTTTATTTTTTTTTAAGGTTGCCATGTATTTTGTAGCAGTCTACTATAGCACAGTACTTCTCCAACAAATTCATTTCCAATGTTACATCAAACTCGATCATATGAAGAATGATTACGTCAAATGAGAATTTACTTCCCTCAATGACAAGCTTACAAGACTTGCAGATCATTAAACCTTTTGACAATTTCCTATATGAGCGTACAACTCTAAAAGAATAGTGCAAACCTCGATGTTTTTGGCTGGGACAACAAGTTCCGAGAAATCAAAGAACCACTATGGCGCCAAGATCTCATGAACCCATTGCGCATATAATTCTTTGCCAAAATTTCACCATTCTAGATTCAGGGCAATTGCGACATCGGGATTACAACGCGACAATTTCACACAATTTGCGTGATACTGGACCACAGTCATATTTTCCTGAGTTAACTGGGACAATTCATTGATCTTGTTAAAACAATAATCATTTAAAGCATAGCATACCATGAACGTAATAACAAATTCTGACCACGTTGGTTTATCTACTCTGATATTATCTTGATACATTTTCCACAGTTACGCAGCTGGGCCCTCGAAAGGTAGGTGGCAAAACTAACACAATATCCAATCGTAATCAAGCACTTCAAATTCTTCTCAATCACTTTTAGCAATAACTGCATCGGGAAAGCCTTCAAACTTTGGAGGGAATTACAACACGTAATCCTTAATGGTTATCATTCTTTCAGGATTATAATTTAGAAGTTGTGCGACTTGTTGCACACATATACGGCAACCATTTAATCATTATCGAATTAGGGACGCAGATTAGGATTACTTAAGGAATTTCGGACCATGTTGATCAATTGTAAAAAGATTCAAATTTCAGTAATATGGATGGTGATACAAAGCAAAACACGACCAAAACGACAAATAAAATTAAAATTATGGTGTTGTACCCTAGGTGCCGTAACCTAGGCTCTGATACCAAACTGTAACGCCCCTAAATGGGGGTTAGAAGAATAAGACAAAAACAACGACTTTTCAAACTGTGACCGGTCAATGACACGTCATCATTTATACAATACCGTTGAATATTCAACGTCCACGTCAACAAACACATAACTTTTTTCCCATGGGACTTAAAACGACAATTCAACATCAACGACCACAGTTTATACAATAACATAAAAATATAAAATGCAAAATACCACCATCGCATAAGTCCAACATTAAATCCATTACAATTCCAAAATGGAAAGATCAACACAGAATACAATGTTAACTTTGATGAACTTTAAAGATACGGATAAACGAAAACAATACTTGGATCTTCTGAACCAGTCTACTCCTCGTCCGGAGTCTGACTCTGAACACCGTCTTTAACTTGATGGGAAAAAAATATATATGGAAGGGGTGAGCACCACATGCTCAGTAGGGAAACTATTACCAATTCTCTTTACTGAACCATTATTAGTCAAATTACAATTAAACAAATTAAATGTCAACATAAACCATTTAATCGTCATTTTCAATCATTTTATCACTTTCAACAATAAAATAAATAAATAAATATTCTCCACAAAAGTCAAATCATTTCGATGGACCATGCCGAGTCAGCTCGCGCCTTTACTCCACTATATCCCATCAAATCTCAAGGCAACAAGAACAGGTGGACTCGAAGTCCCTAACCGTAACTCGTCCTCGACTCGGGATCCTAATCACCACCAAAGATGGCCAGTTTGCCATGGGTCGAAATGTTGACTTTTGGGTCACCAATCATATCCATAACCATATCCGGCCTACTACGCAGTAGCCAGCTGCTCGTCAGCAGCTCCAATCACATCATCCGCCCGAAGCGGGTGCCAATATCATAATAATCATCATCCGCCCGAAGCGGGTACCATATCATCACACGTCCTACCGACGTAACCATAAACATAAATATAATAACGAGCATCAGTCCGATGCAACCATACCTGGTATCCAGCCTCGCTATCAAGCGACGACAACGCAATATTAACTTTTATCTTTCATTCATTAATTAAAATAACATTTCATTAATTCCAATTTTTAACCTATTCGGTTCAATCTTCATTAAATCATGGGTTTCTACATTCATTTTAAATAGTGATAAAAGGTAATAGCCCCTACCTCAAATCGTGGAAACTTTGATCGATCGACTAGTTAGTCGATGATGTGGGTTCGTCCTGGCCCTGAGATCGATGATTAGAGACTTCGGGATTTGCTGAACTATTCAAAATGGGTGGTTCGGGCAGCACGGTCTTCGAGGCGACCACGGGACGACTATCTGCGCCAAATATAACACCGATATCATCCATAAGCCAAATATTACTAAGATTGGAATTCAAATTGTCAATTGAAAACCCGATACGCTATAATTTAACCCGGGCCGAATTCCCGTCGAGCACGCAAAACGAGGCAGCAAAACGGGCATTATTTTGATAATGTAATACCTCTCCTAGCCTAATTTGACTATTCTAAACACAATGGCAAGGTCAATTTTATCAACCACGGCCCAGAACACACTCAATTTGATCCCTTAAAATCTAAAACTAGTGCAAGGAAATCCGAGCTTACCGGGAGTCCGATGACAATTCCGATTGAGGGATTTCGATCTCCTCGACGAGGGCTTCAAAACCCCTCAATAAATTCTGAGATTGAAAAATGACGCGACGGCGAGGTGGCACCACCAATGGACTCTAATAGGCTTCGTGAACATGATTCCGGTGTTAGATTTCTCAAAATCAAACCGACATGAAAAAGATCTAGAGTTGTAAAACCGCACCTTCCGAAGAATTTTCCGGTCAAACGCCACGACCTCCGGTCGACTTCCGCCTAGGAGTAGACTCGCCTTCTCGAGAGCTTTCCGGCGCCACCAACCACGCTCCGATCGGAGCTCCGGTGACCGAGCTATGGAGCTTTGAATCTTTGATGGGAGAAGAAAATAAACAGAGGAGAAAGAGAGGGAGAGGCTGCGAATGGTGGAGAGGAGAGAGGTGGAGGGGACTTGATTACCCCTCTGCCAAAAGCTGATCTCTTTTTTTTTTATATATATATTATAATATTTAAGGGTTTTACAGTATCACTTAAGCTCCAACGAACTGTTAGGGTGTTCGTCAAACATCGGTGTTATTCCACTATAAACCCGAGGCTGCACTCTTTAGAGATACAATATATATTATTCCCTTAATTACAGCAGGGTGTCCATTGATACAATCAAATTCGGGTTATTGATCTTTCACTTGATGATCCACACATGAGCAGGCAGTTTCTACCATTATGCCCCTCATTGCATTTTCATCCTTGACTCAGTTAGTAATATCATGAGTAACCCACTTACGGTTTCGATTCATAAGTTGCGCACGGGTACCTCTTACTTCTCACCACCGACAATCAAGGGAATCATCATGACTCTGAAGAGATCTGTATGATGCCCATGTCTATGACCAAGCTACCCTTACTGCTGACTATCATGTTCCCAAATTAATAGTGTTGGGAACAACGGTAATATATTGTGTTCTTTAACTCTTTAACGGTTAAATCACAGAAATTGCATCCTTTATGAACTAAGGATCAAACATTCTATTTTACTCTACCAGAAACTATAATAAGATTATCATAATAAGCACCATCTTTATTCAATGACTTGTCATAATCTTTTACAAATGGATAAAATATCTTGTTTAAGGACACACATGTCCAACACCAAGCACATTAAGTGATCATTTATTAATTCATATAACTAATTAATGACCTCGTAATTAATTTTCGTGCCCGAGAGGGCCCGTTGCCTAATATATATAGTCAGGTTAAAACCCGAGAACCCGATGGATCCAATATCTGATTCGGGCATATCCTATAAAATAGTATGGTAAAAAAAATAGCTTAAACCTACATGATCAATGAGAAATTATAACCCACAATCTGCATCTTCATATTTTTAGAACATTACATTCCATCTTTTGATCAATATTTTCAATAGAAGAAATATGAACAAAAGAAGACAAATGCCGCAAAAAATAAGAATCTCTCTTGATATTAAGACTCTCATCGGCAATGTGACGAACTTATTATTGAATAAGAAAATTCCTGAAAAATCAGCAAAAGAAAATTCAATTCGTAGGAAAAAAAAATTGAAGCTAAAATCCGGCAAGTAATAATTGGAGAAAACCCAAGAAAATTAAAAGGCTAACATATTGAACAAAGCCATGAAATTACAATCTCGCGATTGAAATAGTAGCTAAACAAATGCCCAAAAATAAATTCTACGAAATTATATTATAATCCTAAAAAATAAACTATAAGAGAAAATACCATATTGTGGAATAGATTAAAAACTTATAAGAGAAAATACCATATAATTTAACATATATAAACTACTTGTAAAACAAAGAAGTTACTAAGAACACCATTTTAAGATTACCAAATCAAATGACTATATTGTTGATATGCAAATTCGTCATTTTATTAAATACGATATGTCGTACGAGTTATAAATTAATTAAATTCGTAACACAACAAATTAAAGGCTTAAAAGAATATTTAATATTCACATAAGCCCATTTGCGAGGCCCAAAGCCCACTAGGACACCTAGCCGTCGTAAAGCCCACGAATAGGAAGCTACCCGGGTAAAAGCCCAAAAGCTATCCGTCGTTGTCCAGAAGAAAGGAAGGGCAAAATCGTCATATTTTCTATCCGGCTCAACCAATTCAAAATAGACGAAAGACCAGGAACACGAAGTCAAATCCTCAACGGATCTATCCGGTCAAAAATGCATCTCGGCGTAAAACACGCAATCGTGGAGTACGTGTCAGCAAAACAAGCCAGACAGCATGGTCAGCTCGGAGGGACGACTCCAAGATTTCAGGAAGTCCAACGAGAGGATTTAAGGATATGAATACCAACCTCAGATGAAGACTTACACACGCATACTTCAGGAGAGAATATACAGATAGCATTCTGTCTGACTTTACGTTGTATTTGAGAGTTTTCTTCTTGTTATTATCTACTTCTTCTCTTCCTTCACTTTCTTTGACGTGATTTGCTGCATGTAGATGTCCGTCTATGCTTACTATTGTAATAAACTAACAGAGGACGTAGTCAACTACCGCCTTGCGACGAACCTCTATAAAAAAAAAATCTCTCATCTCATTCACTTGCTTTTATATACATATATACGTATAGAGTGTTCGAGAGTTTGCAACGCGAAGGATCGAATTCCACCAAAAGTCAATTTTGAATATCATACATCCACAAGTTACACTAGACTTTTTGAGGTGGGAAACCACGTCAACATATACAACATTTTCATTCCCTTAATTGTGTATTGGTTTATCAACACAAATAAAATTGATATGAATTGTAATAGAAAAGTCGAGAGATGTACCTATGGATTTTTATCAAAATTAACAATATAGATTTTCATGAGAAAGAGTTCAAATCTAAGCAAAACGAAATCTCAATACATAACCTTAAATATGAAAACAAACAAAAATCTGAGTAAAAAGAATCTCACCGACGAAACGACAATGAAAAGACATTGCAATTAAAGGAGCAATGAAAAATATATGAGAAAGGAAAATTAGTGAGATGCCCATTAGGAAAATTAGCGACGAGACCAATTGAATGATTGATGGAAAAATATGGTTTTGATGCATTTTAAATGGTGAATTAGTGAGATACCCATTACGATACAAAGGTTTAATTAAAATAGTTTTGGAATCAATTTTTTAAGGAAAATTAGTGAGATGCCCATTAGAAAAATTAGCGACGAGACCAATTGAATGATTGATGGAAAAATATGGTTTTGATGCATTTTAAATGGTGAATTAGTGAGATACCCATTACGATACAAAGGTTTAATTAAAATAGTTTTGGAATCAATTTTTTTTTTTTTTAATGAAATACCCATTTTGATAATTTGGGATATATGTAATTTTAGTTACTTTACATATATGTAGTCTTGGTTATACATGTGTAATTTTAGTTATTTTTCTGTAATTTAGTTACGTATATGTAATTTTAGGTGGTTATATTTTATAGAGCAAATAACTCATCGTAAATGACGAGATATATAAATTCCTAATTTTATTTAAAGTAAAATTCATGAAGATGTTACGTGAGTGTAGGCAAGGCCCAACAGGGGACAGTGGCCTCGACTCGATTCTCTATATTCTCTCTGTCTTGGCACTGCATTAAAGTTTTTCTCAATTATACCCTTGGATTTTGCGTTAATTATGGGCTATGTATTCTTATAAGTTTTAATTTATTTATACATTATTTTGATTTCTCATATTTGCCCCTCCATTTTCTCTTATTTCACTCAAATATTCCACATAATTTTTTTTTCTTATTACACTTAAATGTTCCACATCATTTTTTTCCTATCTTATTTACTTAGGACTTTGGAAATTGGAGGATAAAGTATTTAAAAATCAGTATCCATTAATATTTTTTTTTCTATTAATTCGATATGAATATCGTTTTTACGAAAAAAAAAACTTTCAATAACCGATACCCGAACAGGTAAAAAGTCAAATATTTTGTTGGTTTTAAATCGGTTGTGAATGTTATGATTGATATTCAACTTGACAAATTGAGCGATCGATTTAATGAGACAACCACTGAATTATTGGCTTTCGAAGATTGAGTTTTCGCCCTTGAGAGTAGAGTTTTGATTTGGAAAAATGGTATAAAATGATTAAATAAAAACTATGGGCATTTTATTAAAAGGTTTGTATGCTAAAGAATATTTATTAAATTTATCTTTTAAAATCATGTATTTTTAAACTATTTTTAACATTTAACCACACTAAATTACTAGATCAATTAGCACTTTTATTAAATTATGTTAAAAAGTGATTTTTATAACAACACAACATGACACTGTTTGGCATAATTTTGTTTAAAAAAATGCTTTTCAATTCAGGATTTTTTTTAATAAAAAATTAAATAAAATTGGCAAGTGTTTAGATGTTGATGATAACAAAAGTTGATTTAGCATTTGGTAAAATTAATATATTATAGTAAAAAGACTAAAATAAACTAAAAGTCATGTTTTTACTTTTAGAATAAACCAAAAATTAAGAATCCCAGCTTTTTTTTCCAATTTCTGTACAAAATCTAAAATCATTTTTCAAATTTTGTAAATACAATTTTGTTAAATACTAAATAAGCAATTTTTATTCTCGATTAAATCCAGCAAATATAAAACTAGGCTTTCGGCTAATGGTAGTGGTCTTTATTTTGCAATAATAGTGAAAATTATCACTAAATTAAAGTTTTTGGTTTTAAATCCAATTTAGAGTGTTATTTCCACACTTCTCATTTCTCTTATAATAAAAAAGTGCATACTTAAATATTATAGTTTATTATAGTTTAATACTGTGTGGAGTGTGGACCATAAGCATATAATAATCTGTGAAGATTAGAGAAGCAGAGATGGAATATTAGATATCATATTTTAGTTTGCAACTTATTCCACAGCAGAATTAAATTGAGATATACAAGTGTGTACATATATAATTCAATATATTATTTGAAGTTTCATCTTTTTTCCCTTATAATTTATTGGAAAACGACGAAAAAAAGCTTCGATAATGCACTCGTGTTAGTGTTGGAATCCACTAACGAAAGATTGGGCCTAAAAGCAGCAAACTAGGGCCCACTTTCTGAACTTCAAGTCCGTACATAAGCAATTCCAATTAACAATTATAATACTACAAGTACGGATAAATTTACTATAAAAAAAATTCCATAAAATCCATATAGTCCCCGAGATATACCTAGGGAAAATTACAACAAAAATATCCAATCTTTGATCAACGTACTTCCCGTGTACTCAACTTTTAAAACTAGCGACAAAAATACCCAATGTGCATTGACCGTGACTTTGGCATGAAAACATTAAATTTTCCGTTAACATCCGTCATGTGGCCGTTAGTGGCAAAAATACCCAAACTTTTTTTTTTAAAATTAATTTTTTTTAATTTATATAATTTTTTTTCTTTACTTGATTCGTGATAATTACTTGAATTCCAAACACATGGAATAACACAAAAGTTAGTCAAAACATCAATTGATTTCTTAATGTGCTTGTATAAGCTACATTTGCTGATAAAAATCTTATTACCATGAGAAATTTTAAACATAATGTCACGGGTATTTTACGTAATTGATTTTTAATAAATTAATAAAAGGAAAGTTATGTAATTAATTTTTCTTTTATAAATAAAGTCAATTTTAGCCCGAGATATTCACCGGAAGTCCGTTTTCGCGAAATAAAGTGTCTAGATGTTTCCAAAAATATCATAAAGTTTGCAAGAAATGGCCTCGAAACGCTCCCGGAACCCTTAAAGTGGACCGAGAACACCTCGGGCGGCCCCTCACGAGCCACCACATGCTCCCATGCGCTGCCACGTGGCCCCACGCATAGCCACGCCTCTCCTGCCCTCCTCACGCTCGCTCACGCGCCCTCAGAAGGGCTGACGTCAGTAGAGGAGCGCGCGTAAAGTAGCGCGTCCGACAGAAATGCGTAAAGTGATTCCTTTAAGTAGGGCTAATGTACCCGAACTTGTTTCCATTAGATTTTTTCGTGTTTTCCGTCACTTGACCGTCAGCAAGTGATTCCTTTTCTATAAGTACAATTTTCGTATTTTTGGCATAACTCACTCATTTTTTATCCAAATTTTATGAATAAACTACCGTTGGAAAGATAAGAGATATATCTACAACTTTGATATTTTATGTTTTGTAAAAAAAAGTTTAAAAAAAATACGAAGTTTCAATTACAACGTAAAACTGGACATTAGTGTAATGCAAAATATTTGTTTCGAGCAAATTTTAATATACTTAATGACATTTTTTCATCAAATGTAAAGCTATAAAGTTGTAGATAAATCTTTTATCTTTCCAACTGTAGTTTATTTATAAATTTTGGACAAAAAAAGAGTAAGTTATGCCAAAAATATGGGTTTAGAGTTTAGGGTTTTAGGGTTTAGGGTTCTGAACTCCAAGTCCGTACATAAGTCAATTCCAATTAACAATTATAATACAAGTACGGATAAATTTACTATAAAAAAGTCCATAAATTCCATATAGTCCCCGAAATACCTAGGGAAAATATCAGCAAAAATATCCAATCTTTGATCAACGTCCTTCTCGTGTACCCAACTTTTAAAACTGGCGGCAAAAATACCCAATGTGCATTGACCGTGACTTTGGCATGAAAACATTAAATTTTCCGTTAACATCCGTCATGTGGCCGTTAGCGGCAAAAATATCCAAACTTTTTTTTTTTAAAATTAATTTTTAATTTATATTTTTTTTACTTGATTCGTGATAATTACTTGAATTCCAAACACATGGAATAACCCATTAGTTAGTCAAAATATCAATTGATTTCTTAATGTGCTCCTATAAGCTACATTTGTTAATAAAAATCTTAATATCATGAGAAATTTTAAACATAATGTTACGGGTATTTTACGTAATTGATTTTTAATAAATTAATAAAAGGAAAGGTATATAATTAATTTTTCTTTTATAAATAAAGTCAATTTTAGCCCGAGATATTCACCGGAAGTCCGTTTTCGCGAAATAAAGTGTCTAGATGTTTCCAAAAATATCAAGATACTCAAAAAAATCATAAAGTTTGCAAGAAATGGCTCGGAATGCTCCCGGAACCCTTAAATTGGACCGGGAACGCCTCGGGCGGCCCCACACGAGCCACCACGCGCTCCCATGCGCTGCCACATGGCCCCACGCGCAGCCACCCTCGTCACGCTCGCTCACGCGCCGTCAGAAGGGCTGACGTCAGCCTGATGAGGTCAGCAGAGGCGAGCGCGCGTAAAGTAGCGCGTCCGGCACAAACGCGTAAAGTGATTCCTTTAAGTAGGGCTAATGTACCCAAACTAGTTTCCGTTAGATTTTTTCGTGTTTTCCGTCACTTGACCGTCAGCAAGTGATTCCTTCTCTATAGGTACAGTTTTCGTATTTTTTGCATAACTCACTCATTTTTTGTTCAAATTTTATGAATAAACTACCGTTGGAAAGCTAAGAGATATATCTACAACTTTGATATTTTATGTTTTGTAAATTTTTTTCAAAAAAAATACGAAATTTCGAATACAACGTAAAACTGGACATTAGTGTAATGCAAAATATTTGTTTCGAGCAAATTTTAATATACTTAATGACTTTTTTTTTATAAAATGTAAAGCTAAAAAATTGTAGATAAATATTTTATCCTTCCAACTGTAGTTTATTTATAAATTTTGGGCAAAAATAGAGTAAGTTATGCCAAAAATACGAACGCTTTTTCACATCACATTTTTCATATTTTTGGCATAACTCACTCATTTTCTTATCCAAAATTTATAAAGAAACTACCGTTGGAAAGATAAAAGATTTATCTACAATTTTTTAATATTATGTTTCATCATAAAAATTCATTAAGTATATTAAAATTTACTCGAAACAAATATTTTGCATTAAACTAATTTCTAATTTTACATTGTAATTGAAATTTCATATTTTTTTAAACTCTTTTTCCAAAAATTAAAACATCAAAGTTGTTGGATCAATCTCTTAGCTTTCTAACGGTAGTTTATTCATGAAATTTGGACAAAAAATGAGTGAGTTGTGCCAAAAATACGAAAAGTGTACATATAGAGGAGGAATCAATCGCTGACGGTCATGTGACGGAAAACACGAAAAAATCTAACGGAATTAAGTTTGGGTACATTAGCCGTCGAAAATAAACATTGGGTACATAATCCGCAGCCAATCAAGTATTGGGTACATTAGCCGCAGTTTACCCAAAATATAATTATATAAGTGGAAGTCATATACGATAATAAGTCTACATAATAGTTGTCATGGATAATGACTCCACGTATCGTTAACAATAAAATCTCTAAACTCATTTTGTAATCGTCGAGGTTGTGGAGTTGCACTCGTGTAAGGCAGTTCATCTTCTGCCACACCTTGACCTCTACACGATGATTTGGAGATTTGAATATTTTTCTTAGAAAATTGGTAAAGTATAAACAACGATAATTATCTCCGAAATTCATAAAAATCTATTGGCCATGCCACATGGTAGAGGTGCCAACTGGGCCTGGCCGGCCCAGGCTCACCAACCCTGACTCGTAAAAAAGTGGGTTTGCTCCGTCTCGCTTTGTTTTTGTTGGCCGGGCTAGACCCGCCCTGTCAAAAAGGTTAGGTTGAACCCGCCCGCCCCGTTGAAAAGTCCACCTCGCCCCATTCCGAAGCCCACATAAACCCGTCCCATGGCCAACCCGCCCGGCCCCGTTTAAACGCCCATTATAACTATCTTCTTATATTAATTTTTTTTATTAACTTGTAATATTAATCAATGATAAAATAAAAAAATTACTCTTAATATTTCATTGTTATAGAATTTAAAAATCATTTTTATATTACCTAATTTATTACTTTTCTTATTGTATGTAATCTATATAGTTCATTCATTTTCAATTAAAAATTTTTAATTTCATCAATGAATTTTAAAAATAAGTCAATATTCTTGGTGACCGAGTTGTCAATTAAGGCCCACAATATCTTGTAAAATTCTTAATAAAATGGTTACGTAAAACTTATCACGCCAACTAAAAATCCAATCCCTTTTGGTTTTTGAAAAGCCCATTAAATTTGACCCGAGAAAGCCGATAGATTCAAGTCGTAAAAGCTAGCCCCACCCCGCCCAATTGACATTGTGGGTTCGGGTTCATGGGTGGGGGAGGGCCTTGATGTCTCTTCCAAAACCTGCGCCGCCCCGTCCTGCACATTGAACAGGGTAAGTCAAACCCGCCCGTCAATATGCCGGCTTAAAGGGTTGTGGCCGGCCCACTTGAAACCCCCAGCGGGGTTTTTATTTTATTATGATGTCACACCTGTGAACGAGTTTGATGGTTATTTTATTATGATGTCACAGCTGTTGAACGAGTTTGATTATTATAACCCCAAATTTATACCAAATTGCTAGCAATTTCATGATATATAATTTTTATTTAGCGTTGAGCCCATATACAGAAAAATGCACACTGAATACACACGGTTCTACCTACATGTATTATCTTTATATATATGATTCTTCAGTCACTTTAAAGTTACACGAATGGGTTAGATCAAAGAATCAAAATAAAGTTTACCTATATCATTCAATTTATAAGTAACATTCAATTTTCATGTCATGATAATGTCAATTGGACTACTGTATGCACATCTTTGTCAAATCAATGACCATTTCCTTTTTCTTTTCCTTCAAATTCTCTCTCTTTTGGGCTGGACCCAATACATATGTATCTTTCTATTCCATTGGATTAATTATATGGATTAACATAAATTGACATCAATATTATTAATTTGTATTCGTTTACAGACCATCTATAAGATTGAAGGAAAATATATTTATCAATAAATCAAAATTGAATGGACTGAATCTAATAAAAATAATAAATTCGGAATAAAAGTGAAAATCAAGTTTATTGGATGTAAACTCGACATCAATTACATAAATTAGACGTATGCATCGATTGAGAATTTTTAAGTAGATCAAAAATAAAAATTGAGCATTAACGAGGGAAAAATTAATTACCGAGTTTGTAGGTCGAATCTATAGAGTTAATAAGTGGACCAAATAGTATCAGTTCTTTGTATATTTTGTGATACTATGTCCTTGTTTTTAAAAATACCTAAAAATATCAATATCGGTAATAAAAGAAAAAAAAATTGGAGAGTTCGAGATCGATGTGGACCGTTTTCAGTTATTCCACGTAAATTATGTTTTTCCATACAAGAAACTGCCCAAGTTAATTTATTAAACGTATAGTGCCCTAAACAATAAATGAACATCCTAAACTATGTATTTTGGGGTAAATATATTAATCCTGATATTTAAGAGTAATACTTTAGAGCCTTAAATTGTTGTGTTCCTGAATCTTGATGAAAATTCGTATCCCTAATTATGCAGTAGAAGAATCTTAAAGAAAATAGTTAAAGATCAATAACCTGTTTAGCTCATTTCCGAATTCATCGTCTAATTAATAAATATATATACTAACATTATTTGCTGTTATTCACCAAAGATTGAACAACATTTTTGGTAAATTTAAAATTAATGTAAAATGTAATACATGAGAACACCATTTGTTCTAATTTGATAAGACTGAAATACCTTTTAGCTAAATTTAAAT
Source organism: Parietaria judaica (assembly GCA_954871525.1). NCBI lineage: Eukaryota > Viridiplantae > Streptophyta > Magnoliopsida > Rosales > Urticaceae > Parietaria > Parietaria judaica. Next base: position 56,623,703 of record OX940860.1, on the reverse strand, counting down.
CAATGATTTGATATAGTTTGATTTATTACATACTAACATCATTAATTGGTAATTGTAAAAATAATATTAAAAATAGTCTCCCCTATTCGTCGGTACAATTGACAACAATTTACGTTATGTATTACATAGGTGGCTGGATAAAACGGGGAATATCCCGTTTTGTGAGTTTTGCCTTAGGGCTCTTGAAGGATTGTCGATAACCCATTTGGAGTTGTTTTGTGGACTTATATGAGCGGCATGGTCAGACCGAAATACAAGGATGTTTGAAAACTTCAATAAGGCCCCGAAGGCTTGGGTCGAGAAGGTTTCCTTTTGGTTCGAGAACTTTAAAAAATGCAACCGAACTACGGAGGCGCCTATGAGAATGTGCAGCACAACTCAAACCGGATGGGCTAGAGCGGAACATGGAGGCCTTGAACTCAATGTAGACGCGGCGTTAGACTCGAAGACGGGGCGTGCCGGGGTCGGAGGGATTGTGAGAGACCATAGGGGACACGTCATAAGAGTTACGGCCAAGATCTTCAAGGATGTGGTTCGGCCTTAACGGCCGAATGTAAAGTCATTCATCATGGCATGCTCTTCGTCCAAGCTCGAGGTTGGACCATTTCGGAAGTGGAGTCCGATTGCCTTAGAGCGGTCAAGCTTGTTAGTGGAAGACACCTCCAAAGTCTTCAAGGACCGATAGTGGCTAGTATCGGAAATATCATTAGCACGGGTGTGCTCGCCGGGGTTTGCTGGTGAGCCCCTAGAATTTGTAATGAGTCGGCGAATTACATTGCCAAATCCCGGCTCTCCGATTTAGTTTCGGATTTTTGGGCGCTTGATTGCCCCGGTTGGCTTGTTATCCATGCTAATCGGGATTTTTCTCTTCCTAATTAATGAAGCTGCCCAGTTTGTTGTAAAAAAAATTACGTTATGTAAAATTCTAAAGATTGAGGAGGCCAGTGAATCAGCCACAACAAAGCTAACATTTGGTGAGTGTTATGTGCATTTTTCGTAACATATAAAAATTGTGTCCATTTTGGCAAAAGTCAAAGCCCACCAACAAAAGTGAAAGCCCATCATCAAAGTCAAAGACCGGAGGCCGACGAACTAAGACATTGGCGAGGCCCGGAGTAAAAAAGACTAAGACGACGAGGCGACAAGGCGACGAGCCGACGAGCCGACAAGGCGAAAAGCCGACGAGGCGATGAGGCGATGGGCCGACAAGGCCGACGAGGAGACAAGGTGACAAGCCTGACAAGCACCCTCGTCATAGCTTGGCGAGGGCATAACTTGTAATTATTCCACACGATGAGGAGATCCGATATCACAAAGATACCCGAGAAATCCTTCAGATTCCCCCGAACTCAAGATACGGACTCGCAGACAACCAGAAGATATTAAAGACGAATCAAGAAGCACCGACAACCCCCTCGACAGGGCTAGGGGCCGTGGTAACCCCTGTAGCAGGAGAGGAAATTCGCAGGCCCCTGGAAGTGCAATTTCAGCGAATTGGTTTTCCTATAAATAGGAGCCTTCCTCCCCTCATTTCCACACTCACTCACAACTTTCTCCAGAGCTTCTCTCTTTAGCTTTCTCTCTCTATAATTCGTCTACCCCTATAGGGGAAAATGACTTGAATAAAGAGTTGAGATCATTCTAGAAGAAGAGTCTCAGCCTCGACAAGAGAAGTTGTTCGATGAGTCAACAAAGTAGTCCCTCGCCAGGTGGTCAAGCTTGCCAACACCCGCGAGGTCGACGACAAATGAGCATCCCTTGTCAGGTGAGGCGCCCTTGCCAACCTCGACAAGGTGGACGAAAGAGCATCCCTTGTCAGGTGAGGCGCTCTCGCCAACCTCGACAAGGTCGACAAAGGAGCATTCCTTGTCAGGTAAGGCGCCCTCGCCAACCTCGACAAGGTCGACAAGGAACACCCCTCATCGGGATAAGGCCCCTTGTCACAACGAGCTCGCCTACACCGACGGGGTCGACAAAGAACACTTCACGCTGGTAATACCCAGCCTCGTGGCAAAGGGTCACCCCTGCGCCGCCAACATCGGCACTTCCGACGAGTCAAACCACATCGTCATTCACCCGCCGTTTATCACTAACCCCGAACTACGTGGGACCTGATTCTCTTAAACTGAGATACATAGACAGGCTCGCCCAACCATAAGCGACGGGGCACAGGCCCAATCTACCCTTTTTGTAGGTCCCCCCTCGCCGTAGGAGCTCGCCAAGGAAGGAGAATCATGAAGAATCATCAAGACCAGCTCGGATCTTCATCAAGACCGGAGTTTGCCTAGACGAGGATATCTCCAAGACAAGGACTCTGCTCAGACGAGGAGCTTCGCCAAGACAAGGACCCCACCCGGACTTTGCCACCACGAGGGAAGTCCGAAGAGGAGCTTCGCCGTGACACGGACTTCGCCCCCACGAGGGAAATTCGCCGAGGATTGCGAAGGACACCCCGTGTTGACTCAGCATTCAATTATCCACGTGTTCAGCGGGTCAATCTCGGGACCCGAACCTTGGATCCAATTTTAAGTTAAAGCAATTTTTACGCATTAACAGTTTGGTACTAGAATGAGGGGTAGCCCGAGAACAAACCTCGAGACCCTTCCAGCATTCATCAGAAGAACTCGGAGCATGACGATCGCCATTCGACATGACGAGCCGCGCCAGTGCTTCGCAACGCGCGACGCCGTAACCAACGACCAGCATCGCGCTCAACATGAGGGCCCAAACCCTTTCTAGGCGGACTCAGCCGCCTCGCCAAGTTTCACCAGCTCAGATCGGGAATGAAGACGGTGTCAACAACGCTTCGCAGAGGTCAGTCCACACTCACGACAAGAAAGCACATGAGATAGCAATGACAACGGAGGTCGCCCGAGGGATTGTCAGGAGGTTCGCCAGGCTCGCCCGGGGGGTTGTCAGGAGGTTCGCCAGGCCGAAGATCCCAAAGACGTTGAAGACCGTCGGAACTACCCGGACCTTTGCCAGGCTCGCCCGGGGGGTCGTCAGGAGGTTCGCCAAGCCGAAGATCCCGAAGACGTTGAAGACAGCCGGAACTTCCCGGACCCTCGCCAGGCTCGCCTGGGGGGTCGTCAGGAGGTTCGCCAGGCCGAAGATCCCGAAGACGTTGAAGACAGCCGGAACATCCTAGACCCTCGCCAGGCTCGCCCGGGAGGTTGTCAAGAGGTTCGCCAGGCCGAAGATCCCGAAGACGTTAAAGACCGCCGGAACTACCCGGACCCTCGCCAGGCTCGCCCGGGGGGGTCTTCAGGAGGTTCGCCAGGCCGAGGATCTCGAAGACGTTGAAGACCGCCGGAACTACCCGGACCCTCGTTAGGCTCGCCCGGGGGGTCGTCAGGAGGTTCGCCAGGCCGAAGATCCCGAAGACGTTGAAGTTTGCCGGAACTATCCAGACCCTCGCCAGGCTCACCCGGGGGGTCGTCAAGAGGTTCGCCAGGCGGAAGACTATAATGACATGGAGCACCGACGGTACACCCTAGACCCTTGCCAGGCTCGCCTGTCGTGTTGAAGACCGCAACCTTGCCGGGGCGTACCAAGACCGCCCAGGAGGTCGCCAACCCTTACTAAGATGCGAAGACAGAAGACGAGCTGAAGTTATCAACCTCAAAGACTACAGAGAAGACCGACAACGCGGCCGCTGGGCCTCGCCCGACCGCCGTCTAGGTTACCAGGAGCCTCGCCAACCGCAACGCGACGACGTATTCAATCTCCTCCAAGGGATGCAGAAGGAAATCCAAGACTTGCGCTCTGCCCAGGACCATGGCGCGAGAGGCCGTGCCATGCTCGACGGGACTCTGTCCCCACTCGCACCACACCTGCTCGACGAAGAAGCCGTAGGCGACCTACGCTCCGCAAGCAACCTCATCTACGATGGGAAAGGAGATCCAGTCTACCACCTCGTCTAGTACCATACGATCATGCAGATGAAGAAATGCTCAGCCTCGACGATATGCCACGCATTCTGCCTAACTCTTACGAGAACGACATTCGAATGGTACCAGCGGCTACCCAAGGCGAGCATCTACTCTTTCAACCAGCTCAAGGACCTTTTCCTCGCCCTCTTCGCCGGCACAGTGACTCAAAGAAAAGAGAAATCCTACCTCTGGTAAATCAAGAAGAAGACCGACGAATCCCTGCAAAAGCTAATCAACCGCTTCGTCGAAGAATCTAACAAGGTAAATCACTACACTGACAGCGATCCCGTCATCGCCCTCATCGACAGAATGCAGTCCGGAGAGTTCTTGATCTCCCTCGTGAAGGAAAGACCGTCAACCATGACGGAGCTCATGACGAGAGTAGCCCAGCACATCTCCGTGGAAGAGTACCTCGCCAGCAGGAAGTCGACGGAGCCAGGGAGTCACCAACGAAGCAACGACCGTTCCTCCGACGAACCGAAGCTGAAGAAAAGCCGCACGGACGATAACCGGTGCCGAATGGCGAAACCGCAAGGAGGTCAGGCAACGAGAAAACTATTCTGCCTTGACAGGAGAGGTTACATGCCGCTGACGACTACACCAGATGAGATCTACGCCATGCACGGCGACAAGTTCAAGAAGCCTCCTCCGCTTAACAAGGCTGTGAAGGATAGGAGCCGATTCTGCCAATTCCATCTTCATTACGGTCACCTGACGTCGCAGTGCTACCAGCTGAAGGATCAAATTGAAGAACTGATCAAGGAAGGACATCTAAAGGAGTTCGTCAAGAGGCTCACGGCGTATGACGGGGGCGTGCCGACCCCACTTTTAACGATGGCGCAACCGACGACTCAAGGCGACGACCGAGGGAAAGCCATAACGGCAACCCCGCTGAACGTCGTATCAACAATTGTCAAAGGACCATGAACTGGAGACTCAGGCCAAAGCAGACGGAGCTACAAACACGCAACGGAGAAAGGATGGTCACCAAACCAGTTTAACCTGATAGGCTCAACTCCTCCAATCCGCATTGGAAAAGCCATCACCTTCACAGAAGACGAAGCTCTTACCATTCACCACCCGCACAACGACGCCATCGTCGTGGAAGCACAGATCGCCAACAGTATGGTTAGGAGGATCCTCATCGACAACGGAAGCTCAGCGGACGTAATCTTCAAGATGGCCTTCGACAAGATGAACTTGGGCCGAATCATCGCCAGCCCAGTTCATACACCACTATTTGGTTTTGCAGGAGAACGCGTGACGACTGAAGGATCCATTGAGCTGCCGACAACCTTCGGGGCCAAAGACGGGCCTAGGGTGACTCAAATGGTGAGCGATCTCATCGTCGACATGCCTTCGTCATACAATGTCATCATCGGGAGGCCCACGCTTAACCAACTCCGAGCCGTGACATCCATCTATCACCTACTCGTCAAGTTCCCGACCCCAAACGGAGTCGGAATCATGCGAGGAAGTCAAGCCGAGTCACGAGCCTGCTACGAGAAAGGAGTACGCCGGAGCACAGCCACAGTCGCCGCCATCAGCGAAGGAGTCAGCAACCTCAGCATCGTCAGGCGAGGAGAACCAGGAGAGGACGCGAAAAATCCAACGACCGTTATTGGAATGACAAAGATATTCGCCCTCCTGCGACAATATGAGAAGACCCTGGACCATTCTAGGAAGATGAACAGAGCCGCACCAGAAGATTCTCCAAACTACGCGACGTATAGGCGCCTCGTCGACAAGATGTTCAACCGCCTACACTTTATCAAACAGAAGATCAACCTCGCCAAGCAAAAGAGCGAAGAAGAACACCAGCCAGGGGTCGCCAAGAAAAGGGAAGCAAAGGCTGACATAGTCGCCGAGCAAACTCACGGTGCCAACACCCCCGCGGTTGAAGAAAGAAAGAAGACAAAGGACGCGCCGCCAAGCACAAGAACTGCGCCCAATGAGCCGGTATGGAGTATGCACTTCAGTGGAATCAACGCTAAAACCAGCACAGGAGCAAGAATCGTCATCACCAGCCCGAAAGGATTGAAGTCGAAGTACGCCATCAAGTTAAAGTTCACGGCCTCAAGCGACGAAGCCGAATGCGGAGCGCTACTCGCCGGCCTGAACCTCACCCAAAGGCTCGACGTGAAGAATTTACAAGTACACTGCAGCTCACAGAAGATCGTGAGCTAGATGAACGGCGGACTACCGACACAGGAAGACAAGACGCTGACACAGCTGCAAGAAGCCATGGACCGCTTCCAGCCATTGACGTGGTACAAGATCGCCTGGATCCCTGCAACCGCCAACGACGAAGCAGCCACACTAGCTCAAGCAATGAACGGAAAAGGAGGAGACAAACGGCGCAAGACCTCCGATGAAGAAACGGAGGAAGAGTCAACCGCCTACGAAGAAATTCTCGCCATCAACACCAAAGACGAGCCCAAGTGGATGATTGCGATAGTCGACTGTCTACCAGTCAACCCGGACTATTGAAGACACGACGGAAGCCCCATATCCTTTCAATAAAGCGCAATGCACAAGGCCAAGTCTACTATGTAGGCCAACCCGATCTATTAATAAATTCGTCTTTACAAAATACTCTAAAAGTTTTCCCAAAACTCAAGGCAGATTACGCAAACACTCGGGGGGTACTACGGTATATACCGATCCTATATATAAAAAAAAACCGGCTACACGCCGAAGAACTTCGCCAGGTAACAATAGGCACCGGCACACACACGGGACTCCTTCGTCAGGATAAACAGGCACCGACACACACACACACACCGAAACTCCTTCAAACAGGCACTGGCACACACACCGGAACTCCTTCGCCAGGATAAACAAGCACCGGTACACACACCGGAACTCCTTCACCAGGTCACAATAGGCAGCCCAAACTCGTCGGATTAGCTACCCGGTGAGCAAAGGCATACAATCATCTACGGACAACCTATACTACTTGCAGGTTAAAAAAGGGTGACGACCCTACAATCGTAGCAGAGTGCTCTCACAAGACTGCCACAATGCGCCACGACGCGCACACTCGACAAGCAAAGGTATGAACAAAACTCGAAGTTCAAATTATATTAAATGCATAAATGTCATTAAAAAAGTACGAAACGAGAAGTCAAAACACGCCGAACAAACATGCCAGGGCAATGAGTAAGGCTAAAAAAAAACCCCGAAAATGTCTATAAATCATATAGGCAAAGAAAAGAGAAACTAATCTCTGGGAAGCACCAAGCTGAGAGGCTCTGTATCACGAACGGAGTCCGGAGCACCAAGGACGTCAAGGAACCTGAAAAAAAAAAAGAGCAAGATGACCGTTCACCTAAAGATGAGCCGCCTGGCATTCCGAAAAACCCGACCAGTACACCTCGTCGGAAGCTGCGTGCCACGTCGCTTCTCTCTTAGCCAGCATGGGAATAAGCAGCCTCGGAGACTTTGCCCTGAAGACGCTCGATCTGGGAATCACGCCTTGCCAAGCAAGCCTTTAAAGCCACGACCCGGTCCTTCGCCATACGAAACTCATCTTCAACGGCTTGACGACCCTCGCGCACGCCATCAGCCCGAAAGATCTTGACCTCGAGCCTCACCTTGGTCACCTCGCCCTGCAGCGCATCATGCTCAGCAACAACTTTCTTCAAGACACCCTTCAAAGACACACACAGGGAATTGGAAGCTTCAAGACGACGAGTCACCTCCGCCGACAACAACAAGGCCTAGAAGACAAACGACGAGCATAAGGAAGAGCAATACGACGAAGTAAGCAAGAATGCTGAAAAGTACGTACCTTTGCATGACAGAAGGAATCCTTGACGACCAAAGCCGAATCTGGAACATCCACTACCGACGCAATAACCTGAGGATGAAGACTGGACACACTCTCCATGCAGAGACGTTTGAGGCTCACTGCACGCTCAAAGCTCGATAAACCGCGAGACTCGAGAACCTCGCCAGACGGAGAAATAACAGCATGAGCAGGCACGTCACCACGAGAGTCGCCCCCTGAAGCCAGAACTGGGGATGACATCCCACCAAGACCAGTGCCACGCTGACGAACCCGACGAGAAGAAACCCCAACCTTGCCAGGAGACGGCGAGCGCGAACGACGAGACGAAGATGCCTTCTCTGACGATGACTGTCATTTCATAAGACGGAAGGTAACAGCATCAATACCCTCGTCAGACGACTTCGAGGCTGGAACAGCATGAGCACCAGGGGCAACATGAGCACCGGGGGCAACATGAGCACCGGAAGCAACGGCCGAAGCCCGAGGATGCATCTGAGGAAGAAACTTCCTGAAGCCAGACGAACCTATGCAACAACGAGTAAAGCAATGAGGAACAATACAGCTTTTGAAGACCAAGCAAATGGAATTATACCTGCAAGAGTCGACGAAGCTGGAGCAGCTGAAGGACGAGCAACCACCGAAGGGATACGCCGCTCAGAAGCAGGATCCTTAGCCTTCGACGAAGCCTTCTTCGGAGAAGAACGACGAACACCTTCCATTGAAGAACGACGAATACCTTCCCTTGGAGAACGATGAACACCTTCCCTTGAAGAACGACGAACATCCGCCCTCGAAGAACGACGAACGCCTTCCCGCGAAGAGGCATGAGGCACATTACCCTCAGCCAGAGGAAGCACTTGAAGAGGAACCGGAGCATCCACGTGTGCCTCACAACGAATCCGCATCGAAGCCTGCCGAGATCCACCGCCGAGACTCCGTAAAGGAGAGCAGACTGCCCTTCTTCACCAACCCCAAGATCAGGCTACCAAAGGTCCCCAAGCCGATCCTATAATCATACGGCGGACGCAACACTTGAGAGCTGAAGTCAGGCAGAGACGAACCAAGCAGGGACGCCGGAGCCCAAACCCATTGACGACGCCAGTGAAGATCCAACCTCCAACGAGGCAACTCCAGACGAACGTACAACAAAGACACAACGTATTCTCCATCCTCCGAGGCACGACAATAAAAGCGAAAAGCGGTGTGAAACTCTTCGACCGTCAGAGATCGACGAGAGTGAACCCGCCAAGCTGAGAAGCACGTCGCCAAGGCACAAAAACACCCCTGCACAACTTGGAAGGCCGGCACACCCAGCGACACCAAAAGATCACGGACGATTGGCCGAAGAGGAAGGCCCATCCCATGACCAAGACTCTCTAAGTGCACCGGCAGAAAACCGGGGACACGATCACAAGGAAGCTCGCCTGCAGCAGGAACTCGAAGACCGGCGATATACGAAAACCCATGAAGAGCAAGAAAGGACGTCAGCGAAGACTCAGTGACGTGGCTACACACAATCAGCTTAGGACAGAAGGCCGAGACACGATAACGACGCTGTCTGGGCGTCTCGTCAGTAGGAGGACCCTCGCCAGCGGCAATGCCCACGATTGCAAGACCCTCAGCAACGGGCGCCTCATCGACAAAGTCCCCGCCAGCGCCCTGCTCCTCGGCGGCATCAGACGTATCGACATCAGCAAACTCTACGTCATAGGCACCATCAAGGACCGAAGGCTCGGAGCCATGCTCGCCTGGAGATCCACCTCCATCTGCCAAGCCACCTGAAAAGTTCAAAGCACCTCCAGGAGATTCAGAATACATAACGCTCTCCGCCGGAGCCGATGACAAAAGACGAATCAACAATGAGAGGTCCTTACCGAACCCAGAGACTGGCACGCTTGGCCTAGGAGTGATAATTTCCTTGACAGGAGATAGCCCCGGTCCCAACGAATCCAACGGAAAAATCGGATCGTCGATCAGAGTCTTGAAGCCCTCGAAATCAAAGTTTCCGTCGAAATCGGGCTCCGCCACCACTTTTGGCGGTCCTTTCGCCGGAGCAAGCTTGCCGGAGTTGAAGACAGCCTCACCGCCACCAACGGACATCACCATCGCCGCCGGAGCACTCGTCAAGCTGCTGCCTGCCTCGAGAACCGCACCGATCACACCGAAGGAGCCCGCATGAGTTCCACACCCGCCGACGACCTCCACCGCCCCGGAAGCCACGCCACCGCCGACGACCGCCCCAGACCGCGCCGACGAGCCATTTCCAACTAACTCAGCCACGCCACGGGTCCCGCTGCCATCACTGATTGCGCCAAAGCCCGCAAAGCACGTTTTCACGCTCGCACCGGCGATCTCACCGCCCGCTGCTCCGATCACCGCGCCGCCGCCGGAAACCACCACAGACGGCACCGACTGGGCAACTCCGGGAAGCCGCACCGCGATGGAAGCTTGGCTGCACGCGCGGAAGCCTCGCGCGATCTCTCCCCCGCGCTCGCCAACCCCCGCGGGAAGACAAAGGGCGGTGTCGACCACCCCTCGCGCCACGACGGCCGCTGCATTCCGGCCAAACGTCATCGCACGCACCTCCTCGTGAGATCCTGACGTGCCAAAAGTCGCCATGCAGCCCCCATCCTCGCCAAAGACCGAGAGGGTGCCAAGCTCTCCCACGCCGAGTTCGGTATCCTCTGCGAAGCCCTCCGGAATTTCGATTCCCGTGCCATCACCTACATGGAATATATCCTCAAGACTCAACGTCCAATCATCCAAGTTCGTCAGAGTTTTGTCGTCAACGAAATGATCCGACAAAGAGAACGTACCGGATAAAAGGACATCGTCAATGGAGAATTCCCCACCAACCTCGCCGGAGAAAGCCATCATCATCACAAGCAATGGAAACGCAGCCGTCAAAGCTTCCCGGAGAGTGCAATTCGCGAATTGGAGGAACAAAGGAGAGAGAAAAAAAAATGCCTTAAACCCTAAGGTATTAATCAGGTAATATTTTACCCTAATCTCATTTCCCTTTTTACATTTTGTCGAATTATACAAGCCCATGCAAGCCCAAAATCGCACAAACTAGGCCTTACAAGCTGATGTTTGATTTTTAAATGGTAAAAAACGATCAAAATTGGGCTTTTATACATTTTTAAGTGAAAAATGCTATTTTCAAAGGTTATTCAAAAAACCTTGGAAATTAAACTTTGGAACTTTATAAACTTTCATTTTTAATTTTCAAACATGAAAACCAAATTAAAATTATTTTCCCGGGTTTTCATGAATTATTTGCTTATTTACGGTATTTATTACGAGTAAAAAGTTGCGCAATAATTAATGAACTTTTTAAAGTTTCAAGCTTAATGCGCAATTATTATTTTCAAGTTTCTTAATTAATTTCACATTTATTATGTCACTTGATTTTATTTATTTATTTTTGAATTTATTTGCGGAGTTCAAAATTAATTTAAAGGCCTTTATTTTACAAATTATGCCTATGAACCTCCAAAATCCAAAGATCGAATAAAATCTTAAAAAAGTGACTTATGACTTATTTAATCAATTCGCTTACGTCTTTGACTATGCTCGAATTATTTTTCGTTTATTTATGCGAATATTTTCAAAATATTTTACAAACACCCGGTTAAAGAAAATTTGAAGTTCCTTGGGAGGACGGAGAGGAGACTAAAATATCTGACAACCCGAATCCTCGCCAAATAACAGAAGTTGCCTTAAGTTTTAAAAGAAATGGTTGTCGCGCAATACGATTACCCAAGAAACTGGGGGGTTAATGTTATGTGCATTTTTCGTAACATATAAAAATTGGGCCCATTTTGGCAAAAGTCAAAGCCCACCAACAAAAGTCAAAGCCCATCACCAAAGTCAAAGACCGGAGTCAAAAAGACTAAGGTGAGGCCAGGAGTCAAAAAGACTAAGACGACGAGGCGACGAGGCGACAATGCGACGAGGCGACGAGGTGACAAGCCTGACAAGCACCCTCGTCATAGCTTGACGAGGGCATAACTTGTAATTATTCCACACGACGAGGAGATCCGAGATCACGAAGATCCTCGGGAAATCCTCCAGATTCCCCCGGACTCAACATACCGACTCACGGACAACCAGAAGACATCAAAGACGAATCAAGAAGCACCGACAACCCCCTCGACAGGGCTAGGGGCCGCGGCAAACCCCCTGTAGTAGAAGAGGAAATTTGTAGGCCCCTGGAGGTGCAATTTCAGGGAATTGGCTTTCCTATAAATAGGAGTCTTCCTCCCCTCATTTCCACACTCACTCACAGCTTTCTCCAGAGCTTCTCTCTCTAGAATTCGTCTACCTCTATGGGGGAAAAGAGCTTGAATAAAGAGTTGAGATCATTTTAGAAGAAGAGTCTCAGCCTCGACAAGAGAATTTGTTTGATGAGTCAACGAAGTAGTCCCTCGCTAGGTGGTGAAGCTTGCCAACACCCGCGAGGTCGACTACAAAGGAGCATCCCTTGTCACGTGAGGCGCCCTCGCCAACCTCGACAAGGTCGACGAAGGAGCATCCCTTGTCAGGTGAGGCGCTCTCGCCAACCTCGACAAGGTCGACAAAGGAGCATCCCTTGTCACGTGAGGCGCCCTCGCCAACCTCGACCAGGTCGACGAGGAGCACCCCTCGTCGGGATAAGGCCCCTCGTCACAATGAGCTCGCCTACACCGACGGGGTCGACAAAGAACATTTCACGCTGGTAATACCCAGCCTCCTGGCCAAAGGTCACCCCCGCGCTGCCAACATCGGCACTTTCGACGAGTCAAACCACATCGTCATTCACCCACCTTTTATCACTAACCCCGAATTACGTGGGACCTGATTCTCTTAAACTGAGATACGTAAGTGACGGGGTACAGGCCCAATCTACCCTTTTTTGCAAGTCCTCCCTCGCCGTAGGAGCTCGCCAAGGAAGGAGAATCACGAAGAATCATCAAGACCAGCTCAGAGCTTCATCAAGACCGGAGTTCGCCTTGACGAGGATATCACCAAGACAAGGACTCTGCTTAGACGAGGAGATTCGCCAAGACAAGGACCCCGCCTGGACTTCGCCACCACGAGGGAAGTCCGAAGAGGAGCTTCGCCGTGATACAGACTTCGCCCCCACGAGGGAAGTTCGCCGAGGATCGCCAAGGACAGCCCGGAGACTCATCCAAGACGACAGATTCGCCTCCAGCTTTGACGATCATTAGTCAACCCACGTTCACTCAGCATTCAATTATCCACGTGTTCAGTGGGTCAATCTCGGGACCCGACCTTAGATCCGATTCTAAGTTAAAGTCATTTTTACGCATTAACAGTGAGTATGCCACGCATGGTCAATTTGTAGCGGACTGAAAGAATATTAATTTTTTTTTATCCTTAAACTAACATTTTTTTGTATTTTTAATTCTCTAAAAATTTAATTTGCGAGTAGTAGTACACGAAATATATAAACTTTAAAACGCATGCTTCTACCGCTATTAATCCATTTAGTTTTACATAGAATAACATAATATGTTATCATTAGTGATTAACTAGTGGATGGGCACCGCGCTTCGCGCGGTGGCAATAAAATATATTAGTGAATAAAATATATTAATGAAGTTAGATGAAAAAGTTATCAATTTTTTAAGATTGTAAATTAATCAAAAGTTCAACATCCTGGTCGAATAAAAAAAATTGATTTTTTTTTTGTTAATTTTATTGTCGATTATGTTATTACTATAAATATGGTAAGTCCTGGCTTAATAATAACTACAATTAATTCTAATAAACATCCTATTGTTTATGCGCGGTGGCGATAAAAAAATGTTGGTAAATATGTATAATAATATAAAATATTTTCAATTTATTATTTAGACGTAATAATCAAAAGACCAACATCTACGTTTATGCTTTTTTTAATGTTATTGTCGGTTATGTTATTAAATATAAGCTGGATAGAGCCCTGTACAACAATTAATAGACAATTCGCTCGATGTTTTAGTTTTTAATCCCGCAGGTCATTTTAGTTTTCAAACCCTAATATTTTTTATCGCTATTCGTTTCACCACGATTTAACGGGAAAAAAAAATTGCTCACAATATAAAAATATTGATAATTATTCTCTTACAAAAATATATTTTATTGTAATCGATAGACGTACTAGCATGTCGAACTTAGTAGTTGTTGATTTTTTTAAGTTATGTTATCCTCAATATTTATTAAATTTAATTATATATGTATGTGAAAAAATAAAATATAAGCGTGAATCCAAAAAAGGAGAATTGTTGAACGGATAAGTAAAAATAACAATAGTTAATTAAAGAAATGAAGAAAATAAGTAAAGTATAATAATTTATAAAATTCATGTAAATAAACTATACTATATTAAGTTCAAAAAATATAATTTAAATAAAACTTACCATCATCTCTTTCTTTCAAACTCTATTCAAATATGTTAAGCGGTAAACTTGCTCTATTGAGAAAGGTGATTCCATTCATGATTTGTTTAACTGATTTCAATTACTGTAACTGAAATCATGCATGTAGTTTTTTTTTAGAATCTAACAAATCGCTTTAATTTTTTTTATGTATAATATATGATTTTTAGAGCATCATTTCACGTTTTTTTTTTGCCAAAGATATACAACCCAAAGAATTATATACATATGATTTCTCAATGGAACATAATATGTTATACATATTAAAATACACATATCTTATTAAATGTTAAAAATATGGAAGACCAAAAGTTTTTAACATTTTTATCTACGAAGTCACCCAATATAGAATGTTATATATAAATAAAAATGTGACATTAGTTCAAAAAATTTATGTATATACGGGATTTTTGAAAAGAAAAAAATATGTACAATATTTTCTTGCCGTGCATATATTATATATATCGATACACATCATACGTATACATTGATTTTAGTAATAACTATATGTTGTTTTTACTTTATTTAATTATTCTTTTATTTTTAAAAGCTAAACTTCTTAAATAATCTCTTGTATGAGTTCTTAAATATGTACGTATTTGAAGGTCAATGGAGTTATATTTTTTAAAATATACCTCAATAGTTACAATTTTATAATTCATATGAAACTTAATATTATATTTTTAAAAATATACCTCAACAGTTACAATTTTATAATTCATATGAAACTTAATATGATATATAGTGGGCGAAGTATTATATTAGTTTTCTCCTCCAATAAGAATAGAATATGAAAACAATTATATTGGAACTCACTTTAAACACAACAACCATTTAATCGAAGAGGGCACAATAATAGAATTTGCTTCAAATAAAAAACCACGGGAAAGCCTAAAATGTGAGAAATATTAATAGGAAATTGAGGCTATTTAATCAGAAACTTCAGTTTATATATTGTATGGCAATATATTGTCTTTTTATATTTCTTAATCAAAATATTGTGTCTTACAAAAATTAATACAATAAAGTCGGACCTTAAGTTCTCACAAATTAACAACATTTAATCACAATGAGAGAGTTTAGATGACATGAAACTCTGCGTTAATTACAATCTTGTGGAATTGGAAAAGTTAAATAACATTTTTTTAAAGAAAAAAAAAACCTAAATAACAATAACATGCATGATGCACTAATTTACTTAAGCTTAAAAAAAATATTTTGAGAAATTATTAAACGGGGTTGATGTTAATGGAATTAAAGATTGGTGGCTATTCATAGTTTTTTTTTTATTTAGAAATTTCAGAAAAGAGAATTTCAAATTAAAAGCTTGAACGTTACATTAAAAGCTTGAACATTACGTAAGAAATTATAAACAATTATATAATTCATATCAAATAGTTTACCACCATGTCGTGATTGTGAATATTCAGTCTGGATATTTTTTTTTAAAAAAAAATCTTACAACCAAGTAATAATATATTACTAAAAAATTTCAATAACTTTAAAACAACGTCTAATAAGTGTTATTTTTTTATTATAAATATTGTTGTAGCTATGTTTAATAATAATAATTGCTACTTTTTACTACATATAATGTATTGGAAATAATTTTTTATAGTTAATTAGTTTCTATCGGTTCTTCCTAATTTTAGCCTTAACTAATATTTATTTATATAAGTAGGCCAAAATACCTCCTTAATTTATAAGAGAGTAAGATGCATGAAGAGAAAGAAGTCTTGATTTCATTTATAGTATATTTAACATTATTTTTAACGACAGTAATATTATTATTATTCTAAAAAAATACTTTATAATTTATATATGTTATTTTTGTTTTACTTTAGCTCAATGAAAGCATGAATATTTGATTTTTATTAGATTTAGCATGGCTCATAAACATGATTTGCTTGAAATCTTTCATGGTTTTAGTGCTATTTGTTTGAAGATCATTATACAAAATTTAAATTCCAACCTATCTAACCTTGTTTGGAAATGAATGAGCATGAGTTAATGCAATAGGTGCGAAGAACTAAATTGCATATAGAGATTCAAGTTCAACGGAAATGATCGTAAGATATGATCAAGAGCTACATTACCATTCATGTATTGAGCATCACTGCTCAAGCCATTAAACACGTTACAAGTTTACCAAGACTTATAAGTTTAAAATATTCAATTATAAGAAAAAGAACCCGATGACACAAAGAAAAATGCTATAAGACATAATTAAAGAAGAAAAGTTGTACATAAACACAATCGGATACACATATGCAATAACCATATCAAAGTTATCATGCATAGCTATATATGACTATGCATACATAAAAAAAATAAAAAAATTGTTGCAATTATAGCCATACACCATAGCCAGACATTAAAACTGAAAAATAGAATAAAAAAACAAACAATAAATAATTAAAGCTTACCCCACTGACATGGCCTAAAATAACAATTCACATGGCACAAAAACTTAAAAACTGAAATCTTCGTAGGCACGCTCTGATTTCTTCGCAATCTTGATGCATTTTATGAATACGTAAGAAGACGATGATGACTATCGTGTAAGGCGTGATATCGAACACCATAGTTGTTGTTACTGTCAAGAGTAAGAGACGGAACTATTCGTGAAAAAGCATCACAAACGTCGCCGAGCACGGGGCATGAAGTGCGTGTACGCATACGATGTACATGTGTGTCAAACCTACATACCACCGACCATACCATTGATGTCGCGCGACGTCGTTTGCCTACGCACCACAAAGAAAGAGGGCTGGTTCACCGCCACCGCGCCAAAACGGCTCGTGGTCGAGCTTCAGTCAAGCCTTCACGGTCACATCTAGAAAGAAAAAAAAAACTTCGGTTTGAAGTGCTGGCGTCTAACCAATGCATGAAGAGGGCTTCAAGAATATGTGATATTTATTTACCAAAAGAAGAGTCTTTTTATCTTCAACAAAATAAATGAGTCCCTAG
The DNA here is from genome assembly GCA_954871525.1 of Parietaria judaica. Taxonomy (NCBI): domain Eukaryota; kingdom Viridiplantae; phylum Streptophyta; class Magnoliopsida; order Rosales; family Urticaceae; genus Parietaria; species Parietaria judaica. The sequence goes on along the minus strand of OX940860.1, from coordinate 56,606,583 downwards.
AATTAAATGAATGTTATGAATATGATAAATACCAATCAAAAAGGGAAAAATTTATATACATACGTGTATCACTAAATCAAAAAAACGTCTAATAAAATAAATATGAGAAACAATTGAATGTGTGCATTGTGTTTTGATATGCATTGTCTTTTGATATTCTCATGTTAACGTGTGTGTATATATATATATATATATATATATATATATATATATATATATATATATAATTTGCATGCAGTTAGTGTAAAAATAAATAAACAATTAAATGAGACATTTGTTAAGGTCGGATTTGGTTAAATCCATCCTCAACGCAACTCGTGTCGTTTTGTCCCACAAACGACGTAAGAGGAGGGCGAGGAGGTTCGTTGACCGATGGTCAACCAAGGAACATCCTCGAGGAGGTTTAAGCAGCGACGAAGTCTGACTAAGGTAAGGGCGAGCCGGGACAAAGTGTCCCATCATACCCACTCGACGAGAGGCATCGACGACGAGGCGTGCAGAGCCGAATGACCACTGACGAGATGTGCATTTAATGATGCCCACCTACTCACTCGACGAGGGGCATCGACGACGAAGCGTGCAGAGCCGAATGACGGCTGACGAGATGTGCATTTAATGAAGCCCACCTACCCACTCTGGCAGTCTGCTCTAAGAATGACGTAAAGCATGGGATAACCACGCTTCCCTCAAATCACTCCTGGAGAAACTAGTGATTAGATGTGAGAAAAGGGCGAGAAAGATGTGATAAGGCATAATGTAAGCTCTATAAAAGGCAAGTTAAGCCTCGTTTGTAAGGGTTGGCAAAAGAGAAGAGAAAACTAGAGAGAAAAGAGAGAAAGTCCTGAAGAGAAAGGCTTAAGAAATATAGAAAGTTCATTGTACTTGATCCTTCAACTATCCAGCTATTCAACGAAAGGAGACCGAGCTCTTGTCGGAAATATAATAAATCAAAGATATTCACTGATCATTGTTGTTAACTTGTTCTTTGTGATTATTTTTGTGACTGGAAGAGGGAGGTGAAAATCGCCCTCTACAGTTTGGCGCCCACCGTGGGGCTTTGTTTTCTTTCTATCTCACAGCCAGAAATTTGAAGGAGATGAGAGTTTGCCGAGCAACACCACCAAAAATGAGACCCCAATCTCGAAGAGACCAGCGGTAGCTGCTCGAGTCAGCAGTTGCGCGCGTGAAAGCAGCGAAGAAGGCCTAAGAGGCAACTCAAGAGACAAAAGGGACGTAAAGGAGAAGACGTATAGACTCCTTGCATTAAAAAGAGGCAGACGTATCGTCAGCAGATCGGAGAAGGAAACGCACGCGCATTAATGAGCCAAAATGATTCCCGAGGCATTGTGAAGTGACAGCAGTGTCAGGGAATACGAAGAGTTTTATGCATGGTGCGATCGACGGTTATAAATAAGAAGTTTGGAAAGACATGAAGAACAAGTTTGCGGAAGTGAAAACAAACGCGGTTAACTCTCAGAGAGATCTTGATCACTCTACCCAGAAAATCCCGAATTGCTTTCTTACTTTAAAACTAGTGTCTGTTAGTGTTTTCTCGATACAAGGGGAGAAAGCATACGAAGAAAAGATGACGTTCGAAGAAGGAGTTACCAGCCAAAGCTCTACGGACGAGTCCAGGATGAGTACCACGACAAAGGAGGAGGCAAATGGGAGCGTCATCGAAGGAGGTTGGGAATGGCCCGAGGGAGCCATGGCGGAAGCGCGAGGGGGAGATGATCATGCGACGATGGATGGCTGGAGGAATATGGAGTGGCCAGGGAGCAATGAGCCATATCCAATGATGGAGGACGCCACGGAAAATCAACAGGGCCAGGAGCAGCAAAGGGTCTCAGACGAACACTCCCGACGCTTTTCCTCGATGAAAATTGGAAAGGCCGGAAAACCACACCCCGCGATGGAGTTCGTCCTGCTGTACCTAAGCCTCAAGGAACTTCTCGCAGTAGAGATGGTGTGCACATCGCTGCGCGATGAGGTTCGGGGAAATTGCCTTTTGTGGTGAAACCTCAACGTCGACAACCCGATGAATGAGCGGATCGAAGACGAAAAATCTTCTGAACATGGCAATGAGGTCTCGAGGGAGAATGGAAACTCTGACGCTGAACAGATGTTTCGAGATCACCAACACCACTTTGAGGGTGGTTCTGCAGAATAACTCGACGATCATAAAGTTATGCATACCAGACTGCCACCGAATCACCGTGGACGATATGGTCAACAACTTGTCCACGATAAAGCACGTGATAAAGTTCCTAAGAGTCAGTGGGCTAAAATTCAACTACGAGGAGGGAGCAAAGGCCAGACTCGAAGACCTCCCCGCACTGCTCGCGACAAAGAGCCCGACCGGCGATCTCGAGCAGCAAAGGCCCGCACCATATGGCCACCTGCTCGACCTGGAGTACTGCAGGAAATGCTAAAGGGAGATCCTGGTCCACGAGAAGCCCATGAAGAGTGGAGAAAGGAACACCCTTCGCCCGCCGTGTGTTTACCAACGCCACGGAAGACGTGCTTGTGACTATTGTATGTCATGCATAAGCCTTGGTCTCACATGGTATACCTGCGTCTGCACGGATTGCAACGATGGACGCCCCAGTAGAGATTCCTTGGAGAAGGTCGTGTCTTCAGCCTGCTCGATCACTGACGAACAAGCTCCGGAGTGAATTGCGGGCGCAGTTCGACGCAAAGAAAGGCTCGAGGAGTTTTTTTTTTTTTTTTTTATGGAATATGCTCATCGCCAAGTAGAATCTGCCAAGAACCATTACAAATTTGTAGACACGATCTCTTTGTGGACATTTGTCTTCTTTTGTTTTAATGTTTTTTATGTATGTTTGTTATTTCGCAATAAGCAGGCTAATTTCTAAACTAAAAATATATATAAGATTACTCGGCGAGAGTGCTGAGCAGAGGAAAAAATAGGCGAGAGTGCCTAAGAAGACTGCTCGGCGAGAGTGTCGAGCAGAGAATAAAGAGGCGAGAGTGCCCACGGCGAGAGTGCCGAGTAAAAAATAGGCGAGAGTGCCTAAGAATACTGCTCGGCGAGAGTGCCGAGCAGAGAAAAAATAGGCGAGAGTGCCTAAGAAGACTGCTCGGCGAGAGTGCCGAATAAAAAATAGGCGAGAGTGCCTAAGAAGATTTCTCGGCGAGAGTGCCGAGCAGAGAAAAAAAATAGGCAAGAGTGCCTAAGAAGACTGCTCGGCGAGAGTGCCGAGCAGAGAATAAAGAGGCGAGAGTGCCCACTGCGAGAGTGCCGAATAAAAAATAGGCGAGAGTGCCTAAGAAGATTTCTCGGCGAGAGTGCCGAGCAGAGAAAAAAAATAGGCAAGAGTGCCTAAGAAGACTGCTCGGCGAGAGTGCCGAGCAGAGAATAAAGAGGCGAGAGTGCCCACTGCGAGAGTGCCGAATAAAAAATAGGCGAGAGTGCCTAAGAAGACTGCTCGGCGAGAGTGCCGAGCAGAGAAAAAAAAATAGGCGAGAGTGCCTAATAAGACTGCTCGGCGAGAGTGCCGAGCAGAGAAAAAATAGGCGAGAGTGCCTAGAAGACTGCTTGGCGAGAGTGCCGAGCAGGAAAAAAAATAGGCAAGAGTGCCTAAGAAGACTGCTCGGCGAGAGTGCCGAGCAGAGAATAAAGAGGCGAAAGTGCCCACGGCGAGAGTGCCGAATAAAAAAATAAGCAAGAGTGCCTAAGAAGACTGCTCGGCGAGAGTGCCGAGCAGAGAATAAAGAGGCGAGAGTGCCCACGGCGAGAGTGCCGAATAAAAGGGGGGAGGGAAGAGATATACATCTCACCCATAAACAAATCCATAATCACAAGCAAACTCATAAAGAAAAATCATATGTTCATTTGATTCCAAATACGAGTTACAAAGTATTATTTACAATCTACTCATTCACACTCCTAGAAGATATACGTATTACAATTCCCGCAGGGATCAATCCTCCGGCCTAGCAACATCATCGAGGGAATCTTGACCAAGAACCGCATCGGCACATTCCTCGATGATGATATCGCAGCATCGGCGAAGGATGTCGTCAACAACTAAGCACGCAGGATCATCGTCGGGGAGCTTTGAGAGCTGACTCGAAGAGGTTCTCGCGGGGCGAGGAATATCAGAGTCACTTTCGACCTGCAAAGAAGAAGCCGAGAACAATGAAACAATCTACGACAAGGACCAACCCAAAAGGAAAAAGAAATTTACAAGATATTAAGCTAGTCGCCCTATACCGTGCCCGACGAGGAGGAGGGAACGTCAAGATCCGGTGAGCGCGCCTTATTGGCAATCGGGGGAAGGCAAGGAGAAAGCGGAGGAGAGTTAGGAGCGTTGGCAACCTTCTTCTCCAGCTCGGCCAAGTCGGCCAGGTATTCTTCCTCCAACCTACGCCACCTTGGCAGTTTGGCTCAGACTTTACCAATGGTCGAGCGGGAAGGAAGCCCCTCGACGAGCTTGATATTCGAGAGGACACCACCCAACATACGTTGAGTGCGGACAGTCTCCTCGAGAGCATCAAACCTTTCCGAGGCGTGCCTTAACTTGTCGGTCGCTCGGAGGTAAAGGCGTACGCGAGAGAATTCCTCTTCTATCGCCCAGCTCCTGGCCGCATCGCAGTCCTTGGCGAGTTTCTTCAGCATGGCCTTGACATGAAAAGAGATTTGCTCTTCCCGACCGGGTGGCAGATTTATGGCCTCGGCAATTCGGGCAAGACACTCGTCTTTATGTCGGAGTTGCGCTGAGAGTTTCTCTTCGCACCGATGATAACACTCTCGTTCCTCGATGAGGGATTCCTCGGCAATAGCAAGGAGACGTCTATCTTCGTCACGCTCTGCCCTGCACTCGGCGAGCTTAACCCCCGCGGTCTTGAGAAGAACAACTTCATTCTCCGAGGGTATCCTCGCTAGATCTATAACCCACGATGATCCTTCCGCCCTCTCGCGATTTTCTCCGTCGCTGGGGAAAGAAGTGTCAGGGTGAAGAACACCAGTACCACCTTCAGCCTACTAGGAAAAAGAGAAGACGGATATACGAAGAAAATAATAAAGAGGCCCGTTGATGAAAAGGAAAGGTAACTCGAATAATATATATATTCATTAATTTAATGAAATGCTTGGATTACAGAAGGGAGGACATCGTTTAAAATAAAATAAAAAATGGAGGAAAAACTCCGAGAAGGCGTCCTATACCATGGGCTCCAGAGGCGCCAGGACATCGATGTTCGAGCCATACTCGTCGTGCGGTAAAGACTCGAGAGAAGCTCCCCCCGGGGCAAGGCCATCGACCCGCCGACTGTCGATGGCTGGTGGCTGGCAGGGGGAAAGCGGCGGAGAGCTGGGGTCCCCGGAGGCCTTTTTGTCCAGCTCGCCCGCTTTGGCCCGATGCTTATCACGGAGTTCGTACCACGACGGCAGGCGAGTCCTGAGATCCTCGACGGACGCATTAGGAGGGAGCCCCTCGGCCAAGACGATGTTAGCCTGGTAAGCGGCAGCCAAGCGGTGGGCGTTGACTGATTGGTCGAGAGAATCAAACCTCACCGAGAGACGCTCCAACTTGGCTTGGGCTTTCTCGAACAGGCGCTCTCGGCCATGACGCTCTTCGACCGCCTCGGCCCTCACAGCCTTGAGGTCTTCGGCGAGCCCCTTTAACGCGGTCTTAACCCGGGACACCAGGCGATCTTCGTCGTCGTGCGGCGCGCCGACGGCTTCGCCAATCTTGGCGAGGCGTTCAGCCTTTAGCCGAGAGCGTTCCCGCTCTTCGACGAGAGACTCCTCATTAGCAGCAAGGCAGCTCTTCAGCTCTGCGAGCTCGGCTTCCGCGGCCCGACGTACTGAAGTCTCCGACTCCAAAGCCGATTTTGTCTTATCAAGGTCCGAGGAAAGCTCTTCGGCCTGGCCCTGGACTGATGTGACCTTCGTGGATAGCTCAACACTCTCTTCTTCGGCCTTAGCGGCGGATCGCCGTTCGGAGACGATCAAGTCGTTCAGCCGAGCTAGTCCTCGGAGGATATGGGAGGCGCCTTTGGAATAGCCCACGAACTTGTCAAGATAATCGATGACCCCGTGCGAGTAAGTCTCCCAATCCTCGGGAGGCACGCTCGGAAACGACGTAGCAGGAAAGCAAGCTTGAACCCATGACGATTCAGCGAGTGCCTTCCCGAGATCGTGGGATGATGAAAAAGGCCGCGTCGAGTTATCCGGGGCAGAGGATGCGCCCCGACACGGGGGGGTATCTCCCCCCGATGACATTGCCAATACGCCGGGAGGAGAGACGAGAGAAACCTGGAGGGCAGAAGCGCCGGCAGGATCAGAGGTTGGCTAAACCTCCGAGCTCTTGAGGACTTCGATGTCGGTCGCATTGGAAAGAACCTTTGGCCCGGATGGAATAGTCTCAAGGGGAGCCCCTGATGGCTCCTCCTCGGGCCCAAAGAAGATCTGTCCTTGATGTCCATCTTGCCCGAAAAGCTCAGAGACCCCTCCTTGATCTCCCTCTTGCTCCGCGGAACGGAGACGTCCTGCCTCTCCTCTTCCCTCGACGAGCTCCGGGGCATATCCTTGATCTCCTTCCCTGCCGAGATACTCTGTGTTCTCTTCGTTCGGAGCGAAGGTCTTTTCGACCGAAGACCGAATCGAAGATAAGAGGACAGCAGCTGAACTCCGCATCGCTTCATCGGAAGATTCCCGGGGTGATGGCGGGAGGGGCTAAGTCGTGGCCCCGAGATTTGGGGAAGGAGGAGATCTTTCCGCCCCCAATCTGGGCGGAGGAGGAGCATTTGGCGCTTCGACCAGATTCTCAAAATTTTCGAAGTAATCCACCCGCTGCCGTAGGCCCATAGCAAGTTGCGCTTGACCGTTCGCCACCTTTTCTACCGTCCCGGCCTCGCCCGACGGCGCGGAGCCCGAGACTTCCTTTACAGTTTCCCGAGCCGGAGTAGCAGCTTCGGGCTCGAAAGCCGGGGCAGGAATCTTAGCCCTCTTCGCGAGGGGAGCTTCGCACGTCTCCTCGACGGGCCGTTCCCCGAAGAACTTCCTCCTCGAGGAGATCTCTTCGAGGAGCGAGAGACCTCCGTCGGGGAGCGAGCGATGGGGTCCACCCTAGACATCGTTCGCCGCTCGTCACGAACGTCCTCGATCGGACGTTTGCCCGAGGGGCCACCCTCTCGAAGGGTAAGTCCCATGTAGCGAGGAGCGCTGGGTCCTGCCTGGGACTTCGACGACCTCTGCACGTCCTTCTCTCGCTCGACGGGAGTATCTCCCCTGACGACAACGAAGTCCTCTTTGGACTTCTTCCTCAACTTAGGAGCAGATATCGTCCGCTCCACAGGAGACCCCTCCGGAACGGGCTCGCGAGAAAAGCCCGCCGAGAGGATGGTGTCTGGGGACGGCCCATGGATGTTGACCAGCTGATAGACCCCAGATTTCTCGATCCGCTGATCCCCGAAGTCCTTACTCCAGTCTCGTCGAGGGTTGGCGAGGAGACCAGTGTGGATCTCTTTGAACCGCGCGTCAGCTTCCTCATCCTCCTCGGGCTTAAAACGAGGGAGATCCGTTCCCTCGAGGACCCACTCCCTCGGAAGAAAAGCATGGTGGGGACCAAAGTTGGCGCTGTTCACCTTAACAAAAAAATATTTGTTCTCCCAGCCGGACTCATTCGACGGCGTATTATCGAGGATATGCGGCCGAACGCGATGGGAGATGGAGAAGCGGCCAAGGTTCTTTGCGTTCCGGGAGAACTTGTAGAGGCGCATCAAATCCTCGAGCGTAAGCTCCACTTTTTGCTCGCATGCAATGGCGAGCGTGCATAGGAGAAGGCGATTGGTGTTAGGGCTCACCTGGGTGATTGGAACCCTAAAGGCATAGAGGAACGCCACGATCAGGTGAGGCACGGGGAGATGGAGGCCGACGATTCGGAAGAACGACTCGTAGACGCACACATAGTCGTTCTGAGGCGCGTCGGCGAGTTCGCCCTCGTAAGGGAGACGTGCGTGGAAAGACTCCGAGTCTAAAAATTCTTTAGCGATGACCTGCAGTCTCTCCGTCGACATGACAAAGGGAGGGCTTCAGGTCTTGAAGACCGGTCCGGGGCCGGAGGGAGCTATTGAAGCGACTAGGAGAGAAGAGGGAAGGAATCCGAAGATGAGAAAATAAAAGTAGGAGCGGAGAGATGAAATCGCAAGAGCGGTTCAGAGAGAGTTTTTGAAAGTATGGAAAGTGTTGAAAGGGGGCAGAAACCCCGAATTTATAGAGAAGATGGAAAGAAGAGGCGCGTGTCGATCCAACGATCCAGATTCAAAGCATGCGAGTTCATCAACGGCTTAGGTCAAGGGCCCGTTATAAACCCCCAAAGGTACTCAAGTGCGAAGGGGTGGCATTTAATGCTGAAGAGACAGGTGAGGGATTCGAGGTTGACAACCTGGGAAAGCAAGTCAGTGTGGGGCCCGGAATCAGATAATGATGGAAATGCGAAAGCACCTTCGTCGCTAAAGGCTCGTCGATAAAGACTTGTTAAGATTGATCGGCGAGAAGTTATATTTCATTTTACCAAGTGTATACACTTGATAAAATGGGGGACTAACTGTTAAGGTCGGATTTGGTCAAATCCATCCTCAACGCAACTCGTGTCGTTTTGTCCCACAAACGACGTAAGAGGAGGGCGAGGAGGTTCGTTGACCGATGGTCAACGAAGGAACATCCTCAAGGAGGTTTAAGATACGACGAAGTCTGACTAAGGTAAGGGCGAGCCGCGACGAAGTGTCCCATCATACCCACTCGACGAGAGGCATCGACGACGAGGCGTGCAGAGCCGAATGACCACTGACGAGATGTGCATTTAATGATGCCCAGCTACTCACTCGATGAGGGGCATCGACAACGAAGCGTGCAGAGCCGAATGACGGCTGACGAGATGTGCATTTAATGAAGCCCACCTACCCATTCTGGCAGTCTGCTCTAAGAATGACGTAAAACATGGGTTAACCACGCTTCCCTCAAATCACTCCTGGAGAAACTAGTGATTAGATGTGAGCAAAGGGCGAGAAAGATGTGAGAAGGCATAATGTAAGCTCTATAAAAGGCAAGTTAAGCCTCGTTTGTAAGGGTTGGCAAAAGAGAAGAGAAAACTAGAGAGAAAAGAGAGAAAGTCCTGAAGAGAAAGGCTTAAGAAATAGAGAAAGTTCATTGTACTTGATCCTTCAACTGTCCAGTTATTCAACGAAAGGAGACCGAACTCTTGTCGGAAATATAATAAATCAAAGATATTCACTGATCATTGTTGTTAACTTGTTCTTTGTGATTATTTTTGTGACCGGAAGAGGGAGGTGAAAATCGCCCTCTACAACATTAAAAGATATTAATTGTGTGATAGAGTTTTTTTTTATAAACAGTAATTCAATATTTGAGAAAATAGGAAATTACAATTCCTTTGAATCTAGCTTGCCATGTCATCACTTGAGATTTTGCTTTTATATATATATAGATTATAATATATTTTTTTTCAAATCGTAGACATATAGCGCCTGATAAATTTATATTTTCCATCAAATGGTAACTTATTTTACAAGTAATAATTAATAATAAGTAATATCCCTACTCTCCCATCAAAAATGCCCCCTAGTGGAACCCCGCCGCTGCCAGTACCGCCGGTATTCTCAACCCGGACATGGAAAACTCCGGGACGAGCTCATCGCACAAGAACTGCCGCACCAAAGCAGACCCCGGCCCCGCCACGTGACGCTGCCAGGCCAGCTCCACCTCGGCCGGGCCCTGTGCCCGGCACACTTCCGTGGCATCAAGCCGGTGCAACCGCCATCCCTTCCGCTCCTTTAGCCGCCGGATCTTATCGAGCTGCCGGCACGCCAGCCGGCATGTGTTGTCCTTCACCTCCCTCACCGCCTCTTCAAGCCCGCCCTCCCCCCGGAAGTACGCGTCAAACTCCGGCACGCCAATCGCCCGCCGCAGCCCGCGCACATAGCATGTGTTGCCCACGTCAAAAAGCTCCCGAGCTTCCTCAACCATCCCGTGGCGGAGCATCACGTCCACGCGAGCCGCCACGCTGCGGTGGAGGACTGGCATCGCCACGTCCACCCAAAGGAAACAACATTCGTAGCGGGACCGCAGCCCATCGCTGCCGCCGTCGTCCTCGTCGCCGTCGATTAACCGCTCGACAAACGAATTTGACCCGCCAACGATGATCGGGAGCCTCCGGTGCGCAATGATCCCGCTGACAGCGTCTTGCGCGGCGTCGCAGAAGTCCGACGCCGTGAAATCGGCGTCCGGGTTTTCGAGGGTGCCGAGGAGGTGGTGGTGGATGCCACGTTGCTCTTCCTTAGTGATCTTGTTCGTTATCACGTCGAGGCCCTCATATACCTGCATCTTGTCGGAGTTGACCACTTCGGCCGGTCGGAACAGTGTAGCGAGGTCTATGGACAACCGGGACTTGCCGGTTCCGGTGGCTCCCATCACCACCACGACCTTCTCTCTCTGCCTACGTGGCAGCCCGAACCCATCGAGCCTCAACCCACGAGGCGGGATCTGAACCGCTGGTTGAGCAGCTTGCATTTGCAATTTACAAAACGACATCATCCCAACTCCTGATCAGCAGAAACGACAAGAAAATTATCAGCTCAAAGTTAAAAGCAAGGTTCTAAATATCTATATCGATGTCGTTTCGCACTCTCCATTATACGGATATATCGCTTGCCGATACCGATTTCGATGGATAAATCCTAAGAAATGGATATATTGTTTGCCGATAATACCGCATAAATTTCACGGATATATCGCTTGCCTATCGAAATATCGACGGATATTCCGGAAAATATTTGTAGTATTTCAATCATATTTTTATATAGTTTCTAAATTACTTATTTAATAAATATGAGACATAGTTATAGCCTAGAAAACACGCTCACAAATTATAATATAACACAAACATATAATAGAGAAGTCATAACTCATAACATAATGTCAGCATAACATAAAATAAGCTAGGTATCATAATAAAGTCATCGAGTACGAACATAAATATTAACATAGAGTACGAAGTACGAATATAAATACGAAGCATGGTTCTAAATGTCAATATCGATATCGTTTCGCACTCTCATTTTACGGATATATCGCTTGCCAACGGATAAATGGGAAGAAATGGATATATCGATTTCCTACGAATATCTTTTCGCACTTCTCAATTTATGGACACGTCGTTGATATATCGACGACATATCCGAATATTTAGAACCTTGGTTAAAAGTATTTATTTGAATGGATGAATGTTTGCCCCATATTAAGGAACCGGAGACTCGGTTTCCTTTTTTTGGGAGTCTCGGGGCTGTATGGTTTTGTTTTGGAATTGTGTTTTCTCATTGTGTTTTCAAATTTTAGAAAATGAATTTAGTATGATTTTTCAGAATATTTTGAAAAGTTGTTTGGTTATGTTTTATACCTAATAAATTTAAAAATACAGTTCTAAATTTATATATAATTTTTTTTTTGCAAATACGTAAAATTATTGTTTCCCACCTATTGTTGGATTCTTCTCGTTGTAAGCTTTTCAACGATATATATTATGAGTAAATCCGATGTTCGTAAAAATATTATGTTATTTCTATTTTGTTTTCTATACAAATTTGAAAGGCAAAAAACATGATTCAAAATTCGTTTTCCAAGTAAACTAGACAAACATATTTTCAATTAGTTTTTTTTTCCTTTTAATTTCAAATTAGAATATAGAGTACAAATGTGGAAAACAAAACCAATTTTGTATTTTATGTTTTGTTTTCAAAACTAGAATTCAACTATTTTGTTTTTTTTTTGTTTTAAATAAATTTTAATGACTAATGTGGACTATTCTATCTCAGTCCAATAATTTAGATCAAAAACATGTTATTTAATGAAAAAAAAAAGAGGAAGATGACAGTGTCTTAGGCAATCAGAACTTGTATTCCGGATCCTGAATTCCAAATGAAGAACCCGGTAATTCGGATTCCCGAGTTCCCGGGAAAGCTTTGTCACCATGCTCACCTTGGTTGAGTATACTATTGATGAAGTGGTGTTAGGATGCGGCGAAATGACACAGGACTCTGGATTTTCTCTTTGATTGTTGCCTTCTATTGCCAAAGCCGAGGGCACAAAATGGTCATTAAAGCACGTTGCTCTTAAGTGTGTGTTTTGGCTTTAAAAGTAGTACTTGAAAAAGTGGGTTTTGAGTGAAGAAACGAGCTTGCTAATTTACTAAGAATCAAGGTTTGTGCTTGTATTTATAGCACACCATAAGGTTCCAATTTAATAATGGGGAAAAAATTAATGTGTAAATTGTCACATCAATAGGTAATACTCCTATTTTGTTGGTTTGTGAGAGGGGATATGTATACTTTATGACATAAATAGGTCGTCTTTTATTTATTTATTTAAATATATTTGCACGGATGTTGTTGTATACGGTCAGGTCAACTATAATGGGTAAAAACGAGTATAGTATAGAATAGATACAACTATTCTTTGGGAATAGATTTAAAACTTTGTTTTATTGAGGCTTTATGATCTTGTCTTGTGAGTGAGTGAGTGAGTTGTGAGACTCTTGTTTGGGGTTTCTCTTTTTTATTATTTATTAGAGGGAATAATGAAGAAAGGGATGGGTTGAGATTGATGAAAATGATGAGTGGCTTTTGGTATTTTTAATCAACAAATGAGAGTATAACACAATTTGCTACTAGAATAAAAAATATATATTTATATGTATATGTTTTTGTAAAATATTAGTAAATTTGAAATCACAGAATTGTGAGTCCAAAATCTATTCTATTTATTTTATTTTAGTTTTAGAATTCAACGACTTTGATTTATCTATAATAAGGCTCCACTAATTTATATTAAATATATTTAATTAAAAACGGATCCAAAATGTTTTGGAATCAATTTTTTATGATAAAATTATGGAAGTCCTTCGTATTTATAAAATTATATATATGTATTAAGTTAGCTTTTGACTGCTTTGTTTTTTTTTTTTCGACGAAAAATATAAATATTCATTAATATTGTCAGCCTCGAGTTGTAGAGGCTCGAGACTGTATTTGATTGTATTATAAGTTAGATGAGAAAGTTAGAGAAGTGAGTAATGAGATTAGGAGAATTTTAAAATAAATTTCTTCAGCCCTCGAATTAGCTTAAAATGAAGTTGAAAATAAAAAACGGGCCCGTAAATAGATGGGATATATAATTTGTGTGTAAGAAATAATTAATTATATGTAACTAGCAATAACTCGCACATGTGGGACAATATATTAAAATCTAGGAAAAATGACAGAAATGCCTATTTGTGACTCAATGTTTTAAAAAAATGTCAATTTCTAATTATGGTAATCATAACTACCAACAAATTGAAATATGGACTAATATGCCCTTCCAATTAAGCCCGTTTAATTTGATTTGTTTTTTTAATTAAAATAAAAAAAACAAATATTTTCCTTAAATGTAGCAAACTAAATAAATTAAAATTTATCCTTCGTATTTTAACGATTAAAAAAAATATTTTTCGAATTAATCTTCCCTATTTTAACGTTTGTAACAAGTCTTATTTTTAATTTTTTGGTCCCTATTAATCAGTATTATTTTTGAATTTTTCTCCCCTATTAATCAGTATTTTAAAAACAAAATTTTAAATCAATTCTCTGCAATTTTAAAAATCTGTAATTATATTTACGATTCTATATTTACGTAACTATATTTACGATTCTGTATTTTTATGTAACTGTATTTACGATTCTGTATTTTTAGGTAACTATATTTACTAATCATCGTCCTATGTACAAAAATCAAAGCTTAAAAGGAATTACACACACAATAATCGAAGGATCTCACACGAAACGTAATTGTTGGTGAGTATATTTACGTATATTTAAAAAACTGTAAATATATGTACAAAATTTTATTAAAATGTTGAACCTGTTGAGCTGTAAATATATTTACGAAATTCTAAAAACTGTAAATATATTTATGAAGAACTGTAAATAAATTTACAGTTTATTTACACGAAGTTAAGACGGCGAGAGAGACGGTGAAGAAGATCGATCGATTGACAAGCCCTAGTATCGATTGAGAATCAATCGAAACACGTCACCGCCAGAAAAAGCTACGTGCACTCCTCCCTATGTCACCGCCGCACGCACGCCGAAACCTGCAACCGGAAAGCACTTCCCTGCGCGAGCCCAATCTGAATCAGGGTCTCCCTTGCGCGCCATCACGACTGCCAAAGTTTGCCGACCAACTTCGTCAAGAACGTCGTCGCCTCTGGGTTGCCGCTAAGGAGTTCGTATAGTCACCTCCTCGCTTGATAGCACCGCAAATGCTCCGCCGGATCTAATCGTTGCGAGCAGCGATGGAGGAGAGTGGGCGAGAGAGAGAGAGAGAGAGAGAGAGAGAGAGAGAGAGAGAGAGAATTTTTAATAAATGAAAAAGATTTTCGGGTCAAAGTAACAAAATTAAATGAAAACCTAATTAATAGAGGAAGTTTTCAACCATAATTTTAGGATAATTTAATTTCATTAATTAAAATATATTATAAATAATTAATTACGAAAAATAAATAAATTTAATTAATATTATGGTTAATATGGTCCAAAAAAGTTTACAAATTGGTATAAACCTTAGGTGATTTTTGAAATTATGAGCTATTCTCATAAACCTTAGTTTGTTTTTTGGCATTTCGTGAGTTTTTCATAAAATTTAAAACTATCATACTATTATTAAGTATGGATTTATATAATTGCTCCACACGTGTGGTGATATGATGGGATAGTCATCTTATTAATTGAAATAATGCATAATTAATGTGATGGATACAATTGATGGAAATGAAAATCAAACATATTATACTATATTAACAATGAAAATCTAGTAAGAGATATATTATTACAATAGTGATGAGCTTTATATGATTAGACATTAATGAAGTGTTTAAAAGTGAAAGATTAGCACATAACAACAATTCACTTAAATAATTCAAGAGTCAAATCCGTTTGTTTTTCTATGGTCAATTGAGTTTTCAAGCACACAACCACTAAAACAAAAGAAAAGAGAATTTAATTTTGAATAAATAAAAGAAAATGTTCTTTCATTATTATGTGATTAAGATTCTTAAAATGACAACTGATAGTTACACTTTGGCTAATTGGGTCAATAGTACAAGTGTATAAAATAATGGTGCATTTTGTAAAACAAAGAAAAGATCCGATTCTTTTTTTCTTTCACTAGTGGGATTTGGGCATCGACAAAATCTAATAAATATAAAAGTCACTTATATTTTTTGAATTAAAAAAAATATATATTTACCCTCTCACGTTTTCTTCAACTTGATCATTAAGGTAATCATTTGCAATAGGTAGTTTTGGAAGGGTACATGTACGGATAATTCTTGTTGGTTTTTAAAGGATAATTCCCTTTTTTTCCTTTTCTTATTCCACTTTATGACTGCTTATTAGTAGTCATTTCACTTGTTATATAACACTAATATCTTAATAAATACAACTAAGATTGTTTGGATTAGTAGTAACTCTATAACATATCATGTCTTCGTTTTAAATATTATGGAAGGCGAATAGGTGCCCATTTTATATGTCTAAACTCAGCCAATAATGTCACATATTATTACACTGAATATATCTGATAATGCGAATGTGCATTGTAACATTAATCAATAGTGCAGCATCTACTATTATAATAAATAGTCTAATAAATACCTCTAGAATATTTCTCTATATGTAATATTATTCAAAGTATATATATATTTCTATTATCGATTTATTCTCCTAATGTGCTATGTTTTTTAATCCTTTTCGGAATTTCCTTTCTTGACAATTCTAAAGATATTTCATTTATTTACTTTATATCATTCACAACACAATCGTAACAAGAAGCAAGAAAATTTAGAAAGGGGTTGAAACTCCCACAATTTTGTTATTTTATTTTTTAGTATTAAATTGGTGATTTTTTTTTCTCTCTAAATCTTCCATTTTTTGTCAAATTTTTCATTCTATTTTTAAATTTTTATTACAATTTCAAACTAGCCCCTTGAATCTTAAATTCTCGTTCTGCCACTAAACCCAACAAGTCTCAAATATGGTAATTTCTAGTTATTACTAAAAATAATGATTTTTCTATTAAATTTAATACCGTAATGTTAAAAATTTATCACAAAGAAGCATTTGATACATATTCAAAATTTATGATGGTAAATTGAGACAAAATGTTTAAGAGGCAAATTGATATGAAGTTATGTTAAAAAAAAAAAGAGTTAATGACGGCGAAAATACTCAAAATTTGGTCAAAGAACCTCTCGTGTACCCAAAGTCTAAGAATGATGGCAAAAGTACCCAAAGTCACATTTGGAGCTTTGACTATTTCATTCTCGTAACCAGTTAATGTACCCGTTAACTCGAACCACGTGGAAAAAAGTGGGTTGCTGATAGAGCAATTTTTTGCCACGTGGACGAGCCCACATCATCTTCGTTTACGACAAAACAACGAATTGAACCCCTTATTGGGGTCGTCCACGTGGCAAAAAATTGTCATGTTAGCAACCCACGTTTGTCCACGTGACCAGAGTTAAAGGGTAAGTTAACTGCGTTACGAGAATGGAGTGGTCAACTCCTCAAATACGACTTTGGGTATTTTTGCCACCACTTTTAAACTTTAGGTACACGAATTGCCACCACTTTTAAACTTTGGGTATTACCTAAATTCAAGGAGTAATATTGCTATATAAGTCTTTTTTTATATCACTAATCACACCATTGTGGGAATTTCAAACCATATCTTCCATAAAGAAAAGAAGAAAAAAAACCATCTCTTACAACTTAATTTAATAAATTATCACAAGCAAAAAAAGAAGTTTGTGAAGCATTAATTCTTGTCATTAGATTCTTTCCCTTTTTGTCTTCCATGGACTTTGCCTCTTTTCTAACTTGGCTTCTTCAGAATTGTAAGAACTATGATGATATGATGATCAGCCTGATGATGATCATTATTCATTTCTATTATTGAAGTTTGATCAATAAAGGCTACTAAAATGCAGTGAATAAATAACAAAAAGCCAAAATAAAGAAACTAATACAGTAAAGTGTAGACCATAGAGTGTATCATTGAAAATTCACAAGAACGTAAGAAATATTAAATTATCTTACTAATAGTAATATACGATAACCTCTTTGGAAGATTAGGATTCACCGAATATTTATTTATTCAAGTTTAATAACGAAAAAAATATTGAAATTATACTCGATTGAGAGGACGGTACTAAAAGTCTTTTTATAGTAAAAAAAAAGATCATAACTTTGTAAAACATTAATTCTGTTTTTTTTTTTTTTTTTTAATGTTGATATAAAGAGACTCGGATAATTACAATAAATCGTAATAAAAATAAGTAAATTTAAGTTAATTTAGAGTTGGGTTGGTAAAGATATGTGTTTTCTGACTAAATTTTTTTGACAAACATAGGCCAAATTACTATTTTACATACTTTAATATTTTTTATTATAAAAGTAATTTAAATAAGTTGATTATAACTTAAGCACTTTTACCGTTATAACTCCTTGTTTTTTATTCTAGACATGACTAAGTTACCTCGCGATATGTATGAATACTTTCTTACAATTTTGAATAAAATGCTAATTATTCTATTACTATAGAGGACTATATCTTATACTTTTTGGAATCAGAATTTTAATTTCACAAAGAAAATAATGTTATTACTATGTCCTTCTCCTTTTAGTTTTTTTTCTAATATTAAGATCTTTCAATCGATGGCATACTCAGGATTCAAATCCTAGGGAGGAGAATGATTCTTAGAAAAAATAATTAAAGTTAATAAATAGTAATGGAACACTCTAAAAGATAATTAAGTTATATTAACACACCAATCGCTGTAAGAGATAAGGCATGATAATAAGAACAATATTCATTCATTGGCTGATTGGCTGATTATGTTACGCTCATAAAAAAAAAAAAAAAAAAATCTACGACTATTGTTGAAGGCGTTTCGTACATTCAACAATCATAAGATTTCTCTTGTTTTTAAATAAAGAGCTCAGTTTCTATCATTTATTAGCTAGATGAGAATAATGACAATCTCTTTGGTATTGATAATGGTAGTGAAAGGGGATTACAAATGGTGTTTTTCTCCCTCTAATCCACTCCTCCAAAAAAAAAAAGGGATCTCTAAAATTGGAGGTCCCTCTTCCTTTATCGGCTTTCTTTCCCTCCAACCAGGCTGATTTTCCCGCCTAAAACGAGGTCTCATCAGCAGTTCTTTGGTACAGTGGATGGAGGTATGGCGCACCCTTCTCCCGCATAATTTACGCCGACCAGGGTCATTACCGAGGTGATGGGACGAGGTATGGTCGCATTAAATGCTCGTCCCATTAAGGCGTGCTCAAGCATTAAATGCATGTCCCATCGAGGCATGCTCAAGCATTAAATGCCTGTCCCATCACTCCCTGACGACCTATCTGTTGAGATCCCTCGTCGCACCAGAATCTCGTCGGTGCCTTCCTGTGTCGTCGGTGCTTCGTTGTAGCCTTCTCTTCGCTCGTGTCGTCGACCTTCCTTACAGCCTCCCCCTTGCCCGTTCCGTCGTCGCTTCTTTCCTTTCTCTGTCTTCGCTATTGGTTGAGGGATCCGACCGGATCCGACCTTAACAGTCAGTCCCCCATTTTATCAAGTGTTGGTCACTTGGTGAAATTGAGGACGAGATTTTGAACCAACGGGTTTCTTTCATCGGCGGTTTTCCGTCCGGGGCTCTCTGGCGATGGCTCTCGAGCGATGGCTCTCTGGCGAGGGCTCTCTGGCTTCTGACACCTTCTGACACTAGGCTTTCCTTGAGTCGCTTCCTAGGCTGCATAGACCTTGGGCAGACGAAACGTCCTAAAACTCCCTTTCGCCTCATTATGACACGTCACGTCATACTCGGTCGTTGGTTCATTTGACGCCCCTATTCTTGGGCCGTCGGATCTGCTTGTGCCCGTCATTTCTTCCCTTCTTCTATATATTGCCTCCTTCCCCGATCTTTTTACTTCTTCCCCATTGCCGAACTACTTTCTTCTCCAGTTTTGCACTTTCTTCCCTCTGTTCAGTTTTTCGGCGAACCCTGTCGTCCTTTCTCTTCCCTTTTCCGAACATTACACCCTACTCTTCATGGCTTCTCGTCCTGCCGCCGTGTTCCTGACCAGCTCTCCGGAGAACACCATGTCTTAGGGTGCTCTGGAAAGACTGGCAAAGAAACACTTTTTGAGGGAGAATGTTTCGGCTCGTCTCTCGGTCAAAGGTGAGCTTGTTGAGCACACCCCGCCAGGGTGGGTGTGCATGTACGAGACTTTCTTTCTCGACGACGGTCTGTATCTTCCTCTCCCCAACTTGGTCCTGGTATATATGTATGCCCGCAAATTACCCATCACCCCAGTCGGCCCGAATGTGCTTCGGTGCCTGCTCTGCACACTGGTCGTCGCTTGCGAAGAGCGGCAGGAGGTAACTCTTGAAGACCTCATGCGGCTGTACTACGTTTCCCGCAATCCTTGGAACTTGGGGAGGTTCCTCGTTTCACATCGTTTCCGAGGACATCTTCTTCTGGACATGCCCCCCAAGAAGTCGGGGTGGGCTAATCGATACTTCTACGTGTGGGTGCATCCCAACACCTTCGATCCCAACTGCTCGAGGCTACCGACCGCCCTGGTGTCAGATGTTCACCGGTGGAAGTCGATGGCTTCTTTTGAGCGATTCGAGAGCTTGCACCGTGCTCTTCTCGCCAATCCCCGTCGTCGGTGGATAGATTTTACCTACTTGAGGATCGGCGACTCGGGGATATACCGGGAGGGTATGATCCACGGTCCTCACCCCAACTCACTGCTCCCGAAAGGATACTCCCAGGAGATCAAACCCGAGGCTCCTTCTGCTAAACCGTCGAAGAAGAAAGACAAGAGGCCTCAGGCCGATTTCTCCCCTTTGGATCTCCAGTCGGCTCCTGAGCCACCGACCATCGCACCGTTGGGTTCTGGCCAAGGTGGAGGCTCCCGCGGTGCTCCTCCCCTGCAGAAGCCGAGGGTCGACTTTGTCCCACCGATCCTTCTTCCGTCGACCTCGTCGGGGATTGAGATTGGTCTAGGTAAGGAGCCTTTCGTCGGTACTGAAGCCACTCCTGTCGATGCCTCGTCCCTCCGTGACGCTTCCCCCAAGGCCCTAGCTTCTTCGGATGCGGCCGCCGAGGTCACTCTTGCGACGCCCGGCTCCAGCGCTGCCTTGCCTGTCGGTACTGCTCTTGCTTCCTCTTCTCCCCAGGATCGCCGATCTCCTCCTTTGAAGTTTTCCCCCATCATTCTCTCTCCTTCCTCGCCGGGTCGCGGGGGTTCGTCTTATGCTCGCGAGGAGGTCTTGGACTCTCATGATGTCCGACGAGAGCCTTCCTCGATCGACCCCTTTTCAGCGCCTACCCTTGAGGATGTTTCGCCCCTCCTTCCATCGTTGGGTGGCGAACCTTTGCTACCGGCCCCAGCAGAAGGCTCGCGCGTCGCCGACGCTCAGCCTTCCCCTTTGTCTCCGGTCCGCGGGCCCTCGCAAACGCTTGTTGTCGCGCCCCTTTCTTCATCATCGAGCCAATGGCCGTCATATAGTTGGCCAGCGGGTCTGTCACCGCATGCCGCCGATGTTCAGACCGTGGCGGGCTTTCTTCCTTCGGCGCCTCTGGCCGACTCGCCTCTCAACGAGTGGTTGGCCTATGCTGCTGCTGCTTCCAGATATATGTTCCTCCAATCGTCCCCCAAGCTCCTCGTTCCATTCCCTCGACAATATCCCCGGCTACGCTAGCTTCGTTGCCGACATCCTCCGGGGCTTGGAACGGGCGAATGATCTGTTTCTTGTTCAACAAGACGCATCAGCCTTCCGGGTCGACGAGCTCTGTCATCGGGTATGGTTCGGTGTTTGTGCTATTTGGTATATCTATTTTCTGCTATTGATTCGCTCTTCCTTTTATGGACAGTTTTCCGATGCCGAGCTTAGCCTCAAGAGGGCCGTTCACAGTGAGCGGGAGTCTTGGGACGCTGCCAGAGAGTCAGAATCGAAGCTCGTCGAGGTTACCTCCGCGCTCGGGGAGTCGAACTTCAAGCTTGAGGCCGAAGCGAAGCTTCGACAACAGGTCGAGGCTCAGTTGGCCGAAGAGCGAGAACGCCATCGTGCCGCGGAGGAGGCCCTTGGTGTGGAGCTTCGTCGGAGAGGCTCAAATTGCCGAAGTGGTTGAGGAGATGTCAGCTCAGCTGCGTCGGATACAGTCCGCGCTTACCGCCTATTTGACCGATTTGGGGGCGGCTCGACCAGAGGCTCTCGAGTAGAGGGATGCTCGCTCGGGGTTACTCGAGGATTTGGAGCAGGCGCGAGGAGAAGCCGCCAAAGAGAGAGCTGCTCGCCAGGAGTTATTCGTTATAGCTCAGGGCAAACTCGCTCGACTGTCGGAGAGGTATTAGATGCTCGACGAGTCCGTCAACTCTCATCGGCTCCTTGCTGGGTGTCGGGCCAATATCCTCCTGGTTGAGAGTCTCACTGCCGATGCGACGATCAAAGGTCTTCGGTCGCTTATTGGGAGATGGTACACTCTTCGCGATGAGTACACCCGCGACGTGGCGGACTGGGAGTAGAGAGTCGTTGAGGATTCCAACTCTCCCCTTCTGTCCCCGCACGACCTTCCCTCTATCGACGACTCTCGGTTGGAAGCGCTGTGCCCAGGTCAATCCTCCCTTAGCACCCCTTCGTCGCTTGGCGAGTATGGTTCTAATGCTGCCACCCTATCCGCTCCTGCCCCAGAGCCGGCTCAGGGCGATAATCAGGGGGAGGGGGTAGCGTCGAGGGCTTGATCGACTTCTCGTCGTAGGGGACTGTTGGGTTCTTCGGGTGAGGTGAAGGCGTCATGGATTCCGACGAACTGAAGCACCTTCTTTGGGACTTCAGCTATGGCGAGCTAAGCGTCAATGTCCTGGCGTGTGGTTTTGTTTTTCTTTGCCTTAGCTTCTCCGATGTCTTGCAGCTTGACTCGTGATTTGTGTCTCTGACTTGTAACTGGATTTTGGATATGAATATACAAGTGTGGTTTTGCTTCACCGAATGCGTTTTGTATATGTATATATATTTATCCCTTCTCCTGCCCCCCCCCCCCCCTTTTTTTTTTTTTAACGAAGCGGGGAGACGAATGCTTTGCTTTTACATCTGTATTGCGTATATTGGTGTAGCTAACCTCGTCGTCGATCCGAAAGGGTTCAGGTGTTTTAGGTAGTTTCAGTCTTAGGCGACGGTTGCGCCGTGACCAAGGCCATACCTTGCCATGTAATTGTGGCGTCTCTGGTCTTACTGTCGAGCCGGCAGGGTTTAGGAGCCATAGATAGTTTCAGTCTTATGCGACGGTTGCGCCGTGATCGAGGCCATAGCTTGTCGTGTAATTGTGGCATTGATGGTCTTACTGTCGAGCCGACAGGGTCTAGGAGCCTTAGGTAGTTTCAGTCTTAGGCAACGGTTGCTCTGTGACCAAAGCCATACTTTGCCGTGTAATTGTGGCAACGCTGGTCTTACCATCGAGCCGGCAGGGTCGAGGAGCCTTAGGTAGTTTCAGTCTTAGGCGATGGTTGCGCGGTGACGAAGGCCATACCTTGCCGTGTAATTGTAGCGTCGCTGGTCTTACCATCGAGCCGGCAGGGTCCAGGCGCCTTAGGTAGTTTCAGTCTTAGGTGACGGTTGCGCCGTGACCAAGGCCAAACCTTGCAGTCTAATTGTTGCGTCGCTGGTCTTACAGTCAAGCCGGCAGGGTCTAGAAGCTTTAGGTAGTTTCAATCTTAGGCGACGGTTGCGCCGTGACCAATCCCATACCCTGCCGTGTAATTGTGGCGTCGCTGGTATTACCGTCGAGCCGGCAGGGTCCAGGAGCCTTAGGTAGTTTCAGTCTTAGGCGACGGTTGCGCCGTGACCAAGGTCATCCCTTGCCGTGTAATTGTGGCGTCGCTGGTCTTACCGTCGATCCGACAAGGTCTAGGAGCCTTAGGTAGTTTCAATCTTCGGCGACCATTGCGCCGTGACCAAGGCCATACCTTGCCATGTAATTGTGGCGTCACTGGTCTTACCGTCGAGCCAGCAGGGTCCAGGAGCCTTAGGTAGCTTCAGTCTTAGGCGACGGTTGCGCCGTGACGAAGGCCATACCTTGCCATGTAATTGTGGCGTCGCTGGTCTTACTGTCGAGCCGGCAGGGTCCAGGAGCCTTAAGTAGTTTCATTCTTAGGCGATGGTTGCGCTAACACCAAGGCCATACCTTAGCCGTGTAATTGTGGCGTCGCTGGTATTACCGTCGAGCCGGCAGGGTCCAGGAGCCTTAGGCAGTTTCAGTCTTAGGCAACGGTTGCGCCGTGACCAAGGCCATACCTTGCTGTGTAATTGTGGCATCTCTAGGCTTACCGTCGAGCCGGAAGGGTCCAGGAGCCTTAGGTAGTTTCAGTTTTTGGCGACGTTTGCGCCGTGACCAAGGCCATACCTTGCCGTGTATTTCGGTTTATGTATGTGTATATTTTATCGCAAAATTTTAGCCTCTATTTCAAAACCGGAGGCCATCCCGTTTTAGGCCAATGTACATTTTTTTTGTAACACTAAGGCTGCTGTGTTTCGTGCTTCCATCACCTCTTTGTCATTGGTAATACTTCTTCAGGTGTCGTACATTCCAGCTCCGTATCACTTTGGCCCCTTTAGAGTTCTGGAGTTCGTAGACGCCAGGCTTGACGATTACTGCGACGAGGTAAGGACCTTCCCAGCTTTGGCTGAGTTTTCCAGCATTAACCTCCGGCATGTTCTAAAAAACTCGTCGAAGGACCAACTCTCCCACCCAGAATCTTCTTGGTTAAACTTTTTTGTTGTAGTGGCGAGCAATTGTGCTCTGGTAGTTGGCGATATGTGCGCTCGCATGTTCTCGCCTCTCGTGGACGTGATCGAGCTGGTGTCGCAAGTATTCATTGTTTGCTTCCTCGTCATGCGAAGCCATCGCCCACCTAAGGCTTCGAATTCCTACTTCGGCGGGGGTCATTGCCTCGACTCTGAAAGCTAGGGCAAAGGGAGATTCTCCTGTCGCCGAATGAGGTGTTGTCCGGTATGCCCATAAAACCCCTGGCAACTCTTCTGACCACACTCCCTTCTTTTCGTCAAGTCTTTTCTTGATGGTGTCTACGATCGTTCTATTGACTGCCTCGGCGTTCCCGTTGCCTTGTGGCTATCGAGGCGTCGAGGTGTTCAACTTAACTCTCCACCTTTTGCAAAAATCTTGAAAACGTTTCGAGATGAACTGTGATCCGTTGCTGGCGATGATTTCTCTCGGCAACCCGAATTGGGTGAAGACATTCTTCCAGACGTAGCTCTCTATGTCAGAATCCTTAATATTGGCGTAGGACTCGGCTTCAATCCACTTGGTGAAGAAATCCGTCACCACCAGCATGAACCGCTTCTACCTCTTTCCGACGGGCATGGGTCCGACGATATCCATCCACCACTTCATGAATGGGTATGGAACGGAGACTGCTGAGAGCTCTTCCGTCGGGCAATTGATGAAGGGGGCGTGACGTTGACATTTGTCGCATTTCTTAGCGTGATTATTGCAGTCGGCGGCCATGGTCTCCCAGAAGAAGCCTTGCCTCTTGACTTTCCTTAGGAGTGAATGACCGTCAGAGTGGTTTCCGCACTCCCCTTTATGCACCTCCCGCAGCACGTGCTCAGCTTCCCTTCTTCGAAGGCGTCTCAGGTAAGGGCCGGCGAAGCTGCGTTTGTACAACCTTAGCTGCAGCATGACGTATCTCGAAATCTTCGCCGTGAAATTCCTCGCCGCCTGTCGGTCATCGGGCAGGGTTCCGTCGAGAATATATTTGGTGAGGGGAGTCCGCCAGCCATCGCCTTTGTCATCATTGACAACGTCCTGCTCCTCCCCCATGGCAGCCTCCTGGTCGTCGTCGTCAATATTGAACAGCTCCGCGTTGCTCGAAGGTTCGTCTCGGCGACAGTTGTCGATCTTGGCCTTCTTCTTCTCGGGGCCCTCCGCCCTCGGAATGCTGGGTTTCTCAATCGTCTCCACTTTGACTGTGCACGGTGTTCCTGCCTCAGTCGTCGACCCTAGTCCTGCGAGAGCATCGGCGAACGTGTTGTCCCCCCTCGTTACTTGGCTGAGGCTGAAGCGCGCGAATCTCTTGGAAAGGACCTCGGCGTACTGGGCGTAAGCTCCCATTCTCTCATCGAGTCGCTCGTATTCTCCGTTGACCTGATTGACCATCAATTGAGAGTCTGAGAAGACTTCCAAACACTTGACCCCGATTGCTAGAGCCGACTCTATTCCGATGATGAGTGCTTCGTATTCGGCTTCGTTGTTCGTGGCGCGGTAGCTGAGCCGGCAAGCTTTCTCCACGACTTCTCCCATAGGCGAGACCAACCTGATTCCGATGCCTGATCCTTGTGATGTTGTAGATCCGTCAACATTCAGTTTCCACGTCTCGCTCTCATTACTGAGCCCCACTTCGTCGGCCGGGAGTTCGATCAGGAAGTCTGCTAACACCTGGGATTTAAAACTCGTCCGAATCCGGTATTCTACATCGTACATGCCTAGCCGGATTGACCACTTTGTTAGTCTCCCTGATTGGATCGGACTGTGGATGACGGACCGTATCGGTCACTCAGTCATGACAACAATGGAGTGAGCTTGGAAATGGTGTCGTAGCTGTTTTTCTACCTGTGGGTACCTTATTTCAGCGTCGAGGAGCTTCCTACTGATATAAGAGACGGGCTTCTGCTCCCCCTTCTCCTCCTTAACTAGTACTCTGCTCACCCCTTCTTCCGACACCATGACGTATAAGAACAACGGCTCTCCTGGCGTCGGCTTGGCCATCACCGGGGGTGACGAAAGATAGGTCTTGAGCTCCTGGAAGGCCTTTTCGCAGTCCTCGGTCCACTCTAATTTTTTTTTCCGGAGCAATTGGTAGAAGAGAAAGACCTTGTCTGTCGAGCGTGAGATGAACCTGTTCAAGGCCGCAATTCTTCCTGTCAACTTCTGCACCTCCCGCTTATTTCGAGGCGATGGCATGCCTTTAATAGCGTTGATCTGGTCTTGATCCGCCTCTATTCCTTGTCGGGTAATCATGTAACCGAGGAAATTCCCAGACGCTACACCGAAGGTGCATTTGGTGGGGTTGAGTTTCATCCTGTGCTGGTCGAGGATCTCGAAGCAGTCCATTGTTTCTCCGATCAGCTTGCTGAACATCTTGGTCACTAATCGTTGATAGGCTATGCCCACATTCTTCAGCCCGAAGGGCATGACCTTGTAGCAATATGTCCCTTTCTCGCTAATGAAGGATGTCTTCTCTTCGTCGTTTGGGTGCATTATGATATTATTGTATCCCAAGTATGAATCCATGAAGCTCAGCAGCTCGTATCCGTGCGAGGCCTCGACCAACCGATCGATGTGCGGCATTGGAAAGTTGTCCTTGAGACATGCTTTGTTGAGGTCGGTGAAATCAACGCACACTCGCCACTTCCCGTTCTTCTTCTTTACGATGAAGGTGTTAGACAACCATTCTGGGTATTTGACTTCCCTGATGGCCTCTGTCGTTAGCAGCCTAACCACTTCCTTGTTCATAATCTTGTTCCTTGTTCGGATCGGCGTTGAGTCGATGAGACATAACCGACGGGTCTATTCCCGGCATATCCTCGTGGGACCATACAAAGCAGCTTCGATTCTTCTTTAGGAACTCGACCAGTCGTTGGCTGATATCTTGATCGAGTCTCACTCCTGTACCGACGGTCCGGGTTAGCTCCTAGTCATTGATGCAAACTTGTTCCACCTCTTCTATCCGTGGTCTCCTCCCTCGGTGCCTTGTTCCCTTGCTTCGGACGCTCCGATGCTCTTACAGCTTCCTTCTCTTCGTGCCGCCGAGTCAACGGTCGGCGGCGATAATTGCTATAATTGCTCTTTCTTCTTCTCTTTTCCCTGCGTCGTTGTCTTATAGCTCATTAGGTAGCAGGTTAGGTATGCGTCTGCATTTCCCTTGATCTTCTCCACTTATCCTCCTTTCCTCGGAAACTTTATGACCTGGTGATACTGTTGGACATGTGTCCTTAAACAAGCTGTCTTTTCCCTAATTGTAAAAGATTTTGACCAAAGTTGTTGAATAAAAGATGTTACTTATTATGTTGATCTTATTATATTTTCTGGTAGAGTAAAATAGAATGTTTGTTTCATAGTTCATAAAGGATGCAATTATGTTATTATTATCACAATCGAGTCAATAAGAGGAAGAATTAATAATCATAATAAATGAACTTAAAATGTCCGTGACCTGATTAACTGGGTGGGAGCCCATTAATCATATAAGGTCATTAATGTGACTAAGTGATAATCCTATTCTGGATTAAGTGTGTGTGTCACTCACTAGAAGTGCATTAAGTATGAAGCGGCTTCATACTGGACTGGACCTGACTTAAACTCCGGAAGTTGTTATATAAGACCGTCACTGACAACTTGGAGTTGAGTCACTAGTAGATGATCAAATGCATATTTAATCTAACTCCTGAGTGATCTCGAGCCTGGACTGTTGACTTGATTGTTCTTTGATTTAACTGTTAAAGAACACATTTACTGTCGTTCCCAATGCTGCTATTTTGGGAACATGATAGTCAACAGATAAGGGTAACTTGGTCATAGACACGGACATCACACAGCTCTCTTCAGAGTCAAGATGATTCCCTTGATTGTTTGTGGTGAGAAGTGAGAGGTACCCGTGCGCAACTTATGAATCGAAACCATAAGTGAGTTACTCACAATATTGCTAACTGAGTTGAGGATGAAAATGCAATGAGAGGCAAAACGGGAAAAACCGCCTGCTCGTGCGTGGATCATCAAGTGAAAGATCAATAACCCGAATTTGATTGTATCGATGGACACCTTGCTATAAAGAGAATAATATGTACTCTATCACTAGAGAGTGCAGCCTCGGGTTTATAGTAGAATAACACCGAAGTTTGACGAACCACTAGCAGTTCGTTGGAGCTTCAGTGATACGGGTCCATGGTCCCCAGGATAGCTCCAGAACGGATCATACGTATGTGATTTAAACATTCGCTATGTTTTATCATCATGATTACGTATAATTCGATTTCTCTATTATTTAATCAATGGAATATATTTTCTTCAATTAAAATAAATACCAAGAAATTCCATCTCCTTCCATGATTAGGAGATGTCGAATTCTTTAATTATTTTTAACCAAAAATTAATTCCAATTAAATCAATTAAGATGGTACATGATTTACCAATCCTTTCCTTATTTGTAATTAACCTATCAATCAAATATTATCATGAATCAATCAATATTAAATTCCCATGCAATATGAATCTTACGATTAAAACTTGATAATCAAGTTTCATGTTTCATGCACAATTTAAATTCATGACATGATTCTTTAATTAAATGATTAAGGTTAATACCATATTTATATGTAATCAATCAATATTCCTAATTATCAAAACACATTAATATTTGAATATTCCATGCTTGAAAAATCGCCACCTTGCTTTGTAATCAAGCTTTGATATTTTTCCATGATTCAAATACTACCTTATATGTTTCCATGATAATTAATTAATTAATTACTTAATAAAATATGATAAGGAAAATACCTAATGGGCTTAACCACCAAGGTTGGTCAAATTCCCTCTCTCATAATTACCTAAGATTGTACGTTTGAAAATTTTCCGACTAATAATAAATAAATCTTATTTACGGTTCATTATTTATATTTATCCTATACCGACATATTAATAATGACCTTAACATAGACACTATGTTTCAAGGGTTATGAAAATAGGTTTAACAAATTATATCTACGATGAAATTATAATTACATGTCAATGATACTTATTCTCTAAGAATTATCATTCATATAATTAGCCCATTAATAATTATTTATGAAAATTAAAAATAAGAAAATGATATTTTCTTCAAAGAATTATCATCCACATTTTTTAGATTATGAATTCGAAAAATAAGGCAATGTTATTTACCAAAAATAACATCCATATTTTATTTAAAATAAGACAATGTTATTTACCAAAAATAACATCCATATTTTAACTAATTAATTAATCAAACATAATTAATTTAATTCATATATATTAATTCAAAAATAAAAATTAATTAATTAATCCATGGATATTTGGGTCGGGTTTAGAAATTCGATCCAATTCATAAAATTAAGCACGTGGGCTAACCGGGCTTAAGCCCGGGCCCACATGTCCACGGATTCCCCACGAGCTGGGCCACGAAGCCCCATGGGGCTTCCAGGGCAGCGTGCCCTTGGCACGGGCTTGCAGGCCCACGACGTTGCCAGGCAGCGTATGTCCACCGGGCCAGGGCCAAGCCCTGTTCGCTGGCCGAATGGCCTGGGCTCAGGCTTGCCCGTGGCCTGGGCCTGGCCGAAGTACACGGGGCTGCAGTGCAGCCCCACTTCGTGGCCCCCACGGGTTGGGCTGCCTGGTGCAGCCCGGCCCAATACCCGATCCGAAAAGTTCGGGTCGGGTAATTACCCAATATTAAATTAATTTTAAAATATCTAGAAATTAAATTTCAATTTTAAAATCAATTTATTCATCAAATAATTCGTTCATTTTAAAACCTTAAATAAAATTACGTAATTATTTATCCTTGAAACATGGCTCTAATACCAATTGTTGGGAAGTTCATTACGTTTCCCTTGAGTATTATCACGATTTATGCCGTCAAGCCGTCCGGGTAACATTTAAAAAAATATTTAAAGCGGAAAACTTGTTACCCGTTCAACGATTTGAACATCGTATAATAACCAAAATCAAGATCTGATAAATTATTACTAATTTAACTTTTCATAAATTCATTATTAATAATCTAGTTTATAGGAAATAAATAAACTGTAAATAAAGGATTGCATTTATTGACCCAATGCATAAGGCCGTACCTCAGGTGATGACGATTCCGGCTGCGCGTTCTGAACTGGGCAGGGCTTCGCCAATCCTGAGGGAAACTCCCGTGATCTTATGGGATATTCTCTTAGACTCCTCGTACCGAAGCGTGGGCTTCGCTGGCAAGACTCCGTCGCAAAACTTTAACTGATGGTTCTTTTAAAGCTTTCAGAGAACAACGTCTCACTAAGCCAAACCAGAAAAGAGAGATCAGAGGCCAAGAAATTCGCAGACTCTAGAGAGAGAGATTGAGTTCTTGCTTTGGGGAGGTGTGTAAAATGTGTAGAATGAGTCTTGTATTTATAGGCTCATGGAAAAGCTAATAGGGGAAGCTTCCATGCATAAATTTTGAATTCTATAATGGGCAAATATAATTAATCACTCCAAACCAATGGCCAAGATTGAAACACCAATGATCCAATGATTAGGATTAATTAGGGATTTAACCAAATAGGGAAACCATGAATAAATCAAATATTTGTTCACTTATTACTAGAATTCGAATTCCCTTTTACACTAATATGGAAAATTCGAAATCAATAAGCTTGATCTAATGGTTGGAATTAATTCCATAACCAATCTAATGGACCATATTGATTTAGCATAAAATCAAGCCTCATTGGTGATTCAATCTTGGCCATTGGTTTGGAGTGATTAATTATATTTGCCCATTATAGAATTCGAAATTTATGCATGGAAGCTTC
Organism: Parietaria judaica; assembly: GCA_954871525.1. NCBI lineage: Eukaryota > Viridiplantae > Streptophyta > Magnoliopsida > Rosales > Urticaceae > Parietaria > Parietaria judaica. The sequence goes on along the minus strand of OX940860.1, from coordinate 56,575,847 downwards.
CCCTATTGGCTTTTCCATGAGCCTATAAATCCAAGTATGGATTTCGAATACATGTTAATTAATTTCCAATCCAATGGTTAAGATTAAATCTTAAACTAATCCAATGGATATAATTAACTAACCATATTCGAAATCCATACTTGGTCACCAAGTCATTTTCGAATTTAGCTTTCCAAATTAATTATCATGATCCAACGGTTAAGATTAAACTTGACCGATCTAATGAACCAAATTAATTTCAAGGTTTTCCATTAATACCTAAACTTAGGTACTTATGCCGCATATTTGGAAAGTCCAAATCCAAGCAAATTCGTGTAAGCCCAACTTACACATTTACTTGGGCCGCATTATTTTTACACATTCATATATATGTCAAATATATATTTTTAATAACATAAATCTATTAATTATTAATTAATTATTAATAAGAATATTAATAATTAAATTATATTATTATCCTTAGATCTCAATATCACACATTAAATGTCGTGGTGCAACACCACCATTTAAATTCGTGACATGTGATTAAATTTCACATATTTACGAAACCGATCGTAAACTTGGAAATTCTCTAAATCACAAACCGTACGTTGAAACGACTCGGTTCCAAAGCAAAGTCTCTTAGAATTTAATTTCCAACAACTTTGCAGTTAAAGAAAAATCTAAATTCAAGTTTCTTTTATCAGTTAAATTTCCAGCACCAAACTTTGGTACTTTTGCCACGTCAAAAATAAAACTTCTGAAGTCTGACACAGACTCTAGTTTTTTTAATCCTGACAAATGATAAAAAATACCGAATGTTTAAATCACATACGTGTCATCCGTTCCGGAGCTATCCTGGGGACCATGGAGCCGTATCATTGAAGCTCCAACGAACTGCTAGTGGTTCGTCAAACATCGGTGTTATTCAACTATAAACCCGAGGCTGCACTCTTTAGTGATACAGTATATATTATTCTCTTTATAGCAAGGTGTCCATTGATACAATCAAATTCGGGTTATTGATCTTTCACTTGATGATCCACACACGAGCACGCGGTTTTTACCATTTTGCCTCTCATTGCATTTTCATCCTCAACTCAGTTAGTAATATTGTGAGTAACCCACTTATGGTTTCGATTCATAAGTTGCACACGGGTACCTCTCACTTCTCACCACTAACAATCAAGGGAATCATCTTGACTCTGAAGAGAGCTATGTGATGTCTGTGTCTATGACCAAGCTACCCTTAGATCGAATATCCATTTAATCATCTACTAGTGACTCAACTCCAAGTTGTCATTGACGGTCTTATGTAACAACTTCCGAAGTTTAAGTCAGGTCCAGTCCAGTATGAAGCCACTTCATACATAATGCACTTCTAGTGAGTGTGACACACACACTTAATCCAGAATAGGATTATCACTTAGTCACATTAATGACCTTATTCGATTAATGGGCTCTCACCCAGTTAATCAGGTCATGAACATTTTAAGATCATTTATTATGATTATTAATTCTTCCTCACATTGACTCGGTTGTGATAATAATAACATAATTGCATCCTTTATGAACTATGGAACAAACATTCTATTTTACTCTACCAGAAACTATCATAAGATTAACATAATAAGTAACATCTTTTATTCAACGACTTTGGTCAAAATATTTTGCAATTGGGGAAATGACAGCTTGTTTAAGGACACATGTCCAACACCTACGAAGTCACATACCCCATCTTCGAGGTCAACTCGTGGAGCACTCGGTCGATGTGTTCTTTAATCTGTGCTTCTGTTGCCGTGATCAGTGCTCCTTGTTGGTGATGCTCCTGTACTGGGCGACGCGAGGGGGGCGGTGTTCCGTCACTCTCGTGGGGGGACCTTTCCTCGTTCCTTCGTCGCAATGCGCCGTTGAGAGAGGGGAAGAGGACTCGGCTCACACCTGGTTGCGTGGATGTTAAGCCTTCCGTCGGCCTCCTAGAATCTTCCTCCCTCAGAGCAGATGTTCCTGCAATTAGACTCTGCGGGGATGGTCTCCTTGCGTTGGTGGTATGCTCCAACAGGCCAGTGAGTTGTTGGTTCTGCGCCGTTCCCGCTGCGAGCTGTCGATGGATCTCTTCCATCGTGACCTGACTGTGCTCTGCACCGTTGAGCGATGTCGCCACCGCCTGCTCCTGGACGTGTTCGTGACTGTTGTTGTCGGTCGCCGTTTCTCCAATCGTCTAGCTATGCAATAGAAAGAAACTGAGACCCTCAGTGGGCGCCAAACTGTTGAGGGCGTTTCGTACACTCAACAATCACAAGATTTCTCTTGTTCTTAAATAAAGAGCTCAATTTCTTTCGTTTATTAGCTAGATGGGAATAATGACAACCTCTTTGGTATTGATAATCGTAGTGAAAGGGGATTACAAATGGTGTTTTTCTCTCTCTAATCTACTCCTCCCAAAAAAATGATCTCTAAAATTGGAGGTCCCTTTTCCTTTTATCGGTCTTCTTTCCCTCCAACCAGGCTGATTTTCCCGCCTAAATCGAGGTCTCATCAGCCGTTCTTTGGTACAGTGGATGGAGGTATGGCGGACCCTTCTCCCGCATAATTTACGACGACCAGGGTCATTACCGAGGTGATTAGATGGGACGAGGTATGGCTGCTTTAAATGCTCGTCCCATCAAGGCGTGCTCAAGCATTAAATGCCTGTCTCATCGAGGCATGCTCAAGCATTAAATGCCTATCCCATCACCTCCTGACGACTTATCTGTTGAGATCCCTCGTCGCACCAGAATCTCGTCGGTTCCTTCCTGTGTCGTCAGTGCTTCGTTGTAGCCTCCCCCTCGCCCGTGCCGTCGACCTTCCTTACAGCCTCCCCCTCGCCCGTTCCGTCGTCACTTCTTTCCTTTCTCTGTCTTCTGTTGGAATCAATAAATGCATATCCAATAATGTTCTAATAAAGACTTAGTCATTGAAGAGTGTGGGAATGAGAAAAGTCCCACATTGATTAAACACAAAGAGTTGGTGGTGTTTAAATAGAGTGGTATTCATGACAAGCTCAACAAGTGGTTGAGCTAGTGTTATACAATGTGGAGTGTGATGCGGAGGCGAGGTGGCGAGATCATGCCACTTTGTTCTCTCGCAACGCCAACCCCGCCGGTGTTGCCACCGGCAACACCGGCTCCGGCTCCGGCTCGGGATCGGGATCGGGGGCGTGGGCGTGGGCATAGAGGCGCTAGTGGCGCCTTGTAGGCGCACTTGAGGCACTTAAGCACGTTGCATCGGGGCGAGCGGCTTAGGCTCGGGTCCTCGGGCTCTCTCGCGGCGATTCTCGCCTAGCGGTAGCGATTACCTGACTAGCGGTAACGCTACAGGGCGGTTTTCGTCGGTTACTGTCCTTTCAAAAAGGGTCGCTACCTTTAGAAATGACAGTTACTTTTGCCTATAAAACACTCACCATATTTGGAGTTATATAATCATACGATATACAGAATACCAAAATTTCTCTCATCAATTTCCAGAAACTGTTCTTGCCTATTTCGTGCTTCACAAACGCCTTGTGCAGTACGATTTAAGGCTTGTCATATCCTGCGGTATTCTTGCGTTGTAGACCTCTAGACGTTTTTGGAGGTGCTCGAAATACTATAAGGAAAGCATGTTCATGCGTGATTCAAGCCCGGAAGTCTTCGATCTCCAATAATTATCTAACAATCTTATAGTATTAGTATTATCGCGACCGAAGCATCCGTTTCAAGCATCAAAGTCATGAATCAGGATCTCGTGAAGTTGGACCATTTTGACGGTACAAACTTTACCTGATGGCAAGGCAAGATGATCTTCCTCCTCACGGCGTTGAAGATCTACTACGTCTTGGACCCGGAGTTCCCGGCCATTCCCGAACCGGCGGACGACGACTCGGACGAAGTGAAGAAGGATCGTGCGAAGCGCAAGGAGGACGAACTCTTGTGCCGTGGACACATACTCAATACGCTCTCCGATCGCCTCTACGATCTCTACACCAAAGTTCAATCCGCGTCGGAGATATGGAAGGCGCTCGAGTATAAATTCAAAGCCGAGGAAGAAGGTACGAAAAAGTTCTTAATCTCGACGTATTTGGATTTCAAAATGAATGACGGCAAATCGCTACTTTCACAAGTACACGAATTGCAAGTCATCGTCAACAAATTAAGGGCTGTGAAAGTTGATATTCCAGAAGCTTTTCAAGTTGGTGCAATTGTTGCGAAATTGCCGTCATCATGGAAAAGTTACCGGAAGAAACTTCTTCATAATTCCGAGGACTTCTCTTTGGAGAAAATCCAAAAACATCTTCGAATCGAGGAGGAATCGAAAGATAGAGAACGTTCCGAGGATGCCGGGACTTCGAAAGCCAACGCGGTGAGCGCGAAAGGAAAAAAGAAGTTCGAAGCGATAAAGAACTCTCTTGGTCCGAAAAAGACCAATGAGAAGTTCAAGAGTTCCGGTGCTTCCAAAGAACCGAAATCGGACTGCTTTGTGTGCGGCAAGCCCGAGCATTATGCTCGAGATTGTAGGAACAAGAAGGTTCCTAACAACGAGGCAAATGCATCCACGACCAAAGACAAAATCATCGCTACGGTGAACGAGATTTTGGCGGTCAAGAGCAAGGCTAAAGGATGGTGGTACGACACTTGTGCTACCGTTCATGTCTCCTACGACAAGGCTACCTTTAAGACTTACAACGAAGTCAATGGACAAGAGGTTCAAATGGGCAACGAAGGTCGTTCAAAGGTCGTCGGAATAGGCTCCGTTGATCTTGAATTCACTTCCGGGAAGAAGGTCACTTAGACCAATGTGGTTCACGTGCCGGATATGAGTAGGAACCTTGTTAGTGGGGATCGTTTGAGAAAACCAGGAATTAAGACCGTGTATGAGTCGGGCAAATTGATTTTGACTCGCAACGGTGTGTTTGTTGGCAAGGGCTATTCTAGCGAGGGAATGGTCAAACTTTGTATTGTTGGTGATGTTATTAATGCAATTTCTTCTTCCGCTTATATGCTTGATTCCGTTTCTTTATGGCATAATAGATTAGCTCACATTGGAATTAACACTATGAAAAGATTAATTAAATGTGGTTTGATTTCGTGCAACGTTAATGAGTTTAACAAATGTGAAATTTGTGTGAATCGAAAATGATTAAAAAACCTTTTTATAGTGTTGAGAGAAATTCCAATTTACTAGATCTTATACATTCGGATATATGTGAATTTAATGGTACGAAAACCCGTGGTGGTAATAGATATTTTATCACGTTCATTGATGATTGCTCTAGATTCACATATGTTTATTTGTTAAAGCATAAAGACGAAGCCTTCAATGCTTTTAAGACATATAAAGCGGAAGTTGAAAACCAATTAGGAATTAAAATCAAAGTCCTTAGAAGTGATAGGGGCGGAGAATATTTTCCTAACGAATTTAATGCATTTTGCGAAGAAAATGGCATTATTCATGAATGTTCCGCACCTCGTACACCACAACAAAATGGTTTAGCCGAACGCAAAAATAGGACTTATCAAGAGATGATAAATGCATTCGGGTTTACCATTTAATTTGTGGGGTGAAGCTTTGCTATCCGTATGTCATATTGTTAACCGTATTCCTTTAAAGAAAACCCGTATTTCTCCGTATGAAGTATGGAAAGGCCAAGCGCCGAATATCGGGTATTTCCGTGTATGGGGCTGTGTAGGATACTACAAAAACATGGATCCTAAGAGAACCAAGTTGGGTCCCCGTGGGATAAGAAGTGCTTTTGTCGGTTACGCTACAAACAGTAAAGCATATAGACTTCTGGATTTAGAGTCTAATGTTATTATAGAATCTAGAGACGTGGAATTTTTTGAGAACCTTATCGCGAATGATAAAGAACCTCAAATTCCCGTACAAGAAGAATCTCGTGAGGAGAGTTCTTCAAGGGTAGTTGAAAAACAACCCGAGCTTCGGATAAGCAAGGGAGTATGAAAGGCAAAGGATCTAGGACCTAACGAAATAGATTCTCAACTCATTTCCTTTTATTTAGTAGAAGGAAATAGTTAGAATATAATTCGTAAGATTCCTATAATTCTTCTAGTGGAAGATTATCCGAAGACCTATAAAGAAGCCGTGGCTTCTCGGGACTCCGCCTTTTGGAAGGATGCTATCCAAGATGAAATGGATTCTATAATGTCTAGCCATACTTGGGAAATTGTCGAATTACCTAAAGGGTCGAGACCTATTGGGTGCAAGTGGGTGTTTAGAAGAAAGTACAATTCCGATGGTACTTTAAACACTTACAAGGCTAGATTAGTAGCCAAAGGATTTCGACAAAAGGAAGGAATCGATTATTTTGACACTTATGCACCGGTAGCAAGAATAACAACAATTAGAGTGTTGTTTGCCTTAGATTCTTTGCATAATCTTTTTGTTCACCAAATGGATGTCAAGACGACATTCCTTAATGGAGATCTCGACGAGGAGATTTACATGGAACAACCCGAAGGATACGTGCTTCCGGGAAATGAACAAAAAGTTTGCAAACTTGTTAAATCCTTGTATGGATTGAAACAAGCACCTAAACAGTGGCATCAAAAATTTGATTCAGTCATACTTTCTGATGGTTTTGTACACAATGTGTGTGATAAGTGTTTATACACAAAGGTGCGAGGTGATCTTGTGATATTCCTATGTCTCTATGTTGATGATATGTTGATCATTAGCAATGACATGAAAGGAATTTTGGAAACGAAGAGGTTTCTAACTTCCACATTCAAGATGAAAGATCTTGGAGAAGTTGACACTATTTTGGGGATCAAAGTGAAGCGAAACAGTGGGGGTTATGAACTTAGTCAAACGCACTATGTTGAGAAGTACTTGAAAAGTTCAACCATCTCAAGTTCAAAGAAGTGAACACCCCATTTGATCCGAGTGTCAAACTTGATAAAAATGTCGGAAGAGCCGTGGCTCAATTGGAGTTCGCAAGTGCTATTGGTTGCTTAATGTACTTGATGCAATGTACAAGACCCGACATAGCATTCGCGGTTAGTAAAATGAGTAGATTTACTAGCAATCCAAACAATGAGCATTGGAAGGAAATCAAGAGAATTTTTGGTTTTCTTTTAAAAACCAAAAATCTTGGCCTCCAATATGGTAGGTTTCCTGCCATACTCGAAGGATATACCGACGCTAGTTGGATATCGAGTGTCGGAGATAACAAATCTACGACGGGATGGGTATTTACACTTGCTGGAGGTGCAATTTCTTGGAAGAGCAAGAAACAAACGTGTATTACTCATTCGACCATGGAGTCGGAGTTTGTAGCTCTTGCCTCCGCTGGTCAAGAAGCCGAATGGTTGAGGGATCTTCTTTTAGAAGTTCCGTTGGCTAAAGATAATGTATTGAAAGTGTCGATACATTGTGATAGTCAAGCCACTTTGGCTAGAGCATACAGTGAAGTGTATAATGGGAAGTCTAGACACATTAGTCTTAGACATGACTACGTGAGAAAATTGATTAAAGATGAGATCATTTCTCTTACGTATTTGTGTTCCAGCTATAATTTAGCTGACCCGTTTACTAAACCTCTAGCGAGAGATTTAGTAAAGACGACCTCGAGAGGTATGGGTCTAAAACTCCTTGAATAAGTGTTCCAACAGCGATGGCAACCCAATCTAAAGTTAGGAAATGACTAACAATAGATTCAATGGGTAACAACAAGTCGTTGAATTGGGAATTTGCAACATTACACGATGATGTTGGCTGTTACAATTAGAGGGTTGAGTTTTACTCTTAATGAAGTTCAGTCGCGAGGACAAGTATCTGTTAGTAACAGAGATAATATAAGAACTTCACCTATGTGAATTTCGAGATGGTGCCGTCTCAAATTGAGAGTTAGGAGTTCTCTCAATAAAAATTCACGAGACAGGATTAGCACATGGCCATTAACGGTGCTAAGCAATATATATAGGCAAAAAACCCTAAAGAGTGTGTGGGGGGCTTCACCGATCTTATCACAAGGAATAAACAGGTTCAAAGTCTAGCTACCTGGAATTCCGATAAGATCTTGTGTTGTCTTCTCGAAGGATAGGTTCAAATAGAAAGATACCTAACTGTATTAACACTTTTTGTTTTCTCTTCTGGAAAGTTTGTCATTATTAGAACAGTGGGGGATTGTTGGAATAAATGCATCAATAAATGCATATCCAATAATGTTCTAATAAGGACTTAGTTGTTGAAGAGTGTGGGAATGAGAAAAGTCCCACATTGATTAAACACAAAGAGTTGGTGGTGTTTAAATAGAGTGGTATTCATGACAAGCTCAACAAGTGGTTGAGCTAGTGATATACAATGTGGAGTGTGATGCGGAGGCGAGGTGGCGAGATCATGCCACTTTGTTCTCTCGCAACGCCAACCCCGCCGGTGTTGCCACCGGCGACACCGGCTCCGGCTCCGGCTCGGGATCGTGGGCGTGGGCATAGAGGCGCTAGTGGCGCCTTGTAGGCGCACTTGAGGCACTTACTTTTGCCTATAAAACACTCTTCATATTTCGAGTTTTATAATCATACGATATACAGAATACCAAAATTTCTCTCAACAATTTCCAGAAAATGTTCTTGCCTATTTTGTGCTTCACAAACGTCTTGTGCAGTACGATTTAAGGCTTGTCGTATCCTGCGGTATTCTTGCGTTGTAGACCTCTAGACGTTTTTGGAGGTACTCGAAATACTATAAGGAAAGCGTGTTCATGCGTGATTCAAGCCCGGAAGTCTTCGATCTCCAATAATTATCTAACATCTTCGTTATTGGTTGAGGGGATCCGACCTTAACAACTATATAAGTCATTTTCTAATTGTTCATCTAGATTCTAGACTAATTAATTAAAAGTTTATAGCTCGGCAACTAAATACAAATACACCACGTTTAATTATAAGCGCTTATTAAAATACATCGGGGATAATAATAGCACAAGTAATTAAATTTTATATATATATATATTTTTATAAAATTTAGAAACCCGTTGGTTCTTCTTTTACGTCATCACTACCCAAACGTTAAATGACACGTGTAACGCATTGATGATGTCTCGTCATTATCATATGTTATCCAAAATTTTGCATTTTGAATCATCGCATGTTGTGAAGGAAAAGAATTTTGGTGGTACACTTTGTGAAGGAAAAGATGGTAGTGGAATACACGCTGGCAAAACATGAATTTTTAGTTGAATTGGGATGATGACATGTCATTATTAGTGCGACACACGTGTCGTTTTCGTCCGAGCAGTTGCAACGTAAAAGAAAAATCAACAAATTTCTATTTATAACACTTTAGATGAGTTAAGAATATTTATTCCGCAATTTTCTCGTCAATTGAAGAAAAAGCGCATAATTTAAACTTAAATTTAGTGCATTGATTTGATGAAAAAAAGTCTACAAAAACGTCCATATATTTATTTTTAAAATACCGTTACAAAAAGACAGCTAGCCGGCGTTTGGCTTCGACTAGTTTTAATTTCCGACTAAAGTAATTTGTTTATCTAATAAAAACCATCACGTTGTGCTAGAATCCTATGTGCTAAAGCAAACATGAATATATATATATATATATATATATATATATATATATATATATATAATTGACATCATAGTCACCATTATTAATTATAATATATATATGCATGTAACAAAAAACTGACTTATTGAGGTGACACCATGGATGGAACAGAAGGTGTATGATTTTCAAAGCCATGAATGCACGGTGTGAAATTGACCTTCTTCGTTATCTATTATTTGTTGCCCCAAAAGAGGATAATCTTGAACTTGATCATTGAATACTATTTATTTATTATGTCATAATCATTCGATAATAATACATTTTGATTAATTAGTGACAAATAATAGCTTGAATTGAATGGAAGCTTGGAGTCATGTTACGAGTCGGCAAGCAAAAATACAAAGAAGCTGATTAATTAAAGACTTTTGCTTAAAAGTTTTTTTCTTCATTTTTGCTTGTGAATTCACCATCAAATCATTAGTCATTCATTAGAACGTGCATAGATTTGGAAACCCTGGTTTTCAAATTCTTTTATTTATTTATTATATTGGTCATTTAGTGCTAAAATCACGCTTCCGAAATTTCAGTTTATGATCATCACCATCATCATTACGGTTAGGAAATATATATATATATATATATATATATATATATATATATATATATATATATATATATATATATAGGAAGGAAAGGAGCATCATAAATTTGCTAAATAAATAAATATATATAGGAAAAAAAGCATTATAAATTCTCAAAATTTAATAAAATGACTTATATATTCTTAAACTTTCAATTCTTCAAATTAATATTAAAAAAAATGTGTATTTAGATATTTGTCTCAATTATTTCCTTAACATTGAATCTTCAAACACGAAGGTATTAAAAATTCCAACTTGCCCATGCGCCTACATTAGAGCCAGGTTTTGATTCAACCGAAGCACTATATAACAATTATAAATTAACCGAGTTAATTTAAATGACATCTAACTTTCTATATTATATTTATGTGTTTATATCTTTATAAGTGGGTGAAAACCAATTTTATTGAGCAAATGTGCGATCAATTTCTAATCACATTCAATAATTTAAACGCTACGTATCGTATTCTGCAATATATCAAGAAAAATAACTTAGCAAAAAAATCCTAACTAAGCTTTCTACAATACTTCTAAAAGAATAAGAAAATAAAAGATACTATTTAAATAATAGGAGTATATGTGACAAGCAAAACAAAATGAGATAAATTTTAATATCTCATTTACAAAAAGAGAGAAACTGTCTTGAAAATTTAAATGTCCTCCACTATAAAGTTTGCCGACTTAAGCAAATACAAGATCTCTTCATTAATTTTTTTTTCTTTTGATATTTAAGCGTAAGCACGTGCGTACGCTCGTGCGTATGTAGCTCCGCCTATGGTTGCGGTAATTTTTTTATTCATGTGTGATTTTTTTTTGCAGTAATTCCTTTTGACATAAGCATCGCTTTCCTAAATGTATTTTGACCCTTAAAGTCGATATTTGACCAAGAAAATTATATGCTTTTTTCAAAACAAAAGAAATATATCTTCTCCTAAATAATCTCTCAAACACCCTTTTACAATCCCATTTTAAAGAATGAAAATTGTTTTTTATTTCTAATATATGATATTATTGTTAAATATTTTATGATATTTTACGAAAATTTTATCGGTATACTAATTGGTTGTGCACTATACCCATCGATTTGCGATTTATCTATCAATACCTATTTTTGAAAATCTTACAAAAAAAATCTATCGTTATACTCGTTGGACTATTGATATACTTGTAATTGAGCCTACCATAAATTTGCGATTTGTAAACATGTAAACCTTGCGTGAATACTTAATTTACCCTTAGTGCATGTCGGCATCTATTCTTATGATAGGCGAAATAAGATAGTAAAATGAATCTTTGAGATAGGTGAAAATTAAAATGCATTTTGAAGATAATTATCATGATAGAATGAAATCTATGACACAAATTAGTGATTACTCAATCAGTTATGCAACTTGAGCCGCTGCATAAAATCACATCTATCTCTTATCATCGGATAGTACTTCTCTTAAATCTTAATGCATTTACATACATACATACATACATTCATACATCATTATCATTATTATTATTATTATTATTATTAATGGATCTTCTTGTTATTAAATTATTTGGGCCAATGAAGAAGAGGAGTTAGGTTACAGCTGGCTAAAAATAGGTTCATGATTGCAAAATAATTGAGAAGCAGTGTGATATGATGCCAAAAGTAGAAAGATAAGGATTGTAGAGAAGTGATGATTGATTAGCCACCAATGTTACTTTTTACTCTAAACGCCTATTTTCCAAGTCAACACCTTTCAGATGAGCATTGAAAATTTGTATAATGGCAACTTATATTAAGTTTTATAATAATAATAATAATAATAATAATAATAATAATAATAAGTTTTATAATAATAATAATAAAATACATGTATAAAATATTTTTGTCTTGTCTCACTTCGAACAAGCATTGTTAAACTTAATATTCCATATACAATGATATAATAAATTTTCTAATGCTAACTTTATTGATCTATAAATATTATTCTCTACATATAAAGATTTAATATATTTATGTGCTCAATTTAAAAGTAACTTTATTATTATTATTTTTTGGTTAAGAGCAACCCCCAAAATCCCCCCTAAAAACCCATCCGGGTTTTCTTTCTTTCTTTTTTTTTTTAATTTTAAAAACCCGGATACGGATATATCCGGGACCGGGAAAAAAATCTCGGATATATCCGGATCTGGGTTTTTATTTGTTTTTTTTTATTTTTAATTTGTGTTATTTATTGTTTAGTCCCTAATTTCGTTTATTTGTTCAAATCTAACATTTTGATATTTAAGTTCGGTTTTGAATAAAATAAATGTTTAAATTCTTAAATTATTTTGAGTGTTTTAAATATTTAAAAAATAATTATGATATAAATAAAACATTGTTAAGGTCGGATTTGGTCAAATCCATCCTCAACACAACTCATGTCGTTTTGTCCATAAACGACATGAGGGAAGGCGAGGAAGTTCATCGCCCGAGGGGGCATACAAGGCGTATCCCCGAAGGGGATTATTCCCGAGGAGGATTATCTGCGAGGAGGTTCGACCGAGGAAGCACAGCCACGCAAAAGCAGACTGCAATGAAGTGTCCCATCACACTCGACGAGGAATTTCGTCATGATGGTTTCCGCAGAGTCGAATGACGGCTGACGGGATGCGCATTTAATGAAGCCGACCTACTCCCTCGATGAGAAGCACCAGCGACGAGGCTTGTAGGGCCGAATGACGGCTGACGGGATGCGCATTTAATGAAGCTCACCTACCCATAATGACAATTTGCTCGGAAGTGACATGAAGCATGGATTGACCATGCTTCCCTCAAATCACTCTGGAAAGCGAATGATTAAAGAGAGAAAAAATGCGGGAAAAATACCAGGGGGCATAATGTAAACTCTATAAAAGGCAAGATAAGCCTCATTTGTAAAGGTTCGGAAACATAGAGAAAAAACCCTCCTGAAAAAGGGTGAATTTCCTGTAATAGAAAGGCTAAAAAAATAGAGAGAGCCTTTGCTCATGATCCTTCATCTGTCCAGCTATTCAACGAAAGAAAACCGAGCTCATATCGGAAAATATAATAAAACAAAGATATTCACTGATTATTGTTGTTGATTTGTTATTGGTGATTATTTTTGTGACTGGAAAAGGGCGGTGAAAATCGCCCTCTACAGTTTGGCGCCCACCGAGGGGCTTTGTTTTCTTTCTAACTCACAGCCAGGAATCTGAAGGAGCAAGATGTCATCGAGCGACACCATCATCAGTGTAGATGGGGACGAAGTCCCAGCCATGGAAAGACTTCAGCGGCAGTTGGCCGAAGCCACGGAAAAGGCGATAGAAGCAACAAGGAAGGCCGAGGAGACGGCCAGGAAAGCGGAAGAACAGGAGGAGAGGAACGGGCAGCTCACTGCTCTCTTAGAACACGCGATTGCGAGCCAAAGAAGGGAAGGACCGAAGAGCACAATCGCGGGATCTTCGGCTCGAGGAGAAGGGAGAGTCACAGCCGGAATAGAGCAAGGAAACTTTATGCCGCAGGCGCCACCAATCAACCGGGCTCTTTTCAACGCCGCCAGCGTGACACCGGTAACCACGACGAGCCCGCAAGGAGGCTTGGCAACCACCATAGCGGATACAATTCAGGAGGAGGTCCGGAGAGCGATGAGGGAAATATCCTCGAGCATGGAGGCAAAGATGGGGGATGTGGCCTCGCAGGTGCATAAGGCCACGAGCACGGCACCCGAGATCGACAGGTTGGTCAGGGAGGTCAGGGTGACTCCTTTCTCGGCAAAAATCCGCAGCGTGGAGCTAGGAGAATTGCCAAAGGTCAGGCTCTCATAGTATAAAGGAACTTCAGATCCAAACACCCACGTGAAGTCATTCCGGATCGCTACGGAGCGCATAGGAGGCGAGGAGGCTAAGCTAGAGGCTATCTTGTGCCATCTCTTTGTCGAGAGCTTGCAAGGCCCGGCGAGCGACTGGTTCGCGAAGCTACCATCGCAATTCATCGGCGACTCCGATGAGCTCGTCGCGTGCTTTTTGCGGCACTACTCAATGTACGTGCAGAACGAGGCGGCCGTCACGACCCTGTGGAACCTCTCACAAGGACGGGAAGAAACTCTCTGACAGTACGTCAGAAAATTTAAGGACGTCATGGTCAGAATCCAGGGGCTCGGTGACGTCGTCGTAATCCAGGCACTGAAGCACAGACTGTGGTATTTGGCTCCTTTCCGCGAGGAGTTGATAAAAATGCGCCCGTCGACGATCGAGGACGCACTCCACAGGGTGACGCTCTTCATGGAGATAGAGTAAGAGACTCTAGCCCAGAATAAGATCAACGAAGGTGGAAGCAATGGAAAGCAACACGGGAAAAGGGAGAACGGAGACGGAGGAGATGCCCCGTCGTCCAAAGCGAGGAAGGGAGAAGAAGACCGAAGAAATTCCAGCGAGCGACGAGGTCGGGAAGTTCCGAGGCAAGAAGTCTATCAGATGGACGAGAACACGGACCGCGACTACAATCGAGGAAATCATCAGCGAGGAGGATTCTCGGAGGACCGAGGAGGATTCTCGGAGGGCCGAGGAAGATTCTCTGAGGACCGAGGAGGATACTCCGGGAACCGAGGAGGATTCTCCGAAGACCGAGGAGGATTCTCCGGAAGCCGAGGGGGCTTCTCGGAAGGCCGGGGAGGCTTCGGAAGGAAGCCTTGGCCGAAGGATATGAGTAAGTTCTGCACTTACCACAACTATAAGGGCCATGCCACTGAGGATTGCACCATGCTAAAGAAGGAGCTCCAGAGGAGGTACGCGCGAGGGGAGATCAAAGACCTCACGTACAAGCCTTCCGTGCCTTGGAATAACAGTAACAGGGCTTGGCAGAGCCGGGAAGAAGGACCGGCGCACAACGAGAGAAATGATCGAGACGGAGCAAAGAGAAACCTGGCGATTGAGCCGCCGACGGCAAGGCACGACGAGGGAGAACGACCGGCCTCCAGGACGAGAATTGAGGTGATCATGGGTGGATCGCGGTTCTGCGAAGACTCGGTCAACAACATTAAAGCTTATCAGCGAAGGGGGAAGGAACACGGCCAAGGAGATGTGACGATGGGCGCCACGGGCGCGAGGATAGAGTTCGTGGAGAACGAGGACTGTGCCGATATGCACGACGATGCTCTGGTCCTCGAACTCAACATCGGTGGTTGCGAGGTTTGCCGTATCCTCGTTGACAACGGAAGCTCGGTCGACTTCATATTCTATGAATGCTTGATGAAGATGGGTATCGAGGGACTCACGATAGGGGGACGCCCTCGCAAGGTGTCAGGTTTCAACGGGGACGTCACCATTTCAATGGGGACAGTCCACCTCCCGGTCAGCGCAGGGAGTGTCCACCGGATGACGGAGTTTATGGTGCTAAATGTCCCGTCACATTTCAACATTATCCTTGGGAGACCTTGGATCCACTCCATGAGAGCCATGCCATCAACTTACCATCAAAGCATAAAATTCCTGAGGAAAAGGGAAGGGGAAATCGAAGAACTCAAAGGGAGAAGGGACGCATACCGAACCTGCTACATGATGCACCACAAATCGATGGCTGCCGAGAAGGGAATCAGGCAGACAGAGAAAGGTGAGCCGGCCGGTTTATAGCAATTAGAGGCGCCCGCCCCAAGAATTCCAGGGCGAAGGAAGGGGCGGGGGAAAGGCGCCGCCGGGACGGCCAGGGTACTTAGTACGGAAGACGTCGAGGCACAGAATGCCGAGGAAAGAAAAGGGAGAGCACAGATTGAAGAGGTAGAGCGAGTCTGCATTGACGAGTCCGACCCTACTCGGGCCGTCGGTATAGGCGCGGAACTCGATCCGGAGACCAGAGCTCGACTAGTTGATTTCCTAAAGAGGAATCGGGGAAGTTTCGCTTGGTCACATGAAGACATGCCAGGGATCGACCCTTCGGTGATAGCTTACCGCCTCAACACCGATCCAAGGCACAAGCCCGTCGTGCAAAAGAGGAGAAAAATGGCCCCCGACAGGAACAAGATCATCAACGACGAAGTAGATAAGCTGCTCTCGATGGGGACCATTCGAGAGGTAAAATATCCCGAGTGGCTGGCTAACACAGTCGTCGTAAAGAAGAAGAACGGCAAATGGCGAGTGTGCGTGGACTTCACCGACCTCAACCGAGCCTGCCCGAAAGACAGTTTCCTGATGCCACATATAGATCGCCTCGTCGAGGCCATCCACGGCTACGAACTTCTTAGCTTTATGGACGCTTACTCCGGGTACCACCAAATAAGGATGCACCCGGAAGACGAACAGAAGACCGCCTTCATCAGCGAGATGGGCACGTACTGCTACAAAGTCATGCCCTTTGGATTGAAGAACACCGGAGCAACTTACCAGAGGCTGGTGACAATGATGTTCCACAAGCTGATCGGGAAGAGCATGGAGGTATACATTGACGATATTGTCGTTAAATCCTTGAAGACGGTGGCGCACATCGAGCATCTGGAGGAATGTTTCGAGATTCTGAACAAGCACGGGATGAAGCTGAACCCCACTAAATGCACTTTCGGTATGTCCTCGGGAAATTTCTTGGGCCATATGGTCACTCGGCGAGGAGTCGAAGCCGACCCCGAGCAGATTGAGGCAAT
The DNA here is from genome assembly GCA_954871525.1 of Parietaria judaica. NCBI lineage: Eukaryota > Viridiplantae > Streptophyta > Magnoliopsida > Rosales > Urticaceae > Parietaria > Parietaria judaica. The sequence goes on along the minus strand of OX940860.1, from coordinate 56,559,076 downwards.
CAAGAGCATGCCCTCGCCCCGAAATCGACGAGAGATTCAGAGATTGACCGGGAGGATCGCTGCTCTGAACAGATTTATCTCACGATCGGCCGACAAGACTCTCCTTTTTTACGAACTACTAAGGAAGAACAAGAATTTTGAGTGGAGTGAGAAGTGCGAGAAGGCCTTCCAGGCGTTAAAGTCCTATCTATCGTCGCCACCCATCCTGACAAAGCCAAAGCCGGGGGAACCTTGGTACTTATACATTGCCGTGTCCGACCACGCAATCAGCCAAGTGCTTGTACGAGAGGAGGAGGGGGAGCAGAAGCCGGTTTCCTACATCAGCAGGAAGCTCCTCGATGCCGAGACAAGGTACCCTCAACCCGAGAAGCTCGCCTTGGCAGTATACGACGCGTCGGAAAGATTGAAGCATCACTTCCAAGCCCACACCATCGTCGTCATGACTGACAGACCGATCGGTTCTATCATCCACGGCCCGAGCCAGTCGGGAAGGATCACGAAGTGGTCAATAAAACTGGGAGCATACGATATTGAGTACAAGCTTCGGATGAGCCTCAAATCTCAAGTGCTCGCTGATTTCCTCATCGAGTTACCAAAGGAGCCGGTGGATCCGAGCAACGAGGCCGGCATCTGGAAGTTACAAGTCGACGGATCCGCGATAGCACAAGTATCTGGAGTGGGGATCAGAATCGTCTCCCCTATGGGGGACGTGATAGGAAAAGCTTGTCGCCTCGCCTACCGTTCCACCAACAACGAGTCAGAGTATGAAGCGCTCATCATCAGAATGCAATCATCCTTAGCGATCGGAGCAAGGAACTTGCACGCTTTCTCAGATTCGCAGTTGGTGGTGAAGCAAGTGAACGGGGAATACGAGAAGAACGACAAACGAATGGAGGCTTACGCAGGAGTAGTCGATGCCTTCTCGAGGAAGTTCGACTACTTCAACCTGACGCAGGTGACGTGAGGAGACAACACTCACGCCGACGCGCTGGCAAGCCTGGGTTCAATGACTGAAGTCGGTGAACTGAGGTCGGTCACGGTGGAGACGGTGGAAAAGCCGAGCATCCGGAGAGAAGAAGGCCCAGCGAGGAAGAAGGCTAGGGGGAAAGAATAAGTCGATGAGGTAAAGGCTGGCGAGGCCAACATGAATGAGATCGAGGACGACGAGGACGAAGATGAGGAGCGGGGAGTCGTAGACGACGATGAAACAGAAGATTGGCGGACGCCCCTCCGAGGGTACATCCTTGAAGGAATGCTGCCCGAAAATCCACAAGAGTCCAGAAAGATCAAGTCAAAAAGCTCCAGGTACACCGTCCTCGATAACATACTTTATCGAAAAAGCTTCGCGGGTCCCTACTTAAGATGCCTTGGCAAGAAAGAGGCCGAGTACGTCATGCGGGAGATCCATAGCGGGGACTGCGAAAATCACTCTGGCGGGCGATCCTTGCTTAGAAAGACTAAGCGGCAAGGTTTCTTTTGGGAAACCATTGTCACGGATTGCATCGGCCACGCTAAGAGATGCGAGAAATGTCAGCGACACGCGCCAGCGATCAACTGTCCGGCAGAGGAACTCTTCATGGTCTCGGTGCCTTACCCTTTCATGAAGTGGTCAATGGACATCGTCGGCCCCATGCCCATCGGCACGCGGCAGAAGAGGTTCATGCTCGTCGTCACGGATTTCTTCACCAAATGGACGGAGGCTGAGGCATACGCCAACATCAAGGATTCCGACGTTGAAAGCTACGTTTGGAAGAACGTGATTACTCGCTTCGGGCAGCCTAGGGAGATAATCGCCGATAACGGATCTCAGTTCATCTCAAAGAGGTTCGGAGATTTCTGCAAACGATGGAGGATAAAGCTCAACACGTCAACGCCGTGATACCCCCAACATCGTCGACAACATCAAGAGAAGGCTCAGCGAAAAGAAAGGGTTGTGGGCGGACGAGCTGCCAGGAGTGCTATGGGCTTATCGGACAACCCCTCATTCCGCAACCAGCGAGACGCCCTTCGCCTTGGCCTTCGGAGTGGAGGCTGTGATCCCAGCAGAGGTTGACATCCCGAGCCTTCGTCGGACTCTAGCCCCCAGCATCGAGGAGGACAACGAACAGAATCTCCTCCATCAGCTCGACCACATCGACGAGAGGCGCGAGCAAGCAAGCGCGCACATTGCCAACTATCAGAACATAATCGCGCGTTTCTACAACAAGAAAGTGCGCTCGAGGAGGTTCAGAGTTGGAGAGATGGTCCTCCGACGAGTCTTCCAGAACACCGCCGAGGCAAATACTGGAAAGCTAGGGCAGACCTGGGAAGGCCCTTACATAGTTACCAACGTCGTCAAACCGGGGGTCTACGAGCTCAAGAATACAGAGGGAGCGAAAGTGATACGGAGTTGGAACGTGAAGCACTTAAAAAAGTTCTACCAGTAGCCTCGTCTCTCCATTTCTTTCTCTTTTCATGCTCGATCTCTCAGGCGATGCAGACTCCGCCGACTACTGATGACGCTACAACGGTACGCCGAGCAAGCCAAGCGTTGGTGTGGGAAAGCGCCTCCAAGAGGGAGCAGCTGATGAGGGAACATGCCGATCGAACGACCCCAAGGAACGATATGGAGAGATGGAAGATGAAAATTTCTCTCGCCGAGTACCGAGCTTCCGGGGCTTCCTCAGTCCCACCGGTTTCCCCCGAAACCCAGGATCGGGATTGAGCTACGAGTCGATCCCCTGCCAGCTCGGAACGTCAGCGGGAGGCTCAGCAGTCAACGTTCTACATCGGTCAACGTTCTACATCTTCTCCTTTTATCATTTGGGGAAGTCCCGACCCTTCTTGTTCGGGGCTATTTTTTGCATGGCCTCGACTTTTATTGAACTAATTTGGAGTTTTCTGTTATGCATAACCTTTCTCTTTGTCTCAAACTCGAGAAAAAGGTAAAGAAAATATATATATATGTATACATACCTACCGGCGAGAGTGCCGAGAAAGTTATAAAAATATATATACGGCTAAGGGTGTCGAGCAAGCCCGATCCGGCCAGAATGCCGAGATATATATACGGCTAAGGGTGCCGAGCAAGCCCAATCCGGCCAGAATGCCGAGATATATATACGGCTAAGGGTGCCGAGCAAGCCCGATCCGGCCAGAATGCCGAGATATATATACGGTTAAGGGTGCCGAGCAAGCCCGATCCGGCGAGAGTGCTGAAAAAAAATATATACATATATATACATATACGGCTAAGGGTGCCGAGCAAGCCCGATCCGGCGAGAGTGCCGAGAAAAGCGTTCTCAAAACTTATATGTATATACAGGCAAGCGTGCCTGAGAGAAATTTCTCGACAAGAGGGGCGAGCAGAAGCAAAATAGGTCAAGAGCGCCTAGGAGGCCCAAAAGCGGGAAAGTACAGAAATAATGATCTTCAAATCGCGACCAACGCACCGCCAGGAGGACGCACCTCTCAATAGGCACGGTTTTCCCTCTTTACACCACAGAGTAAATGTGTGATGTGAGTATTATGCATGTCCATACATTTCGATAATTTGCGTGTTAACGTTTCCAAGGGGTGTCTCGCATTTGCAAAGTACACGTTATTTTTACACTTTTGTCTTCGAAGCATATGTTCCGGTATTACACAGACTTCAGATAAGCGAGGAGAGCTCTCGCTGAGAACGCCAACGGCGTTTGAGCCACAACGGCTCCCGCGGACACGGGACCTGGCTCGCAACGAAGAGGGGGAGCGAAGGAGGCGTGACGAGGAAAAGAACTAATTTAGCAATATAGCCACGCGAGGAGCCAAGGAAGCAATCACCAACCTGAAAATCAGCAAAGGTTGGCCGGGGCTGATCTCCGAGAAGATTATACTTTATTTTACCAAGTGTATACACTTGATAAAATGGGGGACTAACTGTTAATGTCGGATTTGGTCAAATCCATCCTCAACACAACTTTTGTCATTTTGTCCATAAACGACATGAGGGAAGGCAAGGAAGTTCATCGCCCGAGGGGGCAGACAAGGCGTATCCCCGAAGGGGATTATTCCCGAGGAGGTTCAACCGAAGAAGCACAGCCACGCAAAAGCAGACGGCGATGAAGTGTCCCATCACACTCGACGAGGAATTTTGTCATGATGGTTTACGCAGAGTCGAATGACGGCTGACGGGATGCGCATTTAATGAAGCCGACCTACTCCCTCAATGAAAAGCACCAGCGACGAGGCTTGCAGGGCCGAATGACGGCTGATGGGATGCGCATTTAATGAAGCTCACCTACCCATAATGACAGTCTGCTCGGAAGTGACATAAAGCAGGGATTGACCATGCTTCCCTCAAATCACTCTGGAAAGCGAATGATTAAAGAGAGAAAAAAGGCGGGAAAAAAACCAGGGGGCATAATGTAAACTCTATAAAACGCAAGATAAGCCTCATTTGTAAAGGTTCGGAAACATAGAGAAAAAAATCCCCTGAAAAAGGGTGAATGTCCTGTAATAGAAAGGCTAAAAAAATGGAGAGAGCCTTTGCTCATGATCCTTCATCTGTCCAGCTATTCAACGAAAGAAAACCGAGCTCATATCGGAAAATATAATAAAACAAAGATATTCACTGATTATTGTTGTTGATTTGTTATTGGTGATTATTTTTGTGACTGGAAAAGGGCGGTGAAAATCGCCCTCTACAAACATACAACAACAAAAGAAAGTAAATATGCGTTTTTTATTCAACAAACTCGAAGGTCGGATACGGGAAAGTACAACTACAACCAAATTTCGAAAGGCAAACGAAGTTACAAATTCAAAGTACAATAAGAAAACGAACAATTGAAAACGAATTACATTTGAATCTGTGAAAAGTAATTCGCCATTTCTCGGTCGAACATATCATTTTCTTGTTGTCGCTTGTTGGCCATAATCCAATCTCTCGAAAGCATAAGGATCTCGACCATCAATGACCTCGTAGACTTGCGGCGAGGCTCTAACATCCTTCCGGCCATTGAGAATGCTGCCTCCGATGACACCGTTGAGACCGGGATTGTGAGAATTTCAAGAGCCAACAAGGATAAATCCGGATACTCTGATCGATTTGCGTGCCACCATTGAAGAATGTCGAGGCCTTCGTTAGGGCACGGTGTCGGAGGAAGGTTGCAGAATCGGGCGTACTCGTTGATGGTGTTGCACCGTCGACGTCGACCAAGAATTAGAGATCCCGAAACGCCACTTCCTTGTGAACCCGGTGAAGAAGTCGACGTATTGCCGCGCCCAATAGCCGTAAGGTTGTAGAATAAACGGTGGTTATACATCTATGGTGAACCACCGGCCCCGCGTCCGCCCTATATTGAACAAAAAATATTAACGTTTATTAGAGTAATGTTAGGAAACTAAAATAATTAATCTTAAGAAATAAAGTTAAAAAAATTACCTGAGTTTGTTGTTGTTGTTGATTCGTTTCCTCCATCTGATCTTCCAAGTCGTTATATTTTTGCTCGTACTCTTGGTAAATGGCCTTCATCTTCTGATCCGCATCGAAGTAATTGTGCGTCATATAGGGCTCCCCCGTGATTTCTTGCATGGCAGTTAAGACATCCTGCAGTTTGGAAAGCTTAAGTGTCGGATCCACGATTACAGCGGCGCAATATAGAAATGGGAGCTTGTCAGGACTCCAATAATACTTGAACTTTGCAATCATCGGGGTTAGTACATCGGTAAATAAAGTATTACGTTTTGTGGTTTCAAAATGACAAAGTATATCAAAAATAGCGGGCAAAGCTCTCTGAGACGTGGGTGAGTAAACATGAGATAAATCAATAGTAATTTGATTAAAAAGGTGTAGAAAAGCCTGTAATTGGATGGCGGTTAGCCAATCGTCCGGAGTGATGTCTTCGCGGTCGTCGTGCTAGGGGCTGTTGATCCAGTTCGTAAGAAGCTCCTTGTATGGTAAGACAGAATCCAACATCATGTAGGTCGAGTTCCAGCGGATCGGTATATCCGGTTGAAACGTTTTTACCTGGTAACCGTGAGCCCTGCAATAATCTTCCCAAGAAACCGTACGCATAGTAGATGCTCGTATATGCAAAATAATGTTCCTAATTTTGGCGATACTATCGGAAATAACGCGAAGACCAGATTAAACTATCAAGTTTATAATATGACATGCACACCTTTGATGAAAACAATCGTCCCTAAAATTGGTCAAACTTTCCTTCATTATTTCTATGGCATTGGCGTGGGCACTAGCGTTATCTAACGTAATGGAAACTACTCTATCCTTAAGGTTCCAATCCGACAAAACTTCTAGTATAGCCTCGGCTAGATTTACTGATGTGTGCCTAACCCTCGCCGGCTTAAAACCTATGATACGCTTTTCCATATTCCAATTATCGTTAATAAAATGAGCTACGACCGTAATATAATCATCATTAGCATAGCCTTTCCAACAATCCGACGTTAAAGACAATTTGTAAGAAGATTGATGGAACATTTCTTGTAAAGCGGCCCTTTGCTGGTTATAAAATTTGAGAATTGTCTCGTGGTTTATATAATACGAGATTTCCCTATAGTTTATCGGCGCCACTTTCATCATCATTTCGTTAAAACCTTCTCCCTCGAGCGCCGATATAGGCAAACCATCGTGTATAGTCCGCTGAGCAATATACATTCTACATACATCATCGGGTAAGCGACTTACCTCGTCCGCCCGCTTTTTCTTCAAGCATGTCTTGACGTGGTTTTCTAGGCGGGTGTAGCCGTGGTTCTTCGGATGGGCCAGAAATTCCTCACTGCAGTCTCGGCAAATCCCCCACCTATCTTCCAAGCCGGTTTCATAGTTGTATCTGTAGTCGGGTATGAAGTCGTGCTGCCAAACCACTCCCGTTAATTTCTTTCGCTTCCTCGCCGGCGGATGGGGGGGGCCGACCGCGCTCACCCGGAACTAAGGGTTGTTGGGCACGTCCACGTCCACGTCTAGCTGGCGGCGGCGTTGGTAGAACTTCATCAACTTCCTCCTCCTCGCCTTGGCCTTGAACGTAGTTTGGGTCCTCCGTATCATCGTTCTCATCATCACCACCATGACCAACATACTCGTCATCGCCGTCGGGGTCGTTGGATAGGTTCCTCGACCTCGTTTCCTGAAAAAACAAAGGAATACCGAATATTACAAGAGTTTAATATTAATTTAAATATTACAAGGAATATTACAATTATTAAATTTTAATATTAATCATATTAATTAAATTAAATTTCATATAGTTAAATAAAAAGTTAACAAAATTAAAAATGGTATTTCTTATGTGTGGAAATAATTATCAAGCTCTTTTAGACGGAACTCCCCGAGGTTCCACGGCCAAATCGACTGGAAAAGATGCTATGATCTCGCTTTAGGCCCAAGCTTTTCTAGACAGAACTCCCCGAGGTTCCCAGGCTAGCTTGGAGGAGATTGCAAAGCTTGGAGGAGATTGCAAAGCAAACCTTATTTAAAAACCAATATTTCTAAGACACCATAATCCTTAAAAACTTTATAATTATTGTAGAGGGGGTTTTTCACCACCCTTTTCCAGTCACAAAGACATCATCAAATAATAAATAAATAACAACAAATGATGAATATCTATGTTTTATTATAATTTCCGAAATGAGCTCGGTTTTCTTCCGTTGAATAGCTGGACAGATGAAGGATCATGAGCAAAGGCTCTCTCTATTTCTTTAGCCTTTCTATTACAGGATGTTTCTCTCTTTTTGCTAGGCCTTTCTTCTCCCTTTTTTCGAACCCCCTAGTTGAGGCTTCTCTTCTCCTTTTATAGAGTTTACAATTTACATTATGCCCCCTAGCCTTTTTCCCGCCTTTTCCCCTTTTAATCATTCGCCTCCCAGAGTGATTCGATGGAAGGCATGGCGGATTTCTACTTTACGTCGCTTCCGAGCAGACTGTCATTTTCGGTAGGTGAGCTTCATTAAATGCACGTCTCTTCAGCCGTCTTCGGGCCTTGCAAGCCCCGGCGCTGACACCTTTTATCGACTGGGTAGGTGAGCTTCATTAATGCACGTCCCTTCGGCTGTCATCGGGCTCTGCATAATCATCATGACGAAATCCCTCGTCGAGTGTGACGGGACACTTCTTCGCAACTTGCTTTTGTGTGGCTGTGCTTCCTCGCGATCAAACCTCCTCGGGGATGATCCTCCTCGGGAATAATCCCCCTCGCGGTAGAGCTTCCTCGGAGATTATCCTCGTCGGAGATAATTTCCCTCGGGGTTGAACTTCCTTGCCCCCTTTCATGTCGTTTGTGGGCAAAACGACACGAGTTGTGTTGAGGATGGATTTGACCAAATCCGACCTTAACAGTTAGTACCCCATTTTATCAAGTGTGTACACTTGGTAAAATAAAGTATAACTGTTTCGGAGATCGGTTCTAGCCGGCATCAGTTATCCCCCCCCCGGTCGATGATTGCTTCTTCGGCTCCTCGCGTGGTTATATTGTAAAATTGCTTCTTTTCCTTGCTAAGTCTCCTTTGCGTCCCCCCGGGGTTGTTTCCGCTTGCTCCCTTTCGTGCTTGCTTGCCTGCTTAAATCATATATATATGTGTATGTGAACGGCCAGAGAAGTTCGCGAACTCCGTTGACCACTTTAGTTGACACAGTTGCCCTGATGCATGTTGTCGGGGAACCTCATCGCAATTTGTTGGGTCTATCCCTCGACGGGCTAACATGCTATGAGCTATTTACACAAGCAACCCTTGACGAGGAAGTTTGTCCCTCGAGGAACTATATCCCCCTCGAGGAATTTTTTGCGATGAAGATACCGGCGATGAGAATTCCTGCGATGAGAATTCCTGCGGTGGGAATACCTGCGATGGGAATACCTGCGGTGGGCTCCTTTCTTAGTGACTTTTAGCATTCCGACAGTTCCTGTTCCTGGGTCCCACGGCGTTCCAATTTTCCCAAAACGTCAGTCTGGAATTTCGCGCAAATCTTTTCAGCGTTAGATGCTGACGCTTCGTACTCGAGTATTTTTGGGATATGCAATGGCTCGACAATCTCCACCGTTGATGTCTTTCGCACGCTTCAGATCTGGACCGTTGGACCGAAGCGTCGGTTTGCCTCCCTTCATTCCTTTCCTCATAAATTTGAATTCCCGCCTTCTTCAAACACCTTCCGAAGCAGCGCAACAACTTCTCTGAACTTCCTTGTGATTTTCATCCTGTAATTCTCCTTTTCTCACTCATCTTCCGGATTTCTTCTTTCTTTGTTCCTGAATATTCCGATGGCTTCTCCCGATGTTGGTCCGAACTTTAAGACGCGGAGCCCTCTCTCCATTATGATTGAGGAGAGGTTAGCAGTTGTCAAGGAACAGTACGTCGATTCCGAGCTTTTCCCGGCACGCTTCCCTTATGAAGGTGAACTTGCCGACACCCCCAGGAATGAATACGTCTGTGTTTACGAATCGTTCTTCAAGACCGCCGGCCTTCGTTTTCCGGTGCCGAATTTGATCGTGACGTTCCTCTACGCCTTCAGGGTTCCTATCGCTCAGGTGAGCCCTAACACTATTCGCTTCCTAGTGTGTACGCTTGCCATCGCCTGCGAGCAGAAAGTCAAACTTACCCTTGAAGACTTGATGCGTCTCTTCAAGTTGTCGAGGAATCCGAAGAATCTGGGCCGGTTTTCCCTCTCCCATCGTGTCCGGGGCCATATCCTCGAGAATACACCCTCGAATGAATCCGGCTGGGAGAACCGCTATTTCTTCGTGAAGGTAGACCGCACTACTTTCGGCCCCAACCACAAGTTTCTACCGAGGCAATGGGTCCCCGAGGGGATAGATCTCCCCCGGTATAGACCTGAGGAAGGTGGGGAAGTCGAGGCACGTTTTAACAAGATCCACCAGGCCCTCCTCGCCAACCCTCGTCGGGACTGGAGCAAGGATTTTGGGGGTCCGCACCTCGTGAAATCTGGAGTTTATCAGTTGGTCCGGGTTCACGGGCCTTCCCCAGATACTCTTCTTCCGGTGGGATTTTCTCGAACGCCCGTGCCGGAAGGGTCTCTTGTGGAGCGGAGGAAAACTGCTCCAAAAATGAAGAAGAGATCCAAGCTGGATCTCGTCGAGAAGAAAGGGAAAATCCCCTTCGGGGGCGAGGAAACCGTCCAGGAACCGCCAGATTCTCAGGTGCGATCAGACGCTCCTCGCTTCTTGGGCCTTACCCCTCGAGGGGGTAATTCATCGGGCAAGAGGCCTTTCGAGGATACTTGCGACGAGCAGCGCTCGGAGTTAAGGTCGGACCCCAACCCTCCACGTTCGTCGGATACTCATCGTCCCCCGACAAGGTCTCCTCGAGGAGATACGGGCTCGTCTGCTCCTCGTCCTTCGAAGGAGCCTTCCCAAGCTGATACTTCTTTGGGCAGATGGCCAGCCGGAGAGACACCCGACGCCCCTCCCGTGAAGAGGGTTAAGGTTTCCGATCCGACCACCGAGCGCCGAATCGCTACTCCTGCTCGAGAGGCTGTGACGGAAAACTCGGGCCTTGAGCCGCCGAGTGGGAGCGAGGCGACGGAGAATGCGCCGAGCGGAGGAGAACCGTCTTCGAGGGCAGGGGATGACTTCGACGAAGATTTCGACAATCTCGCCGTAGTGCCACCTGCCTCTCCTCGGGAAATGCAGCGAATTTCTCCTTGCCTTGAGGAAAATCTAGACCCCCTGCAGGCCTCTTCTCATTGTGAGGAATATCGCGCCTCCTGCCAAGAGCTTCCTCCTCCGCCATCAGGGGAGATTCCTGCCGGAGCTGTGCGGGAATCCGCCGTCGACCTTACGTCTTCAATACCGACACCTGCCGAGGCGCTGCCCCCACCGGGCAAGAAGGAAAACAAGGAGAGGGTCCTGGGCTTGCTGAGCCGTTGAAGGGTACTGGTGAAGCCCCCGAGCTCGCCGAGCAAGGAGCGGGGCGAGGAGACTTCATCGAGTCAGTATGGCAAGAAGGGAATCATGATGGGACCTCCGAGTTTGCCGACCATAGGTCCGTTCAGGAAGGAGCTCCTTCTGAGCCTCCCGAGCCGGTGGTTTCCTCCGGCGCTCCCATCGCCGATGTTTCGGGGAATTTGGTAGCTGCGGCAGTTTCTGGGCCGGGCAGTGATGCCAACCTCCAATTGTCTCTCGCTCCTCCCTCCGATACTCTCGTAGTACCTTCGGGGAGTGCTATCTCTCCGCGTCGGGACATGTCTCCTCTTCCAGACATTCTGGTGCCGTCTTCCCCTTCGCTGTTTGCCGGTAAGGCGTTTGCCTCGAGAGCGCTGCTCCAAGATCGCTTCCCGTCCACGCCATCTCCGAGCGGGACTTCCGAGGAATGGGGGGTTTACTCTTCTGCAGCATGCAAGGGTTTTTCCTTGGGAGCTACGGGCGATCAAGAGCTCTACGAGCCTCTCGACGAGACTGAGGGGTATCGCGAGGGGACCGCGCTCTTCTTCCGGGCCCTGGCGCGATTTAATGACATGATCGTCTGCGAGAAGCAGTCTGTCATCAAGGCCGAGAGGGAAGCCTTGGCGGCAAATGAGCAGCTCGCAGTTCTCCGGGGTCAGCTCGAGATTTCTTGTCGCAATGAGCGGGAAAGCCGAGAACGGGCCGCAGAACTCTCCTCGGACCTCGACGAAGTCCGAAACGCGATGGAGCTGGAAGTCTCGCTCCGTCGGGTCGCTGAAGCCGAGCTCGCGGAGTACAAGAATTCCTTGGCTGCCAGGGAAGAGTCCCTCAATGCAGAGCAGGAGCGTTTTCACCGGAGGGACTCGGAACTCTCTGAGGAGTTGGAGCGCTCTCGCTGACGTGAGGCAGAGCTCTCCGAGGAGCTTCAAATAAGGCTCAACGTCTTGCTCGAATCGGTGCGGCTATCGATACGCCTCCCGATGAAGAGGATCGCCTGGTTGCTCGGGTTAGGGCTGCGCTTAGGGAGCTCATCGCGGGCAAAGAGGAGGCGAAGACTGAGGCAGCCGAAGAGCGTCACGGTCGGGAGCGGTTGTTTGAAAGTGCCCAAGCCAAGCTGAAACGTGCCTCAGAGAGGTTTGAATTTCTCAACCAGGCTGTCAGTGCCAACCGCCGGGCCGCCGCTTACCAAGCCAACGTCCGTCTGGCGGAGAGGATTCCTCTTACGGCGACTATCGAGGGTCTTAAGACCCGTTTGCCGAAATGTCGTGAGCTTCACGCTGCGCATCAGGGCGAGGCGAGCGAGCTGGAGAAGAAAGCCGCCGGAGATCCCAATTCTCCGCCGCTATCCCCCTGCAAGCCGCCGGATATTGACAGGCGTCGAGTAGAGGACCTTCTTCCGGAGGGTAACCCCCTCGAGCCCTCCTCGCGCGGCGAATATGGCTCGAACGTCGAGGCTTTATCTCCTCCGGAGCCCGCGGTATAAGACGGCCCTTTCCGAGTTTTTTCTTTCTTTTGTTGCGAAAATTCGTTTGTTTTTTTTTTCAATGTTTAAGTCTTTCTTTTGCGACTCTTTGTAATTTCTTTTTCTTTTGACGATGAATGAACTCTCTTTGTAATTTCCTGTAATGATATTATATCTCTTTATCGCGCCTTATTATATCTTTTCATATCCGTACCTTAAGTTCTCCTTCTCAGGCCGAGGTTGATCTTGCGAGGGGATCTCTGGAAGAGGAAATTTCCCTCCGTAAGGATGCTGAGATGAAGCTTGAGGAGCGTACTGCCGAGCGCGATGAGAGCAGACGTCTTCTTGCTATTGCCGAGGAATCTCTTATCGAGGAGCGGGGACGTTATTGTCGATGCGAGGAGAATCTGATGGAACGACTTCGGCAGTTGGACGGGCGTCAAACTCGGATTGCTGAGGCTATCGATTTGCTTCCTGGTCAGGAAGAGCATATCTCTTTCTGGGTCCGAGATGCGATGAAGAAACTGACCGATGACCGTGATGCAGCAAAGGGCGAGGCGATAGAAGAGCAATTTGCTCGGACGCGCGTTTTCACTGCTGCGACGGACAAGCTGGCGCGCGCCTTTGACAGATTAGGTGCTCTCGAGGCGTCTGCCAGCATTAATCGCGCATTGGGCGGTGTCCTCGCGAGTATTCGGCTTGTCGAGAAGAATCCTCGTCGCTCGACCCTTGGTAAGATCCGGCAGAAGGAGCTGCCATCGTGGCGAAGACTGGAGAAAGAGTACCGGGCCGAGCTGGCTGAGTTAGAGAAGAAGGCCGCCGGCGATCTCGCCTCTCCTCCACTCTCCTCTTGCGCCCCTCGCGCCGTGGTACGGGGTAGTTTTAGCTTAGAAACTTGTAACTCCCCTCTCCCTTCTTGGGTTTGTCCGATTTTTCTTGAGTTTGCTCATCTTTTAGCCGTACGTTGTGTTCATATTTCCTCTTTTCAGGTTCGTCCAGAGTCTGAGCTCCTCGACTTCGCAAAGCCTTCCGAGCCTAATTGCGCAGTTTCCCGACGAAGATCCCGCGCGCTTGGCCGTTATGGAGGAGATGGTTGAGGATGTTCTTCGTCGAAGCTGCGATACTTTCCTAGGGGAACTTGCCGATGCGGTGCTCGGCCAAAATTCCGTTGACGGCGACGTAGCTTAATTATGAACTTGATTTCCTGGTAGAAATTATTGTAGGCATTTTTTTGTAAAGACAACTTTTACTGTGATATTCTTCTGTAGACTATGCTTTGAATCAATCTGAATAACAATTTAATTTCGCGCCTTCCCTTTCATTTTTTTTTTGTATAATCGCTTATAAGTGAGATGTATATCTCCTCCTCTCCTCTTGGGAAGAAAAGTTAAGTTTATTCTTTTATCGGCAATATTTATTTCACTCCTTGTTCGGTCATCACACCGAGCAGCTTTTTCGTAGGCACTCTTGCCTCTTTTAATTCTTGCTCGGCACTCTCGCCGTGGGCACTCTCACCTCTTTTAATTCTTGCTCGGCACTCTCGCCGTGGGCACTCTCGCCTCTTTTAATTCTTGCTTGGCACTCTCGCCGTGGGCACTCTCACCTCTTTTAATTCTTGCTTGGCACTCTCGCCGTGGGCACTCTCGCCTCTTTTAATTCTTGCTCGGCACTCTCGCCGTGGGCACTCTCGCCTATTTTAATTCTTGCTCGGCACTCTCGCCGTGGGCACTCTCGCCTATTTTAATTCTTGCTCGGCACTCTCGCCGTGGGCACTCTCGCCTCTTTTAATTCTTGCTCGGCACTCTCGCCGTGGGCACTTTCGCCTTAATTGTCTCTTGAGGGTATCGCTAGGTTTCGTCGGGTACGAGCCGACTAGTTCCCAGGATCCCATAGGCACTCTCGCCTTAATTGTCTCTTGGGGGTATCGCTAGGTTTCGTCGGGTACGAGCCGACTAGTTCCCAGGATCCCATAAGCACTCTCGCCTTAATTGTCTCTTGGGGGTATCGCTAGGTTTCTTCGGGTACGAGCCGACTAGTTCCCAGGATCCCATAGGCACTCTTGCCGTGTATATTTACTAGGCTCTCTAGCCGGACCGGGCTTGCTCGGCACCCTTAGCCGTATATAGGGTCTCGACATGTTTTGTCGGACCGGGTTTGCTCGGCACCCTTAGCCGTATATAGGGTCTCGACATGTTTTGCCGGACCGGGTTTGCTTGGCACCCTTAGCCGTATATAGGGTCTCGACATGTTTTGCCGGACCGGGCTTGCTCGGCACCCTTAGCCGTATATAGGGTCTCGACATGTTTTGCCGGACCGGGCTTGCTCGGCACCCTTAGCCGTATATAGGGTCTCGACATGTTTTGCCGGACCGGGCTTGCTCGGCACCCTTAGCCGTATATAGGGTCTCGACATGTTTTGCCGGACCGGGCTTGCTCGGCACCCTTAGCCGTATATATGATGTATATATATATGTATATATCACTGAGCAGAGTTGCATACACCCTTTGCCAACTTTATAAATTTGCTCGCTCCTTAATGAACAAAAGAAAAACATACACATATCGGTATTAAAAACAAAGCCAAACAAACTTCTACCACCTAATATAATCTACTAATGGTTACAAAGGGGTAGCCACTCCAATCCTCTCCTCGCGCCGAGCAGCGTACGAGTTTTACTCGGGGCTCAATCTTCCTCGACGATCGAGCAGGCCGTCGTTACGACCTTCTCCAGGGAGTCTATGCTGGTGCGCCCGAAGTTACATTCCGTGCAGAGGTGGGTGTACCACATGGTACCGAGGATGTAGCATGACCTGCAAAAACCGCAAGCACCACTACCTCGGCGTCGGCCAAAACACGGCGGGCGGACGGAGTCTCCCGCTCGCACCTTCGTGGTCTTCTCATAGACAAAAACGTTTCTGTCGCACCTCCGGCAGAACTCTATGTCGAGCAGTCGACCGCGTGGGGCGGGCGCCTGCTGCTCGGGGTAATCGGTTGGGTTCCCCGCCGTGAGCAGCGGGGGAAGGTCTTCGAGTTTGGCCCTGGGAAATAGCCCGTTGACCCTTAAGAATTTTATCCCGTGCTTGATGGTGGACAGGTTGTTGACCACGTCGTCTAAGGTGATTCAGTGGCAGCGAGGCAGGCACAGTTTTACGAGCGTCGGGTTGTCCTGCAGAATTGTCTTCAACGCGGCGTTGGTGACCTCGAAGCACCCATCCAGCGTCAGAGTCTCCATCTTCCCTTGAGATCTCCTTGCCAGCCCCAGGAGATTGTCGTCTTCCATCCGCTCGCTCAACGGGTTGTAGATGCTGATGTTGCGCCACAGAAGGCTGTTTCCCCGAACCTCGTCGCGCAATGACGTGCATACCATCTCCAACGCGAGGAGCTCCTCAGGCATAAGATATAGCAGGACCAGTTTCAACGCGGGGTGTGGTTCACCTGGTACTCTTAGCTCCTCCTGGTCCCGCAGGCTTTCCGTGGTGTCTTCCTTGGGCCATTCCCAACCTTCATCCACTATCCTCTCTGACTCGTCTATGTAGCTTTGGCCAACTTCTTCCCTGAGCGCCATTTCTTTTTTGTATGCTTTCTCGACCTGTAACGTGAAAATACTAACAAAAACTGGTTTCGGAGTAAGAAAGGGACTTTTATTCTCTGGGTGGAAAGATTTGTACTTATCTGAGAGTTAACCGAATTCGTTTTTACTTCCGCCGACTTGTTCTCCTTGGTCCTCTCTAAACTTCCCATTTTATAACCGCCGATTGTTTCGCACGCAACCCTTCGTATTCCCTGTTTCGCTGTCACTTCATGACGCTTCGGGAGTCACCCCGACTCCTTGATACGCGTGCAATTCTTTTCCCGATTAACCGTCTATACGTCTACCTCTCTTCAACGTAAGGAGTCCGTACGTCTCCCCTTCTTACGTCACTCCTGCCCTTGAGTTGCCTCCTTGGGTTATGCTCGCTGTTTTCGCGCGCTCAGTCACCACCTCGCGCACTCAGTCACCACCTCGAGCACGCTGCTGACGATGGTGTCGTTTAATGACGTCATGCTCCTCCAAATTCCTGGCTGTGAGTTAGAAAGAAAACAAAGCCCCTCGGTGGGCGCCAAACTGTAGAGGGGGTTTTTCACCACCCTTTTCCAGTCACAAAGACATCATCAAATAATAAATAAATAACAACAAATGATGAATATCTATGTTTTATTATAATTTCCGAAATGAGCTCGGTTTTCTTCCGTTGAATAGCTGGACAGATGAAGGATCATGAGCAAAGGCTCTCTCTATTTCTTTAGCCTTTCTATTACAGGATGTTTCTCTCTTTTTGCTAGGCCTTTCTTCTCCCTTTTTTCGAACCCCCTAGTTGAGGCTTCTCTTCTCCTTTTATAGAGTTTACAATTTACATTATGCCCCCTAGCCTTTTTCCCGCCTTTTCCCCTTTTAATCATTCGCCTCCCAGAGTGATTCGATGGAAGGCATGGCGGATTTCTACTTTACGTCGCTTCCGAGCAGACTGTCATTTTGGGTAGGTGAGCTTCATTAAATGCACGTCTCTTCAGCCGTCTTCGGGCCTTGCAAGCCCCGGCGCTGACACCTTTTATCGACTGGGTAGGTGAGCTTCATTAATGCACGTCCCTTCGGCTGTCATCGGGCTCTGCATAATCATCATGACGAAATCCCTCGTCGAGTGTGACGGGACACTTCTTCGCAACTTGCTTTTGTGTGGCTGTGCTTCCTCGCGATCAAACCTCCTCGGGGATGATCCTCCTCGGGAATAATCCCCCTCGCGGTAGAGCTTCCTCGGAGATTATCCTCGTCGGAGATAATTTCCCTCGGGGTTGAACTTCCTCGCCCCCTTTCATGTCGTTTGTGGGCAAAAAGACACGAGTTGTGTTGAGGATGGATTTGACCAAATCCGACCTTAACAATTATCACCACACATAAAAAATACAATTTTTATTTTTTTTAACTTATTTAATTAACTATTTAAAATTTAACTAAACTACTATGACTAATGATTATTTAGTTATTAATTATTAGTATTAATTACTAAATAGTTATTAATTAACTTATTAAGTAACTTATTAGTTATTAATTTTTAAGTAATAGTATTAACTTATTAACTTTTTAATTTTTATTAATTTAATTACTAATGACTATTTATTAAATATTAAGTAAGTAACTATTTTTTAACCAACATTTTATTAAGTAAGTAACATTTTTTAACAAACTAAAACTTAATTTATCATCTAACAATTTCAAATATAATAAAACAATTATTTAATTAATTAACTACTTAAATTAAACGTACCTCGGCGTCGTCGGGGGAAACATATTGTTGTTGACGATGTTGTTGGACTTGTTGTGCTTGGTATTGTTCCTCGTTGCTAAGGCTTTGCCATTCCGGAATATAGGGACCTTGATAATTAAGTTACTTAGTAAAAGCACCGACGTTACCTTGAGAAAATAATAATTGTTGGATCCGCCCGCCGCCACCGGTACCATATTGACCATGAACCGGTAACGGTTGGCTAGAAGAACCGGGAACATTGTGTTGATTCATAACTCCGACATTATAGTTATGTTGACTAAAAGCCTTCCCGCTATTAATCGACCGCGGCGACGGAATAGTGGACCGTCCTTTTCCTCGGACTTCGGGACGTCCTCGAGAACGGTTGTTGCCACTCAACATATTAATGACAAATTAAACTAATAATAACGATTAATAAAACTAGATTAAACTAAATAACACTAATAATAATAACAACAAATAACTAATAATAAACTAAAATACTAATAATAACAACTAAATAAACTAAATTAATAACAACTAAAATACCTAAACAATATATTAAACTAAAAATAGAGAGTATTTATATAATTATAAAGTAGCTAAACTATAGACTAAATTCGGAAATATGAGAGCTTGAGAGAGTTTGAGAGAATTAGAGATGAAGAGAAGAAGTTGTGTGAAAAAAATGGGAGTGAAATGGTGTATTTATAGGGAAAAATGTGTAGGAATTCGAGTAAAGTGGTGTAATAAAGCCCCAACGGATCTATTTGAGGACTTCGAGGCAAATATTTCCGTTGGATTCCAACGGTACAATTTTCTGACGCGTGTCAGGTACTTTTGCCGCAGTCCCTATAAACTACCAACGGCTCTTTAATATTTTTTTTTAAAAATCCCGGATATTTCTATATCCGGGTTGTTTAAAACCCGGATACCGAAATATCCGGATCCGAAAAAACCCGGATCCGGATATTTCGGTATCCGGGTTTTGTATTTTCTTTAAATCCGGATTTAACCCGGATCCGGATATTTCGGTATCCGGGTTTTGTATTTTTTTTTTTAAATCCGGGTTTAACCCGGTGGGGGGATTTTGGGCATTAGTTAAGAGTATGAACTTAAGTAGTAGTTGCATTTGTCCAATAAAATTAGTTTTACGAATGACAGCCATTATTCTTTTTAAAAAGGTATCACACATAGATTTCTTCACAGCACATAGATTACTTATGCTAATAAATTATGCAATATAATGAAGAAACAAGAAGCCAATTTTTTCAAAAAAATTATTAAGAAAAATGCAGCAAGATTAGAAATTATAATGAAACTAATTAAAATGCAATCAAAAAGTAATTTTTCTTTTACCAAATTTTATTTTATAAGTAAAAATCTTGTATTTTTTAAAGAACAGAAGATAACTTTACGAGAAACTTAAATTAAAAGAGGAAGTGTATCAACAAACAAAATTTAATATTACCCTACCATATATGAAGAGTGATTTTATAATCCAATATGTGGATGTTGATATTGCCCACGAATTGCAAGTCAATTATCTATATATCGCTTACAAATCAACTTGATCTGTTTGATTGGAGTATTACTTTTTGAAAGAATAGGAGTCATGACCTTGAAAAGCTATAATTTAGATTTAAAATGTGAATAAAAACTTAAAAAAAGACATTTGTTCTAATAATTGAGTGATGTTATGATCCAATTAATATATGGACATTGACACTGCCCATGAATTGCAATTGTGATTAGTAGCCATAATTATTTGATTAGAAATTTAGAAGCATTTCAAAGTCCTTTCCACTTTTGGAAGCTCCTAAAAAGATTGCAAGTTTTCGTTGGTGGGGGCTTTTTTCTTATTCACCATAATGGACTCTTGGGCTACCTTACTTCAAGATAATGCTAATATTCATTATTTTATTTTATTTTATTTTATTTTATTTTATTTTATTTTATTAGGATAGGACCACATGACCTAAAAAAGAGTCAAAGAGGCATCACAACATATTGCAAGTGATCATCATCACAAAGTTTAAGATAGGTAGGTACTATTCTTTTGCCCTTCCAAAAAGGTCAATGGATTTGTGATCTCATACCTCAATATTGACACAAACTTGCTTTGTGTAAGCAATATCAGAGACTTAGTCTTTTACTTAGTGTGTCAATTTATTTATAATTTTTTTTTGTAAAATAGTATTCAAAGACTATCAACCAGTGTCAAGGTTCAATTTTATCTACATATTGCGTTCGTTCAACATTTGTTAAGTTAGGAACACACGTACGTCTTATTTTAACAAAAATATTGAATAATTGATATTTTCATAGTGTAATTGCAGCTGCATATATGTCTTTTTTGTTACTAACCTTAATAAGACATTGGATTTTTATTAAAACAACTTTTTAATGAAGAAAACAATAGAAGGCATAAATAAACTAATTAATATGTTTTTTTAAGGGTAAACTGCGGTTAATGTACCTAATGTTTGATCTTCTGCGGATTATGTACCCAATGTTTATTTTCGGCGGCTAATGTACCCATTGTTTGATCCGTTAGATATTTTCGTGTTTTTCGTCACTTGACCGTTAGAGAGTTATCCTCCTCTATATGTACACTTTTCGTATTTTTGACATAACTCACTCATTTTTTGTCCAAATTTTATGTACGACCTACGGTTGGAAAGATAAGAGATAGATCTACAACTTTTGTGTTTTAAGTTTTGTAAAATCAGTTTTATAAAAATACGAAATTTCAAATAGAACGTAAAACTGGATATTAGTTTAATGCAAAATATTTTTTCGAGCAAATTTTAATATACTTAATGACTTTTTATGATGAAACGTAAAACTAAGAAGTTATAGATAAATTTTTATCTTTCCAACCGGTGTTTATTTATAATTTTTTGAAAAAAAAATGAGTGAGTTATGCCAAAAATATGAAAGATGTGATGCGAAATAGTCTTTCATATTTTTGGCATAACTCACTCATTTTTTGTCAAAAATTTATAAGTAAACACCCGTTGGAAAGATAAAAAATTGTTAAAGAGGTTCAACCGTACGTTTATTTAAAATTTACAAATAAACACCCGTTGGAAAGATAAATAAACACTCTATTGTTAATAAAGAAAACAATAGAAGGGCATAAATAAACTAATTAATATGTTTTTTTTTTTAAAGAGGTTCAACCGTACGTTTCCGTGAATGTTAGACTCTTGTAATAAAATACTTAGTCCTTCCCGATAATTTGTATCGTAGATCCGGTATTGGCTGTATCCATGAACATAGCTGTCCAGAAAAATAAATAGCATTTGTGAAATGTGGTCCGTGGCATCTGATGGTATGCGATTTGGTTCATCGTTTTCAAAATTTAAGGAGCATAAAGGCATCTTCCATATATGAGCTTGAACGGCCTTTGGGAGTGGTTAATGGTTCAGAATCACTCTACTTATACAAAAATATATATAATAGATTTGGAATGAATATATTTCCCCCTAAGTGCGTGACCACATTAAATTTCTCACAACAAATATATATGTTGATGTATCAGTATCACAATAATTTACGAGTCTCTGATGCCCCCCAAAAAGCCTTCCAATGTAATTAGCTGCGGACCACTTTCATATATATATATATATATATGTATATATAATATATATATTGTGGAGACGCTCTTTTTTTCCTCTAAAATAAGAATCCCAGTTCCACGTAAAATTACAAACTTTATATCTAATCCTGGTTTTTGGTTTAAACCATGGGTTTTTAAATTAAAAATTGTATGAAAAAATACGAAAAATTTGAAAAGAAGATAAAAATTATTTAATAATAAAAGAAAGATAACTCTAAAACAATAAAGAAGAGTACCTTAATGGAAAATACAGACAAAATAGAGAGTTTTTGGAGAGAATTTATGAATCATAACCCAAATGGTACAATGGTAAAAATTACCCTGCCGCACCGAACCTACACCACTCGTCTTTATGTCACATGCTCATGCTTAAACGCGCCTATAAGACGCCATTAGCATCTTTACTCCCAGGCTCCGATCCCGAGCCGAAGCTGGTGGTGGTGATATGAGACTGTCCAGTGAAAACTTTTGTCACAACATCTCTACTTCATTTCCACATGGCACACTTAGCTCTAGGAGTGAAAGCGGAACCGGGAACCGAGAAATTAGTTGTTTTTGGTACCTATCTTAAAAATTCGGGATTTTTATTTTTGGTACCGGTTCCCGGTTCTGGTTGTAAATTTCCCTTAAAAAAAAAAACAGAATTGGGAAAAAGTAAGAAAAAATTCGTGAAAAAAATTCAGTACTTAATACGAGACAAATATTAATAGCCGAAACAAATCAATGGCTGAAACAAAAGCTTAACACGAGACATAGATTGTGCTTGCAAGCGAAATCTTCTAGTTTGGAGACGAAGACATGTAATCGACGGTGGAGGGTTCTCGGCGAAGAGAAAACGATGACGTCCTGATGGATGAGAGAGAGAGAGAAAGAGATATTGAAAGGGCCGAGAATGGAAAATGGAAATAATAAACCCTAATAACGAAAACTACATGTAGTTTAAGTAATTAAAAAACGACATAAAACCCAAAAACTACAATAAACATACAAAATATTTAAAAACGACATAATATGAAAACATCTAAAACTACATGTAGTTTAAAACAGGAACCGACACAAAAAACCGGGAAATTTGGCTTCTTGTACCGGTTCCGGTTCCCGACTCCATAAACCGTGAACCGGGAAGTACCGGTTCCCAGTTTCAAACTAAATTACCCTTTTTTTTTAAAAAAAAAAAAAAACCGTTCCGGGACCAAACCTGGAAACGGTTACAAAATTTGCAGCCCTACTTAGTTCAACCTGGTATTTGAGCTCGCTAATGAATGTATTTCGAATAAACACTACAAGACCTCAAGTGTTTTACCGGCGTGCAACTATGATTTCCCATTTTCTCGTTTGTTTCACACACTTGTTTTAACCCATTAATACGTTTTGGCTTATTATTTCCTAAATATAATCTTATTATAACTAAAACAATTGGGGCACTGTTTAGGGCGTTTCGTACCGCTCAACAATCACAAGATTACTCTTGTTCTTAAAATGGAGAGCTCGGTTCCTTCCGTTTATTAGGTAAGAAAATCTGGTGATTTCTGTATTGATGGTGTTGTTTTTCTCTCTTACAAGTATTTATCTCTTTCTCTCATCCTCTCTCAAAATGAGTCCCCCTTCTTACATAGGTTTCTCCCCCCCCCCCCCCCTTTATAGGCCAATTTCCCCGCTCTTATCGGAGTCCCATCGGCTCGTCCCCCCATACGTCTGGCAAAAGCCTGGTGCATCCCCTTTCGTGTGGTTCGAGTCCACTAGATTACCTCCGAGGTGGCCGCATTAAATGGTCATCCCATCGCGGCGTGCTCAAGCATTTAATGCTCATCCCATCGCGGTGTGCTCAAGCATTTAATGCTCATCCCATCGCGGCGTGCTCAAGCATTTAATGCTCGTCCCATCGAAGCCTTAAGCATTAAATGCTTGTCCCATCAGTCACTGTCGATACTGTCAGAACCTTTCGTCTCGCCAGATTCTCCTCGACTATTTCTCGTCGGGTCACGGTGTCGTCGACTCCTCGTCGGGTCTTGGTGTCGTCGGGTCTTGGTGTCGTCGACTCTTCTCGTCGGGTCTTGGTGTCGTCCACTCTCCTCGTCGGGTCTCGGTGTGGTCGACTCTCCTCGTCGGGTCTTGGTGTGGTCGACTCTCCTCGTCGGGTCTCGATGTCGTCGACTCTCCTCGTCGGGTCTTGTTCGCGTTCGGCGATCCGCCTCATGGTCTCCATTCGTCGACCTTCAAGGCTTTCATAGTGTTAAGAGGGATCCAACCGGATCCGACCTTAACAGTTAGTCCCCCATTTGGCACTTGGTAAATTGAGAGACAAGCTTCATCGGAGATTCTTCTCGCCGAGGTAATTCTGTCAAGGGTTCTTTGCCGAATATAAGTTTGTCAACGAGTTTTTGTTGAAGACATCTCAGTCGACGAACTATTGCCAAAGGTGTTTCGTCGACGAGCTTCCGTCGAAGACACCTCATTGGCGAGCCTCCGTTGAGGACATTCTGCCGACGAGATTTATTGGGGAACCTTCAGTCGACGAGACTTTGTCGAGGACAAGTTGGTCGATGGTCCTTTGCCGGAGACGTTTCATTTTACCCGACAGTCCTCTGGCACTGTGGAACGTGCATCGTTTCACATTAATGTGCATCGTTTCGCACTCGAGTGCATCGGGGGATTTGTAACGGCTCTTTATCCTGGCCGTTGCTTTTTTCAAATGTTCTCATCTTGGGCCGTCAGATCGAGTCGCGCTTCTTCGTGTTCCTCCTTTGTTTGTACTTTTTATATAGCCCCTTCTTGTCACTTTCTTGCTTATTTGCTTCCCTTCAATTTTTGTTCCGGCGCTTCTCCCTTTCTCGAGCCTTCTTTCTTCTTATTTTCCGGCCACTACCTGCTTCTCCGGTCATTGCATGGAGCCCGGAAAAGTGTTTGCTACTCGATCTCCCTCCTCTGTTATGAAGGAGGTGATGTTGGAGCTCATCGTGCGGAAATATTTTGCGCGGAAGAATATTTACGCGCGACTTCCGAACCCAGGCGAACTTGCCGATTCTCCCCGGAGGGCTATATCTGTTTGTACGAAGCCTTCTTCCGGCACGTCGGTCTTCATCTTCCGATACCCAACCTCATTCTAGCATCCCTCTATGCCTTCAAGGTTCCCATTACTCAAGTGGGACCTAATGTTCTTCGCCTCTTGCTCAGTACCCTGGTAATTGCGTGCGAAGAGCGGGTGGAGGTTGCTTTGGAAAACCTCATGCGCCTCTTCCTACTGTTCCGGAATCCCTGGAATCTAGGGAGATTCATGGCGTTGCATCGTCATGGTATGCTCCGAGCCAGCCTCCCGTCATGGTATG
This sequence comes from Parietaria judaica, assembly GCA_954871525.1. Taxonomy (NCBI): domain Eukaryota; kingdom Viridiplantae; phylum Streptophyta; class Magnoliopsida; order Rosales; family Urticaceae; genus Parietaria; species Parietaria judaica. The sequence continues at coordinate 56,534,501 of OX940860.1, read as the reverse complement.
CTCTTCGCGAGAAGTATGCCAACGAGATAACTGATCTGGAGCGGAGAGCTGCCGAGGATTCTGACTCTCCTCCTCTGTCCCCGTATGATCCTCCGAGCCTCGACGACCAACGGTTGGCGACCTTAGAGCTGGACGATCCTTCTCTTGTCTCTTCGTTGCAGGGCGAGTATGGCTCGAACCTTGTCGCAATGTCTATTTTGCTCCAATAGCGCGCCGGCCGTTCCTTGGCCGGGGAGCAAGCGATGCTGCCTGCCTTGGCTTTGGAGCAGACCGAGCTTGCTCCGGCCGAGAAGCGGGAGACATTGCCTACCTCAGCCCAAGAGCGGATCGAGCTTGTATTGGCCGAGGAGCGAAGAACCTTGCCTGCCACGGCTCAGGAGCACACCCAGCCTATTCCTGCCGAAGAGCGAAAGGCGCCCAACCAAGTCCAAGGCTTTGTGCGAGATATTGTAGATGCTGTTAATTTCTCGGTATAGGATTTTCGTCGTCGACCCCGAATTTTGTAATTTTATTGTCATGCTTCGGACTAATGAATACATGGGCCCCCTTTTTCTTTTTCTTTTTGCTGTTTTTCCTCGTACTATATTTCCTTTGTTTCGTTTCTTGCTGCTCTTAATCTTCTCTTTGCATGGTGAATATGATCCCGGCGTTGATGCCTTACCGATGCCTTCCCTTCATATGCGAGAGTGGTTCCCGGATCGAGACCCTGGATATTTGGCCGCCATAGAGCTTTTTGTGGATGATGTCCTTCGTCGAATCGATCATGGAAGATAGACTTTTGATTTATTGGCTTCGTGTGCATTTCTGCGTGTCCTTTTTGCCAGGGCCCTTCGAATATTTGAGTTGACTTTGTCGGCGCATTGATCGGGATCGGGGACCGCCAAGTAGCCCTCATCGAAGGTTTTGTGGACGCCACCGATTTTTCAAAGAAGAGCGCCGGTCTGCCAACTCCACGTGTGCCGTCGCAGATTGAGATATTTGGCAACAAACTGAGTAGCAGCCAGGGCCTCTTTGGCGTCCGAGCCTACTACTCGGTTTGTTGCCTGGATCTCACTCAGCAGAGTGCCACGCTCGTCGAGTCGAGTCCTGTAACTTTGTAAACATATTCCGATGTTATGAATATATTCCTTTAGGTTTTCAATTTTTGCGAATTGGTATTAGATACATATGTATATGGATGTATGTATCCTTCCCCTTTTTTTTTTTTTTTGCATCGCTGGTCTTACTGTCGTGCCGGAAGGGTCCGGGAGCCTTGGGTAGTTTCGGTGTTTAGGCGTCGATGCGCCGTCAACCAAGGCCATACCTAGCCGTGTATTTTTGGCGTCGCTGGTCTTACCGTCGTGCCGGCAGGGTCCAGGAGCCTTGGGTAGTTTCGGTGTTTAGGCGTCGATATGCCGTCAACCAAGGCCATACCTAGCCGTGTATTTGTGGTGTCGCTGGTCTTACCGTCCTGCCGGAAGGGTCCGGGAGCCTTCGGTAGTTTCGGTGTTTAGGCTTCAATGCTCCGTCAACCAAGGCCATACCTAGCCGTGTATTTGTGGCGTCGCTAGTCTTACCGTCGTTCCGGTAGGGTCCAGGAGCCTTAGGTAGTTTCGGTGTTTAGGCTTCGATGCGCCGTCAACCAAGGCCATACCTAGCTGGTTTTTTTTTTTTTTGTATATGTATATGCACATTTTTTTGCAAACTTTGAATCTCTATTTTGAAATCAGAGGCCAATTTACAATGATTTTAGTAGTACCAAGGCTGCTGCATTTCATGCCCCCGGGGCTGCTTCGTCACAGGTAATACTTCTTCAGGTGTTTCACGTTCCAACTCCGTATTACCTTGGTGCCTTCAGAGTTCTGGAGCTCCTAGATGCCCGACTTGATGATCTCTGCGACGAGGTAAGGGCCTTCCCAGCTTTGACCGACTTTGCCGGCGTTGATCTCCGCCGTGTTCTGGAAAACCCGTCGGAAAACCAACTCTCCCACCCGGAATCTTCTTGGCTTAACTTTCTTGTTGTAGTGGCGGGCGATTGTGTTTTGGTAGTTGGCGATATGTGCGTTCGCCTGTTCTCGCCTCTCGTCGATGTGATCAAGATGGTGTCGCAAGTTTTCCTCATTTGCTTCCTCGTCGTGCGGGGCCGTTGCCCGCCTAAGGCTTAAAATTCCTACTTCTACGGGGGTCATTGCCTCGACTCCGAAAGCCAGGGCGAAAGGAGATTCTCCCGTCGCTGAATGAGGTGTTGTCCAATATGCCCATAATACTCTTGGCAACTCTTCCGGCCACAGTCCCTTCTTTTCGTCGACCCTCTTCTTGATGGTGTCGACAATTGTTCTATTGACTGCCTCGGCGTTCCCGTTGCCTTGTGGGTATCGAGACGTCGAGGTGTTCAGCTTAACTCTCCACCTTTTGCAAAAGTCTCAGAAACGCTTCGAAATGAACTGTGATCCGTTGTCGGCGATGATTTATCTCGGCAACCCGAATCGGGTGAAGATATTCTTCCAGATGTAGCTTTCTACGTCGGAATCCTTAATATTGGCGTAGGACTCGGCTTCTGTCCATTTGGTGAAAAAATCCTTCACCACCAGCATGAACCGTTTCTGCCTCTTTCCGACGGGCATGGGTCCGACGACATCCATCGACCACTTCATGAATTGGTACGGGACAAAGACCACTGAGAGTTCCTCCGCTGGGCAATTGATGAAGGGGGCGTGACGTTGTCATCTGTCGCATTTCCTGGCGTGATCGTTGCAGTCGGCGGCCACGGTCTCCCAGAAGAAGCCCTGCCTCTTGACTTTCCTTAAGAGTGATCGACCGCCGGAGTGGTTCCCGCATTCTCTTTCATGCACCTCTCGCAACACGTGCTCGGCTTCTCTTTTTCCAAGGCATCTTAGATAAGGGCCGGTGAAGCTGCATCTGTATAGCCTTAGCTGCAGCATGACTTATCTCAAACTCTTCGTCTTGATCTTTCTCGCCTCCTGTCGGTCGTCGGGCAGAGTTCCGTCAAGAATGTATTTAGCGAGGGGAGCCCGCCAGTCGTCGCCTTCGTCGTCGTTGACCACATCCAGCTCCTCTCCCACTGCGTCCCCTTGGTCATCATCTTCAATGTTAAGAAGTTCCGCGTCGCTCGATGGTTCGTCTCGGCGGCAATCGTCGATCCTTGCCTTCTTCTTCTCGGGGTCATCTGCTCTTAGAATGTTGGGTTTATCGATCGTCACCACCGTGATTGTGCGCGTTGCCCCTGCCCCGGTCGTCGACCCTAACCCTATGAGGGCCTCGGCGAACGTGTTGTCCCCTCTTGTTACTTGGGTGAGACTGAAACGCGCGAATTTCTTCGAAAAGATCTCAGTGACCCGGGCGTAAGCTCCCATTCTCTCGTCGTGTCGCTCGTATTCCCCGTTTAACTTGATTGACCACCAATTGAGAGTCCGAGAAGACTTCTAAGCAATTAACCTCGATTGCTAGGCCGACTCCATTCCGACAATGAGCGCTTCGTATTCGACTTTGTTTTTCGTAGCGCGGTAGCTGAGCCAGCATGCTTTCTCGACGACTTATCCCATAGGCGAGACCAGCCTGATTTCGATGCCTGATCCTTGCGATGTCGCGGATTCATCGACGTTCAGTGTCCAAATCCCGCTTTCATTACTGAATTTTGCCTCGTCGGTCGGAAGCTCGATCAGGAAGTCTGCCAACACCTGGGACTTCAAACTCGTCTGTACCCGGTACTTGACGTCGTACGCTCCTAGCCGGATTGACCATTTCATCAGTATCCCTGATTTGCTCGGGCTGTGGATGGTGGACCGTATCGGTCTCTCGGTCATGACAACAATGGAATGAGCCTGGAAATGATGTCGTAGCTTAGTCGATGCCTCACAAACGGCGAGGGCTAGTTTCTCCATTTGCGGGTACCTTCTCTCTGCGTCGAGGAGATTTCGACTGATGTAAGAGACAGGCTTCTGTTCTCCCTTGTCCTCCCTGACTAGCACTCCGCTTACTGCTTCTTCTAACACTACGACGTATAAGAACAACAATTCGCCTGGCACCGGCTTGGCCATCACCGGTGGCGACGATAGGTAGATCTTGAGTTCTTGGAAGGCGTTCTCGCAATCCTCGGTCCACTCAAACTTCTTATTCTTTCGGAGCAAGTGGTAGAAGAGAAGGGCCTTGTCAGTCGAACGGGAGACGAACCTGTTCAGGGCCACAATTCTTTCGGTCAGTTTCTGCACCTCCCGCTTGTTACGGGGCGACGACATGCTTTTGATGGCGTCGATTTGATCTGGGTCTGATTTTATCCCTCACTGGGTAACCATGTAACAGAGGAACTTCCCGGATGCTACCGCGAAGGTGCACTTGGCGGGGTTAAGCTTCATCTTGTGTTGGTTGAGGATCTCAAAGCAGTCTGTCCGATGCTCTATATGTGCTGCAGCTTTTAAGGACTTCACCACCATGTCGTCGATGTAGACCTCCATTGTTTCTCCGATTGACTTGCCGAACATCTTGGTCACCAGCCATTGATAGGTTGTGCCTGCGTACTTCAGCCCGAAGGGCGTGACTTTGTAGCAATACGTCCCTCTTTCGCTAATGAAGGTCGTTTTTTCCTCGTCGCCTGGGTGCATTCTGATCTGGTTGTAGCCTGAGTATGCATCCATGAAGCTCAACAGCTCGTACACGTGGGTGGCCTCCATAAGTCGATCGATGTGCGGCATCGGAAAGTTGTCCTTTGGAAATGCTTTGTTGAGGTTGGTGAAATCCACGCATACTCGCCACTTCCCACTCTTCTTCTTCACGACGACAGTGTTAGCCAACCATTCAGGGTACTTGACTTCCCTAATCGCCCCCGTCGTCAGTAGCGTGTCCACCTCATCGTTGATGATCTTGTTTCGGTCTGGTGCCAGCTTCCTCCTTTTCTACTTAGTCGTTCGATGGGTCGGATCGGCGTTGAGCCGATGATACATGATCGACGGGTCTATCCCCGGCATGTCCTTGTGGGTCCATGCGAAGTAGCTTCTATTCTTCGTCACGAACTCAATTAGTCGTTGCCTGATGTCTGGATCAAGCCCCACTCCTATGCCAACGGTTCGAGTGGGCTCCGAGTCGTCGATGCAAATTTGCTCCACCTCTTCTACCCGCGGTCCTTTCTTCTGGCGCCTTTCCCTCGCTTCTGATGTTCCGACGTTCTTGCCGCCCTCTTCTACTCGTGTCGCCGAGTCGACGGTCGGCGTTGATAATTGCTACAAACGCTCTTTCTTCTTCTCTTCTCCCAGCACTGTCGTCTTATAGCTCATCAGGTAGCAGGTTTAGAATGCGTCCGTGTTTCCCTGTATCTCCTCCACTCTTCCTTCTTTCCCTGGGAACTTGACAACCTGGTGATACGTCGACGGGACTGCCCTCATGGAATGTATCCATGGTCGTCCGAGGATCATGTTGAAGATCGACGGACAGTCCAGCACCATCAGCGTTGTCATCTTGTTGACACTCCCTGCGCTTATCGGCAGCCTGACCGTTCCCAGCGACATAGCGACATCTCCGTTGAATTCCGAGATGCTTCTTGGCTTGCCCTGGATCTCCATCCTCTCCATGTCCATTTTCTTCAGCGCATCGTAGAAGATGACGTCGACGGAGCTCCCGTTGTCGATCAATATCTTGTCGACATCGCAGTTTCCAACGCCTAGCGACAGTACTAGCGCGTCGTCATGAGGGTCGGCGCAGGCATCATCTTCGACGAAGGCTATTTCGGTGCCGACGCCTTCCATCATCACGTATCCTCGGTTGTGGTCTCTCGCCCTTCTCTGATAAGTTTTAATACTGTTAACAGAGTCGTCGCATATATATGACCCTTCAATGATCATCTCGATTCTCCTCCTCGTCTTCCATGGTTTGCCCTTGCCGCTCTCTCGCCCCGCTTGCTAACCCGTCGCCTATTCAGCCGGGGGTTTCCTCCTTTGCCAGGTGTTCCCCTCTCCGCTCCTCTGCTGCGGCTCTTCCCGTCGAGGTTGCTGTCGACCGTCCTTCCTTGGCTCGTAGGGATCGCCTAGGTCCATCCCTTGTATTTCTCCCTTTGCCCATTTTTCCACGAGCCTTTTCTTCAGCGTAGTGCATTCTTCCATTGAGTGTCCTTTTGTCCTGTGGAAGCTGCAGAATATATTGGAGTCTCTGGGCCATATTCTCTGTCCTTGCTCCCTTTCCATTGACTCTCGCCTTTCCTCGACGTTGTAGACATCCTCGTCCATGCGACTTGCCGAACTCCTTTCTTATTTCCTCTTCATTCCTTGCTTTTGTCGGTGGTATGTCCCTGTTCTCCTTCCTCTCTTGTGGCTTCCCCTTGCCCTTCGATCCATACTTTGCAGCCACTGCTGCTTTCTCCTTGCTCCAGCAACCATAGGTCAGACACGCTAACCTCGTTCTGTACGTACATTGAATAATGCCATAGGAAATGGGAAACGAGGTAGTCGAAGCAGCTGAATGAATTGGAGGGAAGCCTGGCGAACCATTCCAGGGCTGATCCCTGTAGGCTGTTGAGGAACAAATGACACATGATGGCTTCTCGCTCCGGTCCTCGCGTGTTAATTCGTCCCGTCGTGATTCTGAATGCCTTCACGTGGGCGTTGGGGTCGGTAGCTCCTTTGTACTGATGATCGGCGAGAAAGGGGTGAACCTAGACTCCTCGACGAGTCTGTCGATCTCCGGGGCTGCGCTCGTTGCTTTGTGCACCTGCGAGGTCACATATCCCATTTTCGATGTCAACTCCTAGTGCTCGGTCGACGAGCTCCTGGATCCTAACTTTCGCAGCCGTCGTCATTGCTTCCTGCTGATGGTGCTCATGCACCTGGCGATGCGAGGGAGGTGGTGTTCCATTCTCATGGTGAAGTCTTTCCTCGTTCTCTCGTCGCAACGCACCGTCAGAATAAGGGAAGAGGACGCGATTTACTCCAAACTGCGCGGATGCCAAGCCCTCTGTCCTTCTCTCGGGATCTTCCCCTCTCGGAGCTAATGTCCCCGCGACTAGGCTCTGTGGAGATTGCCTTCTTGCGTTGGCGCTGTGGTCCAGCAGACTACTGAGCTGTTGGTTCTGCGCGGTTGCTGTTGCGAGCTACCGATGGAGCTCCTCCATGATGACCTGGTTGCGTTCCACGTCGGTCGGTGATGTCGTTACTACCTGTTCTTCAGCGTGCTCCCGGTTGTCATTTGTCGCCATTCTTTCGATTTCCTAGCTCTGCGATAGAAAGAAACTGAGCCTATCGGTGGGCGCCAAACTATTAAGGGCATTTCGTACAGCTCAATCACAAGATTATTCTTGTTCTTAAAATGGAGAGCTCGGTTCCTTCCGTTTATTAGCTAGGAAAATATGGTGATTTCTGTATTGATGTGTTGTATTTCTCTCTAATAAGTATTGATCTATTTCTCTCCTCCTCTCTCAAAATGAGTCCCCCCTTCTTACATAAGTTTCTCCCCCCTTTATAGGCCAATTTTCCCGCTCTTATCGGAGTCTCATCGGCTCGTCCCCCCATATGTCTGGCAAAAGCCTCGTGCATCCTCTTTCACGTGGTTCGAGTCCACTAGGTTACCTCCGAGGTGGCCGCATTAAATGCTCATCCCATCGCGGCGTGCTCAAGCATTTAATGCTCATCCCATCGCGGCGTGCTCAAGCATTTAATGCTCGTCCCATCGAAGCCTTAAGCATTAAATACTTGTCCCATCAGTCACTGTCGATAGTGTCAGAACCTCTCGTCTCGCCAGATTCTCTTCGACTCTTTCTCGTCGGGTCTTGGTGTCGTCGACTCTCCTCGTCGGGTCTCGGTGTCGTCGACTCTCCTCGTTGGGTCCTGTTCGCGTTCGGGGATCCGCCTCATGGTCTCTACTCGTCGACCTTCAAGGCTTTCATAGTGTTAAGAGGGATCCAACCGGATCCGACCTTAACAGGCACGAACCAATGTTTTAACCGGTCCACATATATTGTAATACATGTTTCGACATCATAAGTTCTATTTGAGCACAACTGAATTTCACTTTAAAAGAAATATGGTCTGACTAGGCATGTTTATTATAGTACAATTTTTTTATTATTATTACATTATGCGTATTGTCTACTCTTATTTCAAGATAATCATTTTTAGTCTAAGAGGATTCGAATATAGGACATAAATAGGAGCACACTGTTTAAATGACACTTTTATCCATAGGGTGGTCAATGTATTAGTTTAACTAGTGGATTTCCCGGGCTGTGCGCTGTGCGCGGTAGTAGAAAATGAAGTTTATAATTTTAAACAAATATATCCAACATATCTATCTTTGATAAATTCAATTAAAATAAAATTATGACATTCACTATAAAAAAAATAATAGGAATATTTCTTTTTCAGTAACGCAAAGCGTTTTTAATACTCTAAATCTCTAATTGCATATTCAAACTATAAATTATTATTTTATTTCCAAAATATTCGTACTATAAACAACTTCATGGAATAAATGAAATCAATAAATAATTATGTTACTCATTAAGAAATAATTATAAAAAGGTGTTACGAATATTTTGGTAAATTTATTATTGATTGCATATACATTCAAATATGGATGCAAGTTTTAAATTTATATGGCACCGCGCTTCGCGCGGTGGCATAAAAATATAAATTATAAAAATTGGATGCAAGTTTTAATTTTTTTTTAATTTGTGTAAATTTTGTACGTGTAAGCGTAATTTATTGTTCTAAAATATTATTTATCGGATAAATTTCAATATTTTATAGCAATCGTGAGAAGACTAAAATTTAAAATTATAATTATTTTTTATCCTAAATTAAAAACTAACAAAGTTAAAAAGAGATTTATTTATTTTTTATTTAATTTTTTTACTGTCAGTTTAATAGCAACACTTTTAAATACCTAATCATGCAAGTTGCTTATGAGCATGCACAACCTAAAAATGTAGATAAATGGAAAACTTGAGAATGTACAACATAGTGTCGCAATATGATATAATTTTTTCTTTATATAAATTCAATTACCACTAAATTATTATGTAACATAATTATGGATGAGAAAAAAGAGTAAAGAGGTTTCAAATTTGATTTTGTTTGGCTAGAAACAACATTGCTTACTTGTTTTCTGTTTTTCATTTACGAAAATAATATACAACAAAAAGTGAATACTCTAAAACCGATTAGAAGTGAGAGTTAAAAGCGCCTTCTTGATGTTAGTTTTGTAAAAAGATTGAGAATTCGAGAATCTATAGTCTGTCGTAAGAAACGTATTGCATGTCGAGATCGTTTTAAACCATCAAACATGTATAAACACTTTTTATTAAAGAAAATCTTAAAGATTTGCTAAAAAAAATATAATTATCACCTATAACTTCATATCATCTAACGTCGAGAGAAATATAAATTGACGTTAGCAAAAAAAACTCAACTATAATAATAATTTATTATTATTATTATTATTATTATTATTATAGATAATGAATAAGCATAGATAAGAAATCAATGTGAATGTGTTAAATTGAAAGTAAAAATTGAGCTTTTCATTTATTTATTGAATTAAAGTATTAAACTATATAAACCACCTATATTAAAATAGCTTCAAAAAAATATTTCAAAATATTACATAGAAACTAAAAAGAAAAAGTAAGAATATATTTTATTATGTGACCTTGATGGCAATTGGGTCGCCACCCCTAGCAACACTCAACACCTTTATTTTTGCACTTCTGCATATTTGACATTGTGAACATGTGGAATGATAAGTCAATACATTGAAAGCTAACATACATAAAAAATAAAAAAATAAAAATAAAATACTGTAAATATTACATGTTTATAAAATGATTAAAAACAAAACAAAACCTTACATACAGTTGTAAAAGCAAATACCTCACAAATATGCAAATTGGTCATCACGTCGTTTGGTAGGAGTAAACGTTGAGCGTAGGGGTTGAATGAGTCTTCGAAATAAGAGTAGTCAGAGAACAATAAGACTAAAACGCAAAGCAAACTCGTATGGATTTTTAAAAATAAATATTTAAATTCTCGCTTTTAATAAATCCTAATAAATAATTTTAAAAAAAAACTCACATGAGATTCGATCCGTAGAAGGTGGGTCGCCGTTGGAGAAGTTGTCTGCTAACATCTATAGCACGCAGCAACACCATCACCGCCTCCACGAAAGAGTCACGTTGATGTTGTTGTCCACCGTCTACCTCTTTAACGAAAAAAAGAAAAACATATTGTGTTATAAAATAAATAGATAGATTAACATATGAATATAAACGTGAGAACAGAAGAGATAGAGAGGAAATGATCTTACACGTTGTTTTCCTTTTATATACATACACATATCAAAAGGATGATAATTACCAGTAATGTAAATCTTCCAAGAGCACTTTTATTTCCTTGACTGAGGTTGACCATCACACATTCCATCCTCACTGCATCTATTACACTTCACAATTTAGGGCGATAAACTAAAGCTTTAACCTTATTGTTCATGGATACTTCATATATTTCCTAAAAAGAATGCCATGAATGCAGCACTGCTGAAAACCGATCATAAAAGCGATTACTTGCATATTTGAGATGACAATCCTACTACTTTAATAAGCCTAAGGTACTTAAGAAAGGTGGCTACTCTTGAATATTTTAACGAGGCATTTTTTTTAAAGTAACGAGAACCAAAACACTACCAAAAAAACAAATCACAAATAAGTAGAAAACACCCTGGAAGAAACCAAAATTGGTAGAAACAAAAACACAAAATCAATTGATAGTACTCGTAGTTCGGTATACTTGCGCATTAAGTGAACATAAACGTGCATCAAACATGAAACATATATGGCAGTACATATCACGCATACATTATAAATATAAAATATACTTAGATCACATACACATCCTGACCAAAAATCAAACAGATTCAAGAGACTATGAAGTGTCATGGCAATAGTAACCTGAAGAGACTTGAACATTCAAAAACTGGTAGTAAAGCAAATTTATCAACAAACCAAAAGTGAGACAATCAAAAAGCGACAACAAACTCATATAAATTGAATTCTAAAGTCAAGAGCTTTGAGAAAGAAACAAAAAAGGGAAAAGAATGCACAAAAGATTATTTATAACAGTAATGAAACATGAAGCTTACCCGCCATAGTGATTCTCCGATAAACATATCACAATCAAAACTCAAAACCATAAAATCTAGTGCATTGACTAACCTTAATTTTAGATATGCAACAATCCTCGAACGGATCTTCAAGAAACCCTTCAAAAAGTTATTTGAAACACCAAATTTAAAGCGAATCTGCATTAAAAAAAAAAAAGTGCAAAGGAAATTAAACATGGAAATTTTCCGCGAGGTACGTTATTTTAATATACAATCATTTCAAAAAATCAGAACATAATGCATACTTGATAGTCTAATATCTCTTATTTCAGATAACGACTGATAAAAACGAACTCAAATAAATTATTGTGAGAAGCAAATACATGTGCATTACTTGCAAGCATAATACTCATAACCATATTTGAACTGTGTAAGAAATTAAAAAAAAAAATAAGCTAACCAAAGTGTTAGCATTTAACTCTCTGCTTGTAATCAAATGATCATAAACAAAATACCTATATTTTAGTATTTGATTGCTTTTAATCTTCCCAGGAGGCCGAAGACCGAGACTCAGCCGGGCCCACATGCGTATGGGCTGGGGCTGTCATTTAGACAGCAGCCCACGCTTGGCAAAGGTAATGGCTCTAGCCCAAGCCGGGTAACCCAATGGGTCGGACTTCATCTGATCCGACCCGACCTGATCCGAATATAATATATTTTATTTTTTAATTATAAATTAATTAATTTTTTTGAAAGTTAATTTTATGTGTGATAATTCTTTCAAAACTAATCCATAAACAAGATAAAAATTGTAAATAATACTTTATCATTCGGCTAGATATTATTCGTAAATAATAATTAATAATATTATTCGGTGTAATCGCCGGCTACTTGCTCGTCCGATTGTTCTAAGATACTCAAATTTATCGTCAACCTTTCAAGTACAAAACGTGGGTCCAGTTCTCTCATGAGGTTAGATTTAGTACACGTGGATGTTGTTGCAGGGCCCACATTTTTATATTTGAACATCTTGAGGCCAAAGGGAGATAAAATTGTTCATTCGAACCGGAAAAATTCAAGATCTTCTCAGAATTGGTCTCTTCCAAATACCTGGAAACTCTACGTAAAGATCACAGAGTCAATTATGATCTTTATTCCCATTTTCGTCTACTTTCTGTTTTTCCCTTTTGATGTCGTTGTTTTTTTTTTCAGCTTGCAAAACAACTATAAAAATTGCTCGTGTCTCACGCTCTTGTCAAAGAAGCTCGTTGATTTGGGTTTCGAATTCAAGCATGATATCAAAAGAACTCTCGACGATGCAATCAGATACTGTAGAGAAAAGGTCTATTTTAGTGTCTTCTGTTTTTGTCAATAAGGGGACTCATGTGGCATTTAACCTTATGTAAATAAGGGGACACTGAGTACTCTAGAGTAGTTTTGAAAGATTTTGATGTTTGAGAAGAACCATGAGTCCACGACCTAGTGAGAGGCATGATTTGATTGTAGTCAAATGCTTCCCGTAACAGGAAAGTCATAAAATCTGCTTTTGGGCATATTGCAAACTTTGTAGGGTGAAATGGAAATTCAAGAAAACAATCATCTCCCTAAATAATTTAGGGTAATACAATCAGGGCCTCCTGAAGGATATGAGTATCAGAAATATGTGGCCACATACAAGTTAAAATAGTTTTAACTTGGTTGTTCAATACTCTTATCTCAAACAAGAAACATGAACTCGACATAACAGACATGCCAAACCATGGTCTATGTCCTATTCCGAGTAGTAAAGATGAAGAAGGAATAAGTCATTTTAGAAGTTCATACATCAGCAAAACCATAATGGTTTATTATTAACTTTACATCATGGGTCAACGCATTTTAGTAGATTGGGGGGAGCGATGCCTAGTTAGAGACCACTCACTTCTTCAAGACTTTGAATATGCGGCCAACACTAGAAAATCCTATGGAGTCACACCGAACTCGCAAGAGGAAATGGAGTACGATGACGAATTCGCAACGAAAAAGAGTTTCAATTGCGACATTGGAGCATGAGGCAGATATGATCATGGCGATGCAAGAGGAGATATCTAATCCCGACTTCACCAATGATCTTATCTGTGCATGAATGTGCAAGAGGAGATATCATATCCCGGTACATTCGTGTAAGTGGGAGATTGTAGGAAATGCCCGAATCGGGATTTGACTCCATCGGGCTTTCCGGGTCCAACCCGACTACAATATTTGGTGACGGGCCCACAAGTGCTCGTAAATTAATTATGAGAATATTAATTCATTATAAAAATTAATTAATAATGACCTAATGGGTTTAGGCCCATTCACTAAGCCCAAAAGTCCATTAGGTCATTAACCACTATAGGTATTTATACCCACTATGTGTGTGCGATTTTGATTTGAATTTGCTAAATGATCGTGGATATTGACCTCCGCGTCGTTAATACTATGACGATGACAATAATAAAAATAAAGCAACAAAAAACACAAGGTTTTTTTAGAGAGGTTCGTCTCAATGTGGTAGTTGACTACGTCCTCTATAAGTTTATTGATTTTGAAAGAAAGATCAATCAGAACAACAAGCCGATTCTGAGATGATACAAAAGAAAGAATAAACACTCCGAAAATATAAATCTCACAGACACTTTTCTCTCAGGGTGGATGCTTGCGTTCGTGAAATGGAGTTGCTCTTCTTCTTTTATAGGCCTCCAAATTCTGCCTGTTGGGGATATTAGTGGACGTTAGTAGTGGCTCCGAGTTCGGGGCTTGACTCATTGCCGAGCTTACACGTGGCCACAACTTGAGAGAATCGCGCGATGGTGGACTTTGACTTAGGGTCGTGGGAGTTTGAATTTTGGTCGTGGCCATTTTCCTTGTCGAGCTTTGGAGAATTTGAATGGAGCTCTTGACTTGTTCTGCTCGGGTATTCTTGCTGACGTTGCGCTCTTGCTCGAATTTTATTGTTGGAGCTGTGTTCTTGCTTGGGTTTCTTTCAGGCAATTTCTGCCTGAAATGAGCTTTGTCTCTTGGACCGAGGTGCTTGGTCGGGCCTGGGCTTTACTCGGATCTCTTTTGGGCTTTTACTTGAATCTTTCAAAGGACCATTTATGCATGAATATTTAATTATACTCATAACTTTGTTCTTAAATTACTTGGACCGTAAATTTAATTAATGACCTTATCGTTCCAAATACAGGACGAATTTACACATCAACAGTTAGCCCCCTACTATAAAAAAAAATATGAAGTATTATTTATAGTATTAATGTTGATATAATCATATAAAAATTCATGATGAAAATTAATTAAATTTGCGATTTCAGAAACTTTCATAACTTATGCCACAAAATCAAATTAATTGGGGGACATAATAACTGTTTTTATGATAATATCACACACTTCAGGGACCGAGCTGACATTTTTGAATTTTTTTTAAATGAGTTCGAAATTTGGGCAGGAGCAGTTATTGCCATATGGCGCTCTGCCCGGGTTTTGAAGAGAATAATCTCTTGGAATTCTCTCTGACTCGGCTATGTCAATCTTCATGCTGACGTGGCCCGAGCAGGGGTTTAATCTCGTCCGTTGGATGAGAAGGTTGGCGAGTATAAAACACTCGTGTATTGTCATTGATGAGGTCCAATCAGTGTCTCTTCACTCTGCTCGGTGCGCTTCTTTGAGTTCCAGGTAACCGCTCTTCCTTTCTCTTATTTAAACTCCTCTTCTTCCTCTATCTTCATTTCTCGCACTTAGAGAGAGAAACAAACTCAGAGCTTTTTGCCATTGTTGAGCCTTCGTATCTTCTTCACGCTTCTTAGGTTTTCTCATGTTCTGTTCTTGCATTTGTCTCTTACTTTTTAGGCCTTATTTCTTTGTTTCGACCAGTTTAAGCAGGATTGGATATTTTTTGTAGGGTTTGGCTTGGATTTTTGGTTTTTGCTTTGAGTTTCTGGGTTTTTAGTTTTTCTAGGCTTTCCTTTGGGAAAAAACGAATGCTTAAGGGAAAAGAGCCAGTTCTGGTCTCGGAGTTCCGTCTAACTTCTTCCCCTAGAACTAGGCTCACTGAGAGTGACATTCCTAGGCTGAGGGCTGAGTATGATATTCCTGAGTCAGTGCCTCTTCGGGTTCCGAGCTCGAACGAATTCGCAGACACAGTCGATGGGGACTGGATCTGTGTTTTTGAGAGATTTTTAGTGATTGTGGCCTTAGGTTTCCTATTCCGAAGCCGATTCTTAGATATTTGCTTCAAATAGACATTTCTCTCGTACAGTTGAGCCCGAACTCGTATAGGATCTTGTATGCATATCTTGTTCGGTGCCACGAGCTTAGCCATCGTTTGTCTTTGTACGATCTTCTCACGGTCATTTCGACCAAGAAAAATTCTAGGGCCTTGGGTAGGTTCTATATTTCTGTTAGGAAGAAAGGAGAGTTTATCACGGGTATCCCGAACAAGGATGATGGGGTGGCAGGATAGATACTTTTTATTTAAGCCTTGCCCAGAAGTTTTTGGTACCTGGGATAGTTATGTGAATAAGTAGATTCACGAGATAGGTAATCTTTTGATTTTCTGTTTGTATTCGTGTTCGGGCTTTGTACTGAATGGCTTTGTTATGTGTTTCAGATAAGAAGTCCCAGAAAGTCAGGTCGGTTCCGATCACTGACGCTTGGAAGGCGCGCAACTAGGTTTTGTTCCCCGGGGAGAGTGTGGATTGGAAAGAGTTCACTGAAGAGAGGTTCATTGTTGCTGGTCTTTGGCCCTCCGGTCCTCAAAACACTTTCGAGGAGTTCGAGCAAGATTTTTCTCAGGACTCCAACGAGGGTTTGCTCGAAGTTAAAGGTAAGTTTTTCGGGAAAGATTGGCTTTTGTGTTCGGGCTGGATTTTTAAAGAGAACTTATTTTCTAATGCGGTCTTCCTTGTAAACATGGATTCAAAGCCATCGTACCGGGAGCTGAGGCAACAACGGGCAGCCGCCAAGGGGTCTTCATCCAAAGGCAAGGAGATCGATCGTTAAGGGTGTGGGAGTTCCTCCCATTCCGACCAGCCTGGTCGGGGTGGAGAAGCTCCCGCGGAGGGTGGATCTCAAAGGGTGGCTCCCGATCAGCCCAGTGGGGGATGCCCAATTACCCCCAGGCTAGAGGTTCCTACCGAGCAGATCCCAGAGAGGACTGCTCAGTCGAAAGCTGAGCGGGAGGCTGCGAGGGCCATCGCTGAGAGGGATTTTGTCAATCTCTCTAATTAGGACCCTGTTTTGCCGACGACGGGCACTCCCGAGCAGATGATTTCATCTGCTCCTGCTGCGGTTGAGACCTTTGGTTCCCCTGGCCAAGGAAAAAGGGTTCGCTCCGCCGAGGAGGAGGCTGCTCATAAGAAGTCGAAGGGGGACAAGCCTGCTCCGAAAGGGGACAGGCCTACTTCTGAGGGGGCTCGCTTTAGTAAGACCAAGTCCTCAGCAAGGGCTATGGTTCTGGGAACTCCAGGACTTCCTCCAAGAAGACTGCGGGTCGGAACCGCGAATCGACCAGGGATTATTCCAACCAGCGGGTGGAGAATCCTGCTCGTGAGGTTGTTCTTGCCAGGACTAGCGGCTCCGGTTATCAGAATGAGATCAGGACGACAGCCGGCATGGCTTGGTATGGGGAAAAAAGTCTCCACGATGCTCCCAAAGTTGCTGGGAACTTGATGAAGCAGCTGACGAGCAAGGGGCTACCTCGCGTGAAGGATAATGCTATCTCCCATCCTCGAGAATACAACAGTATGGCTTTCTTGCAAGCTAAGGTAAACTAGGTGCCATATTTCTTTGCTCCTGTTAGTAGCCTTTTTTGCGTTGTGACAGTTGAGGGCGTGCGCTAATGATCTGATGCTCAAACATGAGGGCACGATCAAGGGCTTCAAGAAGAAGCTAGCTGCCTCCGAGGCGAAAGGGTGAAGGCCAAGCTAGTGAAAAAGCGGAAGGAACTTGCTCGGGTGAATGCCGAGCTCGAGAAGACCTCTAGGGAGCTGGCCGCACAAAAGCTTGAGGTCACCAAGCTGAAGCGCCAAATTGGCAAGAAGGACGCCAGGATCAAGGCGTTGGAGATCACCGAGATTGATCTCCTGCAGAAACTTTCCAATGCCTCCACCATGGTGTCTGAGGCCTTAGCTACTGAGAACAAGGCCATTGGCATGCTTACTTCCTCCGACGCTGCCTTGGGCTGAGCCGAGAACAACCTAAACGAGTCACGTGGGGAGTTAGCCGTGCTGAGAGTGAATCATGAGTGCATTCTCGAAGCGCTGGCGAGGGCCAGGGAGGAAGTTTCTGTCGAGAAGGCGGCGACCAAGGCTGTCAGGCACAAGTACCGGAAGCGCGTGGCTCAGAGGGAGGCTGTGATCGCCCACCACCAGAAGATTGCCTATGATACCAAGCTCCTTAACTAGGACAAGGGCAATTTGGAGCTAGTTGGTAAGGTCATTTCTAGCAAGCTAACCAATTTTGAGGGAGACCTGAAGGTCCTCAAGGAAGATCAGGAGGAATATGAGGCTGTCTTAGCCGGGCAACCGACACCTGTGGTGGATTCTCCAGTCCTCTCCCCCGAGCAAAAATTGACAGGAGATGTTGATGTTGCAGATCAAGAAGTCTTTCAGGTCGATCATCCGACCAACACCGATTCTTCAGAGCTTCAGGAGCTTGATACGATCCTCTCCGAGCCGACCCCAGCTGAGTCGACCCTGAATGTGCCGACCCCGACCAAGAAGACCCCGACCGTGCCGACCCCGAATGAGACCGACCCCGCCGAACCGACCCTGACTGAGCCGATCCCGCGAGATGAGATCCCGACCGACACCGTTCGTAGTGAATGCGTCCAGCCTGGAGCTCTTTGCTCATTTTCTTTTTAGTTTAGAATAACTTTAAGACACTTTCCTGCCCGTGGTTAGGGCTTTTTTATTGCTTTGGGCAGGTCGTGGGACCTGAACCCCTTTATGTAAAGCTTTTTTCTTTTTGCTTCCGTCAATACTTTTGCTCGTGGCTAGGGCTTTTCCGTTTGAATATATATATATATGTTGTCCTGCTTTATTATTATTTTTTTTTTGGAAAATCTTTCTTTTTGCTGGTCACGATGATACGAGCTGAAATTATTGTTTTAGGACTTAGTAAAAATAGATAGTCAGCCAAGGATTGGATTCCCGGGCTGAATGTCAAAAATTGATATAGAGATAGTTTTACAATGGGTTTGATATCTCGACTTAAGAAATTGAAATAATCATAGGGTTAAATTTGTACCTTTTGTGATAAGGCTTGAGCCTAGTCGTAATGAGTTGCCCGTCGCGATGAGTGTTATTTAAAGGTAGGGTTTGTTACCCGGGTAGAGTATGACACTCTTAAGAATGGGGTATGGTACCCAAGTAGAGTATGTAACTCGTAAAGGTAGGGTGTGATACCCGAATAGAGTATGTTACTCTTAAAGATAGGGTCTGATACCCGTACAGAGTCTGTTACTCTTTAAGAATAGGGTTTGGTACCTGTATGGAGTATGTACCCGAGTAGCTGCCAGGACTAGTGTTATGGACTTAGGCAAATAAAAGTGATGCTAATAAATGTAACTTGTTCTGCTTGCGAGAATCGTCAATACTAGATCTACACGAGTAGGACATAAATAAATTGTGTTCGAATGTTTAAATTATATACGGGCGATCCAACCGAGCTTTGAAACTATAGATAATTACGGCCTTTTTTACTGTTAACAGTCTAATTCCTTCCATTGATAGCAAATAGAATGACTTACTTGTACTAGAGCGTCCTTTGAATCGGGCTTCGATGGTTTGTTGCAGCCGAGATTGTCCCTTAGTCAGGGTTTGGTCCCGTCTCTCCCCGTATGGGATATATTGGTTGTTGATTTGTTGGGGCTGCATCCAATCTTTTTAGTCGGACTGCCTATGTACATCTTATTCTGGGGATCAGGCCATTACGTAGTTCATGGGAGGTCGTTTCTGACCTGTTAGGTGTAGTATTTTCTTAGGTGCATTGCATTCCAGCTCCGCAAGACTCTTGTTCCATCTGGGGTAGCGAGTTTGTAAACACCAGGTTTTACTACTTCGGTGACGATGTAGGGTCCTTCCCAGTTAGCCCCCAATTTACCCGCATTGGATTCGTCAGTGTTCTGGAAAACCCGTCTGATGACCAGTTCCCCGGTGATGAACTTGCGATGCCTAACCTTGGAATTGTAGTATCTAGCTATCGAATTTTGATAGTTTACTATCCGGATCAGGGCTTGTTCGCGTCGTTCATCTGCATGGTCAAGATGGTCTTGCCTCATTTTATCGTTAATATCCGCGTTGAGGGGATCATATTCTCTTCTGAGACTGGGAGCCTCTATCTCGGCTGATATGACAGCTTTAGTACCGTATACCATTGAGAAATGGATTTCACCCGTTGCCCTTCGCAGCGTGGTCATATATGACCATAAAATACCAATGAGTTTGTTAGCCCATCGACCTTTTTTGGTATCGAGCCTCTTCTTGATACCATCCACAATGGTCCGGTTGGAAACTTCCGCCTGGCCGTTCCCTTGTGGATATCTCGGGGTGGATGTGTTTAGGGAAATCTTCCAGTTAAAGCAGAAATTCTGGAATCTGTTCGATACGAACTGAGGTCCGTTGTCGGCAATGATCTACTTAGGCAATCCGAAACGACTTATGATATTTTTCCACATGTAGTATTCCACATCGGAGTCTTTGATGTTGGTGTAGGACTCAGCTTCCACCCATTTTGAGAAATAATTTGTTATTACTAGTACGAACCTTTTCCCGGCTAGTGCCAGGGGGAATAGTCCTACTATGTCCATGGACCATTTCATGAACGGGTACGGTACCGAGACCGATGACAACTTTTCCGCCAGGCAATGGATGGCCGGCGAATAACGCTGACATTTGTCACATCGCTTGGCGTGAGCTTCGGCATCCGTCAACATGGTTGGCCAAAAAAAGCCCTGCCTTTTTGCTTTGTTGGAGAGTGATCTCCCACCGGAATGATTTCCGTATTCTCCGTTATGGATCTCCTGTAACACGATCTTGGCTTCGGCCTTCCCTAAACATCTTGGGTAGGGGCCGGAGTAACTTCGATTGTACACTTTTCCATCTATCAAACAGAATATGGCTCTCTGGATACGGAGTTTTCGGGCCTTTTGTTTATCCTGAGGTTTTTCTTCTGTCAGGATGTAATTCAAGATGGGAGTTCTCCAATCCTCCATGCTTGTCTGGATAGCGCGAACGCGTAGACTTACACTTTGATTCGTCTATCACCTCCACTTGTATTAACCTCTTTGTCTCGGGGTCTGAAGTGGATGCCACTCCGGCCAGAGCATCGGCCGGAGATTTCTCGCTTCGTGTATCTGAATTACCTCGACTTTGTCGAATTGAGCAATTAGATCCTTGACCACCGCCAGGTATTTTTCCATGCGATCGTCCCTTGTCGTATACTCGCCACTGATTTGGTTGGTTACAAGTTTTGAGTCCGAATGGGCTCTAACTTTCCTGTCCCCTACTGTCTTTGCCTGTTTTAACCCTACTATCAGTGCCTCGTACTTCGTCTCATTGTTCGTAGCATGGAATCTTAACTTGAAAGATTGCTCCATGACCTCTCCGGTAGGGGATATAAGGCGTATTCCTATTCCGAATCCGCCCATATTCGATGCCCCGTCTACTTCGAGATGCTATTCTTCGTTCCCTTTTTCTCTCGATGGGCACTCCGCCGGAAGTTCTATTAGGAAGTCTGCCAGCACTTTGGAATTAGCACAGGTTCAAATTATATATTCGATGTCGAACACGGTCTGTTCGACTGCCCATTTGGTCAGTCGTCCTGATTGATTTAGACTGTGGAGAATAACCATTAAGGGTTGTGTCCTTATCACCAGAATGGTGTGAAATTGGAAATAGGGTCAAAGTTTCCGCGCGGAAGTCATCAAAACCATAGCTAGTTTTTCCATGGCGGGGTACCTAGTTTCTGCGTCTTCCAGCGATTTGCTGACATAGAAAATTGGTATAGACAGTACCGATTCGAATTTTGAGGTCGAAAGGTATCTTTTGAGGTCTTAAAATGCTTTTTCGCATTCTTCGGTCCATTCGAATTTTTGTTGCCCTTAATATTTTATAGAAGGGCAGACATTTATCTGTTGATCGGGACATGAACTAGTTGAGGGCCGCTATTCTCCCGGTTAATCTCTGCGTTTCTTGGACGGTCCTTGGGGGAAGCATGTTTATGAGAGCTTTGATTTGGTCCGGTTTGGCCTCTATTCCTCGATTGGTTACTAAGTAACCGAGGAACTTTCCAGAGGTTACCCTGAATGTGCATTTAGCGGGGTTAAGCGTCATTTGATACTTTCTAAGTATCACGAAGCACTGTTCCAAGTGAGACACATGGTCTGTGGCCTTGGTAGATTTCACGAGCATATCATCGATGTTGACTTCCATTGTTTTTCCGAGTTGTTCGGCGAAGATTTGGTTGACTAACCGTTGATATATCGTTCCGGCGTTCTTGAGTCCGAAGGGCATTACCTTGTAACAGTAAATTCCTTGGTCTGTTACGAACGCGGTTTTTTCTTGATCTACGGGATGCATCAATATCTGATTATATCCCAAAAATGCGTCCGTAAAGGACAACAGTTCATGCCCGCAGGTTGCTTCCACTAAGCGATCGATATGAGGCATAGAGAAGTTGTCTTTTGGACATGCTTTGTTCAGGTCGGTAAAGTCAATGCAGACTCTCCCCTTCCCGTTTTTATGTTTTACAACTACCGTGTTGGCCAGCCAATCCGGATATTTTACTTCCCAGATGGAGCCAGTTTTTAGTAGTTTCTCGACCTCTTTGTTTACCGCCTGGGCCCGGTCAGGTCCCAATTTTCTTCTCTCCTACTTCAACGGTCTGTGACTTGGATCTACATTGAGGCGATAGGCGGTTATGCTCGGGTCAATTCCCGGCATGTCTTCATGAGACCACGCCAAGCAATCGTGGTTTCTTGTGAGGAATTTAATCAACTTTTTTATGACGCCATTGTCTAAATTGACTACGATTCCCACTTTGTGGTCTGGGTTTTTCGGGTCGATTTGAATCTAGTGTGTCATTTCCAAGTCGGAGCCTTCGTTTCCGTCGTCCCTTTCTTGGATTGGATCTTTCTCCTCTACCGATATTAATTGTTATTGGTCGGTTTTAGGCATTTTTTCCTGTGGTTGGGGCGTTTGTGACATCCGAAATGAGGTCATGTAGCAAATTCGGGATTGTTTTTTATCTCCCTTGACCTCTGCGATGGAACCATCTGTTTTTGGAAAACGGATAAGCTGATGGTAAGTGGAAGGCATGGCCTTCATGAGATGAATCCAGGGTCTCCCCAGAATCATATTGTAAGCTGTGGGACAATCCAGTACCAGGAAGTTTTTTTATCTTGCCTACTCCACAGGCGACGATTGACAGACGGACTGTCCTTAAGGTGTTGACCGTTTCTCCGTTTAAACCGGTCAGTGGGATGCTTCCCCTGGTGATCTCAATTTCATCCACCCTCATATTGCGCAGAGTTGACAAGAATATGACGTCAACCGAGCTGCCGTTATCGATTAGGTTTATGTCGGTAACGTGGCTGGAGACTAAGAGGGATATGACCAAAGCATCATCGTGAGGCCCGACCAGCGTTGCTTCCTCACTATCTTTGACGAAGATTTTGTAGTCGGGCTCTTCTCATGGGAGGACTACGGGCTCGGCTTTCAGCCTTCTCTGGTGGAGTGGATGTGTCTCGGGCCTTGGTACATTCGGGGACGACCCGAATTTCCTCTTTAGAGCCTCATGCTCTTCATCATGCTTGATCCAGTTGGAGGCACGGTGAATCGCAACCTCTATTGAGGTATACCGATTGACCAGAATATCGGTCTTGAATCTGGAGTCGTACCACAGTCCACTGGTTAAGGGGGCGATGGCCGTTTCATCCGCTAGCCCGTTGATTTGGACCATTTTCGATTTGAACCTCATCATGAAGTCTCTGAGAGGCTCATTTGCCCTTTGTTGTAAAGCGTATAGGTTTGCCACAGTGATCTCAGTCTCCATGACATGGAGAAGTGTTTGAGAAACACGATTGGCAGCTGTTCGAAACTTTCGATCGATTTTTGGCTCCAGCTTAGAGAACCATTCCATTGCTGCCCCGGTGAGGTTTTCAGCAAAGTACTGGCAACGCCCATCATTCAGCTCGTGGATATCCAGGTTTGCCCGCCACATAGCGATTCTGAACGCTCTCAGGTGCACTTTCGGGTCGGTGGTGCGGTCGTACTTGGGAAAGTTAATCTGCTCGCGTGTCTTAGGCGTGTGTTCGTGATTGTCGAGGAGAACGGAGTTCTCGTCGACTCTTTGACCAGGCGCTCAATTTTGAGGGCACAAGTCACTGCACTGTGTACTCGAGAATCCACTTGGGACAGTTTCTCTCCCATTTGCCTCATGGTGCGCTTGAGGTCGTCCAACTCGGACCTATTTTGGGAAGAATGCTCAGCTCGGATGTGCTGAGGGTATGGGTCGGTCTGCCTATCCTCCTATTTGGAGGAAATTTGTTCGGCCCATAGGGGGTAGAATAGTCTAGATTTTCTGCCCATGAAGGGCTTGAGATCCGGTCTCCAAGAGGGCGGTTGCGAGATTGCTGGTAGGGCGTGCCCTGCCCGTAATTAATCGGGTTCGTTCTGGACATGGGAGTCCGGAACTAGGAAACGCCGGTGTTCGGTGGCGGTGGCGGTGTGCCAGAAGGCGTGCCTCTTGGAAGAGGCGGCTGATTTGTTCTCCGGGCTCGGGGATCGTTGGGGTCCACGAAGTCGAAGTGGACCGCATTGACCCATTCATGATTCCTTTGCCCAGAATTCTGCCCGGGCTCATTCACAGAATAAGCCTTTTGTTCGGGCCAGGCTTGGCCGCTCATGAGGAACTCAATTTGCCTCTTCAGCTCCTCATTTTCAGCTGCGCTTTCTTGTAACTGAGATCTCAAAGCCTGCCCCTCGGCATCCTGATCAGGAGTTTCTTCCACGGAAGCATCAGCAACGGGATTTTCTTCCGAACTCATTGTATGTCAAAGTATGAAAGAGTTAGTTAGATCATAGTTTCCCACAGACGGCGCCAAACTGTTGATGTGGTTTTGCACACTAATAGTCACGAAAATATGTGTGTGCAATTTTGATTTGAATTTGCTAATTGATCGTGGATCTTGACATCTGCGTCGTCAATACTATGACGGTGACAATAATAAAAAGAAAGCAACAAAAAACACAAGGGTTTTTTTAGAGAGGTTCATCTCAATGCGGTAGTTGACTACGTCCTCTGTAAGTTTATTGATTTTGAAAGAAAGATCAATCAGAACCACAAGCCGATTCCGAGATGATCAAAAAGAAAGAATAAACCCTCCGAAAATATAAATCTCACAGACTTTTTTCTCTCAGGATGGATGCTTGCGCGCGTGAAATGGAGCTGCTCTTCTCCTTTTATAGGCCTCCAAATTCTGCACGTTGGGGATCTTAGTGGACGTCGGTAGTGACTCCGAGTTCGGGGCTTGACTCATTGCTGAGCTGACACGTGGGCCACTACTTGAGAGAATCGCGCGATGGTGGGAGTTTGGATTTTGGTCGTGGCGATTTTCCTGGTCGGGCTTCGGAGAATTTGAATGGAGCTCTTGACTTGTTCTGCTCGGGTATTCTTGCTAACGTTGCGCTCTTGCTCGAATTTCCTTGTTGGAGTTGTGTTCTTGCTCGGGTTCCTTTCAAGCAATTTCTTCCCGGGATGAGCTTTGTCTCTTGGGTCGAGGTGCCTGGTCGGGCCTGGGCCTTACTCAGATCTCTTTTGGGCTTTTACTTGGATCTTTCAATGGCCCATTTATGTATGAATATTCAGTTATACTCATAACTTTGGTCTTAAATTACTTGGACCGTAAATTTAATTATTGACCTTATTATTCCAAATATGGGACGAATTCACACATCAACATCAGTCCAGGACCAGGTCCTCCGACCCGTTACTAAAGAGTCCTAGGACTCGGGATATAGGTCGGCGACCGCTGAGAATCAAAGCCTCCGTAGGGCAGGTTGACGATCGGGTGCTTCCGCTCTTGCTAACGCCTCCGTTCAGACCTTAGTCGGGTATTCCTACCGGAATATTTATATATAGAAGTGAGAAAATGGTGTTTATCGATATATAGAGCGTTTGAATCAGAGTTTCCGTTTGAATGAAATCAAGCTCCTATTTATAGGAGGGGCCGGGGCCCTGTGTGCAATAAAATATAGTCATTTTAATTCTTCCGCGGCGCGGCGGCGTCTTTATATTTTAAAGCGGTGCGGCGGCGCCTTTGTACTTTGACACGCCGCAGTGGCGCGTTCTGACGCTCCGTTACACTGTGGGGACGACGCGTTTTCTCATTTAATTTTTATTCTGATAAAGAAAATTATTTTCGCATTATTTGGGCTTCTCGTTTTTTAGATATGAGCCTTCGGGGGACATTTTTGGGCCTAAATTGGTTTCTATAAAACACCTATAACAACAAGGTTTCGGGTTTTCAATCATAATAGAATGGATGCACCTTCCCCGATCGTTTTTCGTCCGAGATTAAAGAGAAGATTTCCCAGATTTTAATTATCCCGAACTGGATGTCATTTTTTATGTTTTATACAGCCGCCTTAACCATAACTTGTTCGTATACCCTTAAAATTGAACCCAAAAAATACCGAACTCTGGAACTCAAAAACACAAACTAAGTCGAGTCAACGTTTGAGGGGAAGACGTTGACCGCGTAGTGGAGCCCCAGTCAGCGGTTTACATACGTGGCAGAATCCGATTGGAGGAAGAGAAAAGGCTTCAGATCTACCGAGGTCGAGCGAATTCTGGAATCGAGTGCCAAACTTGGAGCTGTTTGGGTGGTGGGAAAATCGGAGCGCGAGAGAAAGAGAGAGAGGGAAAATCTGGCAAAAGTGGAGGGGTTGAGAGCTCGGGCGTCGCTCAGGCACGGTTGGATCGGCGATCTCCATGGCGCCCACACCCACGACGCCGCGCATCTGAGGCCTTGGCCTCGGAGGCTCGTGTCGGCGCTCATGGCCGTCAAGCTCTCCTGCTCCTCCGCCTCCAGATTCGCTCTGCTCCTCCTCCTCCTCGCCGCCATTGCCACCGCCTGCATTTTTCTCCCAATCGAAAAGGTAGCAGAGATCTCTAGTTACGGAGTGTATTTGATTTAGAATTGTGAGTTTATGATTGTGGAATTCTAAGCAAGTCAAGGTCAACTAAGTCGAGTATTAGGGAACTTACTGGTAGAAATGTTGAGGCGTGTTGACACTGAACTGATCGATGTTAAAATTGATAATGAGATTGAAATCGTGTAGAGATCGGTACGAAGGATGTTATGGTTCTGTGGATTCTCTCTGGACGGTTTGCTTGTATAGTTCATCTGGCTTTTGGAGATTGAATCTTCGGAATCCGATAGTTATAATCAATTTACGTCTTCGCGATGCTTAAAGATTGTTTCGATGCAGATACTGAAGGACTTCTTAATATGGGTGAAGCAGGATCTTGGACCTTGGGGCCCACTAGTCCTGTAAGTATTCGTAGCAGCGTTCGTCTTGCCATGACAGTCTCTGTTCAAGCATTGCCTTCCTAATTGAAGCTCTTATGCTGTACAAACTGTCGGTATCAATCTCGGCACATTCAGCTTTTTTGGAGTGAACTGAATTCTAATTAATTCCGCTGTGTAAACGATGATTTCTTATATACACCGTTTTAGATTTGGGAAGACTCGGCTTTGTTCAAAAGAGATTTTATTAAGTTTTGTTCGTAGGATCATCGTTGAACTTATCTCAAAATCCCTCCAATTTTATTAGTTAATTTCTATGTTCTGAAAATTACAGGGCCGTAGCATACATACCTCTCACGATCCTTGCAGTTCCTGCTTCAGTACTAACGGTAGGTTATGAGCTCTCGTCTTATCTAAAATTTTACTTTTCATCTTTACATGGCAAAGCTTAAGGCTTAGTCTTTTTCATTTTATAGTCACCATACTGTAAATGCGTGCTATTTGGTGCGGTCCGTATATAAGCTATCTATATATATATTGTATTGCTTGTTTTTGTTTCTCAGCTTGGTGGAGGCTATCTTTTCGGATTGCCTGTGGGGTTTGTTGCTGATTCTATTGGTGCAACGCTAGGGGCTACGGCCGCTTTTATACTTGGTAGAACAGTGAGTCTTATATACTATGGTTTCTCTCAGCTAATTCATACACACACACATGCACACACACACACACACATATATATATATTTATATGTGTGTGTCTGTGTATGTGTGCAAAGTAGTATCTTCTGACTCTCCATCCAAGCTATTAGCAGGCATAATTTATATCTTTTGTTATTTGGGGCAG
This sequence comes from Parietaria judaica, assembly GCA_954871525.1. Taxonomy (NCBI): domain Eukaryota; kingdom Viridiplantae; phylum Streptophyta; class Magnoliopsida; order Rosales; family Urticaceae; genus Parietaria; species Parietaria judaica. The sequence continues at coordinate 56,507,032 of OX940860.1, read as the reverse complement.
ATTGGAAGATCGTACGTTAAATCCAAGCTAAAGAATTATCCGAGGTTTCAATCTGTTTCTCTGGCAATACATAAATCTGGCTTTAAGGTATATAACATTTGCATGAACTTTCTATTCCAACAATTTGTTCTTGTTATTTTCTGATTGAATATAGAGGTTCTGATACTAGATATTTCCGTTTCTTTAATTTCCTTCCTTTTATAACACGGTTGAACAGATTGTTCTGCTACTACGGCTTGTTCCGTTGCTTCCGTTTAATATGGTGAACTATCTCCTATCGGTGACTCCCGTTCGCATAGTGGAATATATGTTGGCAACTTGGTTTGGAATGATGGTACGTGATTATAATTAATGCCCAATTATCGCATATTAATTTTATTTGGATTTGTTTGGTTTTATACAATAGATTTCCATGGTCATGGCTCATGTTTCTCATAAAAGTCGTAGTTGTTTGTCCCTTCTGAACTCATCGAACATACTCATATAGTCATATATTTCTCCGGTACTTAAACTTCATTCCGTTTATATTTACTTCAAATCGTTATGTGCTCTTGCACCTGCAATGAACATGACGTAAAGTTTTAACTTCTGTCAAATCTTTAAAAGAGATGAGGAATAACTAAGACAAATAGGACAATTTCAGGAGGGAAATTGATACAAAAAAATAAAAAATCAGAGATTGAATAACAAAAAAGTGTAGGGCTGTCCCTTTTTACTTATTGTTTATTATGTTTTTTAATCCTCGTTATATTTGTTTGTAATTTGCTTAAATGCCTGTTTTAACTGTCTGACAGTGATTTTATTTTATTTTTTGAATTATTTACAGCCCATTACATTTGCCCTTGTATATGTTGGAACAACTTTTAAGGATCTTTCAGATGTCACACATGGATGGCATGAGATGTCTAAAACCAATTTGGTAATCCTTCAACTATCAACTTGTCATATTTGTGAAAATCGAGTTTTGTGATTGAAAACGGATTTTGGGCCATACCTTTCATCATTTTTTCTTTCTTATAAATTATAATTTTTTTTTTCTCATTTATCTTTTTGTTTCTGCAGGCATTTATAGTACTAGGGTTTGCAATATCCGGTAAGTATATTAATTATCAGATCTAATTTTAATGTCAAATATTTAGTCTATGAACTTTAAATGCCTCAATACAGAATCCACCAATCTATATGATTAGAATATAAGTTGAGATAATAGAAAGAAAAAAGAAACAGCTGCCAAATTCTGTTTCATTTATAACCAGTTTCCGGAATTCAACGGCAAAGTAGCTAGATTATATATATTCTGAGAAAATTTTAAATTGGTTAATTATCTATCAGTTTCCCGCCCAAAATTTCTCGCATCGTCTCAATTTGTGCCTTAACATGCTTAGTTTGTCCATTGAATTATTACTTTTTGTGTCAATTTGCCCCTTATCTCATTCTATTGTTTCAATTTACCTCCTTAATAGTGGCCAAATAGATTAAAAAAATATTCAAGGGGAAAACTGAAACGATGATAAAAGTTGGGAGGATGAATCATAATTAATTACTATTCTAAATTTGTGCTGGAATTTGACTTTCTATGCTTCAGTGATTCTTCTTGTCTGCATTACCAAAGTCGCAAAGGCTTCTCTGGAGAAAGCACTCGCTGAAAACGGCGAACTTGAAGGGAACGAATTCGAATCGACGCTTCCAGTTGTATCGGATCCTAATGCCCCGGACCTCCAAAAGCCGCTTGTCATTAAGATAGATTCGTCAAACGAGCTCCACGAGAAATAGTACACCTATTTCTATTTTCATGTAAATTCTTTTTATCACGTTTTTACATGTACAATTTGCTTAGATCTGGAGGAATTTAGGCAATAAGAATTAAAAATAGGTGCCAAAAGGAAAAGAGAGTGTAGAAATACAATTCTCGCTACGGATACGAATACCGGAAAGAGTCGGATCTCACGTTTTGTACAACTTTTGTATTCAACTTTTTTCGGTAACGTTGTAATATTGTTTTGGTTAATGTATGTAAGAGCTTCAAGCTTGTTATTGTTAGTATTTAATGTTGGATCAATCAATTTTGCGTTTAGGTTGTCAATGAAGTTAGATAAAGTAATTTAATGAAGTTATCGATTTGTGTCTAAATTGTATCACTAAACCTAAAATTCTTGTTCCTGTGTCGATTTATCTTTACGAACGTTGCTAATTGCTATCATGGGTTCGATTCATAATAAATTTGTCTCACGTACGAACATTCAAACAAAAACCAAAGACTATTATTTCTCAATCACCGATAACTTTAATATATGGGTTTCAGCTTCATACCCGATTAACATGGTTAATAAACGGGCGAAGCACATTTAACACGATTAATAAACGAGTTTGCAAATGAACGGTTGAGAGTATTGGAGTAAAATGATCGGTTCCAAACACAACGTGAAGAACATGTACCAACGCAATGACATGAATAATATTGCTAGAAACCGAAAAACATCTATTCCGTCGATCCTTCGAGAACTATGATGCCTACTCTCCGGGAGAAGTGAGTCGTTGAACAAAACAATAAACACGAAAAACATAATCGAAACTCTAGACCTGTAGGCGCTTATATAGCAGCCACAAACTAACTTCCCCAAAAAGACAATTGAAAAATCCTCCTCAATACAAACAGTAAAGGAAATAAAAGAAATATATCAAAAACCATTAATGAGGAAATACTGGAATAGGCCAAAAGACCGTTTGTAGTTTGTACACGAGAAGAGGCTCTACTACCATAAACCTTGAGTGTATTCAATGGGCAAAAGAAGAAGACCTTTCATCTCGAGCAACTGCATCGCTCTCGTCGGGTTTTGCTCCAGCAATTTGCCCATCACTTCCTCTAGAGGCTCGCTCAACACGCCCTGATCGCACAAGTAGTGACCATATCCCTGTAACACAAACGAAAATTTTCATAAAAGGGGATGAAAACGAGCTAATTTCAGTAAGAAAAGGAAAATGAACCTCGCGGAAAATTACAGGCACCGTTGGTGATTCACTTTCCAATCGGGTTTTGCTTAAATCCTGCAACATCGATATTAATGACTGTTATAAAGCAAGCACGCAGTAGTAATGGACGAACGTAAAGATAAATTGACACGGAATCAGTGACGGAACTAGGATTGAATGGGAGCCAACCGATTTTTTAAAGATTTGGACAAGGCAAAAAAGTAAACATTTTTAAATTATGCCTATTTTTCATTTTTTTGAAAATTGTACAGGAGATTCGAATTAAATCTTTAAAGAACTGGGGAGATCAAGGCTACCTTTTGGCTTGGCTATAGCTCCGTTTATACATGAACTTTACGCAGAAACCCAATTTGGGAGAAATCACAGGCATAAGAGAAGAATCCAGTACGTCAACAATATCCATTCGGCTCTTATGTAATTAGCGTTTTAGGGTTAATTAAAACCTAATTGTCAATTTTTTTGGGGTGATCCGGCCAATCGGCCTGATCCCTCCGCTCTAAAACAGCTCTCCCAAAAGATCGAATGAAAAATATGTCGCACCGCAAAGCTATGAACGGTTAGTGTCACAAACTCTAATAATGGCACTTCAATTAAATTTCTTGATTGATTAAACTAAAATTTGGCTTAGTACTGATGGCTTCAAGATTAAGTGACTATATTACCAAAATAGAAGAAGGAAACAAATTAATGGAGAGGAGAACTTTTACCTTTATTTTAAGCTGCAAGAACTTGACATGGTCGATAACATCATCTAATACAGATCCTTGATAACCCTATTGATAATCATCGGAACCAGTCAAACACATGATATAGTTATCCTTTACAATAACCGGGCCGGCCAATCATTTTAGGAGTCGGGCGAAAAATTAACACGATATATTTTTGCGAGATCTTTAACAATTTTGTATAATTCAAATTCTGAAAGTCTTCTATGAGTTTTTTTGTTCTATTTTAATAATTAATGAGGCTTGATCATTGATTGATAGTCTATATTCTCTTACGGTGCAAAATTACATTTTGCAAATAGCCAAAAGCATTAGGAGCTTTCTAAAAATGAATAGACAAATACCAAAGCAGAGAGCAATTCTAATAAGATAATATGTTGTCATTATACATATTCCATAACATAAGATAATTCAACTTAGTGTGTACTTATTAACTGTCAATGAGCGTTACCTCTGCAGAATTTGGGAGCAATTCTTGCAATGCATTAAGATTTTCATGGATTCGATTCCTGCGCTTCTGCTTTAATAAACACACAGTCGAAACAAATTAACAGTTATCCAAGAAATAAAATATATAGTTTTTGAAGTGAATGAAATCGCTTACACGATCGTTCGTGTTTGGTTTCGGTTTCGACCCTCTGGATTCTGCTGGGGACAGAGAATGAACCGCTGAAGCAACGCTTACACTCGGAGTACCAACTTGAGGAACGTTGTAGGTGTAGCTTGCATTTTGCCTCCAGGAACTCTGATTCTGTTGCAAGAACACATAAGAATTAAAGATTGTATTGCTTCCATGATCCAAAAGCTAACACCGATAAGGGTCGAGTTGAACTTGTATCCTTGATGTGTAGGGTTTGAGCCCCACCAGCATAAAAAAAATCGAAAAACGCTCACCCTACGTTTAAAAAAAGAAAAAGAAAAAACGAGATACTGTTCGAGACAACTAACATCTGATCGGATAGAATATAACATATGAAATTCTAAAGCTAGGAGTATTTTGTAATTAGCATATGTATTTAATTAGTTATGGTAATTATAGCTAGTTAGTGGTTAATTAATTGATTTATTACTTTTATGATTGGGGTATTATCTTACATACCTAACATTTAGGAGTAAATAGGATTATTTAATCATTATGTCATTTAAATTACCTAATTACGGGTGTCATTAAGAGACCTTAAGCTAATGAAAATGAGAGCTAATGATCATTCACTAAGTTTAATCTCTCTCGACAGAGTTTAAGCACAATTCCCATTTGGAAAACGATTATGAGTCGAAACACTAAGAATTCAGAAAGCTAGACCTGAGGCTGGTCTATTGTCGTTGAAAATTGATACCCCAAATCCTCACTCTGCTGCATCAGAAGTCTCAGCTGCTCAAACAGAAGAAAACGTCACAACTCATTACCAATAATCACAGATTCATCTCACGATGATCTTCCTTACCCTCCACGCATCAGCTTCGCTCGAAGGGGACCTTCCCAGGTAGTGATTCCAAGGCCAAGTCCCGGAAAGATCGTACGAAGTTTGCGCACCGGGCAGCGGAATTCCCGTCAAAACCGTGCTGTGATCGGCCGCGAGCGCAGAAGCCGAGCTCTCCAGCAGAAACTTGATGTAGCTGTCGTGCGGGATCGCCTCTTGGTGTTGGACCCACCATGGCAGCTGATAAGCACTCTTCCCATTCTCCATCAGGTTCATCATCTGCGGGATTCGAATTCGATGGTCGGAACCGTCGTTCTCAACAAGATTGTTCGAGGAAAAGTCGAGTGACATCAATTGCATAGAGTCGCCATTGTTGTGGCTGCTTTGCCCAGATTCCATAGCGATTGAAAATCCCTGAAACAGCAAAATGGTCGATATCACGAAACCATTGAAAAATAGGAGCTTCGTGGTAGATAAACACTGCGAGCTCAGACGGAACTGGACGCAGACAGAAGGTTCAGAACGAAGGAGTTTGAGTTCTGCCATTGATAACGAAACGTGGAACGACGAAAGCAGAGAGAGAGATTGTTACTGTTTTCCGATGAGAGAGAGGCGAAGAATTTGAGGAGCTTGGCAGAGAATTCTAGGGTTTCGAGCGAGAATCATCGGATGAGACTGACATGGTGGTCGTACTCTGGTACATACATACATGCAGAGCGAGAGCAGTGAGGAAGAAAGAGTGACTACAGAAAGACCATTTTACCCTTGACAAATACTAAACCACGGCTAGTGATATTTGGGTAATTTCGGAAGATAAAAAAAAAACGAGAATGAACATGATTTGTCGTGATATGGGAATTTTCGAAGAGGAAAATGTGGTTGCCAGAAAGAATATTTTACCCTTTCATAGGAAAATGATATTGGGTAATTTTCGGGAGATAAAAAAAAAACGACAATTTGCATGAGCTACGTGACTAGAAGTTCTGAATCGCGAGAAATAATGTCGGGCAAGTTTGGAATAGCAAAAGGTGACAAGTAGGGGTGAAAATTTTGTACTCGGTTCCCGGTTTTGTCCCGGTTCTGGTCCCGGTACCGGACCGTTTTTGGCAAAAAAATCAATTTTTTCTTTTTACTATCACCTAAAAAGGGATGTCTGTTAAGGTCGGATTTGGTCAAATTCATTCTCAACACAATTCGTGTCGTTTTGTCCATAAACGACATGAGGGGAGGCGAGGAAGTTCATCACCTGAGGGGGATTATCCCCGAGGAGGTTCGACCGTGAGGAGACACGGCCTTACGAAAGCAAACTGCGATGAAGTGTCCCATCACGCTCGACGAGGAATTTCGTCATGATGATTATGCAGAGCCGAATGACCACTGATGGGATGTGCATTTAATGAAGCCGACCTACTCACTCGATGAGAAGCACCAGCGACGAGGCTTGCAGGGCCGAATGACGGCTGAAGGGATGCGCATTTAATGAGGCTCATCTACCCATAACGGCAGCCTGCTCGGAAGTGACATAAAGCAGGGATTAACCATGCTACCCTAAAATCACGCAAGAAAGCGAATGATTAAAGAAGAAAAAGGCGGGAAAGATGCGAAGGGAATGTATTGTACACTCTATAAAAGGCAAGATAAGCCTCATTTGTAAAGGTTCGGAAAAATAGAGAAAAGAGGCCCGGAAAGAGAAAAAGGAAATCTTGTAATAGAAAAGGCTAAGGGAGTAGAGAAAGCCTATGCTCATGATCCTTCATCTGTCCAGCTATTCAACGGAAGAAAACCGAGCTCATTTCGGAAAAATATAATAAAACAGAGATATTCATCAATTATTGTAGTTTATTTGTTATTTGGTGATTATCTTTGTGACTGGAAAATGGCGGTGAAAATCGCCCTCTACAGTTTGGCGCCCACCGTGGGGCTTTGTTTTCTTTCTAACTCACAGCCAGGAATTTGGAGGAGCATGACGTTATCAAACGACGCCGTCGTCAGCAACGTGCTCGAGGTGATGGCTGAGCGCGCGAAAATAGCGAGCAGAGCATAAGGAGGCAACTCAAAGGGCAAGAGTGACGCAAGAAGAGGAGACGTACGGACTCCTTGCATTTAAGAGAGGTAGACCGGTTAATCAGAAAAAGAAAAAAAAAGCGCACGCGTATCAATGAATCGGAGTGACTCCCGAAGCGTTGTGAAGTGACAGCGAAACAGAGAATACGAAAAGTTGCGTGCGAAACAATCAACGGTTATAAAATGGGAAGTTTGAAAAGGACAATGAAGAAAAAGTTTACGGAAGTAAAAACCAACTCGGTTAACTCCCAGATAAGTACCAATCTTTCCACCCAGAAAATAAAAAGTTCCTTTCTTACTCCGAAACCAGTGTTTGTTAGTGTTTTCGCGATACAGGCGGAGAAAGCATACGAAGAGGAGATGGCGCTCAGGGGGGGAGTTACTGGCCAAAGCTACGCAGACGAGTCAGAGATGATCGTGGATGAAGATTCTGGATGGCCCAAAGAAGACGCGACGGGGGCACGGGGAGGAGATGATCACGAGATGACGGACTTTTGGAAGAACGACGAGTGGCCGTAAAGCAGCGAGCCGTGTCAAATGGAGGAGGACACCACGGAGAGCCAGCGGGATCAGGAGGAGCCAAGAATCCCAGGTGAACCACACCCCGCATTGGAACTGGTCCTGCCATATCTCATGCCCTAGGAACTCATCGCGGTGGAAATGGTGTGCACGTCACTGCGCGACGAGGTTCGGGAGAACAGCCTTCTGTGGCGTAACCTCAGCATCTACAACCCGTTGAGCGAGCGGATCGAAGATGAGGATCTCCTGAGGCTGGCGAGGAGGTCTCAAGGGAAGATGGAGACCTTGACGCTGGATGGGTGCTACGAGGTCACCAACACCGCGGTAAAGACAATTATGCAGGACAACCCGACGCTCATAAAGTTATGCCTGCCACGCTGCCACCGAATCACCTTAGACGACGTGGTCAACAACTTGTCCACCATCAAGTACGGAATAAAATTCCTGAGGGTCAACAGGCTATTTCCCAGTTTCGAGGGGTTCACTCTCGAGAAAGGGACCAGGGTCAGACTTGAGGACCTTCCCCCGCTGCTTGCGGCAGGGAATCCAACCGACTATCTTAAGCAACAGGCTCCCGCCCCACGCGGTCATCTGCTCGACATGGAGTTCTGCAGGAGGTGCAGCAGAAACGTCTTGGTCTACGAGAAGCCCACGAGGATGCGAGCAGGAAACTCCACCCGCCCGCCGTGTTTTGGTCGACGCCGAGATGGACGTGCTTGCGGCTTTTGCAGATCATGCTACATCCTCGGTACCACGTGGTACACCGACCTCAGCCCGGAATGTAACTTCGGTCGCCCCAGCGGAAACTCTCTGGAGAAAATCGTGTCGTCAGTCTGCTCGATCGTCGAGGAGGATTAAGCCCCGGAGTAAGGCTCATACACTGCTCGGCGCGAAGGGAGGGTTGGAGATGACTACTTTTCAGCCTTGTTAGATGATAGAAATTTGTTTGGGTTTGTTCTGGGTTTTTAATGTCTATGTATGTATGTTTTCTTTTCTTTTTTTATTAAGAAACGAGCGGAATTATAAGTTGGCAAAAGTGTGTGTGCAACTCTGCTCGGTGATAGTACTAAATAGGTGGGAAAGTATCCTCGCAATATTCATATTAAAAAAAAACGGCTAAGGGTGCCGAGAAAATTAAAAAAATATATATATATAATATAATAATAAATAATATATATAATAATATATATATACGGCTAAGAGTGCCGAGCAAGCCCGTTCCGGCAAAACATGTCGAGATCCATATACGGCTAAGGGTGCCGAGCAAGCCCGGTCCGGCAAAACATGTCGAGATCCATATACGGCTAAGGGTGCCGAGCAAACCCGGTCCGGCAAAACATGTCGAGATCCATATACGGCTAAGGGTGCCGAGCAAGCCCGGTCCGGCAAAATATTTCGAGATCCATATACGGCTAAGGGTGCCGAGCAAGCCCGGTCCGGCAAAACATGTCGAGATCCATATACGGCTAAGGGTGCCGAGCAAACCCGGTCCGGCAAAACATGTCGAGATCCTTATACGGCTAAGGGCGCCGAGCAATCCCGGGCCGGCGAGAGTGCCGGGGACGTACATAAGGCGAGAGTGCCTATGGGGTCCTGGGAACTAGTCGGCTCGTACCTGACAAAACCTGGCGATACCCGCAAGAGACAACTAAGGCGAGAGCGCCTATGGGGTCCTGGGAATTAGTCGGCTCGTACCCGATGAAACCTAGCGATACCTGCAAGAGACAATTACGGCGAGAGTGCCAAGGAAAAGAGGTACGGCGAGAGTGCCGAGCAAAAAAAATATATATACAAATTTTACGGCAAAGGGCGTCGAGCAAGCCCGAGCCGGCGAGAGTGCCGAGCAAAGAAAAATTATATTTACGGCTAAAGGCGCCGAGCAAGCCCATACAAGTTCGAAGATCGCGAGCAAACTCATAAAAAAAATCATCATATGCTCATTTGATTCAAAAGTACGAAATACAGAGTATCTTTATTTACAACCCATCGTCCACACCCCAAGTGCATACACATATTATAACTCTCGCAGGGACCGATCCTCCCGCCCAGCGACATCATCAAGGGGATCTTGACCCAGGACTGCGTCGGCACATTCCTCGATGATGGCATCGCAGCATTGGCGAATGATGCCATCCATAATTAAGCAAGCAGGATCATCAGCAGGAAGTCCTGGGGGCTTACTCGAGGAAGTTCCTACAAGGTTTGCATCAGCCCTACTATCAGCCTGTAAAGGAGGATCAGCCTGCAAAGGAGGAGCCAAAAGTAAGGAACCAACTCCAGAAAGAAGAGGTAAAACTACAAATTATTTAAACTAAGCTGCCCCATACCGTGCTCGACGAGGAGGGAAGAACATCAAAACCCAGCGAGCGCGCCCTTGCGACACTCGGAGGGAGACAAGGGGAAAGCTGAGGAGAGTTTGAAGCACCGGAGATTTTCCTCTCCAGCTTGGCCAAATCAGCCAGGTATTCCTGCTCCAACTTGCGCCATCTTGGCAGTTTGGCTCGAAGCTCACCAACAGTCGAGCGGGAAGGTAATCCCTCGACGAGCTTGATATTCGAGAGCACACTGCCCAGCAGGCGCTGAACACGGGCAATCCCCTCAAGTGCACCTAATCTCTCGGAGGCGTGCTTCAGCTTGTCGACCGCTTGGTGATAGAGGTGTAAGCGGGAAAATTCCTCCTCTATTGCCCAGCTCCTGGCTGCGTCATGGTCCTTGACGAGTTTCCTCAGCACGGCCTTGACATGGAAAGAGATTTGCTCCTCCCGACCAGGGGACAGGTTTATAGCATCGGCGATTCGGTTGAAATACTCATTTTTTTTTCGGAGCTGTGCCGAGAGAGTGTCCTCGCACCGCTGATAACGCTGTCGCTCCTCAAGGAGGGACTCTTCGGCAATGGCGAGGAGACGTCTATATTCATCGCGCTCCGCCCTACACTCGGCGAGCTTAGCCCCTGTAGTCTCGGGGGGAATATCTTCGCTTCCCGATAAAGTCCTCGCCGGAGCAAGAGCAAGCACAGACTCTTTGGCCCCCTCGTAACCTCCTCCATCACTGGGGAAAGAGACGTCGTGGCAAAGAACAACGGTACCACCTCTGGCCTGCGAAGAAAAAGAGAGAGTGGAGATGCGGAAGAAACAATAAAGAGGCCCGACAAGAAAAGGGAGAAGGGAAAGACAAGTATCCGAGGGCGATAGCGGAAAAATCTTAGCGATGGAAGGAAGAGGTAACCCGAGAAAGATTTTCTTTTATTTATACGATAATTCGCTTAAATTCTTGGATTACAGAAAGAGCCGCAAAATTCGGAATTTACAAAAGAAAGAGAAGGAAATTGAAAGGGAAACTCCGGGACAACGTCCTATACCGTGGGCTCCTGCGGCGCTGGGGTCTCGGTGCTCGAGTCGGATCCATCGCGCGGTGAGGACCCGAGAGCGGCCCCCTCCGAGGAAAGGCCTTCAAGTCTCTGGCAGTCCAAGGTTGCCGGCTTGCAGGGGGAGAGCGGTGGAGAATCAGGGTCCCGGGCGGACTTCTTGTCCAGCTCTTCTACCACGGCCCGGTGCTTATCGCGGCTTTCTTGCCACGAAGGCAAGCGGATTTCGAGGCTCTCGACGCGTGTCGCCGGAGGGATTTTCTCGACCAAAACGATGTTGGCGTGGTACGCGGCGGCCAAGCAGTGGGCATTGATGGATTGATCAAGAAAATCATACCTCGCCGAGAGGCGCTCCATCTTGGCCTGGGCCTCCTCGAACAGGTGCTCTCGGCCATGACGTTCCTCAACTGCCTCGGTTCGCGCAGCCTCTAAGTCCTTGGCGAATTTCCTCAGCACGGCGTCGACCCGGGACGCCAGGTGGTCTTCCTGCTCGAATGGTACGCCAACGGCTCCACCAATCTGAGCGAGGCGCTCGGCCTTGAGCCGGAGCTCATCGGAGAGACCCGCCTCCTTAACAGCAAAAGCGTTTTGCTGTTCCGCGAACTTGGCCTCTGCGGCCCGGCGCAACGAGATTTCCGACTCCAAGGCGGATTTGGTCTTGTTAAGTTCGGCCTCCGTGGCCCGACGCGACGAGGTTTCCGATTCCAAGGCAAATGTGGCCACGTCGAGCTCCGAGGAAAGCCTCTCGGCCTGCTCCCGAAACTTCTGCCCGTCGCGGGTGGAAACCTCAAACTGTCCCCGGACTAACGTGAGCTCTGCCGACAACTCGCTGGCCTCTCTCTCGGCCCTGGCGGTGGATAGCCGCTCGGAGGTGATCACGTCTCTCAACTGGGCTACACCCCGGGAAACACGGTCGACAAGTTCCAAGCTCCCCACGGACTCGTTGAGAGGATCGACGAGCCCGTGAGAAATTTCGGCCTCGGGAAGTGCACCCGTAGGCGACAAGACCGGGAAGCCGGCTTGAGGCCGTGGCAACCCGGTAGGTATCTCTTCGGGGTCAGGAGATGACGCAGAAGGCCGCGCCGAGTCATCCGTTGATTTCGGCGGCGTGCTAGAAGGAGCAATGAGAGGTACCTGTGAGTCAGGGACGCCGGCAAGTTCAGGAGAAGGCTGGATCGCTGTGCCCTCGAGGGCCTCGATACCAGATGCGTCGGAAAGGAGCTTCGGGCCAGGAGGACTCACCTCGGGGTGCGCCCCGGGCTGTTCCTCCTCGGGTGTGAAGGGGATCTGTTCCTGGTCGCCTTTGCGTCTGACGGGTGCGAAGGTCTCTCCTCGGACGTCCTCCTCGCCAATAGGTCCCGTAACTTCCTCATTCGGAACCCGGGTCTCTTTGACCGGAGGCTGAATCGGAGGCGTAGAGGCCGCGGCCAGGTCCCGCGTCGCTTTATCGGGGATTCCCTGAGGTGGTGACGGACAGGACCGGGCCGCGACCCCCGGAGCGAAAGGAAAAATGGAGCTTTCAGCCCCCAAAGGGGGTGGAGGGGGAGCATTCGGCGCGACAACCAGACGCTCGATGTCGTCAAACTCCAGTCTCTCCCGTTGGTTCACGGCGGGGCGCGCACACCCGTCCGCCGCCAGTCCCGTCCTCCCCGCTGCGCCCTCAACAGGCGCGGTGCCCGGAGCTCCCTCCGTTGTTCCTCGAGACGGACCAGCAGCTTCGGGCTCAGGGGTCGGGGCGGGAACCTTTGCTTTCTTCGCGGGGGAAGCATCATACACCTCCTCGGCGGGTCGCTTGCCCGAAGAGCTTTCTTCTCGAGGGGATCTCCAAAGATCGATTGGAAGACCTTCTATGCCTATCCAACTGTTCTGCATGAAAACACTATGGCCGCTCCACTGTTCATAATACGACCATTTGGTCATAATGGCAATGTGTTTTTTCTCATGATGCACCAAGGGATCTTTTAGGAGGACAACCATTTCTTGATGATTTTTGCACCATGCAATGGCTTTGTTGCCAGAAATAGGAGTCCAACATAGCTTTGACTTAGACTTGGCTCCAACCTCGGAGAAGATAACATTCCAAGAATTTCTCCCATCGAACCTTCTTACAATCACCGCGAATCTCCATTGCTTAGGTCGAGGACGAAAAGAATGGGACTCTTCCTTTTTCTTGTAAGAGGGAAACAAAGCTATCTTTGGCGCGGGAGGTATTTTAACTTCTCCTCTTAATAGAACATCTTTGTAACTTTTCGACCCCAAGTTTTGCGTTTCTCCCGAATACAAGTTCTTCGAGAAGGTGTTGACGGTATCCTCTTGAGGCCGGGATACCTTGCTTTTATCGTTGAGGATATTGAAGAGAGCATTTTTAAAACTTATCCATCCTCTTTTCATAACACCTTCCGGAATGAGAATGATTTTCCTATCACCGTGGGCCACTTTGAGCAACCTAATGCATCTGCCGCGATTGTTGACCAACACATCAACAATGTAAGTTATCCCATTCCTTGACATTCTACTACGGAAAAAATCGGCTTGTTGCGCTCCGATGATCTTTTCTGTGAAATCGCGAATCCAAATGGCTTCGTGGCGATCGGCGAGAAAATCGAGAGACCGACCACGACATTCTTCGATGATTTTAACAAGCTTACCATCCCTTCCTATAGAACACTTGAAGATTTTGTTTTCAATCTTAAAGTTAACAGACGTCATAGGAAGTTATTCCTCATACAAGAAATTAACAGCCTATGGAAGTAGCATAACTGATTGGAAATAGGGGCAGCCGCTGCTTGGATAAAGAATGCTCAAAGATGAGGGTGTTATACTTGCAGCCGGCAAACGACAACAATAAGTGTTCTGAGGTTGGAGGAAATGAAACTGTTGTATGAAGTGATCGCACGGAGAAGAAAAACCCTGACCGAAAACTCTAACACGGGCAGAGCGGTGGCGCTGTGACGACACGGCAGCACTCCGGCACCGGGAGACCCGCTGGCGGTGCGGAGACTAAGGTTTTAGACCTTAGGAAACATAACAGCGAACCAGAGAAGGAAAATACGGAAAAAAAAAAAAGGCGACTCGCCGGAGTCCAGCGGCCGGCGGCGCGGCGGCCGGAGACCGGCGACCAGAGACGCGGCGGGCCAAGATGCAGCTAGGCGGTCTGAATGACTATGTGGGAGGCTGTTTGGCTAGGGCACTGTTTGGCTACTACACTGTTTGGCTAGGGCACAGCTCCGGCAGTCACGGCGGCGAAACGGCGGCAGAACGGCGGCGGGATACGGAGGCGCGGTGACTCAGCGGCGGACGGCGGCGGTGGAGGTGCAGGGGTGGTGACTATCGTCCAGTGTCCTCTCCTTAATATTTAACCGATGAATATCAAATTAAAAAGAGGAATGAACTTCCTATTTAGAGTTTTAATCACTCCCACACAATCCGACTTAATACAAATCACCGACCATCATCGTGAAGCCTCGGCAAGCCGAGGAGAAAAACCATCCTATGAAATTAAATATGTTAAATCATAAGTGGGTAAGTTTCGAAGAAAAAAAAAGCAGTTACTTTTTTCTATATAAATTATATAAAAACCCTTAAATCTAGTATATTTATCAATTTAACTTTAAAAGTAATTTACTAATCCGAAGCACTGATGTGGTGAACCTACAATTTGGAACTATGTATATACTGAAACAATGGTATTTTGTGATAATTTCTGGACAATCGTCTTCTTCATATTATAATATAAGGTATATATATATATATATATTAATATATAAATCTGATGATCTTATGCTAGAAAATAAAATAAATCAGCTATCGTGACAGTTACAAAATATATAAGCTAATTTTATTTGAGCTTATATATCTAACAAAACAAATTATTCGTTAGAACAAATTATTCGTGAGTGAAGAAGGGTGAAACTCGGCCTTAGGATTGAGCGAGTTTCTTTGTCGTCGTTTGAACAATCACGCAGCCTTGAGCAGAGGCATGGCTAAAAATCCCGACACGTTGACTACAAAAGGAATTATATTAGTTAACGAATACCAAGGTTCGACTTATCCTCGATTATCGTCGATAATCGAGCTTGCCCATACTCACCGATAAAAAATCCACACCATTAGTTGTCGTCTTGAACATTTATCGACGATTATCGGGAAAAGAGATAAATCTTTTCCAAGCGATTATCGCTTTTCTCAGTGTAAAAAATAGGCACTTATCCGTGAAAAAAAAAATTAATATTGGGGGTATAAATAGTCATTTTTCGACGAAAATCCATTCCAAACCCTAATTTCTCCCTCTTTTCTCCGCCTCCAAGCCAAACTTTGGTGATTCTCGCGATAATCGGACTGGTAAGCACATGGATAATCCATCTTTTTACTTGTTTTCCACGATTATCATTATAATGGGCAAAAGTATGTAAAGTTTTTATTCACCCATTTTCACCGAATTTTTTCAGTTTATTTCAAACTTTTTGGTAGATCTAGGACTTATTTAGGTTGATGTATATGAATCATGCGTTTTTTCTTTGATATTTGTTCATTTTCACGATTTTTAGAAGATTTGAATGAGTTCCAAAAGTAAGAGTTCATTGTTATGAAGAGTTGTGTTTAGAAATGAGTAAAGATTGGTACTTTTGTAATTTTGAGATATTTTTTTGCATTATCATGAATATATCTTGATTAAAAGTTGTTTCCATGCCTTGATTTGTGATTATCTTGTTAGAGTTAAGTGAAATTCGGATTATTATTATTGTTAGGTAAAAGTATATAAAGTTTTGAAATTAGAACTTTGCTAAAAATATAATTTATACGTTTTTTTTTGTTGATTTATGGTTTGAGGATAAAGTATACAGAGACTGTGAATTTTTAGGGATTTTTCGGTGAATTTTTGAGGCAGATTTGAATGCTTATTTGGGTTTTTTCAAAATTGCGGCAAAAGTTTTGAAGTTGATCCTTTTGTTGTTCGTTAAGTATTCTACTCATTTTTTTGAGTATTTTCGTTCATTAAATATTTTTTAAAATAATAATATGATTTTTTGGTGTAATTTTTTTTCAGATTTGACGAGAATTCGGATTTCTTGATAATTTCGGTAAAAGTTATTGAAGTTTCTATTTTGTGATTTGTGAGGTAATGTACTCATTTTTTTGAGTTTTTTCATTCATGAAATATTTTTTGAAATATTAATCTGAATTTTTGGTATAATTTATTTTCAGAGTTGACGAAAATTTGAACTTCATCTTAATTGCGGCAAAACTACTCGAAGTTTTGGTTTCGTGATTTGTGAGGTTATGTACTCATTTTTTGGGGTGTTTTCATTCATTGTATATTTTTGGAAATATTAATCTGAGTTTTTGGTGTGATTTATTTTCAGATTTGACTGTTTTTCGGAATTGCGGCAAAAGTTATCAAAGTTTGTATTCTCGTGATTTATCCGGTAATCTACTGACTTTTCTTGCTGTTAGCTTTCATTAAATGTTTATTTCTACGATAATTTATTGTTTTGGTGGGATTTAATTTATATTTTTAGGTAAAATTGTTTTTGACGGCAAAAGTACATAAAGTTTGCATTCAATATATTTTTTTAACTATTTGCGTAATATTTCTTGCTGTTTAGGTTGAAAATGAGTAAGGACGAACTTGCGAGGCAGCATTGCACTTCCTATGGGGATTCGAGCAACAATTCGGGTTTCAAGTGCAACTATTGTGGGAAAGAGATTAGGGGAGGCGGAATAACGAGAATGAAAAAACATTTGGCCGGCGTCGACAAGAACAAAAATGTCGCGCCGTGCACAGAGGTCCCCAACGACGTGCGTAACCTCATCAGGGAGTCTTTGCTGAGTACCCAAAAGAAGAAGCAGAAGAAACATGATATTGAGGTTAACATACGGGAGAATATTTTGCACAGCGTGGGCGATTCTTCCAGTGATGACGAGGCCGCCCCTGTGGACGTTGAAAAAGAAGTGGCAAGGGTAATGAAGAGAACACGTAAGGAGGCAGCGGCCCAACAATGGACAGAGGACCAGACAAGAGGAGGCGCAAGTGCTTCCGGTCCCGCCACCGCCCCTGCATTGTTCGATAGGCCTTCGGGAAAACAAAGAAGGGTCGACTTGATGTTTTTACCGAAGACCATTTTGAAGGTGGGCAAGGCGATAGCGAAATACCTGATCCACAAAGGGGTTCCGTGGTGCCACGCAGATGATCTTCACTTCCACAATATGTTGTTCTGCGTAGCCCAAGCAGGTAAATTAATTTATGATTTTATTTTTATTTCATTTCTGATTTTTGATTTCGTATTATTAATATTTAATAATGAATTTACAATTGTAGGCGTCGGATGCCCGTATCCCTCGTCGAAGGATATCGCGGGCAAGTATCTGAGCCTCGAGTACGAGGAGTGGCAGAAGTACAAGCAGGATCAGATTCCTGTGTGGCGGAAATTTGGCGTGACGATCATGTCCGACGGTTGGACCGGACCGACGAATATGTCCATCTTGAACATAATGGTCTTTTCGGCGGGGAGGACAGTGTTTATAAAGGCAATCAACGCATCCGCACACGCCAAAAACTCTCACTACTTGTTCAGGATCTTTTCTGCAGTGATCGAGGAGATCGGGCCTCATAACGTTGTGCAAATTGTGACGGACAACGCCGCGGCTTACAAAAAAGCAGGCCAAGAATTGATGCAGAAGTACAATGTGTACTGGACACTGTGCGCTGCGCACTGCGTGGACTTGATGTTTCACGACATCGGAAAAAGGCCAAGCATCGATGAGGCCGTCAAAGGGTGCAGGCTCATCACAAAGTTTATCTACAACCACGGCCAGGTTCTGGATACCATGAGGAAGACATGCAATGGCGAGATCATTCGTCCAGGGGCGACGAGGTTCGCCACAAACTTTCTCTCCCTGCAGAGCTTACGAGGGAAGAAGGCCGGACTCAAGGCGATGTTTGTGTCTGATTGGTGGGAGAACTCCAAGTTCAAGGACATGAGAGAAGGGAGAGCCGCGGCCACGCTGTGCTTGAGCGAGCCTTTTTGGGTTTCCGTTGAAAAGGCCATCGCTGTTTTCACCCCTATGTACACCGCACTTCGGTTCGTCGACACTGAGGTGCATCCGACGATGGGTATGGTGTATCGCTTGTTCGAAATCATCCAGTTGGAGCTTCGTGCACTTCCTGGAAAGCAATGGGCGGTCGATATCGTGGAAGCGAGATGGCATAAAAACTTGGAGCATCCATTGCATATTGCGGCCCACTTCTTGAACCCTAGACTCGCGTACGAGCGAGATATTGTGATGCCAGAAAACGCCCTGATCCACACCAAGCTCCGCAATCGTCTAGCGTACGCAACACTAGAGAAGCTAGTATTCTGCAACTACAATCAGAAGCTAGCGTTGCGGGATATAAAGGCTCAGTATGAACAGGTGGACAAGGCCGATCCCTACGAGTACCTCACCCGGTCTTTGGCGATGGCTTCTGCAGGTTGTGACTGCGACGATGCAATTGTAGAGTGGATCCGACCAGTCCACCTCGATGATGAAGAAGGCAACCCAGACCCAGAGATCGCCGAGGAGGCTCGAACATTTGGAGTTGTGATCAGCCGAGTCCTTGGTGAGCAAAGACTCGGTCCCCCTGCCGACCCCCCGGGAGTTTATGGAGGAGTTGACTGCGGCTCAAGCGCCGCTGGGCCCAGTGCCAGTCAGCGTCGTACTCACACGGCTTCTACTCACCGTACATCCCCTTCCCATAGCTCTTCGCAAAGTGGATGGGGTGGCGGAGGAGGTGGCACACAGGGTGGCTGGGGTGGCGGAGGAGGTGGCGCCCACGGAGGGTGGGGAGGGTCTACGTGGGGAGGGTCTGAAACAGGTGATTACTATTTATCTTTGAATGTACCGTTTATTTGAATTTTGTTAATTGAGTATATATGAATGTCAACTAATATGATTACAAAACAGGTGATATGTATCGCTCCAACCCGAACTACAACATCGACCCCTCCAACATGGGATACATTCCCGATCGACAATATGGCGACCAGCAGTCTCCTGATCCTCCTCAGCAGCAAGACGACGCATCTTCTGCCGTTGGATTCTACTTTGGAAGTGACTATCTCTCTCAGAGTTCAAACCCCATCGACGATGTGTCTGGGTACTTAGAGACGATGTCGATGGGAAATTCGGTGAGCACTCAGTTCGCAACTCCCCATCCTGTGTTCGAGAACGGTGTCTGGGCGCATCCATTGTATCCAAATCGTTCAGGCATCTTCAGTGCCCAACACGTATATGATTACCACGTGAGTTACTTCCGTACACACTTCGAGCCACATGGCTTGTTTTGGAACACGTATCTAAACATGCATATGGAAGCAAGTGGTGTCATCGGTGTTATGGAGGCCCACAGGAGATCTTCATTCTTCTGAGGTTCGAGAAGTCGGTTTGAGTTTAAGTATTATCTACCATTCTACCTATTACCTATATATTATGTGTATGA
The DNA here is from genome assembly GCA_954871525.1 of Parietaria judaica. NCBI lineage: Eukaryota > Viridiplantae > Streptophyta > Magnoliopsida > Rosales > Urticaceae > Parietaria > Parietaria judaica. The sequence goes on along the minus strand of OX940860.1, from coordinate 56,487,469 downwards.
GTTGTTGGACTACGTGTTTGATACATTTGTGAGACTATGTTTTATTGGTATCATAGACTTATGTGTGTATGGCTTTATCTTCATATGTTTGTTTGAGATTATAAAAATATTTTGTAAGTTATCCGTCGATAAGTATCGAAAAGTATCGATAATCCGTCGATAATCCTCGATAAGTATCGGTAATCGATAAGCTACAGTATTATTAGTTTTCCGTCGATAATCCGATAATCCGTCGATTAATCCGTCGATAACGGCAAGCGATTTATCGGTTATCTCGATAAGTTGAACCTTGGTACAATCTATCTATTTCTAATATATATATATATATATGTGTGTGAGTGCGTGGTTTTTTTGAAGTACTAAATGGTTTCATTAGATTTAAAAACAATAACAATCAGACAATCTTATTTTTCGAATTTTTTTTTTTTAAATAAATACTGATGTACTTAAACTTTAATAACTTCTTTTCAAGTTCATTTTAATTTGACATGCTAAAACATTTTGTTTTGATTTAGCATGCTAAAACACTTTCATTACTTTCAATTGGTAAATTGTTGTATTTTTTTTTTTTACAAAAAGAAATATAGGTATTGCGATATGCTTTTTTTTTACAATTTGTATATTATATATGTATATCATAAGCATCGATGCAAATTCTTAATTTTCATGTTAATCAAAGTGATACCGGACCGGTAACACCCAGGTCTAGTATATTGACAAAGCAAGACGAAAAGTAAAGATAACAACGGCGCCACTCGGAATCCACCAAGATAAGCCTAGGATAGAAGAAACGCCACTCCCGGAATCCACCGAAAGATAAGTTTCTGGTATAAGAAACGCCACTCCCGGAATCCACCGAAAGATAAGTTTCTACACTCGCCACTCAAGGAATCCACCAAGAGATAAGAGGGTTTTCACAAAGATAACTTTGAGAGGGTTTTTTTATCAAACATAATCTGCCTTTTCTCATTGTATTCTTGCTCTTTAAATAGAGCTGATGAGATACAAATTCGTACATCCCCTCCAGCCTGATTCTAAGGCTTTCCAACTTCTCCACAATGACCCAAAACAGCCCCATAAAGAGAGCACCAAATCCCCACAACCATAAATGCCTTTTAAGGCTATTACAAGACTCAAAACACTAATTAATACCATACTTAACCCTTGGACTACTCAGAAAATAAATACATCCCACTAACATAATTAAGATTAACACTATTACCCATGAGCATACTTAGACCACGAAATCAGATAGTGATACCAAGTAAATATCATTCCCGCTATAATCGTTAACTCCGCTATGCTCGCTTGCCCCATTACCGCTATGCACAAGACTCCCGCTAGCTCTTTTACCGCTATGCAGCGTGGTCTTGCTATTCCCACTAGTATTTCCAAACCCAATAGGCAGGTTGCCGCTAGTCGCCACTGGATCCGCATCATTCTCCCCTGGTTGAAAAAGACTCGACCTCGAGTCTAGCGGTTCATCATCGACGAACGGTGATAGATCAGCAACGTTGAAGGTTGCTGAAACACCATAGTGATCAGGAAGCTCCACCTTGTAGGCGTTGTCAATGACTTTTTCCACGATGGTGAAAGGCCCGTCTGCTCTCGGTTGTAGCTTAGGAAACTTCCGATTTGGAAATCGTTCTTTCCGTAGCTGAATCCACACCTTGTCTCCAACATGAAAAGTTACCTTCCGCCTATGTTTGTTGGCTTGTTGAGCATACTTCTCCGTTTGCTTCAAGATCTTGTCTCGGACCTGAGCGTGCAATCGCTTGATAAACTTGGCTCGCTCATCCGCTGCCCCACTAAAGCTCGTTGCCGTCTTCAAGGGAACCAGATCCAAAGGGGAATTCGGATTCTTGCCATAGACAACTTCGAATGGGCTGGACTTCGTGGCTGAATGAGTGGATCGGATGATGGCATAGAACTCCTTGTTGTATGTTGAGTACTTCCTCTTCACTTTATTGAGCTTCTCACTGAAAAATGAAATAGCTCGGCCTTCTTGGCTAAGGACAGCCCCGATGCCCACTCCGGAAGCGTCACACTCCACTTCGAACATCTTGGAGAAATCCGGCAAGGCAAGAACCGGTGCCTCTGTCATCTTCTTCTTTATCAGCTCAAAACTCTCTTGGGCTTCTTTTGTCTACTTGAAAACTCCACCCTTCATGCACTCGGTGATTGGTGAAACAACCGTACTGAAATCTCTAATGAACTGGCGGTAGAAGGAAGTCATTCCATGAAAACTTCGGATGTCAAAAAGAGACTTCGGAACTGGCCACGTTGAGATTGCTTCGATCTTCGACTCATCCACTTTGATTCCATCCTTGGACACCACATATCCAAGAAAAATGAGGCTCTCCACCAGAAACTCGCACTTCTTCAAATTAACATACAAGCTTTCACTCCTCAAAATTTCAAAGACCTGCCTCAAGTGTGTTAAATGAGCCCGTGCACTCTTGCTATACACACCAGAATGTCGTCAAAATAGACAACGACACATATTCCCATCAGTGGCTTGAAAACATGAGTCATGAGACTCATAAAAGTGCTAGGAGCGTTAGACAACCCAAACGGCATAACAAGCCATTAGTACAAACCTTTCCCGGTCTTGAAAGCTGTCTTCCATTCATCTCCCGGTTGCATGCGAATCTGATGGTAACCACTGCGTAAATCGATCTTGGAGAATATTATGCTACCATGCAACTGATCAAGAAGGTCATCCAACCTTGGAATGGGAAAACGATACTTGACCGTTATTCTATTGATTGCCCGGCTATCCACGCACATTCTCCATGTTTCATCCTTCTTCGGAACTAAGAGGGCAGGAACCGCACAAGGGCTCAAGCTCTCTCGAATCAGCCCTTTTTCCATCAGCTCTTCGACTTGTCGTTGTAACTCGACTTGTTGCTTCGGGTTGAGTCGGTAGGCTGCTTTGTTGGGTTGAGAAGATCCCGGCACCAAATCAACACGGTGCTGAATTCCTCGTAATGGCGGTAGGCCACTCGGTATCTCCTCTGGTGCGCAATCTTCAAACTCCTTTAAAAGGATTTGAATCGCTTCGGGCAGCTCCTTCTTGTTGTCCGATGTTTCCTTCACATAGAGAATGAAAACAGCTTCACAATTGGATAAAGATTGTGTAACCTGTGAACCGGTGAGCAAAGAGTGCTTCTTCGATTCGGAGGTTGCTATCATCTTCTCCGGCTTCAAGGGTGCCAACACGATCTGCCGACCATCCTTAGTAAAAGAATGAGTGTTGTTGAACCCATCATGAATCGCTCTTCTATCGTATTGCCACGGTTTTCCCAATAACACATGACAAGCATCCATGGGAACAACATCACACCAAACTTCATCGTTGTAGTTCTTTCCAATAGAAAACGTCACCAAACACCTCTTGGTAACTTTCTGCCCATTTCCCTTTTGGAACCATTGAATGCGATAAGGGTGAGGGTGAGGCTCCGTCTTCAAGCCAAGCTTTTGCACCATTTCTTCGGCAACAACATTGGTGCAGCTTCCTCCATCAATGATGACGTTGCACACACGCCCCTTTGAAGTACACCGGGTCTGGAAGATGTTGTCTCTCAACCAAGGGTCTTCGTTCACGTGGTTGGAGTTGAGGAGTCGTCGGATGACCAGAACATCTCCTTCATCGGGTTCTTCAACGCATTCTTCCTCGTCGAAGATTGGTTGCCGTTCTTCTTCTTCGTCTTCATTATCGGCTATGGCAGCTTCTACCATCGTAATTACTCTTCGGTTTGGGCAATCGGAAGCAATATGACCAAAACCTTGACATTTGAAACATTTCCTCGAAGCGTTGGAATTGATCGGTGGGGAAGTCTTCTCGGATCTGACTTCGGGTTTTGAGGAAGTTGATGCCTTGTCAAAGGCCGTCTTTGATGGAGATGCCCCGCCGGTATTCTTGACTCCATATCCCGTGCTCTTCGGTGTGTACTTCTTTGCTTCCTTGCGCTGCCTTTCAATATTCTCCGCTAGCTTCTGAACGTCATTAAACGTCCAATATGGTTGAAGGCGAATAGCTTCGGCAATATCTCCTTTGAGACCGCCAAGGTAACGAGCCACCGTTTGTTCTTCAGGTTCCACCACGACGCATTTAAGCATAAGATACTCAAACTCGCGAGTATAATCTTCAATAGAAAGATCGAGCTGTTTGAAGTTGTGAAACTTTAAATAGTTGTCGTGCTTGTAACTATCTGAAATGAACCTCCTCTTGAGCTCTCTCTTCATCTTCTCCCACGTTCGAATCACTCGTCTTCCTTCTCGTAGTCGTTCTCGTCTCAGATTCTCCCACCAAAGGGATGCATAGCCCTTTAGTTTGATAGCCACCAGTTTGACTCGCTTCTCGTCAGAATAATCCTTGAACTCAAAGATCCTTTCCACCGTATACAGCCAATCGAGAAATGCGTCGCCATGAGATCTTCCGTCAAATTCAGGTACGTCAACCTTTACGTCACTTTCGTAACGTTGTGGCTGATTTCTCCTTTGAGGCCCATCGTCTTCATCGCTGGAGACATCAACATGAAAAGGTTTCACGTCAACGCCATGGTTACGCTGTTGTTGACGATGATGCTGCTGTCCTTCCATTTGCGCTAAGCGTTGCTGAAGATCAGCCATCGCTTCCCTCATGGTAGCCATCTCCATCTCTCGTTCATACTCCGTAGCCGTCTGAAAGTTAGGAGGAATAGGGTTTCCACGCCTTGCCATGTGGATGATGATAAGAAACCGTGAACAAGCAACTTGAGCTCTGATACCAACTGATACCGGACCGATAACACCCAGGTCTAGTATATTGACAAAGCAAGACGAAAAGTAAAGATAACAACGGCGCCACTCGGAATCCACCAAGATAAGCCTAGGATAGAAGAAACGCCACTCCCGGAATCCACCGAAAGATAAGTTTCTGGTATAAGAAACGCCACTCCCGGAATCCACCGAAAGATAAGTTTCTACACTCGCCACTCAAGGAATCCACCAAGAGATAAGAGGGTTTTCACAAAGATAACTTTGAGAGGGTTTTTTTTATCAAACATAATCTGCCTTTTCTCATTGTATTCTTGCTCTTTAAATAGAGCTGATGAGATACAAATTCGTACATCCCCTCCAGCCCGATTCTAAGGCTTTCCAACTTCTCCACAATGACCCAAAACAGCCCCATAAAGAGAGCACCAAATCCCCACAACCATAAATGCCTTTTAAGGCTATTACAAGACTCAAAACACTAATTAATACCATACTTAACCCTTGGACTACTCAGAAAATAAATACATCCCACTAACATAATTAAGACTAACACTATTACCCATGAGCATACTTAGACCACGAAATCAGATAGTGATACCAAGTAAATATCATTCCCGCTATAATCGTTAACTCCGCTATGCTCGCTTGCCCCATTACCGCTATGCACAAGACTCCCGCTAGCTCTTTTATCGCTATGCAGCGTGGTCTTGCTATTCCCACTAGTATTTCCAAACCCAATAGGCAGGTTGCCGCTAGTCGCCACTGGATCCGCATCACAAAGAGTTTTAATACAAAGAAGATGTTATATGTTATTGTTTTACATGAGTAGAAACACTGCATTGTTTTTGTCGTTTATCATAATTAATTGACTGTTGAGAAACATTCGACTAATGCCAATGCTGATGGTAGAACCATTACTAAACCATGAGTTTGATTTCTGGTATTGATATTCAAAAGCTAAAGCAAATTAAAAAAAAAGAAGATTTGTTTTGGCTTAAGTAGCGTTTGCGTTGGGACCAAAATAACAACAGCAATTTATAGTCGCAGAAAAGTACTTTGAGTTGTAACATATTTATATATTAATTGTGTCTAATTCAATGTTGTTATTTGAAGTATTTGCAGGTCCATGTTTGTTGATCTCTGTTATTTACATACATTTGTTTATTTTATTTTATTTTCTTAAGTTCACTGTAAAAATGTAGGAATCTTGGTGTATTTTTTTTTTTTACAATTTCGTTCTCAATTTTAATGATTGATAAAAAAAAGGAAAATGTGATAATTTTTTTTTTTCATTTTTCTATTTGTGTTACAATTTTTATGATTTTCAAACTAAATATGTATTAAAAGTTCATTCATTTGAGAAACTATTAACGATATTTATTAATCAAATTAATAAGAATTGTCATAATATATGAAAGGTTTTGAGAGATTGTCTTGGCAGCGTGAAAAACAAAGAATAATTCTCATTTTTTATTTTAAAAGTTCTCTATTTTTTAATAGAAAAATCATTTATTTAGTGTCTCATTCAATTACATATATAGTTGAACTAATGATGAATAAGAACATCAAAATTAAAGCAATGAAAGGTGTGAGTTGTTTGCCATTTATTTTGACTTTTCATTGTCTCAGAACGGTAAGGGAAAAAATCTTTAAAGCTCATAAAAACATCAATATTAACTTATCAATATTTAAGTTAATGACTTTTATTTTTCAGATTGTTTTTGTTGTTTTACATTCTTAATAAATAAATAACAAGGTTTCATCATGTGTGTGCTTAGACGGGTGATGTAGCAACATTTTATCATGTTTGTGTGTAGGCTTGCAAAAGATTCGTGGCCAAGAAGATCGATAAGCACATGCACTACAGTTTTATGAAAGTAAAAGGTAATTTTCTCTAGAATCAAAGTCGATAATTATGTTCATCAAAAGTTTTGTTCCAGTGAATAAGTTGATTTAAGAGGCATTGTTTCAATTGAAGCTGAAGGTGTGGTGCACATGAAGAAAACACTAATTATGTGCTATTATTCAAAGCGGAATCACCTTCGAGCGATATTACACCTTAGAAATATTTGAGAAGGATTGTCGACACGAGCATTCAGAAGAAGTTTAATGCAACTCTTGAGAAAGCTATTATAATACAAAAAGAAAATATGTAATAAACTAGGTTTCTAACAGCTTGGGTTTACATATTGCATTACAAACACTCCTTGCAATTAATGATTATATATTGAAATTCTTATAATGCATTTCAAAAACTAAAAACGTTCTCGTAATAAAATACTTTAGTTTAAGTTAAATTGTTATATGTGGGAGATTTGCGACAAAAGTACCACGAACTAGCTCATAGTTAGCGGTATATTTAAATTTCATTTAGTCGTGACAAAAGTTCTTTAAAAACTCAAAATTAATAAATATAACACAACTTCTACAACATTTATTTTTTTCAATGCTAAATTGAAAGTACTAACATAGTTAGTTATGCTAGCTTTTCGACACCGCGCAAAGCGCGGGCATGCCACTAGTATCATTGTAGAGGGCGATTTTCACCACCCTTTTCCAGTCACAAAAATAATCACAAATAACAAGTTAACAACAATGATAAGTGAATATCTTTGTTTTATTATATTTCCGATATGAGCTCGGTTTCCTTTTGTTGAATAGCTGGACAATTGAAGGATCAAGAACAAAGACTTTCTCTATTTCTTCAGCCTTTCTACTACAGGATATTCTCTCTTTTTCTCTGGTTTTCCTCCTTCTTTTTTCGACCTTTTTCAACGAGGCTTAACTAGCCTTTTATAGAGTTTACATTATGCCCCCTCGCATCTTTCCCGCCCTTTTCTCTTTTTAATCATTCGCTTCCCAGAGTGATTTGAGGGAAGCATGGTTAATCCGTGCTTTATGTCACTTCCGAGCCGACTGTCATTATGGGTAGGTGAGCTTCATTAAATGCGCATCCCGTCAGCCGTCATTCGGTCCTGCAAGCTTCGTCGCTGATGCCCCTCATCGAGTGAGTAGGTGGGCTTCATTATATGCGCATCCCGTCAATAGTCATTCGGTCCTGCAAGCTTCGTCGCTGATGTCCCTCATCGAGTGAGTAGGTGGGCTTCATTAAATGCGCATCCCGTCAGCCGTCATTCGGCTCTGCATAAATCATCATGACGAAATTCCTCGTCGAGCGTGATGGGACACTTCATCGCAGTCTGCTTTTGCGCTGGCCATACCTCCTCGCGGTTAAACCTCCTCGGAGATAATCCCCCTCGAGGATATTCCTCCTCGGGGATACGCCTTATTTGACCCTCGGGCGATGAACTTCCTCGCCTTCCCTTATGTCGTTTATGGACAAAACGACACGAGTTGTGTTGAGGATGGATTTGACCAAATCTGACCTTAACAATCATCTCGTAGACAAAAAATATGAGGTAACAAATTTATTCTGTTCAGTTTTTTCCGTCGAAAAATAAATGTGTATCTTCTCAAATATGATTTAATAGAATTATGGTAATAAATTGACCAACTTCTGCTAAAAAAGTGCAAAAAATTATGCATCACCTCAATTTTATCGACTTTGAGGTGACGCATAATTTCTCTCGTTATCTCTCCACTTTGATCCACTACCGACCTAATTGATCAAAATTTAAATACTTTTGCCACCGTCATCCTATTTCATTCCCTGCCGAAATTGAATTTAGGCCGGGCCTATCCGCAAGTTCGGCCCATTTCGCGCGCAAATTTACATTCGAAACTCTCTCTCTCAGAAACGTTGAATTGAAGAGCCACGTCTTCTCTCTCTCTCTCTCTCTCTCGGTCGCCATGGAAGAGGGACACGGAAGCTCGGAGACGGACTGCTCGCAGGTGGAGACCACCGCCGAGTCTCTCGACGAGGCTATGATCTTCCACGCCATCGCTGACATCTCCGCATTCGCTCTCTTCATGCACCAGCAAATCCCCTAGTAAGCTTCTCCGCTTCCAAATCGCTCCTGTTTCGCTCCTCCATCGATTTTCATGGCGATTTCTTTTTTCTTTTTTCGTTGGCAAAGCATGTTGCCAGATATCACTCTCGAGTTCGACACTCTCTGCCAAGAGCTCGTTGAACTGGTAACCACAACATTCCCCAATTTCTCCAGTTTTGTCTCAATTTCTCTTCCGATTCGAAGAATTTCGAGCGATTCACGTTTCAGGAAGTCGGTTTGGGAGAAACCCTAGGGAAGCCGTCGCTGCGGAGACAGCACGCCAGCCGAATGCGGGAGACGAGGCAGGGGATCAGACGGTTCGAGAAGCTGATGCGCACGGTTAGGGATTTCCATTCCGCGCTCAAGCTGGCGATCGCCGACGTACCGGACATCGGAGAGGTGGTTTTGGCTCTCGGAGCTAGTCCTTCACGGCCGCAGATTGTGTACGAGCTTTCGTTTTTGCACGGCTGGAAATCTTGTCTCGTCGGTGCTGCGCCGGATTTTGCCAAAACCAAGGCCGCGGAAACGCTTTCGAGAAAGGTTGTTACTCGTTACCTAAGTTTGCATTATTTTGTTATGAATAATTGGGAATAATGCTCTCTAACCCTTTACAAGAGAGAGCACGTTTTGCCATCCAAACTTCCGTTCGTGGCAGCATAGCCGGAAATTTGTCGTTTGTGCACATAACGTGACTTTTTCGAGGGTATTTTTGTCATTTTATTTTTCTTTTACATTCATGGGTTTCCGTCTTTAACGGAGGATGTAGAATTAGACTTCTGAGTAGTCCCGCAATTTTGGATATAGCTCTTGTTTGGTAAGAAAAATAGCAAAAGTAACTTTAAATAAATCATGTGTTGCTCACGAGTTAACGTTTACCGTCTTCATATACTACGTTTTAAAAGAATAAAAGGAATTGCTGCCACAAAATAAATTTGATAGAGCGAATTGCTCTTTCTATTTTTGTTAAAATAATCCTAGTTTGTTTTGTTTTTTCAGGCTATCCGGGTTTTGATATCAATGGGTGCTGGATCCGGTCCCTTTCCAGGTATTATTATATAAGAACAATTTGTTTTTCTATAGCTTCTATATTTTATTTTTTACAAAATATTTTATCATTTATTTTATAATAACCAAAAATATATTCTTTAATTAATTTGACAATTTATTGTTATACTCTTTGATTAGTTTATTTTTATATGAATACAAAATTGACTTATTAGATAGTTCTATGATACTAGGATTAGAATCTTAAACATTTTCCCATGTATCGACTTTGTCAGGCACTTCCAAGTTGTTTCTACTGGTCAAAGCTCCATCGTCGTTCAATATGCCCCTTCATTTCCTACCCAAACGCGATTTCAAATTCAGCAAGAAGGTAATTACAAAGTTGTCAAATATTCTTTTCTTGCTTATCTTCATTCTCATAGGGGTATTTTAAGAATTCTAGGCCTTAAATGTTCTTAGACTTGTAATACTATGCTATTAAGTGTATTTTCTTTCATTAGGATTTTAGCTAGTTTAGGCCTCGATGGTTTTTGACCTGCGTTACTATGTCATTAATTGTATTTTCTTTCATAGGGGTATCAGCAATTTTAGGCCTTGGATGTTCGTAGACCCGTATTACTATGTCACTGACTGTATTTTCTTTCATTCGGGGATTTTAGGTACTTTAGGCCTCCAAGGTTGGTAGACCCGTATTACTATGTCACTGACTATATTTTCTTTCATTCGGGGATTTTAGGTACTTTAGGCCTCCAAGGTTCGTAGACCCGCATTACTATCTCATCCCTTAATTATGTTTTCTTTCATATCTGGGATGTTTTAGGTTTAGGGTTGATATAGCAAGTCTAAGCTCATAATATAAGGCTTACTGTTAGAGCAAGCAGCGTGTTTGATGAGTTAGTTTGCATATTTAACATCATTTGGGAGAGTTTTCCCTATCTAGTTTTCGAATTAGAGACCGGAGTTACAAAAATGAACAAGGTCGTTGTTTTTCTCACAGATTGTGCCATTTAGAATGCGGTTCAAGTGCAGACCCCGAGCCTGTGAAGAAGTGTTTGCTGAAGATCTTGAGCCTCGTGTAAGAAGCTCCGAAGGGTTGACCGAGTCCAGCCGAAATGAGTTAATATGGTACGTCAAATATTGATCTCAGTTAACTATCGTCGTCCTTTGTTAATCTACTTGCTCATGAACTCGAATTTGTCTACTAGATACGTAAATTAAAACAGTTTGTTTCATCTATGTAATTTGTATTCCTATTGATGGTTTTGTGAAGGTTCCAATGCCGGCATGCGATCAAGGGCATCACGTTCAACGTGCAAAATGAAGAAGAAAATTAGCGTTGTCGTGACATCGGCATCCTCGGCGCAGAAGAAATCCTGTAAATTTGTTTAAGTGTAAAGATAGCCTAAAAATTATTATGATATTTACAATCGGTGATTCAGAGATAAAATATGGCATTTTATACGGCCTTGCCAATATTTGAAAGCAAACATGTCGTTGAGATAACCATGTTTGTACTAATGTTTGAAAAAGACTTGCTTGTCTTTTTTGTCATCTGGTATCCTAACCACGATTGCCAACTCCGATAAAGTTTGTATCTCAAGTCCCTATCCTTTATAAAACAACATTAGAGACGTGAGTCAAAAAGGGTCGTCAAACCCAGTCACTCTCGCTCACCATCCCGCGCGTTCTCCATTCGAAAAGCCGTATTGCATGGAGGTTCATTTAAGGAATCTCAGGATTTTTCTAGAAGAACCTACAATATTCTTGAAGGATGGAGATAGGGGTGCAAGCGGACCGGGTACCCGGTTTTTTTGCCATACCCGGTACCCGGATCCGGAATCCGGGTTTTTTGAAATTGAGAACCGGATCCGGATTTTTTTGTTTAAAAAACCGGAAATCCGGATCCGGGTTAAAACCCGGTTTTGAAATAGAAAACCGGTTTTTAAAACTGGATCCGGATTTTTTGCAATTTAAGTTTTAAACTTGAATTTTATATTAAAAAAAAAACTTGAAATAGTTATAGTAAAAGTTTCTTTTATCAATTATCTTAAAAAAAAAATCACATTTTGGCTAGAAAAATAAAATAAAATGAACCAACCAACGACACTAAATGAAAGACATATAATAAGATAAATAATAAGGTATTTTTTTGGTAAAAAATTCTATATATTATATGTATACATTTAATAAGCGGGTTTTAGTAACCTACTATCCGGGTTCCGGGTTTTTTATTCTTTAAATCCGGGACCCGGATGCGGTTTTTTTATTAAACCGGTTCCGGTTTAACCCGGATTAATACGGTTCCGGTTTTTTAAAAATGCGGTTACAGTCCGGATGCGGATTAAAACCCGCATTTCCGGGTTTTATTTGCACCCCTAGATGGAGAATGGTGTGGAGTATTCTAGACTTCTCTAGAGTGCTCAAGAAAGAGTTGAAACATAAAGGGATGAAGAGTGTTCTAGAGCATTCTAAGAAGTCTTAGTTATATGTAAGCTTTCTAGACTTAATAGAATAATGTAGAATTATTTAGATAGTTAATCTTAATAATTGGATTAGATTAATCCTAGCCATCTATTGTAATTCTTTGAGCCTATAAATAGGTACGACTCTGTCTTTTTGTAAATCATCCAAGAAATCGAATCTAGAGTTTCTCTCACTTAAAGTTTCTCTCTCTAAACTAATCTCTCTTGTCTTTGTCGTTGTGTGAGTTTGAATATTCTTCAAAGGCTTTGCCTAAGGCATTTGGATCAGGCTCACTTAGGTTGTGTGTGTGCTTTTTTTTTATTAAGATTAAGACGTTTGAATTTTAATGCAGATCTGAATGTTAAGATGATAACTCTTAATTTGAATGCCTATAAATTAGGTTGTGTTAAGTCCATTTGTTTTATGAACATCATTTGTTTTCTGAACATCTGAATGCACTTTTTAATTTAAATTTTTTTAAATTACATATATATTATATAAAAAAAAAACTATGCATTATAATCATATTAAATTATCAATCCAAACATAAAATCAAATATATATGCAAATTTGAAAAATCGAAAAATAAAAATAAAAATAAAAAATCTTCATAATTGAATATACATATTCATAAAAATACATCAATCATAACACCATTTGTTAGCAAACTTGAAATTCCCAAAACACTCTTTGAATATACAGAGACCGTAACATTTACCAAAACAATAATACCATGTTAATCTATATATATATAAAAGCATGAAGACAAGTTTTCTCAACAAATTTTTTATAATGGCATCTTGAAATGCTATTTTTTTAGAATTTTGAATTAAATTTAAATACTCATACCAATAATTTAAGATGCATTTGAGAATTTATGATGAGCACTAATAATACCAATAATTATATTAAAGTCTCAATTATTTTAAATAACAATCAATTTTTTAAATGGTGATTAACAATCAATTTTCTAATGCCTCATGCACATATATGCTCTCATGTTTTTTGAGATTATATTACACATATATGCTCTCATATTTTTTGAGATTATATTTTTTTTTTCTGGTTGTTCTTCTATAGAGACATGTTCAAATGCTAATTTTCTAGAATTTTGAATTTTTTATTATAAAAAAACATCATTCATTCGTTTGGTGATCGTTTGGTTAGAAACCATCAGTTTTACACTTAATTGCATGGTAATTTAATATCAATGTTTTTTGTTTTACAAAATGTGTAGTGGAATCTCAATGGCCTAATCGTTTGGTTGTTATTTTTTATGTTATTTATAGAATTCATGAATCAATTTTATCCTCATGTCATGACCTTCAACTCTTAAACTATCGACCATAATTTTAAACCTAGAGAAAAAAAAGATGATAGTCTCATTAATGCATGCAAATTATGTCCAAGAATTAACAATTTCATTAACCGATGCCCAGGAAGCGTATAAGTTTTTTTTAATGAATGTCAATTATGACAAGAAGTCTAACAATCTGCAAACTATGTTATCTCCTATAAGTAATCTATTAATACGTGATCATCTCTTCTTAACAATACTCCAAGAGCCTCGATGTCCTCCCCACGTCTCCGTCACTCAGCCACCATCTCCACTGCAGATAAGTGACGACTTTAGATATATCTTTAATTTCTTTATCTCTATGATGGCGTCTTTTCTTTGCAGTCGTTTTCATTCCTGCCGCTTCCGTTGAGTTTCTTCTTCCCCGGGTTTTGGTTTTTTTTTTTATGCTACTTACTTTAAGTTGATTTTAGGGGCATATTTCTCTTGATAATGGTTTATTTTAGGACACTCAGTTATTTTTTCTAATGATTTGTGGTTAAATTTTATAGCAATGTTTTTTGTTTCTTCAACTTCTAGGAAAACGCCTCAACGCCATCCGTCTATTTTCATCGGCGAACCGTCACTTGCTCCTTGCTATGTTCTCGATGGCGATCCTGTAGTTACCGGGTAGTTCTTATGCTATTGGTTTAGTTTGTATAGTTTTCTTTTTTAATACTGTACACCAAAGATTACAGCGTTTGAAATAGAACCAACGATTTTGTCTTTGGCAGATTTTGTAAATACGATTTTGGCAGCGTTTGGGATAATTTCTTATTGTTTTCCGCAACTGGAATTACATATGATATTGGTGTTTGCAACATTTAGAAGAGGTACGTCGCTTCAACAGTTTTGTGCTCTCTCTCTCTCCCTTAACTCTTTTAATAGTCATTCTTTCGTTTCAAGATTTTTCTTATATATAGTGTTTTAGTGAAAGTTTTCTATATATATAGTTATATACAAACACAACACGAATATATATATACTCATAATATCCTTTTGAAAACATTTAACTACATTAAAAAGACTAATCCCCAAAATGTCTTAACCGGGTAATACCCGGATTTCTTTTTATTTTATTTTTAAAAAACCCAGACCCGGATATATCCGGGTCCGGAAAAACCCGGATCCGGATTAATCCGGATCCGGAAAAACACGGATCCGGATTAGTCCAGATCCGGGATTTTTAAGAGACAAATATTTAGTGCCACAATTATTTTTAGTTTCATTTACTGATGATTAGAAATAACGAAGACGATAACATCAGTTCAAACAACGACCATAGAAGTGTCTGTGTATAGAGAAGTAGGCAAAAAATGAGGCAGATAGGTAGTGTATCTTGAATTCTTGAGCCAGTAGTAGGCCGAAGACGATATGTTATGTATTTCTTTCGTATATGGGCCTCTAAATTTCCTATATTATAGTTCAATACCTGAAAACATAGGCGAAAGTACGCCTAACACTACAGGGACAAAAGCCCCCCCAAATATTTTTGAACTCCTATTAATCTTGGTCAAAATATTCAGCCAGCCCCCTTTGCTCCCCCCCCCCCCCCCCCCCCCCCCCCTTCTTCTCTGCTCACTCTACTCTTTTCCCAGTTAAGTCCAGCTATTTTCCCGACAAAATTTACTTTCACTCTGAGCAAGAAGAAGGTGAGGAAGAAAGGCTATAATGAAGTTACAATTCTACCCCTTATATATTGATGTTATTACACAATACAATTTTCATTAATATTTATTATTTGTTTGCTATATTGCCCTTGAGTTCTCAGGTTATTACTCAAAATAAGACAAATTTCGTCTATCTTTATGACTATCAAATTTTTAATTATTATTTTCTGAATTGTATACAAAGTTCGAAAATATTGTACAAAATATTCAACAATTAGAACCTTAACAATCTTAACAATTTTCGTTCCGTTAGGAAAAAAATATTCAGCCCCCCCTACACAAAATTCCTAGTTCCACCACTGCCTGAAAATATGTGCTAATTTATATACATATATATATTCTTCGTTATATAATGTCGTAAAATCATTCATTGATTTCCACTTATGGAATATAAACTGTTGACATTTTTATACTCGACATTTCTTAATATGACACCGGATAAAAATCACATATTCGTTATAAAAAAATCAGCAAATAATCTATGTGGATGTATGTCTTTCCATTATAATATATAATCTAAAGAATCAATTTAGTTCACTATTTTCATCCAAATTTTTAAAAGATATTTTTTTTGCCATTGCATGAAGCACGGATAAAATGCAAGAAACTACATTTATAAAAATGTTGATATAATTTGGGTTAGTTAGTAGAATATTAAAGTAGGGTTAATGACGGCAAAAATACTCAAAGTTTGGTCAAAGAACCCCTCGTCCACCCAAAGTTTAAAAGTGGTGGCAAAAATACCCAAAGTCGCATTTAGGGAGTTGACCACTCCATTATCGTAACGTCGTTAACTTACCGGTTAACTCTGGCCATGTGGACAAATTTTTTTTTGTTAAGTGTAATCATTAGGGGTTCAATTAGTTGTATTAAATAGTGTTTATTAGGGGTTTAATTCATTGTTTTGTCGTAAACGAGGCTAATTTGGGCTCATCCATGTGGCAAAAATTGTTATGTCAGCAACTCACGCTTGTCCGCGTGGCCATAGTTAATGGGTAAATTAACGACGTTACGAGAATGGACTGGTCAACTCCCCAAATGCGACTTTGGGTATTTTTACCACCACTTTTAAACTTTGGGTACACGAGGGGTTCTTTGACCAAACTTTGGGTATTTTTGCCGTCATTAACCATATTAAAGTATAATAACCAAATTTCATTTTTTGTGAATCATTTTGAGAAGACCTAAAATCGAATACGATTAATTTTTTCAATATTTTCTTCGCCACCGTGCGAAGCACGGTGCCTATCCACTAGTGTATCTTTAATACAAAAAATAGAGTAAAAACAACTAAGGGAGACTGTATATATTGCCCCAGCGTCACAAAATCGCCCCACCGCTTCAAAATCGCTCCACCGTCGCAGAAAACTCCCAAAATCCTCGAACGATCAAACCCAGGCATGCGACCTCACCAAATGGGACACACATACACACAAGATAGAGAGAGAGAGAGAAAGAGAGAGAGAGAGAGAGAGAGAGCGCACCTGAGAGAAGCTTGACGCCGCTGGGTCGATGGTCTTGCGCAGCGCCGTAGTGGTCATCCTCGAGGGCCGAACCAGAGGGAGTTCATTTGGCAATTGGCAGCGAGTCCTGCAATGGATCTTCACAGTAGAGAAGCAAGAAGATTTGTTGTGTTGAGAGCTTTCCGATGGCAGTCTCCTAGAGCAAAGGAAAGAGATAAAGAAAGAGAGAGAGGTCGGCTGCAACGATTGAGGAAGAAAGACAATCGCAAAAAGAGTGTAAAGAAAAGAAAATAAATGAATAAGTGGTATTAAGTGAGAGATTTGAGTCTGAATCGGTCAGATGCATTACGTGCTATTGAAAGGCTTTTGAAAAAATAAAACAAACTCTCTCAATCGTTTAAATCTGACCGAATCAGATATAAGAAAGATTAAGACGTTCATTCATATCAAACAAACAGAGCCTTAGTAGCTCGAGGGAGTGAAGGTAAGTGCCGCACATGGGCTTACGAGTTAAGCAAAAATTCTAAGCACGTGACAGTTGGTATCAGACCCAAGTCGAAGCGAAGCGTGGTGTTGAAGAACCAAAGACTAGTTCACATATGGCGGGAGATTCATCAACGGTGGGGAATGTTGTTAATGAAGGAGAGTTTAGGCGTGAGGAGACTCAGAATCCAACGAAGGCCCAGAGGTCGTCTTCACGAGACGTGGTGAGCTCGTTGCAAGTTCGACAAGGGCAAGTTGGAGGATACCTTGGTGACCCACGACGAAGCCATCAAAGACTTGCGAGAGAAGTACGAAGGCATCGATCGTGATAGGGATGGTGTCATGGAGCTCACGAAGAAGGAGCTCAAGGATAAGGTAAACACTTCACTTCATGAACTTCTTCTTTCCTTCAAGAGGGCATATGGAAGTGTAAGAAGAAGAGTTGGAGAAAGTGAAGTAGGATTGGGCGTTCTGTAAGAAAGCGGTGGCCGGTGGAGCTACCCAAGCATCGACAAGTAATATGGTGGAGAGCGGAATGACCGAGAGCTAGACAACTTCTTGCTCGACGTGGAGTTGTATTTCGAAGCTCTTAGGATGACAAACGAGGCAATGATGCTGCGGATGGTTCCTCTTTTCTTGAAGGACACCACATTGATGTGGTGGAAGAGGAAGCAAGTCGAGAAGGAGCGGTGCTCGTGTGTGATAGACACTTAGGAAGATTTTTGACGCGAGATCAAGGCGCAATTCTACCCAAGCAACACTCAATAAGAGTCATGCTGCAAGCTTCGTCACCTTCGACACAAGGTATCAATCTGGATGGACTTCCGAGTGTTCCAAGAGTTGTTGTTGGAGCTGGCCGAGTATCCGGAAAAAGACTAATTTCTCTCATTCATGGAATGACTTCAACTGTGGGCCAAGCAAGAGTTGAGAAAATGTGGAGTGACAACACTATCGGCCGCAATCGCTGCCGCGGACGGCTTGGAAGACTATGCAGGGAAGGATGAACCGAGGGGAGTTCTTGTCGAGGAGGACATGGATAAAGGCAACATGCCTATCACTCAAGGGAACAAGGATACAAGCAAATCACAAGGCGATAGATGGAAAAAGAGTGAGCCTTCAAATCCTACATCCATTAAGTGTTTCCTTTGTGACAGACAACACATAGTACGGGAGGGCCCAAGTCGGACCAAGCTCGCCCACTGCACTCGTGGAGAGTAGCGAGGATAATACAAATGAAGAAGAGCTCGCGAGGATGGGATCGTTGCGGCTTCTTGGTGCCCTTGAGACGGACGTCAGAGGCACACACACGAAGAAGAGATCCATGTACGTGGGAGCAAGTGTTGCAGGGAAGCAATTCAAGGCTCTAGTGGATTTCGGCGCCACCAACAACTTCATCAAAGTCGACATCGTGAGGAAGTTAGGCCTTTCAGTGAAGAAGGTCAAGGGAGCTGTCAAGCAACTTCATCAAAGTCGACATCGTGAGGAAGTTAGGCCTTTCAGTGAAGAAGGTCAAGGGAGCTGTCAAGGCGGTGAACTCGGTGTTGGACATATGTGTCCTTAAACAAGATATTTTATCCATTTGTAAAAGATTATGATATGTCATTGAGTAAAAATAATACTTATTATGTTAATCTTATTATAGTTTCTAGTAGAGTAAAATAGAATGTTTGTTTCCTTAGTTCATAAAGGATGCAATTATGTTATTATTATCACAACAGAGTCAATGTGAGGGAGAATTAATAATCATAATAAATGAACTTAAAATGTCCGTGACCTGATTAACTGGGTGGGAGCCCATTAATCGTATACGGTCATTAATGTGACTAATTGACAATCCTATTCTGGATTTTGCGTGTGTTACACTCATTAGAAGTGCATTAAGTATGAAGTGTCTTCATACTGGACTGGACCTGACTTAAACTCCGGAAGTTATCATATAAGACCGTCACTGATAACTTGGAGTTGAGTCACTAGTAGATGATCAAATGGATATTCGATCTAAGTCCTGAGTGATCTTGAGTCCGAGCTGCTGGCTTGATTGTTCTTTGATTTAACCGTTAAAGAACACGAAATATTACCGCTGTTCCCAACACTATTATTTTGGGAACATGATAGTCAGCAGTAAGGGTAGCTTGGTCATAGACATGGGCATCACACAGCTCTCTTCAGAGTGATGGTGATTCCCTTGATTGTTGGTGGTGAAAAGTGAGAGGTACCCGTGCGCAACTTATGAATCGAAACCATAAGTGGGTCACTCATAATATTACTGACTGAGTCAAGGTTGAAAATGCAATGAGGGGCATAACGGTAGAAACCGCCTGCTCGTGTGTGGATCATCAAGTGAAAGATCAATAACCCGAGTTTGATTGTATCAATGGAAACCCTGCTGTTATAAAGGGAATAATATATACCGTATCACTAAAGAGTGCAGCCTCGGGTCTATAGTGGAATCACTTCGAGGTTTGACGAACAACTAGCAGTTCGTTGGAGCTTAAGTGATACGGGTCCATGGTCCCCAGGATAGCTCCGTAACGGATGATATGTACGTGATTAAAATACATTCTGGATTATGTTTAATCATTTGGCTTGACTTATAAAACTGAAAGGTCTGTGGCAGACGTCAGATAGTTTTATTGTCAGCGTGGCAAAAGTACCATATCTTGGTACACGAAATTAACTGATAAAAGAAAGTTATAATTTATATTTTCTATCAGCACCATGTTGTTGGAAATTAAATTCTAAGCAACTTTGCTTTTTGAACCAAGTAATTTCGACTTATGGTTAGTGATTTATGGATTTTCTAAGTTTGTGCTCGGTTCGATAAACTATGAAATTAAATCACATGTCACGAATTTAAATGATGGTGTGGCACCATGACATTTCAATGTGTGATATTGAGATCAGGAATTATTAATATAATTTAATTATTTGGATTTAATTATAAATATCTTATTAATAATTAATTAATAATTAATATATTAATAATAATAATATATATTTAATTATATATATTACATGTGTAAATCGATGTGGGCTTACATGACCTAGTCCACACGAGTTTGACCTAGCTAAGGGTTTGAAATTTGCGGCATAAGTACCTAAAGTTTGGTACTTTGGCAAAAACCCTAAAATCAATCTTATCCTTTAGATCGGAGATGATTTAATATCAACCGTAGGATTAAGATGATTGATTTTTGACCTAACCCTAATTCGAAAATAGTAGCTTGGTGACCAAGCTTAGGGTTTTCGAATTTGACCTAATTAATTGTATCCGTTAGATCGGTTTAAGATTTAATCTTTACCGTCGGATTGGAAATTAATTAATATATATATTTTCGAAGATAATGATGAAGATAAAATCGAATTAGGCTTTTACCAAGTCGTAGAATATTTGATTTTTATCCCAAATTAATTTGATCCATTAGATCGGTTTAAGATTAATCTAAGCCGTTGGATCTAGATAATTAATTTTGAAATTATCATTATTATATATATATATATATATATATATATATATATATATATATATATATATATTTCGAAATTAAGATAAGTAGATAAGATTGGTTTACCAAGTCTTTCTTATTTAATTAAATCCCTAATTAATTATATCCATTGGATTTAGATAAGATTAAATCTAAGCCTTTGGATTAGGATAATTAATTATATTTAATAATAATTTTTGACTTTAGATATATATATATATATAAATATTCGAATTATATTTAAATAAGAAGATAAGAGTGATTTTTGTATTTATCAAGTCTTTCTTATTTAATTAAATACAAGTTTAATTATAACCATTGGATCTAGATGAGATTAAATCTCAACCATTGTATTGGAATAATTAAAGTATTTAAATATATATAAAATTCAAATTTAGGAGTGAAAATCTCTAATTCGGTTACGGGCCAAGTCTATAAATAGGGAGCTCATTTACAACATTTTACACACCTTCCCCAAAGCAAAAACTCGAGCTCTCCCTCTCTCTCTCTAGGGTCTGCAAGTTTTCTGCTTCTAATCTCTTTTCTGAGACTATTCATCCGGATGCTTCAAAAGAACCTTAGTTAAATTTTGCGACGGAGTCCTGCCGGCGATGCCCACACTTCGGTACGAGGAATCCAGGAGAATATCCCGGAAGATCACGGGTGTTTCCCTCAGCACCGGTGGAGCCCTGCCGAACTTCAGAGTCCGCAGTCAGAAACGTTAATTGAGGTACGGCCTTATGCATTGGGTTAATAAATGCAAACATTTACTGCTTTCTATTTATTTCTTATATTTCGACTATGATATTAATAATGAGTTGTGAATATTAAATATGTAATATTTATCGGATCTTGTTAAAATGGTTATTACCCGATATCCGTGCCGTTACGATAACAAGTTTTCCGCTTTAAAATAATTTTTTAAATGTTACCGGGACGGCTCGGAGGCTTATTTCATGGTAATGGAGTCGGGAATCAAACCCCGATTTCCAACACTCGGAGGCTTTGGCGATTGAAGGGGTGACCACGGCCAAGGCGGACGTTGGCAAGTGTAGGGGGTGACGTGCAATACACGGTCATCACGATGGACGACTACGATGTTGTGCTCGGGTTGGATTGGCAAGATGAGGAAAAAGCTTGTCTCATGCCTTATGTTGATTCACTTATGATATTGGATGAGTCGTTTCCATGCACGGTTCCGATGTCGAGGAGGACAAGGTCCAGACCGAAGCTCTTGTTCGCAATGCAAGTGTTCAAAGGACCTAAGAGATGAACAACTTTTAAGGAATATGAGGAGGAACAACCCAAGGAGAATACGAAGCCGAAGAAGGTTGGCGAAATGTTGGTGGAGTTCCAAGAGATGGAGTCTCGGGAAGTTCCGAAGAAGCCTCCGCCTATTCTACAGGGGGACAACAAGACGGATTTGGCTCGCGAACAGATGCGCAAGGCAGCAAAGAAGGGGAAGAAATGGTTGCGTGCTAAAGTAATGAATTTTAAGGAGAGCGCGCCAACGATAGTGACATCTTGTGATAAGGAATTCGAGGAGATCCTTGCAGATGTACTACTCGGAGGAAGGGCGTTGCAACTACAAGGAGTACTTGATCAAGTCGACGGAAGCACTCGGGTCGGAAGTGAGTTGGGAGCACGCCGATAAATTGGTGAAGTTCAACGATCAAATGGAGTGCTACGAGCAAGGAGCAACAAGGGCGTTGCTCGAATAGGTGCGGGAGGATGTCACGTCCCGCGCGTTCTCCATTCAAAGAGTCGCATTGCATGGAGGTTCATTTAGGGAGTCTCCGGATTTCTCTAGAAGAACCTACAATATTCTTGAAGGATGGAGAATGATGTGGAGTATTCTAGACTTATCTAGAGTACTCAAGAAAGATTTGGAACCTAAAGGGATGGATAGTGTTCTAGAGCATTCTAAGAATTCCTAGTTATGTGTAAAGTTTTCTATACTTAGTAGAATAATGTAGAATTATCTAGATAGTTAATAACTTAATATTAACCATTGGATTAGATTAATCCTAGCCATCCATTGTGATCCTTGGACCGTGTAAATAGGTAGGACTCCTTCATTTGCAAATCATCCAAGAATCCAAGAAATCTAAACTAGAGTTCTCTCACTAAAAATTTCTCTCTCTAAACTAATTTCTCTTGTCTTTTTGAGTTTTGAGTGTTATTCAAAGGCTTTGCCTAAGGCATTCGAGTTAGGCTGACTTAGTAACTCGGGGGAGTGAAACTAAGTACCGCACGCGGGCTTAAGAGTTAGGGGAAAACTCTAAGCACATGACAATAAGCTCTAGGATGCGTGTCTCGTCCTGTAAGGGAGATTCTCCGTTCCTTCTTCAAAGCCTTGCGGGAGAGGGAAACACCCCTAAATACTCTTGTATTCTCTCGTATTTCCCGGATTGTAGTGAAATTCCTCCGTGTTTGTAGTGAAATTCTTGGGGAGTATGCACCTCGTTAACGAGCCGAATTCTTTATGCTTTTCGCCATTTTTTGATAACGTACATAATTTTCTCACACGTGGTTGCATCGCTCCAAGTCACGAACAATCGACGAGAAAATCTCTACAACAATCACAAGAGTTACAAATGTTGCAATTCCGTTTTATTTTACTTTAGGACTCATGTCTTTTCGTTAAAACTTAATCACACAAACGAAGATGATTGAAAAGAAAGAAAAGAAGTGTTGAAGTATTTCTCTTTGCATAAATTCAGGTAACATTTGCAAGTGTATATTCCATATAATCTCCCTTATTATTCCTCCAAGGTCATTATTTATAGGATGCTTGCCTAGGATTCCTTTCCTAGGATGCTTGCAAGTGTCATAATTGGGTGATTACATTTGCGTTTAATTCCCTCATAATTGTTATATTATTGGGTTAACTACACTGGCTTAAATGCATAGAAACTGCTACCGTCGAAGTTTATAATTTCCTCGCCATCATTCTTCTTCATCTCTCGTCGCTAGGTGATGACTTCCTCGTCACTCATCGCACAAACTTCTTCGTCGCTTTACCGCTCCTGTCGGGGTCGATTTCGGTTTAAGATCTAGAAAGTCAATACACAGACTTTGGTTAAAGCCATGTCAGTATCACAAAGATTGACAACGAAGTAACTGCACACACGTGCAAGACAAAGTCCAAACGACCGAGTTTATAAAGCAAACCAACTCGAGCCGAGACGAGTCGGAGCATGTCAGGAGCCCAGATTGTCATGCGACGGAATGCAAAACGCGTATGACCAACCCGACCGATTAAGGTTCAAGGCGATGATAAGGAATCAGAGACGAGTCACCCGAAACCTGTACGTGACAACGGAGACCCGTTCGCACGAATGGTGTCTCCCGGAAGCCGACACGAATCTGTATGACCCAGGTCGTACCAGTGGCTGTGGACCACCAGATTAGGGTTTTATCAATTCTTTTGATCAGAGCCCACTAAAGAGGCCCAAAGACATGCCTATAAATAGTATAATTTGTCCTCCAAAAGAGTCAAAGATAGCCAATTATAAACAACATAGTCACTACTAAAAGTGTACTATCATCAATTCCAAGAAAAACATTTTCTCTATCTTTTTAGCCATTGTTGTACTAAAGAATTCAAACTTGTACTTGTTTTTTTAACAAACTCATACAAGAAAAACGAAGAGAGCAATTCATACACGCATTTTTTTAATCTGACTCTTGTTCTCCCTATCCTTCAGATTGGTTATTATTCCGCATACGATATTAACAAAAACGCATGGCCCATTTGCTCCCCGAAAACATCCTCTAAACTCGGCATTGACACGTGCGACACCGTGACAACAGCTCCTCGGCAAAGTCAATGCTTTTTCGACCGCGGGCTTAGTCGACTACTGATGGGCCTCCCATCTTGAGCTTCTTGTTGACTTCATATGCCTGGATTAGGCCATTTAAACGTCAAAAATAGATTTGTCGTTTCACGTAAAGCAAACGACAAAGTCGTAACTTAACAAACGTAATCGATATCAATCAGAGTATGCCTGTAAAATTCATTCGTGTCCGAGGAGCCCACAAACCCTGAAGCCTATAAATACCGACGAGAGAAGTGAGAGCTCTCTCACTCACTGTTGCGCTCTCACACGACAAGAACAGAGAGAGAGAGATTCCCAATCAGAATCTGCGATGAAGTTCGAGATCGAGGACGTGACGGTCTACTTCCCGTACGAGCACATCTACCCGGAGCAGTACGCCTACATGGTGGAGCTCAAGCGCGCCCTCGACGCGCGCGGCCACGCGCTCCTCGAGATGCCCACCGGCACCGGCAAGACCATCGCCCTCCTCTCCCTCATCACCAGCTACTCCCTCGCCCGCCCCCACGCGCCCCTCAAGCTCCTCTACTGCACGCGCACCGTCCACGAGATGGAGAAGACCCTCGCCGAGCTCGCCCGCCTCGCCGCCTTCCAGGCCGGCCTCCTCGGCCCCCGCGCCGCCATCCTCGCCCTCGGCCTCTCCTCCCGCAAGAACCTCTGCGTCAACCCGCGCGTCGCCGCCGCTGCTGAAGGCCGCGACTCCGTTGACGCCGCCTGCCGCCGCCTCACGGCCTCCTGGGTGCGCGAGGCCGCGGCGCAGGACGCCGGGGTCGCCACCTGCGAGTTCTACGAGGCGTTCGATGCCGCCGGGCCGGCTGCGGTCCTGCCGCCCGGGGTTTACACGCTTCAGGTGAGTTTTCGGATTGGTTAGGTCTTTGTACTTGTGGGTTTCGGAGAGCATTGTGAATTCTAGAACTGTGCTCTGTTAATGGTGATAATGGCGATGCAATTGGTGGAAAATTAGGTCTTTCCGGTGCGATTTTGTGAATTTGTTGTGTGCTATTTATTGTATGAGGAGCTTGTGAAATTGATTGTGAGCTTTGTTTATGGTTTGAGAGCATTTTGAAGTTCGAAAATTTCTTGCTTTTTCTGATTGTAATGGTTGGGGAAGTTGTTGGATAGTGAAAGGGTGAGCTTGGAACTTGAATTGGTCTATGAATCCCGGGACTTTCTTTTCGAGTGCGATTACCGTTCGAGGGTAGTTGGAATTTTCGAAACCCTCTTTTTCTCTGGGTTTTCTAGTAGGCGAACATATCGATTGAATGAGACTGCTCAGGACTCGGATGATGATTTGATTTCGTTGGTGATTAGTTATTTTATTTTATAGTTTCTTTATAGAGTTCGGTGTGATTAGTAACGACGGATAAAGCTTTGAAATTCTAGTGTGTCATTTTCAAGTGAAGATTGCCATTTGAGAGCATTTTGAATTTCAGAACCGGGTTTGTGCGCTATTGGTAATGCTTGGTGAACTTGTTACGTAATGAACTACCGAGCTTAGAGCTAGAACAAGTTTTTGAATCTCGGGATTGTCTTTTCGAGTCATAATTACCATTTCAGAGCTGTTAGGATTTTAGAATATTTTCTCCCTATTGCGACGAGTGATCATTTTGAGCTTTGGTATTTCTTTCTATGCTGTTGGTAATGCTTGGTGAGCTCATTGCGTACTGAACGGCGCACTTGTAGCGTAAATGAATCTGTAGATCTCGGGATTTCCTTTTCCTCTGGTAATTACCATTCGAGATTCAGTTATGATTTTCGTATCTTCTTTCTCTCTATATGTTTTCTAATGTTCGAATATGTTGTGCTCTATTGAACTAGAAAGCTTGAGACTTGGATATTGTGTTAAATCTTGGGATTATTATTAACATTATGTTTTAATAAATGAACAATAAAGGATTTGAGAGCTTTCGGGAAGGAGAAAGGTTGGTGCCCGTACTTCTTGGCACGGCATATGGTTCAGTATGCCAACGTTGTCGTTTACAGTTACCAGTATCTTCTTGATCCGAAAGTGGCCGGGATTATTTCGAAGGAAATGCAAAAGGAGTCGGTGGTGGTGTTTGACGAGGCTCACAACATCGACAATGTATGCATAGAGGCTCTTAGCGTTAGCGTGAGGAGGCAGACTCTCGAGGGCGCTCGAAGGAATCTTCATAAGATGAATCAGGAGATGGAAAGGTAGGCTCGTCTTCTGCTTCAAACACTTATTTAATGATATGATTATGATTTTTGTTATTTGGTAATTAAGTAGTCATGTAGAATAGCCAAGCTCATCTTCTGTTTCAAAACCCGTATCACGGTTTTTGTAAAAATTAAGTAATCTTCCAATGAATTGTTTGACTCAGAATTGATCTGCTTGACATGGTAGGTAGGCTCAAGGCTACTGATGCTGGTAGATTGCGCGCAGAGTACAATCGGCTTGTTGACGGTTTGGCACAGAGAGGAAATCTTTCCGGTAAGTTGAATTATAATTTCTCCAACAATTAACTATATAATTTAATTAATTATATGAACAAATAAAATTACACCATACAATCAGAATTTGATTCTACTGAACATTATTGGTACCAAGGTTCTAAATACCGTTACCAAAGAAAAACCAATGCTTTATGGCTCCATTTACGGGTTTATTGTAGTTTCTGTAGACAAAGTTCATTATTTTAATCATACAGATCTGGGTTGAAATCTGGGCTTTGAACCTGGATCTGGTTCTTAAAAACTGAAACGAGATTCTGGCTACTTAGTTTTTGGGAATCGGATGTTCAAAGCCTGTACCACACGCGGTTATGCAACCATCCGCAAACCAGTTCGAAAAAATAGCTGCAACAAAAGACTGAAAACAAAAACCGAACATAAAAACGTGGTCCTCATAAAATGTGGTTTCTTTGTCTCGATACAGGCTCAGATACTTGGCTGGCAAATCCAGCTTTGCCAGATGATATTCTGAAAGAGGCTGTACCCGGAAATATCCGTAAAGGAGAGCATTTCTTGCCCGTTCTTCGTAGACTGGTTCAATATCTAGAAGGGCGTTTGGAGACCGAGAATGTTGAGAAAGAAAGCCCCATCGGTTTTGTCACCTCTATCACTTCACAAGCCGGAATTGATCAGAAGACGTTAAAGTTTTGCTACGATCGTCTGCACTCGCTGATGTTAACATTAGAAATTACGGACACAGATGAGTTCTTGCACATTCAAACGATATGTGACTTTGCGACACTCGTCGGGACTTACAGCCGTGGCTTCTCTATTATCATCGAGCCTTTTGATGAGAGGATGCCTCATATTCCCGACCCCGTTTTGCAGGTTGGTTTGGATATATGTTTTCTGTTCTTAAAGTTTCTAGTTTACGGAAAATGGCAAGTGTGCATCTGGTATGCCACTGTTTCGACTTTATTTTATATTTATAATTTTTTAATTTATTGTAAAATTAATATTTGCCCCATTCCATAACTTTTCAGCTGAGCTGTCACGATGCTTCTCTAGCAATAAGGCCCGTATTTGAGCGGTTTCAATCCGTTGTTATCACATCTGGAACCCTAAGCCCAATTGATCTCTACCCTCGTCTTCTCAACTTCAATCCTGTGGTCAGCCGAAGCTTTTCCATGTCGTTGACACGCGATTGCATTTGCCCCATGGTTCTTACTCGTGGAAGGTAACAAAATCAATATATTATCTGTTTAAATTTTATAATCTACCTACATGTATGGTTTCCGATTTCAGTGATCAGCTTCCGGTTAGTACCAAATTTGATATGAGAAGCGATCTCGGTGTTGTGAGAAATTATGGAAGGCTTTTGCTGGAGATGGTTTCAGTTGTTCCCGATGGAGTAGTGTGCTTTTTTGTTAGTTACTCTTATATGGACGGAATCATCAACAGTTGGAACGAGACCGGAATTTTACAGGTGAATCACGTCTAAGAAATTTTGTTTTGTTTGTTTATTTTTGTTTTTGTGAATCACAGCATTTTAATGGTTATTAATGTTTTAATTGATGCAGGAGATAATGCAACATAAGCTTGTGTTCATTGAGACCCAAGATGTGGTGGAAACTACTTTGGCTCTCGACAACTATCGCAAGGCTTGTGATTGTGGCCGAGGTGCTGTCTTCTTATCCGTTGCAAGGTAGCCTCATCTCTAATTAGGGGAAACTGGTACCGGTTTGCCAAGAATTTTGAATACACTGTTGTAGAAACTGGGTTTTCTGAGAATCTGTAACCAATGTGGGACTGGGAAAAAACTGGCATTTTACCTTTTTTTTATAGAAGAAAATATAATAGTTCAATAAAATAAATAACCGTGGCAGGTAATTTTGTGGTCCAGGTATGTCTAAACCGTGATTTAGGTAATACGTCGTGCTGTTTTTTTTTTTTTTTTTTTTTTTTTTTTTAACCGGTATTGTAATTAGGAACCCGTAAAAATATTTCACCCCGATCTCTTATTTAATAATATATAACTTTAAATTTAAAATTCACTTTAAATTAATGGAGAATTGGTTCTGAACATATCTATCATAGAAATGACTATTGTGGGTTAACTGTGACCAGGGTTTCGTTAATCAGTAAAGAGTTCTTGTTTTTCTTTGATTATCGGTTTGAGTCCTATCATAATTTTTTAAAAATTTACTTCAGAACTATAATTACATGAAAAAGAAGGGGCTCATGATAAATATATGTTCACTGTCACAGAGGAAAAGTAGCTGAAGGAATAGATTTCGACCGACACTATGGACGACTCGTGATCATGTTCGGTGTTCCTTTCCAGTATACGCTGAGCAAGTAAGTCCTAAAAAGCTTATCTTAGCATTTCTACTTTTTATATAAATGGTTTTTGTAGCTTTGCTACTTTTTCTTGATAACGTTCGAATTATTTTGCAGGATTTTGCTTGCACGGCTGGAGTATTTACGGGACACATTTCAAATAAAGGAAGGGGATTTTTTGACTTTTGATGCTTTGGTAAGTCCTATCTCCTTCACAGCTTCACTATTCTTCACTTGTTTTGACTTCTTTTTGAAGATTTTTTTGTCCTCGTCTTTGAACTGTGTTTTATTAATTGTAATTTATATTCAACAGAGGCAGGCTGCTCAATGCGTGGGCCGAGTTATCCGGTCCAAGGCTGATTACGGAATGATGATTTTTGCTGACAAAAGGTTTGTGTATTCGTATTTGTTTTCCTACACTTTTCAGTAATCCATTTAGCAGATTAAATTTAATGAATTCCTTTTTTTTGTGCGTGTTTATAGGAGAATTATAGAAAAGAAAAAAAAAGAAAGATTTCTTATCATTCATTTATATCTGAATTCATATGTTAGTAAAGGTGATTTGCAAATAAGTACCAAATTGAAAATGTTACTATTCATATTTCTTAGAATTTGATGCATAGATACATGCATATATATAATATCAAAATACATCATCATTCTATGTGTCGTGCACTTCTTCAGGTATAGCCGTCACGATAAACGCTCGAAATTGCCCGGATGGATCCTGTCGCATTTACGGGACGCACACCTTAATTTAAGCACAGACATGGCTCTACATATAGCACGAGAGGTTCTTTCTTAATATCATTTTTGTTTCCCGGATATATGTTAAATCCCTAGTTTCATCGTTTTTTTTGTATCCTGGAGATTCGTTCGGTCAATCTAAATCAATAATCTAAAACCTGTTTAGCTAAATTCTTAATGGCTCTTGATATTATAGAGCTATTTGCAGTCATGCCCTCTTAAAATAACGTTTTGTTGCAGTTTTCCCCGTAAAACTTTCTCGTAACAGTTCACCCCCAAAACTTGTTAAGATTTAGACAATTTTGTCAAATTTTAACACACTTAAGATCGCATAGGCGCGTGGCATAAAATTAGACAATAACTGTCTGTTTTTATCAATTAGGGAAAAAATGCAATAATTTACAAGCTCAGTGACATATTTATGGCTACGAACATAAGTTGCATGACTATCGATTTAGCGTGCTCTAGAACTTTCTTCTTTGATCGCAGTTCCTTAGAAAAATGGCACAACCGTACGACAAGGCCGGTGGCAGTGTAAGGAAAACTCTTCTGTCCCAACAAGATTTGGAGCTGATGGGCGATCGCATCATGGCAGAAATGCAATAGTATTATGATCAGAACCGGTCCTGGTATGGCAGAAATGCAATAGTATTATGATCAAAACCGGTCCTGATGATCGTTAACTTATCGCGCATAAAAACAAAAAACAAACAGGTTGACCAAGTTGACGATTTGCTTCGCATCAATGGGTGCGGGAAATCGAGATCAACCTTTAAGAGCACTTTGAAATATCTTCCGAGGGCACAGTTCTTCTGTTAGTTGGAGTTTTATCTTGTTATTTGATAGGCATAAATTGCAAAATTTTCTATTACAAGTCTCTCGTGGAACCTTTAGTTTAGTTTAGAATTGAAATATTATTTAAGAAAGGTATTTCATAAGAGACCGGTACAATACAACCCGAACTAAATGAGTGTGGGTAGATTTTAAATAGATACGACAAACATGAGAACATGATGATGTTTTGTGTTTTTTCTTTTCCGCATCCATGAGTTTTGATGTGAAATTATTAATATGTATATTATGTATGCTGTTAATTATTTCAAGGGTATTATTGACATATGTTCTAAATCTTTTATGAAATTTAGCGTCATGTTTTAAAAAAATTCAACTTTCAAAATGTTAGCTCAAGCAACTGGTGTCGCGTTTCTGTAACTGGACGTTAACTTCGGCAACGTGTCAAGCTGTAAATAAGCACGTTTTTTTAATTCTGAAACTTAAACAAAAAGAAAAAGAAAAAAAAAATAGTAACATTATTAATAACTCGAATAAGTAAATACAGTTCCTTGAAAAAAAAAAACATACAAATTTTTTTTCTTCCAAAAATTCATTTCCCTTGATTGTACTTTCATTTCCATCTACCAATTTTCTTTATTTCATCTTGAATCGGAACTTAAACTCTCGTCCAATCGCACTTTCTTCTCCACTCGTCGATCGATTGACACTGTCAACGGATGATGGTATAAGCACTTCGTTTAGTCAAAACCGCAAAGGAGCTCTGTTTTTGTGGTATGAAGTCGGTGATTTTCGTCGAAGACATCCAAGAATCCCAGTAGAAGATTTATGTGGTGTTCGAAAATGAAGCTGAAGGTTTGTGTTTTGACTTTGTGTTTGTTTGCACTTAATAGACATCTTAATCTTAATGGTTAAGATGTAGAGTCATTAAGTGCATTTGTTTTTTTCATCTTAAAGATCTTAATACATCTGAATAACCACTTGTAAGATGTGAACTCAAGTCTGACTCATTAAGAGTTAAAATTTTACACTCCACGTTCATATTCATCCTCACTTTCTCTATCCAAGTATATTTTTCTCTCTCCTCTTCAAAATTTCAAAACTCCATAACTTTTTATCCGAGTATCGGAAAAATCCAAATCATATACCATTGGAAAGCTTGCGACGAGACGAATCCAATGATAGGTGGGAAGATATAGTTTCGACGTTTTTTTTATAAATATTATTACGAATTTATTAATAAAAAATAAAAAATTCATTAATTAAACAATTCATAAAAAAAATTACACGAATTAATTTTTAAATAAATTTAAAAATTTAAAAATTTAAAATTTATATGACGTATCCTAAATTTTATTTTTGTCTCTATTATTTAAAAATTCAAAAATTATAGCTTTTTTTTTCTTAATTCTCAAATGGATTAATAAAAAATACCAAAGATTTCGTTCATATAAATTAAATTATTAGAGGAAAATAATAGTTTTGACGCTTTTTAAAAGATATATTAAATATAAAAGTTATTAAAAAATATATAATTAAAAATTATCAAAATATATTAACTAGTTAATACATGTATAATATCATATTTTGGAAGTTTTTAATTTCAAGAATATATATTTATGAATTTATTAAAATAAATAAAATAAATAATTATTAAATAACTTTTATTTGATAAATTAAAATATAATTATTAAATAAATATGCATTCAGATCTGCATTCAGATCTTAAAAAACAAACGGACTTAATTTTGAGTCATTCAGATTCAGATATAACATCTTAATATTCAGATGTGCATTCAGATTCAGACATCTTAATCTTAATGTAAACAAACACACCCTAGTATATTGAGGTTGTGAATATTAATTTTTCTAGGTTGATCCAACTCTAAATCTTGAAGAACCTGTAACATTATGGAAGGCGAAATTCTGATTCCCTAAGTCTGGAAAAGTTAATAATCATAGTTTTATGGTTATTGTTCAAATGAGAAATTGAAAGAATTATGGGAGTTTAACTTTGAAGGTTGGTTGAGTTTGTAATGGGATGGTTAATAACTTGTTCTTTCGTCTCTAGCAAGTCTTTCGCTCGACTAGTAGCAACTTGACATGTAACGTGGGAAAATGATTGTGAGGGCTTGAATAAAGCAACCAATTTTATGTGGTTCGGACTGTTAACGAGGTTCCTACTTCACCGGAATTTGCACTATGATCGTTTTAGAATCATATACAACAAGGTTACAAGGTTCGAGAGTCCATTAGTGGGCGATGGAAAAGGAAAAGAAAAAGAAAGGTAAAACGAGTCAACAGAAGAGATTCTAGTTCCAAAAATAGCAAGAAAAAAAAAATGCAAGTGTTTTGGTTTGACTGATCCTTGTAAACCCAACCGTATTACCCTCAACAATTTGAGCATTTTTGGGATTTTGGGCTTTATTTACTTTAGTTACTTTGGTTATTAATTGTTTTATTTCTTTTATTTAATGTTTTGTAATTTTCAGTCTTAGAATTAAAACATGTGATTATTAATAGCTTGACAAGTGGCCAAAGTTAATGTCTAGTTACGGAAACGTGACAGTAGTTGATTGGGCTAACATTTTAAAACTTTGAGAACATATGTCGTTGAAACATAACGTTGAACTTCATAAAAGATTTGAAACATATGCCGCTAATATCCTATTATTTTAAAAATGATAATGTATTAAATTTATATTATTTTGTTTTATAAATTGTCATATAACATTATTAATTAATTTATAGGATGAAATTTAAAATTATATTAATTAAATTAAATAAATTTAAAATGATCTAATTTGTCAAGTATATTACTATCGAGTATCGGTTAATCAAATAAAATGTCATCGATAATTAAAAAAGGTGGTTCAAGTCTTTTCTGCAAACACAATTAGTCCGTACCGATTAAGACCCGGTACTTACACTACTTACAAAACACCTAGGAAGAGACATTTTTAATTTACATTTTGCCAAGCATTTTTTGAGTTAAAATGATGTTTAATTACACTTGCAAGCTTGACGATTTTCTCTCCACAATCTGAAAGCGTCCCTAAAAACCCTACAAACACTCAACTTAGTATATCTATCTATCTATCTATATTATATAACTATCTCTCAAAGACTTTCTATAGCTAAAATGTTATCTCTTGTGAGTCAGTCTCTGTGAGGTATTATTTGGTTTATTGCCCTCTTCACCTCCACAATACTCGCCTTCTTCCCATTCGCGTTCTCCTTCACCTGAAAAAACAATCAACATAATTTCCATATATTTACCGGTTTCTGCTTTATCATACTAGTTTAAAAAAAAAAAAAAAAACCGTTAAAACAATTGGAAACGAGTATTAATTAGTTTCGGTTTTGAAAAATGCGATAAGGACACGTTTCGAAAAATCAGAATCCATTTATATATACTGCTTTTGATTTCTTCCGTACATTAATTTTTTTAGTTCGAAGTTAATTCCTATGTTTTTTCAATTAAAACCCGAAAAAATCTATAAAATCAGAGTTGACCGATATTGGTTAGTTACTGCTTTTTCCTCTCCCGAAACGAGTGATTGTTTTTTCTTCTTGGTGCAAATTGATAAATAATTTCTTTTTCTCGATAAAATTTGGAGTGGGACTACAATTCTAAAAGTATAACGGCAAAAGTACTTGTAGTCAACTACAGCGCGCATATTTTTTATTTGGTTTTTCGAAAAAAAGTGCTTAAATTCAGTACTAACACTAAGTCCCACCAATTTTCGTAAAAACGTTAAACGGTAAACTTTTTTGTCATAATTTATTTTAAGTATTTGAGTCCCTCCTCTATTAATGTTTTCTAATTTAAGTAGTTATGCCGCTATATATATTATATTACCTTGGCTCTCAGCTCGGCGATGAAGCAGCCATTGGTGAGAGAGGAGTTGACAGTGGTGACCTCGATCCTCATCTCCCGCAGCATCTGCATGATCTCCAGCAGCAGCCCTTCCCTGAACGGACACTGCAGCTCCAGCAGCCCCTCGCTCTCGATGATCGACACCTGCACCGTCGTCTCCGCCGCTGAGCTCCGCGCCGCGGGGCCACCGCCCAGCCCCTCCACTACCCTCACCTTCAGTGACGGATTTAATTTAGGGAAGGCAATAATAATAATCATACATCATACATGTTTTCATTTATTTTAAGTAAAATACTAAATCGATCTTAAAACGCAGAGAAGATCAAAGCTAGCTTCGGTTCTAACCAACTCATAAACTATTATTTTCACTAAATAGTGACAATATTAATCGTTTTAGGAATATTAACGACATAAATAAATACTAAAAGTGTTTAAATCTAACGTTAAATACTCATTCTTTGTTTTAGCCGGATAAAATATCAAAATTTTTCTCTCACGTTATAAAAAGGTATCAAATATTCTAAAAAAAATATAATTATTTATAACGTAAAAGAAAAATATTGATATTTTGTTCAATTAAAATAAAAATAAATATTTATAGTTAGATTTGTGTAATTTGTGTCGCGAATAACCCATATATTTATCACACTTAAAAATTGAAGATGGACACGTGCACATGCCGTTCACTTCCTAGTTCAGTAATTGCTCACCTTCCGCTTCTCTGGCGGTAGCACCGACTCCGCACGGGCCCCCTCGAGGTCGTGTATCCGGCTCCGCAGTTGCTTCAGGTACTCGATCGTGTCGCCGAGGATCGACGCCTTGTCCATCTTCGTCACGAACGGCACCAGCGACCGGAGCACCACGAACCGCTCGTTCAGCTTCTCGCGCCGCCGACGCTCTGCCAGCACGTGGTTCGCGCTCAGCTCGTCGCCGCCGCGGCGGAGGCGCGAGGCGGCGTCCGCGGCGCCGGCGCCGGATCCGGCGGCGCGTGGCTTGGCGTGGAGGAGGGGAACGGTGAAGAGGATCTGCTTGAGGAGAGTCTGCGACGACGACGCGACCGGAGGCGCGTGGGGGAGGAGGGAGTGCGGGGTCCACGTGGCGAAGGGGGATTGGTGGGAGTAGCTGACGTGGCAGGGGGAGGATGACTCGGACCAGAGGCTGGTCTGGTTTTGGAGGATGGTTGAGACCGTTTCGGAGTAGTGCGTGTCCTCTTCGGCGCTTAGCTCTTGCAATATTGGGTCCATTGCATTATTATGGCCTGAAAAAATTATTAATAGCGGCATAAATGCTCAATGTTTGAAAAATTATATAGTGTAACCGAAACGCTGATTCGATTTCTAAAGGCATTTGGGAAAAATAAAAGATCAGAATCCAGTTCTTCAACCCAAATTTGGATTTTGGGAAAATTCACTTCTAGAGAACACTAAATTTCAAACATGTACAAATGTTTAAGAACATTTGAAAAAGACATCATTGGAAATTCACCAATTCAAAACTCGCAACCTAATTTAATTTAGACTAAGGTACCGTAACATTTTACCCTTAGGTAAGAGTTAGACCAGGAGTATCCAAGGTCATATGAATTATTTCACTAGTGACAATAGTAGTTGAGAAGCTTTTTTTTTTTTGAAGTAAACGACAGTAGTTGAGAAGCTTGTGACGCGTTATAATAAAGAAACTAAGAAGAACCTTTTTTGGGATGTTTAATATTTATTTAACCTAAAATTGTACGAACTTATAAAGTTAACCTACTATCTCAAATAATTGGAATAATTATTGGGTCATTTTATTTTTCTCACCAAATCGAGACTAAAAAGTTGAATCCAACTTTCCAGGGGTTGTTTCACACTAATTTTAAATTATTAAATGTACAAAAATAATTACTAAAATGTGTATGAAATTGAAGTCATGTGGCCCGTCACATGTGTGAGCGCAAAGTCTAACAAATGTACCTAACCTCAATAAACGTAGGCGAAAATACTTAACGTCACACTTTTATCGCCGACCAACTAACACCGTTAGACACCTGCCTACGTGGCCGTTAGACTGTCTCATGTGGCGTGCAACGTGGCCAAAGATTGGGTACTTTTGCCGCTACGTGGCATTTTTTATTAATTTTTTTTACACATATCAAATATAATCAATTAATTTTATAAAATATGTATTTATAAAAAGAATATGTTTTAGTTTTTTTAAATAATCAAATAATTCCTTAAAAATTATTAGTTTTAATTTATTTTAAAAATTATTTTTTCTGTCCCGTGGCACATATTTTAATATTTTTACATACGTCAAATATGATCAAATAATATTATAAAAAAATGTATTCATAAAAAAAATATTTTTTGTTTTTCCTTTAAGAGTAATTTATAATTTTTAAATATATGATATTATTTAATATACATACATGTATTGTAAACCTTGTCTGATATTATAAAAAATTATTTAATATACAGACATGTATCGTAAACCTTGTTTGATATTGTAAAAATAAGAAGAAGAAAAATATTACAAGAACAAAAAATTAACATATATTGTATATATATGTATATGTGTGTGTATTAAATAACAATTGAGTTTGCGGTTTCGAATTTATATTAGTACCAAAAACGCATATTTTAGTTTTTTTTTTTCATTTTAAAACCAAAATAACGCTATTAAGGTTAAACACAATTTTTACCAATCACCAAACTTTCGGTTTAAATAATTGATACAATTTTTTTTAATCATGTCTTAGTTTCATATATGTTATATGTCTTAAAAAATCATATCATGCCTTAATTTTAATATCAAAATTCCCATGATATTACATATAGTAATGTTTTAGTTTTAAAAATTTAATATAATGTATTTAAAAATTATAAATTATTCCTGTAAGAAAAATAATTTTTTTTATAAACACATATTTTATAAAACTATTTGATTATATTTAACATATGTAATAAAAAAAAATTTAAAATATGTGCCACGGGAAAGAAAATAATATTTTATTAAAATAAATTAAAACTAATAATTTTTAAGGAATTAATTGATTATTTATAAAAATAAAACATAGTCTTTTTATAAATACATAATTCATAAAATTATTTGATTATCTTTGATATATGTAAAAAAAAAATGTGTGCCAACGGGAAAGAAAAAAAAAATTAAAATGTTTTTGAAAAAATGCCACATGGCGGCGAAAGTACCCAACCTTTAACTAATTGGCGGCTTGTACCACGTGGCACACCACATGAGTTAGCCTAACGACCACGTAGGCAGGTGTCTAACGTCGTTAGTTGGTCGGCGACAAAAGTGCAATGTTAGATACTTTTGCCTAGATTTTTTGAGGCTGAGTACCTATCAGAGAATATTGCCAAAGGTTGGGTATTTTAGCCGCAATTAACCCTTATTAAAATGTGTAAGAAATTGAATTCATGTGGCATGTCACACGCGTGCGAGCGCAAAGTCTAACAAGTGTTTTCACAATTTGACGAATCAAAATTTTCCTACGAAATAAAGATTTTGTCGGACCCAACAAAATTTTTTTTAAAAAAAAAAATGCTTTTAAGTTTTCCCAGCAAAAAGAAGGGACGTGATAATAAATATAAATAGTAAAGTCCATGTGCATGCATGAGCAAGGACAATGATGATCATCTCATCTGCAAAGTCAGCGACTTAATAAATTTGACATTTAATGTCAAATCTTAGGACAAAAAAAAAAAAAAAAACTAGGGTCCGTACTTACAAATATTTAATACTGTATAAGTAATGGTTTTTTTTGTTTTTAATAGTTGATATACTTAATTATTAGGTGGTAATTATTTATTAGGGTTTAGGGTTCGAGCAATTATATTGGAAGCAAAAGTTACGTACCTAATTGCGGTAGAGGAAGACTAGTGGTAGACGGGTCGGGTACACCTGGCCAGTGCCGACCCGAGCCAACCCGACACGACTCCTGAAGCTCGCCGAGACTCCGGGTTCGAGCCATGGGCAGCATGTGGAAATCCGAGTCGAGATTGTTGGAGCCGTCATCGGGTGAGCCGAGCCGGATATCCTCCGACATGTCAAGCTGCATCAGCTCACTTGGTTCGGTCGCTGCCGGCTCTGACGCAAGACCCTTTTGAGAGATGACGTCGGCCGCGGCGGTTTCGGCTTCAGAGTCTGACTCTACCTCGGCGTCATCCTGGTCATCGTCTTCTTCATCGTCATCGTCGTCATCATCTTCTTCCTCTTCATTGTTGGCCAGGGCTCGTGGTCTAGAGAATTCCACCAGAGCCGGTGGGGAGTAGTGGAAGCGTGTGGCATCGGAGGAAGTGGCCGGGTTGGAGGTAGAGTGACCGGAGAGGGCCGGTTTTGGCGGGCCGCGGTTGTGGTCAACGAAGAATGTCTTCACGTGTTGGACGAACCCTAGGTCCTCTTTGACCTGAATCATAACAAAACATTTTTTTCAATAAGACTAACTATAATATTTGAAAACGCCAACTTTGCGGACAGAAATTCATCGTCCAATACGTGTCGAAAGAAGCTCTTTAAGTGTTCATCTTCGACGTAAAATAGCTAGCTCGTTTGGTTGAGTATTTATAGTATACATTTTCGTATAACTCACTAAAAGGACATAACCAATCGTTAAATGTTAATTAACGTGAATGTCTAGCATTGACGTTAATTATGTTATAATTTTGTTTATGATTTTTCGAACGACATGAATTGAAATTGGTCAATATGACAAGTTATTCAAGTAATAAGAAACATGCACACGTGTGGATATGAAACGCACCTTATCGACAGTACCGAATTCAACGACTCCGTCAAGAAGAGGAATGCAAACAACTGTCTGCAATGTATTCACATCATCACTAAATATACAGTGTATATATATATATATATATAAATCATTCATACTGAACTAATGTAAAGTACCTGTATACTAGCACTCTAGTGGGATAAAAGATAGGAGCGTCCATGCACAAACACACAGAACAGAAATAATTAGGTCAATATATAAGTGATAACCCTAACATGATGATGCTAGTTATATATATATATGTATGTATATATATAAGAGTACGTACCTTGGCAAGAATAGCTCTACAGAATACTTTACTATCAACCTCGTTGACACCAGTGAGCCAAACGTGTTGTCTTCTTGAGTATGCTTTTCCTGGCAACCTGCACCAAAGTCATCTTATTTATTAGCTAATAATTTTGAAGACAAATCTCCATGTGAATAATTATATGACAATCTCTAAATTATTTTTTATCATACATTAGTGTATTACGTGTACGAACTGCATCCTTAAATAAATGCTATTGATCATAACAGAACCCTAGCTAGCTATATAGTAAATATAAGCTCTAATTAACGTGATACCATATGTTGTATTGTATATACATCATATATACGTACATTATGTGTAATATAGTAACATATTTGTGTATGGCTTTCTATTATTATTATTCGCATATCTTGTTGGTTTTAGCACCTCCCTGAAGTTTTTATTTTTGTTAAATTTTCACTCTAATTTTTATATTTTCATTTTTATCCTTAAATTTCATATAAACCTCTATTTAGTATACTTCAAATTAAGTGTTTTAACTGTCCGACCCTAAGATTTATCCGCACCCGATTCGTATCCTGGGCCCGTCCCTGGAGCCAACCTAGACTTTGATATTTCAATATTCTCAACATAGACTTTTGGAACAACGAATAAATTCAATAAACTTGATTTTTACTAAATAGAAAGTCCCTTTTGGCAGCCCATGAATATATTTAATCTTCTTCTGTTTTCACTTGTCAACGTGAAAAACCCCATTTCTCTGTTTGTCCTAAGCTGTAAATTTCAAGACAATTTTTTTTCCCTAGAATCCCAAAATTAGAAGGAAAATAATCCAAAAGTCAGAAAAGTAATGCTGATACAAAAAAATTCAACGGTCTTGATTTTGAAAATTCTTTTGGCTTATTTGAGTTTGTATATATTATTAGCTAATGTTTGTAAGAGTTATTGGGTTCTTCTTAATGACTGTTGTATAGATTTGACATTTCTGCTCTAAAAATGGAGGAAATGATGTGCGGATTTGGCTCTTTCATTTCAGAATTAACGGAAATGACCAATCCTTCATGATCATGGTAGGAACCATCAATTAACATAAAGTTAACAATTTTTCTATTTAAACATATATAAAAAAATCAATGATATTTTTATTTCATCAAATAATTATTTTAAGAATTCTTTTATATTTTACTATATTAAAAATTCGTTAAACTTTTTCTGGAACTGAGAGGCTAAACGCACATTTTTTTTTAAAGGAAGGGCTATTTTGCAAATATTTAAATGGAAAGGCCAAATAATCAGCAAAATTCCTAGTAAAAAATATATATTTTATATTCCTTGTGTCTGGCATTTATAACACTCGCAACTGCTCCAATGCAAAATTTTCCTAAACTATAATCGTACAGTAATGGTGACTGAAATAGTTTGAGGAAGGTAGAGAGATATACTTGTTTGAGGAACAAATTTAATCCCATAAACTATCTCATAAATGTACCACTTTCCATTAACGGAATCCATATTTAACTTTAGATTTTGGTATATGAGAGAGAGAGAAAGAGAGAGAGAGAGAGGAGTCATAATAGATACTTCCCCTTATGCTCTCACAAGCAATGGAGAAACTGAAAGTCTCTAAAACCAAACCAAGAAAGTGATGAATTGATTACTTTCTCATATGAAGAGAGGTAGTTATTTGATGTGTGCTCATAACAACTACTCCCAACATATATATATATATATATCCAAATTGAGAAGCTTAGTCTTGCAGCTAATTTCCTCATGCACTAAAAAGATCTAACTAATCTTTAATTTCATCATCAAATAATAGAAATCACACACATAGTATTTGGTCAAGTACCATATTAAAACGATCATGAATTAAAGTAGAAGAAACAACTCATGTTTAGTTTACTTCATCTTTAAAATCGAACAACATTTGATCAAGTAGTACAAAACTTGATTATCTGAGGTAATTACGGGTAATGCATTAAAAAAACTCATGTTTAGTTTACTTAATCGTTAAAACAGAAAATCACCCACATGGACACAACATTTGATCAAATGTAGTACTTAAATTTGACTAAGGTTATTAAACGGGATTATAGGTTGGTACTTATACCGACGCAGTAGAGAAATAGGAGTTAACATAGCAAGTATAATTTGCTAATGTTTATACTCAATAACTACTCTTTCAAGAACACAAAAGTGCTCATTAGACTTGATTTTAAGGTGATTAAAATGAGATTAGCCGGAGGAACGTACCCGACGCCGGGAGAGTAAGAGAAGGAGACACACATCAAGTAGAACCACTCGGACTCGGTGAGGTCCTCGGGCGATAAGGCCGCACTGGGGCGGCGTGCCGGCTGGTTGGTTTCGCCGATGGAGAGCGAGTCGTAGAGCTCTCTCAGCTGCTGGCTTCTCTGCAGGGACGCCTCTTCCGTACTCACCTCCATTGGCTGTACCGTCTTCCGAGTCTTGATTGCTCCGTTGTAGTACCCGTCAGACCACACCAACATCCTTAAACAAACAAACAAAAAAGATTACTTAATTAGGGTTAGGGGAAAAACCCTATAATACGAAAGACTTCTACCTCTCTCTAAGAGCAATAGGATTACAAAAAAATCCCTAATATCCCTTCGCGGAAATTTCTATCACTGCCTTGCGGACGGAGAACGTTTGTCGGATTCGTGCTTCAAGCTAATTAGTAATTTTAGACATTTGATATCGACGAGATCATATTCACAATGTTCGATGTAAACGAAGTTTATCGGAATTTCCGAACTCCAAATAGACGATTAATTTGCTATTATATGTATGTATATATTGATCAATTACGTACCCTTGCTGTGGACAAAGTTGCCAGAAGAGACTGTAAGTCCATTGGACGGATTGCACCGCCGTCTGCAGCATCGTTTGGAGGCGGCCACCACTAGGCGGCTCCGGCTCCGGCGGAGCAGACATTCTATTCTTTTACAACCAAGTATATATTGGGTGATAATTACTATAAACTATAACAATAATAATATTATCAATACTAAAAATAGTCGGTTTTGGGTGGATAAGAACTGAGACGATATCGCTGAAGGAGAGAAAAGAAAAAGGTGGTGACTTTGAGGAAGATCCCAGATATTAATGTTGATGAAAAGCAAGAGAAGCCATGTTTGAATGGTGGGTAAAGCTCGGATCGAGAAAATTCGAGAGAGAGATAGAGAGAGAGAGAGGACTGGTCGGTCTACCGGACAGTTGATACGTATAAATAGTGTTGATGGTCTGAACACATTTTTGGTGATGAGATTTTGTTAGTTGTGAATTGTGTTTTTGTATGCTAATTATTTTATTTGATTTTTGGTTGGATTTGTTATATGAGAAAGAAAGAAAGACGAAAATATTAGGTGGAGAAGACTGGGCGTTGGAGGCTACTGTACAAAAAGAGAATCTTTGTGATTTTTTTGATAAACAACTTCTTCTTTTGTTTAGTCACATATTTGCCCACTAAATTAAGTTATGTCTCAAATTGGTCCCTCACGTTGAATTTTTTTGTGATTGACTAATGACTATTATTGTTTCCTTTTGCCTTTCCAATGTGTTATCTATTTAAAATTACACGTTGACATAAAAATATTATAGGGACAGCTGAAAAAGACATCAATTTGATTTGGACACAAAAATATTTGAGCAATTTTTTTAGGGAATATTATTTGTTTTGTTGTATGGGCTTATTGTGTGTTGGAAATATGCTCAACATAATTATTGTAATTCAAATTTCATATAAACTAGTTCTACAACTATTCAAATTAAGGAAAAG
This sequence comes from Parietaria judaica, assembly GCA_954871525.1. Lineage (NCBI taxonomy): Eukaryota > Viridiplantae > Streptophyta > Magnoliopsida > Rosales > Urticaceae > Parietaria > Parietaria judaica. The sequence goes on along the minus strand of OX940860.1, from coordinate 56,444,008 downwards.
CAATGCGAAACGGCTAATAAATTTATCAAAAATGCCATGTAGAAGGAGAATGAAACGGTATATATAAGTTACATCAAGATGTAGTATTCAGATATAATGACACACACACCAGTTTAGTTTCTATTTATTAATTTTCCTATAGCTTCTGCAAGTGTATTAACAATATGTCAACCTCATAGGGTTATAAGTTGTCTTTTTCTAATTATACGTAATGTAAGCCTTGTATGGTATTAGTATTAAGACTTTGCTAATTCCGTAAAAGAAAAGGATATTTTTTTAGTCATAGAAAAGACCTGAATTAATGTAAGGTTTGAAAATGGAATACAGAAGGCCATTATTATTATTTTTAAATATATATTTTTATACATATATTAGTTTCAATTTAAAAATATATATATAGTCTCATTAATTTATTTATTTTTATATATAATTGCTCATCGTTTTCTTTTCATGTTCCGAAAACTAAAATATATGCTCGTAAAAAGAGACAAGTGGGACATGGCCGGCAAGCGAAAGAAAGACGGAAAAATATCCAGTTGAAAATAGAAGGCTTAGATTAATACTTTATTTTACTAAATTTAACTAGAAAAAAAAGTCAATATTAACAAATCACATAATAAAGACATATTTCGATTGTTTAACAAATTAGAGGGTATATTTTTATAAAATTTGAAACTTAAGAGGGTATGAAATAGTAAAATTTCGTTCATTTGAAGTATAATATTAGATAGATCCACTTGTCAAATGTACTCTCTACGCAAAAGACGAGGGCCAATTTTCATTAGTATTTTCATTTGAAGTATAATATTAGATAGATCCACTTGTCAAAGCTACAAAAGCTAATCTCTTTGTCGTATTTATTTATTGTTTCTTTTCGAAGGAGTCCCATTTTCATTTAATGCAACTTCATTTCTACCATATTCTTTTCAATTTAATAACTCCTTTTATCATATCCTAAGCCTCATTATTTAATATTTAAGACGTGTAATTGTAAACCCTAAAGTGGTATCAAGGATCATATGAAGATAATAAAACCATAAATTTAGCCTCGACTTGTATCGTTATATGTAGACATCTCATTCAAACCAAGGTTCGAGAAACCACGGGGTTTACAACTTTCGTTGGAGAAGACAACTCACAATAACCGTTCTTATTTTATGATTTGTCAATGTATTTTGGCAAGTAATCGACAACCAAAGAAAAACCGACAAAACCGATGAATCTCTTACAAATTTTGTAAAAAAATATAAACAAACTTATGATATATTATATATATTTATATAATGCTCATATATTATACTTGTTCATGTCAATAAATATCAAACAATGCAGCGGCCAAAAGTTGGATATTAGGCCGGGCCCATCGCCGTTTGTTGACTTTCCTGGACTACATGCTTGACTCACTGTTCTTGTAGGATATGGCGGATCGGACCCTCCGCTTCCTGTCGGTCTAGAATCGGGTCCTCCGACCCATTACCGCAAAGTCCTAAGACTCGGGATATAGGTCGGTGACCGCTGATAACAGGAGCTTCCGTAAGGCAGGTCGACGATCGTGGCTGGAGCAGTCAATGACTGGGAGAGCTGGGGGGTAATGGTATATGATGCCGCGCCTTGTCACATATAGCGAGGCTGCCTACATACCCACTGGGGGCCTTGTCACATCATGTAGTTTAATGTGGACGTTAGGGGGTGCGTGCCTGGGCTTGGCTGGGCAAGCTGGGGGCCGATGACCGAGACGGGAGACGGACGGCACTCGGACCTTCCTTTGGGGAGTCGGCGATTCCTCCGGTGAGCCGGGGGGCCAATTGCGGAGACAATAGTCGGCGCTCGGACCTTCCTCTAGGGAAACGGACGACACTCGGACCTTCCTTTGGGGAGTCAGCGATCCGTCCGGTGAGCCAGGGCGCCGATGGCAAAGACGGGAGTCAGTCGGCGCTCGGACCTTCCTCCAGGGAGTCATAGATTCCTCCGGTTAGCCGGGGATTCCTCCGGCGCTTCCGCTCTAGCTAGCTCCTCTGCCTCTGTCTCTCGGCTTGGGTTCTGAAATTCGGTAGATCTCAGACCGTCCGCTTATCGTCGGATCGGAACCGGGTCCTCCGACCCGTTACCACAAAGTCCTAGGACTCGGGATATAGGTCGGCGACCGCTGAAAACCAGGATCTCCGCTGGGCGGGTCGTCGATCGGGCTCTTTCGCTCTCGCTAGCGCCTCGGCTCCGATGTTAGTCAGGTATTTAAACCGATATATATATATATATATATATATATATATATATATATATATAGAAGAGAGAAACCGGTGTTTATCGCTATTTATAGGAGGGGCCAAGACCTCGGGATAAATAAAAATAACTCTTTTAGTCCCTCACGCGCCCTGATATATATATATATATATATATATATATATATATATATATATATATATATATATATATATATATATATATATATATATATATATATAGAAGAGAGAAACCGGTGTTTATCGCTATTTATAGGAGGGGCCAAGACCTCGGGATAAATAAAAACAACTCTTTTAGTCCCTCACGCGCCCTGACAGGGCGCGTCGCAACCTAATAAGGCACGTCAAGGTGCGTCGCGCCCTGACAAGGCGCGCCAGGGCGCGTGCGCGCCCTGACAGGGCGCGTTAGGGCGATCTGGGATCCCGTTATGGCGCGCGAATGGTGCGTTTTGTTGTTTAACTTTTATTCTAATAGTGAAAATTGTTTTCACACTATTTGGGCTTCTTGTTTTTTAGGAATTGGCCTTCGAGGGGCATTTTTGGGCCGAAATTGATTTTTGAAAACTACCCATAACATTAATCCCCCATTTTCACGGGAATTTAAAAATTTCTGAGAAATTTTTATCTATTCGTGGATGGTCTTTGCTCAAAATATCAAAATGATGTTTTTGGCTTTTGACGACAGAAATTAAAATTTAACGGCGAAGTAAGTTAACAAAAACTTTGTTCTTCATCGTATTTTCGATTCCGTTCGTATTCTTTGCCATAAATTGTTCTATGACGTTCCTTGACTTTTAGTGCCTTAGGTGATTTTATTTTGCTGATGTTGTATTTCCTTTCCGGTTCTGCGCCTGAGCATGCATCCCGGTTTCTTTTTGTAGCTCCTTACACAATTGCTAGAAAATAAAAGTTTCGACACGTAATCTAGGAAGCTTTCCTTTATTTCGTACTTCCTTTCACGATTGCGATGACGCAAAAGTTTCGACACTTAGTCTCGGAATCTTTGCTTTATTTCGTACTTTCTTTCACGATTGCGATGACGCAAAAGTTTCGACACTTAGTCTCGGAAGCTTTGCTTTATTTCGTACTTCCTTTCACGATTGCGATGACGCAAAAGTTTCAACACTTAGCCTCGGAAACTTTTCTTTTATTTCGTACTTCCTTTCACGATTGCGATGACGCAAAAGTTTCGACGCTTAGGCTCGGAAGATTTTCTTTATTTAGCACTTCCTTTCACGTTTGTGATGACGCATAAGTTTCGACGCTTAGTCTCGAAAGTTTTTCTTTATTTCGTACTTCCTTTCACGATTACGAAGCAAAAGTTTTGACACTTAGTCTCGGAAGCTTTTCTTTTATTTCGTACTTCCTTTCACGATTGCGATGACGCAAAAGTTTCGACGCTTAGTCTCGGAAGCTTTGCTTTATTTCGTACTTCCTTTCACGATTGCGATGACGCAAAAGTTTCAACACTTAGCCTCGGAAACTTTTCTTTTATTTCGTACTTCCTTTCACGATTGCGATGACGCAAAAGTTTCGACGCTTAGGCTCGGAAGATTTTCTTTATTTAGCACTTCCTTTCACGTTTGTGATGACGCATAAGTTTCGACGCTTAGTCTCGAAAGTTTTTCTTTATTTCGTACTTCCTTTCACGATTACGAAGCAAAAGTTTTGACACTTAGTCTCGGAAGCTTTTCTTTTATTTCGTACTTCCTTTCACGATTGCGATGACGCAAAAGTTTCGACGCTTAGTCTCGGAAGCTTTTCTTTATTACTTACTTCCTTTCACGATTGTGATGACACAAAAGTTTCGACACTTAGTCTCGGAAGCTTTTCTTTATTTCGTACTTCCTTTCACGATTGTGATGACGCAAATGTTTCGACACTTAGTCTCGGAAGCTTTTTTATTTTTATTTTTTATTTCGTACTTCCTTTCACGATTGCGATGATACAAAAGTTTTGACACTTAGACTCAGAAACTTTTGTTTATTTTGTTGAGGATCTCTACTCGCGGTGATGGGATGATTGTATCAGTCGAGATGACAACTTTAAATTTGGCGGTGCTGCGGGTTGTGGTCCGGTGCGTCTCGAGGATCAACGGAGTTCTTCAGCCCATTTCCCTGTCTTCTTGTCGAGCTTTTTCTTTTGAATCTTCTTGATGCCTTTGTTGGCTAACTTGTCTTGACCGCTCTCCTGAAGGTAGATTGGTGACAAATGTGTATTGTTGTTTCAGAGCTTGTTACTGAAGGCTTTTTGTCGAACTGTTTGACAGGGTTTCGTGATTAGTGATTTGGGCATGCTTCGTCGTGCTAATTTGCATGATTTTTGCGTTTGGATTCGTCTTGACACATCTGGTGGATTCAAAAGCTACGGGCTTGTTGACTTTTTCGTCGACTGCTTGATATCGAGGTTGAATGCCCGTTCTTGTCGTGTATTTAAGGCGGTTTATTTTAAGATTAATCATAGAGGTGGGCGAGACATGGCTCAAGGCCTTTGACGTGATCGATGCAGATTTTTGAGGTAGTCGAGGTGATTGTGGAGATCGTTGAGGCGACCATAATGAAATTCAAGATTGTTTAGACGATCGTTATGAAACTTGAAGTCGTTGAGGCAAGCGAGACGAAGCTTTTTGACATGACCGTGATGAAAGTCAAGGTCGTCGATAGGCCTGTGCCTTCTGCTTTATCTTCGAGCTTTTGGACTTTGACTGTCGCTTCTTTGATTAACCTTTAGCTAGGTCTTTGGGCTTTGGTCTTCGGCCATCGCTTTTCTCGATGAGTCTTCGGCACCGTCTTCGGGTATCAGACTTTGATTGTCGCCATCCCTGATGGGCCTTCATTTTCGACTTTGGACGTCTTTCCCTGATGAGCCTTTGGTGTCATTACGGAATTTCACATCTTTCTCTGTGCTGATGGAGTGACCCGCTTGGTCTTCAACACGTGCTTTTGAATAGAGCGCTTTCTGACGAGCGATGACGGCGTATCGACGTTTATTGGCGCCGCTTTGCGTTGCATCGAGATAATCGTCGCAGCTTAATGCGACAAAGACGAGGCTCGAGGTAGTCGATGTTATTGATACAGATCTTGATGTCGTTGACGCGATCGAGACAGAATTTGAGGGCATCGCGGAAACTGAGACAAAACTTGAGGTCGTTGCGGCGACCGAGATAAATTTTGAGGTCGTTGCCGCGACCAATCTAGATGTCGAGGCAACCGAGACAGAGCTTGAGCTCGTAGGTGTTGAGGTGGTTGCGGCGACCGAGTTGAATTTTGTGGCTGCTTGGTGGTGGCGAGCCGAGGTGGGGGTGTTCGCACGGCAGGACGCTCCGCTTTCTTCGCGGTGGCCTTGCGGAGATCTCGTTGACGGCGTGCGTATCTTGAATTTGATGTGGAGCGATCGTGATGGCTCCGAGGTTGTTGGATATGTTGTTAGGGACTCGAGGCTTGAACTTTTCACGAGCCCCTCTTTCTAGCGCCAAAATGTTGATGCCAAAATAATGGATCAAATACTGCAGCGACCCAAAGCTGAATATTGGGCCGGGCCAATCGCCATTTGTTGACTTTATTGTGCTAGATGCTTGACGCACTGTTCTTTTAGGATCTAGCGGATCGGACCCTCCACTTACCGTTGGTCCAGAACCGGGTCCTCGGACCCGTTACCGCAAAGTCCTAGGACTCGGGATATAGGTCGGTGACTGCTGAGAACCGGAGCCTCCGTAGGGCAGGTCGACGATTCTGAATGGAGCAGTCAATAACTGGGAGAGATGATGGGTAATGGTATATGATGCCGCGCTTCATAACATATAGAGAGGCTGACTACATACCCACTTGTAGTTAAGTGGGATCTGGTCATAACGTAGTTCAATGTGGACGTTAGGGGGTGCGTGCCTGGGCTTGGCTGGGCGCAAGTTGGGGGCCGATGACCGAGACAAGAGTCAGACGGCGCTCGGACATTCCTTTGGGGAGTTGGCAATTTCTCTGGTGAGCCGGGGCGCGGATTGGGGAGACGATAGTCGGTCGGCGCTCAGACCTTCCTCTAGGGAGTCAGACGACGCTCGGACCTTCCTTTGGGGAGTCAGCGATCCCTCCGGTGAGCCAGGGCGCCGATGGTAGAGACGGGAGCATTTTTGGGCCGAAATTAATTTTTGAAAAACACCCGTAACAATACTTAATATTATAATATCAATAAAAATATTACATATAATGCATTTTAAAGTGTTATATATATTTATAGGGTTATTACCGGCATATGTTCCTGTTCTTTTGCAAACATCCGACTTATGTTCCTGTTCTTTTTTTTTTTCGCGGTATATATTCCATAAGTCTTAAAATGTACTCAAAGTCAACCTCCGTTAACACTTTCGTCTATGTCCGTTAGTTTTTCACGCCCTTAATACGGCATATGTTCCTGTTCTTTTGCAAATATCAAACTTATATTCCCGTTCTTTCTATTTATGATTTTTTTTTTCATTTAAAAAAAAGTACTAATTTTTTCTATTTTTTATTTTCTTAATAATATTTTTTAGACGATAAAAGTACCATTTTTAGATGATACTAATTATTTTTAAGCGGTAAAAGTACTCTTTTTTTTTGAAATCTTCATTCTCTCATCGATGTAGAATTGATCTTCCTTTTTAATCCATAAATCCTCTTTCGTCGTGGAAGTCTTTGATCTCTGCTTAATCCTTAATTACCAACTCTAACAAAAGCACCAACCAATCGAATTGCCACAAAACCACGGTTCTCACCGATACTCGCGTGCTTCCATCATGGGAGGGTTCGGTGCCGAGGAGAATTGGCATTGGGCAGAAGCAGGAAAGACACAAAGGAGGTTCTAGTGGACCGAGGTTGGGATCACCATGACCGATGACTATAGGAAAGCCATCAATGACCTTTCTCCGAAGTGTTGGAAAATATTGCAATGAAAATAAAATTGAGATAGCGTCAAGTGGGTCGAAACGTTGAACAACCGAGTTGAACGCTTTCTTCAAAACGAAGTATCGAAAGCTATCTAGATATTATGAGTTTGCTTCCCATTAATTTTTCACTCTGTAATTTTAATTTTTTATAGCTTCCCATTGTTTTATGTTGTGAGTCTTTGGGTAACGGAGTTCAAGGAGTCTTAGTTCGCTAGCGAACTTGAAATGTTATGAAGTTTGGGGTTGACCGATTATATCCTGGGAAGCTAATTGCCTAACGAAACTCAAGCACGTAGATGAGGCGAATCAAGCTTTAAGGAGATTACAACGCGTCTCATGAATCTCTAACGTTTTCTATTTACAGGATATCAAGAACAATTTTTGAACAAAAGAGATAAGCCGATGCTCGTCAAATTCAATAACACATCGATATGTATTTTGAATTTACTCGCTACTATTTTTCTATAGTTTATTTCTCATATATTATCATCTCAAGAAAAGATTCCTAGCGTTGCAAGGCTGTGAAACTCGGGCTCTGCTCGAACCAATCGGTGAAGATGAAGTTTGTTGAGGTGTACATGACACGTGGCAAAAACAAACGGATATAGACGGAAGTATTAATAGAGGTTGAATTTGAGTATGTTTTAAGACTTATGGAATATATGCCGCTAAACAAAAAAAGAACAGGAACATAAGTCGGATATTTGCAAAAGAACGGGAACATATGCCAGTCTTAAGGGCGTGACCCATGGCAAAAACTAACGGACATAGACGGAAGTGTTAACGGAGGTTGACTTTGAGTACGTTTTAAGACTTATGGAATATATGCCGCGAAAAAAAAAAAGAACGGGAACATAAGTCGGATGTTTGCAAAAGAACAGGAACATATGCCGGTAATAACCCATATTTATATAATGTAAACATTTTTATTTTATACAAAATACTTCGATATACTCTTTAGCAAATGATACATTTGTAGAATCTGATTGGTTAGAAGTCCATATATTAGTATACTTGTAAATTCGGGATAGTCCATATTTTCTCGATATCATCGGCAACTCGCACCTTCTTGCAAAGTTCAAAAATGTAAATTTGGATAATAATATTACAGTTCTTACTACAAATTTAGTCAAAGTAAGATTCATAACTTATTTATTGTTAATTAATTATGAAGCGGATTGTAATAATATAAGAGTGATTCAGTATTATTTTACCTTGATGTTTTCAAGTCATGATTCGTAATTTCAAATTGCACCGATAACTTAACGTACAAGCATGCATGTAATGTGATGTGCTTTGACTTAGATTTTAAGTTATACCAAGTAATTGTATTAACTAAGATAATAGAGTTTATCCTATACATTAATTGATTATATATAAATACTTTAGGGTTAATTGCGGCAAAAAGACTCAACTTTTGGTCAAATGCTCTGTTGTGTATACAACCTCCGTAAATGGCGGCAAAAGTACCAAAACTCGGCATCTGGGAGTTGACCGAGAAATTAGTCCATGTGGCTGTTAGCCTTTGGCACTTGGCATGCCACGTAATTATTATTTTTTAAATAATTTTTAGTAAAAAAATTATTTTTATTATTTTTAATTATTTTTCTTTATTTTTAATTTTTAATAATAACAAATAATGAATATTTAAATTATATTTAAATATTCATTATTGTTTATAATTATTTATTTTTAATAAAGTGGGTACAACGAAATAAAAATCACCGTTCATGGTTCACTTGAACTCCGTTTCCGATCCGGTTCACGCGTCGAATAAAATTGTTTAATATGTTTAATAATAATAACCAATAAACACATACATATTGTTTAAAAAGTCAAGACATAATTAAATACACACCACTTATTAAAAAAAAGTAGTAGTCATATTTATATTTAACGAAAAATTATTTTTATTTGTTTGCATGATATTTTTTTTTGTGTTTGCATTTTATAATAATAATTTTTTAATATGTTTTTTTTATATATTATTCTTTTTTTTTAAATTGTCATTAAATAATCATATGATTATTATTGGTTATTATTATTAAACATATTAAGCGATTTCGTTCCACCCGTGAACTGGATCGGAGGCGGAGCTTGAGTGAATCGTGAACGATGATTTTTTTCATTATTTATTTCGTTTGACCCACTTTTCTAAAATGAATAGTTATATTTAATAATAATAATCAATAATGAATATTTAAATTTAAATATTCATTATTGGTTATTAAATATTCATTATTGGTTATTATTGAAAAATATTTTAATTTTTTTAAAAAATTAAAAAAATTAAAAAATAATATTTTTAAATTATTTAAAAATAATATTTTTAAATTATTTAAAAATAATATTTTTAAATTATTTAAAAAATAATTATTACGTGGCATGCCACGTGGCAAAGGCCAGCAGCCACATGGACTGATTTTCTCGGTCAACTCCCAAATGCCGAGTTTGGGTACTTTTGCCACCATTTACGGAGGTTATATACACAACAAAGCATTTGACCAAAGGTTGGGTCTTTTTGCCGCAATTAACCCAATATTTTATGGAATGAAAAAAACCATCAATCTTTACCGATGCAAAGCTCGATACCGATGCAAAAAATAAAATAAAAATGGTAGCATTTTGAGAAACAAAATACGGTAATTTTATGGTACTTTCGAGTTTGCTGAGTTTTACATTTGCCCCTAATCGTAAAAAAAGAAAGGTTAATTATGTATCAAAATGCAGTTCCTGCTCAACGTTAATAGTTTGGAGAGCTTTCAAAACTTATTGATATTTGCAAGTTTATCAAATTTGTATATTTTTTTTCTTGCGGAAATTGTAGATTAATTAGGTATCAAAACACAAAATTTATAAACTAAAATGTTACTTTTAAATTTTTATTTTTGCATGTCATGAAGATATGCATTACTCTAGTGAGATTACAATTATCTTTAAATGTGTTTATATAAACCAAGGAGCTTTTAATTTAAAAAAAAATCCTCTAACTTTTTGATTAATTAGATTAGTTTGTCATTAGTGGATTGTTAATATTGTTCTTTTTCTCTTTTATTTAGATAGTCCATGGGATTCTTATTTACTTATGGAATTATAATCAATTAATTTGTATTTATTATTTTTCCAAATGTATTTATATGATTTCTGTGAGATTTCTCTTTTATTAATGTGTTTGTGTGTGTGACTGTGAGATTCGAAATTATCTTTGTGGCTCCCCATTTATTGATTTCTGTACTTTTAGGAATTTACAGATCAGATCCCCCAGCAACTGTGGTATTATTTATTTATATAAATATTCTAATTAATTTAATATTTTTGTGGCCAGCCAAATATTGAATCATGCAGGTATAAAAGGTAATTTTTAAATTGCAATATATATATATTGCGATATATATGGGGAACAATTACTCAAATATATAAATTTAGGGAATAAAAAACGTAGAACATACTTTTTGGGAGTTTTTTTTTTTTTATATTCGTTAAATGATTTGAAGATTTGTCTTTGATTGACTAATGTCATGGACGATATTCAACTAAATATTTATACTAGTCGTTTCAATTAATCCAAATTAAGGGACATATCAAATAGTATTCGTTTGACTTCTGTTATAGTTGTTGTTGTTGTTTTTTTTTTTTTTTTTTCAAATCAAGAAATACTCAACTAGCCATCAATTCAAGTATAATAGATAGGGGTGAAAATTTTGTAACCATTTCCCGGTTTTGTCCCGGAACGATTTAAAAAAAAAAGGGAAATTTAGTTTGAAAGGGAATCAGTACTTCCCGGTTCACGGTTTATAAAACCGGGAACCGGCACCAGAAGCAAAATTTCTCAATTTTTGGTACGGGTTCCGGTTTTAAACTACATGTAGTTTTAGATGTTTTCGTATTATGTTGTTTTTAAATATTTTGTATGCTTAATGTAGTTTTTGGGTTATATGTCGTTTTTTTATGACTTAAACTACGTGTAGTTTTTCGTTATTAGGGTTTAATATTTACCATTTTCAATTCTCGACCCTTTCAATCTCTCTTTTCATCCATCGCGCCATCATATTCTTCTCTTCGCCGAAAAACCCTCCACCGCCGATTACATGTCTTCGTCTTCCAACTAGAAGATTTCGCTCGCAAGCAAAACGTATGTCTCGTGTTAAGTTTTTGTTTCGGCCTTTGATTTTTGTCTCGTGTTCAGTACCAAATTTTTTTACGAATCTTTTCTTACTTTTTCCGGTACCGGTTCCGGTTTTCAAAAAAATAGAGAAATTTACAACCGGAACCGGGAACCGGTACCAAAAATAAAAATCCCGAATTTTTAAGATAGGTACCAAAAACAACTAATTTCCCGATTCCCGGTTTCGCTTTCACCCGTAAGACCATCTCTAACCGGTCGCTCTATTTTTCACTCTATTTCTTACTCTATTTCGCAATGAACAGTAAATCATCTCCAACCGAACTCTATTTCCCACTCGATTTCTCACTCTATTTTCACTATCTTTATATTGTATTTACACACATACCCTTATATTTATTTATTGATTCATAATTAAATTAACTTATTCAAATTATTAAAAAAAACCACTCACATTTATTAATATAAAAATTACAACACAGCACAAATAAAATAAAAATACAATACAAACACAAATAAAAGTCACAACACAAATAAAATAAAATTACAACAAAACACAACTATGTAGCGCAACACTATTCCAAATTATTATGGAACGGGATTCATAATTTCCATTGTTCACTTAAATAATTTTAGGGATATATATTCAATCGTTACATCAAATCTGGGTATTAAAATAAATTGTAAAACTTAATAGGACTAAAATGAAAAAAAAAATAAAAATTATTGCGTTGGAACAGTGTGCGCTAGATGTAGCGCAACACTATTCCAAATTTGAGTCCAACGTTATTATAGCGTGCCTTTTAGAGTTCGAGTGGAGGACTATTTTTATTATTGAGTACGTTTTACCACTCCACTGGAGCTGGTCTAATAATATATATATATATATGGGAAAATAAAATATATATAACACACGAGCTCTAGGGTATTTTATGGGATTATAATATATCAGTCCGCCAAAAAAAAACCTTATATTTTGTTCATCCTTTTTAATTTTAGATATTTTATCTAATACAATATTTTATTTGGCAAACAATATTGATTTTCATATTAGATAAGGGGGCTAATCGCAAGAATGACCTTATTTGGGATTTGGTAGAGGTTTATACCCTCGGTACTGTTCACATGTTTGGTTCATACCCTTCATTAAACGATGTGAGGCCCTTTTGCAGTTCGTTAGACTCGATTTTCTCTCTCCTCTTATTTTATTATTTTCTTCTCTCTCCTCCATTTTAATATTATTTCTTTCCCGCCATGTTTCTCTCTCCTCTGTTATTCGTCTTCTTCTTCGACTCCACAATTGCCGAGAAACCCTAAGCTCCCATTGTTTCTTCGCCGATTCACCGTATTCCTTCTCTTCATCTTTTGCGTTACCCAGCCAACGATTAACGAATCTCTCAGTTCGATTATATATCAGGAATTGATTCATTCGAAGGTTAGCCCAGTTTAATAAAGTAATTGTAGTATTGTTTTCAATTTCTGGATAACATATAGCGGTATGAATATCTTATGTAACGGTACTGAAACCTGTAGGCCGGATTTAGGTCTTATTCTATGAATCCTTAAGTATAAACTATAAACTAAGGTTAGCCAGTGTAATCAAGTATTTTTATTGCTGTTTTCAATTGCTGGATAAAATATTGCGGTATGAATATTTTGTGTAGCGGTACAGATATATGTAGGCCGAATTTAGGTCGTACTCCATGAATCCTTGAGTATAAACTTTAAACTAAGGTTATCCGGTGTAATCAAGTAAATTTTATTGCTGTTTTCAATTTATGGATAAAAATATAGCGGTATTAATATATTATGTAGCGGTACCGATATCTACATGCTGAATTTAGGTCGTACTCTATGAATCCTTAAGTATAAACTAAGTTGCAAACATACTGCTACATTATATTATGATATAGCTGTATCCTATAAGCCTATAACAGTTTAATTTAAGATTGAAGTATTTTTCCATTTGCAGGATGGATTATTACCATTTCATTGTCAGTGTTGGCGGAAAGTGGATTTTTAATAGAGATTGTTACAAATGGTTATGGGAGGGAATAAGTGATACTGCAAATGTTGTTACCGTTTCAAAATCTGCTCTGAACAACATTTCTGATTTGAAGAAGTTTTTATATAAGAAGTTTGATATTGTTCGACAGTTTGATTTGAAGGTAACTTATTACCCACCTGATCACAACACTCAGCCAATAGCCATTGCTGATGAACCTGACTTCGAATCATATATTCGAACACCACATAGACCGCCAAGGTTACGTCGAGCTAGTGAAAAAGGTATCCGAACAAGCAAGATTTGTGCAAGAAGAGTACCGGGTGCGGCATGTCGACGTACCGGATGCTGTTTCGTCCCTGGATGCAGAAGGTGTGATACTGTCGCCATTGAGAGGGTGTTCTAATAACTTTGCGGGATCCTTTACTTTTCCTATCGGTTTCGAGTAGGGGGAAGAATGACCGATGCATAGTTTTCCGGATGGTATGGATCTTATAATTGGTCAGGAGTTTGCATCAAAGGATGAGTTGAGAAGTGTTGTGTCCGAGGGTGCTGCAGGACGCTTCGGAGTGAAGTTGATAAAATCGGACAAGAAATTATATGTAGTCAAATGCCTCGATGAGACATGCGTTTGGAGTTTACGTGCAACGTTCGGGGCAGAGGGGACGTTTAGAATACGGACATATCACAACGTCCACACTTGTTCCGTAGACGCACGACAAGGTTTACGCCGGGCCACTTCCTCGTTCGTTTGCGATGAGATCATAAGCAGATACAATGACCAAAATATGGAATTACCAGACCCGAATGAGATCCGGAGGCATATGGCAGATAAGGGTTACAAAATCAGTTACTGGATGGCTATGAGTGGCAAGAGACTTGCCGAATACAAGATTAGAGGTACCCCTGGCCAAAATTTTGCGTTGTTACCGGCATTTTTTTTATGGTTGAAAATCAAAACCCGGGTTCTTTGACCTCAATTAAATGTAACCTAGAAGGGACTTTTGAGTATTTTTTGTGGCATTATACGCATCGATTAAAGGCTTCAAAAGTATGAGGAAGATTATTTCGATCGCCGCACATCGCATGAGTGATGAGTACCAAAGTACCTTACTCGTGGCAAGCGCAACTGATGGCAATCACACAGTTTTTCCACTCGCTTTTGGTATTTAATGTTCGGAGCGGATCAAATCGTGGGAACAGTTTTTAGAAGATCTGAAAGCAGCGATTCCGGGAATAAGTGAGTTGGTCATCGTAACGGATAATTGCGGACCCATCAAGAATGCGTGTAGAAAGGTGTATCGGTTGGCAATCCATGGATTATGTCCTTATCTCATCCAACTACACTTGGAAGGCAAGTTTAAAGCGAAGAGATTAGTCAATAAGTTTTGGGAACTTGCGACGGTATATACCAGGGCTGAATTCGATAGAAAATGGGACGAGTTCCAACAAAGGTATCCTTTACCTGCGAATTATCTCGATGAAAATCTTGAGAGCAGAGATCGATGGGCGAGGGCGTACTACTTGGAGAAAAGGTATGACATACTAACTTCAAACGGTGATAAACACATGCATGATTTTATGGAGATAGCTGGAGAATATCATATTCTTACCATGTTACATGAGTGTTTGAAGATGGTAGCTGCAAGGATAAAAAAATATCATTAACATAGTACAGAATGTGCTAACCGACCGTCCTTTTTAGTCACTCCGAACACTGAGCATAAGCTTCGAGAGAAAATGAAAGCGTCTGAGACAATGATGGCCATTAATGGTTTTGAACAATCGTGGGAAGTGAGGTAGTAGAAAGTTTAAGGTGGTAGATCTTGTAGGCAAGATTTGCTCGTGCAACAAATTTAACTTCGATGGGTATCCATGTGCGCATGCCATCGGCGCAATCACCAGTGCAGGGAAAAATATTCATGATTTCTGTCATGCTTTCTACAGTTTCAACCACTGGTGGCTTTCGTATTCTTCGCCCGTAAATCTAATGACGATTGAAAGATACCTGCTTGCGTTACTGCTAATTTTTCAAAGATTGAACCGCCTAGGAGCAAAAGAGAGAGAGGAGGAAACAAGAGGAAAAGACTACCAAGGAGAGTGACGGAAGTATGAGTTGCATAGGTAATTTATTATTTATAAGGAGAGGAACATGTACGTTTAAAATAATTCATTTCAACAAAGCTGCACACTGCATAATAAGATTGATATATTTACCGCTTTCAAAGTTAGATATAGCGGTACTTTCCCCTTACGTCTAACTCAGATCCATTATACATATATATTTTTCGTCATCTCAATTCTTAATATCAATATAAAATTATTACATCGTCTTAGTACATACCGCTAGACGTTTTACGTAAGCGGTACGTACTGCTATATCTAACTTAATATCAATATATATTTATTTCATCGTCTTAGTACAAACCGCTATATCTAACTTTGAAAGCGGAATATATATCTATATCAGTCTTACAAAAGAAAGTTTTTATTCGTCTTGTTATATACCGCTAGACATCAGCAGTAAGTACCGTTATATCTAACTATTTTTTTTTCCATTCAATAACGGATCTGAGTTGAAATTTCACTTTAATACGAAAGCAGTCGCATAATAATTTATAAAGGTAATGTCTTCATCCGAGATGTCAATACATTAATACTGCCGCTTAAAATACATGACTATAAAATAATGAATACTTCGGTTACAATACAAAATAGCAAAATAATTAATAGTGTCTTCATCCGAGATGTCAATACATTAATATTGCCGCTTACAATACATGACAATAAAATAATGAATACTTAGGGTACAATACAAAACACCAAAATAATTAATAATGTCTTCATCCGAGATGTCAATACTCGACTTCGCCGCAAAATACCGGAGCCATCGTGCTGCCCAAAAATACGCTACACTCTACCGACCTGCTCGACCTTTAATAATAGCATATACCGCTACAGACAAAACAAAGTAATTTCGAATCATTCAACGTCTCTCGCAATAAAGAGAAGCACGGGGCGAAAGAAAAGTTAAATACGCCAAAAAACTTTTGTCGTATGTAATTTTGATTTCATTCCCTCCGTATTCCTCGTTATTGAGAGTTAAGGGGACGGATTCATAAATTAATATTTTCTTAATATAATAAATGCTAATACTAAGGTCGAGCTGGAAAGTAAAGGGCAGCATATTTTTGGACGACAGAATGGCTCGGGATGTTTTGGATCGAGTGTGAGATATACAAAACTGATAGTGACAATATTGTTACATCCTCTGCATGAATAAAAATAATCAAAAAAATGATCTTAAGGTCACGAAATAAATAATGTACATAAGGTAAAACTTTGTAGAGGTAAACAGTATAAGTAAGTACCGCTATTCAAATTTGATAAAATCGCCGACAGCGACGGCTTGAGCCACACGAGCATAGGAAGATTAAGCACAAGCACGGTAACCTGGTCCCCAGAGACAAATCAGATCTATAAGTTGCCCGACAAGCACTCTTACGACTCTGATTGTAGTCCATTGAATCAACAATTTTGGTACGTTCAAATTTATATACTATCTCGAGGGGTACAAATAGAATGTAATTATTGCTCCGAAACCTTCACGCATTCATGAAAACCATCTTAATGTCCTTGAGAGACACCAACTACTTAGTTGTGTAAACAATTACTCATGACAACCAACCCGTATTAAATGAACCTCTGTCTATCAAATCACGGGGGGTTCAATACATGAATGTAAATATTGCAATTAAAATGTTCGTGAAAATCCAAAACACTTGCAACCGCTAGAAGTACTTCGTTGCTACCGCTACGCGTATCTGTTTAACCGCTAGTGTTTCCCGATAGTGGTTTGCACGATCGTTCAACAAAAATTGAGGACGCGTAACAAAATTTATAAGTGTTGATGTCTATATAAAAATTACAAATAAAATGTAATTATTGCTTAGAAACCTTCACGCATTCATGAAAACTATCTTAATGTCCTGGAGAGACACCAACTACTCAATTGGGTTAACAATTACTCATGACCACCAACCCGTATTAAATGAACGTCTGTGTCTCAAATCACGGAGGGTTTGACACATGAATGTAAATATTGCAATTAAAATATTCGTGAAAATACAAACCCGTATACTGTAGATGTGTAATGAAGCTTATATTTTCGAGAAGGGTTTTTTATATTTATATAGCAGCCAAAGATTCATTTATTGCCTCTAAAATTACTCGTTTGTATAAAATCAATTGGACCGCTAGACGTAGTTCCTTTCTACCGCTAACTATTTCCTCTTACCGCTAATCTACGTGTAAGTACCAATATACCCTCACTAGTACTATAAAAGGGCAACGAAACAAACCCTAATGTGCAATCTCAATTCACGCCACATTCCTCGACCACTTTGGGAAACCCTAATCCAAATCTAGTTTTGTCCATACCACTTTGGGAAACCCTCATCCAAATATAGTTTTTTCCGTAACCCAAAGCTAACATGTTTGAACTCAACCACCCAAGGCGTTCATGTTTGTCAACGTGCCCCCGTCTCAGTCATCGTCGTAAGCTTTCTTTAAAGCATTTCTTTATTCTCATATTTTTTTTTAAATTAGCCGGATTCTAACTTCCTTGTTCATTTGTCTTCCGTATATCAGGGTACGACTTAACTGAGCCATTATGCTACCCAAAAAATAGCTGCGACCCGTGAAAAACACCCGACATGCCCATCGGGGAAGTACGAACATGTTATGCGTTGCAAGAGCGTCTTCGCCATCAATTCTGCCATTGGGCTCGCAGCGGCACTGACAGACATAAGCCATTGAACTATGGACATTTTTGCCATAGTTCAATGGCTTTTGTTTGTCCTTCGTTCAATTTTCTCGTCTCGCTTTTTTTCAACCAAAGAGGACTTGTTGAAACTAGACTTGTTGCCACTTTTCTGGCGGAGACGAATCTCAAGGAAGAGAGGTCCAGCCATCAATTCTTCATTGGATATTATAAGGCTTATCAGGCTCCCTCCTTCGGTTTTATACGAGTTGTTTTATCCATGGTTGATCCCTATATCATCCGGTTCATCAGGGAAGTACGAATCTTATATGCTTCGAGAGTGTCCTATTTATTTATATTTGTATTTGTTTTTTGTAATATGTTTGTATTTGTATTGTTTAATAAACAAAATTCCAAACAATAAAAATTGTATTCTTGTATTAGTATTCCAATTAAATTATTACTTACACAGCGGCAAGTATCGATTTATATAGCGGCAAGTATCTATTTACATAGCGGTAATCGTATTATTAATACACAACGCGAATGATATTTACTAATTTTGTATTCTTTAATAAACAAAAATCCAATGTATTATGGTATTTGTATTCCAGCCTTATTCCAATTAAATTATTACTTATACAACGGCAAGTATCTATTTACATAGCGGTAAATATGTATGTACATAGCGGTAAGTATCTATTTACATAGCGGTAATTATGTAGCGGCAAGTATCTATTTACATAGCGGTAATCCTATTATTAATACACAACGCGAATGATATTTACTAATTTTGTATTCGTTAATAAGCAAAAATAAAAACAATATAAATTGTATTCTTGTATTTGTATTCCAATTAAATTATTACTTATACAGCGGCAAGTATTGATTTATATAGCGGCAAGTATCGATTTATATAGCGGCAAGTATCTATTTACATAGCGGTAATTCTATTATTAATACACAACACGAATGATATTTACTAATTTTGTATTCTCTAATAAGAAAAATATAAAAATTGTCTACGTAGCGGTCATTGTTCTAATAACACAGCGGTCATTTTCTTAAATAAATTGTTTGCGTAAATCTCCGCGGCATATCTCATTCTGCCTGGCATAACAAAATCGCTGAATGATTTAAGCGGGCGGTTTACCATATCGAGCTCTATGAACTTCATGCAGAAGATCCCACAATCTCTTGTTCCACCCTTTGGCGATTTATTTTGAGGGCAAGCCACCCGCCTCCATGTCCACTCTCTCCTTTTGAGATGATCAAAGTGATCAGCGAATGTCAAAATCCAAGGAAGAATGGTCTGCAGAGCAAGCATGACTACACCAATTTTCTTATCATTGGCGTATGTAATGGTGGAATCATACAGGACAAACTCCGCCTTCAATAAATCCGCCTTGCATGAAATCCAGTGCTGTGAATCAAGGTTTATCGGGAAGTAGAGCTGCTCTTTATACATCCATTCGCGTTCGTAGTCCTTTCACTAGTACCGTTGACCCATTGCATAGCGGCTATTACGATATCTGCATCGTTCATTAAAACCTTTGGTTGACCCGTGGAAGCCCATATATTAATGTTATTCATGAACAATGTAGGGAGAACGACTATTTTATCCGAATTCGGAATAGTCCATGGAAGCTCAATCAGCCTTTTTGAGAGGCCTTTAATGATTTCGTATAGGTGTTGCAATTAATTGTAAATTGATTCAATATTATAATAGAAATAAATGATTAAATGATTAATGTAATCCTTGAAGACTAATTACCTCATCGTCAAGTCATTCGGATCGGGTCATGAGCGTTTTCCACCATTTGTAGTCTCAGTTTTGCAACAAGGATCTCTCACCACCCGTTACGACTTCGCGGAACTTATTCCAAACACTCGTGAACTGATTGTAGATATCAGCATGACATATCTCAAGCGGGCCGAAGGCGGGGGCCGCACTTTGATTTCCCTGTGTAATCTGGAAGTAAACCGATATTGTTACTTATACATACCGCTATTCATAGTAAATAAATCATACCGCTATTCATAGAAAATAAATCATACCGCTATTTATAGTAAATAAATAATACCGCTATTGTTAACTACGATAACCGCTATGTAAGATTTATTTTAAAATATTCGTACCGCCATAGAACCACCAAGGTTGACCATCGTGTTGGCCACTTCACTCTTCTCCTTACGCTTCCTCTCCTCCTCCTCTAGCTTCTCCTCCTCCATCTTCCGCTTCCTCTCCTCCTCCACCCCCTTCCTCTCTTCCTCCTCCAGCTTCTCCTTCTCTTCCATCTTCCTCTTCCTCTCCTCCTCCACCCGCTTCCTCTCTTCCTCCTCCAGCTTATTCTTCTCCTCCTCCACCCACTTCCTCTCTTCCTCCTCTAGTTTCCTATCCTCCTCCTTCTCCTCCTCCTCCTCCTCCTCCTCCTCCTTCTGCTTCCTTTCCTCCTCAATCTTCTGCGCCTCCTCCTCGTCTTCCTCCTCGATACCCTTCTTCTGTGCCTCTTCCTCCTCGACATTGTTTCCTTCCTCCACCTCGTACAACTTCCCCACTTCGCATGCATAGTCAAATGGATCTGTAGGATTCACCTTCGACCTTTTGTCCGCTTCATTCTTCACTCTCTCAACGTCGGCATTATACACATCATCGTACTGAGAGCCCAATACTTTGCTTAAGTTCAAATCTGGATCGAAGAGGTATGCCGACATTGTGCCGTCACTTGCAGACACCAGTGACAGTTGAGCACCACCACCGTCTGTTTCTTGAACTTGACGCAATCCTTCCGATGAGTCCAGTTTGTCAATCATCTCCTGCTCCCAAATGTTGTCATTCGTACTCGGGCGGGAATTCACATCCAGAGGTTCTATCTCAGTGTCAGACTTCTCTGAATCTGAGGCCTCCCTCGATGATACTCGGTTTGAAGGCATCCCCGGTCGCATATATCTATATAAGCACCTTGCCGCTTCTGTGCATCCTTTTCGTGGTCGAGAGGGGAATATTGTCCCTGACCAAGCAACAAATTGGTGGCGTTGTGGTATAACCGACCTATCAAATCTACACAGTGCGATATTTTTTTTTATCCGATGCCGAAGGAGGAGTGGTCGCCGTCCCATTTTCCCGTCGTTGAACCCTCCGCTGCTTGTTCGGGGTTTTGGACGCCGAGACGGGTGCGGACGAGTGTGTACTCTGTCTATTTCTTGAGACTTGTGGTGGTGACGATCCACTATATAGGACGTGCTCTGGCTCTCAACGTACTGTCGGTTGCGACGTGGGCGTCCAGACGGCGATGCAGGACTTAGTCTCTCACCTCCGCGTCGTTGGGACTTGGAAACCAACTTCTTCTTTCTTGGACGGGGTGAAGGGGATTTACGTTGCCTCCCTTGCTTTGATCTCTGTGTCGCTCTACGAGGAGGAGCATTCTCTTCCTCTCCCGGCCTTTTTCCCGCGGAGATGCCGGGGGTGCCAGCATCTGAATGATCCGTTCACATCTCTCCAACAAATCCACGAACGTTTCAAAATTCAAGTTTGGAGAATTTACACGCGGCTGGAAGAGTATACTCTTTTGTTCCTGTAATATAATATTTGATATCATTACTTAGTTACCACCAGATATGACTATCAATCCCGCCTTACCGCTAAAGTTGACACTCATATCTGCTATACCGCTACAAACGACTATAACTGCTACGTTACCGCTATGATATAATGGCATGCCACGTGTAGAGAAACTGACCTCTGGAGAACTTTTCTTTATAACGGGGGTGATATCTTCGAACTCCTTATGCTTTGTCCCGATTGGCCTAGTGGTCCATCTGTACATACTAGGTGCGCCGACTGGCGCTTCTCGAGGGTCAGCTAAGTACGCTGCCACCGCCGGCAATCACTCATACGCCAAAAACCGCATGAAGTTTGAATGTTAATTTGAATTATGTGTAACAACCATTTATGCGGTGAAAATAAATAGATTCAAACACTTTACGTATACCTGTATCGGGTGAACGAACCCCAGAAGGGTCATATCTACACAATTTAGTTTTTTCTCCATGACGTCGAAATACTTAGTCGCCAGTTCCTGCGATAGCTTATGATGAAGTTGCTTCATTGAGTACTCGAAGGACACTGTCCCCCAAGGTTAGCCAACGAAGAAAGCAATGTCTTCTACCGTTGCAAGCAGATTATCTTCCGGCATCTGCGTCGGTCTGTCCTTGAAACAGATCACTCTGAAGACGATGCACAAGCAGGCCAAACGCTTCTTCTCATCGCTGCCTAATGGTTTTTTGTGAATATCCTTAAGTCGATCCTGAATATTCTTGACGGTAATCCGCTTCTTCTCCGAACTCCATAAGCGTTTTCTGAAATCATTGCATAACGCTCGTGACTGATCCTCGTTTTGAGGTAACCTTGGCACCGGGTGGCAAAGCAGCCCAGTGATGATGGCGAATTCCCGAATGTCGTATCGCAGTGGGACGTCGTATACGAAGAACCACAGCTCACTCGCGTCCCTATGTTCTGTCGTCATTCTCACAATCAAACTCCACAATAATTGGGCAACATGCTCGTAGTATGTCGGGACATCTAATAGATGCCCAAATTGTGTGCCCCAGAACCATTGAAGCTCATCCTCATTCAGTGTTCCTTTAATTATAGTCGTCACTGTGTCGAATTGAGTTTGCCTGGTAGTAAGCTTATTTTTGTAATGTTCATTCTCCTGCAACGCAGTATGTAGAACTAACGTCTGCAAATCTAATCACGAATAAGATATTAGCAATGGGAGTTAACCATAACATAGAGGTTGAGCTAGCGGTATTTATCTATAGCCAGTGGTAGTTATACAAAATCGATATAACTAGAGGTATTTATCCATAACTAGCGGTATAAATAACTAGCGGTAGTTATCCAAAACATAGAGGTATGGCTAGCGGTAGTTCACCAAACCATACGGGGAGTCGTCAAATCTTACTACATTCATCATCTCAGTATTCCTTTAAACCCTAAACTGGACCAAAACCTAAAATCCATGTACACTATATAAACCCTAACATCGATACAAGTTCAAAGTTGAAACAGTACCAAAAATATCAAAAAGTTTAAAAATAGACATTTACCTCCATTCAAGATGCTCAGTATATGCCGGAGAACAACAGAAGACAATGAACGGTTCCGAAATATGCTTTCTGTTTCCTGGTTGCACGTCTCGAACAGAAGAAGAAGATGGTCATTTATGCAGCAGTCGGAAGGAAAGACAAGAGAAGCACGAAAGTATGCCGTCGGTTGTTGGAAGGAGGTCGGAGGATGAATCGTCGATGGCGGTGGAAGGATCAAAGAGGGTCGGTTTTGGAGGAAAAACGAGGGGAAGCCGAAGAGGTGAGAAAATAAGAAATAATATTATAAAATCTTACAGTATCAACCGCCCTAAAGGGTAAATTCGAGATTTCGTAAAATACAATGTAAACCAAAATGGCAAAATCGTCATTCCAAGTTCTTTAGATTTAAAAATTATACAAAAATTAAATAAGGGATTTAAAAATAATTGTAAAAGAAAGGGTTAATGACGGCAAAAATACCCAATGTTTGGTCAAAGAACCCCTCGTGTACCCAAAGTTTAAAAGTGGTGGGAAAAGTACCCAAAGTCGCATTTGGGGAGTTGACCACTCCATTCTCGTAACGCAGTTAACTTACCCGTCAACTCTGGTCACGTGGAAAAACGTGGGTTGTTGACATAACAATTTTTTGCCACGTGGACAAGCCCAATTAGGGGTTTAATTCGTTGTTTTATCGTAAACGAGGCTGATGTGGGCTCATCTACGTGGCAAAAACTTGCTATGTCAGCAACCCACGTTTGTCCACGTGGCCAATGTTAACATGTAAGTTAACTGCGCTACTAGAATGGAGTGGTCAATGCCCCAAATGTGACTTTGGGTACTTTTGCCACCACTTTTAAACTTTGGGTACACAAGGGGTTCTTTGACCAAACTTTGGGTATTTTTGCCGTCATTAACCCTCAAAGAAATATCAGGTTATAATGAGTGTATGCAGCGAAACGACATCTCAGATAAGGTCTTTTAGCCAATTCTTTCTCGATAAGGGTCTGGATTTTTTTTTAAAAGGGTTAATGACGTCATATATACCCAAGCTGTTAAATATAGAGTTAATTTTTGTTTTTAGTGTTATGTATTCTCAAGTTTTTGTTTTCTAGCTTCTTAAAATTTTCATCTAACTTTGTTAACTTTTGCTAACTTTTAATAATTTTTTAACAATAGGTCCCACCATCTCTCTCTTCTATCCCTCTCAATAAAAAGGTAGATATTTTTATTTGTATGTGGACATTTGTGCAAGTTTCAAAACTTGGAAGGGTTGTAAAAACAAAAAATAAATAAATTTTAGTGCAATGAATAGTGCAGCGCTACAAATAGCGCTGCGCTACAGGAATATATCATCCCACGCTATAGTAGCGTAAAAGATAACGCTCCACCGGATCATATACACTATTATAGCGTGCCGTACAATATAAAGATCAACTCAATTTTTATTGAAAATAATGATAATATTAAATAAATAAAGTGTACGTTATCCAAAATAAATTCGGAAAGAACTATTACAGAAGAAATTAATTCAGTATACATTTTATAAAGGGATAATTACGGCAAATACACCCAACCTTTGGTCAAACTTCCTCCCGTGTACCCAACCTTTAAAATTGGCGGCAAAAGTACCCAACCAGCGTTGACCGTGTCTTTGGCTAAAAAACGTTAACTTTTGCCGTTAGCATAGTACACGTGTCCGTTGCAATGACATATTTTTTCAATGTTGTTTAATATGTATGAAATTTGATTAGTTCATGTGTGTGTTTTTGGTAGATTATTTGCTGATTAATTTGTTGATTAATCTGATAGATAGATTAATTCAGTTAGTTTAACCATTAATTCAGTTAAAAATGATAGTAATAAATTTCGGGTGGCTTATGTAGCATGTACACGTGTACTATGCTAACGGCAAAAGTTAACGTTTTTTAGCCAAAATCACAGTCAACACTGGTTGGATACTTTTGCTGCCAATTTTAAAGGTTGGGTACACGGGAGGAAGTTTGACCAAAGGTTGGGTATATTTGCCGTAATTTTCCCTTTTATAAATTCCCTTTATATTAGCAATTAATAATGTATTCAATATGGTGACATATGAAAAAGGATCCCAAGAATGAGTTGGAATTTTATGGTACTGATTTGTGTACATATCAAAGCATCACAATTCACAAGTAAACTATATATCTAGGTTATAGAACTGATCTATTTTCTATTTATATCTATTTTAGGATTATATGTACAATTAATGTTTATTTATCCTTTAGACTCTATATTCGATGATTCTTACAGATCCACATGCTAATTAATATAAATAAATAGATAAATGATGCTATAATATTAGAGAAAAACTTACAAGTGATTTTGTGATTTTTTTACTGAGTAATTAGCACAAATAGGTCCCAAACTAGTTTGTAGGTGCGGATTTGTGACCCGAATTTGAAATTTTACACAAATAACACCTAAACGAAACAAATTGCGTAGATTGCTTCAATAACGGAGAAGAAGTGAAAGTAATACAACAAATAACGGTTTAAAATAACAATTTGCTTTCGGTCTCAAATTTTCCCTACACACGAGCTCAAGATATATTTGCACTAATTACTATGTATTTTTAGCAATATTTTTGGCACGTGCTAATACTCACCATTGAAAGGAAAAAAATGCAAATATATTTCACCTAATCACGTGACTAACATTGAAGTACTACAAGTTTTGCAAATAAACCAAATGTATAATGACTAATTAGCTCATTATTTAAGTATTAAGTAATAAAATAGCAACCTATTTAATTATTTGGTCTATCTCCTCCTAATAGTCTCAACAAACGTTCACATTCAAATTATCCCATCTAACTTGTATAGTTTTATTATGGCCACTATTTTTTCTTTGTCTCTCCCATCTTTTGTTCTACGTATTTGAAAGGTAAGTTGGCACGCTTTCTTCCAAAACTTAATGAGACAAAAGAAAAAAAAAATCCTTTTTTGTCACATGTCTAAATTTTCATTTTTTATCTTCTAAATTTATCTAATATTAGGAAGGATAATATGTAGGGTCTATTCAAAATGAAAATGTCGAAAATGAAGAGATATCAAGGACTATATACAGTGTACTAATTTTCTTAACTAAAGTATGAGTAGCAATATTGGGTCATTAATACAAGGGTTAATGACGGCAAAAATATCCAATGTTTGGTCAAAGAACACCTCGTGTACCCAAAGTTTAAAAGTGGTGAGAAAAGTACCCAAAGTCGCATTTGGGGAGTTGACCACTCCATTCTCGTAACGCAGTTAACTTACCCGTCAACTCTGGTCACGTGGACAAACGTGGGTTGTTGACATAACAATTTTTTGCCACGTGGAAAAGCCCAATTAGGGGTTTAATTCGTTGTTTTATCGTAAACGAGGCTGATGTGGGCTCATCCACGTGGCAAAAACTTGCTATGTCAGCAACCCACGTTTGTCCACGTGGCCAATGTTAACATGTAAGTTAACTGCGCTACTAGAATGGAGTGGTAAATGCCCCAAATGTGACTTTTGGTACTTTTGCCACCACTTTTAAACTTTGGGTACACAAGGGGTTCTTTGACCAAACTTTGGGTATTTTGCCGTCATTAACCCTTAATACAAAGCGACAAAAAGCCTCAATAAGAGCAATTCGATCTGCAACTTAACCTTCTGTTCAAAAGTTTCTTTCCACAGGCTATTGTGGCCAGACGGTTCTTCCAAGACGAGATGTGAAGTTGCAACGAAGTTTCGGCGACAAGTACCAATTCCATGCACATATGTTTTGAGTTGATGAGATGTGAAGTTGCAACGTAGTTGCGGCGACAAGTACCAGGTCTATGCACTTATGTTTTGAGTTGATGAGATGTGAAGTTGCGACGAAGTTTCGGCAACAAGTACTAATGTCATGCACTTATGTTTTGAATTGATAAAAAGAATTCGAACATCTTTAATATCTACTCTAATTAGAGAAATAAATAAAACATTTGAAGGATATATATTATATATTTAATTAAAAATCGACTCCTCAAAATTTAAATCTCATTATTTTTATCAATTTAATTGGAGCACCGAGGTAGCTTTTTCGAAGCCAAAAATATGAAATTTTGAACCTTTATACGAAGCTACATTTTTTTTTTTGAAATCCGGACACTTAGATCAATATCGGTCCATCATGAAAAGTTGTAAAATTAAATATATATATATATATATATATATTGACTTTTTACATTTAGATTAGAGCATCCAATTCAAAATCAAGTTCAAACCACTTTTGCTTCTTGAGACGGGTTTCCAATTTAATCCGATTTATATCCTAATTGAATAGATAACAACGAAAAGAAAAAAAAAAGATAAGATATTGAATGTGCTATGAATATATTTGTTGGATGACTTATTCATGGAGGCTTCTAGAGATGACTATTTGCATGGACTAGTTGTTTGATTTATGTTAAAAGTCCTTTGACTTTTCTATTTCCCCTATTTATGTATAGATTGATGTGTATTGTATTAATATGTCATTAAGGTTATGCCTTCTCATGTACATGTTATGAGCCTATAAATAGAGGTTATTGTAAAGCATGGATATTCAATTCTCTCCACGTTCTCTTATGCTCTCTAATATTGTTCTTTTATTCACAACACGTTATCTAACATGATATCTATAAGAGATCAAACACTTGAGGTAATACTCTATACTTTTTATTAGTTACGAATTCTTGTGTTGATGGCTAATGATGGCACTGTTTGATATTCGGTTAGCACTAATAATTAGAGCCTAAGCCTAGCATAATTTTTATATTTACATTCGTACTGTAATTATATATACAGATGCTTCATTTTATTTTTCTGCCCAATTTTATATATGAATGTATATAGTATACATCAACAAAATAGAGGATGCTACTGTTGGAGTCGGCGTCTAGCTCCGATACCAATTGTTCAGATCGATATCGCTATGATGTCGATTCCCTGGGTTCTGATTCTCAAAGAATCCGCATAAGAAATTCTTCCTCATTATGTACGACGTGTGGGGTAACATTTTAAAAATATTTTAACAAGGGTTAGAGTCCCATATAAATAATCCCCATTACCCCATCCGGTTATACATAAAACAAAAATTAATTTGGGAGATCGTGATAAAATAATTTTCTTAATTTTCTTTACACGTTATTAACTGATTTAATTGAGCCACGAGTAAAAGTGAATAATTTCATAATCGATAAACACAAGAATGTGTACCTCACACCTTCGACGATTTTGTCTGCGTTCTCTGATCTTCAAGAACTCCGTGCCTTTGATCCACATGCTCTTTGCGATTTTCTGTGAGAAGATAGCTCCCAATTATCTTCCGATGTATAACTCCAGGACTACCTTGCTGAGAGCGTCGACTTCCCTAGAATAACCTCTAAACCCTAGAAGCAAAATCCCGGGAAGAATTTCCCTGAGAAATTCACAGGAACTGAGAGAGCCAGAGAGAAAGGCGATTTTCTGAATTATAAAAGCTGTGTTTTAGGGTTCGAGGGCTCCCCTATTTTATGATAACTGACCCAACCACTTTGGAGAGATTATCTCAACCAAGTTAGAGATATTCACTCAAAGATTTGATTTATTGATTAAATCAAATGAAGAATAAATCCAAAACAATCTTTTCAGAATATATCACATAAGATTTAATAAATCAAATATTATATTATTTTCAAGATTAAAACACTAGAATCGCATAACCATAATTCAAAAATCATTATAATTATTTTATTAATTAAATATTCAAGGAATTAATTCCAATATTTAATTTTCTCTCAAATTTCGCAGGTATAAACAGTTACTGTTTCGGCCTTAGCTGAAAACTGTTTTGACCATAACTCTCAAACCGTACTCACATAATTTGATTTCCCATAATCTTAAAATTATCCAAGGATCAAATTCAATTATTAATTTTCACATTCCCGGCCGGTACTAAAACTTTGGTACTTTTGCCACTTTTAGGTTAATAATTGAATTCGTGACAACAATCACGAATCACTCTTGATTGGATCTATTCAATGTTTAATTAGTATATTAAACATAATTGCGGTGTCATCCTTGTGGAGCTACAAAGTGGACAAATGGACAAGACACCCGAGCTACGGTGAAAGTGTAGAACTTTCACCAGCTTTGGTAACATTCCACTATAGCGTGAAGCTGAGCTCTCAAGTGATACAAACCCCGTTTAGGAAAAGGAGACCCGAAGACGAATTGCTTCCGATAGACTTTACTTCGATCAGATTGTTGATGGAGAATCTGGAATTCTTGAACCCGAACAAACACGAACCAAAGGAATTGTTATGAAACCTTTGACCCGATGCTTTGATGAACTCAACAAAACTTAGATTGGGAAGACGCCACAAAAGAAGATGGAAATTCGCTTGATAAGTCGAAGAACGCCACGGAAGTATCCGATAAGTTCGAAAATCTCCTAAGAACTATATAGAGAGTTTAACTCACACAATATATCTGAATAATTTGTTTGCATTCGTTGCTCCTCATGGTGGCTTTTAAATAGGCCTTACAAAGTAGTGGGAATTGATGACAATAATCAGCCAACTCCCCATACATGACCAACATTCAAAGTACCTAATTAACTACTGATATTCCCAACAACAACCATTAAATAAAACCCTAATACATTAACAAGACTAGGTTCAACGTTTTTAACTAAAGAAAATAACCACACACTTAATCAGATTTGACCATGCTAATTCAAAGCTTGAATAATGTTCATCATCATGGGATGAAGATCAGAATCATAGTGAACGGTCTTCCTTGAATCCACTTGAGCCCAAATCTCTTGAATAAGACCATTCAGCATGCTCTTGAATTTCTTCCATTCTTTTTCGCTTAAGCCATGTAACTCTTCATTGAAGTCTTGATTACTCCTCGGAATTGGCTCTTTGAAGCGCCTTTGTTTCTTTGCTCGTAGAATCTCATTATTCCCTCTCTCTTGAAGAAGATTTATCCTAAAATCTTGGATGTAGTTGAATTTATCGATGGTCGGAAACATGCTGAGCTGCTCTTCGTGACTCGATTTTGTCGTTGATTCGCTTGGAAGTTTTGTTGGCTGAGAAGCTTTCTCGACAAGTGTACTCACAACGTGATCTTTTATCGGTAGAACATCATCTCTTATAGTAACCTCATCGACAACCACTTTCAATTGTTGTTTCTTCTTCTCTTATGTGTGAGTCGTTTGTTAAACCCTGCCAAAGATCTTTTCTATAATTGTATCACATGATATTTCGAAATAAGTTGGTTGGTTTCTTCGCATTCTTTCCCGTTGTGCAGCTCGTGAGTGTCCTTCATGAGTATTTTCAAAACTTCGTGAGTGCAAGCCGCGTTTTCCCTCTATTCGGTTAACTCTCGCGTGAACTTCATCAATATGGATCTTCATTACTTGCTTCAGTTCCGCTTTTATTTCTTCCATCATCCCGTTGAGATCACGTTTAGTGACAACTTCAAGTTCCTCTTTTTGAGACATAGTAAGATCATAATACATATGGAACTCAAATCTGGGCTTTTCTTTTCTTCTCTTTTTCTTTTTATTTTTTATTTTTTATGCCCTTTTTCTTGATACGCAATACAGAGTTGTAACAAATAAAGAAAAAATAAATACAAAGAAATAAAGATAGAAATCTGACCGAATTAGAACCTTAGCTCTGATACGAACTGATACGAACCATGTTTAGGAATAACGAGACTCGAAGACAAAATGGTTCCGATTGACTTTTCTTCGATCAGATTGTGGATGGAGAATATAGAATTCTTGAACCCGAACAAACACAAACCAAAGGAATTGTCATGAAACCTTTGACCCGATGCTTTGATGAACTCAACAAAACAGATTGGGAGGACGCCACAAACGAAGATGGAAATTCGATTGATAAGTCGAAGAACGCCACGGAAAGATTCCGATAAGTTCGTAAAGCTCCTAAGAACTATATAGAGAGTTTAACTCACAAAATGAATCTGAAAACTTGGTTGAATTCGTGGTCTTCAAATAGGCATTACAAAGTTGTGGGAATTGATGACAATAATCATCCAACTCCCCATACATGACCAACATTCAAAGTACCTAATTAACTACTGATATTCTCAACAACAACCATTGAATAAAACCCTAATATAACTAAAGGACTAGGTTCAATGATTTGAATGAAGAGAAACAACACACTTAATTCAGATTTGACCTATCTAATCCAAAGCTTGAATTATGTTGATCAATTTGGGCTGAGGCTTAAAATCATGGTCAATTGGTCTTCTTGAATTAGCTTGAGCCCAAATCTTTTGAATAAGCCCATTCAGCATGCTCTTGAATTTCTTCCATTCTTCTTCGCTTAAGCCATGTAACTCTTCATTGAAGTCTTGGTTACTCCTCGGAATTGGCTCCTTGAAGCGCCTTTCTTTCTTTGCTCGTAGAATCACATCATTCTCCCTCTCTTGAAGAAGATTTGTCCTCAAATCTTGGACGTAATTGAATTTATCGATGGTCGGAGACATGCTGAGTTGCTCGTCATGACTCGAGTTTGTCTTTGATTCCTTTGGAAGTTTTGTTGGCTGAGAAGCTTCCTCGACAAGTGTACTCACCACGTGATCTTTTATCGGTAGAACATCATCTCCTACAGTAACCTCATCGACAACCACTTTCAATTATTGTTTCTTCTCTTCTTGTGTGTGAGTCGTTTGTTCAGCCTTGCCAAAGATCTTTTCCATAATTGTATCACATGATATTTCGAAAGAAGTTGGTTGGTTTTTTCACATTTTTTCCCGCTGTGCAGCTCGTGAGTGTCCTTCATAAGTATTTTCAAAACTTCGTGAGTGCAAGCCGCGTTTTCCCTCTATTCGGTTAAGTCTCGCATGAAGTTCATCAATCTGGATCTTCATTACTTGCTTTAGTTCCGCTTTTATTGCTTCCATCATCCCGTTGAAATCACGGTTAGTGACAATTTCATGTTCCTCTTTTTGAGACATAGTAAGATCATAATACATATGGAACTCAAATCTGGCTTTTTTTTTTTTTGCCTTTTTTCTTGATACACAATACAAATTTGTAACAAATAAAGAAAAAAAACATTCGACGAAATAAACATAGAAATCTGACCGAATTAGAACCTTAGCTCTGATACCAAATGATACGAACCCCGTTAGGAATAACGAGATCCGAAGACAAAATGGTTCCGATAGAATTTACTTCGATCAAATTGTGTTGATAATCTGGAATTCTTGAACCCGAACAAACACGAACCAAAGGAATTGTTATGAAACCTTTGACCCGATGCTTTGATGAACTCAACAAAACTCAGATTGGCAGGACGCCACAAACAAAGATGGAAATTCGCTTGATAAGTCGAAGAACGCCACAGAATGATTCCGATAAATTCGTAAAGCTCCTAAGAACTATATAGAGAGTTTAACTCACAAAATGAATCTGAAAACTTGGTTTTTTCGTTGCTCCTCTTGATGGCCTTTAAATAGGCATTACAAAGTAGTGGGAATTGATGACAATAATCAACCAACTCCCCATAAATGACTAACATTCAAAGTACCTAATTAACTACTGATATTCCCAACAACAACCATTGAATAAAACCCTAATACAACTAAAGGACTAGGTTCAACATTTTGAATGAAGAGAAACAACACACTTAATTCAGATTTGAGCAAACTAATTCGAGGCTTGAATAATGTTCATCATCTTGGGATGATGATCAGAATCATAATGAACGGTCTTCCTTGAATCAGCTTAAGCCCAAATCTTTTGAATAAGCCTATTCAGCTTGCTATTGAATTTCTTCCATTCTTCTTCGCGTAAGCCATGTAACTCTTCATTGAAGTCTTGGTTACTCCTTGGAATTGGCTCTTTGAAGCGCCTTTGTTTCTTTGCTCGTAGAATCTCATCATCAAGTGTGTATGTATTATGTCTTCCTGACCACAAGTGTCCATTGATACAATCAGATATCCGAAGAAGGTTTTTATATTATTATTATTTGGGTAAAATTTCTTATTACCGTTTTGCCCTTTTAACGATACTACCTTAATCTATGATTATTGCAAACTACTCACTTATCGGGTTATGAAGCCGTAAGCTGCGTATAAGTACTTATTCGCTTCCCACAAATCATAATAAAAAAATCATAAAATTATTATCCATATTTGTAATATGCAGTTTGTCACGGTCAACCTTCCGATCCCAAAATAAAAGTGTTGGGAATACTTGACTGCAAACTGAAACGATTAAATCAAAGATCGTTTAAGTTGAACCGCACAAACTCATATTACCTCAGGACATCAACCGATTTCATCTGATCATCTTAGCGACCTTATCGTACTTTCATCAGTGACAAAATTACATAATGATTTCGGATATAAGTCTATGCCTATCCAGTATGAAGACACTTCATACCTGATGAAATTAACAGTGCATGGACATCACTGTGACCCGGTAAAAGGTTACCACATGTATGTGATCTATTAAGTTCACCAATAGTCGTTCCCGATCATAAGTTCCCACTTCCGATCTAGACTATGGACCAATTTTAAGTTCTTTATTTATGTTAGTCAAACCTCCTCACATAGACCTAATGTGATGACTTAACATAAATGCAAAGTTAAAGAACTAAGGATCAAACATTCAATTTGATATGTATATCTATCCGTGGATAACTACATAAGATTAACATTAATAAGAACCATTCATTCCTAGGTAAACGACCATAATCTTATACAAGTGGGATTAGCATCTGAATAGAGGGTATATACAGAATATATCCAATAGCTACAACATTTTATACCCTGTAGGAGAGTTAAAAGTATTCCAATACAAACAGCAGCGTAATAGAAATTGACTCAGTTTAACATATCTTTTTGTTTAAAAATCTCTCTACTGGAGTCATAGATCACCTTTTTACCATTACACAAAGTTATTTGTTTAACATATCTATATTTACAAATGTTTGTATGATCTCAATGCATTTCTGTAGCATATGAACATTGTTGTTTTAAGATTTTATCATTATTTATTAGTCTTTAATCATGTACAGAAATGAATTTGATATACTATTTATTCACACGTTTATATTATGAAATTGATACAGTTTATATTCATTTTGTAGTTTTACAATGTCGAACCTTACAAAGATCGAGTTCGATGCCTTAAGACATTTCCGGCAAAAATTATTTGGCTTTGATTCTTGATGTCGAAATCCACCTCAATGCCATGGATCTTGGAGATACCATAAAAGAAGAAAATATATCATCTGAACAAAACAAAGCAAAGGCCACGATATTCCTCCTTCATCATCTCCACGATGGATTGAAAATATAATATTTGACGGTTAAGGATCCCGCAATCCTTTGGAAAGATTTAAAGGAAAGGTACGACCATCAAAAAATGGTGATACTTCCTAGAGCTCGATTTGATTGGCTACACTTACGTTCACAAGACTTTAAAAGTGTATGCGATTATAATTCCGCGATGTTTAAATTAAATTACTTCTTAAATGAAATTGTGCGGAGAAAATATCACCGATAAAGATATGTTGGAAAAGAATTTTTCACATTTCATGCCTCGAATATGCTCCTACAGTAGCAATATCGTGAATGAGGTTTTACAAAACATTCTGAGCTAATTTCATGTCTACTTGTTGCTAAACAAATTAATGAGCTCTTGATTAAAAATCACAACTCTCGCCCAATTTAACACCATTCCCTAAAGCGAATGTTGTAACTAGCAATGAGTTTGAGCCTAAATAGCAAAATTTCCCAGACGAAGTCACAGTCGCGGGCTGGTCGTGGAAAAGGTTATGGACGTGGTCGTGGTCATCATAGTCAACATCGGTCCAATTTCAAGAACAAACTCACGACCACCTGAAGTGAAAAAACAAAGATGCGAAGCCAAAATAAAATATGACATTCAAGATGACAGATAGTATTTGTCAACACGGTGAAAGATGTGATGCGAAATAATCTTTCATAAAATACTATCTGTCATCTTGAATGTCATAAAATATGACATTCAAGATGACAGATAGTATTTGTCAAAAATATGAAAGATTATTTCGTATCACATCTTTCATATTTTTGGCATAACTCACTCATTTTTTGTCCAAAATTTATAAATAAACACCCGTTGGAAAGATAACAAGTTTATCTACAACTTTTTAGTTTTACGTTTCATCATAAAAAGTCATTAAGTATATTAAAATTTGCTCGAAACAAATATTTTGCATTAAACTAATGTCCAGTTTTTCATTGTATTGGAAATTTCGTATTTTTCTAAAACTGATTTTACAAAACTTAAAACACCAAAGTTGTAGATCTATCTCTTATCTTTCCAACCATAGGTCGTGCATAAAATTTGGACAAAAAATGAGTGAGTTATGTCAAAAATTCGAAAAGTGTGCATATAGAGGAGGATAACTCTCTAACGGTCAAATAACGGAAAACACAAAAATATCTAACGGATCAAACATTGGGTACATTAGCCGCCAAAAATAAATATTGGGTACATAATCCGCAGAAGATCAAACATTGGGTACATTAGCCGCAGTTTACCCGATATCTTTTGAATTATATGATATCTTTTAAAAATCTGACTCCTCAAAATCTCAACCTTGTTAGTTTTATCAATGTAACTAGAGCACCGAGCTAGATTTTCCGAAGTCAATAATCATTTTTTCCTGCCGTTTTAATTTCTTGTCCTTGTACTATTGATGTTTCTTAGTTTCCCAACACTTTTTTTGTTTAATGTCGTTTTTTATTTTCAGCTTGTATGTGCTTATTTTTACTGTCGTTTTCCTTTGTCATTCTTCTCAGCTTATTCCATGTCGTTTACTTTAACACACATGTAGGGCCAAATATGGAGTTGCTCTTTAAATTAGGTGCTTTTACTTTTTTCCTTAATTTTAAGGAGAATATTGTGTTTGGTAAGTTAAAATAAAATCACTTTTTGAAGTATTTTTATTTTTCAATAGGTAAAAATAAAAAACACTCAATTGATGCTTTCGGAGAAAGCTATATTACAAGTTACATGTGCCTTTCTCATTTTTTTATTTTTTATTATATTTATTTAACTATTTGTTTTATATTAAATTTCAAAACTGCATAACTTTTATTTCATAACTCCGATTGATTTATAAAAATAAGTATGGGAAAGCTTGCAACGAGACGAATCCAATGATATTTTGGAATTAATAGTTTAAATGTATTTTTAAACTACTTTAAAAAATAATTCTCAATAAAAAATATCATTTTTTTTAGCTTGTATGTGCTTATTACTGTCGTTTTCCTTTGTCATTCTTCTCAGCTTATTCCATGTCGTTTAAACTTTAACACACATATAGGGCCAATTATGAGTTACTTTTAAATAGGTGCTTACTTTTTCCTTAATTTTAAGGAGAATATTGTGTTAGGTAAGTTAAAATAAAATCACTTTTTGAAGTATTTTTATTTTTCAATAGGTAAAAATGAAAAACACCCAATTGATGTTTTTGGAGAAAGCTATTTTACAGGTGTGTTTCTCATTTATTTTATTTTATTTTTTATTATATTTATTTAACTAATTTTATTTTTTATTATATTAAATTTCAAAACTCCGTAACTTTTATTTTATAACTCGATTGACTTATAAAAATAAGCATTGGAAAGCTTGCAACGAGACGATTCCAAAGATATGTTGGAATTTATAGTTTTAATGTATTTTTAAACTAATTTAAAAAATGATTGTCAATAAAATTAAATAACCAAACAATAAATTACTTGACGAATTAATACTTTTTATTGAATTACTCCATAACTCGTTGGGCCTTGTCAAATAGCCCACGTTTCTAGTTTTGAGTTGGGTCCATATATATATATATATATATATATATATATATATACACACTATGATTATCCTCTTTTCTTTTTTGAAGGATATGATATGATTATCCTTTTTAAAGCTCAATAAATATTGATCATTCGACTTAATATATATTTTAAATTAAATTAAATATATACAGAAAGAAAAAGGAGAAGGTGAACATTACACGGGCGATTCGAATCAGAGAAAGAAGCTTCACTCAACAATCTTCGAGATCTCGTGACCCAGAGAGAGGACCAAGGTAAACCCTCCTCACCATTACCTTCTCTCAGTTCTCACCTTTCCTGATTCCGATCTAGGGTTTTTGAATATCCAATTGATTTCCATCGCTTTCTCCTCATACCTGATTTCATGGGATGGGTTATCAATGTGTGTTTCGTGTTATTTTCATGGGAATCTGACCGTATGACTCAGATTATCGTACCCTCTTGATCTTTAATTCATAATCATCGTAATCTGCCCTATACAAAACTTTTCACGTATATAAATACTATCCTGATATTGAAAATAAACTAAACTAAACTATCTTTCTACTAACCCTAAAATAATGCAACAATGAAACTAAGTCAAATATATAAATAAATATAAAATAGAATAACTAAATGCATACGTAAAGAAAGTTAGATCATATATCGCATTATATTAACCCCATATATTGCATCATATCATTCTCATAATCTCGTCATGCATCTGTATTATGGAGATTCTGATTGGATTTCGAGTTGCCAAATTTGCTATATTTCATGGGTTTTTGTGAATGAATTGATTGAAGATTACTTGTGTTGAGCATGTGCAGTGATTCTACTAGAGTAATGGCGGATTTGGAAAGGCTGCTGTTGGAAGCGGCGGGTGGGTATAACGAATTACAGCGGAAGAAACCAGCCCTCTTTGCCTTAACTGCCGCGCAAGGACTTGTATTCGGATGCCGGAAGCGAATCTAGAGATGATGACTCTGACGATGAACGCGGTTATGCGAGCAGAAAATCACAAGTTCTGCTGCAGAAGAAGTTGTACCCCGCTGAAACGGACGATGATCAGGGCAGCGAGGAACGTGGGGGGGATGATCGCGGCTCCGATCGAGAAGGCGATAGCGACGAATCCGATGTTGGGAGTGATCTTTACAAGGACAAAGACGACCGGAGAAAGCTTGCAAAATGATCGAGCTTCAGAGGGACATGACTCTGTTGGACATAGCTTCGAAGAAGAAAGCTATCGGTATCTCACTACAGGTGAAGAGGATATAAATGTTCTTGAAGACAGCTCGGCCAATAGTGTTTATTTTTCTAGTTACTTATTCTACTGTGAATAATCACCCAACTGTCCCGAAGTAATTTTACTCGACCTATTATGATAATCTGTGAATTGCCAATGAATCTCAATACTTCGTGAATAATCCACTTAGTAATAGAATGATCTCTAAGAATATATATATATATGAATAAACGTATCTCATGAATAACGATGGGAATTTATTGATATCAAAGAATCTAAATAAGAAAGAAGGTTTTCTTGACAGACGAAATTGGACTCAAATACAAAGTAAATTTTTAAGTGTTGTGATAGAAATTGCTTAGTATTCGATGTCCCTTCCTTCTCCTCTTCCTATTTATAGACCTCTCTTCCTAGCACCCTGATTATGTGCAACGGCTAGTAGACTTGACTCCGTTGATACCTTGATCGATTATTGCCACGTGTAAAGTGCATTCCTCTTTACGCGAGTTTGATTCCTTCGTGTTCCGTTGTGGACTCTCTACGAATTGGTCAAATCAACGGCTATCTCTTCGGATTGCGTGGTCCTCCCCGAAAATGGTCACGCGTCCATGTGTGGAGGTTAGGTGCCAATGCCATAGTTATATGGGATTTCTTCGATAATGGGCCTTTTCCTCGTGATGATCCGTTGTAGTGTCTCCTTCGTACTTGGTCGTTTGCACCACGCAATGTGATCAACACGGTTGATGTCGTTTTAATCAAAGAAATATATATCGTTTATTTATTCCTTTGACTCGTGAGTTTACTGTCGTTTTTCTGGGACGAAGTCTCACATCGACACTGTTCTTTTTTATTGATTGTTTTTTTTCTTGTGGCTGTAGTTTTTCTATGTCGTTTTTTTATTTTTATTTTGCTGTCGTTATTTTTTTCTTTCTTCTGTTGATAATTTCTGTCACTTTCCTGTTTATTCTCGTTTTTTTTTTCTTTTGCAACTTGCAAGTTATGATTGTTTTTTGTATATTTAAGCACTGTATGTTATCATAATTATAGACAGATTTACATGTAAATATATATTATATCCATGTAGGTTCTGATATTTGATAATATGTATAAAGAAGTTTAAAATATGTTTGAGCAATGTGGAATGTCTACATTCTCATTTTGTTATTATGCTGCATCATCGTTTGTATATTTTTACCTAATATACTCTGATCGATTAGGGTTTCAAGT
This sequence comes from Parietaria judaica, assembly GCA_954871525.1. Classification (NCBI taxonomy): domain Eukaryota; kingdom Viridiplantae; phylum Streptophyta; class Magnoliopsida; order Rosales; family Urticaceae; genus Parietaria; species Parietaria judaica. The sequence continues at coordinate 56,404,543 of OX940860.1, read as the reverse complement.
AAGATAGAAATAAAAATAAAAAATAAGCATTTATATGAGGTGCAAGGATATAAAATTTAAGATTAATTAGTAGAAACAAAAATAGAAAGTTGGAAATTGATTAAATTATTAAAAATAATACAAGGACAAAGATACAAAATTAAAAGTCTCTCGTAATACTATCCTCTCTTATCATTTAAATTAATTTTTTTTTAATTGAGATAATAGCGGTGTAAGCATTTAATATTCTGAGTTTAGTGGTTGCATAAGCATTAAGCTCAACCTTTTAATTTCATTGTCAAAGTTTTGAGTGTCTAATATTTTAATTGTATCTAAAATTATAACTATTTATTATTAAAGTCTTGTCAATATTGAAAAAGATAAAGAAAACCGTTTTTTTTTTTTTTAAATGCAACATGTTAATAACTTAAAGGCCCATTAATTTTTTTTTAAAAATAGATTGGAATAGTTAATTTAATATTAAAGAAAAAAATAGTAAACTATAGAACTTTAACCGTGAAACCATGGTGCAAAATATCGGGGCACGTCGACAATATATCGCCGATATATCTTTTTTGGAGATATGCGAAACGATTTTTCTTAGAAGTCGTTGTCGTTTTCTCAAATATCGCGGGCATGCCGGTGGAATGTCAAATTTCTCTACTTTTCCATGAAATTTCGAGTCTCTAAAGAATTTTTTTCCCATTTTTGCGGAAAAGCTTATGGAATTCCCATTGCGCTTGGCTAAATTTTCTTGTTTTCGAATTTAGGGTTCTTTTGAAGGTTTGGTTTGATTTTTTTGTTAAATATATGTTCTAGGGTTAATTTTAGAGGATAATTCTTGTGTATTATTGTTAATATGGTTGTTATCTTATAGGTCTATTAAGTTTTAGGTAATATGGTTGAATTTTGGATCCTGATATTGAATTGTTGATGATCTTGAATTATTCGCGATAATTTGTCAACTAATAATTATTAAATTGTTTTAGATGATTAATTAGTTAATTAATCATTTGTTGGTTTAGAATTTTGACTTTCGAGTATAGTTGATCTAGTTTAAGATTTAATTAATTTAATTGAATGGAATTATGATTTAAATTTAAATAACTTACTGTTTGTGGATTTAGTTGATCTGGAATATTTATGTGGATTAATAATTTTTAGTTAATTAATCGTTAGTTAATTTTCGAGTTTAGTTTAGGGTTAGAGTTTAAGGTATAGTTTAGAGTTTAAGATTTATAGTATAATTTGTTTGACTTATTATAATTTTCAGCCGCCACGTTCCTTTACATTCTTTTGAGCTATGAGTTACATGTCTGTACTCTCTTTATGACTTCTATTTCGTATTTATGTTTGTACTCTCTTTATGACTTTTCTTTCGTATTTATGTCTGTACTGTACTTTATGATTTCTATTTATGATGCCTACTATCATATGTTATATGTTGAAATTATGTAATGAGCTATACTTTCTGTTTATTAAATATGTTAGTTTGAAATTGAATTTATATAAAAATCATGCCTAAATACTCAAAAATATTTTTCGGAATATCCATCGATATTTTGATCGGAAAGCGACTTCGATATCGACATTTAAAACCTTGCGCGAAACTCAAATACATTATAAAATGAGATTCGAATCAAGGGAAGGATAAGATATTAAGTTAGTGACAATTGACAATAGACAACGAATATTCCATTCAACCTGAATTTATCTTAAAATGGTTTATCTACTAGATTTCCCACCTATAATTTGTCTTCTAATAATCAGTTATTTATAAATATTATCTAGTCCACGACTTTTATAGACTCCATGTTTGTTCAGATTTTTTCTCTTTTCAATATTTATTCGGAACGATTTCCTTAGCATTTAAATAAACATAAACAATATATAACATTTATTTATATTAGAGGTGTGAAAGGTTAGTACCACTCTCTGGATCGCTTTATCAGAACACGTCGCCGAAACACGCCGAGAACAAACGACAACAAGACCACCACTTGATCACTATCTCACACTGTCTAATATTTAATAATAATAATAATAATAATAATAATAATAATGTAGCAAAATGTGGGAAAAGTTATTTCCATTCATGACAAAATTGGTATTTACACTAATGATACAAACACAAATAATAAAGGCAAAAGTACCACAATTAAAGTACTATACATATTCTACACTCCCCCTCAAACTTGGTTGTAAATGTTAAACAAACCAAGTTTGGAACTTAATTCGTCAAATGAAATTCTAGGGAGGGCTTTGGTGAGGATGTCGGGAATCTGAAGCTTCGAAGGAATGTAGCTTAAGTTGATGATTCCACCATTGACCTTCTCAGAGATAAAATGTCTATCTATCTCAATGTGTTTAGTCCTGTCATGATGAACAGGATTCTTTGCGATCCTAATGGCAGATTGGCTGTCACTACGCATTTGAATAACTCCAGAATGATCCATCCTTAGCTCTCTCAAGAGCCTCTTGATCCACATTCCCTCACATATTCCTAATGCGAGGGCACGGTACTCTGATTCGGCACTACTCCGAGATACAACCGATTGCTTCTTGCTTCTCCAAGTGACAAGATTTCCCCAGACATACGAGTAATACCCAGAGGTTGATCTTCGGTCGGTCGCTTCTCCAGCCCAACTAGCATCTGTAAAGATCTTGATCTCACGACTCTCGGATTTCTGGAATAATAAGCCATGACCAGAAGTGGACTTTAGGTACCTCAAAATCCGATTTACAGCTTCTAAGTGATCCTCATTAGGGTTGTTCATATGTTGGCTTACAACACTAACGGAGTAGGCAATATCCGGACGAGTGTGAGAGAGATAGATGAGTTTACCGACAAGTCTCTGGTATCTTCCTTTGTCGACTGGAGCGCTTTCAGGGCTGTGGGAGTACTTTTTGCTCGGGTCCATCGGAGTGTCAACTGGCTTGCAACCGAGAAGTCCAGTTTCTTCGAGTAAGTCAAGCACATACTTCTGTTGAGAGATAAAAATACCTTTGTCAGATCTTGCTACTTCCATGCCCAAGAAGTATCTTAGAGTTCCGAGATCTTTAATCTCGAATTGGGTTGCGAGAACTTGTTTTAGTCTGACGAGTTCCTCCAAGTCATCCCCAGTCAGGATAATGTCGTTAACGTACACAATGAGGATTGCAATTTTTCCATTGTTGTTCCGTTTGACAAAGAGGGTATGATCGGCTTGACACTGGAAGAACCCGTTGGAAGTTACGGCCGTGGTGAATTTCTCAAACCAGGCACGTGGAGACTGTTTTAAGCCATACAACGCCTTTTTCAGCTTGCAGACTAAGTGACGAGTAGAATTTTCTTCATGTCCCGGAGGGATATTCATGTAGACTTCCTCTTCAAGGTCCCCATTAAGGAATGCATTTTTGACATCAAGTTGAAACAGTGGCCAATCTAGATTTACGGCAAGAGAAATGAGAACTCGAACCGTATTTAGTTTGGCTACTGGTGCAAAGGTTTCTTGAAAGTCGATTCCTTGAGATTGAGTAAAGCCCTTTGCAACAAGTCTAGCCTTGAATCTGTCTATACTCCCATCTGACTTGTACTTGACTGTGAAGACCCATTTACACCCGACCGGACGTTTTCCACGTGGTAATTCAGTGAGACTCCATGTGCCATTGCTATCCAAAGCTCGAATTTCTTCTTCAACTGCACATTTCCAAGCGGGAATTTGAAGTGCTTCATGAATAGAGCCATGAACTTCGGTGCTGTCGAGGTTAGTGATGAAGGCCCTATAAGATGGATGCAATTTTCCGTAGGCAACATATCGTTCGATTGGATATTCAGTGTTCCCATGAACAGGCTTCTTACGAATGCCTTTCCGGAGAGCGATAGGGAGTTCTGAATCATCGACCACGGGTTCAAGTGTTTCCATACCTGACGAGTCAGTCGAGGTAGTGGGTTTCAGATCTGGTTCTTGGTCGGTTTGATGATGAGTAGCGCCATCTACATGTTCAACAGAACGAGATGAGCTAGGAGACGACTCTAGAACAATTTCAACAATAGGAGGTTGAATGGAAGTTGAGTCTTGAGGAGATGATGATGGGAGTTCGGTTTGAGATTGAGAGTCTTCATTGACTTCCCAACTCTGAGATTCCCACGAGTTCTCCCATTGAAGATCAGATTGGGGAAAGAAAGACTCACCTTCGAAGAAAGTGACATCCATTGAGTTATACACCGTACGAGTTGTAGGGCAATAACATTTGTACCCTTTTTTAGTAGAGGTATAACCCAAGAAAATGCACTTAATAGCTCGAGGATCGAGTTTCGAGCGATTATGGTTGTTGACATGGACAAAGACGGAACATCCAAAGACCCTTTTGGGAAGGTCGAAAGAGAATGACAGGATATGAGGATGAATTTGTGTGAGAACTTGACGAGGGGGTAGGAAGTTGAGGATGCGACTCGGCACACGGTTGATGAGATATGTAGCCGTGAGAATGGCATCGCCCCAGTAATGTTTAGGGACAGATCGTGCAAACATAATGGATCGAGCTACTTCAAGTAGGTGTCGATTTTTGCGCTCGGCTATACCATTTTGTTGCGGAGTGTCTACACACGAACTAATGTGAACTATCCCTTTTTCGGATAAGTATGGTTTGAGTGTTTGATTGAAGTAATCTCGTGCGTTGTCAGTGTGAAGGACTTGAATATTGGTGTGGAACTGAGACTCGATCATAGAGTAGAAGCTTTGAAAGATAGAGGCAGTTTCAGATTTGTCTTTCATTAGAAATGTCCACGTCATTCGGGTGTGGTCATCAATGAATGTGATGAACCAACGGGCCCCATTTATATGACGTACTCTTGAAGGCCCCCAAATATCACTATGGATCACAGAGAATGGTTTTGATGATTTATAATCGATGTCACGAAATGAATGTCGAGTGTGTTTTGCAAATTGACAAACTTGACACTGATATGATGAAAACTTTATAGTAGTAAACAAATTCGGAAACAATTTTGCAAGATACTGAAAATTAGGATGACCTAGGCGATAATGCCATAACATAACTTGGGCTTCTACAGACATAGACTTTGAGTTTGTTACAGTGTTTGATGACACATGACCTTGGTCGGAGTCTAGAACTTGTTTTCCCGGAAAATTTGTATCTTCAAACACGTAGAGGCCGTCACTCATCTCAGCCCTGCCAATCACTTTCCCGGAACCTACCACCTGAAAATCACAGAAATCGGCAAAGAACCGAGAAATACATTTAGTATCCCGTGTGATTTTACTGACAGAAATAAGATTGCAAGTGATTTGAGGAACAAATAAGACTGAGTGAAGTATAATGTCCCCTGATAATCTGATTGTGCCCATTCCAGCGACTGGTATGAATGTTCCATCAGCAGTCCGTACAAATGAATACTTTGGACTCGGTCCAAAAGAAATAAAGTAACTCTTATCACCCGTCATGTGATCCGTGGCACCTGAATCGACTATCCATATTTTGTGCCGGCGAATTTGGACAAGATTAGCAGATGTCAAACCTGTGTAGGCGTGGAAGCTACCAGGAGAATTTTCGACCGATTGCTTGTCCATCCTTATGCGGAGAGTCGCTAGTTCGCTTTGAAGAACATTGACTTTTTCCTGCCAGATTGCGTTTGACGGCGTGTCGGCAGCTTCAGACAAGTCAGCAACATTAGCTTGTACATTCTTCTTGAACCTTGGTTGAGTCGTCTTCGAACTTGTTGGCTTTCCATGCAGCTTCCAGCAGTTTGATTTCAAATGACCCAGAACATTACAGTGTTCACACCAAGGCCGTGTTCGGCGAGGAGTAATGTGGGCAGAGGAAAGAGTTGGTGATGAATTATGAGGAATGAACATGGCCGATACTTCGGACTTGTGCTCGGAGTTCTTGGGCATCATGAGAACTTGGCGACTCTCTTCATATCGAACAATGGAGAATGCCTCTTGTGGATCAGGAAGAGGATTGATAGCCATGATGCGTCCACGGACAGCGTCGAATTCCTTGTTTAAGCCTAAAAGGAATCGCACTGTTCTTCTCTCTTGAATATATTCCCGGAACATTGCAGCATCCTCAGAGGTTGTCCAAGGCTTGTCTTGGTATATATCCAGTTGAAGCCAATAGCTAGAAAGAGAGTCATAGTAGTCATTGATGTTCACGTCACCTTGGCAGAGGTTGTATAACCGAAATTCGAGGTCGATGACTGCTGAAGTATTCTTGTTGTTTGAGTAAAGCTTACGGGCAGAGTCCCAAATATCCTTGGCAGTATCATAAAGAAGAAATTTTGAACTGAACTTATCTGTCATCGAGTTGGTGAGCCATGACATGACAAGATAGTCGGAGTTCTTCCATGAGGCATATTTGGGATCTTTGGAATCCGGCATGAGAGTCTCGCCGGTGAGGTGCCCTCCTTTCTCTTTTCCGCTCACAATCATGAACATAGATTTTGACCATTGGAGATAGTTCAAGCCATTGAACTTATGATTGGTCATCGAGGTGTGATCGTGGACCGAAGTAACTCTTTCAGTTGAGGAAGACATATTTTATCGAGTACTTATCGAGAAGGATCAGCAGAGAAAAAATTAATTTTCTGGATGTGGCCACACGAAATTTTGGGCAGGGACACACAGAGAAAATGGGACTATTTTCTGAGTGTTAGGACATGAAAATCCATGCTGGGACACTAGAATAGAGACAAAGGGAGCCTTTTTTTTCCTGATGCTTCGTGGGGCCCACAAGAGAAGTCCACGTGCTTGAGTTGAAGCGTTGAACACTTTAGACACTTTGGCTGCGGGACCCACACGCTGCAGAGAGCAGGTCTGTTGCGTGCGACGAAGGAGATGGTCGGTCGATGAAGAGATAGCCCGGAGAAGAAGCTCGCCGGAGGAGATGACCTGACCTGAGAGGAGCTCGCCGAACCTGGAGGGGGTGAGCAATGCAGAGAGCTTCGCCGAAGAGAAGCTGGTCGCGCTCAGATCTGAGCGAGAGAGAACCCGCTGAGGCGGGGCTAAAGAGACTTGAAGAAGCTCGCTGGAGAAGACGAGCTCGCGTCGTAGGGGCTGCAAGACGACGGAGAAGGCGGGGTGCGACGCCGGAGGAGAGGAGATCTAAAGCTCAGATCTCAGGATTCAAGCTCTGAGGAGGTGCTCGGAGATGACGAGCTGAAGTACGCAACGACGGAGGAGAGATGCGTGAGAGGCTGAGAATCGCGCTGAAGTTTCGTCTGAGAACGAAGATTCGCGCGGAGCTTCGTGGCCGGAGGAGGCAGCTCGTCGAGGAACGCCGGGACCTGGGTCGGAACCAAGCCGGAAGGAAGAGAAGCGTGGAGATAATCTCAGATCTGAGACCCACGGCTTGAGATGTGCAGGAGATCTCCGGAGAACAAGAGAGCAGCGGAAGGAGACGCTCGCACACCGGAGAAGATGGTCGGGGAGGGACGTCCGACAGAGAGGCGGTGGCGGCTGATTCCGGCGATTAGGATTTTGACTTTTACTTTGACTCTGATACCATGTAGCAAAATGTGGGAAAAGTTATTTCCATTCATGACAAAATTGGTATTTACACCAATGATACAAACACAAATAATAAAGGCAAAAGTACCACAATTAAAGTACTATACATATTCTAAAAAAATAATAATAATAATAATAATAATAATAATAATAATAGAAGATATTGGAGAATGAGAAGCGAATTACAAAATTGGGAGGTGAAGTTTCATACATGCACCTCATTCCTGTTTATAGGAAAATATTGAACCTAAGAAGCTTGAAAACTTGGGCTTCACGCTCAAGTAAGGGAAATTATTAAAACAATAAAATTTATAATGCAAACTTGCCACGCAAGTAAACTTGATGGCCAAGTAAGTTTAATGTCCACATTCTCCCCCGTAAACTTGACTTGACTCGAGGTTCTTCACGCCGAGCAGTTCTCGCATCTCTGCAAATTTGACTTTCGCTAGAGCCTTAGTGAGTATGTCCGTACGTTGCTTTCTCGTGTTGACAAACTCCACAATGATCTCTCGTTTCTCGACACACTCGCGAATAAAGTGAAAGTGAGTGTCGATGTGCTTACTGCGTCCATGAAACATTGGATTTTTCATCAGTGCGATGACGGACTTGTTGTCCACGTAGAGAGTCACTGGCTTCTTCTTGGCTCTGGTAACTTCACTCAATAAGCTTCTCAGCCACAACGCTTGACACGATGCTGCGGTCGCTGCCATAAACTGAGCCTTACAAGACAACAAGGCCACAATTTTTTGCTTTTGTGACTGCCAAGTGATCGGATTCCCGTTGAGATAAAACGCCATCCCTCCGATACTCTTTCTGTCATTGACATCACTGACTAGGTCACTGTCGGTAAAACCGACCAGTTCTTTGGCTCCACTTCCTCTTCCATACTGGATCCCGTAGCTTGTCGTTCCCTTCACATAATGAAGGATGTGCTTCACAACCTGCTGGTGTAGACTAGTAGGCTTCTCCATGTGACGACTCACCATACCAACTGCATATAAGATGTCAGGTCGGGTGTGGGTTAGGTACCTGAGGCACCCGATGACACGCCTGTAGTCTGTGGGATCCACTGGGGTTCCTTCTGCATCTTTCCCAAGCTTTAACTTTGGTTCCATCTGATACTTGCTCGGGTTGCAGTCCGCCATCTTGAACTGCTTTAGAATTTTCTTCGGGTAGACAGTCTGCCTTAGCGTGATGCATTCTTTCTTCTGATCGACCTCGATGCCGATGTAGTATGAGAGTAATTCAAGATCGGTCATCTCGAACTCTTTCTTCATCTGCTTCTTGAATCCATTTATGCCTTCTGTACAGGATCCAGTCTCGATCAGGTCGTCGACGTACACACTGACGATGAGGGCCTCTTCTCCTGAGCTCCTTGTGTAGATTGCTTGCTTTTAGGAATATTTCTTGAAACCAAGACTCTTCATACTCCTATCGAGTCGAGTGTTCCATGCACGTGGTGCTTCCCGCAATCTATAAAGAGCTTTTGACAACTTGTACACCTTGTCCTCTGCGGTCTTGTCGACGAAACCTTCCGGCTGAGCAACGTAGACTTCTTCTTCTAGTTCACCATTCAGGAACGTCGATTTGACATCCAGATAATGGATTTTCTAGCCTCGGTGAGCTGCGAGAGCTAGGATCAGCTTGACTGAGTCAAGTCAAGCCACTAGCGCAAAAAACTCTTCAAAGTCTACTCCCTGCTTCTGTACGTAGCCCTTTGCGACCAGTCTGGCCTTGTGCTTAAGAACTTTGCCTTCTGAGTCCTTCTTGAGCTTGTAAACCCACTTCAGACCAATGAACTTGTGACTTTTTGGAAGGTCGACTAGCTCCCATGTCCGATTCTTCTCAATTGGCTCTAGCTCTCTCTCCATCGCTTCCTGCCTTTCCTTCTTGGTGGCTGCCTCACGATAGTTGGTTGGTCCCTCTCCACTAACCAACAAGATCTCTTCTTGGATCAAATCAAGCTGTCGCGCTTCTTCGTAGACATTGGATAGGGTACGGAACCCTCTTGGTCCGTCCTTGATCGACGAGTCTCCCGAGTTGGTTTCTCCAAAACTAGCTCTCTCTGAGATCGGGGTGATCATCCCTGATCCTGGGTGGGGCGAGCTAGGTGGTGAGCTGGTTCCAGTCATGCTGGTTCTAGGCGAGTTGATTTCCGTCAAACTGGGCGTTGCTAGTCCTTGGAAGGGGCTCTCTCCCTCTTCCTGCTTGACTGCCTCTTCCTCTTCGAGTATGAACTCCACCAAGTTTTGTTCGGGCTCCATTCTCATCGCGCCACTCCCACTTCTTCTCCTCTTCGAACACGACATCTCTACTCCCATGCACTTTTCTGCGTCGGGGGTCGTAAAACCTGTGTGCTTTGCTCCCTTCCTCGGCACCAAGGTACACCATCGGCTGACTCCGATCATCGAGCTTTATAAGGTGTGGTCCCACAGTATTCACATGTGCGGTGCACCCAAACACCTTTAAATGCTCCAGATAAGGTTTCTTCCCTTCCCATGCTTGGTAAGGGGTGCGCTCGCCTAGCGCTTTTGTCGGTAGACGGTTCAGCAAGTAGACCGTGTGTCCTACTGCTTCTCCTCTAAACTTTGTCGGGACTTGCATGCTCTTCAACAAACTCCTTGCAGTGTCCATGACGGTCCGATTCCTTCTTTCCACCACGCCGTTCTGCTGAGGCATGTATGGTGCGGTGAGGTGACGCTCTACACCTTCTTCTCCGCAGTACTCCGCGAAATTCTAAGAAGTGAACTTGGCTCCTCGATCTGTTCGCATGGTCTTCAGTCTATGTCATTACTGGTTCTCCATGAGCCTCTTAAACTTCTTGAAGACTTCAAAGGCTTCACTATTCTCCTTGAGTGTATAAACCCACATCCAACGACTGTAATCATCAACAAGCAGAAAAAGTACTTATTGCCGGCTAGGGTGGCCGGGGTGATTGGACCACATATATCAGCGTGCACTAGTTGGAGGGGTTTCTCTGCTCGGAACTTAGCCTTGGTCGGAAATGGCACTCTTGCCTGTTTCACGACCATACAACATTCACACAAATGATTGAGGTGCTCAATCTTCGGTACCCCAAAGGCCATCTTCTTCTCTCCCATCATCTTGAGTGCGTAGAAGTTTACGTGCCTAAGTCGTGCATGCCACAACCAAGTCGGGTCTGCCAGGGACGCCATTAAGCAGACGGGTTGGCCCGTCTCCAGGAGTATCTTGTAAAGCCTGTTCAGCATTCTCTTCACCTTCATGAAAAGGGTGCCACTCTTGTTCCACATCTTCAAGTACGAGTCGGCCATCACCACTATGTTTCCGACCTCCGTCATCTGACCAAGACTGAGGATGTTACTCTTCAGCTTTGGGATGTAGTACACCTGATTCAACAGTCGTTGGTCCCCGTTCTTGCACTAGAACAGGATGGACCCTCTGCTTATGATTTCGATATTGATTCATCGCCCAACTTCACGCTCCTTGTGATTTTCTCGTCGAGCGCTTCGAACTTAGGTCGGTCTCCCGTCATGTGGTTTCTCGCACCATTTTCTAAATACCAGACATCGGTATAGACATTCTTATCTCCGACTACGAGGAGGTTCGCAATACCCTTATCCTCGATAAGCATGACCATCTCGGTGGTCATCTTCTCCTGGCTGGGGCTCTTCTCGGCCATCATGAGCTCGGGCTCCTAGCTCGACTTCACGTCGACTGGCTGCTCCAGGTCGGTCTTCTCTCTGATCGTTTCTCGCCCGAGCTCAACGTCGCTCTCGCCTTCGACGCTAGTCTCCTCGTCTCTCCGAACTTCAATGTTCTTCTCTTGTTGGGCGAACATCAACATGAGCTCGTCTTCGTGGAATCTGGTTAGATTTGCTTCGTCGCCGTGTTTCTTTCTGCGGCACTCGAATGCATAGTGCCTAAGCTTTAGACAATTGTAACACTTCATCGTGCTCTTGTCTTTACGGGTCGTGGTGCCTTCCTGGCGGGGTGAGCTACTGTCGCGACCTCGCATGTCATGACCCCTCCCTCATCCTAGGCCTCTAACAAGTGCTCGGCTATCTCCGCCGTACCCGCCATGACTCGACGAGCTAGAAGAATACTCAACTCCATGGTTCATCTTCTGCTTGGCCACCCATTCTTCATGCGTTAGCATGAGGTGCTTTTCCTCTTAATTCTTTAGTGTGACGCCTCCTATTTGCTTAGCCATCGCTTCTTGGCTTGCTAGCAAATTCTCAAACTCTACAAGTGATGGTTGAATGGGCCATCCTTGTACAGCAATCACGAAGCTTCGATACTCCGGTCTCAACCTGTGGATGGTGATTCTCTTTATACGAGCTTCTCCGATGACGGACTTCGGATCGAGATCGCTAATATCACGACATATCGACTTGACCTTGTGGAAATACTGAGCAATCGTCACGTCGCGTTGTGAGATTGACAGTAGCTCGTTCTCCAAGAGTTGTAGCCTCGCATCGTTCTTCTTTGAGAAAAGCGTCATGAACATTTCCCATGCTTCTTTAGGCGTCTTGTCGTCCCAAATGTGCTCCAACATCTATTCTTCAACGGTGGTCTTCAGGGCAAACATCGCTTTGCCTGCTTTGATTCTCCATTTGCGCAAGATGCCGTTAGCATCTTCCTCTGGTGGCGAAGTTTCGCTTCCGCCGACGACCTCCCAAAGGTCGTGCCCTTGTAAATAGGACATCATGCATGTTGCCCACGTGTTATAGTTGTTGCTGTTGAGTTTCTTGATTCCTCCGTCATTCATCGTGTTGGTAATACCTCGACACAAAGAAAACTCACACAGTAGAGTCTCAGGAAATCGTTTCTGATGTGGAAGATCAGTTAGAACCGCAACAACAGAGCATACTAAGAATTTCAAGAGACCTAACAACGACACTTACAACCCGCTCTGATACCAAATGTTGGTACCACTCTCTGGTTCGCTTTATCGAATCACGTAGCCGAAACACGCCGAGAACGTTACAACAAGACCATCACTTGATCACTATCTCACACTGTATAATATTTAATAATATATGTATAGAAGATATTGGAGAATGAGAAGCGAATTACAAAGTTGAGAGGTGAGGTTTCATACATGCACCTCATTCCTATTTATAGGAAAATATTGAATCTAAGAAGCTTAGAAAATTTGGGCTTCACGCTCAAATAAGGGAAATTATTAAAACAATAAAATTTATTAAGCAAACTTGCCATACAAGTAAACTTGATGGCCAAGTAAGTTTAATGTCCACATGAAAATTTTGTGTCTCTATCCGCTTAGTTTAAATTTTTTATTCTTAGCACCTATTAAAAAAATAGTTATTTTAAAGTAAAAACATAAACCAAGACTGGACTCCGGCAAAAAAGAAAAAAAGACTGCTTGGTACAAGTTTTCTTATTTATTAGTTTATTTTACTTTAATAAATTAGTTTACGGTTATAACTTTTAAATTTACGGTTCGATTTCTCTACTTGAGCTCCGCAGGTCTAGTATTTCTAGCCAGATTATTGAAGTTGACATATTGAACGTTTTTATTTTTCTTTATACGGATATATTTGCCAATTTTATAAAGCTATCTTAGAAAGAACCTTTTTTTTTAACAAAAAATTGAGAATATAACCTAAAATCAAGTTTGGCGGATTACAACTAATTCTTAATAGCGTTGAATTCTCTATCTCAAAGATGGAAATCCAATACCCAATTATGAAAACTATAACTTCTTTTACAAGTTACAACACATTTATTAAACCCGTACATGATCACTTTTGTACACGAATAGGTCATGTTATATGCATTTTTCGTAACATATAAAAATTAGGCCTCTTTTGGCAAAAGTCAAAGCCCACCAACAAAAGTCAAAGCCCATCACCAAAGTCAAAGACCAGAGGCCGACGAACCAAGGCATTGGCGAGGCCCGGAATAAAAAAGACGAAGGCGACGAGGCCGACGAGGCGGCATGGCCGACAAGGCCGACAAGGTGACAAGCCTGACAAAGACCTTGGTCTGACAAGGACCCTCGTCATAGCTGTAGAGGGCGATTTTCACCGCCCTTTTCCAGTCACAAAGATAATCACCAAATAACAAACAAACAATAATAATAAATGAATATCTCTGTTCTATTATATTTTCCGAAATGAGCTCGGTTTTCTTCCGTTGAATAGCTGGACAGATGAAGGATCATGAGCAAGATGTTTCCTCTATTTTCTTAGCCTTTCTATTACAGGATTTCTCTCTCTCTTTTTCGGGCCTTTTTCCTCTATTTTTCCGAACCTTTACAAATGAGGCTTATCTTGCCTTTTATAGAATCTACATTACATTCTCCTCGCGTCTTTCCCGCCTTTTCTCTTTTTAATCATTCATTTCCTGGCGTGATTTGAGGGAAGTATGGTTAACCCCTGGTTTATGTCACTTCCGAGCAGGCTGCCATTATGGGTAGGTGAGCCTCATTAAATGCGCATCCCGTCAGCCGTCATTCGGCCCTGCAAGCCTCGTCGCTGGTGCTTCTCATCGAATAAGTAGGTTGGCTTCATTAAATGCACATCTCGTCAATGGTCATTCGGCTCTGCATAATCATCATGACGAAATTCCTCATCGGGTGTGATGGGACACTTCATCGCAGCTTACTTTCGTGTGGCTGTGCCTCCTCGCGGTCGAACCTCCTCTGGGATAATCCCCCTCGGGTGATGAACTTCCTCGCCTCCCCTCATGTCGTTTACGGTCAAAACGACACGAGTTGTGTTGAGGGTGGATTTGACCAAATATGACCTTAAAAATAGCTTGATGAGGGCATAACTTATAATTATTCCACACCATGAGGAGATCCGAGATCACGAAGACCCCCGGGAAATCCTCCGGATTCTCCCGGATTCAACATACGAACTCACAGACAACCAAAAGACATCAAAGACGAACCAAGAAGCACCGACGAGCCCTTCAATAAGGCTAGGGGCCGCGGCAAACCCACTGTGGCAAGAGAGAAATTCTCAGGCCCCTGGAGGTGCAATTTCAGGGAATTGGTTTTCCTATAAATTGGAGTCTTCCCCTCCTCATTTTCACACTCACTCACAGCTTTATCCAGAGCTTCTCTCTCTAGCTCTCTCTCTCTAAAAAAGTCGCCCTCTCCTCCAGCAAGAATTGAGAGCTTGCTGGAAGAGGCCCATCTAAGAAGAGATCTAGAGTAGAGTGTCAGCCTTGACAAGAAAAGTTGTTCGTCGAGTCATCAAGGAGTCTCCCTTGTCAGGTTAAGGCGACCTCGCCAACCTCGACAAGTTCGACAACGAGCATCCCTTGTCAGGTTAAGGCGCCCTCGCCAACCTCGACAAGGAGCATCCTTTGTCAGGTCAAGGCGCGTTCGCCTACCCCGACAAGGTCGACAAAGAAGGAGCATCCCTTGCCGGGATAAGGACCCTCGTCATAACGAACACGTCATGCCGGTAATACCCAGCCACCTGGCCAAGGGTCACCCCGCGCCGCCAACATCGGCACTACCGATGAGTCAAACCGCATCGTCAGCCACCCGCCGTTTATCACTAACCCCAAACTACGTGGGACCTGATTCTCTTAAATTGAGATACGTAGGCAGCCTCGTCCAACCATAAGCGACGGGGCACGGGCCCAATCTACTATTTTTTGCAGGTCTTCCCTCGCCGAAGAAGCTCGCCAAGAAAGGGAATTCACGAAGAATCATCAAGATCAGCTCGGGACTCTACCCAGACGAGGAGCTTCACCAAGACAAGGAGCTCCGCTGTGATACAGACTTCACCACCACGAGGGAAGTTCAGCGAGAAGCTTCGCCGTGATACGGACTTCGCCCCCATGAGGGAAGTTCGCCGAGGATCGCCGAGGATAGCCCGGAGACTCATCCAAGACGACGGATTCGCCTCCAGCTTTGACGATCATTAGTCAACCCGCGTTGACTCGGCATTCAATTATCCTTATGTTCAGCGGGTCAATCTCGGGACCCGAACCTTGAATCCGACCCAGTTAAAGCCATTTTTTCGCATTAACATGTCACTATTTTTTTAATGATTTATTAGAAAGAAAAAATTGGTTGAATTTGAATGGTAACAGAAAACGAGCAAGCCCCTCATCGACGATCCTCAATAAGATAGTAGTGTAGTATCACTTAAAAAAAACATGATTATAATTGGATTGATAAATGTAAAACAAGACTATGGCATTTAGTCAATATTACTATTTCAAAATACACATACTAATAATAGTATTGCAAGATAGTTCGAACTTCAAAAGTAAATGGAGAAGTTGCTTTATGTCTTTGCTTAAATAGATAAGTGATATATATTTAATATCAAGTCTTATTATAGATAAGTGGCACAATAGATACATGTCTCATTCAAACACTATATAAGTGGAAAAACAGATAGATCAACATATAGTCATAATTTGCTTAATATTTTTTCAAAATAAACAAATAATGTCATTCAAGTAGCATGATAATAGCTTGATATACATATTAATAATTTTATTTTTCACATTTTCTTTGTCAATATTACTTATAATATAATTTCTAATGGAATTTAACATCTCCATAAATATATTTCCATCACATTGGCTATTATATTTTTTTTTATCATTACATTTTCTATACATAATTTTGGTAACCCAAATCTAAATCTTGAAAAAACTAAAGTTCACCTTATAACTGTTAATTGTTATTTTATTGGGGTCTTTTCACAAAGTCTTAGATCACTAAAAACTAAAAACAAATTATTATTATTATTATTATTATTATTATTATTATTGTGAGCACTGAGTGTGGTGGGTAGTGTTGCGCATGGCGACGTCGCGGCGCGTCGCGACGTGGCCGCCAAAATCGCGAGGAGAAACGTCGCGATGCGTCGCGGCGTCAGGCGTCGTGGTCAATCGCGACTAAGTCGCGATTTGAAGAGGAAGGGAGGAAGTGGACCAGAAAAAGGGTTGCGGCAAAAGTTCAATGTTTGTTTC
Organism: Parietaria judaica; assembly: GCA_954871525.1. Classification (NCBI taxonomy): domain Eukaryota; kingdom Viridiplantae; phylum Streptophyta; class Magnoliopsida; order Rosales; family Urticaceae; genus Parietaria; species Parietaria judaica. The sequence continues at coordinate 56,388,101 of OX940860.1, read as the reverse complement.
CAATGTTTAATTTTTTTAGTTTTTATCCGAATTTAAGTGTTACATTATTTAAAATTATTATTTAAACTTTATTTATTTCTAAATTAATATTTAAGTATGTTATAATTTATTATTTATACTTTATATGTTAATTTTTAATTGGTAAGATATGTTAATAAATATTCATTTGTAACATATTAATAATTTTTAAAAATTCAATAAGAAATAAATAAATATGACAAACGAGATATTAAAAAAAAGAGTTGTATTATTCATTGTGAATATTACAATAAGGTGGAAGAAAGCTGTAAATATTCAGTGTAAATATTACAAGATGCCTCACTAAAACCTCTCTTGTAAAACCCTCCTTAGGGAATAAAACCAAGAGAGGAAAGAGCACATCATTATTGGCGTTACATTGCATCACTCGGGGAACCAATCGTTAAACTTTTGTGTCATACGCTCAAGCTCGGTTGGTTCGGACCGTTGGGCGATTACGGGGTTGCGGAACATCCAGTCGTTCAATACCACGGCTTGCTCGAGGTGTGTGCCGGTTATTGACGACCTCCGGTCGTCGATGATATTCTTAGCCGTACTGAATGCGCTCTCCGAAGCAACGCTTGATAGCCGTACTAGCTTGGAGGAGATTGCAAAGCAAACCTTATTTAAAAACCAATCTTTCTAAGACACCATAATCCGTAAAAACTTTATAATTATCACCACACATAATAAATACCATTTTAATTTCTTTAACTTATTTAAGTAACTATTTAAAGTTTAATTAAACTAATATGATTAATTGATTATTAACTAATTAAATGATTATTAAATAACAAAAAATATCAAGAAATTCGTTTCTGATGTGGAAGATCAGTCGGAACCGCAACCACAGAGCATACTAAGACTTTCAAGTGACGTGACAACAACACTTACAAATTGATTATTAAACTAGTATGATTAAATGATTATTAAGTAATTGAAAAAATTAAACTAAAATGATTAAATGATTATTAACTAACAAAAAAATCAAGAAATTCGTTTCTGATGTGGAAGATCAGTCGGAACCGCAACCACAGAGCATACTAAGACTTTCAAGAAATTCGACCATGATTATTAATTATTAATTTTTAATTATTGATTATTAATTATTATTTATTACTAAGTACTAACTTATTAATTATTAATTATTATTAATTAATAAAATAGAAAAATGACTAATAGCAATAAATAGAGAAATGACTAAAGATTATTACCCAGTTGAAGGACGTCGATGTCGTCGAGGACGGGCAACGGAGGCTTCCCCGCTATCTTGATTGGAAGGTAGAGGAGAACCGCGGTTGTAAACCACGACATTTGAACCACGGACCGAGGGCGGCGTTTGAAAGTCGTCGGGATCGGCATCGTGGGGACGTTGAGTTTCGTCGGGATCAACATCTTTGGGACCTTCAGGTTCGTCGGGATCGGCACCTTCGGGACCTTGAGCTCTGTAATCGGCGTGTTCCCGTAACATGATATCGAAAAAGGATCGTTATTTCCCCTTAGATTGAGCCACCGCCTCCACCATTTCTCGGGACACGCGTTGGGGATCGGCGTCGTTCTGGCCCATCGCCCGGACTAGACTAGGTCTTGAGACCGTACTGTATCGTCAGGATAATTTGGATTGGGAGGGGAGGGAAATATTTCTGGGGGTAGCATAAGGGGAATGTAGCCCTCGGGCGTAGGCTGCGATGTTCCCCCTAGTTGAAATTGGGGTTGCAAATTCCTGGCCGCCCTTCGACCCCCGGAACTACCGCCGCTTCTTCGAGACATAATGAGAGAACTTTTGAACTTGAGAAATTTAGAACTTGAGAACTTTAGAGCTTTAGAGTGGAAAAAACTTAGAGAATTGAGAGAATTTGAGAGAGAGATGGAAGATTGTTGGTGAGGAAATGAGGGAGGAAGAGGTGGTATTTATAGGGTTTGAGGAGAGAGTGGGGTGGGTGAATAATTATTGTTGTGGGTGAAGTGGGTGAGTAATTGTGAGGAGATAGTGGGTGAAAAAATTTTGAATTTTGAAATTTTAGGGTTGAAATTCGAGTAAAGTGGGTAATAATTGTGGTTGGGTAATAAATTTCGGGTAAAAATTGGGTTATTTACGCCACAAACAAACACAAATTCGCACCTCCCTCGGATCGCTGACGTGGCGAGATCCTGGCCGTCGGATTGAGTTCGCGGATCGACCTGCACAGAGTCGCGACCACGTGCCTTAATCGCGACTCATCGCGACTTTCGGGTCAGCGTCGCGACGCGTCGTGGTGACACCTGGCGACGTTTTATGTGCAGCTCTAGTGGTGGGTACTCAAATATAATTATAAGTGAATAAAATAGTTCATGAGATCTTCTCAAAAGAGGTTAGAGGATCACAATTTCTTAATTTTAAAAAGTGGAAAAAAAAAAAAAAACTTTGGATATTGGATGTGAGTTGTGAGGTGCCAAAATTTATAATTGGTGGATTACATAACCAAGATTCCTTAATTAGGCTAATGCTTTTGTTGTTTTGAGATTCCAATTTCGGTTAAAAACATAGATTATTAATTTTTTCGCATAAGCTAAAGCAAGACCTGCTAAAAAAAAGCTCTAACAATTTTAGCTAAAATGATGGATCTTCGCCTACGATAGTGTTTGTGACCGCTTTATGTCGGGATTATCCGTTATGTTTTTTCGTTTGGGGAATATCTAGCAACACGTTATTTGGTTCGTTTGCGGACTAATAGGGGTTTAAAGCCTTCTATTTTAGGTAAATTACATGTCGTATTTCATAAAAGCCTTCATTTTTAGGTAAATGACATGCCCTTTTTTTCATAAATAAAACGACAACACTAATAATGGGTAATTAATTTGGATAAGAATGTGGGGGCTGTGTCGTTTGTTCCTTCCAGAATGAGCGGAGCTCTGTCGGTTGGATTGGATCATACGTGTGTCGGTGCATCAACCCACCGGGATCGCGTGCAACATTCCGTGAGTGGGCATCAAATGGATATCAAATTAGACCATTAGTTATTTGTACTACAAGACCATTGTTTTATATTATATACTATATAAATAATCAATGCTTAAATAAAGATTTTAATACATTAAATGGTGAGAAATTTAAGTATTTATTTATTTACAAATTCTTAAGGGGAAAGCGGAAATTAATTAAGAGTATGAGTTTCGACACGTTATCAAACTTTTGGTACTTTTGTCAACAATACCGTTTCTGGCCGATTTCTCTTTGGGATGTGCGCTCGAATCGGATCTCGTGATGGCGTCACAGTTGTAAAGCATCTAGCTCGTCTACCAAGTCGTTACGGGAACGTCTTGATGACCGGAAATCCCCTCGATTGACAGCTAGGTCTCTCTTGGGGATTGAACGACGAACCGACGGGAACACGGGGAGGAGAAAGATAATACCTAAGGGCTAGAGGGGGCTGCAATTTTCTCTGGCTATCTCTGGCATAGGGTTGGTCGAATTATGAGCTTAACGTGAGTATAAATAGCCCACATGGTTAAATAACCTAATGGGCTTTTGGCCCAGTAAATGAGCTAAGCATATTAGGTCTTTATTAATTAATTAACATGCTAATAATTAATTTACGGGCTTGAATGGGCCTGTTCCCATTTTATGTAGTCGGATCGGACCCGAAAAGCTCAATGGACTCAAATCCCAATTCGGACATTTCTTACATGCACTGCTCAATATTCTATACGCAAGCTATTAATATCGTGGATTTGCAGCTTTATTTGAGTAGCAACGCTATTATAGCATTGTTTTTGCAGTTCCATTGGAGCGATACTAAGTTGTTTTATGCCTAGTTAAAAAAAAAAAAAGTGAAAATAGAAGTTACTCTTTTGTTTTCAATTTTAATTTTACCTAACAACTAATAATAGAGTGGATTTTACAACTCTATTGGACCAACAACACTACAATAGTGTTGTTTCTGCAATTCTGTTGGAACGGCACTAATTAAAAAAAAAAAAAAAACATGAAAATTGAAGTTACGTTGTTTCAATTTCATCTTTACCGAACAAATAATATATTGACCTTTGTAATGTAAGTGGAAATATTATATATATATAAATAAAAAGACATATTGTATTTACATTGTGTACGTGTCAATTGAATTCCACTAGTACGGATCAGACTTTCCGTGGCACGGATATGCGAAAGTTTAAAAGCAAATTCCACTAAAGAAAATTAATTAATTAAATAAAAATATTAAGAGTTTGGTTATGAATTATGATTATGATATTGAATATGATTGAGTACTTAGTGGGCACAAATGGGACCCTATGCGCACCAACCCAATACTTAATTTAATTTGAATTTATTTATTGCAAAATCTAAATTATGTTTTACATTTTTCTAAATGATGTACAAATATATTTGATTGGCCAAGTTTTTTTTTAATATATGTCGGGTTCACATTCTTTTTCATTTATGATCCACACGTTTTGTACGCGCACCGTTGGTCCTATAAATAAAGTATGAAAAGAGGGAATTTATATTATTATAAAATTAATTAAAAATTCATACATTTGCTCATAGATTACGAATTAATTAAACATTATTATGTACAGGCGATGGCATGTGTCCCGAATGAACTCAATTATTGGTTTAATTTGGTAAAAGAAAAGTCGAACGGTTTGAATTTATTTTATGATGGTAAGGACACGCTCGGTTTATTTTATTGTATTTTTTTCATTGAAAATAATTTGTATACAGAATTCTTAAGGTGTTGTTCAAAAGCAAGGAGTTATGTATAAAACACGAGAAGAACAAAATGAAGAGTACAGTTCCATAAATTAATAATATCAATTAAATAATAATTTTGTCTTATTTTGATTCGGGCCTAACTAGCTAAATTAATAATTCTCTAAATTTATAAGATAATATAATTTTTTTTTTAAAGTATACAAGTCTCAACTGATATGTAAATTAATAATTTAATACAAAACTAATAATGATACCTACAAGGTTCGATTTTCGTCGACTTTCGACGATTTTCGGTCTTACCCGTAGTTATCGGTAAATATTCGGTCATACCAGTTATCGTTTTATGAACTTTTCGGTGAAAATCACGAAAATCGATAACCTTTTTACCAGTCGATTTTCGCTATTTTCAGTGTAAAAATCTGGTACATTAATTTCGGTCAATTAAAAAAATTAATTTTTAGAGACTTTTCGGTCTTTTTGACACCCGACGACCAAATCTTATACGATATTCGAGCTTACCAGTGGAAAACCGAGACTTTTTGGTCTTTTCGACAGCCGACGCCAAATCTTATACGAAAACTTGATTTTCGGACTGGTAAGTTGCCAATTTTTTGACAGATTCTCATATTTTCATTGATTAATCGATTCTTGACATAAATTTCTAAAGTTTTGATGTATTCATTTTTAAATCGAATTTCTTGGAATTTTTTTGTAGTTTTTGGTAAATTAATGACTTATAATGTTAAACCTATATGAATCAATCATTTCTTCTTTGATATATACTCATTTATACGATCTTTAGGGCATTTTCATGAGTTCAAATATAAAGAGTTAGTTTTATATGAGATTTATGTTTAGAAATGAGTAAAGATTGGAACTTTATCATCTTTTTTTGTTTGTTTGTTTGTTTTTTTTTTTTTGCACTCTTATGAACTTTTTTTTTTATGAATATATGTTTTGATGACTTATTTATTATTTTGTTAGATTTAGGTTAAATTCGGATTATTATGTTTGTTATGCAAAAGTATATAAAGTTTTAAATTTAGGAATTTACTAAAATTGTACATATTTTATTATGATTTGTTGATTGTATAGGGTTCAAAATATTATAGTTACTAAGAAATATGAATGTTTGAGAGCTCTTGAATTTTCAGATTACAAGACTTTATTGTGTAAAAAGTCTAAAAATTCATAATTTTTAATTTTTGAAGTAATTTATTCAATTTTTTTATGTTTCTATTTCATTAATTATTTATTAAAATATTAATCTGTGATTTTGGTATATATATATATATATATATTTTTGCATATTTGAGCTTAATTCGGATTTTCTAATAATTGCGGCAAAAGTATTCTAAGTTTATGTGATGGAATTATGTGTTTATGGGTATGATTTTATTTATATATTTTGTGTATGATATTATTTTTTATAACATGACATGCTATTAGATAATAGAATAGAATCAATCATTATTATGACATGTTTTTATTTTTGGTATTTTTAACACACTATTTTAAAATTTGGCAAATATAAGCTTAAAAATATTTTATAAGTTTTCCGTCGACAAGTATCGAAAAGTGTCGATAATCCGTCGATAATCATCGAAAAGTGTCGGTAATCGGTTAGCTACAGTATTATAAGTTTTCCGTCGGTTAATCGGTACGTTATCGAAAAATCCGTCGAAAACGGCAAGCGATTTGTCGGCAAATTCGGTAAGTTGAACTTTGGATACCTATATAATTACTAAATCACTATAAATAAAATATAGCATTGCATAACTAGTTATGAAATCATCTTAAATGAAAATAAAATTTTGCACTAATTTATGAATTCTGTAATATTTTTAAAATACGATTATGAAGTTGTTTGTCTATTTTGGAAACTTGTGTCTCCTTCAACTTCAACTTTAAGCTTCTACATAGCCTTAAGAAGGTCTGATGTGGTGTTTTTGTGATGTAAAAACGATTACTCAAGGTGATTGTCGCTACATTTGCCTCATTGCATGAAATACCAAGCTCCATTTCAGTAACATCATCTTCAAATTATGTATTATGATTACAATATTCTTGACATGTTTTAAAGAGATTTTTTTTTCTAATTATAATGATTATATAACTAATACTTTATAAATTAATAATTCGATAAGATAATAAATTTTTCCGGTCCCAACATTATTAATTTATAGAGATTATACTATAATTTGAAAAGTTTCAGCAAATATTAGAAAAGAGGTATTCATTAATGCACTTCCATATTAGCGCGTAATTCTATTAATATGAAAGTTCGAAAGCGAATTCTCATATTTTTTTTTTTAATTTCAAAATCGAATGTTTAAATAGCGTCATATCTAAGCAGAATGATTATTTAATCTGAATTGACCGAATTAGAACCACTAAACCGTATGAGATAAATAAATTCGAAACCAACATTTCGTTCAAAATATATTAGTTGTGTTGCATGTTAAAATTTAATTGTTAGGTATTATTTTAAAAGATAAATATATCCTTCTAGAATTAGGTGTAATTTTGATAATTTTGGTGGTTTTACTTTTCCTAATCAATGATATCAAATAGTGCCAAATTGTACCACTCAAACGTTCATTTTCTTAATCTTTCGACTATTTTTCCATCGCGTGCATGCTTTGATTAAGAGAACAGGACACGTATCTACATTACATATTTATGTGACATTTTCACGTAATTTTTTTCTCGCTTTTTTTTTCTTCTTAATTGTTTATTCTCTATCTTCTTTGTCTTTAAATATATATATATATATATATATATATATATATATATATATATATATATAAAAACAAGCTTTATTAAACCCTCAAAGTCCTCTATATGAGTGCGACTCGGGAACAAATAGTACTTCACATCAAATTATCATTGACAACAACCAACGAGTGTCCTGAACAAGGTTTGTGACTCCCTTGTTAAGACGAGAATCAGTCAAAGAGCAAAGGTTCAACACTTAGCGGAACAGACTTAACAATATTTTCTCTAGACTTAATTGCTAGTTTAGACCGACCATGCACGATTTCATTACAATCTCGTGAAATGAAACCGAATATTAAAGACTCGATCCGAGTTAAACGATGAGTATCAGAGATAATGAAACCCAAATCAGAAAGAGGGACATACTTATTGTTTAGAGCTTTAATCATCCTAAACAATTCAATGGAATACGAATCTTCGATCATACGCCCATTCAATTTTTTTTTTTTGTCGAATTCAAATGAAAGAAGTGTTAAATAACTAGATGAGTGCGCGCGTGTATATATATATATTAAGTACGATTTTATAACACTACATTAAAAATTTAAAAATTGATGCCAGTGAAAATATTAAAGAAAAAATATGTATACTTTGTATTTATTTACTTTGGATATTTTTTATATTTTACTTTTTTAGACTCCTACGTCCTATTCAGTCAGTAAAAAAGTTTGCGTTCTTTTATCAGCCATATATTAGGATTATTACGCGAAGATTATAATATTTTCTTTATATTATCTCTTAATTTCATTACCACTAATTACTCTCTATATCGACTAAATAACCAAACGAATATGGAAAAGCATTTTCTTATAAACTTCAAAGCACTAGTATGCCACAAGAGATATCTCTAGTACCTAGCCACCATTATTAAGATCCGATCAAATATTCTTGTGATATTTACTGATATGCTTTCATTTAATTTTACTTTTTTGGAGCTCAATATATATTTTTTAGTTGAAGCAATTTTGGTGAAATGCGTTCTAAAAAAAAATTGGCGAGATGCAAAATATACTGTACACGAAACTGAAGACTCTACACGAAACTGAACCTATAGCGAGGGCGACTTTGTCGTTGTTTTATACGTTAAGATATTCGTTGTTGTCATTATCTCTATAGTGACAGCTTTGTGTCGTTGTTTTATACGTTAAGATATTCGTCATTGTCATTATCTCTAGAGTGACGGCTTTGTGTCGTCGTATTATACGCACGGCGAGTACGTCTCGTCGCTGTAAGTGTCGTCGTTCTTGACTCGTTTTTGTTGCAGTGAGAGGAATATTTGTTTACCAGCCAAAGTCCGCCATATCTCAATAACGCGTGGTACGTATATTAAATATTAAACTTTTGAGGTTGAGGTACAACTTTCGTACGCATAAAAAGGGAAGATAAGTAGTGACAGCACATTGATCATATAAATTATAATTATATAATATATGGTTCGAATTATAACATATATGTCTGTTTATTTTAAGATTTTATAGAAACTATATATATGCATATAATGGTGGCTATGTGATGAGTAGATTAAAAAGTTTTCTTTGTCGGCCTCTTGGAACAATGACCCACCAATATTTCTTGTGTCAAAATGTACCTTTGAATTTTTATTATACTTGCTCCGAGGCTCATTATTACTAGGTTTTATTGGCAGTTGGGAACATTATAAACGACGATAGTAAAGGGAAGAAAATAATATACTGACATTTTTTATGATATTTCATTCTACAAATTATTTCGATATATTATTTGATACACTACTACAATTTGATACACTACTACAAATTACAAATTGTTTATTAGACCATGCAGATTCAACCACAGATGTCAATGTTGGATCCCAATTCACGGATTTGCAAAGAACACGAATAACACCAAAAGAAATCGAACCAAAAATAAAGGACACAAACTTTTGGGAGAAGAAATTCTCTTGATTAATAATCGAAGGCAATACAAGAAGATAAACTCAAAATTCTAATGGACTCTACACAATACAAAGTGTACATGATAGGTATATTTATAGCCTCACATAGGCGAAACCCTAGCTAACCAAATCGCACAAAATCAGGAAACTACCCTAAATAATCTCGCCGAATCTTTGACTTGATTTGCTTGCTCCTCAAGTTACGCGTCTTCCTTTCTGGGTAGAGTTTCCTTTTCCTGCCCGGACAGCTTCTCTGTCCCCGAGCTGGCCTGCTCGTCTGCCTCTGGCCGGGCTTGCCTTCTATCCGGATGTTCTGCTCGTGTTCACCCGAGCTGGGCTGAACAGCTGTCCATCTTCTGTTCTGGTCGGTACCCGGGCTGACTCCTCGCAAGTGTTTCTGCCCGTCCTGGGTTCTGGTCGTCATCCGGACTAAGTCAAGCTTAAGCTCACATTCTCCCCTGTAAGCTTGACTTGCTACACTCTTTACTCCGAGCAACTCTCTCATCTCTTCGAACTTGACTCTCCCTAGAGCCTTAGTAAGAATGTCTGCCCGTTGCTCCCTCGTGTTGACGAACTCCACGATGATCTCTCGCTTCTCCACACACTCACGAATGTAGTGAAACTTCGTGTCAATGTGTTTGCTCCGTCCATGGAACACTGGATTCTTCATCAATGCAATTGCAGACTTGTTGTCCACGTAGAGAGTAGCTGGTCTCTGCTCGGATCCGGTCACTTCACTAAGTAGCCCCTTCAACCACATAGCTTGACATGCTGCTGCGGTTGCCGCCATGAACTCTGCTTCGCATGAGGATAGAGCTACTGTCTGCTGCTTTTGAGACTGCCAGGTGATCAGGTTTCCGTTGAGGTAGAACGCCATCCCTCCGGTACTCTTCCTGTCATCGATATCACCGGCCAGATCACTGTCCGTAAAGCCGACTAGTACTTCTGCTCCACTTCCTCGGTTGTACTGGATCCCGTAGTCCGTCGTGCCCTTCACGTAACGCAAGATGTGCTTCACCGCCTGCTGGTGTGCACTCGTGGGCTTCTCCATGTATCGACTGACTATCCCGATTGCGTGTGAAATGTCTGGTCGGGTGTGGGTGAGATACCTCAGGCACCCGATCACGCGTCTGTACTCCGTGGGATCCACTCTTCTCCCTTTAGCATCCTTCCCGAGCTGCAGCTTCGCCTCCATAGGGTACTTGCTCGAGTTACAGTCTGTCATCTCGAACTGTTTAAGGATCTTCTTCGCATAGGCCGACTGCTTCAGCGTAATGCAGTCCTTCTTCTGTTCCACCTCGAGACCAAGGTAGTACGAAAGTAATCCGAGGTCACTCATCTCGAATTCGGCCATCATCTGCTGCTTGAACCCATCTACGCCTTCTGCGCTGGATCCTGTGACGATCAGGTCGTCCACATACACTCCCACGATCAGAGTTTCCTGCCCGGTACTCCTGGTGTAGACTGCCTGCTCGCTCAAGCACTTTGTGAATCCAAGATTCTTCAAGCTCTTGTCAAGGCGGATGTTCCACGCTCTTGGTGCTTGTTTTAACCCGTATAAGGCCTTGGATAGCTTGTACACCTTCTGCTCCTTGCCCGTGACGCCGAACCCCTCTGGTTGCTTGACGTACACTTCTTCTTCGAGGTCACCGTTTAGGAATGCCGATTTGACATCCAGATGGTGAATTTCCCAACCTCGATGAGCTGCTAGGACTAGGATGAGTCTGATCGTGTCCAGTCTTGCTACTGGAGCAAAGACTTCTTCAAAGTCTATGCCTTTCCTCTGCACGTAGCCTTTAGCTACCAGCCTTGCCTTGTGCTTAAGGACATTCCCCTCAGTGTCCTTCTTCAGCTTATACACCCACTTCAGGCCGATGGGATTATGACCTTTGGGCAGGTCGGTAAGCTCCCATGTCCTGTTCTTCTCAATGGACTCCATCTCCTTCTTCATTGCTTCCTGCCACTCCTGCTCGGCTGCTGCCTCCTGGTAATTGGCTGGTTCTTCTGCACACAACAAAGAAAGTTCCTCCAGGCTCATCTTCACTTCTTGAGTCTGATCGTAGACGTCTGCTAGAGGTCGGAATCCTCTTGGGCCGTCTTTTATGGAGGAATCTCCCGAGCTGGACGGGCTGGTCCTGCTAGGACTTGGTGTCCTGGGTGTATCCGGGGTGCTCTCTCCCGGGCTGGGTTCCCTCGTTTCTGGCAAGACTGTTCCCGAGCTGGGTGTTCCGGGCTTCTCTTGCTCGGCAACATCCTGGTCGTCTTCGACAATGAACTCCACTGAGTTCTGCTCGGGTTCTCCCTTCTCGTCGCGCCAATCCCACTTCATCTCTTCTTCGAACACAGCATCTTTGCTCACTTGGAGTCTGCCGCGTCGTGGATCATAGAGTCTGTGTGCCTTGCTTCCTTCTTCAACGCCAAGGTACACCATCTTCTGACTCCTGTCATCCAACTTCTTGAGATGTGGCCCCGCAATCTTCACGTGTGCGGTGCACCCGAACACTTTCAAGTGTTCTAAGTGGGGTTTCTTCCCTTTCCACGCCTGGTAGGGGGTACGCTCTCCTAGCGCTTTGGTCGGCACACGATTGAGCAGGTAGACCGCATGTCTTACTGCTTCTGCCCAAAACCGGGCTGGAACTTGCATGCTCTTGAGCAAGCTCCTCGCTGTGTTCATCACAGTTCGGTTTCGCCTTTCCACTACGCCATTCTGCTGGGGCGTGTGGGGTGCAGATAGGTGACGTTGAACTCCTTCCTGGTCGCAGAACTCTCCGAACTGCTGGGAAGTGAATTCTCCTCCTCGGTCTGTACGCAAGACCTTTAACCTGTGCACCGAGCCATTCTCCACGATCTTCTTGAACTTCTTGAAGACCTCAAAGGCTCCGCTCTTTTCCTTAAGCATATAAACCCACATCCAGCGACTGTAATCATCAACAAGTAAAAGAAAGTACTTGTTACCTGCCAAAGTTGCTGGGGTGACTGGACCACATAGATCTGCGTGCACCAACTGTAAGGGTTTCTCTGCTCGGAACCTGGCCTTGATCGGAAACGGTATCCTCGCCTGCTTTGCGATCATGCAGCATTCACATAGCTGGTCGGGGTGTTCTATCTTGGGAACCCCGAAGGCCATCTTCTTCTCGCCCATCATCTTGAGCGCATGAAAATTCACGTGTCCGAGCCGTGCGTGCCATAGCCAAGCCGGGTCTGCCATCGATGCCATAAGACAGACGGGCTGGCATGTCTTCAGGAGAATCTTGTAGAGTCTGTTGGGTGTTCGCTCCACCTTCATCAACAGCTCTCCTTCCTTGGTCCACATCTTCAGGTAGGACCCTTGCAGCAACACCGTGTTCCCGATCTCAGTCATCTGTCCTAGACTGATGATGTTGTTTTTCAACTTCGGGATGAAATACACCTGGGTCATCAGACGTTGGTCGCCATTCTTGCACTCGAACAGGATCGACCCTCTGCCTCTGATCTCTACGACTGATCCGTCGCCGAATTTCACGCTACCCGTGATCTTCTCATCGAGCTCTTCAAACTTAGCTCGGTCCCCAGTCATGTGGTTGGTAGCTCCGTTGTCTAAGTACCATATGTCGGTACTGACCTTCTTCTCTCCGTCTACGAGGAGGTTTGCAATAACCTTATCCTCGATGAGGAAAACCTTCTCGCTGGTCTCCTCCGGACAGGTCTGCTCGGCCTCTGGGCTGATCGGCACACTGATCACTTCTGCCCGGGCCTTGGCGTCACACTCGCCATTCTGTTCGTCCAGGTGCGTTTCCTGTTCGGCAAACAACAATGTTGGCTGGTCGTCTGGGAATCTCGCTAGATTCGCCTCTTCGCCCTGGTTCCTGCTCCGGCACTCAGATGCAAAGTGCCCAAGCTTCTGACAATTGTAGCACTTCACTGTGCTCTTGTCTCTCCTGGTCGTGCCTTCCTGACGGGTAGATCCACTGCCGCGACCTCGCATGTCCCGACCTCGACCCCGTCCACAACCCTGTCCGCGTCCTCGGACTTCTCCATCAAAGCTGTTCCGACCTGAGGGTCTTGTAGAAAACTCGGCTCCCCCGGTTTTCCGTTGCCTGGCCGTCCACTCTTCATGCGTGAGCAGGAGGTTCTTCTCCTCGTCTTTGTCACCGTAACCCCGAAGTCTCTCTTCGTGGGCCTTGAGACGACTAACAACCTCCTCGACCGACATGGTCTTGAGATCGCCGAACTGCTCGATCGATGTCACGATCTGCATGTACCTGTGAGGCACTGCTCGGAGAAACTTCTTGACGACGGTGGTCTCCTCCACCTTGTCTCCCAGCGAGCGTATGCCGGTCACAATGGACGTGAGCCGCATAGCGAAATCATCAATTGATTCGCTCTCCCTCATCCTCATGACCTCGAACTCACTCTTCAAGGTCTGGACCTTTGCCTCCTTGACGCGATCTGCGCCCATGTGCATGGTCTGAAGAGTTTTCCATGCTTCCTTCGCGGAATCTTTCTCGGCAAGCATGAGAAAAACTTCTTCCGGAACTGCTTGGTAGATAGCGGCTAGAGCCATTCTTTCCTTCCGCCCTTCGACACCGCCGTTCTCTACGGCCTCCCATACTCCCTGCGCCTGCAGATTCACCCTCATCTTCAACGCCCACACGGCGTAATTGCACTTCGTGAGCATGGGGTAATGGAGTGTAACTGTGCCTTCTCTGGACTCTGGTTTCTGCGCAACCAGAGCTCTGTCGATTGGTGACTCTGATGATGAAGACATGTTCTTCGATTGAAGCTCTGATACCACTTGTTGGATCCCAATTCACGGATCTGCAAAGAACACGAATAACACCAAAAGAAATCGAACCAAAAATAAAGGACACAAACTTTTGGGAGAAGAAATTCTCTTGATTAATAATCGAAGGCAATACAAGAAGATAAACTCAAAATTCTAATGGACTCTACACAATACAAAGTGTACATGCTAGGTATATTTATAGCCTCACATAGGCGAAACCCTAGCTAACCAAATCGCACAAAATCAGGAAACTACCCTAAATAATCTCGCCGAATCTTTGACTTGATTTGCTTGCTCCTCAAGTTACGCGTCTTCCTTTCTGGGTAGAGTTTCCTTTTCCTGCCCGGACAGCTTCTCTGTCCCCGAGCTGGCCTGCTCGTCTGCCTCTGGCCGGGCTTGCCTTCTATCCGGATGTTCTGCTCGTGTTCACCCGAGCTGGGCTGAACAGCTGTCCGTCTTCTGTTCTGGTCGGTACCCGGGCTGACTCCTCGCAAGTGTTTCTGCCCATCCTGGGTTCTGGTCATCATCCGGACTAAGTCAAGCTTAAGCTCACAGTCAAAAGTCATGGTTGAAATTCAAGTTTAGACAACAGAAATCATAAAGCATGGTAGAATAATCAATCTGCCGTTGTCCCGCCGCGGGACGCCGTGGCGTACTCTCTATTTGACCATGGAAATCTTTTCCGTGGTTGACGATGTGTCGTTTACAGGTAATAAACCGCGGCAGATATAGTGACGCCGCGGCTTTTTCCCTTGCGACGATGGGTAAACAAGTGTCGTTGGTTAGTGGCCGTCAATAAATAAACTAGCCGCGGCGAGGGTTGTACACAACGACACTTTCAAAACCGTTGTTCATGACCGCAGTAAAAATTTTATCTTCGCCGCGGCTTGTATGTCGATTACGCCGTGGCACGCTACTGAATACAATTTTTACTGGAATAGCCGCGGCATGTTTTTAAATACACCGCGGCGTGTTTCGTATTTACAGTCTTACCCGAGCTTCTTCATTTTTCACTTCGCGCCGTCACAAAACCCTAGCGTTTGCTCTCTCTCTCACTCGCCTTGCGCCGCCGCGACACGCTTCCGCCGTCATCCGCCTCCGCCGTCCACGTCCATACGCCGTCGACCACTACGTGTAAGTGTCGATTTCAAGCTTTGTTTTTATGTTTTTTTTTCGTTTTTTTTTTTTGTTAATTCAAAATTTAATTTGAATATTGTTTGTATTAAGTCATTGAAATTAAGTTTTTGTATCTATTTTTAATTGAAATTTGGTTTTGTGAATTGAAATTAATTGAGTTTTTAAATTAGGTTTAGGTATTGAAATTGGGTTTTGGGTATTGAAATTAGGTTTTGTAATTAGGTTTTGAAATTAGGTTTTGAAGTTAATTGGGTATTGAAATTAGGTTTTGTAATTAGGTTTTGAAATTAGGTTTTGAAGTTAATTGGGTATTGAAATTAGGTTTTGAAATTAATTTGGTATTGAAATTGGGTTTTAAAATTAGGTTTGGGTATTGAAATTGAGTTTTGGGTGTTGAAATTGGGTGTTAATTTAATTGGGTATTGAAATTGTTTTTTTCGAATTATTTAAACTTAGATTTTGGTTTGATTGATTGGTTATATGATTAGTTTTTTGTATTTTGATTGTTTAGTTCAACTAGTTTAGTTAGTTTGGTTTTGATTAATGAGTTTAATTAGTTAAGTTAGTTAGTTTATAGGATTATATAATTGGTTTGGTTAATTAGTTTTTTTTTTGCTTGAAATTAATATGTTATTGTGTTATCTTTTCTTTTTTATAGATTTCAATGGCGCCTAAGTCAAAACGCGCCAGGGGATATATGGTGGTTAGATCCGGATCGTCGAGCCAAGTCCCGCCTCAAGTCAACGAGGATGAACCAGTACCACAAGCACCTCCAGTTCAAGTACCCAATTTCAACACAGAAGCGGCAAAGAAACGATTTCGAGTTCTTTGCAAGCGGCAATTATGCCCGGAGCGAGGATTTGCCACCTTACCGATTACCGATATGGGTGACCTTGGCCACGCTCAATGAGAGTATCGAACAACGCGGTTGGCATGATTTCATGCTCCAACCTAAGTTTAAGGCGATGAGGACATTGGTCCACGAATTCTATGTCGCTCTTCCCGACGAGTCAGTAAATGGATTTGTGACTGTTCGGGGTATCCGATTTGCAATCAATCCTCAAGTCATTAATGACTACTTCAGAACCCCAAGTTTTACCGACGAGGAAAACGAGCACAACCATTTGGGCGACCAAGCATTGACTCAAGAGTTTTACGACAACATTGCGGCGACAATTGCTACGCCCGGAGCAAGATGGCACGAAAGGGCCGGAGAGTTACGACTAAACAAAAAATAGTTGAATCGGAGAGCCACAGTTTGGATGTACTTCTTTGGGGCCAACCTCTTCCCGCATCTGCACTTCACGGAGCTGCAGTTTAACTTTCTCAAGTTGATCTACGCCGCGGTTAGGGGATTGAATATCGACCTCGGTCATTTCATCTTCTTCTACATGACCCACATGGCGTACGACGCCTCAAAGAATGCACTAGGCTTCCCGTTCCTTATCACAGCTCTATAGCTTCATTTGTGTATATCTTTATTTGTGTATAGCTTCAATTGTGAAATTCGGTTGTTTCAATATTGATTTAATCTTGCTTTATTTCATTTTTTAGATCGAGGATTCTGACCTCGACCTGGAGGTGCCGCATGGAAAAAAGATGGACCAGGCCTGGATCCGGAGTTTGAAAGAACTCGTTGTTGAGGTGCCTAAGAACGAGATACATGCACAACCTGTAAACGAGGTAAGTAGACAACTTCAATTGCTTAACTGTTTATTATTGATTTGATATTAATCTATTCTTGCTTGATATTCATGGTTTAGGCCGCTGATATACCAGCACAGCCTGTTGCCGACCCACCAATGCCGGAGCTTAACTACGATGATCTACCAATGAGAGCCTTCGTGGCTCACGGTGTTCGGAGCTTTCTCGAGTTCAATACGTATTGTAGGTCGTTTTGGCCGGGTATCTACCCAGGATTTGAGGTGCCAAATCAGTTTCCACCAATGCCATGGCCAGCAGGATATCCTGATCAGTATCAGCCAGCATTTGCTGAAGGAGGCGGGAACGAAGGAGGAGGGAACGGCGACGAGAACGAAGGAGGCGGGAACGGAGGCGAGAACGAAGGAGGCGGGAACGGCAATGACGCGAAGCCCGAGAACCCCGATAACCCCGAAGAAATCAACAACGGAGGCGAGAACGACGGACTCCACGACAGCGATGACAATTAGTTAATATTTTATGTTTACTTTGAACAATTAGTTAATATTTTGTTTTGTTTGAACAAAATTATCTAAATTTCCAAATGTTATTATACTTCGTTTTGTTTAAATATAAAATTAATTGTTTCAAAACACAATTAAAATAATTTTAAAAGGTCTATTTTTTACTGTTGAACAATTAAATAATTAATAATTGAGTTGTTTAAACTATTAAATAAATAATTGTTTAATTTGTCATGCCTGGGCCTATACTGCCATAAGCCACGGCGTGTACTTGTTATTTGCCGATATAACCTCTGGTTTATGAAACTCGCCGCGGCGAATAAATTAATGCCGCGACGGAGTTCATAAACCAGAGGTTATAAAGGTAAATAGAAAATACACGCCGCGACATTCTGATATTATAGCTACGGCATGCTGACGTGAAGCCCCGGCTTTTGTATATTTTGCAGCAGCGTACAAGGGCAAAAAATCATACAGAGAGCATGCTTAACTTACATCAGATTAGGCCACGGCGTGAAATTTATTAGCCGAGGCATTTTCACATTTAGCCATGGCGTGTATAGGTGAAAATATTTACAGAGGTAGTTTTTATCCCGATTTCGCCGTGGCGTACAAAAAAAAGCCACGGCATCAATTCTTACGCCGCATCTTAAAGTCGTTAATGCCACGGCGTATATTCGACTACGGTATATACCGTGGATGAATATATTGAGCCGCAGTAGGTTAACCATATTGCCGCGGCTTCTGACAGCTGACAAAAAAATGGCTTTATTTTTGCAAGTACAATCATTGATTTCCAATGTTAAAAAATGGCTATATTCGCAAAAATAATTAAAAAATATATATAAAATTCATATGTTTTGTCTATTTATACCATAGTAACTTATATTTTTCCTTACACAAATCTATCCTCCTACTAAAAATATTGAAAACTTGCAATGGATGATCGTCAGTCTTCTTTCGGTAATATCTCGTTCATTATGGTTTCTTCCTCCTCCGATGATGACGAGCTAAATTTCATTCAAAATCTCTCAGATGATACTATAGTCCCAGAAACAGTTTCCAATGATACTATAGTCCCAGAAACAATTTCCAATGATGTTGCATGGGTTTCGAATTCCGACGAAACCGTAGAGTCTGAAATGCCTCCGAATCTAGCTCCACGTCAGATTCCCACTGCTCGCACTGTTAGCTCACGTCGCACTAGGGGGCATGGTGGAATGTTATTTTCTTCATTGTTGGATACTAATTTCTGTATCAAGCATGGGTGGAATAATTCGACTCAAAATCTAGATAAGATCGCAAATTGCAAATGGTGCGGACAACAGTTTCTTGCCAACCGTGAAAGAGTCACGGGTCAACTTTGTCAACATGCCATGTGTTGTCGTAGAAGTTTTGGACTTGATTAATTTATTAAGTATGATGTCTAGAGGATTTTACATAGTTTAATTGTATTATGAAAATTATTCGCGAGATGTGAAAATATTGTAGTTTTTAAAGGTTTATTTGTAATGTGGAATTGTTCTAAGTGATAATGTATTTTTAATTTTATTAATATGAATGTGTAAAATTAATATAAATGTGTTTTCATGATCTTTGTTTAATTGTATTTTTAAGTGATAATGTATTTTTTATTTTATTAACCACAAAGAAAAACAAAAATATTTGTTTTGGTATAAAAATAATATCGGAAGTATGAACACGCCGTGGCTTATCAGAAAAGACCTCGGCGCTGTAGCAAACCTAACCCTAAACCCTAAATCTTGCCAAGGCATCAATCCAACAAGCCACGACATTATGATAACTAACCACGGCGTGAAGTACTCAAGTTGCGGCTGAGAATGGGTAACAAGACGAACAGAGAGCGTGTAAATTGATAAATCATAAACGTCGTGGCTTAGATAAACAAATGTCGCGGCATGTTATTTTTTTTACGGTTATACCCTCACGCACCACGGCTTAGTGGTTCATGCCGTAGCGGAGTTTATAAGTCGAAGGGTATATTGGTAAAACAAAAAAGCCGCAGTGGCTTGTAGAAAATAAGCCGCGGCTTGAGTAGAAAATTCCACGGCATGGAGCTTTAACGCCGCGGCTATTAAGTGTTACAAACTTATACAGAGAGCATGTATATTTCGAAATAGGATAGGCCGTGGCGTGAGTAGGTAAAGCCGGGGGGTTTGTAGAGCACATGCCACGGCATGGTTTCACTAACGCCGCGGCAAATAGGTGTTAAAAAATTATACAGGGAGCATACTTTTCGAACTATGTTAGGCCGCGGCGGATATTTTTTCATGCCGCAGCTCATAGAGTTGACGACAGTTTTTCTCGATCATAGGAGATTTTTACGGAGAGATCACCCATACAGAAAGAAAGAAAAAAAGTTTAATGGACATCAAGAATATCGACCTCCTCCAAAAATTTTGAACGGTGAAGCTGTCTATAAGTTGATTTGTGAAGAGACTTATGAAGCGCTTGGAAACGTTGGGAAGTAAGAGGAAGCAAAAGAAATTTGAAGATAGACCGTTCAAAAAATTATCAATCTTCTATGAGCTCCCGTATTGGAAGACGCATTACGTTCAACATTGTTTGGACGTTATGCACATTGAAAAAAATGTATGTGAAGCGATCGTTGAATTGGGTATAAGACCGGATTTGCATTCTAAAACGGCTGGAAAGAAGACATTACTACCACCGGTTGTCCACACTTTTTCAAGAACGGAGCGAAGGAAGCTTTGTGGATGGCTTGCGGTGATAAAAGTTCCCGAAGGTCATTCTTCGAACTACAAGAGGTTAGTATCTATGAAGGATTTGAGACTTATCGGAATGAAGACTCACGACTGTCGTATGTTGCTTCAACAAATACTACCTCTTGCATTGCGAGGGTTTTTGTCAAAGGAAGTTCGATTCGCAATTTCAAAGTTATGTGAATTTTTCAATAAAATTTGGTCCAAAACTGTTAAGATTCAAGATCTTGACGAGATACAAGCGGACTTGGTTAAAACCCTATGTATGCTCGAGATGTTCTTTCCACCCTCATTTTTCGACATCATGATTCACTTAACTGTTCAGTTAGTACGCGAAGTGAAGTTATGTGGACCTATATTTATACGGTGGATGTATCCAATCGAACGGTATATGACAGTCTTGAAAGAGTACGTGAAGAATTACAATCGGCCAGAGGGGAGCATTGTTGAAGGATATATGGCAGAAGAGTCGGTTGAATTTTGTGCAGAGTCAAAAGGTTTATCTGCAGGTAATTATTATAATTTATATAAATAAATACGATGTTAATATTTAGATTACGTTTTGATTATAATATTTATTTTGATGTTTTAATACACAGCAAATCCTTCAACTGTCAACCGAAAAGAATGAGAGCAAGCCGTTCTTCATGTGTTGCACAATTTCGCCGACGTGGACCCTTTTATTGATGTGCATATGAATGAGTTGAGGTCTACTTATCAAAAAAAAGTCAAAAAATGAAAAATGGCTAAAAGAAGAGCACAACCGTACGTTTTCAAAGTGGATCGATGAATATTTATATGCAGGAAGAAAGAATTATAATGAGACACTATTGAAGATCTCCGGTGGGCCTTCACAAGTAGTTTCTAGGTACACGTCGTGGTACGTTAACGGGTACACGTTTTACACAAGGGAAATGGACGAAAAACACCCCGTACAAAACAATGGTGTTACATTATTTGCGGAAGGAATGCATGTTGCGTTGGCCAAGGATAAGAATCCAAAAAAAGCTTTTATGAGCTACTTTGGCTATGTAGAAGATATTTGGGAGCTTGATTATTGTGGTTTACGAGTTGGATTGTTTAAGTGCAAATGGGCGGACAACAACCACGTAAAAGTTGACAATGATGGAGTAACAGTTGTTGACTTTAGACGGGTGAGTTATGCCAATGATTCATTCATTTTGGCATCCCAAGCATCGCAAGTGTTTTATGTCTCGGGCCCGGTTGATCCAGAATTATCTCTCGTCGTGCAAGTGAAGGCGAAAAACGTAGAAGAATCGAATGAAGAAGTTGACGACATCACTACCATCGCACCATTCTCCAACGGGCTACCATCGTTTGAAGATGTTGATGATGATAACGATGATGATGATGTTTCGTTTTTGCTACGTCGAGATATCCCGGCTGCTGAAATTGATTGAATAATAATTTAATTGTAATAATGTTATATTTCTATCTTGTCTTTCAACTACTTTGTAAGAATTTTATAAATCATTATATAATTTGATAATCATTATATAGTGTATGCCGCGGCCTTCCACCGTCGTGCCGCAACACAGTTCATAATCCGCTGTCCCATGCCTCTGCGATTTTCATAGACCGGAATCATTGCATTATCAAACAACGACGCGCCGCGGCGTTATATTATCCGCGCCACAGCAGAGTTCATAGACCGGAATCATTTCATAATCGAACAAGGATACACCGCGGCTTAGTAACATATAAACCGCGGCATCAGTATACATGCCTCGGCGGTTTGTTGTACGCCGTGGATGGTTTTGAATCTTCAAAATTAAGCGTTTATCTTGAATCAGGTATCGCCGCGGCATTCAAGAACATGCCACGGCTTACCATGACAAGCCTCGGCGTTTTTTCGACAAGCCGGGGCGTATGTAATTCCAAAAACTATACAGAGGCTATGTTATTTCAGTACCGTATCTGCCACAGCGTATTCAACAACCCATCACGGCATACATGGACATGCCCCGGGGTATTTTAACTACGCCGCGGCGTGAAATGGTTACAAAATTTATACAAAGGCTATGTTATTTCGGTACCGTATCCCCCACGGCGTATTTAACAACCAACCACGGCATACATGGACATGCCCAGGCATATTTTTATTAAGCCGCGGCGTGGGAAAGTTACAAAATTTATACAGAGGCTATGTTTTTTCGAACCTTTCTCCGCCACGGCATTGATAATAGACGCCGCGGTAAGTTCTTTGCCACATATGAGAAAACCGCGGCGTGTTTAATATGAAGCTGCGGCGTGGATCGGGATTTCCGACAACGAATAATTCTTTCCATCGTTCAAACCCATTTTTCAAATTTTTTATTCGATTTTAACCTCATTTCCCTCCCTCTCTTTCTCATTTCAGCCCTATTTTTCCCTCTCTTTCCTCTCTCTCTTTCTCTCCCTCTCTTCTCTCTTCCTCTCTTCTATTTTCCTCTCCCTTCACCAGCCCGTCGCCTTCGCCGTACTCCGCCGTAGACGCCGCCGCCGCCGCCGGTACTTGAGGTGTACATCGTTTTGTTCCTTCAACAAGCCCCGTGCCCTAACTCCGAGTTATTGATTCTAACAAGGTTAGAATCATATCCCTAATTAATATTATATATGTATTGCATTTTTTTTAATGTTTATAGTATTTGTCATGAAATGTTTTTAAGCTTTTGTGTTTTAGAATATGTTTATGTCATGAATGTGTTTTTTATGATATGTTTTTTTAATTTTTCATAAATTTGAGTTTTATGATATATTTTTGTCATGAATATGTTTTAGTGAGTTCATAAATTTGTCATAAATGTGTTTTAGGATATGTTTTTTGTAATTTTTGTTTATATTTGTGCTTAGGTTATTTGGCGTGTTAAATTATTTAATGAGTTTGATAATGACTTTCTGGTGGGTTTAATGAGTTTAATGAATTTTGTATTAGGTTTGTAATGGGTTTTTTATGACTAATTTGATGTTGATTAATTTTTTGAAATGAGTTCAATATATATTTAGGAAAGCTAGCTACTACGTCAATATGTCAGAGCGAGAAGTAACTAGGTCATCACCCGATCGAGAAGAAACGCCATCACCCGATCGAGAAGAAACTATGCCCGCTTAGTAGTATTTTTTTTTGTTATAGGTGTTGTTCATTGAGTTTATCTAGTATTTAAAATTGATAATTTATTACGTTAATTGTTTTTGGTTCGGTATAAAGTTGATGAAGAAGGAACAAGATGTAGAAGAAAACTTAAAGGAGAAGGAAAAAGAAAAGTGACCCTCATGAAAAGAATCAATATCTAAAAGCATAAGGGGGGAAAATACATAGGAGATGGTGATCTTTTAGCTAGTTGGATTGGTGTTCTTGCTCGGGAATTTGCTCTAATAACTATATGCGATTGGACAAGAAAGAGTTTAGCTAAGGTGAACCAACGGATATGAAATGAAATCCAACAAGCATTTGTTATTCCAAACGAGTACAAGGGTATGTGTTTATCTAGTGCCGGGGAATCGGCAAGATACTTCCGGTATGATCTCTCTACCCTATTCAAGAAAGATCGGAATGATAAAAGCATTTACGAGCGACCGGATATTGTTAAGAAGTATTACACAAGCATCACGGACGAACATTGGAAGGAGTTTGTTGATATTAGATTAAGTGATGAGTTCAAAGAAGTCTCGGATCAAAACAAAGCTAATAGGGCACTCGTTGAGTATCCCTCTAGATCGGGTCGAAACGGATATCGGAAGCTCGATCAATTGCTTGTAAGAGTTTTAATGCCGCGGTTTAAATTTTAAATTTAACCTATTGTCTATAATTGAATAACATGTTCTTATGTTTCGTAGTTTCAACAAAATGGCGTATGGCCGACAAATAGTAAGTGCAATAATGAGGATGGTTCATTAAAGGATCCAAATCTAGAGCCTATTGTGGAGAAAATAGTAAGTGCAATGAGTTTATATTATAGAGTTATATATAAATTATCTTGATTCTATTTATATATTATTGACTTATATATTTGTAATAATTAAATTTTTTATTAGATTGAATGTAGCACTCAAGTGGTGGACGACGATGAGGAAGATGATGTTTTGACAAGAGCTTTGGGAAAGAAAGAACATCCCGGACGAGTTCGGGGACAATCCAAATATGTCTAAAAGCGAGCATATTACAAAACATCAATGGACTCAACGAATCCCGTTGTTCAAAGTCTCCAAGCAGAAATTAAAGATATGAAAGTCAAGTCGGATGCGCGAGATGTGGCCTTCGAGGAATGGAAGGCTAAAGTGGAACAAATGATCCAAGGATCATCTTCAAGAAATCTTCAAAGGAGTAATGAACCACTTGATGCGCATAGTCCAGTAAGTCAACCTCTTGCTCCTTTAGCGCCGGTTGAATTGAATTTTGATGACGATCGTATTCCAGCTATAATGTCTAAGCGCAAAGATCTAATTTCGAAAGGACCGAGTCTAGGGAGTAACGAGCCTTGTGATGTGCAAAGTGTGGGTAGTCAACCGCTTGCTCCCGTATGGCCGGTTGATTTGGATCTTGATGAAGGTCAAATTCCCGCTAAAAAGGCTAAGCGTAAAGGTTTCCTTTCGAAAGGACCGAATCATGGGAATATGAAATCCTTTAATGTGCAAAGTGTGGGTAGTCAACCGCTTGCTCCCTCGCCTGTCGTGAAATCCCTAAAAAAAATTCGCGAAATAAATTAAATTGTGCGCTTTTTTTTTTTCTGCAAACAGTTTATGTTAGACTTCTTCAATTTTAGTTTTTATTTTTGCTCATTAATCGTGCTTCTCTCCTCTTTTTCTCAATCCATTACCGACCACCACTCCGTTCAACCGCCCTAAACACTGCGACCACCTCCACACCAGCAACGTTGCCGTCTCGACCGTCCAGTACAAAAGCGGCCTCTCCTCCTCTGAACCTTTCTCGGTAGTCCCCCGTCTTTTTTCTTGATTTTCACATTCTAGTTTGCATCTCACTAGTAGTGTGTTTCTCAGATTCGTTGAATCTCTAATCCATATTTCTCAGCCACTCCTAAGCTCAAAGGTGAATCTCTAATCCAGATTTCTCGTTCAATTTCGAGCTTTTGATTACGGGCTGATGTTATTCTTCTATGCTCACTGGTTGTGTGTTTCTCGGCTTTGTTGCGTTTACGAAAGCCATTCATCAGTTCAAAGGTGAATCTCTAATCCCGATTTCTCATTAATTTTTGGTTTCGGGTTTTGGATTACGGGCTAATGTTATTCTTGTATGCTTAATGGCTGTGAGTTTCTCAGCTTCGTTGTGTTTCCCTCAGCCAGTCCACAACTCAAAGGTGAATCTCTAATCCCGATTTCACGTTCAATTTCGGTTTCGAGTTTTTTTATTACGAGTTGATGTAAATGTTATTCTTATGTCTCTTGTTGTATCTTTACAGGTTTTGGGCTTTAGATATGTCGTCTCCTTCCAACGGTGGTAATATACCCGTGCGAAGCCAAGACACATCAATTCCGGGTACTATTGGAATTTTTTTATTGAAGATGAATTATTGTGTAATTTTTTTAATTATGATTTATACATATTTCAAGTAATATTACTATGTTTTGATAGACAAAGTAAGTAACAAGATAATCCGACGTAGTACCTCTCCTTCAAACGACGACAATAATACACCCTTGATGAACGATAATTCTCTGATCAAAGGTACATATTAAATTTTTGAATATGATATGCACAAGATTTGTTACTTTGATTAAGATTAGTTTTTAATTAATTTTCTTAAAATATAATTTGAGTGTTTGGATTATTGCATTTGATGTTATCGTTCTAGTTTGCTTAATTTTTTTTAATTAATGAAGGTGGAGAGGAGAAACCTAGGAAAATCCTCAATGTCGAGGAAGATGGAAAACGAAAAGTGACTCTTTTGAAGGAGATTAATAGGTTGAAGAGTTTAGGCGTGAAATTAAATGTGGCCTTTGGTGGAAAGCTTCAACCGCTCAAGGGGAAGGAAGCAAGTTTGTTGCTAAGTTATATTGGCTTGCTTGCTAGAGAGCATATTCCAATTTCGACAACGACTTGGGGGAGACGTACTATAGTTTTGAATCAAGTGAGAGATAGAATATGGGACGAAGTTCGTCAAGTATTTGACGTTCCCGAAGCATTTAGTCATGGCTGTCTTAGGTGTGCCGGGCAAGCGTCGATGAATTTCCGTCACGATTTATATACTTTGGTGCGACATATTGATGATGAAACCATTTGGAAGCGTCCGGCTTCGGTGTTAAAGTACTATACTAATGTTACCGATGCCGATTGGAAAGAATTCATCAAGTATAGACTTTCCGACACGTTCAAAGCCTTATCTAAAAAGGGTAAAGAAATGCGGAAGAAAAACAAGTATCCTTCCACAGGAGGTCGAAACGGATACCGAGTTCTTGAGCAAACATTGGTAATACGTATACATTTTTACTATTATGTGTGTGATTTGTTTTTTCTTTCTATTATGTTATTTTCATTATTAATATATGTTTTATTTTTCTTTTCTAATCAAGTTTGAGGAAAACGGTGAATGACCGAAGACCCGTCCTTATTGGGTCTTTAAAGGATCCGTCTTTGCAAACAAGTGTTGACAAAATGGTTAGTGGTACTTATTTTATTTTGTTTTATAGCTACATTTTTTTTTTCTTATTGAATGGTTATGTATTAGGAGGAGATAAAGCAAGCCGATTATGGGAATTCGGATTCTGAAGGATACTAGGATGTGTTGGAGAAAACATTAGGCACTAAAGAGCATCATGGGCGAGTACGGGGACAATCAAAATTTGTCTCGCACAAGAGGTTTCACGTATCTATTTATAATCATGCTGCGAGAAAAGTCAACGAAATAGCGAAGGAAATAAAAGCACTGAAAGCGAAAGTCGCGGAGCTCATACAACATGAGGATTCTCGTAGTAACGATCGTGAAGATGCGAGATACTCGGCTACTGCTGAAAATCGGGTAGAGGCTCCTCCTCCAGTTGTTGTGGAAGACCGGGTTGATGAAGAGTATACAAGAGAAGATCACGCCAAGTCACGAAACTGTGAAAAGCAAGATTGCAATAGTGTTCGTGCAAGTTACTCATTGACTGATAAATCCCCGGAATATTTCCCACCGACGCCACATCCTAATGAAAGCGAGGAGTGCAGTTTGTATGTTGATGAACCAGGAGGTGAGAAATTAGTTGCTAGTGGCCGAGCAATGATGAACTCTAAACCGACCCATAAAGTTCATTGTACACCGATAGGTCTTGACAATGCAAGGGTTACTATTCTAGTGGCCATATCTGAGGAGTCTTTATTACCGGTTCCGTCGGCTATTTTTCAAACAGTTAAGGATGCAGTGAATAGTTTTGTAGCATGGCCTAAAAGGTTTATTGATCTCAAATGTTCAAATAGCAAAGAGAGTCGCACTCCTGAAAGAAAAATAGCTCAAACCTCGGTTCTTCCCAACGATGTGCCAATAGATGATCCGATTCCAATGAACTCAATCTTCCCAAGGTCAAGACTGCTGGCAAATCATGCAAACAAAAAATGACGATGAGCGGTTCGCGTATTGATGTAGAAGTTCCCAAGACTTTGGCTGCCTTTCCTGTTCTGCTATATTTTGATGACATTTCTGATTTTCTCCGTTACGAAGAAATAAACTCGTCGTGCATATTGGCTTACATGAGGTATATGATTTTTTTATTACTTCAATAGTGTTTTTAACAATTATAAGTATCGTTTACACCAATCTAACTTGTCTTTTCCCAGCTTTTTGTATAGGAAATTGGAGAGGATAAATCGGCACAAAGAGATCGGTCTTATAAATCCGGAAATATGTTGTCTTAAACGAAAACGTAAGGCAAACGACGTTGACAACCGGCATTGCAATTTATCAGAGATACTGAGAAAAGATAATGCACTGAAAATTTGGTTAATGCCATACAATTATAGTGTGCATTGGATTCTGGTCGTCTTCAAACTTTCGGAGAATTCCGTCATCGTCTATGATTCTCTAAGTAGGCCGCGAGTACCAGCAGATTTAGAAGGTTTGATTACAAGGTCAGTTTTCTTGTAGTTATTCTAATCCTTTCAAATACAAAAATTATTGTTTCAAATTCACTAACTTTTATATATATATATATATATATATATATATATATATAGGACTTTATCTTATATGAAATTGATGCAAAAAGGAATGCCTCTTACCCGATCACCAATTCAAATCCCGAGCATGAATCCGAAACAAACTGGGAATGTTGAATGTGGATATTATGTTTTACGTTTTATGCGAGACATTATCAACAAAAAAGAGGCACATATTCGTTCAAGAGAAGAAGAATACACCACAAGAGAGCTAGACGAAGTTCGCACGGAGTGTGCCAATTATGTGAGCACATTTATTATATACTGATTTTCAATGTTATGATAAATGATTGATTTTCTTTTTATTGTTGATATACATTGCATATAGTTTAGGATTTTGCATATATTGTTATTTTGGATGTTTATATTTCGGTTCGGTTATTTGATATGATCTTTGTTTTGTTGATTATATATATTGTGTTGTGTTTACTGGACAATTACGCAGATTTCGGGTAAAACAATTGTGAAATATCGGAATGCATTAAAAAACCGCGATACAATTTTTTTTTTTTGAAATTGTACTTTAGACGACAGTCAAAAACATGTCGTCAAAGATAAAAAAAAAAAAACTAAAAAATTCGCTGTTTAAACAAGCCTGGGCTTCATAAAATATAGTCGCGGCTAAATTTTAAGAAAAATCGCCATTTATTACGACATTCTAAATCATGTTGTGGTAAGTATGAAACAAAGCTGTTAAAGCCGCGACATTATTTAGGAAATCCTCGGCTTTCATCTTTTTACTACTTTGCCTGCGTGTCGCAATTGACCTTAAACGACAGTCAGTATTCTATTAAAGCCACGACTTTTTTGGTGGATAGCCTCGGCTTTGAGGATTTGTCAACGTGTAAACGACTTCATTTGCCTGTCGTATTTTACGTTTGCACGACTTCCTTTATGCCTGTCGTGTAACCTACTACGACTTGGGATTAAACGACAGGCTTTGCGTGTCGTGTAAAACTTTCTACGACTGGAAAATGATGTCATTTAAGCCTTGTTTTGTAGTAGTGACCAGATCTTGTCGACGTTCAAATTCCGGCTAAAAAGGAGGAGAGCGCGCCTTTCGTTTCAAAAGGACCTATTGACGGTGTTGGCGGAACTTGCCTGATTGATCCGGCGTCGTCTATTCCAAAGACACCCATTTCAATTAAGGGTGGTGTTGATTGTCTCCTTTTTTCGGAGGGAATCGTTGATCACGTCGCAACCGGGTAGGTGTTCCTAAAAATTGAAGCGGGTGACGATAAAATTCACATAGTACCGTTAGATAGAGATCATCGTCGGGTGTTAATTGAAATATCGATGTCTAAAGACCCTATTCCTCTCCCGGTATCGGTTCAATGGTTAGAAACAGTTGAAGAAGCGTTGGGGACCTTTGTGACTTGGCCAGTGTCTCTTATTGAAGAATTCAACTCCAAAGGTAGTCACACTCCCAAACCTAAGCCCAAAAATATTGCCAAAAGTACGCATTACAATGAAATGACACAAAAGATCAAGTTGAACCTCATTCATCTCGAATTGAGAGCGTTAGCATCTTATGCAAACAACTATATGCTCCAAAGGGACAAAAGATAATAGTTGAGCTTGATAAAAATTTGTGTGATTTCACTCTGTTGTTAAATTACGATGATATACGTGAATTTCTCCTCTCTCATGACTTGGCCGTAATATGGATAATGATTTGTCAAAGGTATGTTTCCATTTTTATTTGTGATTTCTTAATTTTTAAATATATGAATTATTGATTCATTTGTTATATATAAATTATTACTATATTTATTTGCAGCTATTTGCTACAAAATTGCCTTATTAATCCGGACTCGTACGGTTTTCTTCCGCCATATGATGACATCGGGTTCAACACCAAAACAGGAGATGCCAAGAAAAATGCACTGAAAGTTGATGTTGACAGATACTACAACATTATGCAAAATTGCAAGAATGGCAAAAGATGGTTAATGTCTTACAATACTCGTCACCATTGGATTCTTCTTGTTTTAAACTCTTGGAAGGCTACCGTAACAAAGTTTGATTCTCTCCCCAACTCAAGCGGTTTAAATAGCCATTTAGAGAAATTTTTTGAAGAGTAAGTATTCTAAAACATCAACATTTTATGTTTTTGATGATGTCTTTTTAACTCAAGTTATTTGAATTGTTAACTTTTTTTTTTTGTAGCATTGAAGACATATTCAAGCTTAATAACAACACCGGCCTCATGAGACATTCGATGATAAAATCTTTGAATTCAAAAGGATGTCCGAAACAACCGGGAAATCATGAATGCGGATACTACGTCATGAAGTTCATGCACGACACTGTGAAAAATGGTATGGCTTTCGTTGATAACAAACTTAGTTATAGTGCACGCGAAATAGATGGATTCAATGTAGAATTAGGTATGCATGTGCTATCTAAGTTTGCAAATTACGATGATGAAGAATAGAACATATTGATTTTTTTTGTTTATATTTGAACGGTGTTATTTTGTATGTATAGATTATATGTTTTGTATGTAGTGATGATATATTATGTATTACCGATGATATTTTGTATATATGTATTAATAAAAATGCTTTTAATCTTAAAATTGTTTTATATTTTATTTAATAAAATATCAATTATTAATTACAGGTTCTATCGGTAATAGAAAGAGGATACCGAATCTACCGGGTGATTTTTTTATAAAAAAAAAAAAAAACCGCCCGGTTTTTCTTTGTTTTTTTAGCGCCACTTTCAACAACACAAAAAATCGTCGCCCAAAACCAAAAAAAAAGCTTCCGGGAAAAAAATATGCCGCGGCATTTCATTGAAGGCCGCGGCGGTAAGGTATGAACGATGGTTAATTTTGTCGTTCGACACAATACAACGCCGCGGCTTTCTATAAAATGGGCCGCGACATGAAAAAAGAAGGCCACGACTTTTTTAGAAATCCCCGGCTTATATTGACTTTCAAACGACGGCTTATACCGTTGTAAAAATCACAGTCGTACGCCGCGGCTTTTATAAATCATGCCGTGGTGTAAAGTCACTCCGAACATCACCTCGAACCACGGAATTATTCCGTTGTCTAGATCCCCTAAGTACGCCGCGGCTTAATTTTTTATGCCACAGCATAAATGCACGCTTCAACAACAACTCGAACAACGGAAGTTATCCGTTGTTGAGATCGAAAAGATTGCCGCGGCGTTCATGAATCCAAGCCGCGGAGAACTTTCTCTTCTAACATCAATTCGAACAATGGAATTTTTACGTTGTTTATACACAGAACGCCACGGCGAGGGTTATTTCACGCCGCGGCGGGATATGTGATCCGCCAACGGATGCCTTCCGTGGTCGGAATTTGTTTTTGACCATGGAAACAATTCCGTGGTCGAAACTTACAACCATGGAGGATTCAACCATGGTCATTAAGCATGGTCGAAAACTTGCAACCATGGTTTTTAACCATGATTGAATCCGTAATTTGTAGCAGTGATAAATCGAGTGATTACACATACACATATATATATATATATATGGGATTGACTCTGTTTCTACAAGCTCTGGCAAAATATTATTTTTCTAATATAAAAACATTAATCAAATATGTACTATTATCAAGTTTCACAACTATGTATGTACCTTTTCATAACATAAACTAGCTGTACTCGATAACATTTGTAGAATATATAGTTGTAAAGTCTAATTCATCGGAATTGCTAAGAAGACCGGTGCCATGCTTGTAGTATGATCTATATATATAGAGATAGGACGATATGGCAGTAGCTTATATATATATATATATATATATATATATATATATATATATATATATATATATTTATACCGAAAGCCAACAAGCGGTCATTGTTTTATTCACTTTGTTTGATTTGCTTTTGATTTTAAATTAAGACTTAATCCTAATTGATCGAACATTAGACATATCAATTCTAATCGCTGATTATTTTTTAATATACGTGAACCACAATAACCGGTATGAAATGCATGAACTAGTTGATATACTTAGTAACTTAGACCAACTGCATTGATACTGTAAACGAGTGTTTGCAGTAGACAAGCTACTCCATTCCATCGCCAAAATGACGTGGTATACAACTTTGGTACAATGCCACGCCATATATGACATGATATTGTTCATCAATCCCGCGAATGTAGGAGGGCACGGATATCCGTGTCCTATTTTTTTTTTTCGGAGTCGGATTAATCCGGGTCCGCCAAATGGCGGAACCGGAATAATCCGACTCCGTGTATTTTTTTTTTAATTTTTCAAAAATTGTGTTTTGGTCCTTGATCT
The DNA here is from genome assembly GCA_954871525.1 of Parietaria judaica. Lineage (NCBI taxonomy): Eukaryota > Viridiplantae > Streptophyta > Magnoliopsida > Rosales > Urticaceae > Parietaria > Parietaria judaica. The sequence continues at coordinate 56,355,449 of OX940860.1, read as the reverse complement.
TTTAAAACGAAAACTTTATACTTTTTTCGGGTTTTAGCGGGTTTTAAATTTCAAATTCCAAATTATATTTTAATGGTTTTAACGGGTTTGAAATTCAAATTTCAAATTTTAAATATGATAAACATAGAGAGAAATAATTGGCCTCGTTAAAACCTCTCCGAGTCCCCCAAACGGGTGCGGCTCGGGCGAGGAAAGAGTGCCCTAAGATTTTTATTAATATAATAGAGCAAATACAAATATAACGTACAATTACAAACCGATTATTCCGGGTTTGCCACATTAAGCTCGTTGAAATAGTCTAACAACTCATTGTCTATCATTTGATTATCTTGCGTTCGTTTTTCGGCCAAAATCCAATCCTTGGATAGCATGAGGATTTCGACCAAACACGCATTCGTTGACTTGCGTCGAGCCTCCAATAGGCGTCCCGCCAACGAGAAAGCCGCTTCCGATGAAACCGTGGAGACCGGAACAGTGAGGAAATCGCGAACCACCAATGAAAAAACCGGGTACTCAAGACGATTTACGTGCCACCATTCAAGTATGTCGAGGCCTTCGTCGGGACACGGTGCCAGTGGAAGGTTACAAAAGACGTCGTACTCGTTGATTCTTCGGCTGTTTGCTCTTCGGGGACGACGATCTCCGGAACTAGTGCTTGCTCTGCTATGTTGTGATGCCGGACTTGACACCGTCGATGATCCTCCGTGCCCACTGGTATGAGTTAGGTTGTAAAACACCCGATGAGTCGAAATATAGGGCGCTTCAGGTGCGTTGGTCGGGGGCGGCGTCAGGACGTTTTCCGTGTCTCCTTCTTGCTCCATGTCCTCGTAATACTTCGTCTCGTACTCCTTGTAAAGAAGCCTCATCTTTAATTCCGCGTCGGGATAGTCTTCGTCAAGGTATGGATCACCCGTCAATTGTTGCATCATCACCAAGATCGCCTGCAATTTACCGAGCTTTAATGTAGGATCTATGATTATAGCCGCGCAAAACAAAAATGGAATATGTTTCCAATAAACCCTAAATTTTTCAATCATCGTTGTCAAAACATTTGCAAATAAAGGGTTTTGTTTTGCTTTATCAAAATGAACAATAATATAAAAAATGCAAGCTAAAGCTAAATGAGATGTAGGTTTGTAAACATGAGATAAAGTAACGGTAATAGTATAAAAAAGGATAGAAAAGCCTGGAATTGTATAGCCATCATCCAATCGGATTCGTCGAGGTAGTCGTCCACGTGTCTGAACTCTTATCCGTTGATCCAGTTCGTAAGTAGCTCCTTGTACGGTATGACCACCTCTAACATCAAGTACGTAGAGTTCCACCGGATAGGCATATCCGGAGAGAATACTTGCTCCGCTTTGTGATATTCCCTGCAATATTCTAACCAAGATTCCGTGAGCATAGTAGATGATCGTATGCACATAATGGCACTCCTACTTCTATCAATGCTTGGCGAAATAATATTTAACCCCGCTTGAACTATCAAATTGATAATATGGCATGCACATCTTTGATGAAAATAATCGGCCCTAAAATTATCGAGACTATCCTTTAACACATCAACGGTTATGTTGTGGGGGCTAGCATTATCTAATGTAAATGAAACTACCCTATTGCTAAGGTTCCAAAATGACAACACATTCAATATAGCCTCGGCAATGTTAACCCCGGTATGCCTAACACCCATCTATTTAAATCCTAAAATACGCTTTTCTAATTTCCAATCATCGTTAATAAAATGAGCTACAACGGAAATATAACCATCATTAGCGTGACCTTTCCAACAATCCGATGTTAAAGCAAACTTATACATACGACGCTTGTTGAAATAATTTGTCTAGCTCAATTCTTTGTTCATCATAATATTGAATAATTGTCTCTCTAGTTACATGACGTGAGACATACCGGTAGTTTATCGGGGCGATGAAGGCTAAAAACTCATTCAAACCATCTCTCTCGGAAAACGATATCGGTAAACCATCGCGTATGATAAATCTAGCGAGAGCTTTCGTATAAATGAGATCGGATAAGCGACTTACCTCCTCCACCTTCTTACGCTTTCGGTATACTTCGGCGTGGGCTTTGAGGTACGATGTGCCTTGAGTTTTTGGATCGGCCGGCTTTAATTCTCCACAACTTCGAAATTTCCCGAATCTTTCCTCTTTTCCTGTAGTTGGATTAGGTATATAAATCGGAAAAAAGTCGTTTCGCCATACCGGAGATGTTAGGTTCTTCCTCTTTCTCGGCTTTGGCGGTGCCTGGTTTGCCGGGGGCGGCGGAATAGGAGGCCGACCACGACCACGTACCGGCGGTGGCGGTGGCAAAAGTTCTTCTACTTCGTCACCCTCTTCGTCCTCCTCTTCGCCCTCCTCTTCGCCGTCGTCCCCGTCTTCGGGATCTTCGTAATTCGGATCGTCGCCTCTTCCGTAGTTCATCGATGCTGAAGCGTCACGATTTTGGTGATGTTGGACTTGGGCATCATACGCTTATTGCTCGCTCGACCATTCCGGAATATTACCTGTAGCATTTTGAAGCAAGTTAGTAAAACCACCAAATTGTTGACCATAAATTACCGGATGAATCGGTGGCGGTGGTAGACTAGAGGAACCCGGAGCATTTTGTTGGTAAACACCGCCATAATATGTATGTTGTATTTGTTGTACCGGATTTGGATGCGGAATACTACTAACCGACCCGGTTTCGGAACCGGTCCGTCCTTTTCCTCGGCGATCATCTCGGCCTCGAGAACGGTTATCGGAACTAGACATTATAACTAAATTAAACTATATTATAACTAAACTATATAATATAATAGATATTATGATAATAATATTGCAAGAATAACTTAATAAGTAACAAAATTATAATAGTATTAATATAATTATAAGATAACAAAACTATAGCTTAAAATCAGATTTTTTGAGAGCTTGGGCGATTTGAGAGAGTATGAGATGGAAGAGAATGTGTTGTGTGAAAAAAAATGAGGGAGAAGTGTGGTTTTTATAGGGAAAAAATGGAGAGAATCGAGTAAAGTGGGTATAAGTAATACAAACGGTCAAAAACAGGGGCAATTTCTGCAAATGCAGAAAAAAAAAATTGGGGGCACGCGAGAGAGCCGTTGGGCAACGGCTCTATCATCCTGGCCGTCCACGTGGAAGATCGCACGACTCAAAACATAGAGCCGTTGCGATTTAATACGGGTCCTTATTTTAAAAAAAAAAATTAAATCGCAACGACTCTATGTTTTTGTCGGACCCGGATATCCGGGTCCGTAAAAAAAATGGAGGGTCCGGCTAATCCGGCCCTCCTACATTTACAGGATTACTGTTCATCAACATTAATTTTTTTAAGTCTCTCTAAAATATGTAATTTTTATATTTGCACTGATTTGCAAAATTATATCATATTTACCCCTAAATTATTTATATTTCTTATTTTTAATTATGAATTATGAATTATGAATTTATCACATTAAATATTTAAAGACCGTAATATTTTGGAATATTAATACCGAAAGAAAATAACATTAATATTGATACCGAAAGAAATCATTACAATAACATCGAAATTGGAAATAAAGAAGAAAAGACATTAACGTAATAAGAAACACATACCAACAAAATAAAATTAGAAATTAAATTACAATACATAAATTAATACTCGGGGAAATTAGCGTCGGGTCCTCCAAGACCGGTGCAATACTGTGAATAAGAACTGGAATTAGGAAATGGTGCTTGAAATTGTGAGCATCGTAATTTATTTTATTTGTGTTGTACTATCATTTTATTAAATAGATAAAAATATTAGTTTGTGTGTATTTATATTTTGAATTATTTATGAAATGATATTTTGTTTAAATATTAAATAAGCGATATAATTGAAAGACACTAAATAAATAATATAAGGGTACGGAGATAAATAAGAGAAAGTTGAATATACGATTAATATTTTAATTTGGTGAAAAAAAAAAAAGAGTATGAATGGAGATGATATAATATTTGATGTGACATGTACTGTAAAATAGAGTAGAAAATAGCGTTGTGGGATGAAAATGGTGTTAGTGGGTTATTTTCTTATCAAAATTAGGTCAAACTCATGTATTGAAATAAAGTTGGCTAAATGTAGCTAATCGTCATTTTCCTTCGTGATAATTCGCTCTTGTTTTTTGTAGATAACTATAGCCAATTAATTATTAACATTTAAGACGTTGCTTGTCCTTGTAAGTGTAAGCATGCATGTGCCCTTGTTATTCTACGTATAATTTTTACGTAGTTGACAATTTATCTACTTGTAATTACACTATGAAGTTCGGGTTATATATAGAATTCATCTACTTATATATAGAATTCATCTACTTATTATTTATAGTAATTAGAATTTATCTACTTATTATGTTATGAACTAGCTGCTATATATGCAGTGTAATTCAACTTTTTTTTTTTTATGAATTATTTTTAGTTATAAAACAAGTCTCATATATACATATATGTGAGGTGATCAAGAGAAGGAAAAATATTGTTCATATAAAACAAGTCTCATTCAAGCACGGAACGAACTTCAGCCGCTGCAAGTGCTCATATATATAATGTTTTCTTTGTGCAAAAGCAATGAAAACGATATATATATATATATATATATATATATATATATATATATATAATATTACATTACATGCACAAATTAGGCGTCAATATTATAGTGAGATTCGAAATGTACCATATGAAACAACATATTTCATAAAGTTCCATTCAAAACAAAAGAAAACCTGATCATCGCATATTTCAAGAGAATTGGACCATATTATTGGTATTTGGTGTGGTAAAAAAAAATAATAATAATAATAATAATAATACATAAAGAAGAAGGGCAAATAATTATTAAGCAAAAAAGGGACAACAGAAAGTGGTGTAATGCGATATGTCCACTATGAGTAGGTGCTTTGTGTCATTTTCTACTTAATCATCACTATTCTAATTATATTATTATGTGCCACTTAGTCATATTGAGGTTGATTTAATGCGATCATTCTTTGACTTTTTGGAGATAATTTTTTTTTAAAAATAAAATAAAAATGACACTAAACTCTACACATTAATTATAAGCAAGATAATTTGGTCTATTTATCATAAAAGCAGCTAATCATGAATCAAGATCCTTTACCCGTGATCTGACACCATCGATTAATGGTGTTTCTCCCGTGAGACAAAACCGGTTGGTCTATAGAGGGGCCGGTAAAAGACCTTTTACCGGACGCCTTTGCTGGTGCAAAAGGAATTAATTTTTCTGAGCGAACTTCCGTCGGTTAAAGACCACTTACTTGGTGCAAAGTGGGTTTTTATCATTGTAAAATTTTGTAGTATCATGTTCCCAAAAAGATTAATTACCTTATCGATCCTCCGAACAGTACTATAAGAGTCGGCTAAGCACGATAAATGCACATGTTTATAGATTTTTCTTTAAAGTTAATCAAGGTTAACTAAAGTTCATTTTATCAACTCGTTTCATTATATATATATTTTTATTGCTTACATACTCCAATCATTTCATAAAATTACAAAAGATTTGTTTAAATACTGTAAAGATTGCTTGTTGATTTCCTCTAGTTGTATAATATTATGTATTCATTTCAAAGTCCTATGCTTACCATGTCTTCTCTGCAACATAGATCACTTTAATAAATTTCAAATAGAGATGAGTGCTAAGAAATGTTTTTTCACAGTTTATGTTTATTCCATAATATAAGGAATTTTACTTCCATATATATACACACTTTCATTTCTCTTTTTTTTTTTTTTTCAAAAAACATTATACTCTCTATTTTAGAAGAAGAAAAAAAAGCTAAAATATATTCTCAGTTTTATACCCTCCAAGCATTTAATTTTTTGAAAAACCAAAACTGGTACCTTATTCATTATCTTAAGAATTATTTTATATACCCTTTAGTTTCAATTTTGAATATATATATATATATATATATATATATATATATAATCAATCGTCAATTTTAGAGATTTTAATTTGTTGAAGAAAATAAAAAATTAGAAGGTGTACGTGGATTAGTTAATTTCAAATTGTACGAAGACTATATTTTAGTTGTTTTTAAAATGCAAGGTATATATATTTCTGCGAAAAAAAAAAAAAGAGGTTTAAAAATAACAAATTTCTTTCTTATTTATAGTATATATATATATTGAGTGGCGTAAACGAATGACACTAGGTGAGAGATTAATGTCTTGGGACATGGTGGTTTTGTGATCCACTAAGCTATAGAATTGCCACAGATTAATCCAGAATTCTAGCACCGATCATATGAACGTTTGTGCCCTAGTTGTGTCGGGATTATGGTCTCTCACCTGGCAAGATATCTCATACCCTATTCGCTACACTTCAGTGGAGGATATATTAAATATATATATATACCCACATTCGGTGCTTCCAAAATATATATATATATATATATATATATATATATACCACATTCGGTGCTTCCATATATATATATATATGAACATCTCTTTGTAGTGTACGCATAAAAAAAAAAATAGAAATATATCATAATATAATCATGCATAAATGAACGAAGGAAATGCACATTTGTGATTAAAGGTTTAAAAAAAAAACTAATTTTTAATTATGGTAATGATAACTACCAAAAAATTGAAATATGGACTAATATGCTCTTCCAATTAAGCAATGTTTAATTTTAATTCGTTTTTTTAATTAAAATAAAAAATAAATATTTTCCTTAAATGTAGCAAACTAAATAAATTAAAATTTATCCTTCCTATTTTAATGATTAAACAAATATTTTTCGAATTAATCTTACCTATTTTAACGTTTGTAACAAATCTTAGTTTTGATTTTTTGGTCCCTATTAATCAGTATTATTTTCGAATTTTTCTCCCTTATTAATTAGTATTTTAAAAACAAAATTTCAAATCAATTCTCTGTAATTTTACGAATCTGTAATTATATTTAAGTAAATATATTTACGATTCTATATTTACGTAACTATATGTACAATTCTGTATTTTTACGTAACTATATTTACGATTTTGTACTTTTATGTAACTATATTTACAACTTCGTAATTAATATATATTTACTAAACAATAGTATTTACAACTTCGTAATTAATATATATTTACTAAACAATAGTATTTACAACTTCGTAATTATATACGTTCGGTAACTATAAATATGAAAACATAATGAATAATGTATTCGTAATTTTAATTACGAAATTGTAATTATTTTTAAAAAATTGTTTAAATGGAATTCTAAACCTGTAATTGTGATTACAAAACTGCTATTCGGTAATTGTATTTACCGAATTGTAACTTGAAATACGAAATTGTAAAATCAAATTTGAAATTGTAATTATATTTACCGAGCGATAGAGTGGTAGAACTTGAGAGAAACAGGGAGCTTCGATTCCGGCGAGAATAGAAAGTGACGGCGATAGAAGGAAAACAAGTGACAATGAGAAATGATAATGGATTTCGTCGATGAGAAAGATTTCGAGCGACGACAACGACGCCGATGAGAAGATTAACGAGCTACAACGACGGCGAGAGAACGAGAATGAGCGATGACGACGACAACCAAAGAGAAACAGCGAGAGGTTGATGGTCAAGGTTAAAAGGAGGAACGAGTAATATTGGTTTCGACTGGTATGAGAGAGAGAGAGAGAGAGAGAGAGAGAGAGAGAGACGATTTTGAAAATATAATTAAATGAGGTATAATAATTAATATAGGAAGTTGGTCAAACAAATATAGGAATAATTATATTATAATTAAGAATAATTATTCAAAAATTAAATGTTATAATTAATAATCATGGTTAATATGGTAAAAAAAAAAATTGTGGGCATAAATGGATTTTAAAAAATTATGGGCAATTCTCTTAAAGGTTGAGTACTTTTTGGGCATTTCATGGTATTTCTTTATAATCATATACTTTTTCTTTTTATTTTTGACAGAGTTCATTAATTTACTTTATTTAATAATAGTATTTCCGTCAAATTTATTAGAGAGTGGGCACGTAAGTTTCCAAATATTAATTTTACAAAAAACTATATAAAAAATATAGTTGTAATATTATTATGGGTAGGAATAGACCATCCTCCACGTTAAATTGTAGATATCATCATCTTTAATGGAGGCTCGCTCGTGCCATGCAAGCGTGTTCCACTAAACTCGTCACTAAGTCAGAGAGATAGCGGTAGACATAGATTAATAACAATTCATATATTATATAGGGATATTTGTAGTATAATACTCAATCATGTGTAAGCAAATTCTCGGGTTCTTTTTGTAGCGGTAATAGTATTCAAATTAGTGCTACAAAATGATGTCGAAGTTCATATTTATATATGTTAACTTTAACGTCTATTACGACTGAGACACACGATACGTCTATAATCAAAGTTTAAAAATGTTAATAGTTTAACATTATAACTAAAATAGAGACGCGGTATTTTGTGGCCTTTAGAGATTAAAAAAAAATCGACGTACTTAACACAAGATTGGATACTTATACGAGAGAAAAATTCCATTGTCTCAAAAATTTAGGTCAAGTAATCCTCCTTGGTCTAAGTGGAGAAGGCCACTCACTTAGAGTTTAGACTTTAACTTGGTATCTTCCCACTTTTGACATTTAGTGGGAATGCATATATATATATATATATATAATGATACACACGAATCTATATAAGTAGTACAATATCTCCATTAGAGCAACCATCTAGATTCCAAAAAAAAAAAAACTGGAGAATATTCACCATTCTATTCCGAGACATGGATTCATCATCATCAGCTCACGAAGTAATAACCATCAACGATCACCCCAAAGCAGAGAAGCGTCGTGAAGATGAAGAAGTAAAGAAAACGACAAGTGATCACGTGTCGCAGTACGTAAGAGTGAAGACGAGGATGAGAAGAAACGACATGAAGAAGGTGACGCACAGTGTTAAGGTTGGGATTGCTCTTGTGGTGGTCTCACTTCTCTACCTTCTCGACCCTCTCTACGACCAAGTCGGAGAAAACGCGATGTGGGCTATCATGACCGTCGTCGTCATCTTCGAGTTCTACGCAGGTTTCGACTTTTTTTCTTTCTTTCCCTCTCAATCTTATTAACAAAACAACATACATGAGCAGGGGAGGGAGGGAGGGAGGGACCCAAGATACAAATTCCGAGAAGGCCAAGTACTATGGGAGGGCTTATTAAACATAATTAAGTTTAAGACCAAAATAATGAATATATTATTTTTGGGTTAATGACGGTAAAAATACCTAAAGTTTGGTCAAATAACCCCTCGTGTACCCAAAGTCTAAATGTGGTGACAAAAGTATCCAAAGTCACATTTGGGGAGTTAACCACTCAATTCTCGTAACGCAGTTAACTTACCCGTTAACTCTGGCCACGTGAACAAACGTGGGTTGCTGACATATCAATTTTTTGCCACGGGGACGAGCCCACATCAGCCTCGTTTACGACAAAACAACGAATAAAACCTCTAATTGGGCTCGTCCACGTGGCAAAAAATTGCCATGTCAACAACCCACGTTTGTCCACATGGCCAGAGTTAGCGAGTAAGTTAATTGCGTTATGAGAATGGAGTGGTCAACGCCTCAAATGTGACTTTGGGTACTTCTTTGACTAAACTTTAGGTATTTTTGCCGTTATTAACCAAAAATATAAGAGTAAAACTTGAAAATCTAAATTTTTGGATACTTTTTCACGTTTGATAAAAAAAAAACAGAGGATGAGAGTACTACAACCTTTTTTGTGTCGTACCATCCGGCCCAATACATAACATATAAACCAATAATGTAGCTCCTGCGTCTCGAAGGACTAACCAACAAGAAACAAAAGAGCAATATTTAAATAAATAGTAGTATTAGCTAATGGTAATACTACTATTTATTTAAATAGTTAAATAAATATTAGTAATAGCCTAGTAGTAATTTCACACTATCTCCAAAGTGGAGGTTGTGGGTTCAATCCCCACATACAGCAAAGCTGCCTTCAAAAAAAGAAAGAAAAAAAAAGCTAATGTCTACGTAGTTGAGTGGTGCTCGTTTTATCTAATCTGAATAAATATTTTATACGAGCGAGAAAGATGGCATAATCTTATACGGGTAGTGGGATACTTGTTTACATGTTGGAGTGATATTAATTTATGTGCATGCATGGATGATGAGCAGGAGCTACACTTGGGAAGGGGTTGAACCGAGGGCTTGGGACTATTTTAGGAGGAGGCCTTGGCTGTTTGGCTGCAGCGTTTGCTCAGCATGTTGGTGGCACCGGAAACTCCATCATTGTTGGTGTCTCCGTGTTCGTCTTCGGTATTAACTATAACTATGTGTGTAAAAAACAAAAAAAGTACCGAGTTATGTGTGTGTATAGTTCCAATATTCTTGGAGCGGTACATAACCTGAGATCGTAGACCATGTTTTATATTTATTATATAGTAAGATATAGTAATATAGATAGATATAACTTATAAGTTATATTATATAACAAGGATCGTAAAACATGTAGATATACCTTTATTATTTTGACTTTTTACGTGGGAAATTAAAATATATATATATATATAAATATATATATATATATATATATATATATCATCGGGGGTCTAGAATATCTGAACATATATATATATATATATATATATATATATATAAACCATACGACAGTCATCAAAATTCGTGTTCTATCTTATGGTAGGTTCCATGGCATCATAAATAATTAATTAAACCATAGAATTTACAAACATTATTATTCTAACATCTAATAACATGCGATTTTTTGGGAGCCCAACTCTTTTTTTTCTTTTTTCCCAACATTAAAAGACGATATAACATTAATGAGTTATTTTTCAGGCGCGTTGGCGACGTACTCGAGATTGATACCGAGGATAAAGAAGAGGTACGACTACGGAGCCATGATATTCCTCTTGACGTTTAGCCTAGTCGTTGTTTCCGGCCTGCGCGCCGAGAAGGTGTTGCAGATAGCGCGTGAGCGTCTCTCTACTATAGCCATGGGATTCGCCGTTTGCGTCTTTGTGAGCTTGTTTCTCTTTCCGAGCTGGGCCAGCGACGAGCTTCACGAATCTCTCGTTTCCAAATTCCAAGATCTCGCATCTTCCATCGAAGGTATATATTCAAAAGACGAAGGGACTTAACAAGATATCTAAAAGATTAAAGATCACCTTTTTCATTGGTTTTGATCTATGAAATAACTTCATAATCTTAACTTGACAATTGACAGTAAAGCCCACAAAAATCAAAACAAGTACCGGTAAAAATAATATTAAAAAAAATAATTAGCTCCGACACAAAGTGAGTGATTAATTTTAGAAGAGCATGTTAAAGATCCTCAATTAATTAAAAGACCAAAAAGAGTAACAAGATATATAAGATAGTCGATATCAGGCATATAGCTCTTCTTATTGTCAATTGATTTTAGATGGATGGAGCCTCTTTTCATTGGCGGATGTACGTCATTGATAACATGGGCAGTGGTCCTCTCGAAACTTCAAGATTTGTATAAAAAATAAATAAATAAATAAAAAGCAACCTATTTTTTTTATTATTTATTCAACTTCTTACCCCTAAGATTTGAATTTTTGTAGGTTGCATGGAGGAATATTTTGTGTTAGTGGATGAAAAGGAAGATCGTCCAACTAGCAAAATCAGTGGCTGCAAATCTATATTAAATTCCAAAGCCAAGGATGAACAATTGGTACGAATTATTACTTGCAACTATGTGGCCTTAAACTCATTTTATTCAATAAAAAAAAAAAAAAAAAAAAAAAGTTAAAGGTCTTGAGTCAAGGAATTTTTTTTTTTACTCTATTTTTTTTTTCGCAAAATTATATCCTCTATTTTATAAACAACCAACATATACTCTCTAACTGTAATTCGACAATACTAATTTTAATTTTTTTAATAATAATTTAATTTCTTGAAAATGAAAGCAATTCTAAAATGAACGGATGATAATATTTTGATATTTTTTAAATTATATGGTAAATTTTTTTTATAAAAAATAAAGCTAGAGAATGTATTTAAACAAAATTATAGAATTATCAATAAAGAGTAGTTTTGAATTTTTCAAATTTTAAATTGGTTTAGGAGAGTAGAAACTTGTCTGTCTATGTATATATATATATAAAATATTTCATACGGGGATACGCACTTGGTTTAGTGGAAGTACCTGAAACTTGTGTACGACTTCTTTTTTTGTCTCTTTTATGTACCTAAAAAGCAGGATTGTTTTGTTGCTAAGTTGATTAAATTAATCTCTTTAGTCTAGAAGTCACAAAAGGTGGAAAGTTCTAGTGCTTATTGAATTATCATCACTAATTATATATAATACAGGCAAATTTTGCAAAATGGGAACCGTGGCATGGTAAATTCGGACTGAATTACCCTTGGACAAAGTATCTCCAGATTGGAGAGCCTCTCCGAGAGCTAGCTGCCTCTGTTGTCTCCCTCAAAAATTGTATTCAATCTCCTCGACAGGTATATATATATATATATATATATATGCCCATTTGTGAAATATTGTAATATCAACATTTTTAGTATCGCTGGTAACGGTTCTTTTGTGGGTACTCACTGGAAAACCCTAAATACTACAACCCTAAATTAAATACTAATTAGCAATATCATATCTCATTCAATTTTATAACTTCAGTCACAAAATAAATAAGTTCCAACTTCCAATACAAGTTACTAGTGTACATCAAATACACAAAAATGAGTATTCACGTATTATTAATAATGTTTATACTGATCAAACTCCCACCTGACCTAAGTTGTAACCCTACTTAAAATAACATTATTTAAAAAGATTCTATAAACGATGTATTACTTTATTAAGATGTGGTTTTACTATTCAGCCCTCGTGCACCGTGCGCCAGACGATCAAAGAGCCGTGCGAGGAAGTGGGGTGCTCCGTCGCTTGGAGCCTGAGAGAGCTCGGTAACACTGTAATGAAGATGCAAGCGTACCAAGACATCAGAGAACCAATCGAGCAGAAGCTCAAGGCCATGAGAGCCGAGTTGAACTCTGTCGAGCCCCCCACCAAGTTAGAGCGCGTCGATGCGCTTGCGGTGGCGAGCTTCATCTTCCTGATGATGGAGATCGTCGAAAAAGTCGAAGTCATCGCCAAGCAAGTGGAAGAGCTAGCTGAGCTCGCTTCCTTCGCGTAAATATTTTAATTAATACATCTTATTTGTATAAATAATTTTAAGAATATTATTGGGTTTAAATTTATATAGATTAACACTTATGTAAAAAAAAAAAAACGAAGAAGAAGACAGGGTTGTATAGTGAGAAAATGGCAGCTTCTGTGAGCTGAAAATTTTGTGAAGTACTCATGAGACCGATATCATCTTTGTTTTTGTTCTACATGAAAGGAATTTTGACCCTTTTCTTTTCTTGTCAAAGGAAATTCAGATATATTTGCAGTAAATTTGATTATCAGGACCGGTCCTTACGAGAAAAGTGACCATTAAAGACTAAATGATCACAGATTGATAAATCAGTCTCGAATACATAGTATTTGTGACTGATTTATCGCTACCTGGTGCTATTAAAGACTGATTTTACACGACTAAAGATAGTGACTGATTTTCAGTCGCTAATAGTTTGGCACCTTATTTGAGACTAAACTTCAGTCTCAATTATATTTGTGCCCTTTAAGATTTCTTAGGCAAATTTAGGGCCAGTTTGGTATTGCTTCTAAAGAGGTGTTTTTTATTTTTCCTTAATTTTAAGGAAAAATTGTGTTTGGTATGTTAAAATTAAATTATTTTCTGAATAATTTTTATTTTTCAATAGGCAAAAATGAAAAACACCTCATTGATGCTTTTGGAGAAAGCTAATTTGCAAGTTTTACGTGTTTTTCTCGTCCTTTTTATTTTTTATTATCTTTATTTAAATAATTTTATTTTTTTGTAATATTAAATGTCAAAACTCCGTAACTTTAATTTTATAACTCCGATTGACTTATAAAAATAAGCATTGGAAAGCTTGCGACGAGGCGAATCCAATGATAGGTTGGAAGATATAGTTTTGATGTATTTTTACACAATGTATTATTAAATTATTTCTAAGAAGTGATTTTGAGTAAATTACATAACCAAACACTAAATTACTTGACCAAATAACACTTTTTGTTACATTACTTTTAAAAAGTGATTTGTATAGCAACACATCAATGCCAAGCTGGGCCTTATTGGTTACTAAACTTCAGTCCCAAATACGTTCCTTGCGTATTGAAAACGACGCAAAACTATTGGAGATTGATTTTCAGTCTCTAATATGTAGCACTAGTAATACTATGAAGAATGAACATATTAAAGAGTAAAAATTATTCCTTAATATTCTATATCTGAATCAAATTTGGGACTGATATCTAGTCTTAAAATGTATTTTTTATAGGAAAGTTAGGTGAAGGTCCGATTTTCAGTCTCGCATTATTTGGCATTGCTCAAAGACCTTTTTCGAGACTGAAATTTAGTAAGTGTTCTCTAGATGATAATTTTAGGAACTAATTTTTAGTCTTCAAAACCTTTTATGAAGAAAATGATCAAGGACTGATTTGCAATCTCTAATTTTGGGGCTCGAAAATAAGCATTTTAAACCCTATTCGTAACTATTATTCAGTCTCCGAAATCTTTACAGCTAAACTAATCAGGGAGTGATCTCAAGTCTCCAATAACTAATACATACTCAACAATGAAATATGATATAGACTGAAAATCAGTTCTCGCAATTTTTGTATTGGGACTGATATCTAGTAATCAAATGGTTGGACGTGGGAATTAATTAAAGACTATTCTATAGTCTCTGGTAGTATGTCATCATTTCAACCATTTTAAGGAAATATTAGAGATTGAAAATCAGCGTTTTAAGTTTTTGTAGATAAGAAAACAGTAGGTTAAGTCTTACATTTAGCCTAAAACACCTTTTCAACATAAAAAAAAACGATCAAAGATTATTTTCTTGTATCAATCACTACATCAACTATTTAATATATATATATATATATATATATATATTATTTAGTATTATTATATATATATAAAAAATATGTTAAAAATGTTGGGATGTCGATTTCAGATACTGATCCCGAATGCCGAATTCGCAGTTATCAAATCGATTCCCTGGTCTTATCTGCAGATCTAGATTCTAAAGAATCTCTACTGACCAATAAGAAATTATAATAGTTGATTTTGTCACACGGTTTGACCTTTTAAATTTTTCAAGGTTAGAGTCTCATACCAAAAACCCCTATCAAACCGTCTGTATAAAAAACAACTTATAATTAATTTAGCCGGACCGTGATGAATTAATTATTTTAATTTTCTTACTCGTTATCTTGTTTTATTCTGAGCCTTGAGTATTAATAAATAATATCTTAATCAACAAATATCAAGAACCGCGTACCTTTTCAATTAAACTGTAAAAAAAATTATAAAAAATAATGATGAGTGAGACCTGGGAGTCGCGCAAGTTTTATTCACCGAATCAACACGTTCTATGCCGACAAAGACCTTGAGATAGATGGGCCTCGGTAACAACTTTCAACAACAGTAGTAAGTTTGGAGAAAGTTAAGGATTGGGACGACTTAACCTAAGTTGCAAGGTGGAATTCGAAGGACTTGCTCATGACGGCGGGATCGGTGAAGATGGATCGGAGGTTGGCGGAGAAGATCTGAATGGCTCGAATGAGATGATTATGGACGGAAGAAGTTGGCTTTATGGTTTATAGCGTCTTATAACTGGTAAAGAGGTTTTGAAGTCCTGGATGTTACAATATTTACAATGATCATCAATGCATAATTCTTTAGTGGATACTAATACTACAAATTTTTATTACATTGGGCTCTTTGTTTTCCAAGAAGTAACAATAACAGCTATATTAATATAATATACGTTTCACAAAATGGTAATATACATTCTCCACATTTGTTTGGCAATAAAGCGTATTATGACTTAAGTGCACGTGAAAAAAGAGCTTCATAAATAAGGGTGAATCTCTGTGATCTCGTTAATCCAAATGGTGAGATTTCTAAGCAAAAGTTTAACCAACATAGTTTATTTAGAATTCGAGGATTTTCAAAATTCAATTTTGTGTGTTGTCACATCATCAACTCAAAACTCTCATTATATATAGTATACTATAGATTATTTTGGTTGACGGAATCATAACATTTTGGAGCAGTTAAATTTAAATATTTATAAAAAATTATACACTTAGGATTATTTTAAATTTAGTATAAAAATTTAAAAGTCTAAAACCAAAATTTTATATAAATTTATACTAAAGATAAAATAAAATAAAACTATATATCCCATAATAGTTATAAATTAAGTCGACCCTACATTCTTGACGGACTCGAATACGACAGCCACGACTTCTACAGCATCTCCCATTCCAAAACAGTTCACATACAGGCACGACTTCCCTAGCCTCGACGCGGCTAGGGAAGCCGCCTAGGCAGGCCCGGCCCAAGCATTGGGCAGCTTGGGCCGTTGCCCAAGGCCCACAAATCCTGAAGGCCCATTTTCAAGATTATATATATAATATTTATATATGTATTTTTCTTTGTTTTTTTTTCTTTCGTTGTTTCTTTCTATACGTGCTGTCAGGCGTCACTACAAACAAACAAGTACAGCTTATTTTCAAAAATCATATTTGCATCTAAATCCCTACTTTATACTTCATGGGCCCCACATTTCTTTATACATATATATTTTTAATTTTTTTTCTTTCTATTCTTCTTTTAACTTAACGTTAAGTATATAATATATATACACCCTATTGTTTAATATTCCTTTTCTATTCTTGATTATAGCTTATGATTTATTTTTATTGATATCTCAATGAAAAATAATAGATTGACCCAATTAAAATATATAATCTTCTTATAAATAAAAATATTCTTTCCATATATTTTTATTATTAATAAAAATATACCATCTATTATAAAAAGAGCTAATGTATATATTTGAGAGTGTATTTTAATTATTTTAATTTTCCAAATTTATAGTTACCCATTGTCATAACTTGAATTTTACTTTTATATAACTTTTTTTTTTTTAAATATAGCATTTAGTTTATTAAAAGACAAATATTGTCAATAGTGAACTTTTTTAAGCTTTAATTTTTCAAATTAATTAAAATTAAAATTAATTGATAGAGGTATTATACTACTATTATCAATTGTAATATTAGTCAGACCTTTTATTTTAACAATTTTTTGTGTAGCAAAGAATATCTTAAAAAATGAAATTGTAAAAAATCTAAAAATATTTTCTTCTTAAATTCATAAATAATAAATAAAGTTATAAACCGAAAGAGGCCCCGTATCAACTTTCGCCCAAGGCCCCCAAAATCATTGAGCCAGCCCTGCGCCTAGGGGCTCGAGCCGTGCTTCGTGGCTGCGGAATGAGGTACTAGGAATCAGGGTCGGCCCTGACTATAGACGAGCAAGGCGGGTGCCTCCGGCCTCCAAATTTTAAGGGCCCCGATTTTATTAGATATATTATTCTATACTCTATTAAATATAAATATATGTTTTTTAAATATTTAGGGCCCCCAAAAATTTAATCAACCCAAGGCTCTGACTAAAAACGAGAAACTCGGGGTCGGCCCTGCTAGCAATATCCATTTAGTGATTGAATATAGAAGAAAAAAAAAATATGTGAATGATAAGAAAAGGGTTTTAGTAGGATAAGACCCTTTGTCCAATTGAGTTGATATTTGTATGAACCGCATATCCTCTTAGTGTTATCTATATGTGGGTCTACATAAGATGCGATGGTCGAGTGATTGTCGATATTGGAGAGATTTTGGTCCGGCACTCTTTGATATGGTACTTTTGCCACCATTTTGGAGACATTAATGGATTTGTATTGGGAACTCAAGATTTGAATCCTTTGATTGGATAAGTACGGTTGTGATTATTATTGGAACCATTGATGATATTGATGAAGTACACTACGATCCCAGTAGTTTAGTAATGGATAAGAGAAAGTTTGTTTTTGCACAAATATTTCTAAATAATTCTTTTATTATTATTATTATTATTATAAAAATTGGGCCCCTTTTGGCAAAAGTGAAAGCCCACCACCAAAGTCAAAGACCAAAGGCCGACGAACCAAGACATTGGCGAGGCCCGGAGTAAAAAAGACGAAGGAGATGAACTCCTTGAAAGGCACCCCGGCCTGACGAGGTACCTTGCCCGACAAGGTACCACGGTCCGATGAGGTACCATGCCCGACAAGGTACCACGGCCCGTCGAAGCCGACGAGGCGACATGGCCGACGAGGCGACATGGCTGACAAGGCCGACGAGGCGACAAGGCCGACGAGGCGACATGGCCGACGAGGCGACATGGTCGACAAGGCCGGCGAGGCAACATGGCCGACGAGGCGACGTGGCCGACAAGGTGACAAGCCTGACGAAGACCTTGGTCTGACAAGCACCCTCGTCGTAGCTTGACAAGGGCATAACTTATAATTATTCCACACGACGAGGAGATCCGAGATCACGAAGACCCCGGGAAATCCTCCAGATTCCCCCGGACTCAACATACGAACTCGTGGACAACTAGAAAACATCGAAGACGAATCAAGAAGCACTGACGAGCCCCTCAACAGGGCTAGGGGCCGCGGCAACCCTCCTGTGGCAGGAGAGAAATTCGCAGGCCCCTGGAGGTGCAATTTCAGGGAATTGGTTTTCCTATAAATAAGAGTCTTCCCCCCTCGCCACAACGAGATCGCCAACACCAACGAGGTCGACAAAGAACATCTCACGCCGGTAATACCCGGCCACCTGGCCAAGGGTCACCCCCGCGCCGCCAACATCGGCACTTCCGACGAGTCAAACTACATCGTCAGTCACCCGCCGTTTATCACTAACCCTGAACTACGTGGGACCTGATTCTCTTAAACTGAGATATGTAGGCAGCCTCGCCCAACCATAAGCGACGGGGCACGGACCCAATTTACCCTTTTTTGCAGGTCTTCCCTCGCCGAAAGAGCTCGCCAAGGAAGGGAAATCACGAAGAATCATCAAGACAGGAGTCCGCCCGGACGAGGAGCTTCGCCGTGATACGAACTTCGCCACCACAACGGAAGTTCGGCGAGGAGCTTCGCCGTGAAACGGACTTCGCCCCCGCGAGGGAAGTTCGCCGAAGATCGCCAAGGACAGCCCGAAGACTCATCCAAGACGACGGGTTCGCCTCCAGCTTTGACGATCATTAGTCAACCCGCGTTGACTCGACATTCAATTATCCACGTGTTCAGCGGGTCGATCTCGGGACCCGAACTTTGGATCGGATTCTAAGTTAAAACCAATTTTACGCATTAACAATTATTATTATTATTATTATTATTATTATTATTATTATATCCCTATGTAGTCTATGATTTTGTAAAATAACTATTTCTCGTCCCTAATTTTATATTTTTTTTTTCCTTTTGTGACCCTGACTCTGTATTTTTATTGCTATGTAGCCCTTTCGAGAAGTCACCGCTGGTTATGAATCTATGCTTTTTTTTTAGTTTGTATTGGCCATGAGTACCAATGTACCATATAGTGATTAAAATATAAAATCAATAGGTACATAGAGGCAAAAATATAAACTTAAGGACTACAGAGTCCAGAAGCACAAACATGAATTTTTGGAACATAAAAATCAGTTAAAAATCGACAGAAAACCTACACATGAAGAAACATACAAAGCCGAGGTTAAAATATAGTCATTTTATAAAGTCACAAGATATGAATTTGGGTGTATAAAGAAAAATATGAATTATTTGAAACATAAAATTCTGTTAGAAACTACAGGAAAGGAACATACAAAGTTGGAGGGTTAACTTGTAAGCATTTTACAGTCAAAAATACAAAATAAGAAATGTTTATGAATTATATCGTTTTTAAAAGAGAAAAATAAAAACAAAAGAAATGAGAGTGTTATATGATCATGATATCCTCACTCACGTTATTAAATTTTTTGAAATTCAACAAAAATTTGAAAATAACTCAAATGTAATTCTTCTTAAAGTGGTCAATCGATTCAATTTCTCGGAAGCAAAGTAAAAATTAGTTAACAACATGATTATGTCATCATGATGACACAGGAAAATATATTCTTTTTGTTTAACCAAGTGAGAATTCTCTTATTAATTAGGGTTTGGGCAAGTGTGAGCAATGAGAACTATGCAATATAAGACTAACAACTTTTGTACATCATTAGCCCATCAAACTTGAATGAATTTTGGTAGAATTAACTTGTGTGATTAATGCCTAATTAAGAGCCACAGCTATATACAATGAATTCTGATGTGAAAATATATGTGTTCATTAATGCAGCAATAAATAAAATTCGCGAAGAATTCTAATACATGTCATGGATTAATGGAGGAATATTATTTTTATTTTTATTTTTTTGCAAAAAAGTCATATAACAAACAAACTTAAACGAAGAAAGAAAAAAAAAAGGTGTAAAATTCATGTTCTTCGATGTCATATAAAACTAGGTACCAGAAGTTGATGCCAACGACTCAGTAGCAATAATTTAATGACCTTTGAAGTAGATAGATACAAGTACAAAATTAATTACTTAACAACGACGAAGTTAATCCAGTTCCTGAAGTAGATCATAATTTAATCCTATATATGTATATATAATATCATCATTTTTGCTTTAAAAATAAGATATGTTTTAATTGCCTTTTATTTGGGATAAAATGGAGAAGGGTCACTTGCATTTAGCATTGCCACATAGGGGTATGAGTTGATGACTAACTCAAGTTTTTTTTTTTTTCAAAAAAATTGAATTCATTTTCGGAAGGATTAAAAGAAGGAAATTGAAAATATGTAGCAATGAAAAGAGCATGCCCCATGCAACATAAATCGAGTTGTTGGGAGTGTATCTAATTAAAGTTGGATATGACTTGACAAAATTAAAACCAACTTAATAATTTCACATGGACCTCACTTTTCTCCTTCACATATACTACGAACCCAAAAAAAAAAAAAAAGATAAGCTAATTAATATTGTTCTTTCTTTCTCAATTAGACTTAAATACCTTATTGAAACACTCAATAACATTAGATAGATATCTTCAAGAATAAAGTAAAAATTTACATAAAATTGATATCTTCAAGAATAAAGAAGTAACTATTTTCTTTTAGATTAAAAAGAAAAACACAAGCTATTTTCAATCCCAACTCTATAAGAATTTGCTATCTTATAAACAAATATATAAAAAAATCAATTGAATAAGGACCCCCAAATAATTATATATAATTAATTAATAATTACAGGTATGCTATGTGTGTAGCAAAACTGAAGCTGACCTGGAAGATCCTATGAACATAGCAACTGTAAGAGTCTGACCAAAATATTTACCGGCTCGTACCACCGCCATGACGCCAAATTTCACTTTCCATTGAACGGTTACCGACGTCTGTCCAACCGGAATGTGCACGATCGGAATCTTCCGGCAAAAGATTCGGACCGAGACAACGGGTCTAGCATTTGAGTTCAAACACTGCTGAGGCTCATTGACGGAGTGCTTGCCGGAGGAGGATTGCATAGAGGAGCTCGTTCCACGTGTCGGGCACTCCGGGCAGGCACCAGTGGCTGCAGTCCTGGTGGTTGAGGGGTGCCCGCTCCCCCGGGCCATAGTAGTACACTGAGGGGTGCCCGTCTTTGCGCCATGTCGTCATTTCCGTGACGTTCAGCAGACCCAGCTTCGCTATCGGGGGCTCCTTCGCCCGCCGCGCCAGAATCTCAACCAGAGCATCGTACCGAGGCTCGGCCGGCGCTGGCTTTGCGTTTTCCAAGTCGGGAAGGGTCTCCATGTGGCAGCCCCCGCCAGTGTTCCACGCGCCGCCCCTGAAGTGAACCGGGGAGTATGTTCGGAAGAAGACAGAAGTCTTGTTTGTGTCGACTTCTCTGCCAATCCAGTCAATCACCGTCTCGAGAGATTTCCGGTAGGCAACTTCGACGGTCATGCTTGTCAAGACCTTTTCTCCTACTTGAAAATAACAGCCTCTGAAAACGAAGAACAAAAACTGGGATTCATTAGGAGACGTAAATTCAAATTGAACAAACATGGTTAACAATTAAATCCAATAGATACTCTTAGGCACGTATGTATATGTACTGTCAATTAAGATTTATTTATTTAATTAAGCCAGTTAAGATAATTTTAACAAATTTAGTAAATAGTATTTACAATCGGGAATTCTGCTTTTATATACTCTTTATTTTATAAAACGGCTAAAACATACCCTCAAAGCCTCAAAGTGTATTTGAGTTTCCTTTCTATACCTAAAAAGCCCAAAATTAACCTTATTCATGCGAATATAATCCCAATAGTCAATTTTGGGGATTATAATTCTTTAGGAAATAAAAAAAAAAAATTAGAAAAATGGAGGGTGATATTGTCAATTTCCACTCAAGAGGGTATATTTTATCTGTTTTTTACAGTAAAGTGAACTTCTTATGGTCTTCAAATAACAATTTCTAACACAATTTATTATATTCTCACTAATCTCATCATTATCATAATTATAGAAAACTGAGAAATCCAAAACAATTTTCTTCGATTAAAGTATGCTGATTCGAATGATCATAATACGGACATTTATTAATTATTCATTTGCTTGACAGTTTATTTTTAATGATTGAAACTAATAATTTATGGCTAATTAATTATAATAAATTATGTGCCTAATTCATATAGAAATTTATCAACACAAGGTCTTGTTGTTGACTTACTCTCGTATGGTCCTCTCATAGGCCCACCAGTGGCCGGTGTTGAGGACGAGCACGTCAGCGTCGTGCCACCTGGCGGAGCTCCAGTCCACGCGGTCGACCTTCATGGTCAATCGCACGCCCTTGGGGTGCCCCTTCGGAGGGTGGCCCTGCGGAACAAGGAACGGCGACCGGTAGTACTCCACCGTGCAGTTGAACCCCTCGAAGCGGAACACAAGTGCCCCCGAGTGTTTTGTTATGGCATTCCCGTTGACCTCGCGGATCGTCGACTTGTCGGAAACCGCAGTGGCGAGCATGCAGAGAAGCGACTCCCACTGGTTCCGGCCCAGCGAGTCCCCGGCGAACACAACTCGCTTGTTCCTCAGGGCTTCAAGCATCTTCAGGGCGTCGAATCTTCACGGAATAGCCATGGATTAGTAACACCACAACAAAAATAAAGAGAAAACAACATTGTAATTTCACGTGGAAACCCAATTTAGGAAGAAAATCGCGGAGAAAAGAAAAAATCCACAATGGCCGGAAAAAAAATATATTAAATCGCGACTTAGATTTAACTAGCCCAAAAACGCCAGCGACAAGAAAGCCCTAATCAGCCCGATCTCTTTGCTTCCACTACGGAGCCCGAAAAAAATTATGTCGCATACGAAACGGGCAAACCAAGAAAACGGACTCAGCTAATAAACTCTTACTAATTACTATTTATAAAGAAAGATGTGGGTTGTTGGTGATACAGAGACTTATAGTATCATAAAGCTCAATTACAAAATCATATACATCAAATTATTATTATTATGGATTACAATATAATGAAGCTTGATTACGAAAATACATTAGTAAAAGATATATGATTACGTATGGAAATGAACAGAGCTATATATTGATTGCAAAATCAAACAAGCAAACACAAATATTTTATCATTGACTACAATATAATATAATGAAGCTTGATTATAAAAAATAAAAATAAAAAAAGTTTATTCATGGAAATGATCAGAGTGGGATTGCAAAATCAAAGGTCAAATCTTTTCGAAGCACCCGTATCGAATTCCCAATCAAGAACAGAGACCCAAGACTATAAGTCCATTCTCTTATACACACATAATATATATATTTCATATGGAACCTGGGCAAGTCGCAATCCTTGGGCTGCCATCGCCACTTGGTGTAGAGAGAATCGGCTCTTCCATTCTCGGAGCAGCGAAACCCCGGATCGGCGAAAGGGCAATTTGGGGATTCGTAAAGCGGGTAGGCATCGTCCCAGACCCACCCCCCATCGAACACGTTGCACTTCTCTCCTCCCTCCTCGAGAAACCCCGGCCGGCCGTCTCCGACCTCCGGCGACGGCGACGGAGCCGTCGAGAGAAGCGACGGAGACGGAGCCGCCGTCGAGAGAAGCGACGGCGAGTTCAGCGGGGAGCCGCGGAGGAGGGTGTCGTGGTCGAAGCAGACGAAGGTGGTGATGAGGAGAGCGGAGAGAGCGAAGAAGCCGAGGAGGCCGAGAGAGGGCTCCAGTGGCTTCAAGCGCTTGAGCTTCTTGGCGAGGAAGAAGTCCAAGTCCGCCTCTGGTTCGTCGGAAGGGTCGCTGCTCTTCGCCATGAGAGAGAGAGAGAGAAGGAGAAGAGAAGCTTGGGTGGACTGAAATCGTGGGTCTTGTTGGATAATCGCATTCGGTTTAGTAGCGATTTAGTTGGCGCTTAGCTTATTAGCACAAACAAGAAAGAAGGAAGAGAAGAGAGTGCAGTGCGTTAACGGAACGGTTATTTTCGAATACTATAATAATTGATTCACAAACTAGTCCTTCAACTTTTCTTATTTCTGCATTTTGTCTTTTAAATTTTAGTTTTCGACCCATGTCCCTTATAGACAAGTTGAGGTGTGCAATTTGAGTCTTTCTTTCTTTTTCTTTTATCATCGTCTACATTTTTTTCGTTGTGATTTTCTTCCTTTTCTTTAAAAGCGGATTTCTGCACATAAATAATAATATTTATGGGTCGTGACTTATGCCGGCGGTTGTGAATTTGTTGTATTAGTGATAAACGGTTGTTGAATGACCTGATCTGTCGTTGATTATGTGTAATTTTATATTTTTTTTGAAATAAGGGCGGAAGCAAGACTAGCAGTGAGGAGTTAAAATCACCCTAACTTTTTCTTGTCAAGTGCTAATTTTGGTGAATTTTTCTTCTAACTCCCCCAAATTTTTATCACATTTTCATTCTAATATATTAAATTTTTAAATTATTTTTTCTCTTCTATATTATGAAACTTCAATGCTAATAAATTTTGAGAATTAGACTTCAACGATTAATGTCAAGTATATTCGTGTAGAAATGAGCGAACGTACGAGTTTATGGTTTAATGAGTGTATGTCAACGATTAATGAGTGTTTGTCAATCATATTTTTTTTTTTCAATATAATGTTTCACTTCAATTGAAAGTTAACTAGTTTACAATAATATAATGATCCTATTCGACGTCTAGTTGTCAAATATCATCGACTAAGTTTATGTAATGAAAATACTTAATATTTTCATATTATAAGTATAAGAGTTGATGTACTATTTTTAAAAGTTGATGTACTATTTTTAAAAGTATGGTCGTTATTCTCTCAAACTAAAGCTTTATGGGTAAAATAAAATGTCCAACATACAAATTTCAAGGGCCCTAATGTTAATTAAGAAAAAGGAAGATTTTGATTTAATTTTATTTCTTTGAATTTGTATATTGAAAAGATATGGCCTTTTTCCAAAACCCAATAAAGGTGGAAAAAAAGTGGAACCGAATAATTCAACCAATAAATAATATACCAAATCCAATTAACCTCTCCGCATTCTTAAATTAAAAATATCAAAATCTTTATTAGAGTAATTTTTGTAAGCTCGTAAAGATACCTCTGTTTATTACTATACAAAAGTAGAACTTTTACTTGTAAAAGCCATGATCAAAGTTTATCATAGATTTGTGGCACAAATACAATTTTTTCAAGAGAAATTGCTCCAAATAGCCAAATTGAAACATAGGTTTAGCAAAATAGCCAAACTTTGGTTAATTTTGTAAACTAGCCAATTAACATGAGGTGGCATATTAAATTTAATTTTTATTCCTAGAATACCCTTTAATTAATCAATTTAGATTATTATTTTCGTAATTAATTAAAATGGTAATTAACGCAAAAATCATGGTAACTGATTACATTTAAATTTAATTTAAAAACAAAAAAAAAAATATAGAAATCAGCTCGTCATTATTCCACGTTTTATTTAGTGGCTCTATATGTGGTCAAACCAAATATTTGTTGTAACCTTTTTTGCTATTAATTAGGATAGTATTTCTCTTTTTAATATTCAAATAATTGCAAAATA
The DNA here is from genome assembly GCA_954871525.1 of Parietaria judaica. Taxonomy (NCBI): domain Eukaryota; kingdom Viridiplantae; phylum Streptophyta; class Magnoliopsida; order Rosales; family Urticaceae; genus Parietaria; species Parietaria judaica. The sequence goes on along the minus strand of OX940860.1, from coordinate 56,329,267 downwards.
TGACAGCTGCATATTTTCAAATTTCAACGTGAAAATCAAACTTTCAGAACGTTGCTCGTTCTCAGTTGCAGATCGTTCTTCCCCTCCAGCCCAGCTAGTCGTTAAACCGTGAGTTGTAGATCGTTCTTCCCCCGCCGAGCAGCTCCTTCTCCAGCGCATCTTTTCTCCCCCGCCGGCATCGTTCCGCACTCCATGCAGAGAATATGTGCTTCCATGGGGCTCGTTCCGATGAGCGATGATGCTTCGGGCGATTCAACTTTTGATGATGCACGTTACTGAGGAATGGAATGCTCTGGTAAGATCAAGAACATGTAATCCTTTGGGATTGATTGCCTGTTTGAACCTTTTCAAAGTCTGTGATATTCTCAGTCATAGATCGATTGTTAAAAGACTGTAATTGTTGTTCTGAGTTTGCTTTAAAATCTGTTTATAACAGAAATACAATTTGTTAATTCTTGTTAATGTTCATTTTTTCGTGTTTATGTTCGTTAATTCGTTAATGTTCAATTTGTTAATGTTCGTTAATTCGTTAATGTTCATTTTTTAATTCGTGTTAATGTTCTTTTTTTCGTGTTTATTTTAGTTTATTGATGCTCACGACCATTGACGAGATTATCCTCCATGAACTTCTTCAAAATATATTCGAAGGAGATAGAGATGAAACTCTGACGATGAGAAACTCTTCTCGGTAGAGCCAGAGACGAAGAAGAAGAAGGCTCGTTAGAGCGCTACACTACTCTAAAATATTTTCTCAGTCTGAATTATGTATTTTGATTAATTTCTGGTTTATGAATATTTCGTTGATTTTCGTTGGTATCAGTATATATTGAATTACACTTTGATAATAAATTTTGTTAATTCGTGTTAATTCAAAATTTATGTTAATTATTTGTTAATTGGTGTTAGTCTTTGATTTAATACACTTAAGATTCTTGTTACTTTGTGTTAATGTTTAATTTAGTAAAAAATAGATTCATCTTAATTTGTGTTAATTCGTGTTAACGGAATTTTTGACTCTCAAGGAAAACGAAAATGATGGAATATGATCAAAATTATAATGAAAAAATAAGTTTTTCAATTAGAGAGTTGACAAATATATTGGTCGTAATCCTATGCGTTCGTCGATTTTTTTCTTCAGAATCCTCTTCCTTCGTTGAGTGATTTCTGTTTTTGTGGAGTGATTTTTGGGTTGGTTTAATGATTAGGAAGCTAGGCTGGAGAGTTTTTAGGGATTTAGCTAATGGGTCTTCGTTAGTCTATATGGGGATTTTTTTTTTAAAAGGCATGTTTTTAGGAGATATTTTGGTGATTAATGAACATATTAGGGTAGATAGAAGCATTTAATTCGCACAGACCAATTCAAAATGTCAAACCCTAAAATTAATTCGCCATTTTTAAATGTATTTTAATTACAATATTAATTAATTATCTTATGAAATATATTGTTACCAAATAAATACCAATTTCAATCAATTGGTCGATTTGTAATTAATGTCATTATTTTTTTCAGATTAATGACCCACAAATTACATTATTAATATTTATTTATTTTTTATTATGTTTTGAATTATTAAGGGTAAGAATGTAATTAGAAATTGACTTAAATGGTTAATTGGCTAGTTTACAAAATTAACCAAAGTTTGGCTATTTTGCTAAACCCACTTTCAAGATTGGCTATTACCCTTAAGGCCCTTTTTTTTCAAAAACTAACGATAAATTCTAATTCTTTTTTTTTTAACCAGATAAAATGTCAATATTTTGATATTATTAGACATGTACCAAAAAACCTGAAAAATGGATTTTTCTTATATATAATGGGTGCGTTTGACACAAATTATTTAGCCTTGTTTTTGTTTTTAAAATAAACTAAACCGCTTTTTAGGTATTTGTCAAGCTGGCCAACTAGTGCCAAAAATTACCTCGTGACTCACGTTTAACCTTATCATCAAGCAAATGATTGCGTGAGTGTATAACGTAACACACTCGCGAGTCTCACGTTCGTGAAGACAGTGTTTGCGTGCGATCTTATTGCACGTGAACATGGTTGGGCTTTTTTTATTTTTTTTTATAATAAAATCTTTATATAGCTTGTAGTAGTTGCATTTAGGTACGTAGTTTTTAATAATTAATCAGTTTTATAAATAGTTAATCAATTTTAACAACTGAAATTACAATAAGACGGTATATAATTGACGGAAATAAAAATGTATAAGTAAAAAAAAAGTGTATTGTTGATAATATTGCCTCTTTAAAACCTTTCCCGAAAAACCCAATTGGGACAAAACCGTGGTAAAGGAAAAAGAGTACAATAATTTATTCTTCGTAACTACTCCGGATAAAAAATGTTATCTAAATTAACCAATTCGTCTGCTTCTTGTGCTTCGAGTTGTTTTGCCTCCGTTCTTTGCTCCGCTTGTCACCATTCAATAAATACTGTAAGCTTTTCCAAGTGCGTCGTGGTCATACTGGTGCGACGATCATCGATGATTCTCCTAGCTGAGCTAAAAGCGCTTTCAGATGCGACGCTTGAAACTGGGATTGAAAGAATGTCTTTTGCCATCTGGGACAGTATAGGGAAGCTCATCCTTTGTCTCTGCCACCAATCAACGAGGTTGAACGTTGAGGGGAACTCTTCATTGATAGGGAAGTACGTCTTTAGTTCGAGACTTTGAGTCGCTGGATCGATACGACGAGGCCTTGCCACGTTGGTCGTCGGAGATCTTGCTCCGCTCTATTCCACATGTGCCCGCTTCCGACGTCTAATCTCAGCGCAAAATTGTCAACCACCCTTGCTCGGATTCTCTCTAAGTCGACGTTGTTCCTCGTGGACGTCTATTTGGGGGTACCTCACCTCGTATTTACAATACAAACGATTAAACTGCTCTTTTACATTTATAATATAATCGTCATACGAAGTGGATACATTAGTAGCAGTATGACCAAGCATGTCTTCAAATAATGGCTCAACTCTAGGATCTAATATGGCGGCCGCACAATATGAAAACGACGGAGGATCCCAATAAATTTTGTATTTTGCGATAATTTCTTTCAAAACATCTTGTATGAACGTGTCATCGCGATAGTTATAAAATGTGTTAGTTATGGTGAATAAACAATTAAGCGCATGATTTAAAGTCGGTCTAGAAGTAGAGGATAAACATAGAGTAGTAGAGTAAAAAGATTCGAGAAAGTCGGTGAACTTTTTAGCGATGTCCCACTAATCCTCATTTACCCAATCTCGTCCACGCTCCATTCGCACAAACTCGCAGAAAAGTGTCTTGTACTGACAAACATTCAACAACATCAAGTACGTAGAGTTCCAACGCGTATTGTTATCCAAAGAAAAATGTTTTACTCTACGTATGCCTTGGCTTTGGCAAAATGTTTTCCACCTGTTAGAGTTGTTTTTACACCGCCACCAATCAATGTTATCGCGAATGTTATCAATATAAACGTTAAGCTTTGCTTCCCCAGATCTCACTATTAAATTTATGATATGGCACGCGCAACGTTGGTGTATTAATTTTTTAGTAGGTTGGACGGGCAAAGATCTTTCAATGATTGTCATTGCCGATTGGTTATTATACGCATTATCTAAACTGATAGAAATTATGTGGTTGTCTAAACCCCATTCGGCAATAATACCAAGTAATTTTTCAGAAATATTTTGACCCGTGTGTCTACCTTCAAAATTACTCAAAGCTAGAAGACGTTTTTGGAGTTTCCATTCAGAATCTACGTAATGGGCGGTGATGCTAAGATAACCGTTAAACTTAGGACCATTCCAAAGATCTGACGTCAATGCAACGTGAATATTAGATGTTCTAAACATATCTACCAACAAGGCTTTCTCTCTAAAATATCTATCATCAATATCCCTAGTGGCAGTTTGACGTGAAAATGGCTTATACGAAGGATTAATTCTTTGCATATATTTTGTGTGAGCCTTTTCTTCCATAATGCTCATAGGTTGACGGGTACAAACTATCCACTCCGTCGTCCACTCTATAAGTTGAATAAGGTCAAGAACACGTACCTGCGGCTCACCTACCTCGTTGGGGTCGTCACCGGTGAATCATTTATTTTTATGATTGGTGATTTGGGAGGTGCCTTTGATTGCTCGTGTGTCTATCTGGAGTCTGCATTTTTTGCATGTGGCTATCTTTTGTTTGACACTATTTTCATCGATGAATCGGTTTTCATGGTAGAAATTCCAAACGGGTGCCCGACTTACTCTCCCGTAAGCCAGCTTTGGTCTTATCTCTATGCGGACCGATACATTTCCCGTCTCTTGACGTGAGTGAATTGGTGTCGCGCCTCCTACCGAGCCTCGGACTGAATCCCGATGTGATGTCAGAGTTGCTAAATCTTCGTGCTCCATTACATTGATATCGTTTGGTTCCTCCATGGATTTACTATCCTGCATGTTAAAATCAAAAAAAGCATACGGCCCCCCCTCGGCACGACAAAGTTGGTTGTAAAGATTTCGAGTAACGTATGCCGTGTTCGCTTACATATGGGCAAAGGTACGAACGTGACTCGGCCTCAAAGATCGTTGTGTGTCATCGAGGTAATCCGGGTTAGGTGGAGATGGAAATATAGCGGCAGATAACATCATTGGTCTATGTCCCACGGGAGTGGATTGCGAACCGGCTAGCATGAAGCCGGGATTTTCATTTCGCTACACCATATCCGTCCTCGGGTCACTATTATTTCCGATGTGTGTACTACGGAAACCGTCATTATTTGACGGTTCTATAGTACGAACCTGTATATACAAATACTATATAATATTATTATTATAATATAAGGAGGGATTTATAGGGAGAGAGTTTAAGAGATTATTGTTACGTATGAGAAAGAATAAAAGTGTGAGAAAATGAGTTTGAAAATAAGGATATTTATAGGATTTAATATAGGGGTGATCGTAAACAATGAAGAGATTAAAATGTAAATAATTTTTGAATTATGATGATTCATACCCGTTGAAAATTATTTTGATTCATTTAGATTTTTATCGTTGCATGATATTATTTGGGTTATATTTAATATATAATTAGAAAGTTGATTGATACTGATAAATATTCATCATGGAATTTTGGAAAATTGAGCTTGATGATATTTAATATAAAATATTACTCTGATAATATCATTTAACTTATTCACCCTGTCAATATGGAGTATTTATTGTGAATCTCAATAATCAGTGAGGCGGTGTCATGTCATCGTGAGCATAGCTGAAGCGAGGCGATATTGTACGCCGCCAACTGTCGCGATAATATCACTCGCGAGGTGGTTTAAATGTAGCGAGTATATCACGAGTTTTTTTACTCGCCTCGTTGGACTTTTGGTGTTTGGCAAAATTGTTTTTCCAAAAAACACAAAAGCGATTTTAAATTTTTGTACATGAATTATAAAAGCTAGAATTCGTAGCTTTTGGTTTTTTCTAAAACCAAAAATACAGTTTTAGTCTATTATAGTCTTTTTAGTCTAAATAATTTTTTTTACCAAACGCTAAATTAGTTTTTGTTACCAGCAACAACTATTTTATAAACAATTTACCAAACACCTGTCAGTTTTTTTAAAAACAGTTTGTTTTTTAAACTAAAACTAAATTATTATTTTTTTGTAAAAATTAAACTGTGCCAAACGGGCCCAATATCATAGTATTGGTACTTGTTGATGTGTAAATTTTTCCCAACGATAAGATGATTAATTAAATTTACGGTCCATATAATTTAAGACCAAAGTTATGAATATAATTGAATATTCGTACACAAGATGGCCCTGTGAAATACATAGTGAAAAGCCCAAAAGAGATTTGAGCAAGGCCCAAGCCCGACCAGGCCGATCGGCCCAAAATCCACAGCTCATTGCGGGCTGATACTGCCAAAGAGGGATCCGAGCAGGAACGAAACTTCAGCAAAGAAAGTCTGAGCAGGAATGCCACATCAGCAAGAAAACCCAGGCAGACTAAGTCAACAGCTCCATTCAAACCCTCCGAAGCCCGACCAGGAAAATCGCCACGACAAAGATTCAAACTCCCACGACGTTGATTCAAAGTCCACCATCGCGCAATTCTCTCGAGAAATGGCCCACGTGTCAGCTCGGCAGCAAGTCAAGCCCCGAACTCGGAGCCACTACCAACATCCACTACGACCACCAACGGGCAGAATCTGGAGGCCTATAAAAGCAAGAAGACAGCTTCATTTTACGCACGCAAGCTTTCACCCTGAGAGAAAAGAGTCTGTGAGATTTGTATTTTTTTTAGAGTGTTTATTCTTTCTTTTTGATCATCTTGGAATTGGCTTGTGGTTCTAGTTGATCTTCTTTTCATCATCAATAAACTTATAGAGGACGTAGTCAACTACCGCATTGGAACGAACCTCTCTAAAATACCCTTGTGTTTTTTATTGCTTTATTTTGTTTGTCAATGTCATAGTATTGACGACGCGGAGGTCAAGATCCACAATTCTTTAGCAAATTCAAATCAAAATCTCATCCACAATTTTGTGACTGTTGGTGTGCAAAACCACGTCAACAGTACTTTGTCTGGCTAAATAAAAGAATGAAACATATCGTTAGTTTTTGGAAGAAATTGATACTTGTGCTACAAATAACCCTAAAATTTATCATCCCATATATTACAGATTTTTACACTTAAAAAGGACATAAATATTATTATTAATTTTTTAAAATAAAAAATCAAAGATGTGTTTTTTTTTTTTAATTAGACATCGATTATAGTGAAAAACTTTGTTTGGGATTGAAATTCGGTCACATATAGTTTTGGACCTCATTAGACTCTTTATTAATATAATAAAAAATATCTTATGAAATTTAATGTTCGTCAATAATATTTTTTTCATTTATTTTTTAAACAATACATAGCAAATATTGCTAAAATAAACTAACTATTTTTAATCGACAATTCCTTATCTCTTATTCACAATATTGAGCGTAAATAAACTTAACAGCAATAACAAAAATCAATATCAAAATCTACCAATATTAAAATCCGAACAACTACAAATCAAAATTATTAAAGAAAACAATATAATTATGACAATACATCATAGATAATAAATTTAGATTATATAGTATTTTAAATTTAATTACAGAAGATATTTTATTACTATAATATTTTTAATAAAATAAAAAATTGTTATCAATGTTCTTTGAAGGTGATGTGCTTGTTGGTCCCCATTCCCCTTGGACTCTTTGTTGTACATCAATTTTTATTTTATTTTTTTGCCAAAAATCATAGCTGCTGCGATAATGAAATGTGAAAATTATAGTTGCAGAAATTATTGACGTCGTGGTTATGGCGCAAAATCCTTTAATTATTTCAGAAATATATAAACAATCTGCTTCAATTATTCAATGTTAAAAAAGAAAACTTTAGGCGTGGAAATTCAGGCTGTGAAAATCAATTTTAGCTAGCTCTTCAACTGACTAAATTCTATTGTCGAGTGTTAACAATTATCCCAAAAAAAATAAAAAAAATTACTAAGCAATGAATAAGATGTGATAAAGATATATTGAGAATTAAAAAGATGTAAATTATTAGAATACACAAAATTGTAACGGACATTATATTTTAAGAGTTAATATCTTAAAATATATTAATTACACATCAGGAAATATTGACACAAATACTTTAAAAGGACTTTACTGTTGGTGCACTTTAGATTATTTAAGCAATGTCTTGTGTTCATATTTTTATTCTTAAAAAAAATGACTTTTAAAATATAACCAAGTGTATTGTATTTAGACAATACATGATTTTATTAGAATGTTCGTTACTTATTTATTGAACAAGATAAATATATTCGATTATCAACTATCATTGCCAGAGCTAGACTGCCAGTAAGACGGAATTTCATAGTTAAGCAAAAAAAAATTAAATGAAAAAAATTCTTTTAAATACTTTTTCTGCTCATGCATTGCAATTTAACGTTATTATGATATAGACTGAGAGTTTAAGATTTATTTTAGAAGTTTAATTATCATTTAGAATTTAATTGAATCAATGGTGTTTAGTGAGTTACTTGTCGTTTAGGTTTGTAATCTCTTTGCCTAATGATAATGACTATAGATAGAACATATCCAATTTTTACAATGCAATGGTTAGTTTTTCACGAACTAGCTGAACTTACCATTTTTTTTTTTGTCAATATCAGCAATGCAATTCATCCAACGATAAACCTACTTCGAATCCTATGACACAAGAGAGTACATGTTAATGAAAATGTTAGCCAAGAATCAATCACAAAATTCAGTTTTTCAAGAGGAAAGATTAGGTTTAGTTAAAGTTAACATTTGTGTTCAAGTGTGTTCCGTGTGTTCATTGTGTTCTTGTGTGTTCTTGAGTCCGATGACGATGTTGCCTCGTAATATATTAATCATATTCTGGTGTACACAGTAAGCACCATTGGCCCTAGGCATAGGTAGTCCCCAAAATGTGAGGCAAAAACCCATCCGGGTTTTATTTTTTATTTAAAAAAAAAAAAAAAAACCCGGATACGGATCAGTTCGGGTCCGGGGAAAAAAAATCCCGAACTGATCCGGATCCAGGTTAGTATTTTTTTATTTATTGTTTAGTCCCTAATTTCGTTTAATTGTTCAAATCTAACATTTCGGTACTTAAGTTCGGTTTTGAAAAAAAATAAATGTTTAAATTCTTAAATTATTTTGTGTGTTTGAATAAAAATAAATATGAAATAAATAAAAACATACAACAACAAAAGAAACTAAATATGCATTTTTTATTCAACAAACTCGAAGGTCGGATACGGGAAAGTACAACTACAACCAAATGTCGTAAGGCAAACGAAGTTTCAAATTCAAAGTACAATAAGAAAACGAACAATTGAAAACGAATAACATTTGAATATGTGAAAAGTAATTCGCCAATTCTCAGTCGAACATATCGTTTTCTTATTGTCGCTTGTTGGCCATAATCCAATCTCTCGAAAGCATAAGGATCTCGACCATCAATGACCTCGTAGACTTGCGGCGAGGCTCTAACATCCTTCCGGCCATTGAGAATGCCGATTCCGATGATACCGTTGAGCTACCGGAATTGTGAGAATGTCCCGAGCCAACAAGGATAAAACCGGATACTCTGATCGATTTGTGTGCCACCATTGAAGGATGTCGAGGCCTTCCGTAGGGCACGGTGTCGGAGGAAGGTTGCAGAATCGAGCATACTCGTCGACGGTGTTGCGCCGTTGACGTCAACCAGGAACACGAGATCCCGAATTTCCACTTCCTTGTGAACCCGGAGAAGAAGTCGATGCCGTATTGCCGCCGCCGCGCCCAATAGTCGTACGGTTGTAGAATAACCGGTGATTGTACACGTATGGTGAACCACCGGCCCCGCGTCCGCCCTATATTGAACAAAAAATATTAACATTTAGTGTTTTTACGGGTATTTTACGCAATTTATTTAATATTAATTAACAAAAGAAAAATTATTTAAATTAATTTTTCTTTTATTAATTAATTAATTTTGTAATCAATTTTGCCCCAAATTATTCACCGGAAGCCCGTTTTCGAAAAATAAAGGGTCCAGATGATCCCAAAAATATCGAAATACCCAAAATCGATATAAAATTTGTAAAAAAACGACTTCGGGAAACACCCGGGGCCTCCGGGACACGCCGGGAAACACCCGAGCGGGCCCCACAGGCCCCCAAAGGCCAACCGCCACGTGGCAGCGCCCCTGCAGGTCAACCAAGGGTCAAACCCTGCTCCTCCATGTGTCGCCCATCCGCTGGACGTGCCAGAAGGCTGACATCAGCCTGGTGACATCACGCTGACGTCATCAGCTTGGAGGACAAGCTTCCACGCGCGCCGCCCACGTTTGCCGCGCGTGAGGGCGCGTCCGGCGTCGGATGGGGAAGCCAATTGCGACGTTGGATCGGCCACGTTCTGAGGATACAAAAAACTATATTATTTTTCACCAGGGGCCTCCCGAATCAAGAGATAATTGCGTTTGAATCCCCGGGTTCTCTTATAAATAGAAGCTTGGTTTTCACTTACCGGTAACTCGATTCTCACCCCGAGAACTCGCCCTAAACTCTCTCTAATCCCTCTAGAACTCGCCTTCCCTCAATATCACTCTAATGTTGAGCGTCGGAGGTGAATCAGGAGGTACCCCCCCCCCCCCCGGTTCTCCCTGATCTCGGGTGTTGTTTTGTTCAGGTTCTGAGAGAGAGAAAACACATTTGAGCGGAAGTTCTGGAGAAGATTCTGGCACGATCTAAGACCCTCCTTGCCAAGGTTCTAGATCCGTGAAGTGCTCGTTCTATCCACTGGTCTTGTATCTCCGGCAGATATACTGACTACGCGGATAGCCCGAGGACCCGGATCTGTCCCCGTGACGCCGGTTGAGGGTCTGATCTACTAGGGTTCACTGGAAAGTCAATACTGTGACCCCCCCCCCCCCTACACGGTGGTCAGGAATCCGTTTTTGGTGTCCCGAACCTGTAATCCGGGCCAGGCCAAGTCCTGGCCCTATTAGCGACAGGTAGTGGAGTTTACCACGGATTTTTGATCATCGAGTCAGCGGAGGATCCGATTGACTCGAAAGTCCAGGAGCCCACGCCCGAAAGTCATAAAAGTCAACAAGACGACATTGGGCCCGGCCCAACACGAGCTATTGGGCCGCTGAATGTTTGAAGCATTTTCTGCATCAACAAGTGTAATGTTAGGAAATTAAAAAAAATTAATCTTAAGAAATAAAGTTAAAAAAATTACCTGAGTTTGTTGTTGAGGATTCGTTTCCTCCATCTGATCTTCCAAGTCGTTAAATTTTTGCTCATACTCTCGGTAAAGGGCCTTCATCTTCTTATCCGCATTGAAGTAATTATGCGTCATATAGGGCTCCCCCGTCATAGCTTCCATGGCATATAAGATATCCTGCAGTTTGGAAAGCTTAAGTGTCCTATCCACGATTACAGCAGCGTAATATAAAAATGGGAGCTTTTCAGAACCCCAATAATATTCAAACTTTGCAATCATCGGGGTTAGTACATCAGTAAATAAAGTATTACTTTTTACATTTTCAAAATGACAAAGAATATCGAAAATAGCGGGCAAAGCTCTCTGAGACGTGGGTGAGTAAACATGAGATAAATCAATAGTAATTTGATTAAAAGGGTGAAGAAAAGCCTGGAATCGGATAACGGTTATCCAATCGTCCCGAGTGAGGTCTTCGCGGTCGTTGTGCTCCGGGCCGTTGATCCAGTTTGTAAGAAGCTCTCGGTATGGTATAACAGTATCCAACATCATGTAAGTCGAGTTCCAGCGGATCGGCATATCCGGTTGAAACGTTCTGACCTGGTAATTATGAGCCCTGCAATAATCTTCCCAAGAAACTGTACTCATAGTAGATGATCGTACATATAAAATCGTGTTCCTAATTTTGGCGATACTTTCGGAAATAACGCCAATACCGGATTGAACTATCAAGTTTATAATATGACATGCAGACCTTTGATGAAAACAATCCTCCCTAAAATTGGTCAAACTTTCCTTCATTATTTCTACGGCATTGGCGTGGGCACTAGCTTTATCTAACGTAATGGAAACTACTCTATCCCAAAGGTTCCAATCCGACAAACCTTCTAGTATAGCATCGGCTAGGTTTACTGCTGTGTGTTTAACCTTCATCAGCTTAAAACCTATGATACGCTTTTCCATATGCCAATTATCATTAATAAAATGAGCTATGACTGTAATATAATCATCATTAGCATGGCCATTCCAACAATCCGACGTTAAAGATACTTTGTAAGAAGATTGTTGGAACATTTCGTGTAAAGCGGCCCTTTGCTCGTTATAAAATTTGATTATGGTCTCGTGGTTTATATAATACGAGATTTCCCTATAGTTTATCGGCGCCAACTTTATCATCATTTCGTTAAAACCTTCTCCCTCGGGCGCCGATATAGGCAAAACATCGCGTATAGTCCACTGAGCAATAATCATTCTATACACATCATTGGGTAAGCGACTTACCTCCTCCGCCCTCTTTTTCTTTTTGCATGTCGTGGCGTGTTGTTCTAGGCGGCTGGTGCCGTGGTTCTTCGGATGGGCGAAAATTCCCTCTCACGGTGTTGACAAATTCCGAACCTATCTTCCAAGCCGGTGTCGTAGTTGTATCTGTACTCGGCTCTGAAGTCGTTCTGCCAAACCGCTCCCGTTAATTTCTTTCGCTTCCTCGGCGGCGGATGGGGGGCAGACCGCCCACACCCGAAATTAAGCGTTGTTCACCACGTCCAGCTTGCGGTGCTGGTAGAACTTCCTCAACTTCTTCGATTTCCTCTGCCTCGCCTTGAACGTAGTTCGGGTCCTCCGTATCATCATTCTCATCATCATCATCGCCGCCATCGGGGTCGTTGGATTGGTTCCTCGTCCTCGTTTCCTAAAAAAACAAAGGAATATTACAAGGGTTAAAATTTAATATTAATTTAAATATTACAAGGAATATTACATTATTAAATTTTAATATTAATCATATTAATTTAATTAAATTTCATATAGTTAATTTAAAAAGTTAACAAAATTAAAAATAGTATTTTCTATGTGTGGAAATAATTATCAAGCTCTTTTAGACGGAACTCCCCGAGGTTCGACGGCGAGATCGACTGGAAAGGATGCTATGATCTCACTTTAGGCCCAAGCTTTTCTAGACAGAACTCCCCGAGGTTCACAGGCTAGCTTGGAGGAGATTGCAAAGCGAACCTTATTTAAAAACCAATCTTTCTAAGACACCATAATCCTTAAAAACTTTATAATTATCACCACACCTAAAAATTACAAATTTTATTTTATTTTAACTTATTTAATTAATTATTTAAAATTTAACTAAACTAATATGACTATTTAGTTATTAATTATTATCTTATTAGTTATTAATTATTAATTAACTTATTAAGTAAGTAAGTAACTACTAACCATAATTAAGTAATTAACTATATGACTATTTATATAACTTATTAATTAATTTATTATAATGACTATATATTAAGTAAGTAATTATTTATTATCCAACAATTTAAAATTTATTATTTAACAAAGTAACAAACTAATATTTAATTAATTAACTACTTAAATTAATTAACTATTTAATTATTATCTTATTGTTGTTCATTGCTAAGGCTTTGCCAATCCGGAATATTTGTACCTTGATAATTAAATAAGTTTGTAAAACCACCGACGTGACTTTGTGAAAATAAAAATTGTTGGTACATACCGACGCCACCGGCACCATATTGAGTATGAGCCGGTAACGGTAGGCTAGAAGAACCGGGAACATTATGTTGATACATAACTCCGACATTATAATTATGTTGACTAAAAGCCGTCCCACTATTAATCGACCGCGGCGACAGAATAGTAGCACGTCCTTTTCCTCGGACATCGGGACGTCATCGAGAACGGTTGTTGCCACTCGACATATTAACGATAAATTAAACTAATATTAACGATAAATTAAACTAAATTAAACTAAATAACACTAACTTAAAACTTATAATAATAACACTAATTAAAAACTAAATAAACTAATAACAACTAAAGTACCTAAACAATATATTAAACTAAAAATTGAGAGTATTTATATAATTATAAAGTAGCTAAACTATAGCCTAATTTCGGAACTTTGAGAGCTTGAGAGAGTATGAGAGTGTTGGAGATGAAGAGAAGAAGATGTGTGAAAAAATTGGGAGTGGAATGGGGTATTTATAGGGGAAAATGTGTAGGAATTCAAGTAAAGTGAGGTATTGATTCCCCAACGGATCTATTTGGGGACTTCGAGGCAAATATTACCGTTGTGTTCCAACGGCTCAATTTTTTAACACGTGTCAGGTACTTTTGCCGTAACCCCTGACGCACCCAACGGCTCCTTCATCTCAATCGTTGATCTCGCTCATCCAACGGCTGAGCTTTATTCAATTTTTTTTTTTAAAAACCCGGAACCGGATTGGTCCGGATCCGAGTTTTTTCGGACCCAGATATATCCGGGTCCGGTTTTTTTTTTTTTTTTTAAATAGGTTCCGGGTATTAATCCGGGTACGCCATCTTGGGGACTAGGCATAGGTGTAGTAGGCTTGTGCGTAGGTTTCCTTATGTTTAGGTCTATTTTAAAGGCCTTAAAAAGGTGATATATAGTATTAATTATAAATGTATATACTTTTTAGGTCTGCCATATATCACAGTAATTCTAAATATATACTTTTTCAAATATTAAATAGAACTCGATAACTCCATATACATACAAAACGCAAATCGCATCTCTTTTTCTCCATAAATGTGTCCATTAACTCTACATTATACATGATTAAATAGTAGCATAAATGCATAATCAATCCTAAATTCCATGGGAATGCGACAAAATTAAAATGGCTATTGGTTTATTAATATTTTTATTTTGCGAATTGAAAATGAATAAATCATGCTGCTTTCTAGATTTTTAAATTGGGAATGGCCTGCAATTATTACAATTCTTTTTAATATATGCATGTGTTTGGTATATTGTTCAATTTTTCCTATATAACGTGACACTCGGATAATGTGACAAAAACACGCCAAAATAATAATGGGACCGCTCAATCTTGTACAAAAATAATGTAATAGAAGAGATGAATGAACCTATTTATGAGATTATATAAGGATAAAATAAATATACAAGAAAATCAAAAACTCAAAAAAGACAGCACATAAAGCTCGATTTATTTATTTATAAAGTCATGAAGTGATTCAACGAAATTCATGAAATCACATTAAAGTCAAATACCCATGTTCTTTGTATTATTAACTCAAGATATTATTTTTTGAAATTATTATTTTTATTTATTGGTTAATAATCAGAATGATATATGTTGATGCAGAAAAATGCTTCAATCCATTAGCGGCCCAATTGCTCGTGTTGGGCCGGGCTTTAACGTCGTCTTGTGGATCTGGGCAAAAATTCCCCTAAGTCGGGCCCCTCGTCCTGAATTGTGGGCCCAGGCTCGGGTCCCCAGGCTATACCCTCAGCCGCGCAATGGACTGGGGGGATAGACTGGACACCGCTTAGAACTGGTCCTATCAGGCGGGCCTAGAACCGAGTAGGAATTCCGCCAGAGCTTCCGCCTTCGTTGGATTTTTCTCTTCCGGGACCTGATAAAATAGCACCGCGGTAAGGGAGAAACGAGGGTTTTGCCCCCCGATTCACCTCCGACGCTCAACATTAGCGGGGTATTTGAGTGAATATCGGTTTTTGGAAGTCTCGAGAGAGTTTTGGGAGAGTTTTGGGCGTTTCCCAAGTGTTTGCTCGAGTGAAAAATCGTGTAGAAAGTGTGGGGATCGAACCCCTATTTATAGGAAAAAACCGGGTAAAACCGGGTTTCTGTTTTTGAATTTATCTCCTCATCCGGGAGGCTCCCGGGGGAAAAGTATATGTTTTTCTGACTCCCCGGGATGTTGCCGATCCATTGCCGCAAGAATCGCGGCGATCGGAGCTACGACGCGCCCTCACGCGCGGCCGGAAGGCGGCGGGGTCGGCAAACTTCGGCTCCAAGCAAGGCTGACTCAGCAGCCACGTGTCGCACTGCGATTGGCTGAGACGTGGCTCTCGCACCCAGTGGCGTGTTGACACGTGGCTGGGTCAGCTTTGACCTTCGTGGGCCCTGCTGAGGGGCGTTGGGGCCCACCCGGGGGGCCCGGAGGGCCCTCGGAGGCCTCGGGTGGTCCCCGAGGCCGATTTTCGCAAACTTTATGTCGTTTTTGGGTGTTTTGATATTTTCGGGACCATCGGGAACCTTTATTTTTCGAAAACGGACCTCCGGCAAATATTTTAGGCGAAATCGATCATAATTAATAAAAGAAGAATTAATTTGAATAATTCTCGCTTTTGTTAATTAATCGAGAAATTAGTCGCGCAAAAATACCCGTAACATTAACCCCCCAGTTTCTCGGGAATTTTCGATTCCCGGGAAACTTCTATAAATGGGCGGCGGGACGGCTCATTCGTCACTCGCGAAGCTTTTTCCTCCGGTGAATAGTGAAAAGGTTCGTTTTCCCCTCCTAACTTCTATTCCGGGTATCGCTTTTGAGTTTCGATTTTTGTAGTGGGCCCGCCTT
The DNA here is from genome assembly GCA_954871525.1 of Parietaria judaica. Lineage (NCBI taxonomy): Eukaryota > Viridiplantae > Streptophyta > Magnoliopsida > Rosales > Urticaceae > Parietaria > Parietaria judaica. The sequence continues at coordinate 56,313,133 of OX940860.1, read as the reverse complement.
TCTGTTATCTAGGTTTGCCGTGTTTTAGTCGCGTCATAATTTTCGAAAAAACGAGGCTTCGAGGTCGAAAAACAGAGCTCGGCCACTTTCTCTCTCTAGAACCCGCGAGCCCCAAATGACGAAATCCGCCGTACCTTCCTCACCGGAGTCCGCCATCGCCGGAGAAGACCACCACCGTGACCAGCTCGGCGAGGCGAGCTCGTGGGTGTCAGCGGTGACCGTCGGCGAGGCGGAGGAGCGCGAGGGCTCGCGCCTGGCTCTGCGGGCGTCGGGTGAGTTCGGGCTCACCCACGACGGCGCCGGAGGCTCTGTCGCTGGCGGGGGGGCGGTCGCATGAGGACCGGGGTCCGAGGGTGACCGGATCTGGGCCGGAGGAGCACGTCGACGGAGGCGGAGGAGCTAGGGCAAGCTCGTGTGCGCGCGGGCTTGGGTCGCGCATCTCCGGCGAGGGCCAGCTCTCCGCGGTCGATGCCGAGGGACCCGTCGTTGCCGGCGGTGAGTGGCAGCGTGACGGTGGGTCCCGGGCGAGTCGGTCAAGGCCGACGACTCCCGCCGTGGGAGGAGGAGGAGCCCGACCTCCTTTGGGCGAGGACGGACTCTTGGTGGTCCGCTCTGCGGGCCCGATTTTGGGCGGCGAAGGGCGGCGATATGCCGGCGGGACCCCGGCGACCGGATCTGTGCCGGGGTCGCACGGCTTGGGCGGTGGAGGAGCCCGGCTGGGCTTGTCCCCTTTGGGCGGGCTTGGTGGCCTCTCGGCCTGCGGGAACCCGCCGCACCACGTCGGCGGCTCCCCCACGGCGGGTCCGCCCCTGCTCCGAGTCCGAGGGGGGAGCTCCGGGCGGGATTGTCGGGAGCCCGGCCTTCGAGGGTCGTCCCGAGGGGGAGCCCGTGGTGGCCGGGGACGCTCGATGTCCTTCGTGGTGACGCTGACGGCCGACTCCGGCGGGGGGCGGATTCCGGCGGGATTCCCGGATATTCCGGCACTCCTCCGTGCTTTCCGGGCGACTTTGCGGCGCACCTCTGAGTCGCCGAGGTCCACGCCGGCCGAGGTGAGCATTCCCGTAGCGGGCTTTGAGCGTAATTCATTTGTTGATCCGGGAGCGGGTCTGAGATCCCCCGGTGTTGATATTAGCAGCGGCAGAGGTTCCACGAGTGCAGATTACGGGCCTTTTGACGTGGAGGGACCACGTCATAGTGCCGGCATAGCGGGCGGGTCATGCCCAAATTTTGACAGGGTAGTTAGGAGACGAACTGAGTTCGTTGCGGGCGCGCTCGGCCCTCAGTTGCCTCGCTCCCTCGCGCTTTTCTCAGATGTCAATATCCCCAGTTCTGTCACTCCGGCGGAACTGGAGGCCTTTTCTAGGGCTGAGCGTGTTGCTCTGCCAGGGGTATGTTCTCCGGTGGAGGGAGAGCTCCCTGGATACCCCCGTGACGGGATGGTCGCGGTTCCCTTAGAGAGCCTTCGATTAGGTTTTTCCCTGCCGATTCCTCCTTTGGCAGAGGAGCTTCTGGTGTCGCTGGATTTGCATCCGCTCCAGGTCCGTCCGGACGTTTGGTGGTTTGCCGCCGGAATTTTCTCGATGTGGCGAGAGGGGCGTGGTCGAGATGTGACCCCAACCCAATTCCGGAGACTCCTTCCTATCGTCATATCCCAGGATGATCGGGGGTTTAATAACTGGGTTTTCTCTCGCCCGGTATGGGGTTTTCGGGTAGGAAACCTGACCCCGGAAGTAGACCCGGACTGGCACAGCCGGTGGGTCTGGGTGCCGAACGTTTATTTGGGGTCCGCCCCGCAGAGCTTTGGGATTCCTCGGCTTTGTATCGCCTCCGGCGCTGGGGACAGGAGCTTTGTTAGCTTCTTTCTGACGGGGTCCGCCATCCCCGGGCGTTTCGCCTCCTTTTTAACGAGGGAGGCATGGGTGCGATCAGGGTGGCTGTCGCCCCAAGCTCTTGGTGAATCATCGTCGGGCCTTTAAGAGAGGTCCGGCTCTACGCGCGGCCCTCGCCGCTTTACGCCTCGCTACGGTATATTCTTCTTGTTTATCTTATTTTGCTCTTGACATGGTTGTTTTTCTTTTGCAGGTATGGACGGTGGCGATGGGTGGTCGTGGGGTCTTCCCCAGTTTCCTTACAGCGGAGGACAGTCTGACGTGCCGGGGCCGAGCCACGGAGGAGCCGGGATGACTCCCCCGATTGGGCCCCCCTCGACAGAGTTCGGCCCTGGAGCGCCCTTCTGGGGCCCCGACCCTTACGGTCAGCTTCCGGTGAGGGGACCGGCGCCGACGGAGTACGCTTCATTTCCCGCGTACGACCAGGCCCCGCCGTATGGGCCGACGCATTCCTATCACGCCCCCGCGGAGGTGAATGCTCTGAGCTAGTCGACCCCCTTTTTCTCTTTCTTCTTCTTTTTTTTGTAAGCTTTATCATGCTTGTCTCTTTTTCTTGCAGGTACCTTCTTCGTACGGCTATCAGATGCATGGAGGGGCCCCTCCCGCTGGCGGACCATCCAGCACCGCCTTCCCCTCGGGCTGGTCGGGACGTTCCGAGGCTGGGGTTCTTGGGCCCGTCCACTGGACGGGCCCCCCGCAGTCAGAGAGTTCCGTCGCGTGGCAGCTTCTTCGCGAGGAGCATGCAGCACACCTGGTGACCGCCAGAGAGGCTTCCCAGTACCGTGCTGAGGTCTATCATCTCAACGCCCAACTCGGGGCTTCCTATGAGTCGGGAGCGGAGAAGGATGCGGAGCTGCTGCATCTTAGGGGGGCCCGCGCTGCTGAGTCCGAGACCCTGAAGTGGGAGAGCTTCTTGAGCGGCCTGATGGGGTTGTTTCGAGACAACCCGGGGATGTACCTGCGCACCACCTTCCTTCAGGATGTGCAGGCCCCTCCTGAGGTGATGGCTGCGCTGGAGCCCTTCATTGCTCGCATGCCCCCTCCTGGGCCCGTGCTGAGCCTCTCCGTGAACGGAGTGGAGTTTTCTGCGGGGATTTATCCCCAAGGAGTTGCTAGCGTCGGCAGTGTAGCTGGTGGGGCAGGGGGCCATCTCCCTCCGATTCCTCCTCTGGCCCCAGATGACTATTACGCCCCCGATCTCGACCATATCGTCGGTGCTGACGCGGCGATAGGAGGCGCGGCGCCTGCTGAAGAGGCCGCCGCCTGGGACGAGGAAGAGGAGGCCGCCGTTGGTGGCGAGGAGGCGATCTTTGATTGGGTTTCTCGTTTCCCGTGATCTTCTCTTTGTAGTAGTTGTAGATCTTGTATATTTGTCTAGAGTATGTAACTCGTTGTAGTGGCCGTCTGTGGCGCGGTATTTATTTTCTTTTGTAGCGTTTCTAGGTGCCTCCTTTGTATGCGCGGGCACGTTCTTTGCTTGTAGCGAGCCGCCGTGGCTCAGTAGAAGTGACCACTTATTGCTGTAACTGACGGGCTGACCCGTGAACGTTGATCGTTTAACCTTTATATAAGTAGATTAACTCTTGCCTCTTGCTTGATCGTTCTTTCGTAGGATCTGTCTTCAGGCAGTGTTGTGAGTTTTTGCCCGAGTCGGCGGGATTGAGATCCGCGCCGCTCTCGGTCTTGTGATGCCTGAGTCGGCGGGATCGAGGTCCGGGCCGCTCTCGGTCTTCGAGGTGCCTGAGTCGGCAGGATCGAAGTCCGGGCCGCTCTCGGTCTTCGAGGTGCCTGAGTCGGCGGGATCGAGGTCCGGGCCGCTCTCGGTCTTTGAGGTTCCTGAGGCGGCGGGATCGAGGTCCGGGCCGCTCTCGGTCTTTGAGTCGCCTGAGGCGGCGGGATCGAGGTCCGGGCCGCTCTCGGTCTTTGAGTCGCCGGAGGCGGCGGGATCGAGGTCCGGGCCGCTCTCGGTCTTTGAGTTGCCGGAGGCGGCGGGATCGAGGTCCGGGCCGCTCTCGGTCTTTGAGATGCCGGAGGCGGCGGGATCGAGGTCCGGGCCGCTCTCGGTCTTTGAGATGCCGGAGGCGGCGGGATCGAGGTCCGGGCCGCTCTCGGTCTTTGAGATGCCGGAGGCGGCGGGATCGAGGTCCGGGCCGCTCTCGGACTTTGAGATGCCGGAGGCGGCGGGATCGAGGTCCGGGCCGCTCTCGGTCTTTGAAATGCCGGAGGCGGCGGGATCGAGGTCCGGGCCGCTCTCGGTCTTTGAGATGCCGGAGGCGGCGGGATCGAGGTCCGGGCCGCTCTCGGACTTTGAGATGCCGGAGGCGGCGGGATCGAGGTCCGGGCCGCTCTCGGTCTTTGAGATGCCGGAGGCGGCGGGATCGAGGTCCGGGCCGCTCTCGGACTTTGAGATGCCGGAGGCGGCGGGATCGAGGTCCGGGCCGCTCTCGGTCTTTGAGATGCCGGAGGCGGCGGGATTGAGGTCCGGGCCGCTCTCGCTGTTTGGTGCCGAGTGACGCTTTTGAGGCGTTCGGACTTAGGTGCCGAGTGACGCTTTTGAGGCGTTCGGGCTTAGGTGCCGAGTGACGCTTTTGAGGCGTTCGGTCTTAGGTGCCGAGTGACGCTTTTGAGGCGTTCGGGCTTAGGTGCCGAGTGACGCTTTTGAGGCGTTCGGGCTTAGGCGCCGAGTCGGCGGGATCGAGATCCGGGCCATTTTCGGTCTTTTTTTCTCGGTCTTTGGTGCCGAGTGACGCTTTTGAGGCGTTCGGACTTAGGTGCCGAGTGACGCTTTTGAGGCGTTCGGGCTTAGGTGCCGAGTGACGCTTTTGAGGCGTTCGGTCTTAGGTGCCGAGTGACGCTTTTGAGGCGTTCGGGCTTAGGTGCCGAGTGACGCTTTTGAGGCGTTCGGGCTTAGGCGCCGAGTCGGCGGGATCGAGATCCGGGCCATTTTCGGTCTTTTTTTTTTTTTTTTTTTATACAGTTGTCTTTTCCTACATCAACCCCCCAGTTTCTGAGTAATCTTGTAAAGGTTAGGAGGAAACTTTCAGGAGGTATCAATTCGCGGAATAAGAGAAACTTATATATATATATATATATATATATATATATATATATATATATATATATATATATATATATATATGGCGCTTCTTGTGGCGCTCTTCTTGTACATATATTGGCTATCGGGGTTATTCCCGTGCCTGACGTTACATCTAGACTTAGACGGTGATGGAGTTTCCTTTCAGGTTGTATCTTAGCTTCAACCTTCTTCAGCTTTATTTTTATCCTTAGTCTCAGGTCCACCTAGGATAGTGGACACGACGTGATACTGCGGCGCCTTGCCTTTGGCTTGCTCTGCATCTTGACGGGTTTCGTCAGGGTAGCTGGCTTGGGGTTGCCCGCCTTCGCGTGGCAGGGGGTTGTTGGATCGCCCGTTTCCCGCCATGAGTTTCTTGACGAACTCCTTCAACTGCCCGTCTTGGATGAGCTGCTCAATTTGCTCCTTCAGTTGCCAGCATTGCGACGTTAGGTGGCCGTGATCTTGATGGTACTCGCAGTACCGACTTTTGTCCTTGTTGGTCCTCTTGGGCATAGGCCTCGGAGGACCAAACTTTTCTTTGTGGAGGTTGAAGATCGTGGCCGGCGACGCGGTCAACAGGGTGAAGGTAGAGTCCTTCCGAAACCCGTCCGCTCGCTTTGGACGCTGTTGTCGCCCCTCGGAGCTCGGCTGCTGGCGTTGTTTCTTTCTCTGGGAGTCATCATCTATCTTTTGGTTAATCCGGCTTTGCTCGTCCAGATTGAGTTGGTTTCGGCTGACGAAGTATTCGTCGGCGGCGATGTCTTCGGCCGCCCTAGCCATTAGTTCGGCCATAGAGGTGGGCCTTTTCTTGACAAGCGAGCGTGTGAATTCGCTCACCGGGAGACCGTCGATTATCGCGGTGACAGGATCATCGTCAGTGTAGCTGGCGACCTTGTTTGCCTCCTCCGTAAACCTTTTCAGATAGGCCCGGAGGGTCTCGTCTCTGCGCTGCTTGAGGGACCATAAGTACGATTTTTCCCTTTGCTGTGTTATCGAGCTAGCAAAGCGGGAAGTAAATTGTTCCGTTAACTCCTCAAAGGATTCGATCGATCCTTTGGGGAGCCTCTGGTACCACTCAAAAGCCACGCCGGTGAGGGTGAGGCAGAAAGCCTGACACATGGTCGAGGGCGAGCATTTCTTGATTCGCATGGCGAACTGATATTGCACCAGATGATACGTCGGATCGGTCGTGCCATCATAGACGAGATTCAGAGGGAATCGCAAGTCCCCGCTGAGGTCTTCGTCGAGCAGGTGGCTTGCGAGAGGGGAGATGATTCCCTCCGCCATTCTCCGCTTGGCAGGATCAGTATTGTTGGCTGCGGCGAGTTCCTTCAGTTCCCTTCTCAGGGCCTGGACTTCGTCTTTTAACGTGGCATCTGGCGGGGGGGCCGCCAGACGTTGCGTCACGCTCGTTCTGACTTCGCGCGCGGTGGAGTGTTGGGAGTATCCCGACACATCAGAGTCTGCGTCGTTCGCGTCTCGCTGAAAGGATCTCTCTTTCCGCCTTTCGATGTGCTGCCGCAGGTCAATTTTCCGGCTGCGGCGGTCCAAAAGTCGGCGTAGATCTTCCTCATTTTTAGGGCGGCTCTGAGCGCGCTTTTCTTGACAGCGGCGTTTCCTTCGAGCCTTCCGCCTTTCGGCACCACTCTCGCCTCCGAGGCGCTCAAAGGCTGAGCGTTCGGTTCTTTGTGATTGTGATGGCTCCTGGGGGCCATTTTGGACAGGCGATGGAACCCGCGGCTCGCGCTGGGTGAGCTCAAAGGCTACTTCCGGGTCGACTTCTTCCTCGTCTTCCTCGAGGTTGGCGCCTTCGAGGTCGGCGCCTTTGTCGCTGAAGTGTTTGGACACGAGATCCGCCAGGCGGAAGACACTGTCTTCCAGTCGGGCCATTCGTTCTTTTTCTTCGTTGATGGCGGGCTCTTGGCGAGCGCTCGTCTCGGGCCGACTTTGCACCTGAGCTCGGCGCGCGTTAACCTGAGCTCTGGTGTTGAGAGCGATGCTTCCCGCAGGATGGGAGAAGGTGCCCTCCGTTGACTCTGACATCGAGTCTCTTTTTTGACAAAGACTCAAGAGGCTCGCGAGCTTCGCGGTGTGGAGGCCTTCGGATGTCTTTGAGCGTTCTTCGAATTTCTTTGAACGCCCTCGAGTGTGTTCGAGTATTTCTTCGAACGCCCTCGAGTGTTCTTCGAATTTCTTCGAACGTCTTCGAGTGTTCTTGAGAATTTCTTCGAACGCCTTCGAGTGTGTTCGAGTATTTCTTCGAACGCCTTCGAGTGTTCTTCGAATTTCTTCGAACGTCTTCGAGTGTTCTTGAGAACTTCTTCGAACGCCCTCGAGTGTTCTTCGAATTTCTTCGAACGCCCTCGAGTGTTCTTCGAATTTCTTCGAACGTCTTCGAGTGTTCTTGAGAATTTCTTCGAACGCCTTCGAGTGTGTTCGAGTATTTCTTCGAACGCCTTCGAGTGTTCTTCGAATTTCTTCGAACATCTTCGAGTGTTCTTGAGAACTTCTTCGAACGCCCTCGAGTGTTCTTCGAATTTCTTCGAACGCCCTCGAGTGTGGCCGGTGGCTTTGAACGTCTGTGAGTATGTTCGAGTGTGTTCGAACGTACTCAAACGCCTTTGGATGCGGCCGGATGTTCCGGTAGGGACTCGAGGCTTAAACTCGTGATTCCCCTCCTTCTAGCGCCAAAATGTTGATGCAGAAAAATGCTTCAATCCATTAGCGGCCCAATTGCTCGTGTTGGGCCGGGCTTTAACGTCGTCTTGTGGATCTGGGCAAAAATTCCCCTAAGTCGGGCCCCTCGTCCTGAATTGTGGGCCCAGGCTCGGGTCCCCAGGCTATACCCTCAGCCGCGCAATGGACTGGGGGGATAGACTGGACACCGCTTAGAACTGGTCCTATCAGGCGGGCCTAGAACCGAGTAGGAATTCCGCCAGAGCTTCCGCCTTCGTTGGATTTTTCTCTTCCGGGACCTGATAAAATAGCACCGCGGTAAGGGAGAAACGAGGGTTTTGCCCCCCGATTCACCTCCGACGCTCAACATTAGCGGGGTATTTGAGTGAATATCGGTTTTTGGAAGTCTCGAGAGAGTTTTGGGAGAGTTTTGGGCGTTTCCCAAGTGTTTGCTCGAGTGAAAAATCGTGTAGAAAGTGTGGGGATCGAACCCCTATTTATAGGAAAAAACCGGGTAAAACCGGGTTTCTGTTTTTGAATTTATCTCCTCATCCGGGAGGCTCCCGGGGGAAAAGTATATGTTTTTCTGACTCCCCGGGATGTTGCCGATCCATTGCCGCAAGAATCGCGGCGATCGGAGCTACGACGCGCCCTCACGCGCGGCCGGAAGGCGGCGGGGTCGGCAAACTTCGGCTCCAAGCAAGGCTGACTCAGCAGCCACGTGTCGCACTGCGATTGGCTGAGACGTGGCTCTCGCACCCAGTGGCGTGTTGACACGTGGCTGGGTCAGCTTTGACCTTCGTGGGCCCTGCTGAGGGGCGTTGGGGCCCACCCGGGGGGCCCGGAGGGCCCTCGGAGGCCTCGGGTGGTCCCCGAGGCCGATTTTCGCAAACTTTATGTCGTTTTTGGGTGTTTTGATATTTTCGGGACCATCGGGAACCTTTATTTTTCGAAAACGGACCTCCGGCAAATATTTTAGGCGAAATCGATCATAATTAATAAAAGAAGAATTAATTTGAATAATTCTCGCTTTTGTTAATTAATCGAGAAATTAGTCGCGCAAAAATACCCGTAACAATATATATAAAAGAAAAATGTTTGAAGCCTGACATGGAAATGAGAAAACAAAGCAGAATCATCATTTTCGTTTTCTGCTTTTTTTTTTTTTCTTTCTTTCAATTTTTTATATATTTTTATAATAAAAAGTTCATCCATTTAATTAGTGCTTAATTCAATTCTATTGCAATGGTCTTGGCGTATATAAATATGCATAGCTAACTTCATATCCAGAATTTTAACTCTGCAATTTTTTTTATTTTTTTTTTCGAATTTTCATTTCAATATACAATTCAGACATAAGCTGTCGTGATTTAATGGGCAAATATGTAAATGGACTGATATAATGATATTGGTAATACTAATTGGCTACACTGGATTTGTTGCAACAATTAATAAACAAAAATTAATCTATAATAAACACATCATATATCATTAGTCCTTCGTGTTGATCTTGTAATGGGAATAAGGACTTCAAGCTCACCTTTGAAACACTAATTCAAAGCAACAACGGCAGATAGCAATATTGTTTGACATAACTTCAAAACAATCAAATTGATGTTTATAGGAATTCTAATTTCTTCTATAGAATTTTATTGAGTTTATGATTTCTTCAATCACCTTAATTATACGTGAGAATTATTGTTAGAAATAAATTATTGCTTTAAAAGAATGTGATCATTTCTTCCGAACAGATAATTGCGATTAAAATACTTAAATTTTAATCAATAGAGACGACAAGGTTCAAAGTGAAAAAATAGCGATAAAAGTATCTGAAGTCAACAAATATTAAGCGACATTTTTTATGTTCAATGTTATTTTTTACGAAAGTTGGTATTTTTTTTTAAGATAGTATCATTAAATCATATCTAAGGTAAATATTTATGTGCTCATCTAGTTATTTATCATTTTTTCTCATTTGTATTTGACGAAAAAAGTTGAACGTAAAAATTTCAGTCTCACATTTATCAACTTTGAGTATTTTTATTGTGCTTTTTTTTTTGGACTGTCCAACACCGCAATCATCAAAATTTAGGTATTTTTATCATGATCATCCCAAATAATAATAAAGTATAGCACCGACTAAATTAATGAATCCATATGTCCCACTTCTCTCCCTCAATGCCAATTCGGTCACTCGATTATCTTTTCATACATTAAAATCGAAATAATAAATTAGTCGCCAAATTATGACCACGAAATGAATAAAGAATGAAAAATAGCGAAATAAAACACTTATCATGTGACAAAAGACAGATTAGACCAGACACGTGTGTGATTGTCCCAAACTGTTTATTTTAATTAATATTAAATTAAAATATTTAGTCTAATTAAGAATTTACGTCTATTTCATTTATTCTTTTTGAATGGTCGTCTCTTTCATATTGACAAATCTCCTTTTTCTATATTCTTTTAACCGTATATTTAGCCGTAATTATTGTGAAGAAAAAACTCATAATTTTAAATAAACTAGTTGACCGGCACCGCGCGTTGCGCAGTGATATTGAAAACAATGTCAAATTAAATAATTTTGTTACCGATTGTTATTGAAAAAATATATACTTACATCAAACAATATTATTATGTAGTATGATTTACGATATTTTTATTATAATTAGACAAATTTTGAGAATACAGACAAAATAAATGGCTAACATAAATTGTGTTTTCCAAGTGTCTATATAAGATAGAATATTATGTCTAAATTTGATAAAAAAAAATGTTGAACATATAAGAGAAAGATCCATAATAACAATTACAATGACGTCAATATAATTTTCATGACACATAAAAAATTATAATAACAGTTACAAAACTATTATAGTCTAAATTAATTTGTTTATATTGTATTTAAGAATCACAAATTAATTTAAAGAAATTGCATGAAAAATGTGTCATATCTTTTAGAGATTTGCCCATAGTTTAAAAAAATCCATTTATGCCCTTTAATGATTTTTTTTTTTGGACCAAATTAAACTTGATTAATAATTATCTTTTATAATTTTGAAATTTTTTTATTCTGATTAATAATTATATTTTATAATTTCTAAAATATTTATACCTATAATTAAGTTTGACCAATTTTCTGTAATAACGATTATTCCTCATTTAATTAAATTTTGACTTAGGGTATTTTCTTCGTACACTACAAAATATTGTAATATAACTAATTAAGAAATGAACTCAAATAATTAAATAATTAAAAAGAAAAAAGAAACTTGAGAGCTTAGCATTTTCTTCCTTATAACTTTGTACATAGAGTAGTTGGAACATCAATTTTGAATCCATAGTGATAGTATTTTTAGAATTTAAAAATTATGAAAAAAAAAAACTGAAAAGAGCAACAACAATGAATATCCTTGAATTCTATTTTTATAAATAATACTTTCTACAATACTAAACAACTAAGAGCAAAGCTCAAACAATACGTAAAACAAAATTTGTTTCCGAATGACTTCTTAGCATTTACTTTGAACATTTAGAATAGTTGGACATTAGCTTGAGGGCATAGTACCTTTGGGACGAAATTAAAGAAAAAAAAATGAAAGGAGCACAAAGTCGAATCCGTGAATTCTATTATTATAAATAAAATATATTTGTTATATAACTTAACAATTAAGAAAAGAACTCAAGAGAAAAGAAAAACAAACCTTGTTTTCAAAGGGCTTTTTAACATTTTTTTTTTCTTCATAATTCACATGGAGGGTAATTGGAACGTCAACTATGAACCCATAGTACTTTTGGAAAGAGTCCAGCTACAATATTTTGTCAAATATGACATGAAATATCCAAACCAAATAACAAATGTGATATGATTCTTAAAAATATATATAACAAACAAAAACCCAAATATAAAAGAATATACTTCATCCCGGTTGGTAGGAATCAATGTTGCACTCTAGTCTAAGAAGTCTCTAGGAGATGATTCATCAAAGAACGAATACAGTAAGAAAAGTAAGAAATGAAGTAGACTTGCGGTGATTTTTATCATGAGAACTTATTTTGGCATAAAAAAAAAATGCCAACTGAAAATTCAAATTGGATTCACGCTCAACCGGGTGGATTTCAGTTGAATAAGTTTAATAAATCGAGCCTATTCACATCTACCCAAAAACCAAATAGCAAATAAAAAACTGAACAAATCCTTAGAATCAACCAAAAGTCATGGAAACAAAATAAGTCAATTGAAAAATTGAACTAAAATCTCGGTAAAATATAGAGAAATAACTAAATATCAACAGCACTTGTAATTAATTTCAAATCTTACGACTACTATGAAGATGTATGAAAATACACAAAATGAAAAAAATTCATATAAACATTTGAGAAATGAAAGAAAATGACTCACCGGAGGAACGAAAGAGAGGTGAACCATGATTGTACATGGCAAAGAAGTTTCCTCGAAAACGCTGTAGACCAAATATATTTGCGAAGTCCTACAAACACCGTGAAACTTTTGAAAATTTTAAAATAAATGTAAAACAGAGTTAGCATATGTAAACTCAAAACTGAACTGATTTTCTTTATAGTTGGAAAACTCGGATGACTTTTAACTACATCGTCAAAAAGGGATATCAAAAGTCGACAACTCTCACATTTCAGAAAGCAACATATGAAAACCTAGCAGGCAAGCAGTTCCAAAAGTTCTAACATAAGTTGCTCAATATTTAAGAGAGACAATAATAGAAACGAAAAAACTGAACACATGTAATAAATAAAAAATCAATTAGAAAATCGGAACACATATAAGAACAACTAACATGAACTAAAATCAAGCCATGCAAGACAAAACCTGAAGCAGAGAACAGACAGGGCAACGCCGACGGATACTAAGAACAAATGACGATAGAGAACAGGTTAGAGATCCAAAGGCAAGCTAATGGAGAGTTGCCGGAGAAATTAAATACAGTGGAAGAAAGACAACTGAAACAGCAAGAAAAGAAGAAGAATAGCAAAACGACAAAACCTATATCGTTCCAATTCTATACAATCACCATCTCGCTGAATTATCTAAAACCAATATCATTAGAAATTATCTACATTATCGTTATAGTAGAAGGTAATATGTCAATAAATATTCATTGAATTCTACCTTTCAAGCATATTGTCTTATACATGTCAATACAGGGGCAACCACCTTAGGCAGCACCGAGAATGGAAAAAAGGTCATTAACGGTATGTAGTGATGCTTAGGCCAAGGTAATGCATCAATCAAGTATCACATTGAATTATTAACAAAAATGAGAGCCACAACGAAGACAAAATAAGAAAAACAAACTTTCATAATACTCCAAACTTGTACCAAAACCAGCATATGAAGCCAAGGACTTCAAAATCAAAATAGGGTTTGGAAAAGAAAACCTACATCATATAAAACATAATAATTAAAACCCTAAGCAACATAAATGTCATGCAGTTTATATGTCATCAAAAACCTCGCAAATGCATTACTAAATAAAAAATTAGTAAAATTTTATATAGTTACAACCTGGCAGGCAATAACATCATATAGTGTGGATTTCTCGATCCTCGGATCGCCTACATTTATCTTTGTCAAAAATAGAATACATTCAAAAATATTAATGGGAGATAAAAATCATAGAGTTTTGATTCCCAAAGGAACTTAACCAATGTGAATCAATCATTAAATTACAAACTATTGAAGAAAGAAATATACCAATAGAAAAAGAATATTTGCATAGACTCTTCTTGTATCTGGGTCCTAAACGGAGGAAACCCTTGGAAAACAAAGACATATTTTCTCTCTAACAATGATTTGCGTTGGAGAGAACTCTCCCATTGACATCGTTAGGAAGTGATACGATGACAGAGAGAGCGACGAAGAAAGAGAGTGATCGAGCAACGTTGTGAGGACAGGAGCTCTTGTATGGCTGGCGTGAGAGAAAAGAAAAAAGTGAAATGGCATGAGTGATTTTGAACATATTTTAAATGAGTTGGGAGGAATATAACCCCTTTCAAGTGGTTGTAGCTTCGCCTAGATACCACCACTCAATTTTCTTTGAAAATGAGAAATTGGGTGAGAAAATTTCCAAAGATCTTTCTTATTCGCCATCTTACATCGTCAAGCACTTGACTAAAGTATTTAAACACACTAAACATATTGCACTGCAAATTAAAAAAAAAACAACAGAAAAACAGAAAGATGAGTGATAAAAACCTGGCCTTTGAACTCCAAATTCTTTATTCGATAGAATCCCTGGCGAATAATCTGCAAAAACAAAGACAAAGACAAAAACAAAAGCACTTTGATCAGACATTAACATAGAAAATCAAACAAAACAAATATGCCGCGGCATGGAAGAAGCCATATATTCCTCAAGAAAATCTAGAATAAACGACGACATAAAACCGAAAATAAATTTCTCAATTTTCTTGTGAGATTTTGAAAAATCTGGAACACCATCGTTTCTTCTCTTCTACTACTAACAATCGGTGAAACGTAACATCTCTCGGCTCTTACTTAATAAACGAATCTGTATATATGAATAAAATTAAGATTTTTGGGGTGTGATTAAAATGTCTAATTAAGGATATTTTTAAACGGTTATAATGCTTAAAAATTACGATCACCAATTGTAGTTTTTGGTGATCTTAGTCGACACTCACCGGAGATATCACAGAGAGGCAAATCACGGTCGTAGTACATATCCGTGGATTTTCGTTTAAGTACATTACGTAGGCTCTACAAATGAATAAAGATATGGAACACAAACAAAAGACAAAAATATCAGAAAAGGCAAAATGGCAAATAATTACTTGAATTGTAACGGATATGGCAGAGGCAGCAGTCTAAACGCGGTTGCTACGTAGGCTCCGGTGCTTAGTCGCATCATACATTTTCAAATAGGCGATAAAAGATCAAATGAATGGAATACTAACCTCATATAAATAGTGCAGAGCCGAGACTCGAGTCGACGTTGAAGACGCCCCTGGAGGGATCTATCGCTTCAAAGAATCCGACTCCGTCTTCATCGATCTCGTTCGCGTCCTTAACCGCTCAGACGCCAAGTTTAGGGTTTCTCATTGTTCCGACTATACGCGATTCTTGGAATCAAACCACACAGAGACGACACTGCAATCTTCCGAATGTTTGATATTATTTTCTGATCGTTTTCAAGAATGGTTTTGCTTGCGCTTGCGCTTGGAGAGGAGTCTGATCGTGTTCAGAAGAGTAGTCTGTGTGTGATGAATCGAACAAAGAGTTAAAAAGTAGAAAAACATGATTTTTAGGGAGATGAGAGTTTTCTGAAGCAACATGATGCTTCGAAAATAAATATTCCAAATATTCAATAAGCCTTTTCGTGTATGTTGTGCAGTTATTTTTATAAAAATAAAAACTAACCATGAAGACGTACGGCTCGCAGTCGCAGATGGACCTTCTCTTACTGGAAAACAGCCGTCAGCAAGACTCTGCGCGTAAATGTAATTCTATATATTCAAAGAAAACCGGAAACAGGAAATAAGTCAAATTTAAATGAATAACTTCCCGTCACGAAGGCCGAAAAGACTTTGGGTGACTGAGTTCAGTGCCATGCTGATGATTTGACACAGATGGTGGCTCTGCAAGACCGGAGGCTTCGGCACGTCGTTGATGTTTTGGGTGATCGGACTGTGGAGAGAATGGCGGAGAGAGGGAGAGCGAAAGATTTGCACTAAATCGATACATATGAAATATATGGTAAGTCGGTTATTTGTGGAAGAAGAGGTCTCTTCGTGAATCAACGTCACGTTATGTTTTACGTCGATTGAGTTTCAAAGAAAATTATATAATATATTTATGTTAATGACCTGGATATAATGCTAGAGATGCGAACTACTTTTTATTGGTTTGAATTGAGGCTCTCTTATGATGATTTAATTTCATGTAGATTAATATTCAAATAATCCGGTTTTATTAAAACATTCAATTAGTTAGTGGTGTACTTTATTTATTACGTATATCAAATATGTTGTTTAAATACTACTGTTGGTGGTGTTTATAATTTATTTATTTATTTGCAGTTGCTAAAAAAGAGCAAAAATGTAGTGTTTAGTTACTATATTTTTTAAGGAATTTTTGTTACAATTTTTTGTTTAAAAAATAATTGATTATTAATATTAAAAAAAGGAGTTATTGACGACAATTTTATAATTTTATTTAAAAAACACGTGGAAGAGTGATTTTATTGACGACGGCATATATACATATATTGGACAAAGGCACCTAATTTTTTGTTGGATTGGAAAAATACGTGGAAGAGTAATTTTATTGGAATAATACTAATGTGTGTGTATATAATATAATAATATATATATATATATATATATATATTTACATGTGACACGTCTATTCGTGGAATTTGAAAGAAGGCAATCGTTGGATATGTATCTCTTGGTTTAGATTTGTTTGACAAATATAACCGCTTCTATTCAAAATAATTAATTAAAAAAAGAACAAAAATATTGGTTGTTCCTATTATTATGATTTTCTTAATTTTTTTTTATTATTGACCACGTTTGAATTTTCATGTAGAGGTGCCTGTTAAAAATGGTTTTTTATTAAATAATGTTTTAACATAACCGTTTTTTAAGTAAATAATTATTTTAAGAAAAGAGAAAATAAAAAATGAAGGGACACGTCGAGCGAGGATTTATTTTCTAATAAAAAATTCAAATAAAGGAGAAAATAGAATGGGGAGAAAAACGGTGTTTTTTGGGACATGAAGTTATTTTGCTTTTATATATATATAGATTATATTTAGTGTCTCATCGTATACTTGTGGTGGTATCAACATGTTATGTGTTGGTTTTGGGTTTTAACTTGTGATTCCATTGATTGATTGGTAAAAGGTATGGCCTGTTTGATTAGCTATTGAAAAACCTGTTTTTTGTTTTGGTCTCAAAAAGTGTTAAATTAGTTTAATAATTCACGTTTGATTAAGTTTTTTAAAATTGATTTTAAAAATTAATTTTTAGTTTGAAAAATTAACAAAGGAATGTGGAAAACAGGTCTACACTGTTCTTCGAGTTATGTTTCCTAATTTTTTAGAACTTTTTCTCTGTAACTAATTTAACTTCCCTCTCCTTTTTTTTCTCCATCACTTTTGACCACGATTCATATTTCCTTGCCTCTATCTTCTATTTATTATCCTCAATAAACTTCCTATATAAATTATGTTCTTTTTTTTTAATATCGTCTAAATAGGAACATGTGAATTGATTATGTTATAATTTTGTATTTAAATATAAAACTTAAGCTCTGCACGATTTTATTTAATTAACATTTATTAGTGATACGATAACAAATATAATACTGTGGATATTATATATATATATATATATATTAATTGAATTGATATATTTTATTATTTTAAAAATAGATTAAAATCTAAAAACTTAACCAAACATGATTTCAGTTTTTGTTTCTAAAAACATGTTAAGTAGAGAACTTAACCAAATAAAATTTGAAAACATGGTTTATCAAACCGAATTTCCAAATAAAAAATTCAAACCAAAACATTAAAAACGGGTTTCTAAATAGCTAACCAAACAGGCCATATATATACAACTTAAAACGTGAACAGTAATAATTTAAGGGTTAATTAGCGAAATACCCATTTTGTGCAAACTTTTTAAAAAACTACCCATTATGGGTAGTTTTTTACACACACAATGGGTAGTTTTTTAAAAGATTTGACAAAAAATGGGTATTTCGTACAATTTTCAATAATTTAATCTAATTATACTTATTTACAACATTCCCCCTCAAGATGGGCAAAAAATATCAATCAAGCCTATCTTGTAACACAATCTCTACTGGTCAATAGGGCCCAATCCCTTAGTGAGACAATCTGATATTTGCTCTCGTTTACCAATGTGGCTCAGCTTCAGTTCTCCGATGTCGAGGTGATGTCTGACAAAGAACCGGTCAATCTCGATGTGCTTGGTTCTGTCGTGCTGCACCGAGTTGTTAGCAATACTAATCGCTGCTTGATTGTCGCACCATAGCTTCATATGGGCGCCTTGGTCCATCTTCAGCTCTTTCAGAAGCATCTTCAACCACAGCAACTCCGTGACACTTGAGGCTATCGCTCGGTATTCCGCCTCCGCTGTAGACTTTGCTACAACTGACTGCTTCTTGCTCTTCTAAGACACCAGGTTACCGCCGACAAACATACAATACCCGAATGTAGACTTCCTATTGTCAGCACAACTAACCCAATCTGCATCACAATAGCCCTCCACCTCGAGATGGTTGTTCTTCTCAAAGAGCAACCATTTTCCCGGAGCTCTCTTCAGGTATTGGAGAATCCGATATACTGTAGTCATATGTCCATCTCTCGGATCATGCATGTAGCGGCTCACTACGCTAACAACAAATGAAATATCCGGACGAGTATGACACAAGTATATCAATTGGCTCACCAGCCTCTGGTATCTCTAACGATCAACCGGCTTCCTCGACTCGGCACTCAACTAGGTCTTCTGATCAATCGGAGACGCCGCACGCTTGCATCATAGCATACCAATTTATGTAAGGAGATCTAGGGCATACTTCCTCTGGTTTAGGACTATTCCCTTTGATCCTCGAGCCACCTCAATCCCAAGGAAGTATTTCAATCCCCCTAGATCCTTCACTTCATACTGTTTTCCGAGTCTCTCCTCTAGCCGAGGGATTTCGCCCTCATCATCACCCATGATGATTATATCGTCCACATACACCGCCAGTATAGTGGTCCGATCTCCTCACCGCTGATGGAAGACCGTGTGGTCGGCGTTGATCTGCTCGCATCTGATGTCTATCAAAGCCTTTCTGAATCGATCAAACCAAGCTCTCGGAGATTGCTTCACAATGACTTCTTCAGCCTGACCACCTTCCCTATCGTCTGCTCAGTCTCAAATCCCGGCGGTATCTTCATGTACACTTCCTCCATCAAGTCTCCGTGAAGAAACACATTCTTCACATCGATTTGGTGCAGCTTCCATCCACGATTAGCTGCCACTGACACAAGAGTCCTCACCGTACTCATCCTGGCCACCGGGGCGAACGTCTCGTCATAGTCGATGTCGTACATCTAACTATACCCTTTCGCAACTAACCGTGCCTTGTACCGCTCAATGCGCCCTTCCGGGTTTTTCTTGACTGTGAATACCCATCTACATCCCACAACCTTCTTCCGCGCTGGTAGCGAGACAAAATCCCATGTCTTGTTCTTTTCCAAGGCACCGATCTCTTCCTTCATCGCAACATTCCACTTCGGATCTGCCATCGCTTGCTGCCATGTATTGGGAATACTAACCGCATCCAGTGACGTGAACATTGCCCGAGCTTCATCCCTGAAATCCTCATACGAGACATAATCTCCAATGTCGTAACCGTATCTGTTCGGAGGGCATCTCACATTACTACATGAACTCCTCCGCAAAGTAGCTTCCACTTGTGTAGGTGGCTCGAGCATTGCCTGATCCCATCGCCTCCTCCTCGTATACACATTCAGCTCCCCCTGAGCATGACCATCTCTCCCAGCGTTCCTCTCTGTTGGTTCCTCCTGAACTGTAACGCTATCCCCGGGAGCACTCAGCTCCCCTTGAGCTTGATCTTTGTCCTCATCAGTCATATGATTCTCATCCTCACTCTCTAACCATGAGCTCTCCCCCTGAGCCTAACCTCTGTCATCGTCTCCAACCTACGTCACCATCTCCTCAGTCTCTGAACCTGAGCTCGAATCATACAAAACTAAACGTCTTACCACTGTCACCATAGATGGTCTAGAATTAGAGCTACTACCACCATTCTCCCCCTCTCGCGTATCATGCAAGTCCGTAAAGGGAGAAGAAACGGGCACTTCCTAGTAAGACTCATGCTCACTGAAGGTCACATCCATGCTCACAAATCGTCGCTTCTCAACAGGACTCCAGCATACATAACCTTTCTGGGTCGCAGAGTATCCTACAAAGATACACTTCACGGCTCTATGATCCAACTTCCCGACTGTTGTCCTTGACAAAGCATACACATCCAAAGACTTTGTTGTGAATTACGCCTTCCATACCTAATCCCAACATCTCCCGTGGTGTTTTTCCATCCAACAACCTCGAAGGCATCTTGTTTACTTGGTACGCTGCAATCAAAACAGCATCCCCCCACAAGTACTTTGGAACATTCTTCTCAATCATCATACACCGAGCTATCTCGAGAAGATGTCGGTCCTATATATGGATAGATATTCTATGAAGGCACTATTGATGTACTCCTTCCCATTATCTCACCTCATTGTCTTGACCACAGAATGATATCGTGATATCAGAACCCTCAGCACGGTACCATAACGAGTCTGAACCTTTTTGTGAAAGTCTTTGAAACATGTAAGCGCTTCACTCTTGTTCTTCATCGGATATAACCAAGTAACACGAGTATGACAGTCAATAAACGTCAAAAAATAACGGTATCCATTTATTCAAACAGGTGAAGGCTTTTTCTTCCCGAGCTAACATAAGAACTCCGGGTATGTTTTCCGAATTCACACGAATCACATACAAGTTTTTGTTTGTCCGACTTTTCATACAATAGCGGATATAACATCTTCAAGATTCCAAAAGATGGATATCTCATGCGTTGGTAATGTAACATCAACTCGCCAATCGCACTTGCGCCGGACATATTCGTGCATTTCTTCTCCACCATGGACGCCAGTGCCGCATCCATACATTATATGTCCATGTACCACAGTCCGTTACTCCAAGTTCCCGCCCCAAGGACCCGACCGTTTCCTTCTCTTGAAACACTACCTTGGGAATGTCAAACTTCACTCTATAGTTTAATCGGATAATAGCGGCACTGATGGACACAAGGTTCACTAGAAGTGACGGAGTATGCAACACATTTTTCAAGGACATACGATCGGTTCACCCAATTGTACCCTTTCCAACAACAGGTTGGAATGTGCCATCGACAATTTGTATCTTCTCAGGGACTGCTAGTTGGGTATATTTAGTGAACTCATTCGCAGTGCCAGTTACATGTTGAGTAGCGCCCGAATCCACTATACAATCTTTTCTTCGTGTAATCCGACTAGAAGGAAGAGCCTTACCAATGAACATTGCAATATTACCCCCTTCGGTCATGGGCTTCATGCTTGCCTGGTTAACTAGTCTATCATTCCTGAACATCTCGATAACCTCCTTCTTGGTGAAGATCGGTTTCGTGTCTTCCTCTTCGTCGTCTCCATCCGTCAGGTGTGCACGATGGCTACCATTGTAACTGATGCGGATCCAGAGGCGACTAGCGGCAACGTGCACAGCGGATTTGGAAATACTAGCGGGAATAGCAAGACCACGCTGCATAGCGGTAACGGAGCTAGCGGAAGTCTTGTGCATAGCGGTAAGGGAGCTCGTGAGCATAAAGAGAATGATATTTACTTGGTTTCCACATCTGAATTCGTGGTCTAAGTAAAGCCCTAGGTAATTGTGTTAGTTTTAATTATGTTAGTGGGGTGTATTTATTTTCTGAGTAGTCCAAGAGTTAAGTATGATCATTAGTAGTGTCTTGAGTCTTGTAATAGCCTTAAATGGTAGTTATGGTCGTGGGTACTTGGTGCTCTCTTTATGGGGCTATTTTGGGTCTTTGTGGAGAAGTTGGAAAGCCTTAGAAAGTAGCTGAAGGGACTGTACGAAAATGTAACTTATCAGCTCTATTAAAGAGCAAGAATGCAATGAGAAAAGGGGATTGTGTGTGATAAAAAAAACCTCTCAAAGTTAGCTTTGTGAAAACCCTCTTATCTCTTGGTGGATTCCTTGAGTGGCGAGTGCAGAAACTTATCTTTCGGTGGATTCCGAGAGTGGCGTTTCTTCTATCAGAAACTTATCTTTCGGTGGATTCCGGGAGTGGCGTTTCTTCTATCCTAGGCTTATCTTGGTGGATTCCGAGTGGCGTCGTTATTACCTTTACCTTTCGTCTTACTTTGTCAATATACTAGACCTGGGTGTCACCGGTCCGGTATCAGTTTGTATCAGAGCTCAAGTTGTTTTTTTTCTTCTCATATTTTCAAAATCATTATCAATATGGCAAGGTGTGGAAATTCTATTTCTCGTACATTCAAGAATGCAAGAGTGTATGACGATCTCCTGGAGCTGAAATTCATGAAAAAAGAAATTACCGAACTTGAACAAGGTTTGCGGCAACTGGAGGAGGACCAGCAATTTCAACGCTGGATTGAAGACCACAACAAGAATCCATATCATGTTCAAGAACTTGGAGTGCAAAATGAGAATCATGAGATGGTTGAAACTTTGGAATACGAGGAATCCAACTACGATGAACGTGTGTCCGATGAGGAAGAGTACCGGGAAGTTTTTCATGATGATCATTTATCTGATTATACAGAGTATGATGAAGATGTCTATAGCGAGCCACTATATGATGAGGAGGAATACGATAAATCACTTTACGACGAGGATATCGATGATGAAGTCTACCCCGAAGACTCTAGCGAAGAGGAGTTCCATGATGAAGTCTATTTAGAGGCAGAGTGCGATGAAACTGTGTCTGACGACGAGGCAAACATGACAGAAAGCGATGAAGGAGAAGTTCTCATGATCCGGCGCTTCCTCAACTCTTATCACAACGATGACGACCCATGGTTACGAAAATACAATTTCCAAACGCGTTGTACGTCACAAGAGCGCGTATTCAATGTAATCATCGATGGCGGGAGTTGCACCAATATTGTTTCCGAGGAAATGGTACAGAAGCTTGGATTTAAGACAGAATCTCATCCTCATCACTACACCATTCATTGGTTCCAGCATAGAAGAGGGCAGAAAGTGTCAAAGCGGAGTTTGGTATCTTTCTTGATTGGAAAAAGGTACAAGGATGACGTGTGGAGAGATGTTATTCCAATGGATGTGTATCATTTGTTGTTAGGAAGACCATGGCAGTATGATAGACGAGCAACTCACGATGGATTCAACAACACGTACTCGATCATGAAGAATGGCGTTCAGATCGTCCTGGTACCTAGGAAGCCCGACAAAGCCAAATCAATTCACGAAGTGATGAACGACGAGACTCGAGGTCGAGTCTTTTTCAACCAGGGGAGAATGATGCAGATCCAGAGGCGACTAGCGGCAACGTAAACAGCGGATTTGGAAATACTAGCGGGAATAGCAAGACCACGCTGCATAGCGGTAACGGAGCTAGCGAGAGTCTTGTGCATAGCGGTAAGAGAGCTCGTGAGCATAACGGGAATGGTATTTACTTGGTTTCCACATCTGAATTCGTGGTCTAAGTAAAGCCCTAGGTAATTGTGTTAGTTTTAATTATGTTAGTGGGGTGTATTTATTTTCTGAGTAGTCCAAGAGTTAAGTATGATCATTAGTAGTGTCTTGAGTCTTGTAATAGCCTTAAATGGTAGTTATGGTCGTGGGTACTTGGTGCTCTCTTTATGGGTCTGTTTTGGGTCTTTATGGAGAAGTTGGAAAGCCTTAGAAAGTAGCTGAAGGGACTGTACGAAAATGTAACTTATCAGCTCTATTAAAGAGCAAGAATGCAATGAGAAAAGGGGATTGTGTGTGATAAAAAAAACCTCTCAAAGTTAGCTTTGTGAAAACCCTCTTATCTCTTGGTGGATTCCTTGAGTGGCGAGTGCAGAAACTTATCTTTCGGTGGATTCCGAGAGTGGCGTTTCTTCTATCAGAAACTTATCTTTCGGTGGATTCCGGGAGTGGCGTTTCTTCTATCCTAGGATTATCATGGTGGATTCCGAGTGGCGCCGTTATTACCTTTACTTTTCGTCTTGCTTTGTCAATATACTAGACCTGGTTGTCACCGGTCCGGTATCAGTAACCACCTCTACGACCGCCACGGCCGCCGAGTTGTCTATGCCCCCAGGCACTAGACTGTCCTCGATTGACGTACTCCCTCTCCTTCGGTGCCTTTGGACATGCCGCCCTCTGGTGACCAATCGCACCGCAGTTGTAACACTGTCTAGTTTCACTATGGACTCTAGTGCCACTTACTCCAACTATTACTCCAGGCCTCATACCCGTTGCTTCTCAAGTCTTTTTCTGCCTCATACCAAATCCTCTAGAGATTCGGAAGAAATTGATCAATTCTTCCTCCGTCATCCTCTTTGAATTAGTTGCCTCCATCCTGCTTTTCTTTAAACCTAATGCCGGATCCTAACTTATAGCTCCCCAGACCCAATCAATGTTCAACAAAAGAAACAAGGAACAAAGAAATGACCTCAAAAGAAATTCTCTTTTCTGATTGCAGGCACACCGAAAATGACGTAGACACAAACAGAAAAATAACACTTCTTCTGGACGCAAGCACACGCAGAAACACGCCTAAAACCAGAAAATTATTTATGCGTGTGGGCATACTGAAACTTGCGCCCCAACAAGCATAAAACACCAAAGGAATTTTCTCTTTTTCTTTTTCCTTTCCTTTTTTTTTCTTCGTACGTCTCCTTCGTTCCTCTACTGCTCTTCTATTGAGCAATCGCCTCCGTCGCCAACGACCGTCGTCGAAGCCGCAGGAAACCTTAAGACAACCGTCGCCGCTGGGATTCGTGTCCTTCTTTGTCGAGCTTCTTCTCTCTCAAGCTTCGAATGGACCTCAGTGAGCTCTTCTCCATCGAGTTTTCTTTTCAGACCTCACGATTTCATCTTTCTTCTTCTTCTTTCCTCGTCTGAATCGATTCTCAGCACCTAAGCTTCTCAATCTGAACACTAGGTCAGCTTCTCATCAGTCTGGAGCTTCCTTCGAGCTTCTTTACAAACTCCAAGCCCTGGACCAATCTCGGACCTGATTCACCGATCTCCCTAAGATTCACATGATTAGAAATCAATCCCTGCATATTGAAACCAGCCTCCGACTCTTCTTCTCTGCTCGAGCCCTAGGCCTTCGATCAATCGCATCTTCTCCGAGCTTCCTCGCTCCACGCTCTCCAAGTCCTCGAACTCCATTCGAGCTTCCAAACCCTAACTCCGAGCAGCAGCTGCCGAGCCCTAGCCGAGTTACCTCTTCCGCGCACGGTCCGAACTCCGGCAAGTCACCAGCGACACTCTTGCTCCGCTCCGCTCCGGTAAGCTCACTACCCGAGCTCTGATACCATGTTGGTTTTGGGTTTAAACTTATGATTCCATTGATTCGTAAAAGGTATATATACAACCTAAAACGTGACCAAAAATAATCTAATCTAATTATACTTATTTACAACATTATGCATCTTCAACTTTTAGGTAGATTGTAGAAAAAAAGTACCTGTGCTTTTTAAAAATCAAATAGTGGGCTCGTTTGACCCAACTTAATTTTTACAAAAATTGTTTTTAATTTTAGTTTAAAAACAAATTATTTTTTTAAAAAATCTGACAGGTGTCTGGTAAATTGTTTATAAAACAGTTGTTGCTGGTAACAAAAACTGATTTAGCGTTTGGTAACAAAATTTATTTAGGATAAAAAGACTAAAACAAACTAAAACTATATTTTTGTTTTTAGAAAAAACCAAAAGCTACGAATTCTAGCTTTTACGATTCATGTACAAAAATCTAAAATCGCTTGTGTTTTTTTGGAAAAACAAAATTTACCAAATACCTGAAAAGCGATTTAGTTTATTTTAAAAACAAAAACAGGGCTAAATAAGTTGTGCCAAACGCACCCAGTATTTATAATCACTGGAATCATTACATTAGACAAATAAAAAACTATTGCTATTTACTTGAAAAAATGTCTATTATTTACTTAAGAGCCTTGGGCCATGGCCCAAGCTGCCCAATGCTAGGGCCGGCCCAAAGTGGCAGAATATAATTTTTAATGCGTAGACAGTGTGAGTTAAGGAATCATGTCTTATTTTAATATCCTTTATTTCTTTTCTTATTTTTTGTTACCGTATACCCTTACCTATTAAAACATATAAATATACTTTTTTATTATATAAAGAAAATATTACTTTATATTTTTTTAGGTATTTCGAAGTTAAATTAATGAAAGAAAATTTCAAAAATTATTCTTTTATTTATCTTTTTTTATACCCTTAAGTTTTATAATTTTAAAACTATTCATTTACGACAGTTTATGATATCAAAAAAAAATTATTTATGACGGTTTATGATGACATAAACTACCATAAATGAATAATTTTTTAATGGGTTAATGACGGCAAAAATACCCAAAGTTTGGTCAAAGAACCCCTCGTGTACCCAAAGTTTAAAAGTGGTGGCAAAAATACCCAAAGTCGCATTTAGGGAGTTGACCACTCCATTCTCGTAACGCCGTTAACTTACCGGTTAACTCTGGCCACGTGGACAAATTTGTTTTGTTAAGTGTAATCATTAGGGGTTCAATTAGTTGTATTAAATAGTATTTATTAGGGGTTTAATTCGTTGTTTTGTCGTAAACGAGGCTGATTTGGGCTCATCCATGTGGCAAAAATTGTTATGTCAGCAACCCATGTTTGTCCGCGTGGCCATAGTTAACGGCGTTACGAGAATGGACTGATCAACTCCCCAAATGCGACTTTGGGTATTTTTACCACCACTTTTAAACTTTGGGTACACGAGGGGTTCTTTGACTAAACTTTGGGTATTTTTACCGTCATTAACCCATTTTTTAATTATAAAACTTGAAAGATTAAAAAAATAGTGACAAATAAAGGAAAGTTTTCTTTTTTAAATTCGCAGTGAGTAATATTCTGATTTTTTGAAATTATATTGGATATTTTTTCGACAAAAATAAAACGAGAAGGTATAAATAAATAAAAAATTATAAGTAAGGAGCAATGTTAGGTTCTTAAAAAATAAAATAGTGAAAGGTGTTACTTATTTTGGAGACTTCCGGGTGGCAGAAGGTCCTCCTTCGGGCGATTGAGTTATATAGGCGTCCATCAGCATGTCGTCGATATGTCCATAGAGACCTACAAAAGATTAGTCGTGTGTTGGGAATGTCTAAATTTACGTAGAATATCTTGCCGGCGGTTTAGATTTTTTTTGGAAAGGAGGGGCTAATTTGTAGTTTTAATAAATTTAACACTAAAAAAAATACAAAAACATAAATTTCAAGAGTTAAAAAGTGCAAAAATAAAAATTTAAGAGGGGCTATAGTCCCCTTAGCACTACATGTGCTTCCGCCTATGTGTGTTTATCTACACATTGTACACTACACTACCGAACTAATTACCAATTGTGAACGGGTGTTAAAAAATGCAAATCCACATAAAACACGAAACCCGAATTTCGTAGCCGTATTTCTAACGAATAACTCTAGTTAAAATCGCTACCGTTTTCTGTCACGTGTAAGGTGAAATATTCTTATTCATAAAAGATTTGTTTTTTCTTCCAAATTTCTGTCAATACTGGATTTCAAATCAAATATTCAAATAATCGCTTGGATCAATTTTCTACTTGAAATTTTGATTTTCGGTTTCAACAATAAAAAATGTAATCTTTCAAGTTTCAACACTACTGCTTACGGAAACCTGACGGAATTTACCGGACCGAAAACTCCGTTGTTCACCCCCGTGTTGTAAACAACAAGTATCCTTTTATTATATTTCACATCTTCATAATATACAGTAGCAGAATGCTGCAGAAGCGGCAATGCCGGTAAGGATACAGAGCCGATCTAACCAGCTTTCGTACCTCATCTTCTCCTCTCTCGCCTCGTTTTGTGCCTTCCAGAAGAGACGACACGGCTTGATCACTTTGCCGGAGTTTCGGCTCCGGCCACACCCCAGCGCCTCCCGGAGTATATGCAGGCTGTCCCGGCCGTCGACGTGAGCGCCCTCTACGTCTTCCAACTGCATGCTTACCTCCGTCAGCCTGACGCCCTCTCCGGGGCAGTTCGCCTGGAACTTCACGCTAATGACGCACTCCGTGGCCTGGCACGGCTGGAGCATGTCTCTCGCCGGAAGAAGCGACCCGAAGCGGACCACAAAGTCCTTCTCCGTAGGCCAGTGACGGAGCCCGCCAAGGGTGTGCCAGCTGGCAAGATTGGCGGCCCGCTTTGTCTTCCGATTCGCTACGATCCAGCTCAGCCGGAGCCCATCCCGGAGCTCGCTCCAGAGCTTCCCGTCTTTCCTCTCCCTCTCTAGAGACAATATTGTCGGCAATCCATCGGTGATGGTGGCTTCGCCGGCGAGGAGATCGATCCGAAACGGACAGGTGAGGAACCACCCGTCGGAGCTAGTCGCGTTCGGGATGCCCCAAAGAACCTTTGAGCTGACGGTTTTGCCTTTAAACCTTCTCAAATTAACCAATAAACAAAATAAATAACAATTCACACAAAAAACTGAAATGAAACTGAAAGAAAATC
This sequence comes from Parietaria judaica, assembly GCA_954871525.1. Classification (NCBI taxonomy): domain Eukaryota; kingdom Viridiplantae; phylum Streptophyta; class Magnoliopsida; order Rosales; family Urticaceae; genus Parietaria; species Parietaria judaica. Next base: position 56,285,124 of record OX940860.1, on the reverse strand, counting down.
ATTCACTAATTTCGTAAAATGATTGGGGTAGGAGTTAAATAGAGAATAAAGACGGTTTATCCGTTATACGGGCCGGGACAAATAAACGGATCGGGTTATATAGCTCTTAGATAAGCGGAAAAATCGACAAAACATCAAATAAACGGAATAATAATGAACGAAAAATTTCAAACGCGGTCTAGGTTTAACATAAAGTTTGTATTTGAAAAGCCCCTAATCCGAAATTACCTGATGTCCACTATTGAGACGAAATCCAAAGGCGACATGCTCTCGGGCCCACCCATGTCGCCGTAGAATTCAGCCTCGGTCCACTCTTCGGGATATTCGCCATGTCCGTCCCCCCGAAATTCCTTGTCGATCACAATAAGAGAGTAGCAGTCTGCGTAGAATTTCCTGAATCCGCCGATCGAAGATATCAGATCCTTTACGTCTTCCCTGTCCGTGGAAGGCCACGCGGAGGAACACACGTTTTCCCACAGCCTCTCCTCCCTCGAGATGGAGCGGAAGGTCGCGCAAGCACACGCCGCGCTGGCCAGAGTCGGGCCGTCAAGACGCCTCAAGATCTCGAAGAACAGATCGGTGCTCAGCGACGCCATGGCCTCGGTTAATTTGCGTCCAATAGGTCTCTCAGCATCTTAAAAACACAAACGGAATTTTACGAGCGTACAATATTGGACATATGTAATGAACATTGCGCCTTTAGAGTTCAAAGCCCCGCGACATACAAAAATTAAAACAATAATAGTGAAAAAGTTCTCAGCCGAAAAATATACTCATTAATTTTGCGATACAAAATAGTGTGATACAAAAGAGGTTTCGGAAATTGTTGAAGTAAATTCGAAGTAACCAAGTTACTTTTTGTCGTATTTGTGTTAAAAGTGGTCTTATAAATTTTATTGCAATACGAGTATTAGCGAGGCGGAATAATTTATAATTTGAAGTAAAATCGTTAAAAAAAAAATAAAAAAATTATGATGTAATTTGAAGTAAGAATGTCTACGGATCAAGCAAAAAACACGGACTTTATTGGATATTTCGATGAGATTTGCGGAGAAACGTGGAAAAAATTACTAAACAAGTTGTAAATAAACAAAAAATAAAATAGATACATAAATTCAGTACTAACACAATTTTTTTTAAAAAAAAAAATAGGTCCTATATGAATAAACCTAAGATGCTAATTACATAAAAGCCCTTCAAATGATATGGTTGATCAAAGAACCATAATCCAGAAACAGGATGACCATACATAGGTAAAATGAAATAAAGTTGATTATGAGTAATGAAACAGAACGCCATGGTTCAAACCTCATAGAAGCCATTAACGGGCTTCAAGCAGAGCAGAGAAGAAGCTTAACTTCTCGTAGGTCTCAACAGGAGAATCTTGATATTGCTCTCTCTCTCTCTCTTTCTCTAAACAAAAAATGAAGAAGCTTGAGTTCGATCGTGCGTCACTGTCTGCTGTGTTCACAAGTCTCTTTCTTCTAACTTTTGTATACTATGTCCACGAACAGTATTATATATGGGCAAAAATACTCATATGTTATGGAAATATATTCTCAATATTTTTTTTACTTGCATAAATTTTTAATAAAACAAAATTTTGACCTAAATAATTATGATTTCTATATCTACTCCTTAACGTAAAGTTCCTATAATTTTTATGTCAAGCTAATTTGTCTACGTCTTTTTTATCATGTTCTTACGTATTTTCAATAAATTATTACAATTTTTATTCTAAGTCGCTAACGATAAATGATAAAAAAAATTAAATATTTGTTATAAATACATAGAAACATGATTTAAAAGAGTGAAAATGGAAAGAGAAATAAAAAACTCCACGATAGAAAATTAATTACAAAAATTTATATTTTTGACTTATAATGTTATATTATTGAAAATTTGTGTCACAAAAAAAAATTAAAATATAAACTATTTTTTGTAATATATAAGTATTTTTATCATAAATATCTGTAATGTATAAGCATATATCGAATGAGCTATTGTTTTGGATAGAGGCGTGACACGTTATTGCATTGATATATTGCAGCAGCTAGATTGTCTCTACCACATACCATATAATTTATAGGTCACTTATTGAGCAGACAAATACGTCAAATTATTATTGAATGATTATTAATTATTATAGCCGAGTCTACTTCTTTTTATCATTCATATTTTTATTTTATTTTATTGTTGTGTAATATTAATATTATTATGAACTTTAGTTTTAGTCCATGAAAAAAAAAAAAAGGTCGTGTTAAAGTCAAAACTAGTTCACTGCAACTAAACAATAATGTTTGTAAAACTGACTTGGAGGGTACAAATATTCTCCGCTTGGTCTAATAAAAAAGGAAAATATGTTTATGCCAAAAGGTAGGATTTAAGAGTGAAAATAGAAAAGAAAAAAAAATCGATAATTTTAAATCAAAATTTAGATTTAAATATTGTGTATAATGTCTTGACCTCTATTACATAATAAATACAATGTTTGTTAGAGTTTAGTTTATCTTTTATCATCAAGAAACTGCTTAATGATTATGTGAATGAAATTTTATAACATGCATTAATTAACATTTTATTCTATTTTGATCGTATTATTTAAAGCAGTCGATGTGGTTAGTAGAAACCAATTTTATTGTTACCGGAAATGATTTTTCAGTAAATAAGGATTTTATATTCTAAATAAGGATATTCGATTTTTTTTACAAAAATACAAAATGCGGTAACCAGTCCTTATTAGTCAAAATACCACAATAAATGTACTAAATTTACCCCTACCAAAAAGGTCTATTGATTTCAAAATGCAATGAAAATATGTAAGACACGGGCATTGCCGCTTTGAAACTCTGTAACCGTTACACCAAATTATCTTTTTATTAAAAAAAAAGCCATGCATAAACAGTACATATATATAGGGTTAATGACGGCAAAAATACCCATAGTTTGGTCAAAGAACTCTTCGTGTACTCAATGTTTAAAAATAGTGGCAAAAATACCCAAAGTCGCATTTGGGGAGTTGACCACTCCATTCTCGTAACGTCGTTAACTTACCCGTTAACTCTGGCCACGTGGACAAACGTGGGTTGCTGACATAATAATTTTTGCCACGTGAACGAGCCCACATCAGCCTCGTTTACGACAAAACAAGGAATTAAACCCCTAATTAATACTATTTAACACAACTAATTGAACCCCTAATAATTACACTTAACAAAACAGATTTGTCCACGTGGCCAGAATTAACAGGTAAGTTAACGGCGTTACGAGAATGGAGTGGTCAACTCCCCAAATGTGACTTTAGATATTTTTGCCACCACTTTTAAACTTTGGGTACACGGGGGATTCTTTGACCAAACTTTGAGTATTTTTGCCGTCATTAACCCTATATAGATATAAGAGACTTGCCCGATTAAGACTTTGTATGTAGCCTGCCGGAGGGCTGCCCAGGCTTTGGAAGCCCGGACATAACCAGATTCAATCAAGGTGATAGACCTTGAGTATGTCCGAGTCCCCGGCTCTACCTATAGGTTCATTTTGGCATGAAAATTTGGTGGAACTACATGCTGTAAGTGGCAAAGAACACCCAAAAGAAATTGGTTGATCACAGTTTTTTTTGTTTTTTATTTTTATTTTTTACAAAAAGAAGTCACAATCTGAATCTATATAGCCAGCGGCTTGAAGCTCCCCACCAAAGCCATTCAGATAAATTATGAAATGAAATAAAAAATTTCTTGGCAGTGACTCATTTTAGTGTATTGTATAGGTATTCTAAGGAAGAAAATATTTCTCTCCCAGAATTGTGCGAAAGTTTTTATTATATAATATTTTTACTCTAATTTGAATATTTAATACCTTTCTGTTTCAATTTTTGCAATATTGATTTTAATGAATCACTCAACAGCTCATAATAACTTTCATACTTTAATATCCATTATAACTTTCATACTTTAATGTGATAGCAATTTCAATTCATTAGACTTTCATACTTTGTTAGTAAGAGCAATCCCCTTTTCCCTTTCTCTATGATTGTCAGTGTCACATATTGCTCTTTAGGGTTGTTTTCCTAACTAAGGGTCCAAAAATGTTTAGTACTAATCAAGGTGTTAAATTTAGTTTTAGTCACCGTTTCGCTCCCTCCATTTTACGAGCATTCTGCGTGCCGATGGGCAAATCCGAAAAAGGGCATGCCGCAAATACCGTATAAATTTCACGGGCATACCCCATGTCGGTGGGAATATCGACGGAAATTCTAGAAAATATTTTTGAGTATTTAGGCAAGATTTTTATATAAGTTCAAAATTATTTAATTATCACCATAAGACATAAATAATTAAAAAAATTACACTACTAATAAGACATCATATTGATAGATCGTAGTTATATTTATATAAAAATAAGAGCTATACTTGTAACTTAAAAAATATTTAAATACATGATTACAATTAAAAAAAAAAAAAAGACATCATATTGATATGTTATAGTGATTCACGGGCATGCTGAAGACATACTGAGGCACTTAAAACCTTGGTACTAATTAAGACATAGTTGTAGACATTGAGTTTGTAGTTTTGTCTCTATGTGCTTTAAATTGATTATAATGTCGCGGCACAAATACTAAAAGTGTTTAAAAAACTATCGTTAAATACTTAATTTTTGTTTTAGCCGGAAAAAGACCAATATTAATTTTTCAATCACTTTTTGATATTTATAGCTCTAATATCCCTCTATTATATCACCCAGACGAACTTATTCTTACCCTTAAGTCCATAGTAATAGTCATGGGTCATAATTAATCATTAATCGGCTTAAACAATGGATTATGTTTCTTCCTCGTTTGATCGGAAACAAAATATCACAAATACGACACCTAACGTCGCCAAAATTTAATTTTGATGATTTAATTACAATTTAATACCTAACATTGCCAAAAATTCCTAAAAATTTATGTCTCTAGAAACTAGTTAATAATCATCAATAGAAATGTATTGGTGGAATGTCAAAGAGTTTGGACTTCACAAGTCATCAGAGTGTAAATGTAATAAAATAAGACCTAATTGAGCAAGAAAACTGACATTGAAATGAATTTAATTATCATGAATGGTTGAGTATAAAATGTCGAGAATATTAATCATGTGTTGTTGTGGTACAATTGGTCCACTTTCACAAACCTTAAGAGTGTAATGAAAAAGATTGCTTTCACGTTTCTATGTTAACTATATTCAAAAAAAAAAAAACTATATAATTCTCCTGATGCACCCGAGAAGAGAGTAATTTGCATATTTGGGTCCTCAACTTTATTGAGTTATACGGAATCGGTCCCTAAACTTCTTAAGTAGACTCATAATTTTGCATCAATATCTTTTTTTTTCTCCTGTGAGATTTTTTTATAAAGGCATTCCCGCTAAAAATTTAGTTAGGCGGAGAAATTCTACACAATATAATGATTAAAAGAGGTGTATATCCACTAAATCTCAAATTAAAAAATATTTCTGTTAAGTAAGGAGTTTAGTGGATAATTCTACACTGATCAATAAATCAAAGGGTCAAATACACAAATTACTAAAATAATGAAACATGCCTCATTCAGCTATCTCAGCCTCCGACGAAGATCTCCGGTCGGGTTCTCCGACATCCGAGTCGAAACCTAAACTCGGGTCGGGTATTACGAAAGGTGGTTGAGAGAGAGCTCACGACAAGCCAACCGAGAGCCATGGCTCCGATGTTCACCAATGCTTGTGTGATGCCCATTCTTATCTCTCTTTAGAATTTAGCTCAAAATCCTAACCTGTTATGAAATCTAGGGACTAAGGAAATATTGAAAGCTGATTTTGTTGAAGAAACAATAAAAAAAATCATAATAAAATTATATTCCAAATAAAAATAAATAAGTAATTTTTTTTAAAATTAATGCTCGATAAACTAAGATCGTCTTTTTAATTTTAACTGGACAAGCTAAAATTGTCTTTAAGTAATATTTTCTTAGATCCAAAATCTGGATTAATGTAAAAGAATTATCAATTTTTATATTAATAATTTTGGTTTTTTTTATTTCATTTTATTTGGAGATTGATGCTGAAAATTAGATAAAACACCGTAGTTGCCTAATTGCGGAGTGTGGGCCGGGCCCATTGTCGTTTGTTGACTTATCTTGAACTTGGAGCTTGGACTCTGAAATCTGGTAGATCGGACCCTCCACTTACCGACGGTCCGAAACTGGGTCCTCCGACTCATTACCGCAAAGCCCTAGTACTCGGGATATAGTTCGGTGGCTGCTGAGAACCAGAACCTCCGTAGGGCAGGTCGACGATCGGACCCTTATTGGACCTTCCGCTTACTGTCAGACCGAAACTGGGTCCTTTGACCCGTTACCACAAAGCCCTAGGGCCCGAGTTATAGGTCGGAGACCATAGAGAACCGGAACCTCCGTAGGGCAGGTCGGCGATCGGGCTGCGCTTCCACTCTAGCTAGCTTTTACCTCTATAGAACCAGAAAAAAAAAAAAAACCCGATCAGGGGACCAGATAGGGGTACACCCCTATTCACCTCTAACGCTCAACATTAGAAGAGTACTTATGAGAAGGAGATGAAGCGGGAACTTTATAGCTGTATAGAGCGTTTGAATCGGATACCGTTTGATTGAAATGAAGCTCCTATTTATAAAAGGGTCCGGGGACCTAGGCGCAGTAGTAATATTGTCATTTTAGCCCTTCCGCAACGTGGCGACACATTTATGCACTTTGACGCGGCGCGGCGGAGTGTCTTGATGTCCATTACAGTGCGAGGACTGCGCGTTTTATCATTAAATTTTTATTTTAATAATAAAGTTATTTTTCGTATTTTTTAAATTTCTCGTTTTTGAGATATGAGCCTCCGAATGACTTTCTGGGCCAAAAATAACTTTTATTAATTCCGAAAAACACGCTTACTAGAGATCATCTATAATTTTTCTTACTACATCCAAAATATCCGATGTTATGTTTTCGAACAGCACTATTTAGAAAAAAAAAAAAAAAACTTACGTTTACGTTTAGAGTGTAGAATAATGTAGATTGTATGCAATTTTTTTAGTATAATAAATACTTTATATTTAAAAAATAATAAAATTAGTAAAAAAAAAATACTTTATATTTTATTAATATATGATAAATTTATTGAATAAAGAATATTCATTGTTTTTAATAATTAAAAATAATTTATTAAATTAATCTAATTAAATAAAAAATTAATTTTGAATTACTCTTTTAATTAATTTAACTATCATTGTATGGATAAACAAATATATCTCTAAAGTCTAAATTGATAAAAATCACAGTTCTGAACTTCTGATAATAATAACGTTCTACAGTTCTACCATACTCTGTTTAAAATAAGAAAAACGACAATCCAGTATAAAAGAAAAACGAAAAGCTAATTTACTTAGTCCAATAAAAACGACAATAATCAGACCAGAAGTTTTTTCAAATTTCCCCCCAATACTTCCTATAGTATCACTTATGCACTAGATTCTCAATTCTTTCTACTTACGCCCCAAAAGCAACGACCTCGAGACGAGAGCGCTCCATCAATGGCGATGATGAGCAGCGACAGCACTTGGGTCGGGAAGAAGCCTCTCCGCCGCATCGGAGGAATGTCCGATGCTCTCTCCATCGCCGCCGATCTCGGCTTCTCCGTCTCCGCACCGCCGTCGCAGGTCAGTTCCCAAAATCTCCGTTAGGTTCAATCGACCTCGTTCGCCGCGAGAAATTCGCCCCATTTTTCTTCCGAGCGTATTCAAGAACTGTAATCATGAGAAATGGATGTAATCATGAAGTGTAATAGATAGGGTTTATCACTGCATTGTTTGACTGTATCAATTGAGTTTCTGTAGGAAGAGCTTCAGAATTTGTCAACCGCTACCGGGGAAAAAGGCGACGATCTGATTCGGGTTTTGAGAGAGCTCACCTCCGTGCAAAGGAAGATTGCGGATCTGCAAGTGGAGCTTCAAGGAAGAAAGGTAAGGCGTTGCAAATTCGAACTTCCGTATCAGATTCGGATTCGAATCATTACGTGTTTGCCCTCACTGTGGATTGCTCGGTGCTGATTCCCGTGTTCTTGAATTCGAAGGACGACAAGAACGTGGCTCATTTGACGCACGCGAGCGAAATGGAGAAGAAGTGCGAGACGCTGGCGAGAATCACTACTATACTGAAGGATGTAATTCAGAATAAGGTAAAAGAAAATTCCCTTTTCTCTTTGATTTTGCTAAGGTTAACCGGAACGAGTTTATCTGTGTAAAAAATATGCATGTATGTGACGTTTTATCGGCTGGTATTCGATGTGTACAACTTCGATCCAACGAGATACACATAGTTTAGTATCGGTTGTTTCAGTCTAATTATTTTTGTTTTGATATGTAAACCTGCATCGGAATCAATTTTATTCTCGACGTTAATCACAAAAGACGGTGTGGAGGGATCCAATTCATCGTCGTTCTCTGGAAAGCGTTTTAAGTTCTGATTATTGAATTTTCCAAAATGCTAATATTTTGAGCGTATTTTCACTTGCAGGATCGTATCATAGCTCGTCTTCAACAGCCGTATTCGCTAGATTGCATTCCAGTCGAGGCCGAGTATCAGGTTGGTGTATATACATATATAACTTGATGTTATTCCATGTTATCTTCGTAGCTTTCGTAAGATTACAGCATTCATTTCTTATTAACTTGTATCATGTTATTTTTCTTGGGTTCACGCAGAAACAATTCTCGGAATTATTGATGAAGGCCGCTAGTGATTACGGCGCCTTGACCTCGTCGGTTGCAGATTTCCAGTGGAGTCAGACGTTTAAAGAGCCGCCTTCGGTTTGGGGGGTATGTCTGTCTTTTTCATCTATTTCTGAGTTTAAGGTTTTATATCAGTTCTTTGGTAAGATTTGTTCTTTTGGATGAAGTCTTTAATGGGTATTATACCGATTGGAAGAAAGAAAACCGGGCATGCTTTATCTGATTGATATTGTCGTTGTTTTTGTTTTGTGCACTATTCAGGAGATGCTTCGTCCGATTCCCGTGGCTTTAGCCTCGTGCACGCGTTTCTTCGAAGCCATGTCTGCCATGAGAGAATCATTCGCCACTCTTCAAAACCTCAGAGTGGGAGATTCCACTCTCTCTTTGCCAGCGACCAATCCCTCCCAAAAGGTGGCCGGAGATTCGAAATGCGTTACACCGCCGCCGTGGAGATCGGAATCGAGCCTTGACGACATGGCAGCCAGAGGCTCAGGGAAACAAGAAACCGACCAGACACAGCACGGAGAAGACAAAAACGAAGCCGGATCGGACGGGTCGAGCCTCCGGAGATTGTCGTGGCCTCCTTCAGCTCAGAAGAACGGAGTATAACCGGATTTTATTTTATTTTCTGTGGTATTTTGTATCTGTTTTTGTGTGAATGATCCATTGATGTTGATGAATTAGTATTTGTAAAGTCGTATTCGTTCGAGACAGGGTGGTGTGCTATCGGATAACTGTTTTTCTTGTCGTTATTAATATCAGTTCGCGGTTTGAATCATTGAAGTTTTTCACGTTTACTTTCCGCATCCAAAGACCACACCAACGGTCGGTTAACAGTTTTTTACTATGTCCTTTACTAGCTTGCTGTCTTTTCTTTCATTTTTTTCACCTCCAAAAACATGTGTTTGTTTTTAATGCTAATAGTGATGTTCACCTCCAAAAACTACCTTTTTTAATTATTATTATTGATGTTTACTATGATTTTCGACCTAAATTCTCAATATTCATTATTTTGCATCTCATTAAAATGTCTTCTACTCTTTTTTTTTAATTGATTAAACACTATTTGAACCAACATACCTTTAAGCGTGAGAATTTTATTAACGTTACATTCAAAATTTTATTAAATCAATTGAAAAAGTGAATGAATTTTTAATAAGAAGCAATAGTAAACATTAGAAACTTTAACGGTGAAAAAATTAAATTTATATTACTACAAAGATCAAAATATTGAGTGAATATGCCACTATTAAGTTAAAAATAAATTAATTCAATAGACTTAAATCTGTTTCGAAACGTTAAATTAAAAGGTCTATTAATTAATCCAAACCGTTAGGAAACCATTTTTCTACGTCGTTTTATAGTTTCCTGTCGTTTACTAAAATGGCGTTTATCTGTAAAGACTGTTGTTTTGGACATTTTCTTACAAAAACCTTGCAGATTATCATTATTACTTAATTATTCATTATTATATAATCTCCCTTTAACAAACTATACAATAACTACGAACTACTTCATTTTGGCTTCAAAAAGAGCACAACTGAGCGACTTCATCTCGTAACCGAAGCTTCCTTGCTCGTCCTCGATCACCGGCTCGCCCTCGGAGGAGAAGAATCCCGGGAACACAAGGGCAGTATCAACCAATCTCCGCCATTCAAACCCAATCTCTGGCGATGGAAGAACAACACTCTCCGCCCGATCAGCCCCGTTGAAGGCCATAAACAGATCACCCTCCAAATAAGCAGCATTGTCAGCGACAGCATTTCCGTTTGCCGTTAAGCTCATTGCAAGGAATCTGCAAGTTGGATCGTCCCATTTCGGTGGAGACTGATCGCTCCCGAACCATTGGATATTATCTTCCTCCGAGAAGAGTCTCTTCTGGAGAAGATCGCTTCTTCGTTGCCGTAGCGAAGTCAGGAACGAGATGAACTGCGTTACGTGAACAGCGAAGCCGGTTTTCAGAGCGTTCCAATCGTATGGCTTTCTGTCACCGTACGCTGGAGAACCTCCAGCGGATTGGCCACACTCGTCTCCCATGCTCAGAACGGGAATGCCGTGAGAAATGTACAAAATGAAGAGGAAATTGCGTATCTGCTTGACTCGCCTTTCGAGAACTAAGGTTTGTTTCGTCGGACCTTCTTTTCCACAGTTCCAACTGAGCTCTGAAGCTAGTGCCTTGCCACTGAAGCTGACGAGGTCGACCAGAGAAAGCCCAGAGTTTCCGGCAATGTAGTTGAAGGAGAACGACGGGCCTCGTCCGTCGGAGAAAATGTCGCCGCTTCCGCAGATACGCGTGGCGAGTTCGCTGAGGAGCCCTTCGCCGCGTAGAAATTTCCTCACGTCAGCGCAGAATCTCATGTTCATCTCGGCCCATCTCTTCCAATGAGGGAATCGGGTTTCTGCCACTGGTAAATTCTCGTTCGGGTCCCAGAAATCTGCTATAATCTTGCTCTTCGAGAGTACGGGATCGAATGTGATCGCTTCGATCAAAGAAGGACGGGATAACAAATTCCCGTTCGAGCCAAGCAACAAGGAAGATGCGTTTATGAAGCAGAAACCGTCGATGTGAAACTCGGTCGCCCAATAGCGAAGACTGTCCAAAATGAGTTGCTGCACAACGGGAAAATCACAATTCAAAGCGTTTCTCCCTTCCAGATAGTAATATGAACCGTTGACTTCTCGAAGTGCACCGTTTTCCCCAGTGTGGGTAAAAACGACTTCCATTAGAACTTCTATGCCGTTTTTATGCATTGTTTTGACCATCTCCTTCATCGAATCCATTGCAGATATAGCACTGCCTGTAGGTCCGTACAGATTCACGGGTGAAAAGAAATTAATAGGGAAATACGGCCCTTTTTTCTCGTCAAACACGGAAACCGGCTCTAGTAAAACTGTGTTTATACCCAAATTTACCAAATGCTTTACCTTCCCGCTCAAACCAGCGAAAGTACCGGCTATATCAGGAGGTAGCTGACTAGATTTGTGCTCGGTAAAGCGCTTAACGTTTACCCGATAGATCATTAGCTTCTCTAATGACAAATTTGGACGAACGTCTTTTCCCCAGTCGAAAACAGGTTCTCGAAGTACTCGTCCGAGATAATTCGGCCCAGTTCCACGATCACTCGAAGCCGATTTCTCAACGGTCTTAGCATACGGATCTAGAAGCAGATGTGAATCTTCCGACCCATCTTTGCTTTTCTGCAGCCGATAGCCATAGCTCGTGAAACCCCTTCCAGCTTGAAACGAAGCATGCCATACATCACCCGTTCGATTTACATACGGGTCCAGCTGAAGCTCGAGGACGGGATTATTAGCTGCAGTGTCATCATACAAGCATAACACCACACTTTCTGCATCCCTTGAAACGACGGAAAAGTTCATAGCACCATCGCGTGAAAAGGAGATACCTAACGGAGTTGCATAACCCGAACCAAACCCAACGGGGACGCAGAAATTCATCTTCCTATGACTTCTTATTTCCGAGACAGCCATTTCATCATGCGCAGGAGACTTTAAGATAAAAGAGAGATAGCAGGGGATCAGCTTTTCCTCAAACTCCAACTCTACAGAGAACCCGGAAAATGAAGACCCGACAAACGGGATGTCCAAAGTTCTGTCATCGCGGGGCGGATTCCCGAGCTCTAAAGGCAAGAACTGGGATGAATCAGCTCTATACGTACCCCAGTTTAGGATCAGCCTATCATCGTCGTTAGGAAATTGCAGCGATGAAACTTCGATACGAACTACGCACTTAAGATTCTCCTTCCGAACAAGAACATTAACCGTACCGCCAACTTCCGTCCTGAACCGGTACTTCGACACATTATCCGAATCTTCAACTCGAGTAGTTAACGAGAGTATCTGCTGAAATGACTTCCCGGATACTCGAGGAACACCATTTACTTGAAAGCGAATACTTCTCGGGAAGCAATTCCGAACCGGTCTGCAAAATAGCTTGTGCTCAAAGCAATTCGGAACCCCGCATTTGGGCGCAGCCGATTTGTTCGGAAATATCGAAGAAGCCGGAACCATTTGCAGAAGAGTTGCCATATTGGGTAATAACAGAAGCTGCTAATCTTGAACCAGAGAACGAAAGGACAAAATCGATTCAGAAAAAATAAATTTCTCGACATAGATTTCGTGATCAGAATCAAGCAACCAGATCATAATACTAATAATAACATGTAAAATAATTCAACAAAAGAATCAGCATAACCATCGACATTGTAGAAACGAAGAGATCAGAGAAAAGAAAAGGATTCATCACTCAAAAGCAAACACCCTCGAATGATCGAATCCATGAAAGCAAGAATGGAGGAGAAGAGAGGGTGGACTTACAGTGAGTGACTCGCTCAGCGAAATGCGAAGCAACAAGATTCGCCATTGAAGAGAGAGATTAGAGAGCTCGGGAGTTGGGTTAGTGTGTTTCGCGTCCCACCATAAGAGCGCGCACTGATTAAATCTTAACCCTCCATTTACCATAACAAGCTGTGTGCCTATAATTCATTTACTTCTTTAGTCAATCTTACTAATTAAAAACAATATTATAAAATATAAGAAAAGTTCAGATTTTGTTTTTCTTTCGAAAAGGAATTTGAATAGAGTTTTAAGAAATTATTTTGTGGTAGATGCGTGAAAATAAATAAAGAATACAAGAGTCTATTAGTCAAGAATTCGAGGGCCAAAATACGAAATTGAGAAAATAGTTTCTCTTTTGTGGAGTCGTGCGACGATTGCCGCACGACCTCCTAAAACGAGTTACCCAGCGGGCGAATGACGACGAGCCTCTTAAACTGTGACTTGTAAACTAACCCACCTTCTTTAACATTGAAGGTTATTTTTGTCTCAGATTTCATTAAATAGGATCGAAAAAGATGTGACATAAGTCAAGAAGTGTCTCATTGTATGTAAACCTATGGGAACAAAAGTGGTATCCGGTTCTTAATAGCTCAAATTTGGGTAAAAGTGAAACCATAATTTTCTAGTTCCTATGTTTGCCCGAATTCGAGTATCCGGTTCCAGATTTTATACCACATTATAACATGTTAATCTGGGCCGTTAATTTTTGGTTTTTTATTTTTAAAATACCTAAATATGAGTCGTTAGATAAAGAAATCATGGAAATACGGATCCAGGTAAACCGGTCTGGTTCCGGTTTTATCGGGAAACAGAAGTTTTGAATCCGTAAAAATCTGGATTCAGAACATGCTAATTTCGGATCTTTGAGTTTTGAATTAACAACATTAATTGTATGCGATAGACTATACATTTTATTTTATCGTGAGAATTTTTTTTTAAAATTAAACTCTTTAGTTTTTTGAAATTTTTATGATGATAAAATTAAAATTTTGAACTTACGCTTTACAAAATGATACTACTTCTTGATACTTGCGTAGTAAGTATTCTAAAAGACCAAAGAAAAACTTTTATGAAGTTTGGTATAAATTAATTTCTCTTTATCTTATTGCGAGATATTGACTCAACAACTTCATATACGAATACAAAACAATGATCCGCCAAGCTTCTACGCCGTAGTTTCGGGTCAGACCGTGAAATGGCATGGCTCGGAGAAGAGCCTCACCGGCCGGGAGTTTCGGTGTCAGGGTTTGCTCGAGACGAAGATTTTCACCACCGAGTCCCTCATCCTCTCTACACCGTCAGTGCCGCCGAAGGGCGTCGCTCGGATGGAGTAGAAAGGATGAAGAAGCCGATCGAGAAAAAATTCATCTCTGCACTCAACGTCTTTCTCTCTCTCTGTACACGGGATATGGTTTTGAGTTTGAGAGAGTATATATATATATATATATATATATATATATATATATATATATATATATATTAACGGCTGAGAGAAAAAAAAAATACGTAACTAACACATCAAACAAGTATTTGCCTCATTTTTTTAGGCGAGTTGTTAAAGCCATAAATTTAGTAGAGATCGTTGTCGATGTGTCGTCAAATTCCTATGTACCAACTGAATTATTTTGACAAATAACTTAAAATTATTATTTAATTAAAATATATTTTAAAAAAATCTCTATATATATAAAAGGAATAAGAGAGTTTTCTTTGAAATAAAGGATTTGACTCTCTCTTCTGTTTCTCCTTTTTTTATTATTATTTAATATTCAATAAATAAAAATATGATGATTCCCAAGCGTTGAACCGTTTTCCCAGCATGGTAACTAATTGAGTATTTTAAAAATATATATATATATATATATATATATAATTTATTTGCACGTAATGTTTTAATTCATTTTCTTAAAAAATACACATCAAGTATTATAAAAAAAAAAGGATTGAAAATGGTAAGAAATGCCCATTTTATGTTAAACCTTTTTAAAAACTACCCATTTGTGATAGTAAAAAATATACTGAGTAGTTTTTAAAAAGATTCGACACAAAATGGAACATTTCGTTCATTCCTAAAAAAATTGATACAAAAAAAAAATATTATAAAAAGTTTACACGTAATATCTGTTTAAAAATTAGGGCTCAAATAATTGTTTCATTCATTTACACGTAATAGTTGTTATTTATTAGGTTTTTTGCGTTCCTATTTAATATTTATTAGGTTTATCTCAACGATGAGTTCTAAGCCGTCGTTTCGTTTCATTTCGGGTCGGCTGAGGCGTGGCAGTAGGGCTCGGAGCAGAGACTCCCGGCCAGGAGTTTCGATGTTAGCGTATGCTCGAGACGAATATTTTCTCCTCCGAGTCCCTCATCCTCTCTACGCCATCAGTGCCGCCGAAGGGCGTTGCTCCGATGGAGTAGAAAGGATGAAGAAGCCGAAGGCAAAAAACTTCGTCTCTGCACTCAACATCTCTCTCCCAATCTGAATATAGTTTTGAGTTTGAGAGAGAATATATATATATATATATATATATATATATATATATATATATATATATATATATAAAGAATGAGAGGAAAAAAAAAAAACGTAACTAACACATGCAAAACAAGTAATTGCCTCCATTTTTTTAGGCGAGTTATTAATGCCATAAATTTGCTACGAAAAAAGAACGCTTTAATAATTTATTTAAAGGTAAATATGGTCATAAGTCTTAATAATCTAATTAATTTAGTGTTTAAGTAATTAGTGCAAGAAAGTCGTACCGCATGACCCTATGTTTTAGTAATTAGTTGAAATAAGTCTTGATATTTTATTTCTGTTAGGGCCAAAGATCACATTTTATAAAGCTTTGGGGCTAAATTTTCATCATCTTATAATTATCCCGTATTGGACACATCTCATGTCAAATATTTCATACACGAATACGACACGAACATCGCACAACAAGAACGACACGAACATCGTGCACAACCACGACTTCTCTCGAGCGTTGACCAACTGGCACGCGTATTGCTGCACGGCTTCCGCTCAAGCATCCAGCGATGATCCGTCGAGCTTCTACGATGAGATTACGTGCCAGGGGCTGGAACAGAGCCTCACGGACAGGGTCGTGCGCGTCCGAGCTTGGCAGATTCAGGCGACTCTGAGGCTCGAACGACAGGGTTTGGATCATCAATTCGTTCACGTCAACAAGTGTTGGTTACTGTAAGTGTTCAATGACGTGCCTGAAATGTAATTTTTGTACCTGTCAATAGAGACTTATTATTAGTGAGTCAATTGTTGTGTACAAATTGTGTAAATATATACTGGAAACTGGTACTTCCAGGTATTTTCATTCTGGATCCCTTTTTTTTTATTTTCTTAAATTTCGTTCCAAAAAATCGGTAAATCCCGCTTCCGAAATATAAAATATGATAAAATTGAGACTGGTGTATACTAATTTGCCGTTAGCTGAAGTCGGAGTTTTTTTTTAATTTATACTTTTAAGTTATGGTCCTAGTTATTTATGTATTTTTAAGCTCGGTTCCGCTACGAATTTTGTTTAGAACAATTTTTTGGTAAATGATAAACAATATTAGAAGAGAAACTTCATAAAATAACATTCAATACACCACAAATTCTATTATTAACTCTCAAGTTTTCATAATTCTCAAAACAAAGTGAAAGAACAATTACGTGAAGTACGGCGGGTAGAAAGAACTGAGAATGATGGAATACACCCAATTTTATGCATCTCTCACTCCTTAGCAGTACAAACAAATTGACAAAAAAAAAATGATCATAACATAGATGAAACCCTAAGTTTCTGAACTATATAAAATTGAACATCAGCAAAGTCAAAGTTTACGTCAAAGCTGATCCCGAAATCCGATAAGTAATAATTGGACTTAAAAGGCTAACATTGAAGAAATCCAATCAACAAAAGAAAAAACAATGTCAATAAATGAAAACAAAAACTCACCAGAAAAGATAAAACGAAACAATCTCGGAATTAAGAAACTCAATGGGAAATCGACAAACTTATTTTTTATTGAAAAAACAAAAAGGAAAAACCAACTTTATAGTATGTGTTATGCGTATTTTCCGGAGCCTAGAAAAAATTAAGGCCCAAGACATATTAGGCCCACTAAATCGACTTTGACCCGCTCAAGAAAGTCAAAACCAAACCGGCCCAAAAAAGTCAACAAAAAGTCAAAGGGCCCGGCCCGGAAAAGTCAACGGGCCGACCCAAAAGTCAACCCAAAAAGTCAAAGGGCTGACCCGAATGGTCAACCGAAAAAGTCAACGGCCCGACCCGGAAAGTCAACCCAAAAAGTCAATGGACTGACCCGAATGGTCAACCAAAAAAGTCATCGGGCCCGACCCTAAAGGACAACCGAAAAGTCAACAAAAAGTCAACCCGAACTCACTCGGGAAATGTCGACTCGGCCCGGCCTAAAAACATGCCTTCGGGGCGCGCCACGCGCCCCGAAGGCATGAAATCGAACATTTCGCACTCTATAAATACGAGGGCACCCCCGCCACAATCGGCAAGCGCTCCCGAAGCTAAAAAACCTCTGTTTCCCGTTTATTCATAATTTCCGACTCAAATACTCGACTAATGTTGAGCGTCGGAGCGGGCGACAGAGGACCCCCCTTCTGTTCTCCTCTAGAGTTCACGTTTTCTACTCTTTTTACAGGAACGGAGACAAGTTTCATAGGGAATATTTTCGGCCCATCAAGACTGAAGATCAAGCTTCAAAGCCTATTCCGACCGTCAAGCGGGCGTTGGGCCCGACCCAAAATCAAGACTTGGGCCGCATTCACGTTAATCGATTTTTAGGCATTAACATTTGGCGCTAGAAGGAGGGGCCCCGACAAGTTCAAAGCCTCGGAGTCCCGCCAGCAAAACTTTCGTACACCGCCACTCGAAGAACAGGTTTCGAAGAGGCGAACAGGTTACGAAATGACGAACAAGTTTCAAAGAGGCGAACAGGTGACGAGAGACGCACAGGTTAAGAAGAGATGAACAGGTTGCGAAAATGACAAACATGTTACCAAGAGACGTACAGGGCACGAAAGACGCACATATGACGAAAGATACGTTCTCGGCCGTTCTACGACCTCAAGACCCGCCTCGTCATCAACTAAGTCCAAGATTCGATCTCAGTCGTCCAACGACATCAAGATTCGTTCTCGGTCGTCTAACGATCTCAATACTTGATCTCGATCACCGTTCGGACATGACTCGTCCGTTCAATCGCCTCCCGAACAATTAACCTGCAAAGTCACAAAGAATCCCTAACTTTATCCTACGCAAAGTGTCATTACACGAGTAAATTCCTCGAATTTCCATCGATAATATTACAAGTAAAAATAAAATAAAATATCTCTCAAAATTCTCATCGAAAAGGAATACATACAAAAAAAAAATAGATATACATATATATATTCAAATAAAAATATAGAAACATCGACCAACAACTCGGATCATCGGAGTTTCACCGAAGCTTCGTCGCTTCGGCTTCGGAGAGTTTTGCCGCCACGGCCAGACCAAGCATGGCCTCTGCCATGATATCCCCTTCGCCGGAGCGTTCATTCCCGGTTCTAATCAAAGGTGGGTGGCCCTTCGCCGCTACCAAGGTTCCCGCGCGGTCGGAAGCCTCCTCCGAAAAGTCCTCGACACCAAAAGCAACGTCGCTACCCGGAGATGCTCCGGCCAAAGCGCCGCAACTCGCTACCACGGGTGGAGGAGAACCTCCAGTTGAGTTGACCAGCCCCGTGGGCGCGCCTCCCCGCGGTGACGCCCCCTAATGAACGACGAAAGACGACGAGGGCTCCACCAAACCCAAATCTGCAACCAAGGCCTCCCCGTGCGCTTCCACCCCCAGCGATGGCTCCGACGATCGTCCGGCCGCCCTCCCGTGCTCCACGACGTCTCCGGAAAGCCTCTGGCCGAGTCCCACTTCGCTGGAGGAGCTCGAGGGTCGTGGGTCTCCGTCACGCCCTAGAGTTTGCAAGCGATCCCCCACGACCTCGCCGTCGCCCTCCAAGTTTGTTGCTGAACTCGTCTCCTCCATTCGCGCCGGACGGTGGTCGTCGGAGATGGCAATGGCAGCAAAGAAGGCAAAAAGGAGATGATGACGACTGTTAAGGTCGGATTTCGTCAAATCCTACCTCAACACTACTCATGTCGTTTTACCTCATAAAACGACATAAAATGAAGGCAAGGAAATTCGTTGACTGGTAGTCAACAAAGAAGCACGCTTGAAGATCTAAACCCGCGATGAAGTCTAACTGGTTTAGAAGCGATCCGCGACGAAATACTTCATCGCGCCTTGACGAGGAAACCTCGAAGAGGAATCTGCGGAGAAGAAGTTCCTCGTAAAGAAACTTCATCGCATGAAAGCTCACCGAGAGAAAGTTCATAACAAAACCCCAACGAATTAAATGAAGGAAGAAGTCAAAATCGCGAAAATAAGGGAGAATCAGTTAATCAAGTGAGAAAATCGTGGGATTATCGATGTATTCAAGGAAAGTCAGCAACGAATCAAGCAAGAAGAAAGGAAACCCTAGCGAGATTCAAGGAATAAGAAGGGAAACAAATTTTAGAAACCCTAGGGGTTATAAGTATGCATGTAGATCCAAAGAAAAAGGGATCCGGAAGAAATCATAGAGATAAAAGTGTGTTCTTGAGTCTTTAGTTGCAAAAGTCTATAGTGATTCGAGTATTTTAGACAGTTTAGAGAGTTTTTAGAGAGTTCATTGTAATTCCATCCTTCGATTGTCCAGCTATTCAACGGAAGAAACCGAGTCCTCATCGGAAATATAATAAATCAAGAGTATTCGTGTTTATATTTTATTATATTCTTTGTTTATTCTTGTGACTGAAGAGGGTGGTGCAAATCGCCCTCAACAGTTTGGCGCCCACCGAGGGGCTTGGTTTCTTTCTATCTCACAGCCAGGAATTTAAAGGAGCGAGATGTCATCAAGTGACACCATCATCAGCAACGAAGGGAACGAGGTCCCAGCCATGGAGAGACTTCAGCGGCAGTTGGCCGAAGCCACGGCAAAAGCGGCAAAAGCAACAAGGATGGCCGAAGAGGCGGCCAGGAAAGCGGAAGAATAGGAGGATAGGAACAAGCAACTCGCCGCCCTCCTGGATCACGCGATCGCGGGTCAAAGAAGGGAAGGTCCGGAGAGCACAATCGCAGGATCTTCGGCTCGAGGAGAAGGAAGAACCCCAGCCGAAATAGAGTAAGGGAACCTGATGCCACAAGTGCCACCAATCAACCGAGACCTCTTCAACGCCGCCGGTGCAACACCGCTAACCACGATGAACCCGCAAGTGGGCTTGGAAACCACCATAGCGGAGACAGTCCAGGAGGAGGTCCGGAGAGCGATGAAAGAGATGTCTTCGAGCATGGAGACAAAGATGGGACACGTGGCCTCGCAGGTGCACAAGGCGATGGGCACTGCACCTGAGATCGATAGATTGGTCAAGGAGGCCAGAATCACTCCTTTCTCGGCAAAGATTCGCAGCGTGGAGCTAGGAGAACTGCCGAAGGTCAGGCTCTCGCAATATAAAGGGACATCGGATCCGAACACCCACGTGAAGTCCTTCCAGATCGCAACGGAGCGTATAGGTGGCGAGGAGGCAAAGCTGGAAGCCATCCTATGTCATCTCTTCGTCGAAAGCTTGCAAGGTCCAGCAAGCGATTGGTTTGCGAAGCTACCACCGCAATCCATCAGCGACTCCGATGAGCTCGTCGCATGTTTTTTGCGGCACTACTCTATGTACATGCAGAATGAGGCGACCGTCACAACCTTGTGGAATCTCTCGCCGGGACAAAAAGAAACCCTCCGACAGTGAAATACATCATGTTCAGAGTCCCGGGGCTCGATGACGTCGTCGCAATCCAGGCGCTGAATCACGGATTGTGGTACTTAGCTCCTTTTCGCGAGGAGTTGATCAAAATGCGACCGTCGACAATCGAGGATGCCCTCCACAGAGCGACTCTCTTCATGGAGATAGAGGAGGAGACGCTGGCCCAGAAGAAGATCCACGAAGGTGGAAACAGGGGAAGGCAGCTCGAGACAAGAGAGAGCAAGGATGGAAGAGACGTTCCGTCATCTAGAGCGAGAGGAGGAGAAGAAGACCGAGGAAATCCTAATGAGCGACGAGCTCGGGAAATCCCGAGGCGAGGAGTCTACCAGGTAGACGAGAAGAGGGACCGCGACAACAATCGGGGAAATCAACAGCGAGGAGATTTTTCCGATGACCGAGGAGAGCAGGAGCAAGAAGGTCAGCAGCGAGGAGAATTCTCCGGAAACCGAGGAGAATTCTCTGAAGGCCGAGGAGGATTCTCCGGAAGCCGAGGAGGATTCACCGGAGGACGAGGAGGACTCTCAGGAGGCCGAGGGAGCTTTGAGAGGAAGCCTTGGCCAAAAGATATGAGTAAGTTTTGCACTTACCATAACTATAACGGCCACTCCACCGAGGATTGTGCCATGCTAAAAAGGGAGCTCCAGAAGAGGTACGCGCAAGTGGAGATCAAGGACGTCACGTACAATCCTTCCAAGCCGTGGAATAACGGTAATTGGGCATGACAGAACTGGCGAGAGGGCCCGGCGCGTAATGAAGGAAGCAATCAAGGGCGAAGAGAAATCTTGCGGCTGAGCCGTCGACGGCGGAGCGCACCGAAGAAAAACGACCGGCTTCAAGAACGAGAATCGAGCTGATTATGGGCGGATCGCGGTTCTGTGAAGATTCAGTCAACAGCATCAAAGCCCATCAGCGAAGAGGGAAAGAACACGGCCGAGGAGACGTGACGATGGCTGGCCCTGGCGCAAGGATAGAATTCATGGAGAACGAGGATTGTGCTGATATGCACGACGACGCTCTGGTCCTCGAGCTCAACATCGGTGGCTGCGAGGTTTGTCGTGTCCTCATTGATAATGGAAGTTCGGTCGACGTCATTTTCTATTAATGCTTGATGAAGATGGGTATAGAATGACTCGTGATCGGAGGACGCCCTCGCAAGGTGTCAGGATTTAACGGGGATGTCACCGTCTCAATGGGGACAATCAATCTTCCCGTCTGCACGAAGAGTATCAACCGGATGACGGAGTTTATGGTACTAAACGTTCTGTCGCATTTCAACGTGATCCTAGGAAGACCTTGGATCCACTCCATGAGGGCCATCCCATCGACATACCATCAATGCATAAAATTCCCGGGCAAGAAGGAAGGAGAAATCGAAGAGCTCAAGGGAAGTAGAGACGCCTACCGGATCTGCTACATGATGCACCATAGGTCGATGACCGATGATAAGGGGCCCGAGAAGATGGAAGAGGGAGAGCCGTCTGGTTCATAGAAATTAGCTATAGCCGCCCGAGAGCATCGAGGCGGAAGAAGAAGCGGAAGAAAGGGGGCTCCGAGACTGCCAGGATTCTTAGCGTTGAAAACATCGAGCCGCAAGGAGCCGAGGAGAGAAACGGAGGGCCACAGCTCGAAGCAGTGGAGCAAGTCTGTATCGACGAATCTGACCCCTCTCGGACCGTCGGCATAGGCGTAGACCTTAACCCGGAGATCAAAGCCCAGTTAGTCAACTTCCTGAAGAGGATCTGAAGAAGTTTTGCTTGGTCTCACGAAAATATGCCAGGGATCGACCCGTCAGTGGTGGCCCACCGCCTCAACACTGATCCAAATCACAAGCCCGTCATACAGAAGAGAAGAAAGATGGCCGCCGACAGAAACAAAATCATCAACGACGAGGTAGATAAGTTGCTCTCGATGGGCACCATTCGGGAAGTAAAATATCCGGAGTGGCTGGCCAATACTGTCATCGTAAAGAAGAAGAACGGAAAATGGCGGGTATGCGTGGACTTCACCGATGTCAACCGAGCCTGCCTAAAGGAAAACTTCCCGATGCCGCATATAGATCGCCTCGTCGAGGCTACCCATGGCTACGAGCTTCTCAGCTTCATGGATGCCTACTCCGGATATCACCAGATAAGGATGCACCTGGACGACGAAAAGACCGCTTTCATCAGCGAGAGGGGCACGTACTGTTACAAAGTCATGCCCTTCGGGTTGAAAAATGCCGGAACAACCTACCAGAGACTGGTAACGAAGATGTTTCATAAGCAGATCGGGAAGAGCATGAAGGTATACATCGATGATATGGTCGTCAAATCCTTGAAGGCAGCGGCGCACATCGAGCATTTGGAGGAATGCTTCAAAATTCTGAACCAGCACGGGATGAGGTTGAATCCCACCAAGTGCACGTTCGGCATGTCCTCGGGGAAGTTCTTGGGCCATATGGTTACTTGGCGAGGAATCGAAGCCGACCCCGAGCAAATCAAAGCAATCAAGAGCATGCCCTCGCCCCAAAATCGGCGAGAGATTCAGAAATTAACCGGGAGAATTGCCGCTCTGAACCGATTCATCTCACGATCGGCCAACAAGACTCTCCTCTTCTACGACCTGTTGAGGAAGAATAAGAAATTCGAATGGACTGAGAAGTGCGAGGAGGCCTTCCAAGCGCTGAAGTTTTATCTATCATCGCCGCCTATCATGACGAAGCCGAAGCCAGGACAGCCCTTATACTTGTACATCGATGTGTCTGACCACGCGATCAGTCAAGTGCTTGTGCGAGAATAAGGTGGGGGGCAAAAGCCAGTCTCCTATCAGCAGAAAGCTCCTCGATGCCGATACGAGATACCCGCAGCTCGAGAAGCTCGCCTTGGCAATGTACGATGCCTCAGAGAGGTTGAAGCATCATTTCCAAGCCCACACCATTGTCGTCGTGACAGACAGGCCGATCCGCTCCATCATCCATAGCTCAAGCCAGTCAGGAAGGATCACAAAGTGGTCATTCAAACTCGGGGCATACGACATCGAATACAGGCTTCGGACGAGCTTCAAATCTTAAGTACTTGCTGATTTCCTCATCGAGCTACCGAAGGAACCAGTAGATCTGAGCAACGAAGCTGGTATCTGGAAGTTGCAAGTAGATGGATTAGCAACGACGCAAGGATCTGGAGTGGGGATCAGAATCACCTCCCCGGTGGGAGATATAGTGGAGAAAGCTTGCCGTCACGCCTACCGCACCACCAACAACGAAGCAGAATATAAAGCGATCATCATCGGGATACAATCGTCGCTAGCGATCGGAGCCAAGAATTTGCACGCGTTCTCGGATTCCCAGCTGGTGGTGAAGCAGGTCAATGGGGAGTACGAGAAGAACGACGAGCGCATGGAGGCCTATGCGGGAGTAGTTGATGCTCTCTCGAAGAAGTTCGACTACTTCAGCTTAACACAGGTGACTCGAGGAGACAATACTCACGCCGATCAACTGGCAAGCCTAGGTTCAACGACCGAGATCGGTGACCTAAGATCGGTCACAGTGGAGACGGTGGAGAAGCCCATCATCAAGAGAGAGGAAGGTCCGATGAAAAAGAAAGCTAAGGCAAACGAAGAGGCTAAGGAAACAGGGACTAACGAGGCCAACGTGAACGAAATCGAGGATGACGAAGACGAAAGCGAGGAGCAAGGAGTCGTGAACGACGATGAAGTGGAAGATTGGAGAATGCCTCTCCGGAGATATATTCTCGAGGGAGCGCTGCCCAAAAGCCCACAAGAGTCGAGGAAGATCAAGTCAAAGAGCTCTAAGTATACCGTCTTCGACAACAAACTCTACTTGAAAAGTTTCACATGCCTTTACCTGAGGTTCCTCGGCAAGAAAGAATCTGAATACGTCATGCAGGAAATCCACAGTGGAGAATGCGGAAACCACTACGGCGGTCGCTCCTTGTTGAGGAAGACTAAGCGACAAGGTTTCTTTTGGGAGACTATGGCCGTCGATTGCATCAGCCATGCCAAGAAGTGCGAGAAATGTCAGTGGCACGCCCCAGCGATCAACTGCCCGGCGGAGGAACTTTCAGTGGTGTTGGTACCTTACCCGTTCATGAAATGGTCAATGGACATCGTCGGTCCCATGCCGATCGGCGCGAGGCAGAAGAGGTTCATGCTCGTCGTCACAGATTTCTTCACCAAATGGACGGAGGCCGAATCGTACGCCAACGTCAAGGATTCTGATGTCGAAAGCTATGTTTGGAAGAACATAGTCACTCGATTCGGATTGCCTAGAGAGATAATCGCCGATAATGGGTCTCAATTCATCTCGAAGAAGTTCGGAGATTTTTGCAGGTGATGGAGGATAAAGCTCAATACATCGACACCGCGATATCCCCAAGGCAACGGGAACGCCGAGGAAGTCAACCGAACCATCGTCCACAACATCAAGAGGAGGCTCGACAAAAAGAAAGGGCTGTGGGCGGACGAGTTGCCGGGAGTGCTATGGGCTTATCGAACAACCCCTCACTCAGCGACCGGCGAAACCCCTTTTGCCTTAGCCTTCAGAGTGGAAGCTGTGGTCCCGGCAGAAGTTGGCGTTCCGAGTCTTCGTCGAACTCTAGCCCCCAGTAGTGAGGAAGACAACGAGCAGAATCTCCTTCACCAGCTCGACCACATCGACAAAGACGCGAGCAAGCAAGCGCGCACATCGCCAATTACCAGAACACGATCGCGCGTTTCTACAACAAGAAGGTGCGCTCGAGGAGGTTCAGAGTCGGGGTGATGGTCCTTCGACGGGTTTTCCAGAACACCGCCGAGGTGAATGCTGGAAAGCTGGGGCAGACTTGGGAGGGCCCATACATAGTCACCGACGTCGTCAAGCCAGGAGTCTACGAGCTCAAGAATACTGAGGGCGCAAAAGTAGTACGGAGTTGGAACGTAAAGCACTTGAAGAAATTCTACCAGTAGTCTCGCGGATTGTTTTCTTTTCTTTTCTTTCCTTTCATACTTGTATCTTTCTATTTGAGTTTTATCTTTTGCGATTTAGGGAAGTCCCGACCCTTCTTGTTCGGGACTATTTTGCATGGCCTCGGCCTTTATCAAATTGATGTGGAGTACTCATCCCTCGCGAGCCGCACCCAAATGAAGGACTCGAAGGGTTTAATGAGGCTCGTCTTTTAGACACACAAGCTGACTCACGACGTAACCTTTTCTTTTATCTCAGATTCGAAAGTAAGGAAAGAAGTTGATCTACGGGAAATGAGAAGACGAGAGAAAGTAAGAATAAAAGAGAAAAATATAGGCGGGAGTGCCTAAAAAAATTGCTCGGTGAGAGTGCTGAGCAAAGAGAAAAATATAGGCGAGAGTGCCTAAGAAAATTGCTCGGTGAGAGTGCCGAACAAAGAGAAAAATATAGGCGAGAGTGCCTAAGAAAATTGCTCGGTGAGAGTGCCGAGCAAAGAGAAAAATATAGGCGAGAGTGCCTAAGAAAATTGCTCGGTGAGAGTTCCGAGCAAAGAGAAAAATGAAGGCGAGAGTGCCTAAGAAAATTGCTCGGTGCGAGTGCCGAGCAAAGAGAAAAATTTAGGCGAGAGTGCCTAAGAAAATTACTCGGTGCGAGTGCCGAGCAAAGAAAAAAAAAAGGCGAGAGTGCCTAAGAAAATTGCTCGGTGAGAGTGCCGAGCAAAGAGAAAAATATAGGCGAGAGTGCCTAAGAAAATTGCTCGGTGAGAGTGCCGATCAAAGAGAAAAATATAGGCGAGAGTGCTTAACAAAATTGCTCGGTGAGAGTGCCGAGCAAAGAGAAAAATATAGGCGAGAGTGCTTAACAAAATTGCCCGGTGAGAGTGCCGAGCAAAGAGAAAAATATAGGCGAGAGTGCCTAAGAAAATTGCTCGGTGAGAGTGCCGAGCAAAGAGAAAAATATAGGCGAGAGTGCCTAAGAAAATTGCTCGGTGAGATTGCCGAGCAAAGAGAAAAATATAGGCGAGAGTGCCTAAGAAAATTGCTCGGTGAGATTGCCGAGCAAAGAGAAAAATATAGGCGAGAGTGCCTAAGAAAATTGTTTGGTGAGAGAAAATTGCTCGGTGAGAGTGCCGAGCAAAGAGAAAAAGTAAGGCGAGAGTGCTTAAGAAAATTGCTCGGTGAGAGTGCCGATCAAAGAGAAAAAATATATGCAAGAGTGCCTAAGAAAATTGCTCGGTGAGAGTGCCGAGCAAAGAGAAAAATATAGGCGAGAGTGCCTAAGAAAATTGCTCGGTGAGAGTGCTGAGCAAAGAGAAAAATATAGGCGAGAGTGCCTAAGAAAATTCCTCGGTGAGAGTGCCGAGCAAAGAGAAAAATATAGGCGAGAGTGCCTAAGAAAATTGCTCGGTGAGAGTGCCGAGCAAAGAGAAAAATATAGGCGAGAGTGCCTAAGAAAATTGCTCGGTGAGAGTGCCGAGCAAAGAGAAAATATAGGCGAGAGTGCCTAAGAAAATTGTTCGGTGAGAGTGCCGAGCAAAGAGAAAAATATAGGCGAGAGTACCTAAGAAGATTGCTCGGTGAGAGTGCCGAGCAAAGAGAAAAATATAGGCGAGAGTGCCTAAGAAGATTGCTCGGAGAGAGTGCCGAGCAAAGAGAAAAATATAGGTGAGACTGCCTAAGAGAAACTACTCGGTGAGAGTGCCGAGTGAAGAATAAAAGAAGCGAGAATGCCGAATAAAAAAAATGGGGGAGGGAAGAGATATACATCTCACCCATAAAAAAATTCATAGTCACAAGCAAACTCATAAAGAAAAGTTGTATACTCATGCATTTCAAAATACAAATTACAAAATATCTTGTACACTCATTCTATTCAAAATAGAAATTACAAAATATTATACACAATTATGTCATTTACATTCCTAGAGATATACATATTACAATTCCCGCAGGGACTAATCCTCTGGTCTAGTAACGTCGTCGAAGGAGTCTTGGCGAAGAACTGCATCGGCACAATCCTCGATGACAATATCACAGCATCGGCGAAGGACGTAATCAACAACTAAGCCCGTAGGATCTTCGTCGGGAAACTTCGCGAGCGTGCTCGAAGAAGAACTCGTCAGGCGAGGAACTTTCGAGCCATGCTCGACCTGCAAAGAAGAAGCTGAGAATAACGCGACAAACAAAGATGAGAAAAGACGCCAAACCAAGAAAATAAACAAGAAAAGCGAGCAAAAAAATCTCTATCCATTCATCAAAAATATTTACAAGGATCAATCCAAAAGAAAAGGAAAAATACCGAGTCACTCGAAGAAGAAGAAACGTCAAGGATCGGCAACGGTACCTCATCGACGGTCGGGGGGTGGCAGGGAGAGAGCGGAGGAGAATCGAAATTGCTGGCAGCCCTCTTCTCTAACTCGGCCAATTCGGCCATGTACTCCTTCTCCAGCCTGTGCCACCTTGGCAACTCGGCCTTCCGGACCTCGCCGATGGTCGAACGGGAAGAAAGCCCCTTGACGAGCCTGATGTTTGAGAAAACACCACCCAACATGCGATGGAAATTAATGGCCTCCTCGAGAGCACCAAACCTCTCGAGGGCGCGCGCCAACTTGTTCGTCGCATCGATGTAGAGGCGTATGCGAGCAAAATGCTCCTCGATCGCCTCGCTACGAGCCGCGTCACGGCTCTCGACGAGCTTCTTCAGCACATCCCGAACCCGGAAAGAAATATGTTCCTCCTGGCCAGGTGGCAAGTTAATGGCCTCGGCAATTCGGGCGAGACGCCCGTCCGCCTGCCGAAGTCGCGCCGCAAGGCTCTCTTCGCACTTATGGTAACGCCCTCGTTCCTTGACGAGAGACTCCTCAACGATAGCGAGGAGGCACCTGCCCTCGTCACGCTCCGCAGTGCGCTCGGCGAGCTTAGCCTCCGCAGCCTCGCGAAGGGCATTTTCCTTCCTCAAGGATCCCCTCGCCGCGTCCAGATCCGACGCTAACTCTTGTCGGATCCGACGCCAACTCTTGAGGAAAGGAACCCCGGTAAAAGGAACTCCAGAATCGCCTTTAGCCTGCAAGGAAAAAAGTTAAGGGGCGCGTACGAAGAAAAGAACAAAGAAATCCGAAAAAAAAGAGGATCCGAGAAATGTATTCATTGATTGATGAAATGCTGAGATTACAAAAGCAAAGTACACTGACAAAAAAAAAATACAAATAGAAGAAAGGAGACTAAGCTTTGAAGGGCCATCCTATACCATGGACTCCGGAGGCGTTAAGACCTCGATGTTCGAGCCATACTCGCCGCCCGAGGAAGGTTCGAGAGAAGTTCCATCCGGGACAAGGTCCTCGACCCGCCGATCGTCGATGACTGGCGGCCTGCAGGGAGATAGATGCGGAGAATTAGGGTCCCCGATGGCCTTCTCGTCCAGCTCGCCCGCCTCAGCCTGATGCTTGTCACGAAGTTCGCACCACTTCGGCAGGCGAGTCCTGAGACTCTCGACGGACGCCAAAGAAGGAATTCCCTCAACCAAGCTAATATTGGCCTGATAAGCGGCCGCCAAGCGGTGTGCGTTGACGGATTGGTCGAGGAAATCAAACTTTGCCGATGAACGCTCAAACTTGGCTTGGGCGTTCTCGAACAGCCGCTCTCGAATGATTCGTTCTTGGCGCGATATTGATTTTAAAATTTTCACGCGTGTTTCTATACGTGTATTTTTTGAATTTCCCTCTCGAACTGATTTCGTTCGTGGGGTTTTCAATTTTGCATGGGAGGCACAGGTATCAAGCTTGGATTGGACTGGCGTGTGCTTTTCATATCTTGATCCTTCACGCCAAGTCTTGAGTCAATCAGGACTTTAATTTGACAACGGTCTGCGATTGAGGGGGTCTTAGGCTGACACACCTATTTCGGAGGTGATGGTTTATTTAACCCTTTCAGTTTTCGATGCCATCATTATTTGGCAGTTTTTTGAAGATCGTGGTGAGGGAGCTCGAGGGGCAGTTTGTAAAGGTGGGTTTATAAGTTCCCAACGTATACACTTTGCCATAATTTCTTCTGTTTTGCTTCTCCTTCTCTGTTTTTCTTTCTCCTTCAAGAAAATGTGGTGTTCTGGCTCGAAAAATGATTCGGTTCAGGCTGATTCTTCTCTCTCTGTGATTACATCGGCGTATCTTAGAGATATGAGGAGTTTGTACAACATACCCGATTTCATCGAGACCGAAGCTCCAGGCCCGGGAGACCATGCTTTCGATGAAAAACGAGGATGGTCGTGCGCATACGAAGCTTTCTTGGAAGCTGGAATCGAGCTTCCTCTCCCCGACGTGATCGTCGAGTTTCTCCAGTATCTCGGTCTGGCCCCTGGACAGTTGGTCCCGAACGCTTACCAAAATTTGGTAGCTCTGGGGGTGTCGGCGAGAGAAAACTGGGTGGTTCTCACAAAGGGGGGCCTGGTTCGCCTTTATTTCCCAAAGGGGGCTGGGAAATCTTCTGGGAGATTTTATCTTAGCGGGAGGCTCGGGAGGATTCTTAATGGGACTCCCGATGTGCGTGGTGGATGAACAAAGAGGTTTTTCTTCTTCCGTGATACTCGCCGTTGGGCACTTGTTCCCCCGGGATGGAGTGCTGGCCCTGGTGGGCTTTACGGGCTTGTTTGCTTGAATTTATTTTTCCTTTTTGTTGTTTTCTTGTTTTCTCGATCTGACCTCGTCATTTTCACGTGTTCAGCGAGCAAGCTGGTGGTGCCGGAGGCGGATTCGAGGTTCCGAGGTTTCAAGAAGGCACTGATTCCAAAAGGAGGTGTTGACTGGAGCGATTTCCCGATCAGCAGGATTCAAGCTTCCGGGTACTAGAAATTTCAAAGTGACGGTGGTCAGGCGATTTCGGTTCACCCTTTGACGGCCATTGGTATTTTCCTTGTTTCAAGGTGATTCTTCCTTGATTTATTTGAAATGAATTTAACCTCGTTTTTTGTCGTTTTAGCTCCCGAGGAGTCTATGAAGTCTTCTAGCAGTCAGCATTCCCCTCCCGGTCGTCGCGAGGGTCCTCCACCCTACGTTCACCATGTTTCTTCGGGAAGTGATGAGACCCCCGATGACGCCCCGTTGGAGTCGTTGATGGCCAAAGCGCAGGAGGCCCAGTCCACTCGTCGGGTTAAGGTGGAGGGCAAGGTGGCGATTGATACCGACCCACATCTTGATGCGGATGCTGAAAAGGAGACAGCTCGTGCTAGGCTGTCGAAGGAAGTTGCTCCTCGTCAAGAGAAGTGCGATCGATCCCTGGATCGTCCCGAGGTGAATGCTGCCCCGTTGAAGAAGAGCAAGGTCGTCCCTGAACGTCTAGCCCCTCATACGAGGTCCAATCCTCATGGGGTACGCTGCTCCTCCTCGTCGTTCCGATGAGAAGATGAAAGCCCCTATGCTTCGGGAGGGGAGCAGCAGCCATTCTGGGTCGGGCGATCATCAAGGCGTGCAGACTATCTCGGTGAGCTTTGCCAGCTCGCATACCTTGGTGGATTAACCTCGTGCCTCGTCTCATTTTGTGGCTAGCTCGGCCCGCCGAGGTCGTCCTTTTGATGTTCTTGTTTTGGCGCGTGGCCGGGAATACGGGAAGGCGGCTCATAACGGCGTTAAGGTGAGCTCGAATTATTATAGGCTCTTCGGGTTCTGATTATTATGAAATATTAACATTTCAGTTTCTTTTAGTGCAGTTCCTTACCGCCATGAACGAGATGGTCCAGGCGTACGAGAAGGATTTGGCGACCCTCAAGCTCGAGCTGAATGAAGCCGCTGCGCCAGGCTCCGATGAGCATTTGAAGGAGGTCGAGGCGCAACTCGTCGAAAAGGAGAAGGAGGTTCGAGCTATCCAGGGTCGACTTCGTAAGGCCGAGGAGTATTTCTATTCGGCGAATATGGATGTCGACTTCCAGCGGGAGACAGCAGAGAAGCTTCAATCTTAACTTTCCGAGGAGCGTAATCGCGTTCGGTCCCTTCAGGATGACGTGTCGTCTCTCCGAGCTGACGTCGCCAGGGTGCAGGCTTTGGAGCGGAGCTTGGCAGCGGCCCGCGAGGAGTTGGTGAAGAACTTCAAGATGTGAAGAACGACGTGGTCGGAGCGACTCGTCTTGCCGTGCAAAAAGTCTCTGAGAAGTTGAACAAGAAGATCGAGCGTCGTAATGACACGATCGCCAAGCTTGGGATTCAGCTCGCGAAATTCACCTCCGCTGACGGAACTAGAGGTAAATATCCAAGTTTTCTCCGTGCTGCTTTAACAGCCGCTACTTGCGTAGGGATCTTTGCCGGAGTGTTTCTGATGGGTTTCGTGTCCCAGGTGATGCTCCGTCTCGTACCGTCGGTCCCGGGCCTTCTCCGATCTCGAGCCCCACCTCGTCTCGCCCTGCAATCACCGAAAACATCCGCTGTGACCCTGCTCTCCCAGTCGAAGGCGATCAGAAAGAGGTTCCCTAGGTTGCCGTCCGTGTGGAAGAGGCCGTAAGCCCTGAGACTGGCGACGAGAAGGTTGTGGGCGAGGGAGCAGAAGAGGAACCCGGGGCCAACGACACCGAAGTCGACGAGGAGGCTTGATCGACGTAAAGATGTCGTAATTTCTTGCTTTTTCTTTTCAATATCTTAGTCGTTCAGACAATATGCACCTTTTTTGGTCGGGAGTCCGACCTGGGTGTTTAGACTAGTATTTTGGATTGCACGCACCTTTTTTGGTTGGTAGTCCGACCTGGGTGTTTTCATCTCGTTTTAACGAAATGACTTTTGTGTTGGACTTCTTTGGCTATCGAATAAATCTCGTTGTTATTTCTTGTTACTGCGTTCTTTGTTTTTAATCTTCGCGTATCCCGGCTGTTTCATCCTGTCATGATTCTTTGCGCGACCGCGCTGATCGATCCCAAAGATGTTTTCTTTTCCAATTCTACTCATGTAGTTTTACGAATGTAATTTTTTACTTTGAAATCGAATCTCGGGAGATTCGGGTGCTAGGCGGTGGAATGCATGGTTCGAGGAGAGGTTTTGTCTCGATTTCTTTGAATCGGAGTGCCCTGATTGGTTTGTGAGCAGTTGACCTCGTTTTTAGCGCGTTTTGGTAACGCGGGGACGTTGTGAGAGTAGGGGCGCTCCCTGTGCTCCCACCCCGGGGGAAAAATTTCAAGGATTGTTATAGTATAGAACGAGTTCTTTCGGTGTTGTGAAAGAATTTGGGTTGTGCCCACGTGGGGCTGCCTACGTACCCGAGTTTTCCGGGATCAAGCCACTACGTAGTTCGAGGTGATATTATTCTTCAGGAATAATATCTTTTTAGATGTTGGGTATTCCAACTTCGGAGGACTTTTAGCCCGTCCGAATTAATGAGTCTGTATACGCCGGGTTTGACTATTTCATATACGATATATGGTCCTTCCCAGTTTATCCCTAGCTTCCCGGCATTCGGTTCCGCCATATTTTGGAATACTTTGCGGAGTACTAGATCGCCTACTTTGAACGAACGAGGTCAAACTTTGGAGTTGTAGTACCTTTCTATCACCCTTTGGTAATTTATGATCCTACTTAGTGCTCTTTCTCTTCGTTCTTCTATGTAATCTAGCTGATCTTTTAGCATTTTGCTGTTCTCATTTGGTTGGTCCGGGCAGTATTCCCTTCTTAGGCTCAGTGATTCTGCTTCGGCCGGGACCATTGCCTCGGTTCCGTAGACCAGTGCGAATGGGGTTTCTCCGGTTGCTCTGTGAGGCGTTGTCCTGTATGCCCAGAGTACCCCGTTTAGGTCTTCGGGCCATCTTCCTTTCTTGCTATCTAACCTTTTTTTGATCCCGTCGATGATGGTTCTGTTGGCCACCTCGGAATGCCCGTTACCTTGCGGGTATCTTGGAGTTGAAGTGTTTAACGAGATCCCTAGATTGGCACAGAAATTCTTGAATCTGCTCGAGATGAATTGGGGCCCGTTATCTGCAATGATCTCCTTCAGGAGTCCGTATCTGCATATGATGTCTTTCCACACGAAATTTTCCGTGTCCACGTCCTTGATGTGTACGTATGCCTTGGCCTCTACCCACTTCGAGAAGTAGTCGGTCGCTATTAGTAGGAATCTGGTCAGGCCTTTGGCGGCCGGCATTGGTCCGACGATGTCCATCGACCATTTCATGAAGGGATACGACACTGTGACCGATGATAATTTTAATGCGGGCTGTTTTATTGTCGGTGCGTGCCTTTAGCAAGCGTCGCATTTGCGCACATACTTTTCGCTGTCTTCTAGCATGGTGGGCCAGAAGAATCCTTGTCTTTAGATTTTGTTAGCGAGTGATCTTCCTCCGGAGTGATTTCCGCAGCTTCCCTCGTGTATTTCGTGGAGGGTGTTATTTGCGTCTTCCTCTCCGAGACATTTGAGGTATGGTCCGTTGAAGCTTCGTTTGTAGAGGACGTCGTTTATTAGGCAGAATCTCGAGCTTTTGGCTTTTAGCTTTCTGGCATTTTTCCGATCTCGAGGTGTTTCTCCGTCTCGTAAAAACTTCGTTATTGGAGTTCTCCAATCATCGTGCTTAAGTTTGATGTTGTTTACCATCAGGTCGATGCTTGGTGCATCTATTGTTTACACCGGGATGATCCTTTTTATTTTGGGGTCCGAGGTGGACGCTAGGCCTGCCAGCGTCTGCCTGCGCGTTTTCGCTTCTTGGAATCTGGTTCATCTCGACTTTCTCAAATGATTTGATCAGTTGGTTGACTACGTTGAGGTAAGCGTTAATTCTTTGGTCTTTCGCCTCGTACTCTCCGGCGATTTGACTTGTGACCAGCTTCGAGTCTGAGTAAGCTTTTATGTTACGTGCTCCTATCGCTTGTGCCATTTTGAGGCCTGCTATCAGTGCCTCGTACTCGGCCTCGTTGTTCGATGCCTTAAATTTGAGACGAAAAGATAGCTCAATCACATCGCCGCTTGGGCTGACGAGGTGGATTCCTATTCCTAATCCATTTTGGTTGGACGATCCGTCTACTTTCAGTGTGCATGCCTCATCTATCGACTTGTCTTCTGGTTTCTCAGTGGTCAGTTCCACGACGAAATCCGCTAAGACCTGCGATTTGGCGCACGTTCTTATTTTGTATTCGATGTCGAATTCGCTGAGTTCTACTACCCACTTCGTTAACCTTCCGGACTGGTTGGGGCTGTGTAACACTGATCGTAGTGGTTGTAATGTCATTACCACAATGGTGTGAGCTTAGAAATAAGGTCTTAGTTTTCTTGCTGCTGTGACGAGCGCGAATGCCACTTTCTCCATGGTGGGATATCGAGTCTCCGCATCTTCTAGCGATCTACTGGTGTAGAAGACGGGTTTTTGGTCACCTCGATCTTCCCTAACCAGCACGTTGCTTACCGCAAAGGTTGTTACTGCGAGGTAGATTAAGAGTGGTTCGCCGATTACCGGGCTCACTAGTATTGGCGGGGTAGACAAGTACTTTTTTAGTTCTTGGAATGCATGTTCGCATTCTTCCGTCCACTCAAATTTTTTGTTTCCTTTCAACATTTTGTAGAAAGGCAGGCATTTGTCGGTTGATCTTGATATGAACCGATTTAGTGCCGCTATTCGTCCTGTGAGCCTTTGGACCTCTTTTACGCTACGAGGTGATGGCATTTTTAGCAGGGCGCTTATTTGGTCCGGATTGACTTCTATGCCTCGTTGAGTGACTAAGTACCCTAAATTTTTTCCCGATGACACCCGGAATGAGCATTTGAAGGGATTTAGCTTCATCTGATACTTTTTTAGCACTTTGAAGCATTGTTCGAGATGGGCGATGTGATCTTCCGAATGCTTGGATTTGACTAGCATGTCGTCTATGTAGACCTCCATAGTTTTACCAAGATATTCCGAGAACATCTTGTTCACTAGTCTTTGATAGGTCGCTCCTGCGTTTTTGAGCCCGAAGTGCATAACCTTGTAGCAGTATATACCTCGTTCAGTTATGAACGAGGTCTTTTCTTGGTCGTCGGGATGCATCAGAATCTAGTTGTATCCGGAGAAGGCGTCCATAAAAGAAAGCAGCTCGTGTCCGCATGTTGCTTCAACTAGTATGTCGATATGTGGGAGCGGGAAACTATCTTTTGGACATGCCTTGTTGAGGTCTGTAAAATCGATGCATACTATCCATTTTCCGGATTTCTTCTTGACTACTACGGTGTTGGCCAGCCAATCTGGATATTTCACTTCGCGGATCGATCCAGTCTTAAGGAGTTTTTGGACTTCCTCGTTTACCGCCTCAGAACGATCCGGAGCTAGTTTTCGTCTTTTTTGTTTGACCGGCCTGAAACTTGGGTCGACGTTAAGTTGATGTGATATGATGTCCAGGCCGATTCCCGGCATATCCCCGTGCGACCAGGCAAAGCATTCTTTGTTCCTCTTTAAGAATTTAACGAGCTGCTTGCGTAATTCCCTTTTTAACTCGGTGCCGATTCCGACGGTGTTGTCGGGGTTACTTCCATCAATCGGGATCTGTTTTATCATTTCGATGGTCGGGGATTCGTCGTTATTTTCCGAGGTATTTTTTACCTCGTTTATTTGTGGGCACTTTGATTGCTATGCTTGACTTACTGAGCTTTCTTAGCAAGTAAGAAGCTGTTCATGTAGCATCTCCGTGCCATGGCCTGGTCGCCTTTGATTTCCTTGATCCCTTCTTCAGTCGGGAATTGGAGGCTTTGATGGTATGTTGATGGGACTGCCTTCATAGCGTGGAGCCATGGTCTCCCGAGAATTGCATTGTAGGGGGACGGGCAGTCTATTATTAGGAATTTTGTTATCAAGTTGACTCCTCTTGCCATTACGGAAATCTTAATCTCTCCGATGGTATTTATGAAATGGCCGCTAAAACCTGTGAGGGGAATTGTTTCCCTATTGATGTCTTCTGGCCTAATTTTCATTTGGCACAAGGTTGACAAGAAGATCACGTCCGCGGAGCTTCCGTTGTCGATTAGAATCCTTTTGGTTTCCCAGTTCGCTACGTTGAGGGTGACGACCAGGGCGTCGTCGTGCGGTCCCACAAGGTCGTTGGCGTCGCTGTCTTTGAACGTGATCAGGGCCTCCGGTCCTCGAAAACTCTGGCGAGGTGGATTTGATTGGAGCTTTCATTGATGCGCTTTGATCGAGTTGATTGGCGTTTTGCAGTACTGTGATCCTCCCATTATCACGTCGATGACCTGATGTACCTTTTCTTGAGTTGGCTCCTCGATCTCATTTACTTGTTTTCCCTTTTTTTCGAGAGGCGAACTCGCTGTCCCCTCTATTGTAGGGGGACTTCTAAATATCATGTGTTTCCTCTTTTTTGATGCCATTGGATCGTTCCCATTGTTCGTGTTCCCTTGTAACTTCGGGTTTAGGGCTTCGATATCGAGGTCGCCTATCTCACCTCGCTCCAGTCTTTCTGCCAGTGCCATCTGCAGTTTCCGGCATTGGGCAGTTGCATGCCCGAATACCTTGTGGAATTTGCAGTAAGCTTTGGGGTCCTTTGGCCATGGATCGGCCTGTGCCGCTTGTCCGTTGCTTTGAGTCATGTTGATCTCTTCTGAGTTCATTACGTAACCCAGGGGAGGTATGTTACGCTTATGCGGGTGCGGATGATTCTGGTTCCCTCGATGGTGTCCAGGCCCCTTGTGCTGGTTGGGCTCCCGAGGTGACCTCTACGGATTGCTAAATCATGGTGTTGTTGGTAAGGGATCGAATTTCGCAGCGAGGGTTGCCCGCTCTTCTTCGACCCGAATCCAATTGCCACCGCGGTGCATTACGTCCTCGATTGAGGAATATCGATTCACGCAGATATCTTGCCTAAACTTGGATTTGTACCATAGTCCCGCGGTGAGGGCCGCGATTGCCGTGTCGTCGCTTACCCCGTTGAGGCGTGACAACACGTATTTAAACCTAGCTATAAAGTTTTGCAATGGTTCATCTTTTGTTTACTGCAGCGCATAGAGTTGAGCTACCGTGGCCTCAGTTTCGATGAACATAGAGAAATGCTTCAAGAATACCGTCGTCAGCTGATCGAACGAGTTGATTGAATAAGGTTGGAGTTTGGAAAACTAATCGAGGGCGTTTTGTTCGAGGTGCTTGGCAAAGATTTGACAATGTCCCGCATCCTTTTGCCCGGGTTCGAGGTTGGATCTCCCCATTACGATGTGAAATGCCCGAAGGTATGCCCTCGGGTTGGATCTTCCGTCATATCGGGGGATGTTGACCCTCCCAATGTCCCTGATCCTTTTGTTGGTGATCAGGGAGGTGAACGGTGTGCTCATTGATTCCCGTACGAGGCGGTCTATCTCGGAAGTTGCCGAGGTAGCGTGGTGAACTTTCGAGTTTACCGTTTTTACCTCGGATTGCACTTTTTCAACCGTAGATTCGAGCCCTCTGAGCCATGCCGGGAAAGTCTGTTCGGGGTCGAAAATGAAATTGTTATTTCCGTTGTCCGGAGTAGGGATCGGGATTGCGATCGGGGTCGTTTCCTCCCTGATGCAGATGGGGTTGGTTATCTCGTTGCCAATCCGCGCGGACGTCTGTCGCATCGAAGCCTGAGGAGGTTGCACCTCGGGGGCTCGAGCCTGTCTTGGTGGAGTTCAGAATCCGAGATCATCAGTTTGGTTTGTCATTCCGTAATTGGATTGTATAGCCCCCAATCCGGTGCCATGATTTTCAGATGACGCGATTCCCGCTGCGATCTCATAGCTTGTCGCCCTTTGCGCGTTTGTGGCAGGATTTCGTCCTTCCACCGTGCCCGTGGCATTTTCCACCTCGATCGTGCCTGGGGTGACCTGGATTCCGGAGAAGTCTAAGGTTCTTTCTGGTCTGAGGTCTCTTCTTGGGGCTGATGAGAGCTGGGTCTTCATCGGTCAATGTTCCTTCGATCTAGGACTGTTTCTCGGCAAGAGTTTCCAACTTGGTTTGGAACTCTTTTCTTGACTCGGCGTTTTCTTCGAGCTGCCTGAGGATAGTTTCCATCATGGCCTTGACAGCGTTGTCCACTACGGGCTTCGTAGGATTGGCCGTGGGATTTCCGCTGGATCCTCTGCTCATCATTCGCGGGGTTTCTTGTTAATCGGTTGGGTAGGAATCTATAAAGACTTCCCAAAGACGGCTCCAAATTGTTGACGTGTTAAATCAACTGTCGTGATAGAATTTGCGTAATGATGACGGATAGAAATCTTGATTCTCGAAATAGAATAGAATAATGTATTTTATTTAAATAATATTGTTGGGAATATCTTTGCATAATCGATGCCCTCTATGTACCAATCTCCTCTATAATTATAACCTACGAGTTACATTGTATTTCCCTTCTTTTTAGCTTCCAACGGCTAATTGAGCTGAGTCCTTTCCACGACGAGTTGTCTCCACGTTTTCGGAGCTGGGTCTTTCTTGAGAGCTAGTCTTATGGGGAGCTGGCAAGGGTTGAACGTCGTGGGCCTACTCTTCGGGGAGGCTTGGTCCTCGGGAATTGAATGTGGATTTGTTTTCTTGCTAGGCATTTTAGGTTGGATGGTCATTTGGGCCTTGTTCGGGCTGGGCCTAGATTCCATACTCGTTTGAACTTCGTCAAGTCGTTTTGTCTCGTGGGTGTAGTTTTGACTTCGATGTTGTTTCTTTGTACGGGATGAAATCCAACATCATCAGCGCTCAGCCTTCTGCCGAAGCTCCTCGAAAAGACTCGCCTCTGTACGGCGAGAACGCTCCCTCTCTTCGACGAGAGAATCCTCCTTAGCAGCGAGGGAGAGCTTATGCTTCGCGAGTTCAGCCTCCGCGATTCGACGAAGTGAAGCCTCCTCCGCCAAAGTAGCCATGGACTCATCGAGGTTCGAGGAAAGCTCCTCCGTCCGCTCTCGAAGCTTCCGCTCGTTGCGAACGGAAATCTCAAGTTGGCCCTGGGCCGAGGTAGACTTCGACAAGAACTCACGCGCCTGGCCTTGCGCCTCATTAACGGATTGCCGTTCGGTGACAATCACGTCGTTCAGAAAGGCTATTCCTCGGAGGATCTGGGAGACTCCTTTGGGGTAACCTTCGAACTCGTCAAGAAGGCCGACGATCCCGAGCGAGTTGGCGGCTCCCAAAGAAAGATCTCTGCACGCAAAGGAGGAATATTTTTCCCAATCTTTGCGAGGCGCACTCGGAGATGGCACGGGAGGAAAATGAACTTGATCCCGGGACGAGCAAGCAAATGCCTTCCCGAGATCTGGAGCTGACGAAGAAGGCTGTGCCGGGGCATTCGGGGAAGGAGACGCGTCCCGACGCGAGGGAGTGTTGCCCCCCGATGATGCTATAATCAGGCCGGAAGAGGGGATGAGAGAAACCTGAAGAGTGGCGGCGCTAGCCAGCTTGAGTACCGGCGGAACCTCCAAGCCCTCCTGGACGTCGACGATAGGCACGTCGGAGGAAGCCGTCGGTTCAGAAGGAGCAGCCTCGAGAGGCGCCTCTGGTCGACTTTCCTCGGATTCGAAGGAGGTCTGTCCTTGATCTCCTTATTGCTCGACGAGCTCGGTAGCCCCTCCTTTATCTCCTTCTTGCTCTGCAGAAAGAGCATATCTTTGATCTCTTTCTTGCCCAACGAGCTCTTGAACTTCGTCAGTCGGAGCAAGAATCTCTTCAGTCGAAGGCAGCGTCGGAGATACAGGATCAGCAACAGAATCTCGTACCGCCTCGACGGAAGTCTCCTGGGGTGGTGGCGGAGGAAGCTGGGTCGTAACCTTGAGAGTCGAAGAAGGGAAAGAGCTTTCAGTCCCCATAGGGGGCGGAGGGGGAGTATTTGGCGCCAAGGCCAGATCGTTGAAATCCTCGACAAAGTCAGCCCTCTTCCTCAGGCGCCTAGAAGACTGTGCACTTCCGCTCGGCGCACTTTTCATCACCTCAGCCTCACCCGACGGTGCAGAGTTCAAAGCCTCCTTTACAGCTTCCCGAGCCGTAGTAGCAACCTCGGGCTCGACGGCCGGGGCAAAAACCTTAGCCTTCTTCAAAGGAGGAGCATCGCGTGACTCCTCGGCGGGTCGCCTGCCCGAAGAACTTTCTTCTCGAGAAGATTTCCCTGAGGAGCGAGGAACAGTAGGATCCACGTCTCTTCGAGGAGACCTCTCCGAGGAGCGAGGAACCTCCGTCGGGCGACGAGCGATGGGATCCGTCTTGGACTTCGTTCATCGCTCGTCGCGAACATCTTCACTCGGATGCTTGCCCGAGGAACTACCCTCTCGAGGGGTAAATCCCATGTAGCGAGGAGCGTCGGGTCTTGCCTGGGACTTCTACGACCTCTGCGCGTCCCGCTCCCGCTCGACGGGAGCATCTCCCCTGACAACGATGGAGTCCACCTTGGACTTCTTCTTCGGCTTTGGAGCAGATTTCTTCCGCTCCACGGGAGACCCTTCCGGAATGGGCTTGCGAGAAAATCCCTCCGGGAGAGTAGCGTCGGGGTACGATCAGAAGATCCGAGCCAACTGATAAATACCAGATCTCTCGATCCGGTCTCCACCGAAGTCCTTGCTCCAATCTCGATGAGGGTTGGCAAGGAGAGCGTCGTGGATCTAGTTGAAACGCGCCTCAGCTCCTCCACCCTCTTCGGGCCTAAATCTGGGAAGATCCACTCCCTTGGCAAATATTTGTAGTGAGGGCCAAAGATGGTGTTGTCCACCTTGACGAAGAAATACTTATTCTCCCAGCCGGATTCATTCGACGGCGTGTTCTCAAGGATGTGTGGCCGAACGCGATGAGAGAAGGAGAAGCGACCCAAATTCTTTGGGTTTCGGGAGAACTTGAAGAGACGCATCAAATCTCCGAGGGTGAGCTCCACCTTCTCCTCACAGGCGATGGCGAGTGTACACAGAAGGAGGCGGATCGTCTTGGGGCTCACCTGAGTGATGGGAACCCTGAAGGCGTAGAGAAACGCCATGATCAAATACGGCACCGGAAGATGGAGGCCGACGACCCTGAAGAATGACTCGTAAATACATACGTAGTCATCTTGAGGGGTATTGGCGAGTTCGCCTTCGTGGGGGAGACGTGCAGGAAAGACCTCCGAATCCACATAGCCATCCGCAATAAGTTTCAATCTTTTCTCCGTCATGACGGAGGGAGGAATCTGAGTCTTGAACACCGGTCCGGAATCAGAAGAAGCCATTGAAGAATGTGGAAGAAAAGTTTGAAAGAATCTGGTAATAAAGGAGTGAAGGCAAGAATAGAGAGAAAAAGGTCGCAAAGATTGCAAAAGAGTTTGGAAGTTTTGGGAAAGTGTTTAATTTAGGCCGAAGTCTCAAATTTATAGAAGATGAAGAAGAGGGAAGCGAATCGGCGCGTTCATCAACGGTGTAGATTATGAAGCCGTTGCAAATCCCAAGGGCACTCGAATGTGAAAAGGCAGCATTTAATGCTGAAGGGATGTGCGAAGGATTCGAGATTGACAGCATAGGGAACAGAATCGACGTGAGGCCCAATGCCAGAGGATGTCGGGATTGCGAAAGGTCTTCGCCAGGAAAGAACCTCATCGCAAACTTCCTCGCAGAACCTTATCGCAAAGGCTCTTCGGCGAAATTCATCAGAATGCTCGCAGAGAATTGGTATTTCATTTTACCAAGTGTTTACACTTGATAAAATGGGGGACTAACTGTTAAGGTCGGATTTCGTCAAATCCTACCTCAACACTACTCATGTCGTTTTACCTCATAAAACGACATAAAATGAAGGCATGGAAATTCGTTGATTGGTAGTCAACAAAGAAGCACGCCCGAAGATCTAAACCCGCGATGAAGTCTGACTGGTTTATAAGCGATCCGTGACGAAATACTTCATCGCGCCTTGACGAGGAAACCTCGAATAGGAATCTGCGAAGAAGAAGTTCCTCGCAAAGGAACTTCATCGCATGAAAGCTCACCGAGAGAAAGTTCATCACAAAACCCCAACGAATTAAATGAAAAAAGAAGTCAAAATCGCGAAAATAAGGGAGAATCAGTTAATCAAGTAAGGAAATCGTGGGATTATCGATGTATTCAAGGAAAGCCAGCAACGAATCAAGCAAGAAGAAAGGAAACCCTAGCGAGATTCAAGGAATAAGAAGGGAAACAAATTCTAGAAACCCTAAGGCTATAAGTATGCATGTAGATCTAAAGAAAAAGGGATCCGGATGAAATCATAGAGAGAACAGTGTGTTCTTGAGTCATTAGTTGCAAAAGTCTATAGTGATTCAAGTATTTTAGACAGTTTAGAGAGTTTTAAGAGAGTTCATTGTAATTCCATCCTTCGATTGTCCAGCTATTTAACGGAAAAAACCGAGTCCTCATTGGAAATATAATAAATCAAGAGTATTCGTGTTTATATTTTATTATATTCTTTGTTTATTCTTGTGACTGAAGAGGGTAGTGCAAATCGCCCTCAACAACGACCAAACCCCGAAGACGATGCTAAAGGCTCATCAGGGCGGACGACGACCTTAGTCCAAAGTCCGAAACCCGACGACAACGCTGGAGGCTCATCAGGGAAAGACGACGGACAAAGTCCGAAACCCAAAGACGACGCCAAAGACTTATCAGAGAAAACCGACGGACAAAGTCCGATACCCGACGACGACGCCGGAGGCTAATCAGGAAAAATCAACAGACAAAGTTTAAAATCCGACGATGACATGGGAGGCTCATCAGGATAAAACAACAATCAAAGCCGAAAGCCGAAAGCCCAAAGACTACGCTAGAGGCACATCAGGGCAAGACGACGCCAAAGGCCCAATCTAGTTACCATGATGGTCAAAGTTCAACGACCTCGAATACGCAATGGTCGTCTTAACGACCCCAAGCTTTGCATCAGTCGTCTCAACGACCTCGAGTTTCACATCGGTCGTCTTAACGGCCTCTAGCTTCACATCAGTCGTTCTCAACGGCCTCAAAATTTGCATCGATCATCTCAACGACCTCAAGATTCATATAGGTTGTCTCAACGACTTAGAGATATACATCGATCGGCTCAACGACATTCAAGTTTACATCAGTCGTCTCAACAAACTCCAGATTCACATTGGTTGCCTCAACGACCTCAAGATTCACTTCGCTCGCCCAAACGACTTTGAGTTTCGCATTGGTCGCGCCAAAAACCTCAAGCTTTCAATCGTTCACCTCAACGGCCTCGAGTTTCACCTCGATAACCTTAAAGACCTCGAGTTTCATCTCGGTCTTATAATAGATGGTCAAAGTCCGAAACCTGAAAACGACGCAGAAGGCTCATCAGGGATAGGCAACTATCAAAGTCGGAGATCCGAAACCCGAAGACGACGATCAAAGTCTGAAGTCTGAAACCCGAAGACGATGCCAAAAGCTCATCAGAGAGACGACAGTCAAAGTCAAAAACCCAAAAATGTCGTTAAAGGCTCACTAGGTATAGACGACAGTCATGGTCCGAAACACGACAACGACGTCAAAGGCTCATCGGGGAGAGACAACAGTAAAACTCCAAAACCCGAAGACGACAACATCGGTCTTTCTAACAAACTCGAGCTTCGTATTGGTCACCTAAGTAACTGCGAAATTATCATCGGTCGTCTCAACAATCTCAAGCTTCGTATCAGCGACCTCAAGATTTTCATTGGTCGCTTCAATGACCATAAAGTTCATCTCGGTCGTCTCAACGCAATGGAAATTCGCATCGGTTGCTCCGCCGGCAACAAAGCTCATTTCAGTCGTCTCAACAACCTTGAGATCCTCATAACCCGTATAGATTGCTTAAAACCAATTGCAATTTTATCCTCTTCAAAGATATCAGTTGGCTTCCCAAGGAACACGCCATCCGGCCCCGCCAAGCACAAATGCGAATCAATAAAGAGAGACAAGCTTAAAAAAGGCCAGAAAATGGCACTTACTATAAATCTCGTTAACAACGATCGGGGTTAGAATCACATAAACAACGATGAAGACCGATCTTTGAAATCGACGGTGATGCGGATCCTGATAGCGGTATTGGACTAACTAGCGGTAATGGAGCTCGTGAGCATA
The DNA here is from genome assembly GCA_954871525.1 of Parietaria judaica. Lineage (NCBI taxonomy): Eukaryota > Viridiplantae > Streptophyta > Magnoliopsida > Rosales > Urticaceae > Parietaria > Parietaria judaica. Next base: position 56,240,224 of record OX940860.1, on the reverse strand, counting down.
ACGGGAATGGTATTTACTTGGTTTCCAGATCTGAATTCGTGGTCTAAGTAAAACCCTTGGTAGTTATGTTAGTATTAATTATGTTAGTGGGATGTATTTATTTTTTGAGTAGTCCAAGGGTTAAGTATGATATTAATTAGTGTTTTGAGTCATGTAATAGCCTTAAAAGGCATTTATGGTCGTGGGGATTTGGTGCTCTCTTTATGGGGCTGTTTTGGGTCTTTGTGGAGAAGTTGGAAAGCCTTAGAATCAGGCTGGAGGGGATGCACGAATTTGTAACCCATCAGCTCTATTTAAAGAGCAAGAATGCAATAAGAAAAGGCAGATTATGTTTGATAAAATAACCCTCTCAAAGTTATCTTTGTGACAACCCTCTTATCTCTTGGTGGATTCCTTGAGTGGCGAGTGTCGAAACTTATCTTTCGGTGGATTCCGGGAGTGGCGTTTCTTGTACCAGAAACTTATCTTTCGGTGGATTCCGAGAGTAGCGTTTCTTCTATCCTAGGCTTATCTTGGTGGATTCTGAGTGGCGCCGTTGTTACTTTTACCTTTCGTCTTGCTTTGTCAATATACTAGACCTGGGTGTCACCGGTCCGGTATCAGTTGGTATCAGAGCTCAAGTTGCTTGTTCACGGTTTCTTATCATCATCCATATGGCAAGGCGTGGAAACCCTATTCCTCCTAACTTTCAGATGGCTACGGAGTATGAAAGAGAGATGGAGATGGCTACCATGAGGGAAGCGATGGCTGATCTTCAGCAACGCTTAGCCCAAATGGAAGGACAGCAGCATCACCGTCAACAACAGCGTAACCATGGCGTTGACGTGAATCCTTTTCATATTGAAGTCTCCAGCGATGAAGACGATGGGCCTCAAAGGAGAAATCAGCCACAACGTTACGAAAGTGACGTAAAGGTGGACGTACCTGAATTTGACGGAAGATCTCATGGCGACGCATTTCTCGATTGCCTGTATACGGTGGAAAGGATCTTTGAGTTCAAGGATTATTCTGACGAGAAGCGAGTCAAACTGGTGGCTATCAAGCTAAAAGGCTATGCATCCCTTTGGTGGGAGAATCTGAGACGAGAACGACTACGAGAAGGAAGACGAGTGATTCGAACGTGGGAGAAGATGAAGAGAGAGCTCAAGAGGAGGTTCATTTCAGATAGTTACAAGCAAGACAACTATTTGAAGTTTCACAACTTCAAATAGCTCGATCTTTCTATTGAAGATTATACTCGCGAGTTTGAGTATCTTATGCTTAAATGCAACGTGGTGGAACCTGAAGAACAAACGGTGGCTCGTTAACTTGGCGGTCTCAAAGGAGATATTGCAGAAGCTATTCGCCTTCAACCATATTGGACGTTTAATGACGTTCGGAAGCTAGCGGAGAATATAGAAAGGCAGCGCAAAGAAGCAAAGAAGTACACACCGAAGAGCACGGGATATGGAGTCAAGAATACCGGCGGGGCATATTCATCAAAGACGGCCTTTGACAAGGCATCAACTTCCTCAAAACCCAAAGTCAGATCCGAGAAGACTTCCCTACCGATCAATTCCAGCGCTTCGAGGAAATGTTTCAAATGTCAAGGTTTTGGTCATATTACTTTCGATTGCCCAAACCGAAGAGTAATTACGATGGTAGAAGTTGCCATAGCCGATAATGAAGACGAAGAAGAAGAACGGCAACCAATCTACGATGAGGAATAATGCATTAAAGAACCCGATGAAGGAGATGTACTGGTCATCCGACGACTCCTTAACTCCAACCACGTGAACGAAGACCCATGGTTGAGACACAACATCTTCCAGACCCGGTGTACTTCAAAGGAGCGTGTGTGCAACGTCATCATTGATGGAGGAAGCTGCACCAATGTTGTTGCCGAAGAAATGGTGCAAAAGCTTGGCTTGAAGACGGAGCCTCACCCTCACCCTTATCGCATTCAATGGTTCTAAAAGGGAAATGGGCAGAAAGTTACCAAGAGGTGTTTGGTGACGTTTTCTATTGGAAAGAACTACAACGATGAAGTTTGGTGTGATGTTGTTCCCATGGATGTTTGTCATGTGTTATTGGGAAGACCGTGGCAGTAAGATAGGAGAGCGATTCATGATGGATTCAACAACACTCATTCCTTTACCAAGGATGGTCGGCGGATTGTGTTGGCACCTTTGAAACCGGAGAAGATTACAGCAACCTCCGAATCGAAGAAGCACTCTTTGCTCACCGGTTCACAGGTTACACAATCTTTATCCAATTGTGAAGCTGTTTTCCTTCTCTATGTGAAGGAAACATCGGACAACAAGAAGGAGCTGCCCGAAGCGATTCAAATCCTTTTAAAGGAGTTTGAAGATTGCGCACCAGAGGAGATACCGAGTGGCCTACCGCCATTACGAGGAATTCAGCACCGTATTGATTTGGTGCCGGGATCCTCTCTACCCAACAAAGCAGCCTACCGACTCAACCCGAAGCAACAAGTTGAGTTACAACGACAAGTCGAAGAGCTGATGGAAAAAGGGCTGATTCGAGAGAGCTTGAGCCCTTGTGCGGTTCCTGCCCTCTTAGTTCCGAAGAAGGATGAAATATGGAAAATGTGCGTGGATAGCCGGGCAATCAACAGAATAACGGTCAAGTATCGTTTTCCCATTCCAAGGTTAGATGACCTTCTTGATCAGTTGCATGGTAGCATAATATTCTCCAAGATCGATTTGCGCAGTGGTTACCATCAGATTCACATGCAACCGGGAGATGAATGGAATACAGCTTTCAAGACCGGGAAAGGTTTGTACGAATGGCTTGTTATGCCGTTTGGGTTGTCTAACGCTCCTAGCACTTTTATGCGTCTCATGACTCATGTTTTCAAGCCACTGATGGGAATATGTGTCGTTGTCTATTTTGACGACATTCTGGTGTATAGCAAGAGTGCACGGGCTCATTTAACACAATTGAGGCAGGTCTTTGAAATTTTGAGGAGTGAAAGCTTGTATGTTAATTTGAAGAAGTGCGAGTTTCTGGTGGAGAGCCTCATTTTTCTTGGATATGTGGTGTCCAAGGATGGAATCAAAGTGGATGAGTCGAAGATCGAAGCAATCTCAACGTGGCCAGTTCCGAAGTCTCTTTTTGACATCCGAAGTTTTCATGGAATGACTTCCTTCTACCGCCGGTTCATTAGAGATTTCAGTACGGTTGTTTCACCAATCACCGAGTGCATGAAGGGTGGAGTTTTCAAGTGGACAAAAGAAGCCCAAGAGAGTTTTGAGCTGATAAAGAAGAAGATGACAGAGGCACCGGTTCTTGCCTTACCAGATTTCTCCAAGATGTTCGAAGTGGAGTGTGACGCTTCCGAAGTGGGCATCGGGGCTGTCCTTAGCCAAGAAGGCCGAGCTATTTCATTTTTCAGTGAGAAGCTCAATGAAGTGAAGAGGAAGTACTCGACATACGACAAGGAGTTCTATGCCATCATCCGAGCATTGGCGAACTGGAGTCACTACCTTTACCCTAACGATTTTGTTCTTTTTACAGATCATGAAGCCTTGAAGTATCTGAATGCACAACACAAGCTAAACTCTCGCCATGCGAAGTGGGTTGAATACTTGCAGTCTTTCAACTTCGTCATCAAGCACAAATCGGGAAAATCCAATCAGGTAGCGGATGCTTTGAGTAGACGCCATTTACTTCTTCATACGATGCATGCTAAAGTGCTTGGATATGAAGTCGTTAAGGATCTATATGTGGATGACCCTGATTTTGGCCAAGTGTGGAAGCGATGTGAAAAGGAGCCTTTTAGGCAATTCCTTGTGCAAGATGGTTTTCTCTAGAGGGGTGTGCCGCTTTGTGTTCCCCAATGTTCATTACGGGAGGCAATCATAAGGGAGGCTCATGCGGGTGGACTAGATGGTCATTTTTGTCGCGATAAAACCATTGTACTTGTGGAAGAAAACTTCTTTTAGCCAAAGCTAACGCGGTATGTGAGGCGGATCGTTGAGCAGTGTGAGACTTGTCGGCATGCCAAGATGCATGGGAGCAACGCTGGATTATACATGCCACTTCCAATCCCTAATGCTCCGTGGGAAGATGTGAGTATGGATTTTGTTTTGGGACTTCCCAGGACCCAGCGTCACAAGGACTCAATCATGGTGGTGGTTGATCGATTCTCGAAGATGGCTCATTTTGTTTCGTGCGGCAAAACAGCAGATGCCACCAACATTTCCGATCTCTATTTTCAAGAGATTGTGAAGCTACATGGGGTTCCAAAGACAATCACATCTGATCGGGATGCTAAGTTCCTTAGTCATTTTTGGAGGACTCTTTGGCGGAAGATGGGCACGAGGCTGCAATATAGTACTTCACACCATCCACAAACCGACAGACAAACCGAGGTGGTCAACCGATCATTGGGAGCATTGTTGAGAAGCCTTGTCAAGAAGAACACAAGGGGGTGGGATTTGTCTCTTGCACATGCTGAATTTGCTTACAACCGGTCCACTCATTCAGCCACGAAGTCCAGCCCTTTTGAAGTTGTCTATGGCAAGAATCCGAATTCCCCTTTGGATTTGGTTCCCTTGAAGACGGAGACGAACTTTAGTGGAGCAGCGGATGAGCGAGCCAAGTTTATCAAGCAATTGCACGCTCAGGTCAGAGACAAGATCTTGAAGCAAACGGAGAAGTATGCTCAACAAGCCAATCAGCATAGGCGGAAGGTAACTTTTCATGTTGGTGATAAGGTATGGATTCAGCTACGGAAGGAACGATTTCCAAATCGGAAGTATCCTAAGCGACAACCGAGAGCAGACGGGCCTTTCACCATTGTGGAAAAAGTCAATGACAACGCATACAAGGTGGAGCTTCCTGATCACTATGGTGTTTCAGCAACTTTCAACGTTGCCGATCTATCACCGTTCGTCGTTGATGAACCACTAGACTCGAGGTCGAGTCTTTTTCAACCGGGGGAGAATGATGCGGATCCTGATAGCGGTATTGGACTAACTAGCGGTAATGGAGCTCGTGAGCATAACGGGAATGGTATTTACTTGGTTTCCAGATCTGAATTCGTGGTCTAAGTAAAACCCTTGGTAATTATGTTAGTATTGATTATGTTAGTGGGATGCATTTATTTTCTGAGTAGTCCAAGGGTTAAATATGATATTAATTAGTGTTTTGAGTCATGTAATAGCCTTAAAAGGCATTTATGGTCGTGGGGATTTGGTGCTCTCTTTATGGGGCTGTTTTGGGTCTTTGTGGAGAAGTTGGAAAGCCTTAGAATCAGGCTGGAGGGGATGCACGAATTTGTAACCCATCAGCTCTACTTAAAGAGCAAGAATGCAATAAGAAAAGGCAGATTATGTTTGATAAAAAAACCCTCTCAAAGTTATCTTTGTGACAACCCTCTTATCTCTTGGTGGATTCCTTGAGTGGCGAGTGTAGAAACTTATCTTTCGGTCGATTCCGGGAGTGGCATTTCTTGTACCAGAAACTTATCTTTCGGTGGATTCCGAGAGTGGTGTTTCTTCTATCCTAGGCTTATCTTGGTGGATTCCGAGTGGCGCCGTTGTTACTTTTACATTTCGTCTTGCTTTGTCAATATACTAGACCTGGGTGTTACCGGTCCGGTATCAGACGGTCAGAAACCAATAATAACGGTAAATAACCGATCCAAGAAAGACAAACGTGACGCACATGTTCTTAGAAAAAGAACGCCCGAGTTATAAAAAGACCGAGAAAGGCTGGGTCTTAATCCCGCCGACTCAGGCAACAAAAAACGAGAAAGGCCGGATCTCAATCCCGCCGACTCAGGTAAAATATAAAAGCCTGAGAAAGGCCGGATTTTAATCCCGCCGACTCAGGCAACAAGAACCGAGAAAGGCCAGATCTCAATCCCGCCGACTCAGGTAAAATATAAAAGTCCGAGAAAGGCCGGATCTTAATCCCGCCGACTCAGGAAACAATGACCGAGAAAGGCTGGATATTAATCCCGCCGACTCAGGCATAAAGACCGAGAAAGGCCGGATCTCAATCCCGTCGACTCAGGCAATGAAAAGTCTGAGAAAGGCCGGATCTTAACTCCGCCGACTCAGGAAACAAAAAGTCCGAGAAAGGCTGGGTCTTAATCCTGCCGACTCAGGCAAGAAGTCCGAGAAAGGCCAGATCTTAATCCCGCTAACTCAGGCACAAAGACACAGAAAGGTAGGATCTTAATCCTACCAACTAAGGCAACATAGACCGAGAAAGGCCGGATCGTAATCCCGCCGACTCAGGCAAAATAATACTGAGAAAGGCCGGATCTTAATCCCGTCGACTCAGGCATAAAGACCAATAAAGGCCGGATCTCAATCCCACTAACTCAGGCACAAAGATCGAGAAAGGTAGGATCTTAATCCTATCGACTCAAGCAACATAGACGGAGAAAGGCCGGATCGTACTCCCGCCGACTCAGGCAAAATAAGACCGAGAAAGGCCGGATCTTAATCCTGTCGACTCAGGCATAAAGACTGAGAAAGACCGGATCTCAATCCCGCCGACTCAGGTAACAAAAAGTCCGAGAAAGACCGGGTCTTAACCCCTTCGACTCAGGCAACAAAATTTTTGACAAAGGCCGGATCTTAACCCCGCCGACTCAGGCAACATAAAGACCGACAAAGGCCAGATCTCAATCCCGCCGACTCAGGCAACAAAGACCGAGAAAGGCCAGATCTGAATCCCGCCAACTCGGGCAACAATGACCAAGAAAGGCCGGATATTAATCCGCCGACTTAGGCATTAAATACCAAGAAAGGCCGAATCTCAATCCCGCCGACTCAGGCAATAAAGACCGATAAAGGCCGGATCTCAATCCCGTCGACTAAGGCAAAAAAGACTGAGAAAGGCTGGATATCAACCCCGCCGACTCAGGCAATAAAGACCGAGAAATAAGACGCTAAGGCGCAGAAACTCGGCAAAATACTAAAAAGACGCTACGGCGCAAAAGACCGAGAAATAAGACGCTAAAGCGTAGAAACTCGGCAATATACCAAAAAGACGCTAGGGCGCAAAAGACCGAGAAGTAACACGCTAAGGCGCAGAAACTCGACAATATACTAAAAAGACGTTACGGCGCAAAATATCGGAAACGAAGACGCTAAGGCGCGAAGCTCGGCAAAACAATAAAAAATAAGATGCTGAGGTGCGAAGACGAGGAAGTAAGACGCTAAGGAGCAAAACCTTCAAAAATATCAAAAGCCGAATATTAATTCCGGCAACTTGTTCAAGATGACATAACGCATAAAGTTTCTCACAAGATGAATCTCGCAAGAAACTGGGGGGTTAATGTTATGCGTATTTTCCGGAGCCTAGAAAAATTAAGACCCAAGACATATTAGGCCCACTAAATCGACTTTGACCCGCTCAGGAAAAGTCAAAACCAAACCGGCCCGAAAAAGTCAACAAAAAGTCAAAGGGCCCGGCCCGGAAAAGTCAACAAAAAGTCAAAGGGGCCGACCCAGAAAGTCAACCCAAAAAGTCAAAGGACTGACCCGAATGGGCAACCGAAAAAGTCAACATGCCCGACCCGAAAAGTCAACAGAAAAAAGTCAATGGCCTGACCCGAATGGTCAACCAAAAAAGTCAACGGGCCCGACCCTAAAGGTCAACCAAAAAGTCAACAAAAAGTCAACCCGAACTCACTCGGGAAATGTCGACTCACATGCCTTCGGGGGGCGCCACGCGCTCCGAAGGCATGAAATCGAACATTTCGCACTCTATAAATACGAGGGCACCCCCGTCACAATCGGCAAGCGCTCCCGAAGCCAAAAAACCTATGTTTCCCGTTTATTCATAATCTCCGACTCAAATACTCGACTAATGTTGAGCGTCGGAGCGGGCGACAGAGGACCCCCCCTCTGTTCCCCTCTAGAGTTCACGTTTTCTACTCTTTTTACAGGAACGGAGGCAGGTTTCACAGGGAAGATTTTCGGCCCATCAAGACTGAAGATCAAGCTTCAAAGCCCATTCCGACCGTCAAGCGGGCGTTGGGCCCGGCCCAAAATCAAGACTTGGGCCGCATTCACGTTAATCGATTTTTAGGCATTAACAGTATGCACACAGAGTAAAACTTACAATCCACAAATAAATTCAATGTAATATCCGGGAAATAAGAAACTCACCAGGAAATTGACGAAGTTGGTCCTGATTGAAAAAATGCTCCTGAAAAATCAACCAAAGAAAAAACAACGCCAGAAAAGCGTAGAATCAATGCCTCAAATTCAATTGTTTAACAAATTCTAACGCAAATGAAAGCAATAATTCAGGAAGCAAAGAGCTTGGTCGCCACCGCAAGAAAGAGATGTTTCCGAAGACGTTCACGGGGAGGGCTTCATGTTGGCTCGGTTGATCGAGTTAAGTCATTTTCCTGCATTAACATTTAGAATCAAGTGAGTCTGCATTAATTAATTCAGTTTAAAAGAGGTGCCAAATTTATTTTTCGTTTCTATGTTTAACCACTTTAAATTACTTTCTAAATGACTTTGAAAAATACTAATTGGACTTTATATTATAGGTTTAATATGATTATTTGATAGTTAAGAGTGTAGGAACATTTTATACCGGTTTATAAAAATTTGAACGTATCATTTAAGGCGGAATATCAACAAAATTATCAAAGCTACGTAAAAATGATTTTCTACGTAAAAGTTTAACCGCATGTTTATTAAAATGTTCATGCATGCTATTTTTCATTTAAAAACTACTCTACGACATCCATGATCACAATCATAAACACGCACACATATGTATATATACACATAATCATATTATCATTATATATACTTATATATATACATGAGACGGGATTATACCTCTTGTAGGGTAATCGGAGATCGCACGCGTCTTCCTCGTAGAACTTTATGAAATATCGAGAGTGGCCTCGTATTGAACTATAAATCAAGAAATCGAATATCCTTGTCTATGAACAACAATGGCCGAATTTTCTAGAGAGAAAAAGGAGAGAAAAACTTCTTAGCTTTTGTGAAGTGATGCTCTATTTATAGGCCACTCACCAAGCATTTTGAAATTCAAAATTTCCTAGTCATGCTTCTAGAAAACTCGCCATTTAATTGTTCCAAGGATGAAGCATTCAAATGATTACACATGTCATGATCATATTCATTCAACATGGTAATTTGAATCTTACATTGCTTATCTTTAGGTAAATTCGAATTTACCTTGGTCAAATATGATGACACATCATCATGTACACTTTTTTGACCAAAGGATATGATGACACGTCATCAATCTGTCCCCTTTAATCACATCCATTGACAATTAAGCAATTTAATTAATTAATTAATTAATTATCTCTTTATTAATTCAAATTCAAATGTGAGTAAATCAATGACAAGACATGTTTCCTATTTTCTCTCCACCATAGAATTCGAATTCTAATACAAAGAATAAATCAAATTAATTATTTATTCTTCCAATAAGAATCATGTCTTAAAATTAATTAATCCTAGGTATACTTATCCAATAAATTCGCCACCTATATGTACATATGCACATTTAATGTGCCCAATAAGTCATTAGTTATTTTGTGCCCTATTATAACATTTATCAATTGGTCACATGTACATGTTATCAATTTGGTTACATAAAATGTTACATTTAATTCAATTAATCATTATCAATTAAATTAACTGACCAAATTAATTCGGATTAATTTTCTAAATCAATATTTAGAATTAAGAGATTAATTCACTTGGAACTAATATTAGAAATCATTTAAGTCGTTACTTAACATGAAATATGTTTCAAAAACATTATTTTATATTTATAATTTATCTTTGTTCAATCATAATTCAGTTCTATGATTTAACGTTGAGACCTCATGTACACATGATCGAAGCTTTAGATAAAAGACGTGGCATCACAAATTCCTTAAGTTGGCCATCTCTAATCTTGATATTTGGCCAATACCACGACAAGGCCAAATACCGAGAATCTCTCAGATCACGTGCGTTATCATTTTCTGTTTGATATGATCTATCGTATTGTCATACGGTCCACAATGTATTTTTCTATATAATCCTTTATGTGTATCATTAAGTAGAAAGGAGTGTTCTAAAACACCCGTTTGACCTTTCTAGTTATTTTTTTCATCAACTCCTTTGTTGTATTGTAAATGAGAAACATATATTGTGAGTTGTCCGTACAAGTCACATGATTAGATCGATGAGTTACTAAGTCATCGAACATCGGGCCTGCTTTGTTCATTTACAATCCCCAAACAAAGCATGACATGATAATGTGTGTTGAATCACCCATGGTGCATAAATTCCATATCGGTGAAGACCCTAATGTCATTGAGATATCTTAGCGGTACCGACCGTCGATATATTGACTCACTACAGTGAATCTCACTCATTGACTAATCAAATCTCGTAAGACATCTCAACACATTATGTGTTCACTCAGGGTTGAGATTATCACGAAAAAATTCCTTACTGTGTGATGCTGGATAAAAGGTGACAAACGACATTTCACATTTATCCCAACCATCACTGGTAAAGTTTAATATCTTCGTTAAGATATCTAAGGCAAGCGTGTGGAGTCCAACTCGCGATATCACACGACTCGACATTACAAACTTCTTTAACAATGGTACTTGAATGCAACTGCCAAGCTGATTCTAAGATTGCAAACTTTCTCTTTTTAAACCTTTTAAAAAAGATCGTCTTGTTAAGTCACAACTTAACTTCCTTTTTCATAAACTAGAAGTTTATGGGCATAGATTTAATTCAGTCTAAACACATACTTTCAAAGAATGCATACTTTTATTCAATTTATTTATCAGTATTACATTGACAAATACGTTCTACAAAAGATATCTTAATCTCTCATTTGTAACATTATTTCCAACAAAGAGAGCTATCGAAATGACTCATTTGTCGGAGAAATAGCGGTGATGGCTCATATATTCCGTGCGCAAGCCGGAAATGACCCATCGAAATGATGTTAAACAGAATGGAAAGTTATGCAAATATAATAATGGTATTCAACTTTATTTGTTAAATTGATAATATTCTTCTTCTTTGTTCCAAGGTAAACTTTAAATATTTCTTTTTTGAAACTTTTGATCTATTTTTGACTCATTTTCAACGGAATTGTGCTTTATATTACTGTTGGTGAATTTCCACAAGGCGTGATTAATATTTATTAATTCAGAAAAATGGTGCATATGGTATGAAATGCATTCTGCTATTGCAATATTTAGTGAACAGTTATTAATTTTTAATTTAATAATATTTAGAAAATGACAAATATGCGATAAAATAATAGTTAAGACTTAAGACCAACAAACGCTTTTTTAAATGTCAGAGATAAAGATATCAAGATAAAAATTAATTACATTTATGTAATTTTAATTTTTTTTTTTTAAATATTTAAGAGATATAGCAGCAATTGTACTTAAATTTACACAAAAATAGGGATCATGTATTCAGTTTTCATTTGCAGCGGCCGAAGTAGTCAAGCTGCATATGTTTGTGTTTTTCGTTTCCATTTTGTGCTTATAAGTTCCGTGAATGAAGTTTATAATTCTATCAATTTAAGACGATCATATTGAAACCATAACACAACCATACATGACTTCTAGTCAACTAACATGAGCTACAAATGCATACCTTGTCAACGGCAATGACAAAACCGAGATAAGAAATATAGACCTTACATTTTTAGTTAACTTTGGTACTTCGATAGCTATAAATAAAATTTGAGTACATAATCACTATTCTTGTCTAAATTCGAATATATTTGCAGCTATTATCTTAATATTTGATATTTACGAGTGAATAAGAATGAAAATTGTTATAACTCCCACTACAATTCTAATATGTTATAAGTTTGTTTAGTCTACTGGTAACTCTACTATATGATTCTCCGAGAGATTTTTAGTTCAATCTTACTGAGACCTAAAAAACATGTGTAGATATGTAGTCTTAGTCAATAATATTAATTGTTCTTATACTCTGAATATATCTTAATACAAGTATATTTGTAATGTACTATTAGAAAGGTATTAAATTTCCCGAAATTCGCAGCGAAATTCCATGGAAATTCGTTTTTCGTGGTTTTGCGGTTGGAAATTCGTGTCGTTTCTCTTTTCTTTTACCAAATTTCGCGAAATTCGCATGGGCACGGGTGTGGAAAATCTTCATATTTTTGGTAGATTTCGGCAAAAATACCAATTAAACTTTCTGCAAAAATAATTATATACTCACCCAAGAGCCACCCCACCCCGCCACGTCACGGCCGGCGGCGGCGCGCCCGTGTGGTGGTGTAACATTTGTGTGAGTCCTCCCCCATCCACAAAATCCTATGACCCAAAGGGCCCAAGCCCTTGTCCCTAATATTTGGTATATAAACATCACTAAACTCTTGTCATTTATCAATGTGGGGCTTTTTGTTATTCATTCAACTAATATCACACCTTCACACTTAACATACACATACACTTCACCTAATAATTTAACTTAATATTATACACTTCAAATAATATTATACACTTAGCATACATATTACCAAATTTCGCGAAATTTGCATGGGCACGGGTGTGGAAAATCTTCATATTTTTGGTAGATTTCGGCAAAAATACCAATTAAACTTTCGGCAAAAATAATTATATACTCACCCAAGAGCCACCCCACCCCGCCACGTCACGGCCGGCGGCGGCGCGCGCGTGTGGTGGTGTAACATTTGTGTGAGTCCTCCCCCATCCACAAAATCCTATGACCCAAAGGGCCCAAGCCCTTGTCCCTAATATTTGGTATATAAACATCACTAAACTCTTGTCATTTATCAATGTGGGACTTTTTGTTATTCATTCAACTAATATCACACCTTCACACTTAACATACACATACACTTCACCTAATAATTTAACTTAATATTATACACTTCAAATAATATTATACACTTAGCATACATATTACCAAATTTCGCGAAATTTGCATGGGCACGGGTGTGGAAAATCTTCATATTTTTGGTAGATTTCGGCAAAAATACCAATTAAACTTTCGGCAAAAATAATTATATACTCACCCAAGAGCCACCCCACCCCGCCACGTCACGGCCGGCGGCGGCGCGCGCGTGTGGTGGTGTAACATTTGTGTGAGTCCTCCCCCATCCACAAAATCCTATGACCCAAAGGGCCCAAGCCCTTGTCCCTAATATTTGGTATATAAACATCACTAAACTCTTGTCATTTATCAATGTGGGACTTTTTGTTATTCAATTCAACTAATATCACACCTTCACACTTAACATACACATACACTTCACCTAATAATTTAACTTAATATTATACACTTCAAATAATATTATACACTTAGCATACATATTAACTCCACTTAACATACATATACGCTTAATATACATATTCATTTAATATTATACACTTCAACTAATATTAAATTTGTTAACATACATATACAATTAACATGCATATTCACTTAATATTACACACTTAATTAACATACATATTAACTTCACATAATAATTTGACTTAATATTATACACTTCAACTAATAAAGTGACTTAATATTATACATTTCACCTACATATTTAAGTTACAAATATCTTGTATTTATTAAATATGTAATTTTGAACTTATATAAATATCTTGCTTAAATACTCAAATATTTTTTACTGAATATCCGTCGAAAACTCCATCGGCATGCGGTATTCTCATGCGAAAAGTGCGGTATATGCGGCATGCGGTATGTCCTTTTTTTACGACTTGCCCATCGGCATACCCATCGGTAAGCGATATATCCGTAAAACGAAAAATGCGAAACGACATCGGCAAGCGGTATTTAAAACCTTGACTATTAGTGCCATCTTTAGTAAAAGGAAAAAGAAATTGAAGACCTAAAAATAATTATGCAGTACATAACAATTAACAACTTTTTTAACAACTTTTTCCTCTAAAAAAAAGTATATATATATACATATGGAAACTTCCGACACAATGATTATTTCCGACACAATGATTTACTTTTCGCTTGAGATTCTTTTTATATTTCTTTCAAAATTAATACTGTAAATGTTATTAATTTGCTTGCTTGGTCCTAAACCTCAATTAGCACGCTCTTACTTTCTAATTATGGCAGTTTTGATAATTTTCCAAAAAAAATTACCCCCCCCCCCTCTTTTTCAATTTCCTATTATTTATTAAATCAGGGAAATGGACACTTGTTCTTTTTTAATAATGACATGATTTCAAGTTTTAACAAAACAAGTGAAATATTGGATAATAATAAAATGATATATAAGTTATAAGAAAATTAAAATATTTTAACACAAAAATGAAGATATTACATACTTAAGAACTTTTAACTCTTTATAAGATACAATCACTTTAAAACCCACGTCTATAACTATACTATTTACTAGGCCTGAAATCGGATCGGATATCCGTTTATATTTTATTTTATTTTAACTTATCCTATATCCGAATCCGGATATTCAAAAATCGATACCCAAATCCGAGAACCCATATATATATATATATATATTTGTAAACCCGAATTAATTATCCGATCCGGTTTTATAATCTCTTGTAAACAAAGATCAACAACACAGACTTCTTAAGCTCTCTTGCTGCATGTTGTGCTTCACTTGACTTATGAGTCTGGTTATTCTATGGCATATATATATGTCTACAGATATATACCTTCAATTTTACCATATTTCATATATATGAAAAGCACATGATGTAATTACATCAAAGAGATATCAAGCTGTGGTCTCCTTATGAATATATATTTCTAGAAAATAAAAATGCGTAAGAGAATAATTCTTAATCATTAACGCAGCGTAATAAGCATTATTGGTTTGGTGGGGTAATAATCCATTCTAATATCTTTTCTAAAAGTTTGCACCTTCTTTGATTTGTTTTCTCTGGACTTCGTTAATATTTTCTCTGCTTCGTGCTCTCATCGGTTTCTCTGGACTTCGTTGCTTGGACTTATCTTCTCATATCGTCTTCTCGGTTGCTGCTTTGCTTGTTTCGCACTTCAAAGAGTTAGTTTCTCTGCATTTTCATTTCTCTGATTTGCTATCTCGTCATTAAGATCGTGCATTTATGGAAGAAAAAAAAATAAAAACAAAATGAACGGAGCGGAACGACAGAGATTTCTCTGTTTTTGGTTAGGCTATCTCGTTTATAATTTATAATTAAAAACAAAAAAAAAATCTCAACAAAATTATAAGACCCGGTCGCTCACCCACGTGTAAAATAAGAGATAGAGAGTGAGATATTTATTGCAGCAAAACTATCTTCTTCTTCTTCGGGTGAGAGCTCACTCCATCCAAACGAGATCAAATTCTCACTCTTTTCTTGTTCCTCTCTTCCAATTCACGCGCAGATATGTCTTATCTGCGAAACCCATGTTCAAGAATTTCCCTTTCTTCCATTTCCATCGCTTTCCCAAGCTCAGCTTTTTGCTATGAATGAATGGGTTTTCTGGGTTTCATGAGAGGTGCCAAAATCGACCAAAATTAAGCTTATATCTTCCAACTTATCGCTTCATTGAAGTTTGTGTTCAAAACCATTTACTTTGTAGCCAGGGCCGGTCTTAACTTTACCGGGGCCCTAGGTGGGATAAATTTTGAGGCCCCAGAGAAAAATCAAAATATATGTATTTTATTTTAAAAAATCGTATACTTTAGTAGTTACAGGGCCGGCCCTACCCTTTCAGAGCCTTGGGCGAATCATTAACATGAGGCTTTTTTTTTCAGAGCCTCAAATACGGTATTGCAGAAGCTATACGGTAAAGGGGCCTTATTTTAAAGCGGGGCCTTGGGCGACCCCGCTTTATATGTCTTTCCTTTATAAATAACAATTAAAAATAAAAAGTTATAGTTCATAAAGTTTGTTAGAAATCAAAATTTATAAAGTTTTATGATATAGTTCTTTCATTTATAATTCATAATAAAAAAAAAATCTCAACAAAATTATAAGACCCGGTTGCTCACCCACGTGTAAAATAAGAGATAGAGAGTGAGATATTTATTGCGGCAAAACTATCTTCTTCTTCTTCGGGTGAGAGCTCACTCCATCCAAACGAGATCAATTCTCACTCTTTTCTTGTTCCTCTCTTCCAATTCACGCGCAAGTATGTCTTATCTCCGAAACCCATGTTCAAGAATTTCCCTTTCTTCCATTTCCATCGCTTTCCCAAGCTCAGCGTTTTGCTATGAATGAATGGGTTTTCTGGGTTTCATGAGAGTAGCCAAAATCGACCAAAATTAAGCTTATATCTTCCAACTTATCGCTTCATTGAAGTTTGTGTTCAAAACCCTTTACTTTGTAGCCAGGGCCGGCCCTAACTTTATCGGGGCCCTATGTGGGATAAATTTTGAGGCCCCAGAGAAAAATCAAAATATATGTATACTATTTTAAAAAATCGTTTATACTTTAGTAGTTACAAGGCCGGCCCTACCCTTTCAGGGCCTTGGGCGAATCATTAACATGAGGATTTTCTTTTTCAGAGCCTCCAATACAGTATTGCAGGAGCTATATGGTAAATGGGTCTTATTTTAAAGCGGGGCCTTGGGCGACCCCGCTTTATATGTCTTTCCTTTATAAATCACAATTAAAAATAAAAATTTATAGTTCATAAAGTTTGTTAGAAATCAAAATTTATAAAGTTTTATGATATAGTTCTTTCATTTATAATTCATAACTAAAAAAAAAATCTCAACAAAATTATAAGACCCGGTTGCTCAGCCACGTGTAAAATAAGAGATAGAGAGTGAGATATTTATTGCGGCAAAACTATCTTCTTCTTCTTCGGGTGAGATCTCACTCCATCCAAACGAGATCAATTCTCACTCTTTTCTTGTTCCTCTCTTCCAATTCACGCGCAAGTATGTCTTATCTCCGAAACTAGGGGTGCAACCGGGTAGGGTACCCTGTTTTTTCGAGGTACCCGGTACCCGGAACCGGAATCCGGGTATCTGAAAATTTGTACCCGGAACCGGTACCCTGAAATCCGGGTACCCTGTTTTCGGGTACCCTGTTTCCGGGAATCTGTATTTTGATACCCGGTACCCGGTTTTGAGAACCGGATCCGGGTACCCGGTTTTACCCTGTACCCTATTTTTTTTTTAAATAAATATATATATATTATTTAAAATTAAAAACATACATTCATCTTAAAAAAACTGCATAAAATAATAATCCCGCACATCAAGCATAAAAGAAAAAACAGTCCAAAATGCATAAAAAAAATAGTTCGCATCAAGTATAACATAGTCCCGCGAAAAAAAAAAAAAGAAACATAGTCTCCGACATCAGAGGGAGGCGGGATTTTGATGAAGTCGGCGAGATGGGAGGGAGGCTGGATGAAATGAAGTCGAGCACTAGTGCAGAGAAGTAACCCTAAAAATTAAATTACCATAAAAATAAAAGACAAAATTAAAACAGGGTACCCGGTTTTTTTAATTTTACTACCCGGTACCCGGTACTGGTTTCAAAATCGGTTCCGAGTACCCGGAACAGGAATTCGGTTCCGGTTATTAAATCCGGATACCAATCCGGTTCCGGATAATTACCCGGTTTCCGGGTATTATTTGCACCCCTATCCGAAACCCATGTTCAAGAATTTCCCTTTCTTCCATTTCCATCGCTTTCCCAAGCTCAGCTTTTTGCTATGAATGAATGGGTTTTCTGGGTTTCATGAGAGGAGCCAAAATCGACCAAAATTAAGCTTATATCTTCCAACTTATCGCTTCACTGAAGTTTGTGTTCAAAACCCTTTACTTTGTAGCCAGGGCCGGCCCTAACTTTACCGGGGCCCTAGGTGGGATAAATTTTGAGGCCCCAGAGAAAAATCAAAATATATGTATTTTATTTTTAAAAATTGTTTATACTTTAGTAGTTACAGGGCCGGCCCTACCCTTTCAGGGCCTTGGACGAATCATTAACATAAGGCTCTTTTTTTTGAGAGCCTGCAATACGGTATTGCAGGAGCTATACGGTGAAGGGACCTTATTTTAAAGCGAGGCCTTGGGCGACCCCGCTTTATATGTCTTTCCTTTATAAATCACAATTAAAAATAAAAATTTATAGTTCATAAAGTTTGTTAGAAATCAAAATTTATAAAGTTTTATGATATAGTTCTTTCATTTATAATTCATAATTAAAAACAAACAAAAAATTCTCAACAAAATTATAAGACCCGGTTGCTCACCCACGTGTAAAATAAGTGTAATGACCCGATTTTCTCATACCTAGCACCTTAAAGAATACTATATTGTATCTTTATGTTATAAGGTACATTTTGATGATAATTGAATGATAAGTTATGGATGCTATTTGTTGTGAGTGTCTAGATGTTATGCATTATGCATTTAAAAATTTGATGGACGGAAAAGAATTTCCGTAAGACACAAATAATGTTACTTACCTCTATGTTTATTAGTACTACCGCTATGCCGCTAGTACTTACCTCTATGTTTGTTGGTACTACCGCTATGTCGCTAGTACTTACCTCTATGTTTGTTGGTACTACCGCTATGCTGCTGGTACTTACCTCTATGTTTGTTGGTACTACCGCTATGCTGCTGGTACTTACCTCCATGTTTGTTGGTACTACTGCTATGCCGGTAGTACTTACCTCTATGTTTGTTAGTACTGCCGCTATGCCGCTAGTACTTACCTCTATGATTGTTGGTACTACCGTTATTCCGCTAGTACTCCCGCTATGCTTGTTAGCACTCCCGCTAGTCATTTCGGGGTCCGCATAAGATACTTCTTAAGGCGGGGTTAACATAAAAGCTTCTGGAATCGGAAGGATGATGTCTCGTATCAATAAGTTTCTATAAGTAAGAAACGTTACCGAGAAATAAAGAAATAAAATGTATGATATAAATCATTTCATCATGAAGGGAAAATATGATTTAAATTTTAAACAAAGTATCTTCAAAGTTGACTAAAAAGTCAACTAAGCCGGGATGAATATTTCTGAATTCAGAATGAAACCAAAAATATCATTTTTGGAATCTACATGAAAAATTATTAAATATAAGCACGTTCAACGTAAAATTTTCATCAAGGTCCTCAACTTTTAGAAAAGTTGTACTATGGCCCAAAATTGCCAAAAAGTTACAATTATGCCCCTAATCCGATTTTAAGCATTCCAAACTCATCCTTGATGTCCATACGCGTGCCCAACACTTAATGTATGCTGAAATTTGAAGAAATTATCTCTTAAAAATCAAAAGAAGCCTTAAGGTCATTTTGTCTTATGTGCTTGTCTTATACACCTCTCAAATGGACCAATGGCCTCATAGGAGTGCATGGCAGCAATAATGAACCCTTAAGCAACCCCAACCACGCCTCACATCAGAAAAATAGAGCCAATAAGAGTCTTGGCTGATTCCAAGACATGATGGAGCAAGAATGATGACTTTTATGAAGCATATTCTACCTAGAACATGCAAAGTTCTCTCTCTCTCACACAAATTCGTTTTTCTCTCTCTCTAGATCAGAAAATAAACTCTCTCTTCAGCCCTCTATCTCTCTAAGAAACCCTAAGAGCATTCTCTTGAAGAAACCCTCCAAGAAGACCACAAAGATCATCATCTTTGTATCAAGTTTTCCAAGGAGAAGAAAGGGGTAAGAACACCTCTTGCATGTCGATTTCCCTAACGTTTTTCTCTCTGAAATTTATGCTCATTTTTACTCCATCTTGTTGTGTGCTAAGGCCACGAAATCATGGAGAAAGAATCATGAAGATCCGATTTCAAACGCTCCATTTATCCCTCAAACCGTGTCATTTCTTAAAGTTCCAAAGAAAGAGGTAAGGAAACCTCTTGCATGTTGATTTTCTTCATGGCCATAAGATATGAACTTATGTTCATAATTTTTTCTCTTATCCTAGCTCAAAATCCAGTCTTCTCTAGGCTAAGGTCGTTGTGAAGAGCACCTAAGTTTCCAACTACACAAGTATTAACTTTGTTGGAGAAAAACTCAAGAAAGGTATAACCTTCAAACTAAAAACCCTCACTCTTTGATGAATGGTTATCATACTAAGTTTCAAGCTTAATTATGAATAAAGTAAGACATGCATGAATGCTTTTATGTATTTTCATGAATTTGGCCCAAGAGCCTTATGTTTGATGATGATTGAATGCCATGCATGTTGCTGGAATTAGGGTCTTGATGAAGTCCGATTTTGTAGGGGTCTTAACCAGACCAAATGAACTCCAAAAATGGAAAATGACCTATGTATAGATATATCTATGTGTCTAGTATAACATACTGAAAACGTGGAGCCATCCAAGTCATGAATTTTAAGATATGAGTCGTGCACTATTGGTGTGCAAAACTGTTTTCACTTCCAGGCAGATCTGGAAGTTTGGATTTAGAACACATTTTTCACCAACCTAATATTTTTATAACTTCTTATAAAAATTATATTATATATGTATATTCCTTATTGAATTAATAAAGTTATTTTTACTGAAAAATATACTCCGGTTAGTTCAAAACAATTCACGGAGTAATGACATGAAAATCTGTTTTTGGTTTTAGACAGATTGTGAACTATGTTAGCAAAATGCTTTAAACGATGATCTATAGTTTATATTTTTGGTGGGATAAAAATATATGTTGTACTTAGATTATTTAAAGAGACATATGAATTGGTTTTGTTCCAAAACAAGCCCTGGTTGATTTTATAAAAATCACACACCGGAGGTCGCAAACTGTTTTTCATAAATAAAGGCAGATTTGAGTTCATGCTTAAAAATACATGTATACGATTTACCAAGGGATTTTATTTTCAGGAAATGAACTAAATACTTTATAATGTCAAGTTTAGAGCAATCATAATTGGTTTTATGTTAAAACGAGTTTTCGTTTATCGGATAGAGGTTATGAAGTAAGCATATACAAGCTATTCTACCTCTAGAGGTAGAATTGTGGCCCAAACATAAAATAGTTTCAATTTCGAGTAATGGGGCTATGATATTAAAAAAAATAAAACACAGAGGTTAAGATGATAACCTAGGAGCTCTAAGTAATTTACGATTATGAAAATGATCACACCGAGGTTGTTTCGGATTTTCAAGATAAAGGCTATGTTTACGAAATATGATGTTACGGCATGAAAAGACTTGTACACTTATTTGAATTTAAGTCGTAAAATATTACGTAGATCTTTAAACAAAGGAACGGGTTGATACAAAATCGGATAGTGTCGAAACCTTAGTGCCCTAGAATTCTAGCAACGTAGAGAATGCATGTAGACATGGATCCAAAAGACTGACGAGTCGTCTGGTCGGATTAAACAGGGAAGTAGGGTGTCCATAAGTGTGATAGGCTGTAGATTGAAGTGCAGCGAGGAAACCAGGTGAGTACAGATCTCACTACAACATGAATAGTTTGCAAATGAAAGATGAAATATGTCAAGACATGAATATATGTGATATTAAAAGCATTGACTCCGATGCATGAATGATTGATTGGGAGCATTGACTCCAAGGCATCAATGATTGATATGTGTGGTCCTTGATGGACATTGATATGATTATATGGATCATTGTGAATCCTATGATATTAATGTGTCATGTTATTCCAAGTGTTGATATTGAAAAAGAAAATAAGGTATGAGAAAAGAATGATTGATTGAGCTTTGATTTATGTCATAATGCATGTAGACATGAATAGGGTCACCTTAATTAACAAAGATGACCAATGTTTTCAAAGCTCGTGTCGTGCCACCCGATCGGGGTATAAACATGTTATGAAAGGGGCTTAAAGCCCAAGGTCGTGTTGGCTGGGGACCTTGCAACCCTCAGGCCATCTGCGGCTGCGCGCAAATGGCACGTACACATATGGGTGATCACCAGGCAAGACAGGGCAAATCCCTTGAGCCACTTAATGGAAAAGAAAGGAAATGTTTTCAAAAGTAACCCAATAATATAGCATAATTTGACATACATATATGCATGATTGACATATAATTTTGTGAGGATAATGTCTGTACTCGCTGAGCGTAAGCTCACGTGATATGTGTTCATGCTATAGGTAAGAAACCCATGGCATTAATTTGTTATGGTGGACTCGCGAAGGAATGGTGATGCGCGCAGTGGTCATGGGTTAGGATGGGTAACCGCTAAAGTTTCTGCATGTTTTGATGAACAAAGTAATTGACGTATGTTTTATTAACTACGATTTATGTTTTTGGGATTTGAGTATTATATTACATCCCTATGTTAAGAATTTACGTATGAAAGGATTGTCTCGGGTTCATAATCCGAGTCAATGAGTATGAAGCATTATATTGGATTTTTCAAAAATGATTTTGGTAAACTATTTAACAAGCCTTCAAAGTTTTATGAAGGTCTTATGTTTTACGAAGATTTCTAATAATGGTCTCTTTGAATATTTTATGCCCAAGTGTTGATCTTAAATTCCTTATAGGAAGTTTAAAACGTGTGTGCCTAGTAGCACAAGTGAGATGATGCTTTTTTTAAAACAAAAAAAAAAAATTATTCCTAAATTTTCGTAACAAAGAGTTTTATGAAATCGTAAGAAAGTAAGTGAGTTTAAGTCGTAGCGGACAGGGCTAGGCCGGGTCGTCACAATAAGAGATAGAGAGTGAGATATTTATTGCGGAAAAACAATCTACTTCTTCTTCGGGTGAGAGCTCACTCCATCCAAACGAGATCAATTCTCACTCTTTTCTTGTTCCTCTCTTCCACTTCACGCACAGGTATGCCTTATCTGCGAAACCCATGTTCAAGAATTTCCCTTTCTTCCATTTCCATCGCTTTCCCAAGCTCAGCTTTTTGCTATGAATGAATGGGTTTTCTGGGTTTCATGAGAGGAGCCAAAATCGACCAAAATTAAGCTTATATCTTCCAACTTATCGCTTCATTGAAGTTTGTGTTCAAAACCCTTTACTTTGTAGCAAGGGCCGGCCCTAACTTTACCGGGGCCTTAGGTGGGATAAATTTTGAGGCCCCAGAGAAAACTCAAAATATATGTATTTTATTTTAAAAAATCGTTTATACTTTAGTAGTTACAGGGCCGGCCCAACCCTTTCAGGGCCTTGGGCGAATCATTAACATGAGGCTTTTTTTTTTTCAGAGTCTGCAATACGGTATTGCAGGAGCTATACGGTAAAGGGGCCTTATGTTAAAGTGGGGCCTTGGGCGACCCCCAAACTCGCCCATAAGTTTGGCCGGCCCTATTCACTACTAATGGATGATCCAATGGCAGGAGGTCTTAAATTTGCGCATGTGCCGTGCATAGGCTCTCGATATCCTGTCAAACAAGTACGAGGATTTTTTACAAGATTGTGGCCTAAGATTTAGGTCTCTCTCCCAATTTGATTTCACTATGGCAAGAAACCATATGTGATTTCACTTTCCAATTTATTCCAGAATGACTTTGAAGATGAATCCTGAAAAATGAAGGAAACAAGAGGTTTTTTTTTGTATACTTATGCCGACAATGCTGAAAAGCAGAGGTTTTTTTGTGTGTGTGTGAATACAGTTCAATGTGGTGTGCATTGTCATGCCCAAATTCTTGCACACTCCAGCAGGGAAATCGTTGGAGACTTTGTTCGGCTCAAAGGCGTTCTCGTTTTCAAGTGCATGCTTCGTCGTCGAAGCGTGACGATGGCGCTAAAAACGTGGAGTACACTCCCTGGTTGATCGCTGGATTGGGAAATCCCGGAAATAAGTACCACGGGACTAGGCACAATGTGCGTTCTCGCTTCGTTGAATCGGCTTTATTGCTCCGTTTTTCGATATATTGAAGTGTATCTATGGCTGTTTATCAGGTTGGTTTTGAAATGATTGATGCTATTTCGGAAGCGCAGGGCAGCAAACTAAATACGATTTAGGCCAAGGCGTTGGTCGGAATTGGTGGGTGTTCTCTTAACCCGCTTGATCGTAGCTTCGGTTTCAGTGTTGAACTTGGTTTGATGTCTGTTCGTGTATCTTTTTTTGATCGGTACAGGTGCAATTGGGGAGGTGCCGGTTTTATTGGTGAAGCCTCAATCGTACATGAATTTCAGTGGCGAATCGGTTTGTTCAGATCACAGACTTTGTCCTTTTTCTGTGCTCGGTTTATGATTTTCGAAAACATTACCTCATTCTTAATTACCTCATTTTTATACATATAAAAAAACGGATTTTTTTTGTTAGATAAATTTTACACAATTGAAAAAATATATATATTTAGGAAGAGATTTAAGAAAGTAAATCATTTTGATGTAGTTTATTGGTGGTAAATACTACTGATATAAGCTTAGTTAAGTTTAATTTAACCTATTTTTTTAGAGCTAAAGAGAAAATATTCAAATAGTGTAGGTTAAGTTGGCTGAAAAGATGAAATATAAACCTAATAGTGGGTCCCATGATTTTTGTTGGCACTAATCACATCTTTTTTTTTAAAGGTAAAAAATCTAATCACAATTTTTAATTTCAATTTTTCTCCTGCCACGTATAAAGATATAAGAAGGTAATTATTTTACTGATGAAATCTCTTTTTCGGGGCCCCTAAAATTAGGGGACCCAAGGCCCTTGCCTCGTAGGCCTCTCATGAGGGCCGGGCCTGGCTCTGTCCATAAATTGAATTATCAAGTAACAATTTCTTACAAAATATTATTATTCCAAAAAACGACATGTCATTTGCCCGCAGAATCTCTCTAGATCTCCTGTATCGTTTTGTATAAAACGGCATATCATTCGAAAGGAAATATAATGTAAACGACATGTCGTTTTTCTTAGTCAAGTTAACCGGAAACCTCTGTCTTCATTTCTTATCTTCTCTCTCTCCACCGCCATTGCCTCTTTAAACCTTCAGAGGCAGAGAGCTCATCTCTGAGCAAACCCTAGGGATTCTATCTCACAAAGGTACTTCTCTCTCTCTTATGGATTCGCATTCGATTCCGATTCACTCTCGCATTGCTTCAATTTCTATTAGTTTGATTTCGTTCCAGTTTTTTTTACTGATGAAATTTCTCCCAAAATTTGTGTGTGAATACAGTTCAATGTGGTGTGCATTGTCATGCCCAAATTCTTGCACACTCCAGCTGGGAAATCGTCGGAGACTTTGTTCGGCTCAAAGGCGTCCTCGTTTTCGAGTGCGTGCTTCGTCGTCGAAGCGTGACGATGGCGCCAAAAACGTGGAGTACACTCCCTGGTTGATCGCTGGATTGGGAAATCCCGGAAATAAGTACCACGGGACTAGGCACAATGTGCGTTCTCGCTTCGTTGAATCGGCCTTATTGCTCCGTTTTTTGATATATTGAAGTGTATCTGTGGCTGTTTATCAGGTTGGTTTTGAAATGATTGATGCTATTTCGGAAGCGCAGGGCATCAAACTGAATACGATTCAGTCCAAGGCGTTGGTCGGAATTGGTGGGTGTTCTCTTAACCCGCTTGATCGTAGCTTCGGTTTCAGTGTTGAACTTGGTTTGATGTCTGTTCGTGTATCTTTTTCTGATCGGTACAGGTGCAATTGGGGAGGTGCCGGTTTTATTGGTGAAGCCTCAATCGTACATGAATTTCAGTGGCGAATCGGTTTGTTCAGATCACAGACTTTGTTCTTTTTTTGTACTCGGTTTATGATTTTCGAAAACATTACCAACCGGATTATGATGTTAGGCCCTTATCAACATTCCTTGACACAACCTAGTTCATGAATGCTTTGAATCTCTAGATATGTTTGAAAAATCAAATGTTTATCGGTTTACACCAATCAATCATATGGAAATTCGAATTGTTTTGTGAATGTTCCTAGTAGTTTTAATTAGTTTCTTATTTTTCATCTGATTTGTCGTCGTAAAGATTGGACCGCTTGCTGCACACTATCAAGTACCGCTACGCCATATTTTGTTGGTAAGCATATTTTTCTCTGTTATTGTTTTTGAGCCACTTAATAAATAATTAGTGAATTAATTCGGGATATTTGATGATAAACTTCATAATAGGCTTATGATGAAATGAACTTGCCAAATGGTGTTCTACGGGTTCAGCCCAAGGGAGGTCACGGACATCATAACGGGTATGTTACGTATGATCTTGAATAGGATTGTGTTAATATCGTGATTTTTTCAGTTAATGAATAATCTGTGTATATAAAGCTACTTTATAGATTATGCAGTTTCGATAAAAAAAAAAAAGTTTAAAAACTAGGTTTTGTTGCTTTGTTGCTACCATTTAGGCTAATAATCACTCAAAGAAAAGCTTACACAAAAAAAAAAAAAAAATCGACGAACAGTTTTGAAATATTTTCTTGTTTTTTCTCTCTAATTATATAAGTTAAATGATTGTTTAGATATGCAATTTTTTCGTTATCCTTTTTTCGTAATTGGTGTTGTTGATACAGAGTGAAGAGTGTGATGGGCCATCTTGACGGGTGCCGTGAATTTCCTCGGTTATGTATAGGTTTGTTACTGTATTTGTGTGCTAATAATATGGACAAATAATCATTTAATATATATTTATGATGGATTAATATATATATTTGCTTTGGATTAATACATATATTTATGCATTCAGGTGTAGGGAATCCACCGGGTACGATGGACATGCGGGCGTTTCTCCTACAAAAATTCAGCTCGGAAGAAAGACAACAGGTATAATAAAGCAAGCTTCTAATTGATTTAAAAGTCGCAAATATATTTATTTGGTGTCAATATTTATCAAATTTCCCATGAAAATTTTATTGTATAGTATCTCCCTCAAAACTATGCGCCGAACTTTTCTCGCATCAGTTTGCCCTCTGAATTTCGTAGAAGTGCAGATTTATAGTCATAAGTTCAGGGGTAAACCGATACAAAAGAAAATGTCCGAGGGGCAAACCGATACCCTGATAAGTTCAGGGCCTAGGGGGGTACTAGTTCTAATTCGGATGATAAAAGTAAATTAGGTTTAATGATATTCCGTATTTGGACAGATCGATGAAGCGCTCATACAGGGCGTCGAAGCCGTGAGATCTTTGGTTCTCTTTGGATTCAACCAGTCTATAACAAGATTTAATTTAGGGCAGAAATACAAATTTCACAAAGTTGAACTTTGATCAAGAAAAGGGCTTTCATGTAAATTCTTATGTAAGATCTTTGTACTTTTCTAATGCCATTTTCTCTTCTGTTTTACCCATATTCATTTTGATGGAATTTTTCAACTTTTTGATGCTTTAGATTTCCAATACTAAAGTGATTTGGAGTCTAGATTGGGTGTAACAAAAACCCGGAAATGCGGGTTTAAAATCGCATTTGGACGGGATCCAATTTATTAAAGAATCGCACCCGGTTTCTATCCGGAATAAACCAGATCTGATTTTTCAGAAACCACAATCGGTTTTAGAGGTTAAAAGACTCAGAACTTGGATAGTAGGTTACTCAAAACCGAATTTTAATATAATTTTCAATTTCATATATTTTAAAACTGAGTTTGTCTTAAAAGCTATACGTTCCAAACTGACTCATTTTGCCGTCTCGTTATCCACGTCTCCGACCATCGCCTCCCTATCCACACCCGAAAGCATTTTTTTGTCTACGCCTTGAATCCCGTATTGGGATATTCTCTGTAATTCGGCTCCAAAAACTCTGGGACAATCGAAGGTAAACCCTCGACAGTGATTCCCGCCTTTGGTGAGGTCAGCTCCTGTTAGCATGCTGACGTTGGTCCAAGCGATCTTCGTGATGGCTTCCCATTCGCGGAGGAAAAGACGGTCCAGTCCCTCCAAGAAATGCGTATTCACGTTCCCAAACAAGAGCTTGGCGTTGACGACGACTTGTTTCACATGGGCATGATCGGAATCTCTCAGTCTTCCGTCGGCCAAGTGGATCACATTTAGAGCCCGAGATACGTCGGAAACAAGAGCCATGATCCTCCGACAACCGGTCATCGGTTTTTCGAATGAGGAAGCGGAGTCCAAGCAATTGGTGGAATGATCTAATCTATGGAGCCGGTGTATTGACATATTGTAATAATTGTACATGATATTAATAAATTAAATATACACATACTAGCACAAATTCTACGCTCTAATAACTGTGTATATATATTATATAGAAGTAGTAATAAATATATTCATCAAAACATTAATACTTGAAGGGTAACACTTGAAATTACATTGGTAGATAAAATGTAAGAATAGTAATTGGAAAAAGTCCCATATTAATTTTGGAGAGAAAATGTTAAGTAGAATCATGTCATAAATAAGAACTATGAGTTATGTAACATTGTGACCATATAATATAATCACTTTACCAATATATACATATATATAAATATTAATTATATTATATTAGATTAAGTATGGATTCGGGTTTAAAAACCAATTTTATTTTTAAAATTAAGTTTCGGTTTTGGTAATATAAATGAGGTATTCGGACCAGTAACACACACCTACCATTTACTTTTCCCAACAATTTTCTAAGAGATTGTAGTTCTTCATTTTGCATAATTATTAGAAGGATTCATATTTTTTTTTAATCGGGTGGAGAACGAAAAGAAACTTAATTAACCACAATGTCACGGTGCCAAGCTCTATATGCAGATCATGCTCTCTCTTCGTGCCTATGGAAGGTAAGTGCTTCGTTATCATCAGTAGTTATAACGAATATATATATATATTTTGTCTTTTTGTAGTATTTTTAATCAATTATAAGAAGAACAAGAACAGGTTTCTAAAACTGAAAACAGAGAACTCGGTATTGAAACCATTTATAAATTTTTGAATGAGCGCTGTTTGTCATTTATAAAAAGTTCAAGATCTTTTAATAGATTCTATAAAAGATTCGTCAAGATCCGTAATATATATTAAGCTTCACGGAAAAAAATCACTTGTACTTGTTCTTAGATTGATTGAACTCAAATGGGTAGAATCTACTAATGAATTTGTACTGTATTGTAACAGAAACACTTGATATTGGTGAAGAGGTCTTATATGTTCCGAGGGACAAACTTTTGGGCTGTCTGAAAACTTGGATCCGTATAATAGACGATGTTCTTGAGCGGCACGATAAGCTCACGCAAGTGACCGTAGCTTATCTCTCACCCGCCCGCCTTCTAGTGGACCGGTAGCCATTCTCTCTGTTTGTGATTTTGTACTTGTCATCAATGTATTACTACCATTTTATATTACACTTGTAACATAAACTACTTTATATATTAGGTTTTTAACATTAGGTTTTTATATTATACATGAGTGACTCATGTGGAATTCTAAAAATCCCAGATCTTCTACTCTAAGAAATAAATGAATAATAGTTTCATAAATAATTATCTTTTAAAGATTATCGTTGATGGCCATAGATTAGATACTTCATCTAATGCACATGTCTATTGATAATAAAAATAAAAGTAAAGAAATAAAAACCCACAAAACGTCATTGAATAATTTTTATAAGCTCATAATAGTTCACTTCACAATTGGCGAAGAAAATTAAAGTTTCTACGTGAGTACCGTGTTTTTGTGGTGAACCCTTCCGTCTACGCCTCGAAAGAACTTGGGCCCTTCCAATGGTATAGAAACGCATGAGAGTGGCACACAAATATTGCATGCGTGTAAACTAAAATCGATATTAGGAGAACGACATGATACTAACATATATAATAGAAAAATTCATTATAAAAATAACAAAACACTATTGATATATTAAAAATAATAGAACAATGCTAGAGAGCATAGAAACAATATTATAGAGACTGACGATATATAAGAGATGACCATGTTTACTTGTTTTTCATCTCACAAAAATCTCTATCTATTTATAGACCTAGAAAATACAATGAAAAAATATAATGCATATAATAAAGTAGAATTAAATTTAGACTTTAAGAAAGAGAAACACCAAAAGTCTTGACATATCAAAAGTCATGGAATGGTAAAAGTTCATCCAATTAATAATTATGTAATTATTAGAATACATGATAAATGTTTTACTAAGCATATATATGATGAAAAGAAAAACGAATTTTAAAAAATAGTAAATTTATGAGACATTTGAGGAGGATACAAGTAGTACATTATATTAATCATTAATGACCTCATTTTTATTCTAGTTATTACAAAAGCCATACTAACTCGACATGTATGTATATATTATAATATATTATAAGCATATCTGTTAAAAAAGAAATTCTAAAATTAATAATAAATTTTGTTTGACATTCGAATGATGATATAAATAGTATATTAAATTAATCAATATTCAACTTTGTTAGGTGATAAAAACGTTTTACTTATAATTCAACCTAATATGTACATATTTACCATCAAATGGTCTTTTTGTATTCTTATAAGTTACATGATTCTAAAGATTTTAAGAAAGAGATATAAATTTGTTATTAAGTTCTACAATTTTTTATGACATTCAATGAAAAAAAAAGAATAAAAATAAATGAAAATTCTATCAAAATTAAAAATCTCAATGACTTGATCTTAGAAAGCCAAATTGTCAAGTTGCTCTATACTTTCTCCTTTTCTCAACACTCTAATCTTATCATGCCACATCACTTGTTGTTTCCTCCTTTTATAATATATAGATTACTTTTTGGGTATTTAAAAACACGCTTTGTTCAATATTATTAGTTTAATATGTAGCAAAAAGTTTGTGAGTAAGTCGGCCTTTTTAAAACAATATTTAGAACTTAAGCCGCAATTATTATAGAGTAAAACAATTAAATCAAATTCAAATATCTAATACTAGACAATCTGACGATTTATGATGTATTCTCGAATTGCGTTTTTAAAATTGGAATTTGGAAACCAAGCTTGCTTGGTCTAGTGGTAAATCCATATAATAAGACTCTTCATGAGGTATTGGATTCAATTCCTTAAGACGCAGAAATTGCGTATATATGTAATCTTGGCCGATAGTGCCTGCTGCCAATAGTGCCGGTTGTTCTTACCGTGACAAATATTTTATAATGCGAGTACATATAATTTTGGCCAATAGTGCCACTCAATTCAAAAAAAAAAAATCAAAACAAAAAACATTTGAATTTGGAATATCATAATGAAATAAAAAATAATAATAGATTTGGTCCTTCAATCATATTTTTTTGTGCATGATTACTGTAGAGGGGGAATTTTCACCACCCCTTTCCAGTCACAAAGACAATCATCAAATAATAAATAAAATGACAACAAATGATGAATATCTCTGTTTTATTATAATTTCCGAAATGAGCTCGGTTTTCTTCCGTTGAATAGCTGGACAAGTGAAGGAAAATGATAAGAATAGGATATGATTTGATGCCGCACCTCGCCGGCTTCAGCGAGGCTGCCTACGTACCCGGTATACCGGGATCAGGTCATCACGTAGTTCAATGTGGTTCGCGTTATCTTTCTTCTTTCTCTCTGGTCTTTGCTCCCGGGCTTTGCTCCTGCTCTTTGCTTCCTTCCTTCCTTCTCCTTGCCCCCGGGCTTTGCTCTCGGGAGCCTTCCTGCTCCTTGCTTGCTCCCGGGTTTTGCTCCCGGGAGCCTTCCTGCTCCTTGCTCCCGGGTTTGCTCCCGGGAGCCTTCCTGCTCCATGCTTGCTCCCGGGTTTTGCTCCCGGGAGCCTTCCTGCTCCTTGCTCCCGGGCTTTGCTCCCGGGAGCCCTCCTGCTCCTTGCTTGCTCCCGGGTTTTGCTCCCGGGAGCCTTCCTGCTCCTTGCTCCCCGGCTTTGCTCCCGGGAGCCTTCCTGCTCCATGCTTGCTCCCGGGAGCCTTCCTGCTCCTTGCTTGCTCCCGGGTTTTGCTCCCGGGAGCCTTCCTTCTCCTTGCTCCCGGGCTTTGCTCCCGGGAGCATTCCTGCTCCATGCTTGCTCCCGGGTTTTGCTCCCGGGAGCCTTCCTGCTGCTTGCTCCCGGGCTTTGCTCCCGGGAGCCTTCCTGCTCCTTGCTTGCTCCCGGGTTTTGCTCTCGGGAGCCTTCCTGCTTGCTTGCTCCCGGGTTTTGCTCCCGGGAGCCTTCCTGCTCCATGCTTGCTCCCGGGTTTTGCTCCCGGGAGCCTTCCTGCTCCTTGCTCTCGGGAGCCTTCCTGCTCCTTGCTTGCTCCCGGGTTTTGCTCCTGGGAGCCTTCCTGCTCCTTGCTCCCGGGCTTTGCTCCCGGGAGCCTTCCTGCTCCTTGCTTGCTCCCGGGTTTTGCTCTCGGGAGCCTTCCTGCTCCTTGCTTGCTCCCGGGTTTTGCTCCCGGGCTTTGCTCCTTTTTTCCCTTCTTTTCTCTTTTTCTTCCTTTCTCAAATGAGGTTTTTCTTGCCTTTTATAGAGTTTACATTATGTCCTCTTTGCATCTTCCTCGCCCTTTCTTCCTTTAATCATTCGCTTCCCAGAGTCCTTTGAGGGAAGCATGGTTGATCCCTGCTTTATGTCACTTCCAAGGAGACTGTCATTACGGGTAGGTGAGCCTCATTAAATGCGCATCTCGTCAGCCGTCATTCGGCCCTGCAAGCCTCGTCGCTGACGCTTCTCATTGAGTGAGTAGGTCGGCCTCATTAAATGCACGTCTCTTCGGCTGTCATCGGGCTCTGCATAATCATCATGACGAAATTCCTCGTCGAGTCGTGATGGGACGCTTCATCGCGACCCGCTTGCTCGCGGATGATCCTCCTCGAGGGTGCGCCTTCCTTGACCCTCGGGCGATGAACTTCCTCGCCCTCTCTTGTGTCGTTTATGGGACAAAACGACACGAGTTGTGTTGAGGGTGGATTTGACCAAATCCGACATCAACAGTTAGTCCCCCATTTTATCAAGTGTATTCACTTGGTAAAATGAAAGACGAGCTGTAACGGGGAACTGTAAAGGATGTTTGCGAACTCCGTCGACCACTTTAGTTAACGCGGTTACCTCGATAAACGTTGTCGGAGAACCTCATCGTAATCTGTTGGCTGGTGGATTCCACTTGGAAGCTTATGTAGCATCTTGCTGAGTTGTGACTGGTTTCGTTGGGTGAAGCGTCTTTCCAGGTGATGATATCTTCTTTGACAAGCTCCTCGCGATGATCTTTTCTTCGGCTACAAGCTCCTCGCGACGACAAGCTTGCTTTATGCGACGAACTCCTCGCAGCGATGAACTTTTTCCAGCGATGATCTTCTTCGACAAGCTCCTCGCGATGATCTTCTCTTCGGCTACAAGCTCCTCGCGACGACAAGCTCGCTTTATGCGACGAACTCCTCGCAGCGATGAACTTCTTCCAGCGATGATCTTCTTTGACAAGCTCCTCGCCATGATCTTCTCTTCGGCTACAAGCTCCTCGCGACGACAAGCTCGCTTTATGCGACGAACTCCTCGCAGCGATGAACTTCTTCCAGCGATGATCTTCTTTGACAAGCTCCTCGCGATGCCGATGCCGATGTCACAGATGTGGTAATCTTTTCCTTGCTCGTGACTGACTCTTTCTCTCCTTGCAGTGCTTCCTCTATTCTTCTCGTTGCGTGTTATTCTTAGATTCTTCTTCGAAGGCTGGCATGGTTCCCTGGTCATGAGCCAGAGTTCTTGGCCGTCATAGAGGACTTTGTTGGCGACGTCATTCGCCGATGGGGGCTGATGCGGCCCAGGCATCGTTGATTTTTCATCGAGAGACTTCCCTTGTTTATTTAAACTCTGTAAACACTCTTTTACTCGGCATTCTCGCCGTACCTCTTTCTGGATGTCGATGGGCTTTATCGGGTACGAGCTGATTAGTTTCCAGGATCCCATAGGCTCTCTCGCATTTTAGCTTGGCACCCTCGCCTCTTTTATTTTCTCGGCACTCTCGCCGGTTTAGGCTTGCTCGGCGCCCTAGCCGTAAATATATTTTCTCGGCGCTCTCGCCGGTATGGGTTTGCTCGGCACCCTAGCCATATTATTATTTTCTCGGCACTCTTGCCGGTTTGGGCTTGCTCGGCACCCTTAGCCGTAAATTGATTTTCTCGGCACTCTCGCCGGTATGGGTTTGCTCGGCACCCTAGCCGTAAATATATTTTCTCGGCACTCTCGCCGGTTTGGGCTTGCTCGGCACCCTTAGCCGTAAATAGATTTTCTCGGCACTCTTGCCGGTATGGGTTTGCTCGGCACCCTTAGCCGTAAATAGATTTTCTCGGCACTCTCGCCGGTATGGGTTTGCTCGGCACCCTAGCCGTAAATATATTTTCTCGGCACTCTCGCCGGTTTGGGCTTGCTCGGCACCCTTAGCCGTAAATAGATTTTCTCGGCACTCTCGCCGGTATTATCTCTTGCGGGTATCACTAGGTTTCATCGGGTACGAGCCGACTAATTTCCTGGACCCCATAGGCACTCTCGCCTTATTTGTCTCTTGTGGGCATCGCTAGGTTTCGTCAGGTACGAGCCGACTAATTCCCAGGACCCCATAGGCACTCTCGCCTTGTATATTTCCTCGGCACTCTCGCCGGCCCGGGCTTGCTCGGCGCCCTTAGCCGTATATATGGATCTCGACATGTTTTGCCGGACCGGGTTTGCTCGGCACCCTTAGCCGTATATATATATATATTATTATTATTTTTATAATTTTCTCGGCACTCTCGCCGGCTTCTTTGTAATTTTGTAGATATATGTATATTGTTACCTTTTTGCGATGAGGTCAGCCAACTTCGTTGCCGATTTTGCGCCTTGGTTAGGATAGACCTCGTCGTATCTGCATCAAACTTTAGTTTTTATGAGGGTCGTCGTCGATCGTCTTCTCGCTTCGGGTTTCATCGATCATCTTCATGCCCTTGGCCTCGTCGGCCGTCTCCATGCTTTTGGCCTTGTCGGCCGTCGTTTTTTTTTTGTTGCCTCCGCCTCAGCTAGCAGTCGTTGGAGACTTGCCACTGTACCTTTTACCCATCGTTGGAGATGATTCCGTCGTTTGCTGAGATCTCTTTTTCCTCCAAGTTCCTGGCTGTGAGTTAGAAAGAAAACAAGCCCCTCGGTGGGCGCCAAACTGTATAGGGGGAATTTTCACCACCCCTTTCCAGTCACAAAGACAATCATCAAATAATAAATAAAATGACAACAAATGATGAATATCTCTGTTTTATTATAATTTCCGAAATGAGCTCGGTTTTCTTCCGATGAATAGCTGGACAAGTGAAGGAAAAGGATAAGAATAGGATATGATTTGATGCCGCACCTCGCCGGCTTCAGCGAGGCTGCCTACGTACCCGGTATACCGGGATCAGGTCATCACGTAGTTCAATGTGGTTCGCGTTATCTTTCTTCTTTCTCTCTGGTCTTTGCTCCCGGGCTTTGCTCATGCTCTTTGCTTCCTTCCTTCCTTCTCCTTGCCCCCGGGCTTTGCTCCCGGGAGCCTTCCTGCTCCTTGCTTGCTCCCGGGTTTTGCTCCCGGGAGCCTTCCTGCTCCTGGGAGCCTTCCTGCTCCTTGCTTGCTCCCGGGTTTTGCTCCCGGGAGCCTTCCTGCTCCTTGCTCCCGGGCTTTGCTCCCGGAGCCTTCCTGCTCCATGCTTGCTCCCGGGTTTTGCTCCCGGGAGCCTTCCTGCTCCATGCTTGCTCCCGGGTTTTGCTTCCGGGAGCCTTCCTGCTCCTTGCTCCCGGGCTTTGCTCCCGGGAGCCTTCCTGCTCCTTGCTTGCTCCCGGGTTTTGCTCCCGGGAGCCTTCCTGCTCCATGCTTGCTCCCGGGAGCCTTCCTGCTCCTTGCTCCCGGGCTTTGCTCCCGGGAGCCTTCCTGCTCCTTGCTTGCTCCCGGGTTTTGCTCTCGGGAGCCTTCCTGCTCCTTGCTTGCTCCCGGGTTTTGCTCCCGGGAGCCTTCCTGCTCCTTGCTCCCGGGAGCCTTCCTGCTCCATGCTTGCTCCCGGGTTTTGCTCCCGGGAGCCTTCCTGCTCCTTGCTCCCGTGCTTTGCTCTCGGGAGCCTTCCTGCTCCTTGCTTGCTCCCGGGTTTTGCTCTCGGGAGCCTTCCTGCTCCTTGCTTGCTCCTGGGTTTTGCTCCCGGGAGCCTTCCTGCTCCTTGCTCCCGGGCTTTGCTCCCGGGAGCCTTCCTGCTCCATGCTTGCTCCCGGGTTTTGCTCCCGGGAGCCTTCCTGCTCCTTGCTCCCGGGCTTTGCTCCCTGGAGCCTTCCTGCTCCTTGTTTGCTCTCGGGTTTTGCTCCCGGGAGCCTTCCATGCTTGCTCCCGGGCTTTGCTCCCGGGAGCCTTCCTGCTCCATGCTTGCTCTCGGGTTTTGCTCCCGGGAGCCTTCCTGCTCCTTGCTCCCGGGCTTTGCTCCCGGGAGCCTTCCTGCTCCTTGCTTGCTCCCGGGTTTTGCTCCCGGGCTTTGCTCCCGGGAGCCTTCCTGCTCCATGCTTGCTCCCGGGTTTTGCTCCTGGGAGCCATCCTGCTCCTTGCTCCCGGGCTTTGCTCTCGGGAGCCTTCCTGCTCCTTGCTTGCTCCCGGGTATTGCTCCCGGGAGCCTTCCTGCTCCTTGCTTGCTCCCGGGCTTTTCTCTCGGGAGCCTTCCTGCTCCATGCTTGCTCCCGGGCTTTGATCCCGGGAGCCTTCCTACTCCTTGCTCCCGGGCTTTGCTCCCGGGAGCCTTTCTGCTCCTTGCTTGCTCCCGGGTTTTGCTCCCGGGAGCCTTCCTGCTCCTTGCTTGCTCTCGGGTTTTGCTCTCGGGAGCCTTCCTGCTCCTTGCTTGCTCCCGGGTTTTGCTCCCGGGCTTTGCTCCTTTTTTCCCTTCTTTTCTCTTTTTCTTCCTTTCTCAAATGAGGTTTTTCTTGCCTTTTATAGAGTTTACATTATGTCCTCTTTGCATCTTTCTCGCCCTTTCTTTCTTTAATCATTCGCTTCCCAGAGTCATTTGAGGGAAGCATGGTTGATCCCTGCTTTATGTCACTTCCAAGGAGACTGTCATTACGGGTAGGTGAGCCTCATTAAATGCGCATCTCGTCAGCCGTCATTCGGCCCTGCAAGCCTCGTCGCTGACGCTTCTCATTGAGTGAGTAGGCCGGCCTCATTAAATGCATGTCTCTTCGGCTGTCATCGGGCTCTGCATAATCATCATGACGAAATTCCTCGTCGAGTCGTGATGGGACGCTTCATCGCGACCCGCTTGCTCGCGGATGATCCTCCTCGAGGGTGCGCCTTCCTTGACCCTCGGGCGATGAACTTCCTCGCCCTCTCTTGTGTCGTTTATGGGACAAAACGACACGAGTTGTGTTGAGGGTGGATTTGACCAAATCCGACATCAACAATTACCCTTATACTAAGATTTTGATGAATAAAATAGTCCCACGATTATCAGTTTTCCTTCCTACCAATTAAGTGATGAAAATACACAAAAAGTAAAAGTATCCATGTGAATGTATAAGAAAATATAATTGCAAAATGGTAGATTTACTTTAATAAAGTATACGAGGCTTTTATCTCTTAAAAAATAAAAACATCAGAACTTCTATAATATCTGATTAATAAACCATTTCTCAACAACTGAAACCCTAAACAACTGATTTTTTTCTTTCTTTTCTAACACCCTCATTTAAACAAGTAACTCATCTTCTTTTAGATTCAGAGCTCCTCTTTTTCATTATCACAAAATCTCTTTTACATCTCTTACAAAATTTGCCTATGTACAATACTATAATTATAGATTGTGACGCAAAACCGTCTTTCTTCAATCTTAGAAATACACGATGTTCATCAACAAAATTTGCACCAATCCCGATTTCATATATTATGAAACCCTAGACAGCGCGTACATTTAGAAATAATGCAAAACCTCCGTTACGCATCGCTGTATCATCGTTGGACATCATACACCGTATCGCCTTAGAGCTTTGCTCAAACTTGGCATAACATTGTATGCTTGGTAAGATCTTCTGAGTTCAATAATAGAACCAACCTGCAAAAAGATATAATAAAGCTTCAATTCCAGAAGGTAATCATAATATCGGTTAAATAATAGTTGTAAGGGCAAAATTGTCCATACGATAATCAAGACCGACGTAAAACCAATTGCAAACCCCGCATTGATACGACGCAAGTAGTGATCAAGTATCGTTGATGTCGTCGCCAAAATACTTAACAGCACGCCCCCTGCATATATTTTCACGGAAGAGTCAAAACCGCAAACATAAAGAAGCC
This sequence comes from Parietaria judaica, assembly GCA_954871525.1. NCBI lineage: Eukaryota > Viridiplantae > Streptophyta > Magnoliopsida > Rosales > Urticaceae > Parietaria > Parietaria judaica. Next base: position 56,202,184 of record OX940860.1, on the reverse strand, counting down.
ATAATAATTATAGAACATGAGGTTGATTATGACGGAGACAGCCGCATTTCACGTAAACAAATGTTATAAAAAAATTAAGAAAAGATAAATGATACCCCAAAAACGTGTCGACGCCTGAATCTTCGTCAGATACTCAATGGTAGCTTTCCCGGGTTTAATGCTCGGAATCCTGGCGCCCATCTTATTCAAGTAATCAGATATTTCCTTAGGCAAATTGGCCTATAAAGAAATACAATAATACAGTGAGAAAATAGATGGAAATATCTGTTATAAATTATATTACCAAATGCAAATGCTATATTGTATATGTATGAACTAGTGAAAAGACTTACAATGTCAAATATATTGAACAAAAAGACACAAAAGGCATATATGGAGTAGTAAACCCAAGGCTCGGCTCCGATAGAAGTTTCCGGATTCAATATTTCCTTGACGTGCGCCCAGAACGGTGAACCAAGTAGACTGCAAAGAATATTGAATGTCACATAACACATAAAAAAGAATAACTTAATTAGAGGTAACGAAAAGTAGTATTTATCAGCTATGCCTCCTGAACTTGTTGGGTTGTCACAGTTTCTCCCCCTAATTAAATTCTATTAACAATTTTTGATTGGTCGGTAAAAAGCCGACGGTTACCATCAAATTTTAAGCCACCTTCAATGCACATACTAGTGTTTAAGGATATAATATAACGATAAATGCATTTGCATGTGCATTGCACTTGGCTTAAAATATGACAAATTCTGTCGATTTTTAACAATCAGTGGGAAAATTGCTACAATTTACAAGTTCATGGACGAAACTCTAACAAAAATATAAGACAAGTTTCGCGAGCAGATTTGATAATTACTCTAATGGAAAGCTATCATAAAAAATTGAAATAGAGATATGGTCCAAAAAATCAGAAACTAGAAAATAACTAGAAATGAAAGGACAGTCAGCGAAGATCCTTAGTTTTCATATGAAATAAGTAAAGGCCGGAAACACCCTGAATTTTGCTTTATTGTACATTTTTCCCTCCAAATCTTCACTTATGGTGCAACATGCCCCTATATTATTTTGGTGCAGAGGACAAAGAGCATAACAAATGAAGTTCGTTTGATCTCGTGTTCCACACATGAAAGTTCAGGGATCATAGTACACCTATGAGTAAAATTGAGGGGATATTCCTGCCAATTACTCTATTATAAATTATAAATACAAAATTGCATTAAATGGAAGGTGCTAGTACCTTGCAATAATGGTCGGAAAGGCCAACAGATAGTTAGTGGTGAGAACAGGCTGCATTCCTGCTGGGTTTATATTAAAAGGAATGTACGGCTCAACCTCAGTCGTCGGGGATTCATCCCTGTTCAAACCGAATGTGCCAAAAAAAAGTGTCAAACTATATGTAAAAGCTGTGAATTGTAGTGAAAACTGCCAGAAACGGAAAGATTCTGATTATAGTATTAGTATATAGAAGACCATCGGCCTAATTTATATAAGACGCTGTACTCTATTGTAATTTTCCAGACATTTCATCGACCCCGGTTATTTTATAAGCAAAAAAACAAGATTGGCACGAAGCCACGATAGTATGATAAGACCCGGTATAGAAATTAAAAAGAAACAAGAACACTTTATTGATAAACGTAACTCCGGTCTCAAATTCGAGAGGGAGACCGCAAAACTCTCCCAATAATGTTCAATATGGAATTCCACTAATCAAACAATGATGGCTAAAATTAGATTAGGCGCCTATATATAGGTTAAGAAACCATAATACCATTTATATTCTAAAATACCCCTAATATCCCTAATGGCATTAGACAATAATAATTAATCAGGGAATACCAGATTTTTCTTTCCTCTAACTGAAATTTACACTACATAAATCACAATATATATTTAGAAAAAAAAAAAAAACTAGCTTAGTATGCAACAAAAAGACTGTCTTCCCAATTCATAAAAGATAATTGACTACATTGTAATATTTAATCTGCAGATTCATGGAATGAAAGCAACACCAAAAATGTAAATTAAATGTTACTACCTAGCAGCAGAAGCGAGTTTGAAACCGTAATATTGCAGCTTAACTTTCCGGCAACCTTCTGTTACCACAACCGCCCACATAGTGACAGCAGTGAAAACGCCCAATAAACTTAGAATATAGATACACCGATGCACAACGCTTCCTGCAATATACATTTAAAGAATTAACGTCGACAATTTTATCTTACTCTGAGAGATATGGGACATAATAGGAGTGCTCTGTTTTTGGTCCCGAGTTGTAGATATCTAATCATGGGTCTAAAATCGGTGAAATCCCTTTTCCTATGGTGTCTATAATAGAGAGAATTTGAGCTAAATGATTAGTATAATTTACTGAATAAATTTGGGTTACTTTTCTCGTTGCTTAGGTCTCTTTGAATATGACTTGAGAGTTGTGGCACAGACCGTAATTATTAAAGGAGGTTTGAACCGAATTTATCTTGTTACTTTGGTGTTATGGCAGTTCTTAGCATTAAAAATCACATTAATTTACTGCATTAGAAATTTATATAATCAGAGCTATACATGAGGATAGAAGTATCAAATAATAAATTTCACATTAGAGAGTTAGAGAAGTCTGATAGAACCCGGTACCAAACACGAATCAAGAGCACACAAACGAATAGCAAAAAAGTGTTAGTTCACCAAGATGATGACTACCAAATATTATTGAGAAAACGCACCAAGAACACAATTAGGTTAAGACACCCTTTATTAAATCAAGACCTAAAATACCCTTAATGAAAGAAAGTACACTTAAATGAGAATATTAAATTAAGACATTTTCCTTGGAAATCCTTTTAAATTAGCGGGTCTAACACAGTCACACACCTGAGAGCCGAAACAGCATGTTATACAGCATTTCCATGTAGCCTGTCAAAATTCCTACGCATATAATAAGGCTCGACCCCTGACCTGAAATGCGGTTGAAAATATGATTAGAAGGGAAACAACATATAATAGCAATCAACAATATATAGTCGGGCACATAAAAAAAAAAATACCAAGTCCAGCTTCTGAGATGGTATCACAGATCCACGTTATCGTCATTGCACCGCAGACCAAAAAAAGTGTAGTCACCATCACATGCTTGACTCTGCAAGAGAAAGAAATGTTCAATATAAAACAATGGGCCTAATTATCTCAAGAGACAGTGTTAAAAGTAATTTCAACTATAAGTAGCGTCAACTCCAGAAACACGTTATAATAACGAATATATATCATATGTTCTTAACATTACCTGTGGCTAGCAACGTAGATTGAGTACTGAAGCGAATAGCAGGAAATAACAAGACCCTCCAGTATTGCAAATCCAAGTGACATCCACCATCTACGATAGGGAAAGAGAAATGTTGGGTTTAAGCATTTTTAGTACATATTAGTCGCTACGAACAAAATTCATCATATAATTGTGAAGCAAGAATTTTGGCTCACTGCTTGAGATGAAAACTAGACACACATATAACTCTTAATCTTGTCATTAGCATCCAAGCCTTCTTTACGCAGCTTCACCAACGAGGGAAGAATGTAACAGAGAACCTGCGCACCAACAATGCCATATTTAAGCACAAATTTTGCAGCATATCTATTTTAGCTGTTTATTCTCTAATTGTCTACTAACTAATAAGGATATACTACTCTGAGATAATAAATAAAGAGATGATTATTCAATCCGATCAAAAACATGCAGCGAAACATAATACAAAGTCAGTTTAAGAAGTTTCACAATACATATATATAAATATAAATATATATGATACTGTGTTGAGTTGCCCCAGTAGCTTTTTAAAATTGGATACTTGACCAATTTTTTTAGCTCGGTGAACAAAAGCAATAAATTGTATACCTGCATGATAATCGATGCCATGATCTGAGGACCAACACCCAGTTGGAATAGGGAAAGTTTCAGCTCTGAAGCAAAATCGCCGAGTTCATCTGCCAACAACAGAAACAAGTCACTATAGAAACTGTTGAAATATATGTGTTTTAGTTTTCTAAAGTAGTTTTATTTTCTTATGTTCCAAATGTATAAATACTAATAGACTAATTTATCTCATTAGTGAATAAATGAACTTTTTCCAAATTATTCTACATGGTATCAGAGCCAAAGGTAAGTTCAAACCCTAAATCTCTTCGGTTGTCCCAAATTATTCTACAGAAACAAAACAAAAACAGTAAATAAAACATATATAGATATTAAACACTATGCTCATGTTCTTACCAACTGATCCAGAGACAAAGCTTAGGTAATTCTGAGGAATCAACCTTCTATCGAATCCTGGGAGAGGAATAAAATATCCGACCCGACTAACAACAATCAATAAAGCCGTCACAAAAAGCCGTCGCCGGATCTCACTCTTGAAGAAAGACTCAGCAGCATTGTTGACAACAGAACTCCAACGTACGAAATTCAGAAACCTGTTTCTGAACGTGTTCGGTCCGGATTGCATATTTTCAAGATCACCATTGTCTGTTTCCCCTTCAACGGGGGTTGGTGAAATAGCTTCGAAATTTAAAGATTTTGACGATACGTCCTCGACGTTCATACAGTCCCTACGTAACGGACTCCGTGAGGAGACAAAGAGCCTTCTATTCCCATGCAGAAGGAACGGTCTGTCAACAGATATGAAGCTTCTGCAACTCGAATCAACAAAGTTTGTTCTGAAGGAAGAATAAGACACGGATGACGGTGGATGATAATATCGGACATCAGAGCCTGCTCAAGTATATATCAAATCTTGTAAATATGAAGCAATCAACATATTCTAGTATATTCTACGACATAATCATAACTATATCCGCTATTTTATAATAAAATTCAAAATTTGAACAGTGAGAGTGAAACATTTGTTTTTCATTTTCATATCTCTTTGAACTACGCGGAATTATACAAAAATAAATACCGTTTCAGGGTCGGCAATAATCCGAAAAATCAAAAGTACCCTTTTGAAGGCCTTAACGAGAGATTTTGACCAAAAAACAAAAACCACATGGCGAAAGTACTGAGGGTGTTTCCATTCAAAATCCATTAATCAGGTATTTTTCAGCACACGAATTTGCAAAGGGATGGAGAATTTTTTATCGGTTTGATGGTCACGAGCTAGCCGCGGACAACCCGTCGGTATGCATAAGGTATTAACATTTTCTGCCGGCATAGAACAGCCCCTTAAGTAAGAAACAACCAGTAATCACGCTTCAATCCAAAGTTGAGCGTTTTAACAGTTTCAGAATCCAAATCTCACGTTAAGCAGGCAAGAATTGCGTGGGAAAATCAAGCGAGAGTTGAATTGAAGCTCAAGCGTTCGCTCAGACACTCGAAGAGCTTATCTGACCGGAAAATCGAGGCGTTCCTCTACAAGAGAAAACTAGGGTTTACCATTTTCTAGACAAAGCAAGAGACAACAAGAACAGGTTTATTCGCTTCACTATCTTCTCTTTCTCCGTTCTTTCTGTCTCTGAGTGAGGACTAAGGAAACGAAAGAGAGTGGGAACACGGAATACCTGTGTTCTTTTTGGTAGGGAATCTGGGGAAGCCACACGAGCTTAGAACAGAGGCTTCCATGGCGGGACTTGGAGAGAGAGAGAACACTGAGCTTCAATGTAGTGTTAAATCTTCTTCGTGTCCAAAAACTTTCAATATATATGTATAATAAAGGTATTTTAAATTTGCTTGTTGGTGCCTCATCTTTTTATTGGCCGACAATTTGATCCTTAAACTTTTATTAAATCCAGATAAATCCTTGAATCCCCTATTTAATATTTAGTATAAGACAGGGGTGAAACAAGGTAGAGTACTCGGTTCTTTTGAGGTACCCGGTACCTGGATCCGGAAACCGGATATCCAAAAATTTCTACCTGGATCCGAAATACGGGTACCCGAAATCCCGAGTATCCGAAATCCGAGTATCTAGTTTTTGATACCCGGTACCCGGTTTTGGAAACTATCCAGATTTACTACCTGCTTTTTTTTATATATATTTCTAAAAAAGTATACCATCTCAAAAATAAAAACATACATTCATTGTCTTAAAATTAAAATGCATAAAAAAAACATAGTCTCGCACATCAAGCATATAAGTACATCACACAAACCCTAAAAAAGAAACCCTAAAAAATTAAAGGAAAAATAAATAATTAAAATAAACCGGGTACCCGGTTTTTATAATTTTAATACCCGGTACCCGTATCTAGTTCTAATCTGGATACGGGTACCCGAATCCGGATTCGGATTTTAAATCCGAATACGGATTCAGATTCGGATTATTATGCGGTTTCCGGATATTATTTGCACCCTTAGTATAAGTATTATCCGAGCGAGCAGAGATAAACATATTTATAACGGTAATCATTATAGTAAAGGGAAATTATTTTTCTAATAAAGTGATCACTTATGCCGGCATTTTATTCATATAATAGAAAGGATGATAGTAAGATTTTTTTAATATGTAAATTGTTAATACAATATTAATTATATTTAAAATGTATAAATTACGGAATTACTCTTAAAATTTAACCTTAAAATGTTTTGCCATCCATTTTTTTCAACCATTTTAACATCTTGAGATCATTTGCGCTGCTACATTATAACAGATAGACTACGGAATTACTCTTAAAATTTAACCTTAAAATGTTTTGCCGTCCATTTTAACATCTTGAGATCATTTGCGCTGCTACGTTATAACAGATAGACTATTTGTGTACTTTTTTTTACAGAGCGACTATTTGTATCAATAAATCTTAACAGAAGAACTATTTGTGTTTTTTTTTTTAATATATAAGGACTATTTGCGTCATTAAATCATACCAAATGGACCATTTGTGTTACTTTTTTATTTTTATTTTTTATTTTTACAAAGAGACTATTTGCATCACTATCTCTTAACAGCAGGCCATTTGTGTTAGTATTTAGTAGTAAAGTGTACTAATTTTATAGTTGACAATTTTGAGAGTGTTGTAAAGTAAAGAAAAAGAGAATTTTAGAGAGAGGGAAACAGAGAATGTTATTGATTGAGTGTGTATTTCAATGGAGTCTTAACCTTCTATTTATATGGAGTAGAGAAATACAAATATGACAAACATAATTAGTGTGAAGATTGCATGCCCTTGATTACGAAATCAATAGTTGACTCTAGCTAATTGACATCCACAAAATCATGCATTTATTGTTGGATGTCGGTATCGATCTGACACCGATCCTTGGGGTTATGTCACCTATTTCGGATCTACGGAATAATTAATGTTTGTCTAATTAGGTAAACGCGTAGAATAAAATTTGTTCATTATGGGCTAAACCTGAAATCGTGTCCCATACCACGATTCCCATTATTCTATTCGGTTTGCGAAATCCAAAAATTAATTAACTGGTCCTAATCATACTTATTTGATTTTTATCATAAAAAAATAATTCATTATCTAATATGAATTCGATTTAGGGTTTGAGAAAATATATAATTATCTAAACAATAAATAACACTAACCTGATTCGCGTTAATCCGGCTGCGTTCTCTGATTTCTGAAACAGCTTCTGCGATTTTCAGTCTGTCGATTTCTCCCAAAAGTCTTCCGATATATACTCCGGAGTTAGACTGGCAGGATGTGTGGGCTCCAAGGATGACCACGAAACCTTCAAGCTCGAACCGGGATCGGAACTCTCACTGTCTCTGAATTCGAAATTCCCAGAGAGAAGAGAGAGAGAGAAACTCAATTTTTTCTAATTTCTGAACTTATGAACTTATATTTCTGATTTCAGGTTTAGCCTATTTATAGGAAAAACTAAATCATAACCACATGGAGTATTCTCGCATTATCTTTATTTAAATTAAATATGACAATGAATAATATCCATTCTTATTAAATCTTTATCCAGAAAGATTTAAATCTAAAGATAAGATAACGAATCTTCTCGAATATAATCTTCCAAGATTCATATCTCCTTATTATTTTTGAATTATATATATGATATACATTTAATTTTGATTTCGAAAATAATAATAAATTCGAGATTAATAAATTCGAATTTAGGGTTATTTAAATCTAATATAAATATATTTAATTATAATTAATTATTAATAATTAAATCCAAAAATTAAAATTATATTATCAATTAAATATTCTAGGAATTAAATCCTATATTTAATTCTGTTTCAAATTCGCAGCTCTATACAGACCCTAATCCGGCTTTTAGTCGGATTACTGTTTTGAGCATAACTCTCGCTCCGCTCATCAGAATGATGCGATTCAAATTGATAACTTTCTAGAATTTGATTTCCCACAATACTGTGATTGTCCAGGGATCAAATTCCAATTATCAATTTTTCACTTTCCCGGGCTGTACCAAAACTTTCGTTCTTTTGCCACTTAAGGTAAATAGACATTTCGTGACTTAGTCTCGAATCTAGTCTAATTGGATCCATCCCATATTCAACAAATGAATATTTAATGCGGTGTCACTCTTGTGAAGTTACAAAGGGGACTAATGGACATATTACTCAAGCTCAGGTGAAATGAATAAATTTCATCAACTTCGATTACATTCCACTATAGCTCAAAGTTGAACACAATCTTGAGTAATAATATAATATATATATATAATCCTGACACAGGAGTCCATCGATACAATCAGATTCTGGTAATCATGGTTTTTGTATTTATTATGATTCGCATCAAAGGGTACTAGCTGCCGTACTGCCCTTTGATGATACTCACTTTATTCTATGAATCTTACAAACCACTCACTCATTGGGTTATTAAATCAATGAGTTGTACATGAGTACTTATTTGTTTCCCACGAGTCATAATAAAGAAATCATAAACTTGTTTTCCATATCTGCATCAATTCAACTTGTCCTGGTCAACCTTTTGATCCCAAAATGAAAGTGATTATGAATACTAATACATTCTGTAACAATAATCAAAGATCATGCGAGTTGAACCGTACAAGTTCATGATGCTCAGGACTTCAACCGATTCCATCTGATCATCTTTGTGACTTAATCTTACATTCATCAGTGACGGTCTTACTTTATGATATCAGGTGTTAAGTCTGTCCGTTCGGTATGGAGACACTCCAATACCAAGTGACACTCAAAAGTGCGGGACCAGCACTAGATCCGGTAATAGATCATCACCTATGGTGTTTTTTTTAGTTCACTAATGGTTTCCACCAATTAGAAGCTCTCACTTTCTAATCTAACCATGAACATTATCTTTAAGTTCTAACCTCCTCACATATAGACTTTGTGTGATGACGTAGCATAACTGTAAATTGTATATAGAACTATGTGCGATGACGTATCATAATTGTAAATTGTATATAGAACTTTGGGACGAAACATTTAATTTTATAAAATCTAAGATATAACTATATAAGATTATAATTAATATGTTATATTATCTTTAAAAGGAAAGACAACCATAATCTCAGTGAAGTGGGATTAGCATCTGAATAGAGGGCATATTATAAAACATGTCCAACAATCTCCCACTTGCACTCTTAAGAAGATGCTTCATCTCATTTCCTTAAGTCCCTTTTTCCCAAAATGCCCTTGAGATTTTATTCTCTCATTTTCCATGAGTAGGAACGACCTACATTTCTCACGAGAACATTAATGAATTTTACCTTGCCTATATTCATTATCTCAAATGTTGAGATAATATTTACTGTATATTGTTCTCACTTTTATAATGGTAACGGGCTCCCACTGAAATAGCGACTTCACCACTGTTGTCACAGTCCGGTGTAGTTACTTTTCTATATCCGAAATTAATCATATAGATATTTCTGAGCCAAACTGAATATGTGTAGAACCTGAATAGTTTCTAAGCCATATAGTCTCCATTCATGGAATTTGTGATTAAGGTTGTTTATAAGCAAACCCTTATAGTCAATCCATTCAAAAGTGTGTAAACATTATGGAATATTTTAGGAAGAAGTTCCATGCTTCCACTACGCAATCTTAAGATGGAGCTTGCGGAGTTTGCGTCCATATTAAAATTAGCGCTCCGAATTCTTAACTCCTAAGAAAGCTTTTAAGTAATCTTACTGAAAGATTCTTATTTATTAAGCGAGACCATAAATGTCATTATTTCGAATATTAAATATTCTAATAACATTTATTCTTTTTCAATATTGGAATTCGTTCATTTATCTTACATACCGTTTTTTAATTATTGGTCGTAAACGATTAATAACGTCTCCGACTACTGAAGTTTCCACAATTTTCATGCCAACGAGTTAATGCATGACTCAAGGATATGGTTATGAAATAATTGAGTTTCCGATGATCATCATCAAACTTATTTCATGTTTAAGACTTAAAGATTTGTTTTAAACCCTTGAAAATATTAATCTACAAATCAGTGTTCCGTCTTGTTAATTCATATAGGAATTATTCAACTAGTTATTCAGAAAGACTCAGTTTATAACTTCCCACCATTACTCTTAATTGAGATTTACAGGCTATGAACCAGAGACTCTGGATAGATAGTATAGTAACCAGAGTGAAAGATTTCTTCGTGGGTCTCTCACTTCCTATTTCTATGGAATAACCCTCGATTACTACTCTAGCTATGAAGGCTTTATCCTTCCTGTCTATTCCTTTCTTTCAACTATCATAAATTTCTTGACATATCTTGGATCAAAATCCATATGTTAAATTTACAAGTAATAATTATGATTCTAAACACTCATAATTATTTGCATTATTTCAGAATTAGATTTCTTCCAATTTTTTAAATTAGAAGAAAAATTCAGCGTCTTGTTTATTCTAAACACGTTGTTCAATCTAGGTGCTCATAGTTGCTGTTTGACTGACATAGTCTCCCACTATACGTGAGTACTCTAGATTACTATTTCCTTTGTGGTCCCTATTTCTTATTATTTAAACTTCTTGACAAACTTAATGTTTATCTCATCACAACTACTTCACACTCATGTTCATCATTAATGTCGCTAGCAAAGCCATTAATTGAACTAAGTTATTTATTAAGAATGTTCATTTAGTGATTTATTAATTGTATGAGTTATATCACAGACGATGTGATTCAATAATTAAATGTTTATCAAAACTTTGACTAAAAGTTTCTAAACTTTGAATGCCGTGTTTAATCGTTCTTCTTTATCAATAAAAGTCGAATTCGACCTTTTGATTAAGAACTTTTGTTTATTATATCTACTAAATTAGTATCATTGAGTGTACAAAGAATTGATAAGATTCTTTTCAGTAAATTAAATATAATTCAGAATAATAATTTAAATCATCTAAACACATTCAAATATTTAATTATTTAAAAAACATCGATTTCACTCATTTGTTCTTAATAATTTTAAGTTATAATCCAATTTTTATTTTATCAAGAATTATCTAACAACTTTGTAACTAGAAATACGAACTTTCATTCATAATTTCATAAAATTTTAAATTCAGATCCAAAATAAAATAATATAAACTTAAAAGAAAATAAACTTAAAATAATCCTAAGCTAGCTTTAGTCTTCACGATCCATCTTCGAGACTCTAAAAAAACGTGTTGACTGTTATCTGCAAGATTACAAACAACGTTCTAGTTAGATTTTAATCTATGCACTTAGGATTGTTAAATCCCTCCAATAAAATTAACTCGAAGAAAAAATGATCATCACCTTTTTTCCGTTCATTTGCGGATCGATGATAGGCAGTTCCTCTTTCTATGTCCTCGCTTTGAGCAACGAAAACGATGAGGTACGTTCACTTTGATCTTCTTGTGTGCTTCTCTCGGATTATCATCATTCGTAACTTGAATGATCAAGTTTTTCATTGTGACAGCCCTCTTGTTAATTTTATCAAGTTCATATCAGGTTATGTTGATGAGATCCCGTTTATACTTGGCATCCCTGTTATGATAATGACTAAACATCTCACGGATGTATAAACAATCATCATTATAAGTAAGAAACCGAGCATCGGGAACCTCGCCAGTATATCTGACTTGCTCATCTGGGGGAAGTTCAAAATTCTCCAGAGGTTCGTCATGTTGATTTGCATATATGACCTGCTCGTCTAGGGGAACATTAAAGTTCTCCAGAGTTTTGTCATGATGTTCGTCATCTCTGATTCGCTCGTCTAGGAGAATATCAAGGTTCTCCAGATGTGTGTCATGGCAAACGTAATTTGAGTCACTAGAATCGTCTGAAGAGCTCGGTCTAAGTTTATTTGGTTCGTACTCGGGATTCCGAATACACTCTTGAAGTATGAATCAAAGTATGAAACATGACTTTTTTCAAGACCTTTGTCGTCGGACGATATGTAAATAGGCTCTGTCATTCTAATTAGGCATACATAAAGAAAACTTATTAATATCTTATATAGATGAAATGTTTCCAAAGATTTGGGAATAGAAAACTTTACAATGTTCTAATAAGGTTAACATAGTAAAACCTTACATTTCTTTTCACAAGGTAATTTAGCAACTGGTACGTGGTTGTAGCTTCGCCAGCATACTAACCAGAAACTAGCTAAACTGAGTTAGTCTCAAATCAATTAATTCACTGAAATCGAAACTGGGTTCCTTGTAAATTAACTACCTAACTTTTAGAACGGCCATGCAGCGATGTAAAATCGCCACATGCAAGAGTAACCCACCAGTTTTTGGTTTACAGACATTAATTCCTTGACGTAATCACAATGATTGACCAGACCAATTACCTCAGCATCAATGGAGTTTCGGATTTGTAGAAAAATGCGAGCATCCTCGCGAAGCCATGCTTATCGTGACTCGTCACTTGGAGTAATGTCGGTCAAGTGATTGTATTTGTCAATACTTCAGAGAAATAAACGAATGGTCTTGCTCCAATCGAGATAGTTCAAACCATTGAACTTGTGGTCTGTAATCTTCGAGAGTACGGGCACCATTTCTGAAACACCGGCGGGTTTTTGTTCAGCCATTTCGAATTGAGAAGTAGGTAGCAAGATAACGAAGGCGACGAAAGTAATTCAGAGCAACGCAAGCAATAAAATTAGATGAAGTAGTAGGCGGTGATGGAATAAAAAAAGCGGCTGTCGAGGGTGGCGGGTGGAGGCATGTGGACGAGGCTAAAATAAATGGGTAAAAAGGGATTTCGAATAGGTTGAATGATGAGAAGATTTTGGAGTAGAAAGAGACAAATTTCGAAACTAAAAAAATGGGATGGCTAATTTCGGAGGTGGGCTAATTTGGAGTAGGATGGATAATTTTGGAGGGATGCTAATTTGGAGTGGAGTGGCTAATTTTGGAGGGTGGCTCTGATACCATGTTAACATAGAAAATGGAGAGGAAAATGTTGTAGAGGTCATTGAGGTTAGAATGCTATTTATACATGTACAAGTGTTCTAGATTATTCTACTTCTAGGTTATTCTAAGAGTAATAAATACATTCTAGATAGTTCTAATTCTAAGTGATTCTAATTAAATCTAAGTAGATGGTTCTAGATAACTTAAGCTATAATAATCTAAATAAATCTAGAATGTTCTTTAACACAACCATTGGGGTACTCAAAGGATGGGCTTTGTCCATATAAAACTTCTTCAATATCTTCTCGGTGTAAGTTGATTGATGAATAAATATTCTGTTGTTCAAATGTTCAATTTGACGCCCAAGACAAAACTTCATTTTCCCGAGATCTTTCATCTCAAACTCTTTCTTCATATAATCTAATGTTTCCATAATCTCTTTAAGATATCCAATGATATTGACTGAGACGATTATACCACATTTGCCCCGATTGCTTTAATCCATATAAAGACTTTTAGAGCCGTATTGAGCACATATCTTGGGAGTGTCTATATTCTTCAGGCCAAACTCATAAGATACCTTTAGGTAATCAAATCCACCACATGGGAATACGTTTCCGTAAAGACGATGAAAGGTCTTTGGGAAAAACCTTGTGCGACAAGACGTGCCTTGTATCTCACAACTTCATTATTTTCATTTCGTTTTCGCACAGAAACCTATTTGTATCTCACTGGATTTACATCAGAAGGTGTTTTACCTATAGGTCCAAAAACTTCACGTTTGGAAAGTGAATCCAATTCAACTTCAATTGCCTTTTTCCATTTCATCCAATATTTTTTTTGTTTGCATTCTTCGACAGATCTTGGCTCCATTTCTTCATTATAGTATTTATCTATACTGCAATATTGTACGCAAATGAGTTGTCAACGATAATATTTTTACGGTCCTATATTTTTCCCGATGTGGTAAAGCTAATTGAGATTTCACCATTTTCAACATTTCCAGGTACCTTATCCTCTATTGGGATTTCTTCAGTTATCACGCCTTCGAGTTCTTTATTCGCGTCCATATTTTGGCCATTTTGATCAAATGCTCCTTTTCTTTTTCTAAGATTCTTATCCTTGGAATCGATTGGTCTGCCACGCTTTAATTATGGCTTACTATTGTTTGCACTAATATGTTCTTTTGGAACTTCAATTCGTATAGGAGCATTTGCCGCTGGTATATAAGATTTTGTAACTCGATTTGTGATCAGTAAACGCATCTGACAATTGGTTGGCAAAATTTTGCAAATCAATGATCTTTTGAACTTCAAGTTAACATTGCTTCGTCGGAGGATTTAAATGAGTTAATAATGAGTTCTACCATACTATATTGTTTACCAGCATTTTTCTTTCTCCCCCAATGTTGGAAACATTGCTTCATCAAAAAGACAATCAACAAATCTTGCTGTAAATAAATCACATGTCATTGGTTCAAGATATTTAATTATAGAAACTGAATTAAACCCAACATATATTCTCAATATTCTTTGAGGTCCCATTTTAGTACGTTGTGGTGGAGCGATTGGGACATAAACCGCACATCTAAATATTTTAAGATGAGAAATATTAGGCTACTGGCCCTAAGCCAACTGAAATGGGGTGAATTGATTACAAGATATTGTCCTGACAAATACAAGTGCTGCTGCATGTAAGATATCGTGTCCCCATGCTGAAACATAAAGTTTTTTTCTCATGAGTAATGGTCTAGCGATCAATTGAAGGCGTTTTATAAATGATTCTGCTAAACTATTTAGCATATGCACGTGAGCAACTGGATCCTCAACTGTAATTCCAATAGCCATACAATAATTTATAAATGATTGAGACCTTAATTCACCAACATTATTAAGGTGTATTTGTTGAGTTATCAAGCCGATCTAGACCCAAAAGGGTCTCTGCTAACCCCTTAAGAAATCGTGATCGTTGAATTGTCACACAGATTTCCTTTAAAAAATTTACTGGGTTAGAGTCCCATACCAATAACCGTGTCTAACCGTCCGTTTCAATTCAACTCACAATTAATTTCCCAGATCGTGATGAATTATTTATCTTAATTTAATAACACTTAATTCGTTAGAGCTTTGAGTATTAATAAATAATTTTCTTAATCGATAAGAGACAAGAACGTGTACCTTTTGATTCTAAGGGTTCTGACTCTGTTGGTGATATTCTAAAATTCTTCTGACTCCGATCCTGAAGCTTCTGCGATTTTTGTGAAGAAGATGCTTCCAAAAGTCTTCTGATGTATCCTCCGGGACTACGTCGCGGGGATACATGGGCTCCCACTGGATAATTCTCGAAGCCCTAAAACTCGAACAACTATGAGAATTCCCCAGAACCAATTCGCAGAAACTAGAGAGAGAAGGAGAGAGAAATTCGATTTCTATAGAAGGTGTTATTTTAGGGTTACCGGGTTATCCTATTTATAGGGAATGACCCAACCACTTTGGAGAAAATCACTCAACCACTTCTGAGAGATTTACTCCAACCACTTATAGATATTCACTCAAAGATTTGATTTAAATAAATAAACCAAATAAAGAATAAATCCAAAATAAACCTTTCTCAGAAAATACCCTAAAGATTTAATAAATCAAATCTTTATATTTTCAAGATTTAATTAATTAAAAATTGTATATATATATATATATAACCACAATTTTTATTTATTACTTCTCTCTTTAAATATATCAGGTATAAATACCAATATTTAATCTCTCTTATTTACGATTTAAATAACAATGTCTTTTTCAGCCTAGACCAAAAAACTGTTATTATAATAAATTACAAATTGTTCGTCAGATTGACACGATTCAAAAAGATATTTGTACTAGAATTTAATTTCCTGCAACTCTGGAGTTGTCTAAGGAACACATTCATTATCTTTTTCCAGTTTCATTGGCTTACCAAACTTTGGTAATTTTACCACTATTTAGGGTAATGAGTGATTCGTGACAACAATCACGAACTGAGTATGATTGGAATATCCTATGTTCAAATGACACATTTGAATATAATTTCGGTGTCATCCTTGTGGAGCTACAAAGGGGACTAATGGACATACACACCCGAGCTATGGTAAAAGTGTAGGCTTTTACCAACATTGATAACATTCCACTATTGCTCTCGGTTGTTCTCTCAAGTGTGTATTGATATACTCGGTTTTTGTGTTATTATGATATTCATCAAAAGGGTAATTTTACTGTTCTGTCCTTTTGGTGACGCTATCTTATTACATGATTCTTA
The DNA here is from genome assembly GCA_954871525.1 of Parietaria judaica. Taxonomy (NCBI): domain Eukaryota; kingdom Viridiplantae; phylum Streptophyta; class Magnoliopsida; order Rosales; family Urticaceae; genus Parietaria; species Parietaria judaica. The sequence goes on along the minus strand of OX940860.1, from coordinate 56,185,616 downwards.
CAAACTACTCACTCATGTGATTATGAATCCGATGAGCTGATCACGAGTACTTGTTCGTTTCCCACAAAGCACAATAAGAATATCATAATGATATTATCCATATTTGCTATCATGCAACTTATCCCGCTCAACCGTCTAATCCCAAAATAAAAGTATTGGGAGCACTTAACTGTACTCTGTAACGATTAAATCAAAGATTATATATGATGTACTGTACAAGTCCACGATGCTCAGGACATCAACCGATTCCGCTATGATCATCTAAGCGACCTAATCGCACTTGTTGTACATGTGTCCTTAAACAAGTTGTCATTTCCCTAATTGTAAAAGATTTTAACCAAAGTCGTTGAATAAAGATGATGCTTATTATGTTAATCTTATTATAGTTTCTGGTAGAGTAAAATAGAATGTTTGTTTCATAGTTCATAAAGGATGCAATTATGTTATTATTATCACAACCGAGTCAATGTGAGGAAGAATTAATAATCATATTAAATGAACTTAAAATGTCTGGGACCTGATTAACTGGGTGGGAGCCCATTAATCGTATAAGGTCATTAATGTGACTAAGTGATAATCCTATTTTGGATTAAGTGTGTGTGTCACACTCACTAGAAGTGCATTAAGTATGAAGCGCCTTCATACTGGACTGGACCTGACTTAAACTCCGGAAGTTGTCATATAAGACCGTCACTGACAACTTAGAGTTGAGTCACTAGTAGATGATCAAATGGATATTCGATCTAAGTCCTGAGTGACCTCGAGCCTGGACTGTTGACTTGATTGTTCTTTGATTTAGCTATTAAAGAACACCTTTTACTGCCGTTCCCAATGCTGCTATTTTGGGAACATGATAGTCAACAGATAAGGGTAGCTTGGTCATAGACATGGACATTACAAAGCTCTCTTCAGAGTCAAGATGATTCCCTTGATTGTTAGTGGTGAGAAGTGAGAGGTACCCGTGTGCAACTTATGAATCGAAACCATAAGTGGGTTACTCACAATATTACTAACTGAGTTGAGGATGAAAATGCAATGAGAGACAAAATGGTAAAATTCGCCTGCTCGTGTGTCGATCATCAAGTGAAAGATCAATAACCCAAATTTGATTGTATCAATGGACACCTTGCTATAAAGGGAATAATATATACTGTATCACTAAAGAGTGCAGCCTCGGGTTTATAGTGGAATAACACCGAGGTTTGACGAACCACTAGCAGTTCGTTGGAGATTTAGTGATATGGGTCCATAGTCCCCAGGATAGCTCCGGAACAGATGATTCGTACGTGATTTAAAAATTCGGTATGTTTTATTATTTGTTAGGATTCATAAAACTAGAGTCTGTGTCAGGCTTTGGAATTTTTATTTTTGATGTGGCAAAAGTACCAAAGTTTGGTGCTGGAAATTTAACTGATAAAAGAAAGTTGAATTTAGATTTTTCATCAACTGTAAAGTTTTTGAAAATTAAATTCTAAGAGACTTTACTTTTGGAACCGAGTAGTTTCGACGTACGGTTTGTGATATAGAGCATTTCCAAGTTTACGATCGTTTTCGTAAATATGTGAAATTTAATCACATGTCACAAATTTAAATGGTGATGTTGCACCACGATATTTAATGTGTGATATTGAAATCAGAGGTCAATAATATAATAAAATTATTTGGATTTAATTATTAATATTCTTATTAATAATTAATTAATAGTTAATAGATTTATGTTATTTTAATAAAAAATATATATTTGGTATACATAAGAATGTGTAGAAATAATGCGGCCCAAGTAAATGTGTAAGTTGGGCTTACACGAATTTGCTTGGATTTGGACTTTCCAAATATGCGGCATAAGTACCTATGTTTAGGTATTAATGGAAAACCTAGAATTAATTTGGTTCATTAGATCGGTCAATTTTGATCTTAACCGTTTGATCATGATAATTAATTTGGAAAGATAAATTCGAAAATGATTGGGTGACCAAGCATGGATTTCGAATATGGTTAATTAATTATATATCCATTGGATTAGTTTAAGATTTAATCTTAACCATTGGATTGGAAATTAATTAATGGTATACATGGAAATGCAAAATTCGAGTTTAATATGATGGAGGTCGAATTCTATTACTTGGTAATCAAGTTTGGAGAGTTGACTTTATACTTAATCAATATGGTCCATGTTATGGAATTAATTCCAACCATTGGATAATTTCAAAATTTCCATATACATGCATAGGGAATTCGAATTCTCTTATATAAGGAAGTGATTGGATAATTGATTTATTCATGGTTTCCTTATTTAGTTAAATCCCTAATTAATCATAACCATTGGATCATTGGTGATTCAATCTTGGCCATTGGTTTGGAGTGATTAATTATATTTGCCAATTATAGAATTCGAAATTCATGCATGGAAGCTTCCCTTATTGGCTTCTCCATGAGCCTATAAATACAAGCCTCATTCTACACATTTCACACACCTCCCCAGAGTAAGAATTCTCTCTCTCTCTCTCTCTCTGTCTAGAGTCTGCGAATTTTGTAGCTTCTGATCTCTCTTTTCTGGTTCGGCTTAGTGAGACGTTCGCCGAAAGCTTGTAAAGAACCACCAGTTAAAGTTTTTACGACGGAGTCCTACCGGCAAAGCCCATGCTTCGGTACGAGGAGTCCAGAAGAATATCCCTGACGATCATGGGAGTTTCCCTCAGCATCGGCGAAGCCCTGCTCAGTTCAGAACGCATAGCCGGAAACGTCATCACCTGAGGTATGGACTTATGCATTGGGTCAATAAGTGCAAACCTTTATTTAAAGTTTATTTATATCCTATAGACTAGATTTTTAATAATGAATTTATGAAAAGTTAAATTAGTAATAATTTATCAGATCTTGATTTTGGTTATTATACGATGTTCAAATCGTTGAACGGGTAATAAGTTTTTTCCGCTTTAAAATATTTTTAAATGTTACCCGAACGGCTTGAAGGCATAAATCGTGATAATAATATCGGGAAACGTAATGAACTTCCCAACAGTACTATCATCAGTGACGAACTTAATTGATGATTTCTGTTATAAGTCTAGTCTGTCCAGTATGAAGACATTTCATATACCTGACAAACTTAACAGTGCACGGACCGCACTATGACCCGGTAACAGATCATCACATAAATGTGATCAAGTTCATCAATGGTCGTTCACGCCTTAGAATTTCTCATTTCTAATCTAGACCATGGACCTTTTAAGTTCTTTATTCGTGATAGTCAAATTTCCTCACATAGACTACTGTGATGACTAAACACGAGAACAAAATTAAAGAACTCGGGATCAAACATTCAATTAATATTCTCTATATATAATCCGTAGATAACTATATAAGATTAACATTAATAAGCACTTTTCATTCTTAGGTAAACGACCACAATCTCATACAAGCGAGATTAGCATCTGAATAGAGGGCATATATAAAATATGTCCAACAATATTGTCTTAATTGCATAATCTGGGAAATGTGCTCTCAACTCTATGATTTGAGCAAGTAGTCTTGAAAATGCCAGATTTCGAGTTGACAATAAACATACTTGTGACCATCTGGTTGGTGCATCAATTAAAATCATAAAGTATCTAAATGGTCCACATGGTGTGTTAATGGGCCCACATATATCTCCTTGTATACGTTCTAGGAATAAAGGTGATTCAGTAACAACTTTAACTGGTGATGGTCTAGTAATCAATTTCACTTGAGAACAAGCAGCACATAAGAATTCTTTAAATTGAAGAATCTCTTTTGTCTATAATGAATGCCCAAATGAGTTTTCAATTATTTTTCGCATCATACTTGAACCGGGGTGGCCTAATCAGTCATGCCATATATAAAAAAGGGTTAGGGCTTGTTGACTCTTTATTTATAACAATATGAGTCTCAAATGTGCTTATGTATAAGTAATATAAGCCAGAAGAAAAAAGATGGTAGTTTCTCCAATACACGTTTCTTTCCCTTTACAATACTTGTAATGTATAGATAATCGATATCATCCATATTTACTGTCTCAACATAATATCCATTTTGACGGATGTCTTTTAAGCTCAACAAATTTCTTATAGACTTACTTAAGAATAGTGCATTTTCTATAACAAGTTTTGTTCCTCTTTGTAAAACAATATTGACTTTCCCAGAATCTTCAATCAAATTTGCACAGCCAGAAATTTTATTAACACTGGCATTTTTCTTAGCGAGGGAGACAAAATATTTCCGATCTTGTAGAGTTGTATGTGTTGTAGTGCAACCTACAAGGCATATAACATGACTTTTAGACTTGGATCCAAGTGATTGTTGGGGAAACTCCACATTCTTCATTGAAAAAAATAGAAAAAAAAAAAATTGCATCAATAACTAAGATAAAATAAAGACTAATGTATGATATTGCAAAAAGAAGCAAAAATAAAGACAATTGATAACTAAAATACTGAATAAAAGAAAACATTAAAAATGATGATTCCCCGCAAATTGAAACTTCAAATATTCTTTTCGTGGAAATCAGATGCGTCCAAGTGTCCATCTCCATTCTCCCGTCTCTAAAATGTTTTCAAGATCACCGAAAAAATCCTCATTGGATCCAATGTTTCCTTCAACATGATTGACTTCAATATCTTCAGTGGCGAGAGTCATGTTGGTGTCCACATTTTTATATTTATTTTTTATTGAAGCATGATAAAACTCAACAAGATATTTCGAAGTGCGATATGTACGCGTAAAATGTCATTTCGCTCCATAACGATGACAGAAAATGACCATATGCATTGGAGGATTCGCAACACTGTTTTCTTTCGCTTGCTTATTGTTGTTCCAATTATTGGAATGAGGAAAATTCTAATTATGAGGACCTCGGAAATTATGGTGGCCTCTACCACGACGGCCACTACGCCGACGGCCATAACTTTGTCCCCTTTCATATTTCCCATGATTTTCCCAATTCACTTCAGGTGACAAGGCGGAGTCAGTTGGGCGAGCTTCGTGATTTTTCAAAAGCAGCTCATTGTTTTGCTCAGCCACAAGAAGGCATGAAATTAATTCATAATACTTTTTTAAGCCTTTTTCACGGTATTGTTGCTGTAAAAGTAAATTCGTTGCATGAAAGGTCGAAAAGGTTTTTTTAGCACATCATCATCCGTGATTCTTTCACCACACATTTTCAATTCCGAAACGATCTTAAAGACCGCTGAGTTATAAACACTCACAATTCTAAAGTCTTGCAATCTCAAATGAATCCAATCATATCTAGCTTTTGGCAACATAACGGTTTTCAAGTGATCAAAACTGTCTTTCATATTGATCCACAATTCTTGAGGATCTTTCACGGTTAAATATTCCGCTTTTAAGCTTTCATGGAGGTGATGGCGCAAAAAAATCATGGTCTTGGCCTTATCTTGGATTGATGCCTTATTTCCCTCTTTTATTGTATCTCCAAGCCCTTTGGGATCCAAATGGATCTTCGCATCTAGTTTCCATGAGGGATAATTCTTTCTTGAGATGTCGAGGGCCAAAAACTCGAGTTTCGCAATAGAGGGTGGATTATGTAATTTCCACTACACATTTGCAATTATCATAGCAATAGAAAAGTAAGTATAACAAAAGGATTAATACCTCTATCGATAAGAGTGTGTTGATAATGTGACGTAAAGTAAAGAAAAAGAGAGTTTTAGAGAGAAGAAATAGAGAATTTTATTGCTTGAGTGTGTATTACAATAGAGTCTTAGTCCTCTATTTATAGGGAATAGAGAAATACAAATATGACAAACATAATTAGTTTGAAGATTACATGCTCTTGATTACGAAATCAATACTTGACTCTAGCTAATTGACATCCACAGAATCATGTATTTATAACAGAGACTTACTTTTCGATTTTAAGTGTAAAGTGATACTAGTAACGGAATTATAAATACCATATCTTTTTTTGAAGGAATAGATACCATATCTAATAACATTTAATTTTTGAGATATATTGTACATTTTAAGTTTTTAACTAATGCAGTTTTAATTTATTTTTTGATATGATATATTTTATTTCTATGTCACGCGAACTTATGAAAATTCCGATGTATTACGGTATTAAATTCACTAAATAAACATAATGGTACTGCAGACAAGCATCTTGAGCAAATTTTACCATTGCAGTACGTACTCTAATGAATTATGAAATTGACAGGAAAGAAAAAATCCCAATTGCAACAAGAAAAGTAATTGAAATGAAAGGAATATATAGGCCTTTATGATGTAATTATTTGGAATTACAAGATGATTTAATGAAAAGCACAATAATGAATGATATTTTTGGGAAGAAAGCTTAGTAAGTCCATTCCTTTGGAAGAAACAGCTCAGGCGATGAACTTCTCTTTTGGGACATAAAAGAGCGCTCTCTATTGCCCATTTTCTTGCTATTATCTCCACCTTTTCTACCACTCTTAGAATCTGAAAAAAAAAAAATATAAGATATTGCAAGATTTATTATACGTATCTAAATATCATTGCACAAATAATCTGATCATGTAAAAGCTACCAGTGAACCCGGATCGATTTTATAGCTGCGATTTGGTTAAAAAGTGAAACATAAATAAAAACTGAATTGTTGTTCTATTTTCATAATCTGCAAAACACGGTTTTAGACATCAAAATAAAATTATTCGAACAAATAGATAGTATTTTGTCGATAAGATTGATAAAATTATTCGTAGGTGCGAGTTCAAATTTCACGAGTCATCACACTAAAAAAACGACTAGATTTACTGTATATAATTGATCAAGATGTTAATTAAAAATAATATAGATTTTAGTATATTTGACCTTATATACTATTATTTATATTGGGAGAATATAAGCAAATTGAAAGGGTATTAGTATTATTTATTATTGAAGAGAGCATGGAATGGAATGGACCTTGGCGAGGACGAGGACGAGGAGAGATTTGGAGGCCTAAAGCTTGCACGTTGATGTTCAGGGCTTCAACCACTCTTGACGGAAGCAGAACCGGAGCACAACCTGTACTCATAAATACTTATAATTTCAATTATATATCATTAATCCTTTGATTTTATTTTTTATTTTTTTAAGGGCTATAGGGATTTTGTATTTAATATTTTTATTTTTTTTAGTGGCATAAATTCAGGTGTTTTTTTTTAATCAAAGTTTATAAAGTCTACTATTAAATTGCATCCACTTATTGTTAGCCCCCCCAAAAAAGAGAAAAGAAAAATAGAAATGATTGAATTTTTTTTTTTAAGAATAAACACGATTTTGAAGAGACTAAATGAAAACAATGAATTTATACCACTAAAAAAATAAAATATTGAATACTTATGCAGTTATTAACCATTTTAGAAATATAATTTTGACTACTGGCGAAACTGCCCTAGGCTGCAGTCCTCCCAAGTCGTTCAAAAATGTCCATAATTTATTTATAAAAAAAAAAAATAGTTTTTACCCTTATATCTGTGATATTTTTCATCTTTTTACCTTTAATTATATATATTCAGTTAAACTGTTAATATATGAATATATGTTTAAGTTTGTATCTCATACCAGGCTTCTTATTGCATGCTTGTTGATTGGTGCCGGCTCCCTGAGGAAGAAAAACGCCGGTGCCACATGATTTTTGGCCCCCGGATTCTAAAAAGATAGCTTGCATTCCGGGTCCTCCCGACGCCCAATTCTGACCCAACTTTGGCTTAAGCGGAACTCGAGAGCTCGACTTTTGGTTCTATACATTTCAATTAATACGTTAACGACCGTTAATAAAGGCATATATGAAATTAACCTTTTTAGCCAGTGAATTAATCTTAATTGTAGTTTTGTCTTTAATGAGCACATTTGTTAGGAATGTTAAGCCCCAATCAACTATATGTTTGGCCTAATTTATGATATATATATATATATATTACAACTATATATGATGTTGAGATCACAATTTCCTACTAGCCATTGTTGATCTTAAAAGAAACCTTAATTTGGACAACAACCAAGTGAAATTCCCATCTACCTTATCTTTTATTTATACAAGTTATATTAATTAAGAGAAATGTTTTTTTTCTTCTTCTAAATCCACAAAAATCAGTTATCTCAAGTTCTCAATTAGCAGTGACGAACGAGGTCATACTTAGACATCCTAATTATAAGTAGAAAAAAGTGATATCTGTATATTATCCAATTCCGTTCTTATTGTACCGATGTAGCGGCAAAACTTACCCAAATCGAGGTCAAACTTCACCTATGTCCAGTTAAGGTCTGATATACGAAAGATACGTGTATGTTTATTATTAAATTTCAAAAATATTAATTATTCAATATTTTTATTAATCTAGAGATGTATGACTGTCTCTAGCTTAACGAACATTAACTCGATAATCAAGGAGAAAATTATATCTCGATATTGTTTTTGTGACTTTTGATACTATTATAGCTAAAAACAAGATTAAAAATATGACGACACAATTGCGTACTTATTCCATAAGTATTTCTAAAAAATAGCTTGATCCACAACAAATATATATATATATATATATATATGTATATATGTTTTCACTTGAATTTCCACTTTAAATTTTTGTTGTTTATGGAAATTTCTTGAAAGGGAATAAGATATTTTTATATACAAGGCTATATATATAGGACATATGCATATTTAATAAATTATGGTATTTCTTAGAAAACAAGTGAACGCATTTTAATATATTATATAGTTCACAAGTAACTATTTTTTTATTGAAAAGGGAAAAATAGCTCATGGTATGTACCGGCTAGCTAATTAAGCTGCTACGTCCTTATTTTGATTAAAATACAAATTTAACAGCAACACCACATAATACTTTATCCCATTTATGAATATATTATCAGAAAAAAATAATATACTTAGACTACATGCATAAATGAAAGAACCCACACCATAAATTAGTTAAAAATTAAACTAAACTGTCGAGTACGTAAACTATTTTGCCAAAATGACACAATGATCTCACCAGAGAAACTTAGAGACCACAAGCAAAAAATCAGGTACCAAATTTAGACTAATTGGTAATAACTTTATGTTTGTGCATTTTGATCCTTAAATTTTTTATAAGTATCAAATTACCCTATACGCTGTAAAGGTTGAAGAAAAATATTAACTTGTGTGCAACATTTGATTTACTCGAATATATTTAAGTCAATAACTACCGAATAACACACGACTACAAAAAGTAGTTTACACTACGGGATTTTAACTGTTCTATAAACGCGATAGTTTTTATAGCTCACACTATAGTTTTTAAACTATCGTATAAGCCTCTTTTATGACGGTAAAAAAGTATCGTTTGAGAAGTGGAAAAAAAAATATGCCTCGGCAATATAACACGATAGTTTAGCCTCACTGTTGGGTGTGAATTTCTAGCCTTGGTTTCCTTACAAGGCGCAGCAAGAATTTTGACACAAACGAAGAATCATTTTTCAAAAATTTCATGTGTTTGCATGTAATTTAAATTTTTGTTTGGAGCTTAACTGCCAAAAAGTAAGACTCAAATATTATAAAGTTGAGAGAACATTCAAATTAATATGCACATGAAATCAACATCAGTGACGTTTTGCACTTCAAAAACAATTAACTTATAAGCGTTCAAAAGCGCAATTTAATGCATATATGAGAATTAATAATAATCCCCTTCATTCAACCTATTTAATAATAATAACTATTATCAAGCAAGTCATGACTCACGATACATTTTTTCTTTCAATTTATTAGTATATTCTATATATGTAATAAGTTCAATTTTTTTCTCACCTGTAAATTAAATGCTTTACATGTAACTGTCGAGTTCCGCCCCGGTTCTAAAAACGGTGCCTTTCAACAGCGCGTCTACAGCATTGACCGACAAGTAGACGCACTGTTGAATGATGTCGTTCTGAATTACGGAGAGAGAGAGAGAGAGAGAGAGAGAGAGAGAGAGAGTACCATTGGAAGTTCTTGAGCTGGGAATCTGGGACGATGCTGATGAGGATGATGGTGACGACAGTGGTGGCGGTTCTGCGGAAACGACTTCATATTCGCCTGAAACGACATAAACCCAGAAGAACCACACATTCAACAAGCTGATCCTATATATATATATATATATATATACACACATATATATTAAATTGCTGGTGAGTTGACCTTTGCTGTATTGCATGGCTCGTGCAGGGTTTGGGAGGAGAGGCACGTCACCTCTTCGAAGCCATTGGCGACTGCAGACTTGTCTCTGGCCATGAGAGAGAGAGAGAGAGGCTTTGTTTACAGAGAGAAGAGAAGAGAAGAGAAGAGAGAGCTCCAACTTCTGAACTGCAACGTAACGAATTATAAATAGTTTTACTCCCACAGACAGCGAGTGTATTTTCTTATTAAGAATATAAATATAAAATTAAAAGAAAAGCTATAAAGCATCTCAATCTCTTGAAGGCGCGCGTGACTTACACTCTGCCACCTTTATTATTAAACGACGTCGGTTTTGTCTTCTGTCGTGCAGTTCACGGTGGCTGCATGAGAGTGTTGTTGGAATATCACCTGGAGTGTCGGACTTTAATGATTGGACATGATTTTGGACGGTAATTACGGCAAAACCCCCCACTTTTTGGTCCATTTTTTTAAGTTTTGAAAAATTGATCATATTGAACATTGATCAGGTGCTTAATAGAGTTATAATGCTTAATCAGTCCATTAATCTTTTTTTTTTATAATTATAATTTGACTACAGTTTTATACATTTTATAATAAATTATACGACCATTTTATCTAGGCCCTATAAGAAAAAATATGATCGGAGATTATGGTTCCCAAAAAACGCATATAGGTCTAGATTAACAATCAATTATTTCAATTTGTGAAAAGTATGAGAACCGTTTTGCGATCAATGTTAATTGCAGCATTATGAAATGCGGACTAGTATATTATTATACTGGTCCGGCTGTTGAGGTGAAAAATCACCGTAACAATCACGTATTCACGATTTATGTAATTTTGCTTTTAAGTTGCCAAGAGTTCGGGTCTTTCCGTTAAAACTCAATCACGCAATCGAAAATGGGTTTGAAAAGAATAAAGTGCTCGAGAATTATAAATAGTCGGTTACAATTTGTATTTGATTCCCTCATCATTACCTTAATTATCGGGCTTTAATTACGTAAAAATAACGTTTGTAACTGCCATCATTAATCCCGAGGCGCAACTTGCGGGCGCTGATTGCTCCCTGCTGTTATCATTCTCGGTGGTCTCGTCACATAGCTGCTCCTCATTGCTAAGCTTCTTGCCTTTATACTCACAAGGTTTGACTTCTCAGGCGATGAGGTTTCGTCGATGAAGCTTTGTCGACGAGGTTTCATCGATGAACCTTTGTTTACGAATGACTTTTCATCGATGAACTTCTTTATTATCCTTGCTAATCATCTTCGTCGTCTGCCTTCTTCTTAATCGATGGGCTTCTTCCTTGATTGACCCCTTTGACTTCGTTAATAGGCTTTGATACCGATATTGGGCTTCTTTTACCAAAATCCATCTTCATAAACGACATAGATAAATTTCGTCGTATCTATGTAAATTGACATGGACGAAATCGTACCTCAACACCGCAAATATATCCATAATAATACATCAAATAAAGAGCCAAAAGCATTAGTTTTCAACGGGGAAATTATGGCTAGAGGGGGTAATGATGTCATTTGAGGAATGAAAAACTTGGTGGCCAAATACTACAAAGGGAAGGGGGGCAGTTAAGTAAATAGGAGGCGGTAATGATGCGTACGTGGATTGGGTTGGGTTGGGTTCGGTAAACCCCTCTTCTCCCTTTGGTTGGTGCACTCCCAACTCTCTCTAACCCATCATTCTTGTCCTTTTTCTCTACTAATTTTTATTAATCACATACTATTCTAAATTCTAATATGAAACATTTTTACGAGAAATTGAACAAATTCTGATTATTGAGTCACACACTAAAAATATATCAACAGTGAATTATAGATAGGGCATCGTAAACCTATTTTTTTAAATATAAAAATTAAAAAAATACTCCGGTAAAATAATCTTAAAATAAAACAATAACAAAATAAAAAATATTCGGAACAGGTCTAACGTTGTTTTTAGAGCTCCAAAATTATTTATCATATAGTATTCCAATAATTAAAATATTTTCCCACTCGTAAAAAACACAACCGTCTTTGTTTTTTATTCAAACGAAATGCCAATAAAAAATTGTTCAATAAGCTATTGATTCAAACACATATTCTAAATCATGGTATCGAAAGTTAAACTCTCTCAAGAGCATGAAAATTAGAGTTTTTTTTTTTTTTTTTTTTATATAAATCAAGTCTGTCCTACCACCAACAATAGAGATACTTAAATAGTAAATAAGCTACGTAAGTTCTAAAACAGAAAACAATTTTTTTTATTTTTTTTAAAAAGGCATAAAAGACATAGAAAATTGAAAAGTATTCGGGACGTAGCTATTAAACTTTTATAGTTGTCTGGGGAAAATCCCGTTGAGACCTAAATATTTTCAAGACCGTCAAATTCGATTCGTTGTAAATTTCCAAAATGTTCCAGATACGTCAAGGCCTGCACGTTTATGAGTTAGCTTTGTGAACACTGGTTTCATCGTTATAAAAATGAATAAAAAAATTATTGAATTTGAGTCTTATACATGAATTTTTTAAAATTAGAACGACAGATATTATTTTACGTATGCAGCGACTAGTGCCTCGTTCTTCTTAACCACCATTACCAACCCTAACATCGACACCTTCAATTGTTTGGTTTATTTTTAACATCAATATACATTAAGATGACGTGTACAGTTCTTGTATATTTACATGTATACAAATGTGTGGTTATATACTACATATAGTTTATATTTATTATGCATTATATTTTGACAGACCACATTGGCTATCTTATCGGTGGCGGAGCCAGCCTTTTGGTTTAGCCGAAGCACTATATAACTATTATAAATTTTATTGAGCTAATTTAAGCCGCAATTAACTTTTTATGTTTTATTTATGTATTTATATCTTTATAAGCAGGTCAAAACCCATAATTTTAGTGTGCAAATGTACGTTCAATTTTCTTATCTCATTTAATATGTAAACGTTGCGTATCATTAACTGTAATATATTAATAGAAATAATAGAGTAACAAAATCCTAACTAAACTTTCTGTTATGTGCATTTTTCGAGCTATCTAAAAATTGGGCCCAATTGGCAAAATTCAAAGCCCACCAACAAAGTCAAAGACCGAGGGCCCAAGACCCAACACATTTGGTCCGGCCCGGAACCCTGAAGGCCCAGAAGACAAAGCCCTTGACCAAAGTATATCATTATGAAAGCCAATCCTGGCAAGGTCCCTTGACGAGCCTCCTGGCGAGGTCTCCCAACGAGCCTCCTGGCGAGGTCTCCTGACGAGCCTCCTGATGAGGTCCCACGAAAAGCCTCCTGGCAAGGTCCCCCGACGACCCCCCTCGCGAGAAGGCTCGCTCTCTCGAAGAGGAGGTCTCGAAGAACGCCGAAATTGTCAAAAAGCTGGAGTTTCAGTCGAAAGCCAGAGAACGAGAGAAGCTCCGCTTAGAGACGAAATTGCGCAACCTTAGGGTTGCTCTTGGCGAGAAGGAAGCGCTGCTTGATTGCGCACTTCGATCTGAGGCCGAAGCTCAAGGAAGGTTGGTCGAGACTCGGCGCAAAGCTCAAGAATACTCCGAGCTTTTTGCACGAAGCAATCTGAAGTGGGAGTTCCTCGAAGGTGAGGTAGAGCGTACGCAGCCTAGAGATGCCGAGGTCGGGCCTCTCATCGCATCACTCCAAGAGCGGATTGCGTCGATGGAGGCCACTATAGAGGAGAAAGTCGTCGTAGTGTCCCGGGATGCCCGTAAAACGGTTGCTGCGAAGCATGAATTGAAAGTGAAACTCCGTAACGCAATAACCGTTTGCGTTACGGCGATTTTCTCCTCTATAGTGGCCTCCATTGACGCAATCCGCTCTTGGAGTGATGCGATGAGAGGCCCGACCTCGGCATCTCTAGGCTGCGTATGCTCTGCCTCACCTTCGAGGAACTCCCACTTCAGATTGCTTCGTGCAAAAAGCTCGGAGTATTCTTGAGCTTTGCGCCGAGCCTCGACCAACCTTCCTTGAGCTTCGGCCTCAGATCGAAGAGCGCAATCAAGCAGCTCTTCCTTCTCGCCAAGAGTAACCCTAAGGTTGCGCAATTCCGTCTCTAAGCGGAGCTTCTCTCGTTCTCCGGCTTTCGACTGAAACTCCAGCTTTTTGACAATTTCGGCGTTCTTCGAGACCTCCTCTTCGAGAGAGCGAGTCTTCCCGCGAAGAGAAGAAACATCTTCTCGACAAGTCTCTTTACCGAGACGTTTAAGCTCTTTCTCGTAGTCTATAACTATGTCGTTCACGCACGCCATGGCCTGCACAAAAACCTTGTTAACAATAAAATAAGAAGAAAAGTATGAAATACATTTTTTATGTATCAAACTTACTTGTATAACAGCCGCCGAAGCTCGCTCGTACGCCTTTCCTTTGTTCGCCAAAGCGAATAAAGGAACTGAGCGATTTGGGTGAACAAACTGGCTCACGAGACAAGCTGAAGCTCGTGGAACCTCAAACAATGCCTTGTGTTTTGTGAAACGTACTTTACACGTGTTCCAATTTTCATTGTTCTCCTCATTTGCGCCGACTGAGGCAGGACGGAGAGAGTTATCAACGACACTCTTTCCCGTCCCTTCTTCTTCGTTCAAATTAGAACGAGGAGCAGGCGGAACCCCCTGATCGACCGGCTCGCGAATCACCAAGCCAGGAAGCCCCTTTTGCTTCTTGGGGGGTTCTTCCTTCGCATCCCTCAAATACTGCCTTTGTCCAGCCTTTTTCGGCACCGACTACTGTAGCGGATGACGATGCCGTCAAAGGCACGCTTTTCTCCGGCTCGGAAGGCGCACCGTTGATATGCGGTTGGGATCCCATGACGAAAGCTTCTGCAAAACGTAGACGCTTATAACTGAAGCAAAAGGCATGAGGGAAATATGTTTTCAAGAAAAGAAAATAATCTTGAAGCTTACGATTTTATCCAAAGCTTCTTCAGTTTGCTGCACTTCAACTTGGGTAAGGTACGTGATGAGTGAATTTAAGTCCTTTTTATAACTCCACCTAGCAAGAGAAAAAAGAGGAAGAAAATAGGTATATTGTTATACGTAACAATATATCACACATACAACAAACTATTAGTTTGAAAATATTCAAACTTTTCTTAATTGGTTCGTAGTATCGCCACTAGGTGAAAATGTGTACAACATTTGTACCAAAATCCCAGCGACTAAATTTCACGTAAATAAAAAGTATTGGAATATCCCGCCTCTTTATCGGCTCAAATTTGGCATTTCGTTAAAATATTTAAAAGCTGGCAAAAATTACCAAATTTTAAAATTATTTCGAATCAGCGATAATTTTTCTGAGAAAACTATTTTCATCGACATCGTCGATATTTTACTTCATCAAGTGTTCTACACTTCAAGTAGGGGGCTGACTGTTGATGTTGGACTTCGTCCTTAGTATAAACGACATGTCATTTGTCGTAAACGACACGCCGTTTAATATTTTGATTGAAAATGTGTCATTTGTCTTTTACAAGGACTAGCGGCAAAAGTAACAACTTTTCAACAAGATCTCCCTATTTAATTAATGTGATAATAATTAATTAAATTGGACTTATTTTGTCGCTGCTTGGGACATTGGCTATAAAAGAAATAGTTTTTCCTAATATCTTCTTTTTAATTAATATAGTATTTATTATTATTAAAAAAAAGCGTTTGATATTTGATGCAAAACTAAATAAATATTTTGTTTTCATCATCAATATTCGTGAGACAATAAAAAGGAGAGAATTAACTCATGATATTCTCTTGGCTTTGATATGTGGCAGACTTAGCATGTTCTAGAATATTAGAAATATTAAAAGAAGCTAACACCACGTTCAAAAATTTCGGATTCAAAGATTGACCCACGATTTCCACAAAGAGTGGAACCCCACTTTCTTTACTCTGGAGCATTATTTTTTTTTAAATTCGATAACTTCTCATTAAACCGAAATGAGGGATAAATCCCTTTGAAAAACGTGTACAAGCCACCCCGGGCATTCCCTCGACCACATGTCGGGTATAGATTCTGCAAGGCGTATTTAGGAATCCTATTGGCAACTTCATTGCACCCTCTCGGGATCCAACGACACCCGCCGCTAGTTTCCTCTTCCGCCAAAATGTTCCTAATTTCCGCGATAATCGGGCCTTGTATACAACCCCATTTTTTCCTGTTAACAAGGTGGAGAACTTTTAGGCAATCGGTTTCCACCCCGGTAACCCTCCACCCATGTTCTCGAGCAAACTTAAGGCCATGGTGGATGGCATGGCATTCCGCCGTCACCGGAGAATCGACTTCCAAAATTAAACGCGCCGTGAAACCAACGAGACCCCCCCCGGTGGTCTCTCACAATTCCGCCCAACGCCGCTCTCCCCGAGTTTTTATCCCATGCCGCGTCCACGGAGAGAATGAGGTCTCCGTTTTCCGGGGCAACCCAAGCTAGTTTTCTAGCCGTCTTGCTCCCCGTTGTAATCTCCAATGGACGATTGCTCCCTTTAAAGCTAGCAAACCAACCCGCCACTTTCTCAACCCATTCCGCCGGCTTATTATCTTTGTGATCGAAGAGGCTTGAGTTTCGGTTGGACCACGCCGCCCACAAAAGACCACAAAAGAGCTCGAGGTCCTCCGGTGCGAGGGCATCACACGCCCGCAAGCAAAGCTCCCTTAGGGGGGTCGGTCCCGTCTTTTCCACCCATCTATGAAAAGACGAGGATGTTGGATATATGTGTCCTTAAACAATATATTTTATCCATTTGTAAAAGATTATGACATGTCATTGAATAAAGATGATACTTATTATGTTAATCTTATTATAGTTTCTGGTAGAGTAAAATAGAATGTTTGTTTCCATAGTTCATAAAGGATGCAATTATGTTATTATTATCACAACAGAGTCAATGTGAGGAAGTATTAATAATCATATTAAATGAACTTAAAATGTCCGTGACCTGATTAACTGGGTGGGAGCCCATTAATCGTATAAGGTCATTAATGTGACTAAGTGACAATCCTATTCTGGATTATGTGTGTGTCACACTCACTAGAAGTGCATTAAGTGTGAAGTGTCTTCATACTGGATTGGACCTGACTTAAACTCAAGAAGTTATCATATAAGACCGTCACTGATAACTTGTAGTTGAGTGACAAATAGATGATCAAATGGATATTATTTCTAAGTCCTGAGTGGTCTTGAGTCCGAACTACTAGCTTGATTGTTCTTTGGTTTAACCGTTAAAGAACACAAGATATTACCGTTGTTCCCAACACTATTCTTTTGGGAACATGATAGTCAGTAGTAAGGGTAGCTTGATCATAGACATGGGCATCACACAGCTCTCTTCAGAGTCATGATGACTCCCTTGGTTGTCGGTGGTGAGAAGTGAGAGGTACCCGTGCGCAACTTATGAATTGAAGCCATAAGTGGGTTACTCATAATATTACTGACTGAGTCAAGGAGGAAAATGCAATGAGAGGCAATACGGTAAAAACCGCCTGCTCATGTGTGAGTCATCAAGTGAAAGAATAATAACCCGAATTTGATTGTATCAATGGACACCCTGCTGTTATAAAGGGAATAATATATACCGTATCACTAAAGAGTGCAGCCTCGGGTCTATAGTGGAATCACTTCGAGGTTTGACGAACAACTAGCAGTTCGTTGGAGCTTAAGTGATACGGGTCCATGGTCCCCATGATAGCTCCGTAACGGATGATACGTACGTGATTAAAATACATTCTGGATAATGTTTAATCATTTGTCTAGACTTATAAAACTGAAAGTCTTTGGTAGACATCAGATAGTTTGATCGTCAGCGTGGCAAAAGTACCATATTTTGGTACACAAAATTAACTGATAAAAGAAAGTTAGAATTTAGATTTTCTATCAGTACCATGTTGTTGGAAATTAAATTCTAAGCAACTTTGCTTTTTGAACCAAGTCATTTTGACTTACGGTTTGTGATTTATGGATTTTCAAAGTTTGTGCTCGGTTCGATAAACTATGAAATTAAATCACATGTCACGAATTTAAATGATGGTGTGGCACCATGACATTTTAATGTGTGATATTGAGATCAGGAATTATTAATATAATTTAATTACTTTGATTTAATTATTAATAGCTAATTAATAATTAATTAATAATTAATAGATTTATATTAATAAATAAAAATATATATATTTATATATATTTAAATGTGTAAATTCGAATTAGGGTTTCATGATAGGAAACCCTAGCTAATTCGAATAGTATGATTTGGTCTTTCCATGTTTGCGGCATAAGTACCAAATATTTTTGGTATTTTAGCAAATCCCTAAAATCAATTAATCCATTGGATCGGTTATGATTTAATATCAACCGTTGGATTAAGATAATTGATTTCAACCCTAATAATAATTCGAAATTGGTAGCTTGATGATCAAGCTTAGGTATTTCGAATTTGGTTAATTAATTTTATCCGTTGGATCGGTTTTAAGATTTAATCTTTACCGTCGGATTAGAAATTAATTAATAATATATATATTACATATAATTCGAAAAATATAAGGATAAGAATTCGAATTAGGGTTTTGATAAAACCTTAGGATATTTGATTTTATCCCTAATTGATTTGATCTATTGGATTGGCTTTAGATTTATCTAAACCATTGGATCTAGATAATAATAAAATTCAAATTTATTATATATATATATATAATTCGAATAACATAAGGATAAGAATTCGAATTAGGGTTTTGTTAAAACCCTAGAGTATTTGATTTTATCCCTAATTGATTTGATCCATTGGATTGGTTTAAGATTTATTTTCAACCATTGGATCTAGATAATCATTAAAGAATTCGAATTTTATTATATATGAATATATATAATTCGAATTTAATAAATATGAAGATAAGATTAAATATTTTGATCTTATCATGTATTTATTATTTAATTAAATCCCTAATTAATTATATCCATTGGATTTAGATGAGATTAAATCTGGACAATTGGATTAGAATAATTAATTATATTTAATTATATAAATTTTAAAATTAGGGAGGGAATATCTCCAATTCGGTTACAGTCTGAGCCTATAAATAGGAGGCTCATTCTACACATTTTGGACACCTTCCCCAGAGCAAAAACTCGAGCTCTCCCTCTCTCTCTAGGGTCTGCGAGTTTTCTGCTTCTGATCTCTTTTCTGGTTCGGCTTAGTGAGACGTTGTTCTCCGGAAGCTTCAAAAGAACCTCAGTTAAAGTTTTGCGACGGAGTCCTGCCGGCGAAGCCCACGCTTCGGTACGAGGAATCCAGGATAATATCCCGGAAGATCACATGTGTTTCCCTCAGCACCGGCGGAGCCCTGGCGAACTTTAGAGTCCGCAGCTAGAAACGTCAACCGAGGTACGGCCTTATGCATTGGGTTAATAAATGCAAACATTTACCGCTTTCTATTTATTTTTTATTTTGACTATGATATTAATAATGAGTTGTGAATATTAAATATGTAATATTTATCGGATCTTGTTAAAATGGTTATTACCCGATATCCGTGCCGTAAGTCCGATAACAAGTTTTCCGCTTTATAATAATTTTTAAATGTTACCGGAACGGCTCGGAGGCGATTTTTGGTGTAATGGAATCCGGATTAAAACCCTTACGGTGGTTCACACCTCCAACATTTGGTATCAGAGCCATGGTTCAAGGATAAATAATTACGTAATTTAATTTAACGATTTAAAGAACGAATTATTTGATGAATAAATTAATATTTTAAAATTGAAATTTTTGAATTTCTAGATATTTTAAATATTAATTTAAAATTAGAATATTACCCGACCCTAAGAATAACCGGGCCGAGTAATGGGCCGGGCTACAATTGTAGCCCAACCTGTGGGCTCTCGGAAACGGCTGCCCTGGTAGTGACGCTGCCTGGGCTTGCCTGTCCCTGGGCCGAACCGAGTGGGCCTCGGTTATGGGCACAGGAACTGCTGCCACAGGCAGCGACCAGGGCAAGGGCAGGACGCTACCTGGCAGCGTCCAGGGCCTAACGGCCCAACCCGGTAGGGCAGGGTAATGGGCCTATAGGCCCAGCCCTATGGCAGCATGCTGCCAGGGCACTTCCCGTGCTCGGGCTGGCCAATCTACGGGCGTGTGGGCCCGGGCTTAAGCCCGGAAGGCCCATGTGCAATTTTTTAAATTGAGGGCCGGATTTTTTAATTGAACCCGGTACCCGTGGATTAAATACATTTAATTATTATTTTTGAAATAAATAAATTATGAATTAAATTAATTATTTTTAATTAATTAGAAATAAAATATGGATGTTATTTCTGGATAAATAACATTGTCTTATTTTATAAAATTCATAAAATTAAATATGGATATTATTTAATGCTTAAATAATATTGTCTTATTTAGTATTAAAATATGAATGATAATTCTGTGGAATGATATCATTGACATATTTTTATATTTTATAAATAATTATTAATATGGCCTAAAATCGATTTAATGATATTTTTTTTAGAATAAATATCATTAATATCTAATTATAAATATTCATCATAGATATAATTTTTTATAACCTATTTTCATAACCCGTAAACATAGTGTCTATGTTTTGAAAAATTATTAATATGTCGAAAATAAGATAGACATAAATAATAAAGAGTAAATGTAAACACTGATTATTACTAGTCGGAAAAATCTCAACCATACGATCTTGTCTAAGGAAGAGGGAATCAAAAGTGGGGCCGGTTCACCATCCACTTCTGGGTGACCGGTTAGGACCCCTCCCATCTACCTAGAGAGAGTATGTTAGACCTATCACTACCGACAAAATAATAAACACTATAAATAAGGGCTTTAATAAGCCGAAATATAAACTTTTAATGTGTCATTAATAGAAAGTTTATAATAAGTTTTAAATAACTTAGTATTTAAAAAAACGTTATTTTATAAAACCATGGCAAGTATAGAATAAATCAAAAAGCTCTCCATTATTATTGTCACAAGGTCTGCTGACCACACCGTCTCGAGTCACCTTCATGTGACCACTCCTCAGGAAAGGTGTGCTTGTGGAAGGTTTGACACCGTGATAGTTCCAAAAGAATATGGGGACGGAGAAATCTTGGAAATGGACCGCGAGTCATCTTCGTATGACCATTCCTTAAGGACGACGTTTCCAAGAGGATCCCGAGAACCGAAAATAATGGGTTAAGCTTGCACGGAAGTTGGTGCTTCCCGAACGTCTATGGTGATAGTTAATAATCATAGGGAACTCGGTAGTCTTGTTATGAATAAAAATTAAGTTTATGACTAAAACTTAGTTTAACCAAACTACACGGTTGATACCGCGAGTCATTTTCGTATGACCATGCCTTAAGGACGGCAACGACGTGTACAGTCGGTTAAATTATCACGAAATAGTTAAAGGGTTTTGTAAACGTTTTCCCAGAATATGTTTGCATCATGTAATTATTTCGAACCAATTTTTATCAAAAACTTTCTACCTATAAGAAAGTTTAATAAGTTTCTTTTTCAATGCCAGTCTAAAATGTCGAACCCGATCATGTCACTGCTTTCGAACAACACTCTGGCCAGAAGTAACTTTCCGAAATGGAAGAGCAATATGAATATTGTCTTAATCAGTGAAAACATTCGCTTTGTTCTCACTGATGAATGTCCCCCTGCACCGGCTGCTAACAGCGCCAGAGGTGTGAAGGAACTCTATGACTCCTGGGTTCATGCAAACAACCGTGCTAAGGCATATATGCTGGCTAGCATGTCTGATTCCCTGAGAGTCAAGCTAGAGGAAAAGGACGCTGCTTATGAGATTATGGAATCTCTCCAGGGTATGTATGGAAAGCAGTCTGAGCAAGCTCAACATGAAGCAACTCGTTGCTACATGAATGCCAAAATGAAACCAGGGACATATGTTCGTGACCATGTTATGAGCATGACCAATTGGTTTAATGAGGCTGAGCTGCATGGGGCCGTGGTGGATGAGAAATCTCAGATCAGCATAATTCTTAATTCGCTATCACCTGAGTTCGTTCCATTCACCAGCAACTACATTATGAACAAACTGAAATATGGTTTGACACAGTTGATTAATGAGTTGCAAACCTTTGAGGACATCTCGGTTTTGGTTAAAAAGAAACCTGAATTGAACGTGGCGTTCAAGAAAGGATCTTCTTCCAAGACCTCGAAGATGAAGAAAAGGCCCGGTCCTAAGAAAAAGTGGGGAAAGAATTTCCAGTCAAAGACAGGAGGCAAGAAAGCTGCTGAGAAAGGAAGATGCTTCCTTTGTAAGGAAAAGGGACATTGGAAAAAGGATTGTACCAAGTTCCAAGGTGAAAAGAAGAATGAAACTGGTGAGTGTCTCACCCGATAAGTTTCTTATCACACATTTGTTTTAGAAAGTCTTTTCTCCAAAGATCTAAAACTTTAACATGTGACATTCTTTATTTTTCAGTAGCAGCTAAGGAGTAATTGCCGGAAGTCATCCGAGATTCTCGGAGATCTATGTCAGCACAATAAAGAGACTTTTTTTTACTCATTTATTTGATGTAAGGATCTTTTATTGAAAGGTGATTTGAAAACCTTTCGTTTTTTTACTATTTTTATTATTAAATAAAATTTACTTTTCAGATCCTATGCAATATTGAGTAAATATCTGAGTTCTTCATTGTGAGATAAACCTTTAATCAAAGGTTGATATCTAATCATAGTGATGATATCATTATGATGGAAATAAATGACAATACGTAAGTAATTGTTGTACCAAGTGACAAGATGTCACAAGCATTGCCAACAGTGTCTGTTGTCATAAAAGAGTGCGAAAACCTCGGCCCCAAATCAGAACCAGATGATACTCAGATGTAGTGGGAGGTTATTAAACCAAAGATACTACGAGTGATCATAGTTTCATTAGAAACTTTGAGAATACTCAGACGTAGTGGGAGGTTTAATAGAACGGTTAAACACTACTAGTATATTCAGTTGGAATTTCACCTAGCTGTTACAGACACTAGTGTTGAAGATCCCATAAGCAACAAGGAAGCTATGATGGATCCTGATAAGGGAGAATGGCAGGAAGCCATGAACCTAGAAATAGAATCAATGGATTCTAATGAAGTCTGGGAACTTGTACACTTACCGGATGGCTTCAAAACCATTGGCTGTAAGTGGGTATACAAGAGAAAGAGAGGAGTGGACGGGAAGGTTGAAACCTTCAACGCTAGATTAGTGGCAAAGGGTTTTACCCGGAGGGAAGGTATTGATTTCGATGAGACCTTCGCTCCAGTCGCTAAGTTTAAGTCCATCCGGATTCTCATGGCCATAGCCTGTAGTCTCAATTACGAGATTTGGCAGATGGACGTCAAAACCGCATTCCTGAACGGGTACATTGACGAAAATATCTATATGGACCAACCAGAGGGTTCGTGCAACAGGGTCAAGAAGGGAAGGTTTGCAGATTACTCAAATCCATTTATGGATTGAAGCAAGCTTCCAGATCCTGGAATCTAAGGTTTGATGAGACCATCAAGACCTATGGATTCGTACAGAACATCACTGAGGCCTGCATTTATAAACTCAATGATGAGTCCGTTGATATATTTTTTGTTCTATACGTCGACGATATTCTTCTCATTGGAAACAGTATGAAGAAATTATCGGACGTGAAGGCGTGGCTATCTACGCAATTCCAAATGAAGGACATGGGACAAGCCAGTTATGTTCTTGGGATCCGTATTTTTAGGGATCGCAACAACAGGCTTCTGGCCTTATCTCAAGCAGCTTACATTGATAAGGTGCTTGAACGTTTTGCAATGGCAAACTCCAAGGGAGGTAACTTACCAACCAGACATGGAGTGTTCCTTAGCAGAAAACAGTGCCCAACTTCTCCAGAAGAGCAAGACGAGATGAGGCGGACACCCTATGCTTCAGCAGTGGGAAGTCTGATGTATGCTATGCAGTGTACTAGGCTAGACATCTGTTATGTTGTGGGAATAGTTAGTAGATACCAATCCAACCCAGGTATGGCTCACTAGACTGCAGTGAAAAACATTCTCAAGTATCTTCGGAAAACGAGAGACTAAATGTTAGTGTTTTAAGGATCAGAACTGAATCCACTAGGATACACTGATTCAGACTTTATGTCTGATAAGGACGCGAGAAAATCGACGCCAGGAGCAGTGTACACCCTTGCTTGTGGAGCGATATTCTGGAGAAGCGTAAAGCAATCCTGTATCGCAGATTCCACAATGGAAGCTGAATATGTGGCTGCCTGTGAAGAAGTCAAAGAATCAGTTTGGCTAAAGAATTTCTACATGGAACTGGGTGTAGTCCCAGATGTAGATGGGCCACAAACGCTATACTGTGACAACAGTGGCGCAGTGGCAAATTCTAAAGAGCCCAGAGATCATAACATGACAAAACATATTGAGAGAAAATACCATCTCATAAGAGAGATAGTACGTCGAGGCGACGTACGGGTTGTGAAAATAGATTCGGAAGACAATCTGGCTGATCCATTTACCAAGACGTTGCCGGAGAAAATATTCAGGAGGCATCTGGAAAATATAGGCGGGAAAGACATGAGTCATCTTCTTTAAGTACAAGTGGGAGATTGTTGGACATATGTGTCCTTAAACAAGATATTTTATCCATTTGTAAAAGATTATGACATGTCATTGAATAAATATGATACTTATTATGTTAATCTTATTATAGTTTCTGGTAGAGTAAAATAGAATGTTTGTTTCCATAGTTCATAAAGGATGCAATTATGTTATTATTATCACAACAGAGTCAATGTGAGGAAGTATTAATAATCATATTAAATGAACTTAAAATGTCCGTGACCTGATTAACTGGGTGGGAGCCCATTAATCGTATAAGGTCATTAATGTGACTAAGTGACAATCCTATTCTGGATTATGTGTGTGTCACACTCACTAGAAGTGCATTAAGTGTGAAGTGTCTTCATACTGGATTGGACCTGACTTAAACTCAAGAAGTTATCATATAAGACCGTCACTGATAACTTGTAGTTGAGTGACAAATAGATGATCAAATGGATATTATTTCTAAGTCCTGAGTGGTCTTGAGTCCGAACTACTAGCTTGATTGTTCTTTGATTTAACCGTTAAAGAACACAAGATATTACCGTTGTTCCCAACACTATTCTTTTGGGAACATGATAGTCAGTAGTAAGGGTAGCTTGATCATAGACATGGGCATCACACAGCTCTCTTCAGAGTCATGATGACTCCCTTGGTTGTCGGTGGTGAGAAGTGAGAGGTACCCGTGCGCAACTTATGAATTGAAGCCATAAGTGGGTTACTCATAATATTACTGACTGAGTCAAGGAGGAAAATGCAATGAGAGGCAATACGGTAAAAACCGCCTGCTCATGTGTGAGTCATCAAGTGAAAGAATAATAACCCGAATTTGATTGTATCAATGGACACCCTGCTGTTAAAAAGGGAATAATATATACCGTATCACTAAAGAGTGCAGCCTCGGGTCTATAGTGGAATCACTTCGAGGTTTGACGAACAACTAGCAGTTCGTTGGAGCTTAAGTGATACGGTTCCATGGTCCCC
Organism: Parietaria judaica; assembly: GCA_954871525.1. NCBI lineage: Eukaryota > Viridiplantae > Streptophyta > Magnoliopsida > Rosales > Urticaceae > Parietaria > Parietaria judaica. The sequence continues at coordinate 56,159,857 of OX940860.1, read as the reverse complement.
AGGATAGCTCCGTAACGGATGATACGTACGTGATTAAAATACATTCTGGATAATGTTTAATCATTTGGCTAGACTTATAAAAATGAAAGTCCTTGGTAGAAATCAGATAGTTTGATCGTCAGCGTGGCAAAAGTACCATATTTTGGTACACGAAATTAACTGATAAAATAAAGTTATAATTTAGATTTTCTATCAGCACCATATTGTTGGAAATTAAATTCTAAGCAACTTTTCTTTTTGAACCAAGTCATTTCGACTTACGGTTTGTGATATATGGATTTTAAAAGTTTGTGCTCGGTTCGATAAACTATGAAATTAAATCACATGTCACGAATTTAAATGATGGTGTGGCACCATGACATTTTAATGTGTGATATTGAGATCAGGAATTATTAATATAATTTAATTATTAATTTCTAATTAATAATTAATAGATTTATATTAATAAATAAAAATATATATTTATATATATTTAAATGTGTAAATTCGAATTAGGGTTTCATGATAGGAAACCCTAGCTAATTCGAATAGTATGATTTGGTCTTTCCATATTTGCGGCATAAGTACCAAATGTTTTTGGTATTTTAGCAAATCCCTAAAATCAATTAATCCATTGGATCGGTTATGATTTAATATCAACCGTTGGATTAAGATAATTGATTTCAACCCTAATAATAATTCGAAATTGGTAGCTTGATGATCAAGCTTAGGTATTTCAAATTTGGTTAATTAATTATATCCGTTGGATCGGTTTTAAGATTTAATCTTTACCGTCGGATTAGAAATTAATTAATAACATATATATCACATATAATTCGAAAAATATAAGGATAAGAATTCGAATTAGGGTTTTGATAAAACTTAGGATATTTGATTTTATCCCTAATTGATTTGATCCATTGGATTGGCTTTAGATTTATCTCAACCATTGGATCTAGATAATCATAAAATTTGATTTTATTATATATATATATATATATATATATAATTCGAATAACATAAGGATAAAAATTCCAATTAGGGTTTTGTTAAAACCCTAGAGTATTTGATTTTATCCCTAATTGATTTGATCCATTAGATTGGTTTAAGATTTATTTTTAACCATTGGATCTAGATAATCATTAAAGAATTCGAATTTTATTATAGATGAATATATATAATTCGAATTTAATAAATATGAAGATAAGATTAAATATTTTGATCTTATCATGTATATATTATTTAATTAAATCCCTAATTAATTATATCCATTGGATTTAGATGAGATTAAATCTGGACCATTAGATTAGAATAATTAATTATATTTAATTATATAAATTCGAAAATTAGGGAGGGAATATCTCCAATTCGGTTACAGTCTGAGCCTATAAATAGGAGGCTCATTCTAGACATTTTAGACACCTTCCCCAGAGCAAAAACTCGAGCTCTCCCTCTCTCTCTAGGGTCTGCGAGTTTTCTGCTTCTGATCTCTTTTCTGGTTCGGCTTAGTGAGACGTTGTTCTCCGGAAGCTTCAAAAGAACCTCAGTTAAAGTTTTGCGACGGAGTCCTGCCGGCGAAGCCCACGCTTCGGTACGAGGAATCCAGGATAATATCCCGGAAGATCACAGGTGTTTCCCTCAGCACCGGCGGAGCCCTGGCGAACTTCAGAGTCCGCAGCCAGAAACGTCAACCGAGGTACGGCCTTATGCATTGGGTTAATAAATGCAAACATTTACCGCTTTCTATTTATTTCTTATTTCGACTATGATATTAATAATGAGTTGTGAATATTAAATATGTAATATTTATCGGATCTTGTTAAAATGGTTATTACCCGATATCCGTGCCGTTAGTCCGATAACAAGTTTTCCGCTTTAAAATAATTTTTAAATGTTACCGGAACGGCTCGGAGGCAATTTTTGGCGTAATGGAATCGGAATTAAAACCCTTACGGTGGTTCACACCTCCAACAGAGGATTCCCAAATCGCTCGGGCACGTTTACATCCCCACACCGCATGGACAGCATCCTCCGGCAAGGCACCGCAAAGCTTGCAAAAAGGAAGGCAAGGAACTCCTCTCCCTCTAAGCGCCCCGAACGTCGGGAGAATATCAAACCATGCACGCCATACAAGATGTTTAACTTTGGGGGGTATTTGGAGCCCCCACAAAATCTTCCACCACCGCGGAACAAGGCTACACGACCCCGACGGTCCATCCCTTTTAGCGGCCCTCGCAAGACGGTACCCCGAACGCACCGTATAAATCCCATCCTCCTCAAAGTGCCAAACCCACCGATCATCCATGTTCGAGGAGCCGAGGGGGATCTTGAGAATGGCTTGTGCATCAAAGACGATCATAAGCTCCGACACAAGATCGCGGTTCCACTCTCCATTAGTGAAAAGTTCGGCGACACTCCATGGAAACCTATCATCGGGTTCCTTCGAAAGGACGGAGAAGCACCCGGCTCTAGGAATGCATGGATGATTGAAAACCCGGAGGTTTCCCTCCCCAATTTTCCGCCTAAGACCTTTTCGGACCAAGTCTCGACCCCAACATAGACTTTTACAAAGGAAATAGGAATGAGCCTTACTCTCAAAGTCGAGAACCGAGGAATCCAGAAAATATTTCGCCTTGAGCACGCGAGCCAACAAGCACTCCGGATGTTGAATGATCCTCCAAGAAAGCCGTCCCACAAGAGCGCAGTTAAAATCCCCGAGGTCTTTGAAACCGAGACCCCCTTCCGTTTTGGGTCTATCAATGCTCTCCCAACGTCTCCAGTGAATTTTCCTAGTTTCCTCCGAACCTCCCCACCAAAACCGGCTAATATCTTTATGGAGCTCGTGGATAACTTTTACCGGGAAGCGAAAAAGGCTCATCATGTACGTTGGTATTGCTTGGGCAACCGCTTTGACGAGGACTTCCCGACCACCCGCCGAGAACAACCGCGCCTTCCAAGACCGCATTTGCTTTAGAACCCGCTCCGTGATGATGCTAAAGATGGTTACCTTGTTTCTCCCGACATGAGTTGGAAGGCCAAGGTAGGATTCAAGCTCCTCGACAAGCGGGATGTGGAGGAGGCTAGAGAAAAGAGTCGCCCTTTCTTCAGTGATGTTATTGGAACAACACAAAGCTGACTTCTCCAAATTGACCACTTGGCCCGACCCTTTCTCGTATACTTCCAAGATGTTGCGGATGGCGAGGCACCCCTCGTTGGAGGCTTCACAAAAGAGAAGGCTATCATCCGCGAAGAGGAGGTGAGTCACCGCGGGGGCCGAGGGCCGGCACGTGAACCCTTGGAGGAGACCCAAGCGCTCTTGTCCTCGGATTAAGGCGGACAAGCCTTCCGCACAAGCAAGGAAAAGGTAGGGCGAGAGAGGACATCCTTGCCTAAGGCCAAGTTTAGGGAAAACCGGCATGCCCGTTCTCCAGTTGATGACCACCGAGAGAACCGTGGTTGAGATCCAATCCCGTATCACATCAATGATCCTCGTACCAAACCCCATACGCTTCAACATTGCGAGGACAAAATCCCATTCCACACGGTCGTAGGCTTTGCTCATGTCTAGTTTAAGCACCAAAACCCCTTTTTTCCGCTTCGTCTTCTTTCTAAAGGAATGAAGGAGCTCAAAGGAAATAACGGCGTTGTCCGTAATGAGCCTTCCGGGGACAAACACGCTTTGAGCTTCGGAGATAACGTCCGCTAGGGCCCCTTTGATGCGGTTCGCAATTGCTTTAGTGACGATTTTGAGGATCACATTACAAAGACTAATCGGGCGGAAATCCTTAACCTTTGTTGGATGCTTGACTTTTGGGATGAGGACGATGTTTGTGGCGTTCCACGGTTTGGCGCTAGTTTTCCCGTTGAGCACGTCCAAGCAATCTCTTCTAACATCCGTACCCACCACGTCCCAAGATCTTTGGAAGAAAAGGGCATGAAAGCCGTCGGGGCCCGGGGCCTTTCGCGGACCCATGGAGGAGAGGGCATAATCCACTTCTTCACCGGTGAAATCCTCGCACGTGGTCGCTTGGTGTGAAACCGAGAGCGTACGTACGTCCTCGTTAGTGATCATTAGAAAGTCCCCCTCGGAAGCACCATTCGAGGCAAAGATGGAGGAGAAGTACTTATCGAAGACCTACCGGACTTCCGTCTCCGAAGTGACCCACTCCCCATCTTCGTTGAAGATACCTTGGATAGTGTTGTTGTTCTTCCGTCGATTGGCACGCGCATGAAAGTACGCTGAGTTCTTGTCACCCCATTTGAGCCAATCCGCACGGGCCCGTTGTTTCCAATAATACTCCTCGACTAAGATAATGGATTCAAGCTCCCGGCCGATACGCCTAGCTTCATTTCGGTTGTCCAAGGTAAATTTTGCCGAGTTAAGACGCTCAAGATGGACGGAAAGCTCTTTGATCTTCTTCTTGCGGTTGCCAAAAGTCGAGCGTGCCCAACCTTGGAGAGCGGTTTTGCAAGCGGATAGAGCCAAGGAGCAACGCTCTCCCCGGTCTTGATCACGTCCCTTGATCCATGCCTCCCTAATAGTCTCTGTACAATGCTCGTGAGTAAACCAAGCGGGTTCAAATGCCCACCGACGCCGAGTTGCCCCCCTCTCCGGAGCCATGGATGGATGGCTCACCGTGTCGATTTGGATCACGCGATGATCCGACCCCCAAAAGTCCAAGACCTCGACCACACTTGTAGGAAAGAGGCCCTTCCAACCCAGATTGGCACACGCTATATCAAGGAGGCATTGAGAGAGCACGTATCATCCTCATGGTGATAAAAGCCAATTCAAAATAGGCAGTGAAAAAAGGAAATGGGGAGGTGGCAACGGACAAAAACCAACGTACACTTGCGTGGGATGTATACACGCAGAGAGGAGAAGAGCAGGGGGAGAATAAAAAGAACGGTCCACTGAGAGAAAGGGAAGATAGACATTCTATACAGAGAGAAGGAGATTCGAGAGCAACAAGTGAGTTTGGACGAGAAAGATATCGGCTCGTCGCACCGATACGCTTGTGGTTTTGTTTTCATTCCGTTCTTTCGGTTTCTCTTTTCTTCTTCTCATCTCGTTGTATTCGCTCAAAATCGATAATATATTTCAGAGGAAGTAGTCAACTACCGCATTGGGACGAACCTCTATAAAAGATATCGGTGTCGTTTCCTTCGCTTTCTACGTTTTCTATTATATATTTGTCGTAAACTTATATTTAATATTATTTTCGGTGTTCTTCGTGATCACGACGGAATATTGGTATCCATTACGGCGAAATCACAGGCATTACAATAAATCGGATTGATATAAATTCGTGACGGTTGACGGTGATTTATCGCGTCAACAGTTATATATTATAATATTTTTATAACTAAATACATAACAAAAAAACTATTTACCAAATAAGAAACAATATAAGAATAGAAGAGCCCATTCAAATTTGATAAAATAAATTATTGAAAAATGTTATATTTATACTAAAGCATTGTATATGTGTAGAGAGAAATAAAATAAAAAATTAAGAATATAAATTAGTTCTATGGAATTAGCTTTTTATATTAAATTAAAGACTAATATTACATGAGTAACTAATGAAATCTTTTATCAACATATACAAAACTTTGAAATCATATGGAAACTTAAATATATATTTTTTTAAAGAATCTATGAATAGACAATAATATTGCAGGTTTTTCCTTTACTCTTAAATTAATTGAAAACTCAACGATTTATTTTATTTAAATAAAATAAAAAGTATTTAGAGTTCTTTTTTATGTGCAAAATTATTTGTTATTTGCCTGAATAATAATTAATAGATTTTTTTATCTAGATGGTCGTATCAATGTTTTTGGAACGAATGGGTCTTATCCGTATATCCATCATAAAGAACGGCCGAGACATTTTTGCTTTTGAAACAGAGAGACTAAATTCGCACATCTGTTTATGATAATTTATGAAAGTTTATGATAAAGTGAGGGTATTTTTAGTTGGGTATATTTCTATCATGATGATATATGAGAAACACAATAACAAAAAACAGTAAGCGAAGAGATTCGATGATACATATCTTTGTGTTCATGGCTTTGACGAGTATCGGCTTGTCGCTTTAAGCCGGAAAGATCTCTTGAAACCTGTAAAACAGAAAAAACAGTAAGCGGTTCCCGAGACGCGTTGGACGCTCTCCTTAATGCTTGATTCGCCTCCTCTACGTGCTTGAGATTCGTTAGGCAATAGCTTCCCAGGATATAACGGGATGACCGAGAACTCTGTAGCACTTCGAAGTTCACCGGCGAACTGAACCTTCTTGAACTCTATGACCGAAAGACTCACGACATGAAAACATTGGGAAGCATAAAAGATCGAATCCGCGGAATGAAAAAACGAGAAGCGGATTCGAAGTATCTAGAGAGTTTTCGGAAAGTGATTTTGCAATTTGGTGTGTCGAAATGGGTCGAGGTCACCTCAATATATAGATGCGGGAAGGAGACAAAGAATTGATTGTCAATCAATTCTATAACGGCTACTAATAAATTACAATTAATCCGTAACGTAATAAATTGAATTCAATATTCATAACGGTTATAATCAATATAGCCGTTTTACGTAACGTTTTAACATAAAAAAAAATCCCGGTAATTGGATAGACCGTTAGTCTTGAGTGTTCGACATTTCGACCCGCTCGGCGCTATCTCAATTTTATTTAACTGCAATTATTTCCAACAACCCCCCACATAAATAAAATTGACAGATCACTCTTGACAACACCTGACTCAGGTAACAGAGTTCGGCAGTCAAATCCTGCATAGGATAGGTAGGTGTAACCCTTTGAACCTTCCATTGTGAAAATATATTTCCTTACTTGGTGATCAGTAGACGCGATGTCTTTGAACTGTTCAACCGTTAGTGTAAGTGAGAATATACCTCACACAGAATTCTCCTTAGATAGATTCAGTTCTCACTATTGTGTTCGTTCATGGTCATGAACACCGTCTGGTTCTGCGAGAGTTCACGGAACTTGCGCCCCTTACAATTCCGTTGAAGCGACCCCACTACACTCTAACATAGGTGATCTTACTAAAAGCAAACTATGCTCCGCTCGGTTATCATATACCGACGTGCAAGAATCATTAAAAGCTTCTAGCTTATCCTTAACCGTATCTATCACTGTTTTCCATCTTAGGAACGAACAGAGGGTGTAACCCCCACAGTGATCCGTTAAAGTCTTACAGCTAGGTTGTCCCATTGAACCTAGTTCTTGGGATCTCCAGTCAGCTAGGTTGGGTTTCCACTTTAAAACTTAGTTTTTTTCAATGGGCATAAGTCACATTCCCTTTGATGATTTCACAACCAACTCTCACTTTTACCCTTTTGGGTAGTGGATCCACAACATTATCATTTGATTTCACATAACCTTATGATAAATATCTTTAAGAGTAGTTGTCTAATGACATTAAGTCTACGACATATATGTCTAGACTACCATTCTGAACAAGGTGTTACGCACTTTAAGTTGCATACTAAATTTCATAGTCGATGCAAATTATAGACGCGATTTTTTGACCATCTCAAAATATCTTCCAAAATTATCTTAGTCATTAGGCCTCATTGCCGTAATTGTCTAAAACAATATAAAGATTCCATTTTTAATATCTTATGTTTATTTGGAAACTTTCCACATCCGATTCCAATTACACTACAAGAGTTAGTTCTTAGTTCGTAGATGCAATGTATAGTCCTCAGACTCATATACACCAACTTAATGTGAAGCGATTATTTTTCGGTAAACGCCCCCACATTTTCAGGTATTAATAGGAATTCAATGTTCCTTTTTTCACAATCCATTGAACTTCTTCGGTTTATCTCATGATAAATGAAGTGCGACATTGTCGCCATAAATATGGTATGCACATATGCATGTACGTCATTTGAGCGTTTCTAGCCTCGTTGATGATTAGAATAACATCTTAAAATTCGAACCGCAATTTCAATTAAACATATAAGTACCTTGATCAATAATCAAGTGTACTTCAACATAATACAATTTAGTACAAAATTTCCATACATATTTTTCAATGAATTTGGAAACCACAAGATTTCTCTCACGAAATAATTGATATTTTCCAAAGAAAATGTAATACCCATTAAATATATGTATAAATATATATATTATATATAAAAAAAAAAAGTGAAAAAGGGTCAAAATGGGTATTTGACCAACCCTTCTCTGCCTCTCCTTGTATTTTTTTCATCCCGTAGCTTCCTTTCTCTCCCTCTCTCAAAATATTCTCTCTCATCACACCAACTTCAGAGCTTGATAACTCGACCGCCGGAGCTCCGATCGACGAGATTTTGGTGTCGCCGGAAAGCTCTCGAGAAGGCGAACGTGTTGATAGGCAAATAACAACCTGAAGTGGTGGCGTTTGGCCGGAATAAGCATCGAAAGGTTCGGTCTTAAAACCTTAAATCTCTTTCAATCCGGTTCGATTTTGAGAAAACTAACACCGGAACGGGGTTCACGAAGGTTAGTAGAGTTTGTTGGAGCTGCCACCTCGCCGTTGCAGTCGCCGGTCGCCGCCGTCGGCCGCCGTCGTCATTTTCCGATATCGAATTTTATTGAGGGGTTTTGAAGCCCTCGTCGAGGAGATCGAAAGCCCTCAATCGGAATTGTCATCGGACTCCCGGTAAGCTCGAATTTCCTTGCCCTAGATTCTGATTTTAGATGATCAAATTAGGTATGTTCTGGGCCTTGATTAATGAAATTGACCTCGCCATTGTGTTTAGAATAGTCAAATTAGGCTAGGAGAGGTATCACATTGTCGAATTGATGCCCGTTTTACTGCCTCGTTTTGCGTGCCCGACGGGAATTCGGCCCGGGTTAAATGTCAGCGTATCGGGTTTTCAATTGACAATTTGAATTCCAATCTTAGTAATATTTGACTTATGGATGGTATCGGTGTTATAGTTGGCGCGGATAGTCGTCCCGTGGTCACCTCGAAAACCGTGCTACCTGAATCACCCGTTTTGAATAGTATATCGGATCCCGAAGCCTTTGATCATCGAACTCAAGACCAGGACAAACCCGCATCTTCAACTAGCTAGTCGACCGGTCAAAGTTTCCACGAATTGAGGTAGGGGCTATTACCTTTTCTCGCAATTTAAAATGAACGTAGAAACCCACGCTTTAATGAAGATTGAACCGGATAGGTTAATATGGGATTTAATGAAATGATTTGATAATTAATAAAATTAATGTTGTATAGTCGTCGCTTGATAGCGAGGCTGGATACCAGGTATGGTTGCATCGGATTAATGCTTGTTATATTTCATGTTTATGGTTACGTCGGGATGACGTATATTGACGTTGGTACCCGCTTCGGGCGGATGATGATTATTATGATATGGTACCCGCTTCGGGCGGATGATGTGTATGTTGATATGGTACCCGCTTCGGGCGGATGAGTTGCTGACGAGCAGCTGGCTACTGCGCAGTAGGCCGGACATGGACATGGATATGGATATAGATATGATTGGACCCAAAAGTCAACATTTCGACCCATGGCGAACTGGCCGTCTTTGGTGGTGATTAGGATCCTGAGTCGAGGGCGAGTTACGGTTAGGGACTTCTAGTCCACCTGTGCTCGTGCTTTGAGGACTCGATGGGATATAGTGGAGAAAAGGCGCGAGCTGACTCGGCATGGACCACCGAAATGATTTGACTTTTGTGGAGTATATTTATTTATTTTATTATTGGAATGATAAAATGATGAAATTATGATTAAATGGTTTATGTTGACATTTAATTTGTTTAATTGTAATTTGACTAATAATGGTTCGGTAAAGAGAATTGGTAATAGATTCCCTACTGAGCGTGTGGTGCTCACCCCTTCCATATACATCTTTTTCTTTCCAGTTTCAGGTGGTGTTCAGTATCAGACTCCGGACGAGGAATAGTTTGATTCAGGAAGTTTACGTGTCGTTTTGCTTACCTAAACCTTTAATGTTCGTCATGGTGAATTTCGTGTTTTTAGTTGATCTTTAATTTCGAAAATGTAAAGGATTAAATTAAGGACATTTGTGATGGTGGTACTTTATATTTGTCGTTTTATGGTGTTGTATAAACTGTGGTCGTTGATGTTGTATTGTCGTTTTAAGTCCCATGGGCAAAAGTTATATGTTTGTTGACGTGGACATTGAATATTCAACGGTATCGGTCGAATGATGATGTGTCATTGACCGGTCCAAGTTTGAAAAGTCGTCGTTTTTGTCTTATTCTTCTAACCCCCATATAGGGGCGTTACAGTTTGGTATCAGAGCCTAGGTTACGGCACCTGGGGTACAACACCATAAATATATTTATTTTTTTTAAGTGATTTGGGTCTTGTTTTATTTTGTATCACCATCCATAATCCTGACATTTAATCTTTTTACAGTTGATCAACATGGTTCGGAATTCCCAAAGTACCCTAAATCTGCGTCCCCCGTTAAATCTTGAAGAATCTGCATTGTATAATGTTCCATAATACGTGATACAATCTCTTAGTTATGCAGTTGAAATAATGAAATATTTTAAGGAAATCCTGTTCCAAAATCCTCTATAGTTTGATGAATTTCCTGATGCTGCTACAATTGAAATGCGATAAACATTAATGAAGAAAAAAAATTTGATTTGCTTTATAATTCTGATGTCGTAGTTAGCCCTGAAGCTAGAATGGTAAATTATGGGTAATGATTTCATGCGCAATGGGTTTGTGAGAACTTTACGCGAAAGCGTTACTCTAATTTCTCAGAACTGATTGTTTCAGCCAAAAACCTCGAGACATGTATTATTCCTTCATCGTTGTACGCTCATATAGGAAATTGCCAAAAGCTTTAATGATCTGCAAGTCTTGTAAGCTTGTCATAGAGGGAAGTAAATTCTCATTTGACGTAATCGTTCTCCGTATGATCGAGTTTGATGTAACATTGGAATTGAATTTATTCGAGAAGTACCGTGCTATAGTAGACTGCTACAAAATACATGGCACCCTTAGAGAAAAAGAGAATGAGCATGTTAATATGGCCTCGTAATTTTATCTTGAAGTCTCTCCTTGGAGGAAATATGAATTTTGAAGGGTCGGGAGTTAATTTTGCCATCGAAGGTGTGACGCAAAGTGCAATCAACCCGCACATCCCCATAGTACAAGATCTTGAAGATGTGTTTTCCTCGGAGATTTTAGAATCCAGATTGTGAATTGGGTTTGAGATTGACCTAGTTCCTAGGAGTTTTCCGATTTCTATGGCTCATTATCGTATGGCTCCAGAAGAATTGGCAGAATTGAAGAAGCAATTAGACGACTTGTTGAGTAAAATGTTTATCTGGAAGAGTACATCACTGTGGGGAGCGCCGGTGTTATTCGCTAAGAAAACTAATGATAGTTTATGCCCTTGTGTGGACTGCAGACAGCTCAACATGATAATGATTAAAAAAAAAAAAAAAACCTTTGCCAGGAATTGATGACCTATTCGATCAATTGGGAGGACGCAAGTTCTTCTCAAGGATATACTTACGGTCAGGTTACCACCAGTTGAGGATTCGAAATGCAGATATTCCGAAGACATCGTTCCGTACACGATATGATCAATTTGAGTTCACGGTTATGCCTTTTGGTTTAACGAACGCTCCAGCGGCGTTTATGGACTTAATGAATAGATTTTTTTTTCTCTTTTCGGTCATACTTGGATCGATTCGTCGTTGTCTTCATTGACGACATACTTATCTATTCAAGAACCCTAAAGAACACGAAGAACATTTGCGAATAGTTTGGCAGACTTTGCGGGACTATCGTCTCTATGCAAAGAAAGAAAAATGTGAATTTTGGGTGACAGAAGTAAAATTCTTAGGCCACGTGATCTCGCAAGAAGGTATTGCCGTAGAACCGTCAAAGATCGAAGCTATCTTAAACTTGAGGCAACCAAGAAATGTGATAGAAGTCCGAAGCTTCTTAGGGCTTGCGGGTTATCACAGAAAGTTTGTGGAAAAATTTTCAAAGATTGGTGTGCTGATAAGCAAGCTTACCAGAAAAGATGTTCAGTTCAGTTGGGATGCTAGATGTGACGAGTCTTTTCAGAATTGAAATGACGATTGACGAGTGCTCATGTCCTTATTGTTCCTAATGTAGATGAAGTACTTACAGTGTATACGGATGCATCTCGAAGTGGACTAGGCTGTGTGTTCATTCAACAAGGGAGAGTGGTGACATATGGTTCTAGGCAGTTGAAGTCGCACGAACTAAATTATCCTACCCATAACTTGGAGCTAACAGCAGTGATATTTGCACTCAAAATCTGGCGTAGTCATCTTTATGGCTCAAGAATCAAGATATTCACCGATCATCAAAGTCTCAAGTATTTGTTCACGCAGAGAGACTTGAATCTATGACAACGAATATGGGTGGAGTATATGTAAGATTATGAATTTAGTCTACGGTATCACCCAGGAAAAGTAAATGTGGTGACCGATGCATTGAGTCGGAAGAACCATGGTTTGGTTGCTTCTCTGAACTTAGAGCCATGAAAGAGATCAGTTACCATTGGCGATTACAATTTAGAATTCCATAGCAATGGGTATAAAGCATGTGCGTGTAACGTCATAGCCGTTCCATCAATGGTACTCCAAGTTAGACAAAGTCAGTGGAGCGATGAAACATTACAAGATTTATGGAATCGATTACAAGCTGGAGAACAACTTGAAGGATGGAATGTGGGAGTCGATGGATTTTTTTTATTGTACAAAGGAAGGCTTCCGGTAGATGATGATGCTACATTACGAAATGTCATCTTACAAGAAGCCCATCGTCCCAAGTTTACTATTCCCCCAGGAAGTACGAAAATGTACCAAGATCTGAAGAGGCAATATTGTTGGTACGAAATGAAATCCGACGTGGCAATGTTCGTGAAGAGAATTCCAGTTTTCCAAATGATCAAAGAAGAGCATTAGAATCCTGGCAGGGAGCTCAGGCCACTGGAAATACCCGAGTGGAAACGTGACTGCATCACTATGGACTTCGTTTCGGGGCTTCCTCGAACTCGAGGTGGTCATGATGCAATGTGGGTGATCGTTGATAGATTGACAAAATCAGCTCACTTTATCCCTATTCGGACAGATTACAAAGTTCCGAAACTTTGTAAACTATATGTGGAAAAGATAGTAAAGCTTCATGGGGTCCCTGTTTCAATAGTTTCGGACCGAGACGTTCGTTTCACCTCCAAGTTTTGGAGAGGATTACAGAAAGAGATGGGAACTGAATTGAGTTTGAGCACAGCTTTTCATCCTCAGACTGATGGACAATCAGAGCGAGTGATTCAGATCTTAGAAGACATGCTTCGGGCGTGCGCCTTGGATTTTGGAGGAAAGTGGAAGGAGCAACTACCATTCGTGGAGTTCGCTTACAACAATAGCTTTCAGGCTAGTATCGGTATGACACCGTATGAGGCCTTGTATGGTCGACCTTGTCGTTCACCTCTTTGTTGGGCCAAGTACGAGAATCGCGTTACTCTCGGTCCTTCCTACCTCATAGAGAAAACTGATGCGATTACGCTTGTTTGGGAAAGACTCAAGACTGCTCAAATTCGCCAGAAGAGTTATGCGGATCGAAGACGAAAGCCATTGGAATTCATGGTTGGCAACTATGTGTTTCTAAAGGTTACACCCATGCGTGGTGTTTCTCGTTTTGGAATAAAAGAAAAGTTAGCTCCGCGGCTGGTCCATTCTAGATAATTGAAAGAGTCGGACCACTCGCATACAAGCTTGATTTACCTCCACAATTATCTCTTGTTCACAATGTGTTTCATGTGTCGATGTTGAGAAAATATGAACCTGATCCTCAACAAATCATTAAGTAGACAGAGATACCTTTTCAAGAAATGCGACGTACAAGGAATACATGATTAAGATTATCGACCGTTAAGTTAAAATTCTTCGTCGGCGAGAGATCTCTTTAGTCAAAGTGGTATGGAACCACCACGACGTAAGAGAGGCAACATGGGAGTTAGAGTCGGAGATGATAGAGAAGTACCCGTCCTTGTTCAGGGGTGGTTTCGTTTAAATTTCGAGGACGAAATTTTTTAAAGGGGTGGAGTAATGTAATACCCATTAAATATATGTATAAATATATATATTATATATAAAAAAAAAAGTGAAAAAGGGTCAAAATGGGTATTTGACCAACCCTTCTCTGCCTCTCCTTGTATTTTTTTCATCCCGTAGCTTCCTTTCTCTCCCTCTCTCAAAATATTCTCTCTCATCACACCAACTTCAGAGCTTGATAACTCGACCGCCGGAGCTCCGATCGACGAGATTTTGGTGTCGCCGGAAAGCTCTCGAGAAGGCGAACGTGTTGATAGGCAAATAACAACCTGAAGTGGTGGCGTTTGGCCGGAATAAGCATCGAAAGGTTCGGTCTTAAAACCTTAAATCTCTTTCAATCCGGTTCGATTTTGAGAAAACTAACACCGGAACGGGGTTCACGAAGGTTAGTAGAGTTTGTTGGAGCTGCCACCTCGCCGTTGCAGTCGCCGGTCGCCGCCGTCGGCCGCCGTCGTCATTTTCCGATATCGAATTTTATTGAGGGGTTTTGAAGCCCTCGTCGAGGAGATCGAAAGCCCTCAATCGGAATTGTCATCGGACTCCCGGTAAGCTCGAATTTCCTTGCCCTAGATTCTGATTTTAGATGATCAAATTAGGTATGTTCTGGGCCTTGATTAATGAAATTGACCTCGCCATTGTGTTTAGAATAGTCAAATTAGGCTAGGAGAGGTATCACATTGTCGAATTGATGCCCGTTTTACTGCCTCGTTTTGCGTGCCCGACGGGAATTCGGCCCGGGTTAAATGTCAGCGTATCGGGTTTTCAATTGACAATTTGAATTCCAATCTTAGTAATATTTGACTTATGGATGGTATCGGTGTTATAGTTGGCGCGGATAGTCGTCCCGTGGTCACCTCGAAAACCGTGCTACCTGAATCACCCGTTTTGAATAGTATATCGGATCCCGAAGCCTTTGATCATCGAACTCAAGACCAGGACAAACCCGCATCTTCAACTAGCTAGTCGACCGGTCAAAGTTTCCACGAATTGAGGTAGGGGCTATTACCTTTTCTCGCAATTTAAAATGAACGTAGAAACCCACGCTTTAATGAAGATTGAACCGGATAGGTTAATATGGGATTTAATGAAATGATTTGATAATTAATAAAATTAATGTTGTATAGTCGTCGCTTGATAGCGAGGCTGGATACCAGGTATGGTTGCATCGGATTAATGCTTGTTATATTTCATGTTTATGGTTACGTCGGGATGACGTATATTGACGTTGGTACCCGCTTCGGGCGGATGATGATTATTATGATATGGTACCCGCTTCGGGCGGATGATGTGTATGTTGATATGGTACCCGCTTCGGGCGGATGAGTTGCTGACGAGCAGCTGGCTACTGCGCAGTAGGCCGGACATGGACATGGATATGGATATAGATATGATTGGACCCAAAAGTCAACATTTCGACCCATGGCGAACTGGCCGTCTTTGGTGGTGATTAGGATCCTGAGTCGAGGGCGAGTTACGGTTAGGGACTTCTAGTCCACCTGTGCTCGTGCTTTGAGGACTCGATGGGATATAGTGGAGAAAAGGCGCGAGCTGACTCGGCATGGACCACCGAAATGATTTGACTTTTGTGGAGTATATTTATTTATTTTATTATTGGAATGATAAAATGATGAAATTATGATCAAATGGTTTATGTTGACATTTAATTTGTTTAATTGTAATTTGACTAATAATGGTTCGGTAAAGAGAATTGGTAATAGATTCCCTACTGAGCGTGTGGTGCTCACCCCTTCCATATACATCTTTTTCTTTCCAGTTTCAGGTGGTGTTCAGTATCAGACTCCGGACGAGGAATAGTTTGATTCAGGAAGTTTACGTGTCGTTTTGCTTACCTAAACCTTTAATGTTCGTCATGGTGAATTTCGTGTTTTTAGTTGATCTTTAATTTCGAAAATGTAAAGGATTAAATTAAGGACATTTGTGATGGTGGTACTTTATATTTGTCGTTTTATGGTGTTGTATAAACTGTGGTCGTTGATGTTGTATTGTCGTTTTAAGTCCCATGGGCAAAAGTTATATGTTTGTTGACGTGGACATTGAATATTCAACGGTATCGGTCGAATGATGATGTGTCATTGACCGGTCCAAGTTTGAAAAGTCGTCGTTTTTGTCTTATTCTTCTAACCCCCATATAGGGGCGTTACAGAAAATATCTGAGCAATTCTCCCAAGATAATTTTCTTATCATTTCGAAGACTGCCTACTTAGGATTACAATTGATAATTTCAATTTGACGTTTCACGGCTTAGTACCTCGATCAATAATCGGGTGTACTACGTGAACATATTATTTTCCATAAATAATAATTTCTCACTTTGTTGCTTTTTTCAAAAGCACATCTCATATTATACTCCCACGGTATATAATTATACTTGACACATATTATTTGTGTAATAAATGCTTTCATTCTCAAGTATACATTACTTATACTTTTCTAGTAGAGTACACTTCTAGGTATATTCTGCAAAAGCTATCTTTAAAAGACAACTTAATATCATTATGAATTATACTATGTATCTCATATATATATACACATATATATATAAGTTCACAAAATACAAAGCCAATAACGTAGCTTCTCCAACACAATACATATCAAATTACTACAAGAACATTAATATCGTTCCTATACGATATATGCATTAATAGACATTGATTGCTAATAGACAAAATCAGCTGCACATTATAATAGCTACATTATAATAGCGACATAAATGAAAATGATATAGCTGATATCACGTTATATATAATACAATAACTTATATAACATATACCATAATTAATGTCTATATGCGATATCAATTCCAATAAATGTAAATTTTAATAAATGAGAACGTTAGAGACAACGTACCATTGAACAGAAACGTCTCGAGATACAACGGTTCTGTCACATGCCTTCTCGCACTGCCAAGGCGACCTGATTAAATCAACGACCACCAGCACGTTGGCTTCCGGTGACCACGACAGTCACGTGCGACTTGCACTCTCCTGGTTCGCAAAGCCATCACAGGTAGCTCTGTGCTTGCTGTTTCCATAGTCCGCACGTTGCGTGAAGCACAACGGCTCGATATGCCTCTTTCTTGTGGAAGTCGTTGCCGACCATGAGCGCAGATGCAGCGCCTTCGTCGACCAGGATCCACACAGGTTCATTTCCTCTCCAACAACGGCTTTCTCGACTCCGACGACTATCTTCTTTGTTAAGTCTTTCAAACTTTGGAAGCTTTGTGCAGAGACGTTAACTACCCAAACAGCGTGAGATCGATGCATAATCGGGCCTAAGATAGCTCATTGAATTAAAGGAAGAAGAAAAGGAAAACATAGGTTTATCTATGTAAACCAATGAATATACTCAGTACTAGATTTTTCTTTTCTTTTTCTTTGCAATAGTCATTGATCAGAAAGAAAAAAAAAAAAAAAAACTTCCCTTAGCTATCTCTAGGGATCCGAGGATTTGAGTTTCTTGTTGCCACCATTCCAGCCTCTGTTAGCTTCTCGCATCACCATTCGGCCAAATTGTTTCTGCTTATGTTTCTCATCATCATAAAAAATCAAGTGAAACAAGCTTTAAGATTGTTGGGTATATTTCTATACATGATGATATATGAGAAACACAATAACGAAAAACAGTAAGCGAAGAGATTCGATGATACATATCTTTGTGTTCATGGCTTTGACGAGTATCGGCTTGTCGCTTTAAGCCGGAAAGATCTCTTGAAACCTGTAAAACAGAAAAAACAGTAAGCGGTTCCCGAGACGCGTTGGACGCTCTCCTTAAAGCTTGATTCGCCTCCTCTACGTGCTTGAGGTTCGTTAGGCAATAGCTTCCCAGGATATAACGGGATGACCGAGAACTCCGTAGCACTTCGAAGTTCACCGGCGAACTGAACCTTCTTGAACTCTATGACCGAAAGACTCACGACATGAAAATATTGGGAAGCATAAAAGATCGAATCCGCGGAATGAAAAAACGAGAAGCGGATTCGAAGTATCTAGAGAGTTTTCGGAAAGTGATTTTGCAATTGGTGTGTCGAAATGGGTCGAGGTCACCTTAATATATAGATGCGGGAAGGAGACAAAGAATTGATTGTCAATCAATTCTATAACGGCTACTAATAAATTGCAATTAATCCGTAACGTAATAAATTGAATTCAATATTCATAACGGTTATAATCAATATAGCCGTTTTACGTAACGTTTAAACATCAAAACAAATCCCGGTAATTGGATAGACCGTTCGTCTTGAGTGTTCGACATTTTGACCCGCTCGACGCTATCTCAATTTTATTTAACTGCAATTATTTCCAACATTTTTTATTCAAAAAGTTTAAAAGAATAATTTTAAAACTATAAAAACTTGAGGGAATAAAAAAGAACATAGTTATAAATTAATAAAGGAATAGAAAATTAAGTTTATATGCTTCAAAGTTCAAACATATTATTTTCTCCATGCTAATTTTTATAGTCTATTTGATTCAATGTTCATTCGTGAACACTGCACTAATTTTGAACAATGAACGTCTTATGGTCATAAAATATAAATCTTCAAAATGAAAATAGTATGCATCGTGAAATGTAAACATTTCAGTGAGTCTGAAATATGACTCACTAAAATGTGAATTCTTGCTGGATCCTTAATAGACTAATATTCGAAAAACGAAGAAATAATTTTCAAAAATATTTGTTCATCTATTTGGTTCTCTTTTACCAAAAGCAACAAATATATAGCTTTGGTTTAGAAATACGTCTAGGGTTATATCTATCAAAAGTTACTTCTGCGTATTGAAATGTTTTTGTCAATTAGCTAGAGAGAGAAAGAAAAAAATATAGAAAAAAAGTATATAATTGCATGTATAATATTTTTCTCATGTAACAATGGACCTTCAATGACCTCTTAAATATTATTTTCACATAATAATGATGAAATATGTGCATGTTTTCCTTTTAATATTTTTCTATCCATATTTGTTGCATTAACATTAAGTTCCCATCTGGCATTTTAGTAAATATAAATAACACTGTCCGAACAAAATAAATTATCATCCTTATCGACAAAGAAAAAAATAAATTCATAAAACTCACGTTTAAAATTTATGTAGCAGTTGACACTGACAATATGATTTACTATAATTATAAGTTATAACTAACTCAAATGTAATTTTAACTATATGTCTATACAAACCAAAAACAGCAACTCAAATATAATTTCAAGTACTAACTAATTTAGTTCGTTTGAAAGAAAAAAAAAACATCGACTATTAATTTATAGATTCTAGTGTATATCGTACTAATATGTTTGTCACACAGTTTTATGTATGGAAAAGATAAAGCAAGTCAAACATAAAAATACAATACATGTAGAAGTGCTGCAAATATATGACATAAAATAACACATCTAAATAAATGAGAAATAAGAAGAAAAATTAAGTAGATTTATCCAAATATCTTTAAATAACCTTTCTAAATAAATGAGAAATAAGAAGAAATAAAGTGTCTTTTCCTTCCATTTAATTACAAACTACTCTTTTTCCTATTGAAAAAAAAAATCAGGATATTAACATAAAAATAGAACACATTCCATAGCCACTATATCACTACTATCAATCACTCTATAATCAGGTATCAAATGCTCAAGCTTGCTTAAGAAAGCCCTCAAGTGCTAACAAAAAATCCTCAATATTGTGTTTTGGTGAGTGGCCTTGTTCATCTACTTGATCGAGTTTCTCCTCATCTGCTTTAAAAACAAAGCAAATTTAAGTTCCTATCAATCCTCAATACCAATAGCACCAAGTCATCATTTATTAGAGAACATAATTAGTCGATGTAATGCAGAATCTTTCAGCACATTATAATAACTAGAATTATTGCCTCTCTCGCCGCTCCTGCGCATGACGCCGGTGCCCTAGCCCCTCGCTCTTCGTTGCTGCCCGTCTTCTCTGTGAGGGCTGCTGCCTTCCACCCTGGATTCTCTCCTCGTCCAGTGATGACTATGGCTCTCGTCTGAGCTCTCAGTCACCTCTATCGCTGCTGCGGTTTTAGGGCCCGGAGCCAGGTTCTTCGTTTTGCTCGTCTGTGTTGCTGCGTTGTTTCCTGGTGAAATATGGTGCTCATCGGTATATTTCACCCCATGGTTTGGTTGAGTAGTATCGAGTGCTCTGCTATTTGGTGCGTTTGAGTCCTGCACACCACCGACGCTCTTAATATGGATGATGAAGAATAGGAAGACCTTGCCGATACAGAGGACGGTGGTTCTCCTACTCTTCGACTCCAAGCAGCGGTGGTGGAAAAAATCCTTGGAGGAAGAATTGGATTCCTGAAATTGTTCAACTCTATTCTAAGCCGTTTATGGTGGAATGAACCGGCTTGGAAAACAAAACTGCTTGAAAAGAATAAAGATGGGTTTTACATCGGGATTGAGTTTGCGAACCCCGTGATATGCAAAAAAATGATAGAAAGGGGACCGTGGTGTTTCAATGGTGGGGCCCTCCTTCTAGAGCCATGGCCGGACTCGGAGAATTGGAAGGAATGCAAGTTCTCATCCATCGATATTTGAGTGAAAATCCTAGGTGTTCCTACCCAAGCAAGGACAGAAAAAAATGTTCTACGATTGGCTGGATACTGCGGCAAGGTTATCGCCTTCAAATGGGACAAGAACTTTTGTTCGGTTTTGAGGGACTCTATCAGATGTCGAGTCTCTCTTGACCTGTCTACGACTATCTGCCCGGGTCGTTTTATTCCTGTTAAAGGAAAACCGGTTTGGATTGTTTTTTAATACGAGAGACTCCCATCTCTTTGTTACAGATGTGGCCTATTGGGCCACGATCAATGGGGTTGCAAAAACCCAATGATCATCGTGAAAGGCCCTGACGAACGTCCATGACCAGCCCTCGGACCGTGGCTTCGTGCTGAAGAAAACTGTATGTCTTGTTTCGATACCACCGAAGCAACAAAATTGCCAAGAAGTAAAACTTCATCGACGGCTTCGGAAGACGAAGCAACTTCTTCGGGAATTATGACCAATTCTGTTGACAAGATGAACAATGGGCCCCCCTCAGGACAAAGGGACTCCTGTATTCCCAACTCCAAAGCTCATAACTCGGTGCCAGAGCTTATGGAAAAGATCGAGCCATCAGTCATGCATCGGAAGATGAATAACCAGGGGACTAATGTGAGGGCCCCGGAAGCCTCAAATCCCCAAGATGGCAATTATGATCTTTGCAAAGCAGGTCTGTAGTCCAATGAGTCTTCCTGTCCATTGACTTTACGCAAAGCAAGTATGCAAACGAATGAGGCCTCTAGTCCTTTAACTCTGAGCATTGATCCCTTCTCGAACGGGAAGTCGGACGTGACCCTAGAGGAGGGGTTTCAGGTTAATCTCAATGACAACAACCTGGAAACTGTTCTAGTTCCCTCAATCAATAAAACCACGGATTCTCACGGGACTTCCTCGCCCTCGGCGGAGGTTGCCTCGATAGATGCACCAGGGAGTAAGAGTTGTCCTCCTCTAGACGCTCCGATCAAATACCCCCTCCCTTATGACAACCCTCGGTTCATCCCTGAGAAGACAAGTTTGTTCGCGCCCCCACCATCGCAACTGGTTTCGAATAGCGAGGTACCCACTTCTCTCTCGATGTCTCTTCGTGTTTCTAAAGGAACACGTGTTGGACATGTGTGTCCTTAAACAAGATATTTTATCCATTTGTAAAAGATTTTGACAAGTCGTTGAATAAAGATGATGCTTATTATGATAATCTTATTATAGTTTCTGGTAGAGTAAAATAGAATGTTTGATCCTTAGTTCATAAAGGATGCAATTATGTTATTATTATCACAACAGAGTCAATGTGAGGAAGAATTAATAATCATAATAAATGAACTTAAAATGTCCGTGACCTGATTAACTAGGTGGGGCCCTTTAATCGTATAAGGTCATTAATGTGACTAAGTGACAATCCTATTCTGGATTTTGTGCGTGTCACACTAACTATAAGTGCATTAAGTATGAAGTGTCTTCATACTGAACTGGACCTGACTTAAACTCCGGAAGTTATCATATAAGACCCTCACTGATAACTTGGAGTTGAGTCACTAGTAGGTGATCAAATATATTCGATCTAAGTCCTGAGTGATCTTGAGTCCAAGCTGCTGGCTTGATTGTTCTTTGATTTAACCGTTAAAGAACACAATATATTACCGTTGTTCCAAACACTATTATTTTGGGAACATGATAGTCAGCAGTAACGGTAGCTTGGTCATAGACATGGGCATTACACAGCTCTCTTCAGAGTCATGATGATTCCCTTGATTGTCGGTGGTGAGAAGTGAGAGGTACCACTACGCAACTTATGAATCGAAACCATAAGTGGGTTACTCATAATATTACTGACTAAGTCAAGGATGAAAATGCAATAAGGGGCATAACGGTAGAAACCGCCTGCTCGTGTGTGGATCATCAAGTGAAAGATCAATAACCCGAATTTGATTGTATCAATGGAAACCCTGTTGTATTTAAGGGAATAAATATACCGTATCACTAAAGAGTGCAGCCTCGGGTTTATAGTGGAATAACACCGAGGTTTGACGAACAACCTAGCAGTTCATTGGAGCTTAAGTGATACGGGTCCATGGTCCCCAGGATAGCTCCGTAACGGATGATACATACGTGATAAAAACATTTTGAGATGTTTTAGATCATTTGGCAAGACTTATAAAACTGAAGTCTGTGACAGACATCAGATAGTTTTATTAGTAGCGTGGCAAAAGTACCATATCTTGGTAACCGAAATTAACTGACAAAAGAAAGTAGAATTTGGATTTTCTGTCAACATGAAAGTTGTTGGAAATTAAATTCTAAGAAACTTTGCTTTTGGAACCGAGTGTTTCGACGTACGGTTAGTGATTTAGAAAATTTCTAAGTTTGTGATCGTTTCAGTAAACTATGAAATTAAATCACATGTCACGAATTTAAATAATGGTGTGACACCATGACATTTGAATGTGTGATATGGAGATCAGAGGACATTAATATGAATTAATTATTCGAATTTATTATTAATATATTATTAATAATTAACCAATAATTAATAGATTTATATTAATATGTAAATAATATATATTTATATATATTATATGTGTAGAAATCGAATTATGCCTTGGAATGTGGAACCATGTACATTCGAATTGATAGACTTTGGTCTTTTCATAATTGCGGCATAAGTACCAAATGTTTTGGTATATGATAATAACCCTAAAATCAATTTAATCCATTAGATCGGTTATGATTTAATATCAACCGTTGGATTAGGATATTGATATATTCAAAATTAATAATTTGGTGACCAAGTTTTAGTTTTCGAATTTTAATAATTAATTGTATCCGTTAGATCGGTCTAAGATTTAATCTTAATCGTCGGATTGAAAATTAATTAATTATATATATTATATATTATTTTCGAATTATGAATATGGATAAAATCGAATTTTGTTTTTATTAAATATTTTAATATTTTACATATCCTAAACTAATTTCATCCATTAGATCGGTTTAAAGATTTATCTCAACCGTTGGATCTAGATAATTAGAATTAGAATTTTAATATATATATATATATATTTATATATATACATAAATTCGAATTTTATAAGATAAGAAGATAAGATTGGATTTTTGATTTTATCCAAATCTTTCTTATTTAATTAAATCTCTAATTAATTATATCCATTGGATTTAGATGAGATTAAATCTAGACCATTGGATTGAAATAATTAATTATATTTAATATATAGAATTCGAAATTAGGGAGTGAATTTCTGTAATTCTGTTACAGTCTGAGCCTATAAATTGGAGGCTCATTCTACACATTTTTCACACCTTTCCCCAGAGAAAAATTCATACTCTCCCTCTCCCTCAGGGTCTGTGAATTTTCTCTCTGATCTCTCTTTCTGGTTCGGCTTAAGAGACTTAGTTCTTCAGAAGCTTAAAAAGAACTATCAGTTTAAATTTTGCGACGGAGTCCTGCCGGCGAAGCCCACGCTTCGGTACGAGGAATCCAGGAGAATATCCCGGAAGATCACGGGAGTTTCCCTCAGCACCGGCGGTGCCCTCCCTAATTCAGAACGCGCAGCCAGAAGTCGACAATAGAGGTACGGCCTTATGCATTGGGTTAATAAATTCAACCATTTACTGTTTTCTATTTATGTCCTATAATGACTAGATTATTAATAATGATTTATGAATATTAAATTACATAATATTTATCAGATCTTGTGATATGGTTATTATCCGATATCCGGACCGTTGAACGGATAACAAGTTTTTTCCGCTTTAAAATAATTTTTAAATGTTACCCGGACGGTTCGGAGGCACAAATTGTGATAATTTACACTGGATCCAAGATGTGATTCCCAACAATTGGTATCCGTTCATGTGGATACCTTAGATCCATTGCTTGTAGTGAATGAATGGGATAAGGAGTGTGGTTTGTCGATGGTTTGTTCCACGGAAATGGATGAAATCATTGGCACAATAGAATCTGAAGCGGCGTACCCTGTGGATCAGGGTCGCCGAGCCCAATGATAGGCCTTGTGGGAACGTCCAGGGCCTGGCGAATCCTCGGACATTAGGAGCTCTTCGCTCTCATGTGATCCAATTTAGACCTGACTTTATCTTTCTGTCTGAAACAAAGTTGTTTCGCTCCCAGTATGAGAGAGTCCATGTAGAGCTTGGCTTTGAATCATGCTTTGGCGTTGATAGAGTTGGTATGAGTTGGGGTCTTCTTTTTCTTTGGCGGGATTCTATGAAATTCTTGTTAGGATCCTTCTCTAAGTTTCATATCGAAGGGGTTCTCCAGTGCGATGATGAAGATGATTGGAGATTTGCCGGCATATACGGTGATCCAGTCTCTAGTCAATGGAAACATTCTTGGGAGTTGATTCGGCGCCTTCGATTTATGCACCCGGGCCCTTGGTTATGCGGAGGTGACCTTAATGAAGTTCTCTCGGATAGTGTAATTAAGGGTGGTTGCGCGCGTGATCCTTACTTGATCGATAACTTCAGGACTTGTTTAGACGAGTGTGATTTGCATGACTTGGGATATGTTAGGGAACCCTGCACGTGGAGGCGAAAGGCTGGCGCAAGAACTGTTGAAGAAAGAATTGAAAGGTGTTTAGGCACCTCTAAGTGGGTCGATCGTTTTCCAAATGCCATTGTGCACCATCTGAACTTCTGGAGTTCAGACCATCGTCCTTTGCTTCTCAACTCGAAGGGGGCTCTTGAGATAGATATCTCTCATAGAAAGCGAGGACGAAGGAGATTGAATAAGCCTGGATGCTCGATGAGGGGTGTGAAGAAGTGATTTGAATGGCTTGGGACTCAACCCACTTGGGACCGGGCAATTGGCAACTTAAGCAGAGGCTGGATCTTTGTCGTGAAGGTCTCCGCCTGTGGGGGCGTGGAAAATTTCGAGAGCTAAGGGACAAAATTGAAAGGCAACGACTTGTTCTCGAATTAGTGACACGAATAAGGAGTTGGACTGAGATTCTTTCCGAAGAGAAGAGCGTCAACTTGATTCCTTGACTGAAAAAGAGAAATTATTTTGGCGCCAACGAAGTCGAGCGACTTGGCTTACGCACGAAGACATCAACTCGATGCTCCATCATCAACGAGCCTCGGGTCGTCGAAAAAAAAATAGAATCGATGGCCTTTTTGATGAATCGGATGTCTGGAAAAGTGGAGATGAAGGGGTGACTAGGGTTGTTACGGATTATTTTTGAACCATTTTCACGTCTAGTCTGCCCACTGAAGAAGACATTGAAGCGGGGTTGGTTGGAATTTCCCCCAAAATCTCGAGTGAAATGAATAATTATCTTCTCTGTCCTTTCATGGATTAAGATGTGAAAGATGTAGTCTTCTCAATGGAAGCTATTAAAGCTCTTGGACCTGATGGATTTTCGGCTCTTTTCTACCAGAAGTTCATGGTTATTATCGGCCAAACGGTGACAAAGGTTTGCCTTGAAATCCTGAATGACGGGAGAGCTGTTCAGGACTTCAACAACACAGTCATTACCCTTATCCCTAAGATCCCAAAAGGGAAAAAGGTGAGTGATTTCCACCCTATCAGTCTCTGCAATGTTATTTATAAGATTGTCTCAAGATGCCTCACAGTTCGTCTAAAAACGACGATGAGCTCGACGATTTCTGAGAACCAGAGTGCTTTTGTGGGGGGCCGGCAGATCTTTTGTAACGCGATGATTGGCTTTGAAGGAATCCATACGATACGCCAAGGTCGTTTTGGTAATGGGGAGTGTGCGGCCCTTAAGCTCGATATGGCTAAGGCTTATGACAGAGTTGAATGGCCCTTCCTCCGGGCGGTTATGATACGTCTAGGTTACGATATGGAGTGGATCGATAAGATTATGTGTTGTGTCACATCGGTCTCGTTCACTTTCAACATTAATGGATCTATTCGTGGCCGGATTATTCTGTAAAGAGGCCTACGTCAGGGGGATCCCTTGTCTCCATTTCTATTCCTTTTTTGTTCAGAGGGTCTTTCAGGTCTCCTTCGGGATGCAGAGGAGCGTGACCTTCTTAATGGGCTTAGATTCGGAGGGAATGGACTGTGGATTTCTCATCTGTTCTTTGCGGACGACAACCTCATATTCTTCTTAGCATCGGATGAAGAAGCTGGAACAGTCAGAGACTGCTAGCGAATTTACGAGAAGGCATTAGGTCAGATGGTTAACTATACCAAGTCTGATGTGTGCTTTGGAAAAGATGTTGACGAAGCTAGAAGAATTCGGATTGCATTTTGCCTTGGGGTTAAAAAAACTGAGTGCCACATCCGCTACCTCGGTCTCCCGGCCTTTGCTGGGCGTCGGAAGAAAGAGTGTTTGCTTATGTTAGGGAGCGTGTATGGAACAAAGTCAAGAGCTGGAGGGGAACCAAAGTCTCGCAAGCGGGAAGGGAGATTCTCATCAAGGCTGCTCTTCAATCTATTCCAACTTACGTCATGAGTTGTTTCCGTCTCCCGATCAGTCTCATTGGAGACATCCATAAAATCTGTGCAGGTTTCTGGTGGGGAGACGGTAGCAATAATTGGAAAATCCACTAGTCGAAATGGATTGAGATGTGTCGAAACAAGTGCGAGGGGGGCTTGGGATTTATAGCTATGGGATGTTTTAATTAAGCTTTGCTCACGAAAAATATGTGGCGCTTTATCCGATCTACGAATTCGCTCGTGGGCAAAGTCTTTGCAGCTTGTTATTTCCCTAACAGGGATGCTCTGTCAGCTGGGATAGGCTCGTATGCTTCCTATGTTTGGAGGAGTCTCATTTGGGGCCGATCCATCATCTTAGCAGGCTCCCGTTGGTGGGTTGGCAATGGAGTAGATGTGGATATCTTGAATGATAATTGGATTCCGAGGCTGAGCACTTTCCATCTAATTGACCCCCCCCTCCACTGCCTCGGAACATGCGCGTGTGTGAGCTGAAGATGGCTTCGGGCCAGTGGGACGAATATCTCATTAGGGCAATGTTTGTCCCTGCGGATGCCTCGGCCATTCTCTGCATTCCTTGGGCGAACAACGATCAAAGAGACCCGATCATGTGACATTATTCTACGAATGGTGAGTATTCGGTCAAAAGGGGATATCGTATTGGTTTCGCTTCAACGTATGACTTTGGCTCAACATCTTCACCTGCCAATAGAATGACCTGGTGGAGCAAGATTTGGAGGATTTATGTCCCTTCGAAAGTTAAACTCCACTTATGGAGGGTTTGTAGAAAGGTTTTACTGACTCGTACGATTCTTTCTCGCCGCAGAATTCAGATGGATACGAGGTGCCCTCTATGTCGTCTTGAGCAGGAAACTGTTGGCCATTGCATTTTGGGCTGTCACTTTAGTCGGAAAATTTGGAAACTAGCTGGGGTGGGTTGTATTCTGGATCTGTCTGAACCAAGAGTTGATCCTTTATGTCTCATCGCCTCGGCTCTCACATCTCTTAGCCCAGGTGAGTTTGCATTGTTCTCATTTCTCCTATGGCAAATATGGAATAACATGAATAATGTGGTGAATGGAAGCAAATCGAGGTCCCAGTTGGATATTGTTGAAGGGGCGCTTAGCTACCTTTCAGAATTTAATGAGGCGCAGAAAACTAAAAATCCGAAGAATGATATTAATCAAACTTCTCCAGCCTGGAAGCCCCCCGAGGAAGGCTGTGTTGACATCTGTGTCGACGCCGCGATTTATGGACATGAGGACAATTATGGCATCGGTTTAGTGGCTCGTAACCATGAAAATCGTGTTCTTGCATCGGGAAATAATTTCCATAGGCATGGTATGTCTCCCCAACTTGCGGAGGCTTCTGCTATTCGTCGTGGGGTAGAATGAGTGTGTGACCAGGGGTGGTCGAAGATTCGCATCCAATCGGACTGTCTAGGAGTTATTAAAACTCTAAATAGTAAGTTCATTCCTCTGTCTGATTTAGGCACTATTGTCTCCGATATCCATCTATTAGTCAATCAAATTGAGTCTGTAATTTTCTACTTCAGCCCGAGATGCTGCAATGGAGTCGCGCATGGACTTGCTAGTCTCGCGATTAAGTCTAGAGGGAATATAGTTTGGTTGGGGTCTGTCCCGCCTAGTATTGAACCTCTTGTTTTGCATGACTCTGTTGGTACCGAGGGAGTCCTGACCCATGTTCGGGACACTTGTTTGGGTGTTACCGCTGATAATTCAATGTGGAGTACTCTTCCCTTTAGAGTCGCACCCTTTTGGGGGACTCGGAGGGTTTAATGAGGCTCATCTTTCTTTCAAAAAAAAAAAAAGAACATAATTAGTCATTACCCCACAAACAAATAAAGATTTAAGTTCCTATTAATCCTCAATACTCAATAGCATCAAGTCATCAACTATTAGAGAGCATAATTAGTCATTACCCCACAAACAAATAAAGAAACAAATAGAGATTTAAAAAATGCAGACCTATAAAAGCAAGACAAATGTATCTAATACATACGCACGATGAACACAAATATGAGGACAAAAATCGTGAATAAAATTGTTCAAATATATTTGAACCACAAATTCTTAAAAGTTGAGCCCCCTCAATTTCCTAAAACTACTACCAAATTCTTGTTAAAAGTTCCACTAATAATGATGGTCGTTAAACTTTAATAAGTTTAAAGGATGAAACGTAAATTAAAAATTAAGATTTTTTTTTGCACATAATTTTTAATGATATAAGACAGTAAGAACACTTTCAAATAAAGAAACCAAAGTTTCATACTCTGCACTTCAGTACATTTCCTTCCTTTAGTACATATTCTTTCTTGTTATAGAAAATTAAGGGGAAAAATTATAGGGAAAAATTAACTTTAAATATAGGAAAACATCCACACCAGAGAATTGAACAGAATTAAGGGGAAAAATCTTACCCGAGAAGCGACGATATCATAGGCAGAGAGATTGGAAACACAGTCCGCAGAGCAGGACAAAGATTAAAATCGTATTTTGCAAAAGAAACATAAATGATGCTATTTATAAACATATTAAAACATATATATTATTAACTATATATATATATATATATATATATATATATATATATATATATATATGTAACTGGAGGACCGAAAGTCTGAACATTGAGATATAAATCAAGTCATCTAGTTTAGGAGGTTATATAAGATAAAATGAACAACCAAATTTAACTCAAAAGCTTTAAAGAGACATGAAGCGAGAAATGCTAGATAAATATTATCACTATTTGGATACAAAGGTCTTTTGGGAAAGAACGCGGTAAGTGTTCATATAGGGTACTATTCTAACCTTAAAAAAAACCTCAACTTTGAACAGCCAAAATTTAGAAGAAAGAATTCTTGATTTGGTGAAAGCATACTAAATAAAATACATAAGCATCTGTTGAATAGATAACATCTAATGATAAAAATATTCTAAATAATTCTCAATAAAAATGGAATATATATGAAAAACACATCGTGAATAGATATAGGGCTAAATCTGAGCAAATGCCTAGCCAACAGACAATGAAAATGAATGCTTACTTGAGAAAATGAGCGGCAAGGTTATGCAAACAAAATGTAAATGAAACCTATTATTCTGAGAGAGAATTAGGAAGCCACCAAAAAACGTGAAAGGGGAGACATTAAAAGGCTAGTTTTAATTGAGGAAAAGCGTATTGTTATGGAGTTGTTCAATTGAAGAAAACGAACTGACATGAGACTAAGAACGAATACTAATTCCAGTGGAAATAATAATAATATATAAGTTCCAACAAACTGTTTTCATTGCGACCGGTCGATCCGCCCGAGGCGCATCGTTGTCGAAACCTCCATCTCCGTAGCTTCGGAATGAGTCCCCATCGGGGCCACCAAACTCTTGCTTGCTCTTCCATCCGTATCCCCCAGAAGCATGCGGTGACCACCTTCACAGAGACTAGAGTCTCTGTTTTGCTTCACGTCTCCACTGCATGAGGATTGAAGGTCCTCTGTTCTTCTTTTATTACTACCAAAATGACCCATTTTACCTCTGTTTTTAAATGGAGGAAGATTAGTGTCGTTTGGCTTGGCAACGAGAGGAGAGCTTGGTGTCGTTTTGTTTTGGAGCTCGAAGGCTTTGAGAAGCCCAACTGCTGATCCTAGCCCATTCAGAAACACTAGAGGAGCCTCCAAATTGGTGGGCTTTGAGAAATTCGAATAATTAAATTATATTAATATTCTCTGATCTCAATATCACACATTCAAATGTCATGGTGTCACACCATCATTTAAAATCGTGACATGTGATTTAATTTCATAGTTTACCGAAACGATCACAAACTGAAATTCTCTTAATCACAAACCGTACGTCGAAATGACTCGGTTCCAAAAGCAAAGTTTCTTAGAATTTAATTTCCAACACCTTTCATGTTGACAGAAAATCCAAATTCTACTTTCTTTTGTCAGTTAATTTCGGTTACCAAGATATGGTACTTTTATCACGCTACTGATAAAACTATCTGATGTCAGTCACAGACTTCAGTTTTATGAGTCTTGCCAAATGATCTTAAAAACATTTCAAAATGTTTTTATCACGTACATATCATCCGTTACAGAGCTATCGTGGGGACCATGGACCCGTATCACTTAAGCTCCAACGAACTGCTAGGGTGTTCGTCAAACCTTGGTGTTATTTCACTATAAACCCGAGGCTGCACTCTTTAGTGATACAGTATATATTATTCCCTTAAATACAGCAGGGTGTCCATGGATACAATCAAATTCGGGTTATTGATCTTTCACTTGATGATCCATACAAGAGCAGGCGGTTTCTACCGTTATGCCCCTCATTGCATTTTCATCCTTGACTCAGTCAGTAATATTATGAGTAACCCACTTATGGTTTCGATTCATAAGTTGCGCACGGGTACCTCTCATTTCTCACCACCGACAATCAAGGGAATCATCATGACTCTGAAGAGAGCTGTGTGATGCCCATGTCTATGACCAAGCTACCCTTACTGTTGACTATCATGTTCCCAAAATAATAGTGTTGGGAACAACGATAATATATTGTGTTCTGTAATGGTTAAATAAAAGAACAATCAAGCCAGCAGCTCGGACTCAAGATCACTCAGGACTTAGATCGAATATCCATTTGATCATCTACCAGTGACTCAACTCCAAGTTATCAGTGACGATCTTATATGATAACTTCCGGAGTTTAAGTCAGGTCCAGTCCAGTATGAAGACACTTCATACTTAATGCACTTCTAGTGAGTGTGACACACACAAAATCCAGAATAGGATTGTCACTTAGTCACATTAATGACCTTATACAATTAATGGGCTCCCACCCAGTTAATCAGGTCACGGACATTTTAAGTTCATTTATTATGATTATTAATTCTTCCTCACATTGACTCTGCTGTGATAATAATAACATAATTGCATCCTTTATGAACTAAGGAAACAAACATTCTATTTTACTCTACCAGAAACTATAATAAGATTAACATAATAAGTATCATCTTTATTCAATGACATATCATAATATTTTACAAATGGATAAAATATCTTGTTTAAGGACACATATGTCCAACAGAAGATCCCCGGGAAATCCTCCATATTCCCCCAGACTCAACATATAAACTCGCAGACAACGAGAAGACATCAAAGACGAGCCAAGAAGCACCAACGAGCCCCTCGACAGGGCTAAGAGCCACGGCAAGGCCCCTCCTGCAAGTGCAAAATTTGCAGGCCCCCCTATGTGCAATTATAGGGAGTTGGTTGTCCTATAAATAGGATTCTTCCCCTCCTCATTTCCACACTCACTCACAGCTTCTCTCTCTAGCTTTCTCTCTCTATAAATTCGCCCTCTATCCTGGTGAGCCCTGGGAGCTCGCCAGCAGAGGCTCGTATGAGAAGAGATCCATCATTGAGACTTAGCCTCGACGGGAAGGTTGTTCGACGAGTCGACGAAGGAGTCCCTCGCTAGGTTAAGGCCCTCGCCACAATGAGGTCGACAATGAGCAACCCTCGCCACAACGAGTTCGCCAACACCTACGAGGTTGACAATGAGCATCTCACGCCGGTAATACCCTCGCCACCTGGCCAAGGGTCACCCCCGCACCGCCAACATCGGCACTTCCGACGAGTCAAACCACATCGCCATTCACCCGCCATTTATCACTAACCCTGAACTACGTGGGACCTGATACTCTTAAACTGAGATACGTAGGCAGCCTCGCCCAGCCATAAGCGACGGGGCACGAGCCTGATCTACCTTTTTTTGCAGGTCTTCCCTCGCCATAGGAGCTCGCCAAGGAAGGGAAATCACGAAGAATCATCAAGAACATCTCGGAGCTTCATCAAGACCGGAGTTCGCTTAGACGAGAAGCTTCGCCAAGACAAGGACTTCGCCCCGACGAGGAGCTCGCCAAGGAAGGAGGTTTGCCAAGGATCGCCGATCGAGAACAGCCCGGAGACTCATCCAAGACGACGAATTCGCGTCTAACTTTGATGATCATCAGTCAACCCACGTTGACTCAGCATTCAATCATCCAAGTGTTCAGCGGGTCCAGCTCGGGACCCGAACCTTGGATCTGACTCTAAGTTAAAGCTATTTTTACGCATTAATATATATATATACACGTATAAACATAACATTTTGTTTGTCATATTGAGAGAAAAAGAAACGAAATATTTAGAGCAATTTATAGCGCAAGTACTAGTGTTTTTTACTTTAGTGGTAGTATCGCTCTTACAAAATTGTATAAGTGTACAATCGAGTGAAATTGTGTAAACAAAAGTTGTTTTTCAACTTTATGATACTGTTGTCGTTTTACGGTATTATTATCGCTTCGTGGTATAAGTGCTTTACTATATATGAGTTTATCATTGCATCAAAGTTAATAACACGAGTACATTCGTCCCTAGAAGTTTTAAAATACGTGTTTAATTGCACAAAAGTCAATACTTTTTCTCCATTAATTTCTCAAACTAATTATAATATACTTTAGTGATTATTTATATTATATATGAGCAATAATTAGATATGTGTAGTTGAGTTTCTTTCGCTATATCTTGCAACTCAAATAACTCACCAAACCATTCGAAAAGAAGTTGAATTTCTCGTAACTGTAACACATATCTCAGGAAATTAAATTGCTTATGATTGCGGTAAATATCTCACTGTATGCACATGCATACATTCATGCATGAATAGCTCCGTTTATACTTGACACAATAAGGTCAAAACAGTTAGAAAAAGATGAACGGGATAAATTATAAGGTATTTAAGCACAATAAAATAAGTCATTGAGATTTCTAATTTGCTCCTAATTTATATATATATATATATATATATATATACTTTAAATTGAAGTTCAAGTATGATGCCCTTATTGGGTTTAAAAAAAAAAAGTACGATGCCCTTATTTACTATATAGATTATTCTCTTTTTAAATTTGTATCCTCCAAAGTCTTAAGTAAACAAGAAAGAAAGAAAAAAAGTGAAACATTTAAGTGAAATAAGAGAAATGGAGGGGCAAATATATGAAATCAAAACACTGTATATATAAATTAAAATTTATTAAGAATACATTAGGCAAAAACCAGCGGTATAATTGAGAGAAGCTTTAATGCAGTGCCTATCAACAGTAATGGAGAATCCATCAAAGAGAGAAATTTTTTGCCTTTCTGAATAAAAATATAACAATAGGAAGCCGAAATGGGGTTGGGCCAATCAAGTAGGGGCTACTACCTCGGAGAAAGTTCCAGAGTTAAAACCTCTGGTTTAAATTGTGGTAGTAGGTTGCCGTCTGGATCTCAAACGGGCGTTTCAGAGCGCTGCAGTATCTACATACCTGGGTATTTGGCCTCGCAACGGCATGAATGAGACTTATATCTAACTTTTAATGAATTATATAATAATATGTGTAATTGATGTTTATCGTTTGCAAGTTAACAATTCATTTATGATATTGCTTACCACTTTTCCTATTCTCATGGTTAAGAAGACCATCGTTTCATTTCCATTTCCAATAACTCAATAAAGTCTCTTAAATGCTAGTCTCATGATATGCGATGTCTCTTATGTTAACATAATCTATATAAACATAATATTTTGTCATGCTGAAGGAAAAAGAAAGGAAATACTTTGTTTTTAGAATTCAAAAATAGAATACATAACAAAAAAATAATTAGATATGTGTAGTCGATTGTCTTTCACATCTTGAAATTCAAATAAATTGAATTTCTCTGTAACAGTAATAAATATCTCAAGAAATTGAATTGCTTATGGCTGCGGTTAATATCTCATTGTATGCACATGAATACGCTCCGCTCATGCATGAATAGCTCTGCTCGTACTTAAGACACAATAAGATCAAAGTATTTCGAAAAAGATGAATTGGATGAGTATTTAGCACAATAAAATGAAGACATTGAGATTTCAAATTTACTCCTAATTTATCATTTTTAAAAATTGAAATTCAAGTATGTGCCCTTATATACTATCTAGAGAGACTATTCTCCTTTTTAAATTTGTTCATAACTGTCAAAATTTATTACTATTTTTTTTTACCGTCTTTCTTGTGTCACCTCTGTTTCTTAACCTTGGCTTATGTATACGATGATTGACATATCTAATTTTCACTGGGATTAACAATTTTTATTGTTCAAACTTCAAAATACCCATAGTTCGAAACCCAATTTACTATACATTAGATACTTATGCCGCGATTATCCCTAATTTAATTTAATTTAATTTAATTTAATTTTGGACTCGTCAATCCTGGGAGTCGGAGAACATAACTCGGAATATCGAGCATCACATTTATTACGTTTCCAATCTCTCTCACTTTCGCGCCTTCCACAACCTCCCATGTCGTTTGCTTTCGCCGGAAAATCCAGCTCCGGTGGCCGGAGCTCCGTCCGAGTCGTCGTCGCCGGAGATCGCGGCACCGGCAAGTCGAGCCTCATCGTCGCCTTCGCCACCGAATCGGTCCCCGAGAACGTGCCTCCTGTCCTTCCACCCACTCGCATTCCCGCCAATTTCTTCCCCGATTTTGTTCCTCTCACCATCGTCGACACTTCTTCCAGGTACGTCTCCTGCGATACGATTCCTGAAACCTATACGTAGAGCGTATGCGTATTCCTGAACTACTCAGTAACTAGGATCTACGAACATTTTGTTTTCCAATTTCTTAGTATATATTTCGTTGTTTTGGTTTTTCAAGCTCCGTCAATGGTTGATACGATCTAGTTGCTTCAGAAATTTCCGTTTTTGGTCTAATCCACATACATTTCTTGATTTAGAATTTCCATTGATCTAGATTTGGAGATTTAGCCTGGTACATTTGACTTTCAATGTGATTGATATTCCTGCAATTCAATTCATAAAATATATACGTATAAAGATTTTCATACACTGATACACACAGGCACGTGTATCCTGTTACCTGTATTACTCAGCAATTACGAACATTTTGTTCTTCGATTTCGTTCTTTTGATTTTTCAAGCTTCGTTGATGGTTGATCACGATCCGGTTGCTTAATAAATTTCCATTTCTGGTTTCATATACATTAATTTCTTGCATTGGCCTTTCAATGTGATTGATACATAAATTTATTCCATTTCTGTAATTTGATTTTACTCGCAATTTTTGTTGGTATTTAACCGAGTTATCAAAGAAACTAGTTTATGCACCAAAAATTTCAGTAATTCAGAACGCGTCGACAAAAAAACCTTAAACTCATAGCTGATATTCTCTGGCTACTTACCAGCTTGGAGAGTAGAAGCAAGCGCAATGAAGAGCTGAAGCGAGCCGATGCTGTAGTGTTAACATACGCCTGTGATCAACCAGTGACTTTAACTCGACTCCGGACTTACTGGCTTCCTGAACTTCGCCAGCTAGAGGTTCTATATTTGCGTCTCTCATTATTGGCTTTTTCTCTTTTTCTTGGGAGTGAAGATTGAAAATGAGTTGACTATTTAGTTTCAATTTCATTTTTGTTTCTGGAAATGAGTAGGTGAAAGTGCCGGTTATTGTAGTTGGTTGCAAGTTGGATTTGCGAGATGAGCTAGATCGGACGAGTCTAGTCCAGTTCATGACCCCAATCATGCAGCAATTCAGGGAAATTGAAGCTTCTTTAGAATGTTCTGCATCATCCCTGATTCAAGTAATTCGAATTTTAAGCCTTCTTATTTTGCTGCACCGCATCCTCGTTCAAAACTTTGATATGTTTGAGTTTGTAAATAAATTAGAAATACCGTCAAACTTATACGTGCCCACGTCTCCTTTGGATCCCGATTCCAATAGATCCCCGTGCTTCATTAGCCAATACTGCTCCCTAAAGAATACCTATTGTTATAAAGATAAATCTCAACTAATAATACGTCCAAATATTCCATTGTGGAATCAATTGAAACCTGTAATAATTTCTAGAAGGAAAAAAAGACATACAGAATTTATTCAGACCTCGTGGCCCTACTGTTTCTGGCATCAGATGATAGGAGGCAGGTAAACTAGAGACTGCATGATACACTGGAATCTCTTTTTGAATGTTTATAAACCTTTACCTCGTGATGAATCATTGTAGACCCTTATTTTAGCTAATAGTAATTCTATACTTCGACTAATATCTCAAAGGTAAACAATTGCAACGGTACTTTATAATTGCGTATCCACTTCATGATTTTCGGTTATGATCCCTACGATCAAACTCTAAACTTATGTCATATATCTGATAGGTTCCTGAAGTTTTCTACCATGCTCAAATAGCAGTACTTCATCCCACAGCTCCGTTGTTCGATCAAGAGAGAAAAGCTTTGAAACCTCGATGCATTAGTGCATTACGTAGAATTTTTATCCTTTATGACCGGGACATGGACGGTGCCCTCAGCGATTCAGAGCTGAATGAGTTTCAGGTTCTTTCTCTCGTAATCTTTGCTCTGTTTTATCCTTTCGACTCTTATACTATGTAAGATTTTGTAAAAAGGGTACTAAGATAGGTCGATAATGAAGATGAATTGACAAACAATGATATTTTAGTAATCTTTCTCCAGAAAATTACAAATGTCTAAATTAAGGAAGATTAACAATTAATCTTATAAAATTAAGTAAACTTGATTAACTAATTTGACTAGGTTTTACGACTAACTACAACTAGAAATGCTAACCGTAATCCTCATTTTCTTTTTTTAATGAGAACTTGACATGATCTTTTCTCTGCTATGGAAACAGGCTAAATGTTTTAACTCACCGCTACAGCCTGGCGATCTTGTGGGTGTTAAAGCGATTGTACAAGATAGGGTACCCCAAGGAGTGAACGAACTCGGTCTTACTCTTGCAGGGTTCCTTTTTCTTCATCTTCTTTTCTTAGAGAAAGGGCACCCTGAGACAACATGGGCTGTTCTCAGGAAATTTGGATACAACGATGATTTAAAACTGAGAGACGACTATCTTCCCATTCTACCTAGGCGTGCGCCTGATCAGGTAACTTATTAATACTACAGATTCAAGTTATATTCTTAATATATTTTCTGTCATGTATTAATTCATCGTTATTATTTATAATATCAACATGGGATGCTAGCGCAGTTGTCTTTGCCTAGGGGTTACCACTCAAGGTTCTGATTGTGCCTACTATATATGTTTTTTTTTACTATGATGTTATTGTTAACACTGTTTTTATTTCAATGTTGTTTGTTTGTTAGTTTTATGTCACGTTCTTATTTTAGTTTCATATATAATGATGTAGTTATTTTGAAAAAATAAAAAAATTAGCGCGCCCCTTGACTAGACGGCTGGCTCCGCTACTATTTATAATGTCATTGTGATGTATGGCAAGTTAAAACGTAATCTTGTATCATTCTTTCCGGAAAATATTACCCACCATTGAATTTTATCTTGTAGACAATGGAGCTCACAAGAGAAGCAATGGAATTTCTCAGGGGAATCTTCCGACTATTCGACACTGATAATGTATATCTGAATACCTGCACATTCTTGAGTTATAAGTCAATAGATAGAGTTGATACTTCGATACTCTAGATTTTCTAGCTATTACTATTCCAATATCATAATTTAATGCACTTCGGCAATTTCGCAGGATGGAGCCCTGCAAACTTCTGAGCTTGACGAGTTATTTTGTACTGCTCCAGAAAGGTGAGTTATGTTACTTGATTTTTCATTCATTGTGGCTAAACCTAGATTTTTTCAAGCCTCAATAAGAATATTTATAAAAGTTATAGAATTTAAGTTTATAGGTTTAATTTACTCAGCACATTCTTTTACTTGTGTTCTTCACTTTTAAAGTTCAGACCGTGGAATGAGGCTCCATACGAGGATGCTGCAGAGAGAACAGAGTTGGGTTATATGACTCTTGACGGGTTTCTGTCCCAGGTCCGTGTTCTTATCGTTTGCAAAAACTTACGTCTGCCAACAATCACAGTTATAACTCTAAGATGCTGTAGAGTTATAGTGGATAGAAATTCAATTTTTAACATTATGGATCTCTTCTGAAAGATCAAATATCAAGACGTTAGAGAGCACCAGTGTTATATTTTCTTGCATAATAATTTGAACCAAAATCATATTTTTCTTGCATAAGAACTAGACTATTCAGTCCTACTATTTCCCTTTTGGTTGTAATTAAAGAGGCTAGCGATCATTGAAAATCAACCATTTCATCAAGAGTCTCATCTTTTGTTAATATGTCCTTCCTCAAACTTCGCACGACTCGCGTTGTTATTTATGTGCATAAATAACACATTCATAAAAAAAAAAACATTCTGCAAAATTGACAATGCTTTAGTAGAATATTGGTTTTCTCATCATTTTTTGTTTCTTCTGATGGTTAGTCCATTAAAATGAATAATGATATTTGAATCTTAGTGTTTTTCTTACAATTTTTTTGATGTGGTTGCAGTGGGCTCTTATGACACTTCTAGATCCAATGCGTGGTTTGGCTAATCTGATATACATTGGATATAATGGAAATCCAGCTTCTGCGCTCTGTGAAACTAGAAGAAGAACTATTGATCGGACAAGGCACGGAACTGAAAGAAATGTTTTCCAGTGCTTCGTTTTTGGCCCCAAGAATTCTGGAAAATCTTCTCTTCTGTATTCATTGTTGGGAAGGTAATTCTTTAGAACATTTTCCTTTGATCTCTTTGCTCTTTTGGTAAAAAAATAAATAAAATTAAAACGGGATATCCCTCGGCTACAAACTACGAGTATTCGATGTTGTCTAAGTTTTTTTCCTCTACTCTATTAAAGTGTGATTATTTGTTTGTCTTCTTCACAATCTCATGTGTGCAGGCCTTTTTCAAATGGTGATGCCATGTCCGCCACCTGTGAACGCTTTGCAGCAAATATTATTAACCAGGTTTCGCAGAAAAATTCTACATGATCATAGACGGTTATGAATTACTGAGCGAGGCTTTTTATTGGGTCTTAATAAATTCACAAAAATTGTAATCCGCCACTTCAATTATGAGAAATTAGGAATCATATTTTCATGGTTTCTATATTTGAGCCTAATATAGTTTTTCATGAATCCATTTCCATTGATAATCTAGTAAGCTGAGTATGCTAATAATATCTGATTCATTCTCTGCTAAGGAGTAAACGAACTGAACCAAGAATACTATGAACTACTAAGTCGGAGTTCTTGTTAAGCTGAAATTTCTTTTCACTTAACATTTTAATGAATATTTTTGTAGGGGACCAAAAATACTCTCATAATGAGGGAGATACCTGAGGATGGAGTGAGCCGGTTTCTGTCAAATGCGGAATTTCTTGCAGCCTGCGACGTTGCTGTTTTTCTCTATGACATGTAAGTTAAGCGCTTGTCCAAATGAACCAACTTAATTTTTTCATCAATTTGATTTTCCATAGAAAATCTGTAATTATTACTAGCACTCAACTTTTCTTTCCCGTAGAAAATCAGAAACGTTTCATAAGAAAGGAAATTCTCGTTTCTCTATGTTCTCTTCAATCTACATCTGTTTTCACAGTATGCTCTCTGATACCTGTAGCTAATAAATAGTACGATACTTTAAGGTTTCTAAGGAGTACAATTTAAATAGCGTATTTAAGGCTTGAGGCATAATTTTTCTATCTCGTGAGGTGAGGTGAAAGCCATGAGCATAATGAGGGGTAAGCCTCAGATATAAAACATATAACCCCATGAAGTTTAACCAAAAAATAAAATACTAATGCCTCAAGTTTAAAAATAGTTACATGTCTCAAACTCAAACATGGGATAAAGTGTGTCATAAACTCAAACTCAAACTCAAACATGGCATACGACGCTTCAGATGATTTAAAGATCATCATCTGATTCCTCATATTGTGCCATCCTCTTCTCACCAGAATCCTCTTCTGTGTCCTCCAATTCATGGTTAGCTACAGTCAAGTATACCATCTTTTGTTTCCCTTTAAAGAACAATTATTAAAAATTAGGCAACAATCTAAACGAAATTAGAGCATAAAAGTCGAGTGAAAATTAAAAATATGGTTTGATGATCAAACCTTGTTAAAGTTGGTGTAGGGCTTCTTCTCAAATTGCAATCATGTATTTTGTTTTGAATTTACCCTCTCAAGATGACAGAACAGTGTATTTTTTCTCTCTTCAGTTCTGATGAATATTCCTCAAAGAGATCCCAAGAACTACTAGTGGAAGTTGCTAGGAAAGGTGAAGAAAGTGGCTATGGAGTCCCTTGTGTTCTTATTGCTGCTAAGAGTGACCTGGGTCGATATCCATCGGAAATTCAAGACTCAATGAAGGTTTCGAAATATTTCTTAGTTATTTTTTCCTCTTAATCTTATCACATACTGTCGAAATAGTATGAGATTAGGTGTAAATCAGCTAAAACTATTAACTAATGTATTATATGATATATTCCAAGCCTTGAGAGTTAATGCCGTTAGAATTTTAATTGTCGTTAGGGGTTAATTGATTGTAATGGTGTTTAGAAATGTCATTGTCGTTTTAGGATAATTGAGTCGGGCTGATCCGATCCATTAGATTGTAATCTCGTGCTTGATATAGGAGAGCTTAAATCAGTAAGAAAAGTAGCCAAAAACCAATCACAAAACTTAAGTCTCTCATGAGGAGAGATTAGGTTTAGTCAGGGTTGGCGAAAGTGGTGATTTATTGTGTTCTCGATTCCGTGTTCTGATTCCGAGATTCATCGATCTTGGTCTGTAACATAAAATGTAATTCAGGGGTGAAATTTTCTGCCGGTTACCAGTGCCCATC
Source organism: Parietaria judaica (assembly GCA_954871525.1). Lineage (NCBI taxonomy): Eukaryota > Viridiplantae > Streptophyta > Magnoliopsida > Rosales > Urticaceae > Parietaria > Parietaria judaica. The sequence continues at coordinate 56,117,975 of OX940860.1, read as the reverse complement.
TAAACACTGGTATTTTAGGATTAAAAACCGAGAATCGATCTTTTCTTTCTTCTTTAAAAACATCAACAAAGAAGATAATAGCTCTGTTTCCAAATAGATTTGAAATTTACTGGTACCGGTTTTGAGAACAGAAACCGGTTTCAACAAAACAAGGACCATTATATATTACCATCACGGTTTTATTTTATAATTTTTATCTTTGTATCAGTTAAAAAACCTGGTTGGTGCCTGTACCGCTACCGAAAAACTAATTTTACAAAATACAGGGACTGGGATAAAAAAAAAAATACCTAGTTCCGGGTCCTAGTTTCACCCCAGTTAATGTAGACTGTTTTTTATTTTATAAATAGGTTAGTTCTCTGGTTATATACCATTTTATTGTAATCATTTAATAATATTCAGACCCAAAGTGGTAGTTGTAAACAATATGATAAACCTTCCGTTGTTATGTATCAATGAAGGAAGGGGAAGGAAGTCAATTGATGTTTATTAATGTCCTTTTAAGTAGGGGGCCCTGGGGCTCAGACCGTTTTTATGTTTTGTTTTTTCGAATTGACTCAACACATTGTGTGGAGAGCTTAGGCCGTGTTTTTGGAGGAACGGTCTTTTGATCAGTGTATTTCTGGTAATCATCACCTTGGTGATAATTATTGGCTTCATGGTTGTTTCTTATTCGTATTGAATATTGGTTCCTATCGCAATGTTCTTCCTTTTTAGGGGAATTAGATCCCGAACTTCATGAATTTGGTTCATCGATTGTAGGTTTACAAGGAACTGGGAATAGGTGCACCAATTAATGTGAGTGTGAAGACGGGTAAACTGAACAACGTGTTCTGTAAAATTGTTGATGTAGCCAAGCAACCTCACTTGAATATTCCCGAAACCGAGACCGGAAGGAAGCGCAAGCACTACAAACAGCTTCTCAGCCGTTCTTTAATGTGTGCTTCTGGTATGTGTAAATTTTTAGAAGTAGAGTAATTGTCAGTTATTTTCCTTAACTCAGTTTGTCCCTTGAACTTGTATATTATAATAGTTTACCCCAACTCTGTTGAATGTCTAACGTTTTCCGTTATTTTAAGGACAAAATTGTTATTATGAAACTGTACATCTAACTCCCTATGGAAACATGACGGAAATGACAAAATCGTTATTATGAAACTGTGCATCTAACTCCCTATGGAAACATGACGGAATGACAAAATGATGAATTTTTCCTTAAAATTTAATGGAATCCAAATTAAAAAGAAAACTAAGACGAATTTAGGAGAAAAAGTCGATTTTTACTTATATATTCAACCGGGTTTATTTGCCAACTAAATAAAACAGCTATGTTATGGATTGCATATGAGAGAATTTTTGAGACATTTATGTATTTTATCATACAAATTTGCAGTTGGGACCGCTGCTGCAGTTTTGGGACTTACGATTTATCGTGTCTACTCAGCGAGAAGAAACGCTTCAACTTAGTACTATCACACTTGCTACAAAATTAATATGGGAATTCTTGTTCTGGTATGTTTTTACTTTAACCTCTGCAATGTCTCTTGTTTATAAATTGTAGGTCTTTGGACTTTGTATAGTCAGTCCTTCAATTTTCTTACTTAGATCTTAGTCTTCTATTATTGGTTGAAATGGGCGGGTTGGTCGATGAACAATGCTTTTTTTTTTTTTTGGTGGAAAAAAAGAAAAAGTGAGTACCCAAAACTATTTGTTTTGCTCACTATTCACCTTTTATTACATTATTTCCGTGCGTATTTTATCGTGAATCTTTTCTCCTAGGTTTGGGCTTAAGAGAGCGTGATTAGAAGGGTTGTGTTAGACCTTTATCGGCACTTTTACGATTGAGGGCTACTTAGATTATATAAGATTAGTTTTTTCTATTGAACAAATTTAGAGACTTTCCGGTCTAGCTCTCGAACTATCAACTGAAGTTTGATTATTATTTATAAAATTGCCAAAATTTGTATCCTCGATGAGTTTTTTTTTTTTTTATATGATTATTGTTCGGGACCTATCAGGTTTAAACCGGGTCATTGTATAGAGTGGATCAAGTTCTCTGTAGGATACTATAATGCCCCTATAATCAACTTTTTTCCTATGATCTTACCTCCGGGTAACTAATAATAGAGACCCTGAAATTAAGGACAAGATGTAGCTTCCTTTTGCCACTTATTTTGTTTGTGTTTCTTTTGTTATTTGCGGCAAAAGTACCCAAGTTAGAGTCAAATGTGTGGTACCAAGGTTCTTTTCACAGTGGAAAAAGTATCTAAGTTCAGTAAAACAGTAGTCCAGTTTCTGTTAGAAAAGGCTAATGGAGGGACATATGTAACCCCCACCCAATTTTACTTTAATTTTATTGCTTTTATTGTTTAATAAAATTATTTGAGATTTAACTTTTTTAAAATAAATTAGACGAAACTACTATTTTACCGAACTTGGGCACTTGTCGAAGCAGTTGATTACAACTTGAGTACTTTTCTTGGTCATGAGACATGAACCTTAAACCTCAAGAGTACAGGTTGACATGCACTTCCACTGAACTGAACTATGCCTTTGCTCGTGGTTTTGTTGATTACACTGGCACGATGACGATATCGACCCCGAAATCTGTATAAATGATGTTTTATTTTCATGTTCGCCATTAGCGAGACTAAAAGAAAGAAAGAATGAAAAAAAGAAAAGCCCGATTTCACTGCATAGAAGAAGGCTTTTGTTTCCTAGATTCCATCCACCATATAAGAAGATGCCTAGGTTGTTAGGCATTATAGTCCATAATTGTGCATTCTCCCTCAACACTGTCCCTAAATGTAACACTTTTGACTATATGTTGTAACTTGTTACACTTTTTTATAGTTTATAGGACGTTAAAGACAGATGACGATACTTGAGGCTGTTATTGTCTTTGAAGTGGTTTCAATAAATTAGTCTTCTCCGCCATGATTAGGTTAGGTGGGTGGAAACCCCAATAATCTATTTTAGAGAACAAAAACTTGTATATATTTTATATTTGGTAGCGGTAAAATTGATTGGGTTAACAACATTTATCGCTTTAAAGAATAAGATCAAATTGATTATAAAAATTTATTAGTGTTAATCAGTATGTATAGTGTTATCGGTAGCTTAGCTTAACCGAATTTATCGCTTCAAATTTACTTCCAACTTTATAAGCGTTGATCAATATATATGATAAAATTTTATTTTACACCATCATCAACTTAAAAGACAGGAAGGATTATATATGTAAAGTCAATATATTGTTGCATACAAAGTTTAAAAATAAATATTTATCTTTGATATGCAAGTCACGCGTTTGTGGTTCTTTGTTCGATGCATTCGGTTCGTCTGGAGCCACCCTTGACCCTTCGTCTTTTTTTTTTTTCTTCGAATAATCCCTTGCGAGATTGTTGTATTCGTTCAAATTACATATAATTTTTTATTTTTTTTTATCTTCACCCCTCCTCTCTATTATGTTTATTTGATTGGAAGCTAGACTAAGTGTCATCCTCAAAACAAGCTCTTGTGCGCTTTGCATCAACACCCAACTAGGGTTCTTGAGCAAAGCTTTATTCCCATATCAATTGTGGATGACATTAAAATGGAATTTCTGTGGCTTGTAAATGATTTAATATCTCAATCTAGTTTCATCATTGAGTTCAAGAATCTTGGTTGATATAATCTATAGGGAATATGTTATAGCTTTTTTATTATTATTATTTTATAAATACTCTTCATGTCAAGAAAATGTGTCAGCAAAAGTGAGGATTGTGGTAGGAGATAGAGTTAAACAAGATCTCAATGTTTTGATTCCTTGTAGTCAAGTTTCACACAGCTTTGCCTTGTGTGCTCTGCTCACCAATAACTTCTGTTCACAGGCATGCATTTCTTGCTTGTGCGTTTTGGCAAAGGAACAATATTAGGTTTGTCAGGAGAGAGAGAGAAAGAGAGATTTGATATAATTGTCACTAGATTTAGCAGAGTTAAAAAGGCTGAGTAATTCCATTGGGCTATTTTTGAAAGAGGGTCTTTGTATATTACCACTCAGGGAATTCTCTCTATCAAAGATATTGGAAAGAAGTCTCTTTATTGGAGAACCAGAAATTGTATATCAAATTAACTATAATTAAATTATTTAAGTGTTCCAAATCCATAGATGAACGGTAAATTTATAGATGAACGACTCTGTTCGAGCAATGTCCCAGATTTTTTGGGGCCTTCCAAACAATGGTCAATCTTTTTAAAAAATTAATAACGACGAGTATTCCAAAACAAATCATTGACAACTTAGACCATCTGCATTTGAGCTGCATTTCTTTGGAATGGAGTGGGGGGTTTACTCCATCTGAGCTACATATCCCACGCCGAAATTGTTGATGTGGCTTTCCACCTCAACGGTTGCAATGAATGAGAATGTGTGATTTTTGCTCAATAAGATGGATACCGATTTTCGCGTTGCAAACTCTCAAATACCGATTATCATTTTAGAAATAAGATAGGATCTTTTATAGAGGTTCGTCCCAAGGCGGTAGTTGACTACGTCCTCTGTAAGTTTATTGAAATAAATGAACATGAACAGAAAAACTATAGGCAACAATTCGTGTTAGGACAGTAAAAGGAAAACAGAATACCATAATAACTCTCTACGCAATATATTTCCGGGTTGAAAAGTTGTAAGTGATTCTCTCATTGAAAGTATGTCTTGTACTTCGTCTTGATTTGGTATTTATAACTTTCAATCTTCCCATTGAGCTTCCTGAAATCATAGGGTCATAGCTCCAAACTGGGCGGATTGACTAGCTATCTAACTGACACGTGCTCCACGTTTGCGTCTTTCTTGCCGAGCTGGGATATTTGACTGATTATAGCCGTCGGAAGTTTGGCTCCGTAGTCCTGCTTTCTGGTCGTCTTGATTGAATTGATCCGGACAGGATTTTGGATGATTTTCTGCCCCAGGCCTGCTTTATTTTTCCCAGATAGTTTTTGGGCTTTTGGCCCTTTAGCTTCTGATCGTGGGCTTTTATGATTGTTAGTTGCCTTGACTTGGTCTTTTGGCTTGGTGTTGTGCCTATTTGAATATTTTATATACTTTTGTGCCTTTTATTATTTAACTAGTGGAATACCCGCGCTTTGCGCGGGAGACAAAATATCAATTATTCTTTTGATTGTGTATAGTAATCGAAAGATTTATATCCGCATCAAACTCAATAATTTTCAAGTAATATTTTCAAATGAAATTTTCATCAAATATGAGCATATATATATAGAGAGAAAGTTTAAAATAAATCGGTTTCATATATAAATGTTTCTCAAAAACCTCAAATTGGAGTGTTTATGTAGTGAATCACAAAACGTGAAAATGGTATTAATTTGAGGATTAATACCTCAAATTTCGTGACTATAGGTAATCTACGCAATGTAAAGCTTGAGAATCTACCACATTATTTTTTAAAATAGGTACTTTTTCTCAAATCTCTTTAGTACATTAGGAAAAAGAACTTGCTCTATTTTAAGTCATTAATAAATTTTGATTTGATAAATACTGTTTAAGATCTATATCAGTCGCACATTATTTGTAAGCATATGTTTGCTTTATGTCTCTAATGAATGTCTTAATTATATCAGTTCTTGCAGTTGCAGCTATATACTTGGCTTGTGCATAATTACGATTTACGGTAATTAACATAATAAAGATATTAAATTATATGGATACATTAATCAATTGGTAACCCATTATTAATGGTCAATAAACACAATTTGCTCAGAGCTCAATTATGCTTGTTCTCATTCTTGAAATATCCTAAAACAAAATTCATAGTATAGTGAGATTAACATGAATATATATACCAAATCAAACATACTATAGCGACAACAACAATAAAATCATCAATCCAATATTTAGACTTCAACAAATATCACACAAAAGAAGACATAAAAGCTAGTCCTTGATCAGTAGTTGTCCCTAAAATATTGAAACCAACAATCTATTAGTAATTAAACACAGAAAAATTAATAAAATTCTTAACTCATAGAGAGAAGAAAAGAAAAAGTGAAAGATAGGATATAATATCAATGAATTATATATAAATATATATTTACATTGTTCGATGTATACTCTTATCTTTGAAAGTAAAAAATAAGAATGTGTGTACTCCAATTATTACGTTTATATTTGCAAGGACTTCATGAATGATGAATCATGTTTAGGAAATAATGTATTTTTATTTTCACGTGAAATTCAAATAGCTATACTGTACATGAGATCTTCGGGATATTGAAAAATAAAATAAATAAAAAATGCATTACGTTGGCACAACTTTTGATCCACGGTTTCTCCCGATGATCAATGTTAAGGCCCATCTTTCAAATTAGCAACAACCACGCGGTCTAACCAATACATGTGTTATATAGAGATTATATCATAATTCTAAATTGTTAATTAACATATGGTATGGGTAATTTTATGAACTTTGATCATATATTACATGAGCTGAGAGAATTATAAGACTCATATGAGTTCTTTTACATGGTAGAAGATGTTTTTAGTGGTATTGAACCTGCCGAACAAATAACAAAAATCATTAGACATAGAAATGTATTTTTTTGTGTGTGTGTATTTTCATCACACAAAAACTCTATTTATAAGCTAGTTAAAATAGAATGAAAAGACAAAACTTTAATAAATAAATTTATTCATAAATACAAATAAATGAATTTTGTCATAAATAGGAGAAATCGAAAGTCTAAGATAAGCTATAAAATATAAAAGATCAAAGATCATCCAATTGATCATAATGCTATATATTTTTAAAAAATCAATGAAATGTCTTTTGACATATAATAGAATGAAATGTCTTTTGATTAGGATGCATATACATGAAACGTTTCTTAATATTGCATTAACAGTCACAATAAATCAAATTGAATATTCAGTTATTATTTTCTTGGTTATCAATAAGCATAATAATTTTTTTGTTAAAAAAAATATTCAAAAATCTAAGAAAAAAGAAAATCTCAATACATTAATTTTATCTTGTTATGAGCTCTTCTATTTATGAGAAAAGAATAAATCTCAATACCTTATTTACATATTGCCACATCACTTGTGAGTTCCTCCTTTTAATATATATAGATTGCATTAACATTCACATTAAATTAAATTGAATATTCAATTATTATTTTCTTGGTTATCAATAAGCATAATAACTTTTTTATTAAAAAAAATACTCAAAAACCTAAGAAAAAAGGAAATCTCAATACATTGATTTTACCTTGTTATGAGCTCTTCTATTCATGAGAAAAGAATAAATCTCAATACCTTATCTACATCTTGCCACATCACTTGTGAGTCACTCCTTTTAATATAGTTCATCCTTTTAATATATATAGATTGCATTAACATTCACATTAAATTAAATTGAATATTCAGTTATTATTTTCTTGGTTATCAATAAGCATAATAACTTTTTTATTAAAAAAAATATTCAAAAATCTAAGAAAAAAAATAAATCTCAATACATTAATTTTACCTTGTTATGAGCTCTTTTATTCATGAGAAAAGAATAAATCTCAATACCTTATCTACATCTTGCCACATCACTTGTGAGTTCCTCCTTTTAATATATATAGATTACGAATTTAATTAGTTCATAATTTATAGGACATGCCGTCTTAATTAGAAAGACAAATTTGTACATAAAAAAAAAATCGCGGGAAGCTTAAAAGCTACATTGCCACACTAAATTTGGCGTGCCAATAACGTAAGAAAATAACATTACAATAACATCGAAATGCAAAAAAAGAAAAAAACAACATAACGTAATAAAAACACATTACAACAAAATAAAATTGGAAATAAAATTACAAAACATAACTAATACTCGGGTATCAAGATAAATAAATTTATGAAGTGATATTTTATTTAAATAATAAATAAGTTGTATAATTGAAAGATACTAAATAAATAAAAAAGGTGTTATCTCAATAAGAGAAAGTTGAATATAAGATTAAATTTTAATTTTAATTTAGTGTAAAAATAGAGTTTGAATAGAAAAGGAGTAGTGTTCGATGTATTATGTATTACAAAATAGAATATAAAATTGATTAGTCGGATGAAGATGGTCTTACTATAATCCCCATTTTTTTATGGACCATTAAAATATTAATAAAAATACACCCATGATAACAAGCCTAAACTATAATTTTTAGAAGTTAAAATAATTATTAAAAAAAATGCTTAACTAAGACAAAGCTCGATTTGGTTTTTGACAGATTCAACCATGTTCCGATTTATAAACTGGGACCAGTCATTTTATTTATTTTTTAAATATACTTTTTTGACAGAACGCTTGGTGTTCATATTGAAATCGGGTTGGGCCTTCGCCCCTAGGAAACAGGGTCAAGTTTCAAAACATTTTTGTTATGGTAAAAATGTAAATTGATGATAAACCACTTGAAAGTTGAAATTTAATTCTTAATGCACATAGAATGGGTGCAACCGACGGTCCGGTCGGTTCATTTTTTTTTTCTCATTATTTGGTATTTTTAATTTAATTTCGGTTATTTGTATTTTGATAACATAAATATTAATATGTTTTTAAAAATTGGGTAACCGAAAAATAGTTAACTGGATATTTTGTTATCAAAATTCTAATAACATGTTTTGATAACCTTAAACTATTTTAAAACCGGTTCTATTCATGAAACCGGTTAACCGGATCCGGTTATTCAATATTTAGAAGGAAAAATATAATATTCAACACATTTTATCGCAAAAATAAAAATATCGGTCCAAATAACACGTACAGATTCAAAATAAATAACAAATATACCATAAAACATACCGGTCCAAATAAAACATACCGGTCCAAAATATAATTCTCTAACTTAATTCTTAAGTATATATTTTTAAATATTTAATAATAAAATTGGCTGTAAAACCGGTTACAAAAATATCTGGTTTGAAAAATTAATAATCGGTAACCGTCTCTGGTTTCAAACTGGATGTGGTTAACCTTAACATGTTTTCAAGAAAATTCGATTACGCTTATTTTAATCAGATAGTTTTCGATTATTCCGCACACCCCTATATTATATTATAGAGCCAGGATATTAAAAAAAATCTTAAATAGTCGATGGCGAACATCTTTTAATACTCACTATATCATCATACGAAGGATAACACTAGGAACTGTCCAAAAAAAAAAAGGCAAGAAAAAAATATATAACAAAAAATGAGAAATAGGGGCTGACTTGTCAATCTGGTGGGACATATGGGCCTACCAGGTAATCTAATATTATTGATTCTCTCAGTGTGTATTTGGGTGGGCCATGGCTAGATGATCAAATAGAAAACAGCCAGATTACAACAAGACAAGCCAAAATCTCATGATTCCCAACATCTCTAGACTAAGATTTCACAGAATCTAGTGGCTTAAATAGTCAAAGAACATATTATTTTAAAAACATATATACACAAATAATGTGTTATTATGTTCTTCTTTTGAAGGAAAATAAATAGTGTATGTACATAGTACATGTTACTAAAAAGAATGCATATACAAATAATGGTGACAATAATGTAGATTCTATTATGTTCTTTTGAAGACCAAAAAAAAATGTAGTCATGTAGCTATTCTATTATGAAGTTGAAGATTTTGGATGTGTAAGCTTCTCTAATGTTATTCTATCTGTCCCACTTGAAATAAAGGATCCATTTCCATCCCAAATGTGATGCTTGGTAAAATTATCATTGTAATAAATATTATAGAATCCGGAAGTTGATAAGCTTTGATTCTCAATACCGGTCTAATAGTGTAATCCTATAGATATATCAATAACTGACGGATATCCTAATGAAGTTTTCGTAAAATTTTAAAAACCAAAAACCGATTGTTATATAGATAACCGATAAACATACTAACGGGTGTTTCTAAAAAATAAAATATATAGCAACATTAATCATTTATAAATAACTTTCTTACCGACTTTAAAATGCACAAAATACATAACTACTTATGAGTATTTTTGTTGCACAAAATACATAACTTATCAATGAGTATTTTTGCAATCAAATTAATATTTTCTGACATTTTTAAAACAAAATGAAATATATTAGTTTTGAAAGTATATAGAGGTTGTCTAAGATAAGATTGAGTAGAAAGAAAAATAAGAATTTTTTTCTCATAAAACTAGAGAAGTCAACATGTGCATATGGAAAGATCCTTTATCAATTGTGATGAAGTTAATTACACAAAAATTACAAGGTAGGCTTTCTCGCAAGTCCAAGATGTTGATACACACACAAGTAACATCAATTGTGCTTTCCTCATCATCGAAAATGAGGTTATCCAAGGAAACAAAAGAAATAAGGCATTGCTTTAATTTGTAATCTGGAGAGTTTTTGAGTGTCACTGCTCCAAATTATGGATACATCCATGGTTAAAAACCATGGTTGCAAATTTTCAACCATGCTTAATGACCATGGTTGAATCTTGCATGGTTGCAAGTTTCGACCATGGAATTTTTTCCATGGTCAAAAACAAATTCCGACCACGGAACACATCCATGGTCGGATCACATTTCCCGCCGCGGCGTTCTCCGTATGAACAACGGAATGATTCCGTTGTTTGAATTGTTGTTAAAGGAAAAAAGTTCGCGGCTTGTATTCAGAAACGCCGCGGCAATATTTTGGACCTCAACAACGGATAACTTCCGTTGTTTGAGGTGTTGTTCAAGCTCCATTTGTGTTGCGACATGAAAAAACAAGTCGCGGCGCACTTTAGGACTCTAGACAACGGAATAAAACTGTGGTTCGAGATGATGTTCAGAGTGCGTTTACGCCACGGCATGATATCAATAAGCCGCGGCGTACTTTGGGACTCTAGACAACGGTATAATCTGTTGTTCGAAAGTCAATATAAGATGAGGCATTCTAAACGAGCCGTGGCCTTATTTTTACATGCCACGGCGTGAGTTTAGAAAAGCCACCGCGTTGTTGTGTGTCGAAAGACGGAAATAACCATTGTGCATACTGTAAGCTGTGGCCTTTTGAGTGAAATGCCGCGGCATACGTTTTTTCCGGAAGCGGTTTTTCTTGATTTTGGGCGACGGATTTTTGTGTTGTCGAAAGTAGCACAAAAAAAAAAAAAAACAAAAAAAAAACCGGGAGTTTTTTTTTTTTAAATCGCCCGGTATATTCGGTATCCTCTTTCTCTTACATTACCTGTAATTAATATTTCATATTTTATTAAATAAAATATAAAACAAATTTTCAGATTAAAAGCATTTATATTAATACCTATATACCAAATATCATCGGTAATACAAAATATATCATCACTACATACAAAGCATATAATCCATATATAAATATATCATCACTATATACAAAACATGTAATCCATACATACAAAATAACACCGTTCATATATAAACAAAAAAAATCAATATGTTCCATTCTTCATCATCATAACTAGCAAACTTTGATAGCACATGCATACCTAATTCTACATTGAATCCATCTATTTCGCTTACACTATAACTAAGTTTGTTATCAAGGAAAGCCATACCATTTCTCACAATGTCGTGCATGAACTTCATGACGTAGTATCCGCATTCATGATTTCCCGGTTGTTTCGGACATCCTTTTGAATTCAACGATTTTATCATCGAATGTCTCATGAGGCCGGTGTTGTGATTAAGCTTGAATATGTCTTCAATGCTACAAAAAAAAAAAAAAATAACAATTCAAATAACTTGAGTTAAAAAGACATCATCATAAACATAAAATGATTATGTTTTAGAATACTTACTCTTCAAAAAAATTCTTTAAATGGTTATTTAAACTGCTCGAGTTGGGGAGAGAATCAAACTTTGTTACGGTAGCCTTCCAAGGGTTGAAAAGAAGAAGAATCCAATGGTGACGAGTATTGTAAGGCATTAACTATCTTTTGCCATTCTTGCAATTTTTTATATAGTTGTAGTATCTGTCAACATCAACTTGCAATGCATTTTTCTTCGCATCTCCCGTTTTGGTGTTGAACCCGATGTCTTCATATGGCGGAAGAAAACCTTACGAGTCCGGATTGGTAAGGCAATTTTGTAGCAAATAACTGCAAATAAATATAACAATAATTTATATATAACAAATGAATCAATAATTCATATATTTAAAAATTAAGAAATCACTAATAAAAATGAAAACATACCTTTGACAAATCGAGATCCATATTACGGCCAAGTCATGAGAGAGGAGAAATTCACGTGTGTCATCGTAATTTAACAACGGAGTGAAATCACACAAACTTTTATCAAGCTCAACGGCTATCTTTTTTCCCTTTGCGAGCATATAATTGTTTGCATAAGACGCTAACGCTCTCAATTCGGGATGGCCTTCCATTCCTTGAAGGCCGCATCTCGCGCATCCGACTTGACTTTCATATCTTGAATTTCGGCTTGGAGACTTTGAACGATGGGGTTCGTTGAGTCCTTGGATGTTTTGTAATATGCTCGCTTTGAGACATATTTGGATTGTCCCCGAACTCGTCCGGGATGTTTTTTCTTTCCCAAAGCTCTTGTCAAAACATCGTCTTCCTCATCGTCGTCCACCACTTGAGTGCTACATTCAATCTAATAAAATATTTAATAATTAGAATCAAGATAATTTATATATAACTCTATAATATAAACTCATTGCACTTACTATTTTATCCACAATAGGCTCTAGATTTGGATCCTTTAATGAACCATCCTCATTATTCCGTATTTCGATCCAAAGTTCCGGTTTTGTCGGCCATACGCCATTTTGTTGAAACTACGAAACAAAAGAGCATGTTATTCAATTTTAGACAATATGTTAAATTTAAAATTTAAACCGCGACATTAAAACTCTTACAAGCAATTGATCGAGCTTCCGATATCCGTTTCGACCCGATCTAGAGGGATACTCAACGAGTGCCCTATTAGCTTTGTTTTGATCCGAGACTTCTTTGAACTCATCACTTAATCTAATATCAATAAACTCCTTCCAATGTCCGTCCGTGATGCTCGTGTAATACTTCTTAACAATATCCGGTCGCTCGTAAATGCTTTTATCATTCCGATCTATCTTTAATAGGGTAGAGAGATCATACCGGAAGTATCTTGCCGATTCCCCGACACTAGATAAACACATACGCTTGTACTCGTCCGGAATAACAAATGCTTGTTCGATTTCATTCCATATCCGTTGTTTCACCTTAGCTAAAATATTTAGTCTCCAATCACTTATAGTTATTGGAACAAATTCTCGAGCAAGAACACCTATCCAACTAGCTAAAAGATCACCATCTCCTCCATCCGGTTGTTTTTTCTCATCAAATCTCATATGTATTTTTACCCCCTTATGCTTTAAGATATTGATTCTTTTCATGAGGGTCACTTTTCTTTTTCCTTCTCCTTTAAGTTTTCGTCTACATCTTACTCTTTCTTGATCAACTTTATACCGAACCAAAAACAATAAACATAATAAATTATCAATTTTAGATACTAGATAAATTCAATTAACAACACCTATAACAAAAATAAAAATACTACTAACCGGGCGTAGTTTCTTCTCGATCGGGTGATGGCGTTTCTCCTCGATCGGGTGATGACCTATTTACTTCTCGCTCCGACATATTGACGTAGTAGCTAGCTTTCCTAAATATATGTTTACCTCATTTCCAAAAATTAATCAACACATCAAATTAGTCATAAAAACCCACCACAAACCTAATATGAAATTCATTAAACACATTAAACCTACCACAAAGTCATTATCAAACTCATTAAATAATTTAACACACCAAATAACCTAAGCACAAATATAAACATAAAGTTACAAAAGCATATTATAAAACACATTTATGACAAACTTATGAACTCACTAAAACATATTCATGAAAAAACATATCATAAAACTCAAATTTATGAAAAATTACAAAAAAATATATCATAAAAAAACACATTTATGACAAACTTATGAACTCACTAAAACATATTCATGAAAAAACATATCATAAAACTCAAATTTATGAAAAATTACAAAAAACATATCATAAAAAAACACATTTATGACAAAAACATATTCTAAAACACAAAAGCTTAAAAACATTTCATGACAAATACTATAAACATTAAAAAAAATACAATACATATGTAATATTAATTAGAGATAGGATTCTAACCTTGTTAGAATCAATAACTCGGAGTTAGGGCACGGTGCTTGGTGAAGGAAATGTACACCTCAAGAACCGGCGGCGGCGCAACGGCGGAGGCGGCGGAGTACGGCGACGGCGATGGGCTGGTGAAGGGAGGGGAAAATGGAAGAGAGGAAGAGAGAAGAGAGGGAGAGAAAAGAGAGAAAGAGAGAGAGGAAAGGGAGGGAAAGAATAATGCTAAAATGAGAAAGAGAGGGAGGGAAAATGAGGTTAAAATCGAATTAAAAATTTGAAAAATGAGTTTGAACGATGGAAAGAGTGATTTGTGGTCGGAAATCCCGACACACGCCGCGGCTTGCAATAAAACAAGCCGCGGTTTAAACATACGTGGCAAAGAACTTACCGCGGCATTAACCATTAATGCCGTGGCGTAGAAAGGTTCGGAATAACATAGCCTCTGTATAAATTTTGTAACCTTTTCATGCTGCAGCTCAATAAAAACCCGCCACGGCGTGTCCTTGTATGCCGTCGTGGGTTATTTAATATGCCGTGGCGGATACGGTACCGAAATAACATGGTCTCTGTAAATTTTTTGGAAGTAAATACGCCCCGGCTTGTCAAAAACACGCCGAGGCTCGTCGTGTAAAGCCGGGGCATGTTACGTAATGCCGCGGCGAGACCTGATTCGAAATAAAAGCTTAATTTTGAAGATGCAAAATTAGCCACGGCGTACAACAAACCGCCGAGACATGTATACAAAGGCCACAGTTAATATGTTATTACGCCGCGGTGTACCCTTGTTGGATTTTGAAATGATTCCGGTCTATGAACTGTGCCGCGGCTCGGATAATGCAACACCGCGGCTCGTCTTCATGGGACCACGGATTATGAACTGTGCTGCGGCATGACTGTCAAAGGCCGCGACATACATTGTGAAATGAAATAAAACATTTATATTTGATAATCTTATTTATAAAAAAATAGACTACAATAAAATTATCAAATTATATAATGATTTATAAAATTGTTACAAAGTCCTTGAAAGACAAGATAGAAATATACATTATTACAATTAAATTATTATTCAATCAATTTCAGCAGCCGGGATATATCGACGTAGCAAAAACGAAACATCTTCATCATCAACATCTTCAAATGATGGTTGCCCGTTAGAGAATGGTGCGATGGTAGTGATGTCGTCAACTTCTTCATTGCATTCTTCTACGTTTTTCGCCTTCACATGCACGACGAGAGATAACTCTGGATCAACCGGGTCCGAGACATAAAAAACTTGAGATGCTTGGGATGCCAAAATGAATGAATCATTGACATAACTCACCCGTCTAAAGTCAACAACTGTTACTCCATCATTGTCAACTTTTACGTGGTTGTTGTCCGCCCATTTGCACTTAAACAATCCAACTCGCAAACCACAATAATCAAGCTCCCAAATATCTTCTACATAGCCAAAATAGCTCATAAAAGATTTTTTTGGATTCTTATCCTTGGCCGATGCAACATGCATTCCTTCCGCAAGTAATGTAACACCACTGTTTTGTACGGGGTGTTTTTCGTCCCTTTCCCTTGTGTAAAACGTGTACCCGTTAACGTACCACGACGTGTACCTTGAAACTACTTGTGAAGGCTCGCCGGAGATCTTCAATAGTGTCTCATCATAATTCTTTCTTCTTGCATATAAATATTCATCGATCCACTTTGCAAACGTACGGTTGTGCTTTTCTTTTAGCCATTTTTCATTTTTTGACTTTTTTGGATAAGTAGACCTCAACTCATTCATATGCACGTCAATAAAAAGGTCCACACCGTTGTCGAATACACGCCGCGACATCATGAATAATCGGCCGCGGCATATGGATTGATACCGCGCCTAGTATTGGTCACACCTCGGCCTAATCTGGCTCAAGTTAAGCATGCTCTCTGTATAATTTTTGGTCCTTATACGCCGCGGCAGGATGTACATAAGCCGAGGCATAATGTGAGAATGCCGTGGCTTTAAGATCTTAATGCCGCGGCGTGTTGTTGCTATTTACTTTTTAAACCTCTGGCTTATGAACTCTACCGCGGCTAAATAAGGTCACGTCGAGGCGTTTGTAAAGAATGCCGTGGCTAGTATTGGTCACACCTCGGCCTAATCCAACTCAAGTTAAGCATGCTCTCTGTATAATTTTTGGTCCTTGTACGCCGCGGCAGGATGTACATAAGCCGAGGCTTTATGTGAACATGTCGTAGCTTTAGTATCTTAATGCCGCGGCGTGTTGTTGCTATTTACTTTTAAAATCTCTGGCTTATGAACTCCGCCGCGGCATGTTATGTGTCACATGCCGCGGCTCGGTTCATAATTCAGAGGTTATGTCGATAAATTACACGTACACGCCGCGGTGTTTATGAGTATAGGCCCCGGCATGAAAAATTAAACAATTAATTAATTAATTAATAGTTTAAACAATTCAATTATTAATTATTTAATTTTTCGATTGTTTAACAGTCTAAAATAGATCTTATAAAATTATTTTAATTGTTTTTTGAAACAATTATTTTTATATTTCAACAAAACAAAGTATAATAACATTTGAAAATTTAGATAATTTTTTCAAACAAAATAAAATATTAACTAATTGTTCAAAGTAAACATAAAATATTAACTAATTGTTCAAACAAAATAAACATAATAACTAATTGTTCAAACATAAAAAATAACTAATCATCGTCCTCGAGGTTGTTGTCGTCATTGTTCTCGACTTCTTGGTTATCGTTGTCATCGTTGTCTTCGAGTCTGTCGTTCTCGCCTTCGTTGTTGATTTCTTCGGGGTTCTCGGGGTTTGCGTCATTGTTGTTCCCGCCTTCTTCGTTCTCGCCCGTTCCCGCCTCCTTCATTCTCGTCGCCGTTCCCGCCTTCTTCGTTCTCACCCTCGCCTTTACCGCCTTCGCCGTTCCCGCCTGCTTCAGTAAATGCCGGCTGATACTGATCAGGATATCCTGCTGGCCATGGCATTGGTGGAAACTGATTTGGCACCTCAAATCCTGGGTAAATACCCGGCCAAAATGAGCTACAATAGGTATTGAACTCAAGAATGCTCCGAACACCGTGAGCCACGAAGGCTCTCATTGGCGGATCATCGTAGTTTAGCTCCGGCATTGGTGGGTCGGCAACAGGCTGTGCTGGTATATCAGCGGCCTAAACCATGAATTTCAAGCAAGATTAGATTATTATTAAATCAATCATAAACAATTAAGCAATTGAAGCTATACACTTACCTCGTTTGCAGGTTGTTCAGGTATCTCGTTCGCAGGCGCCTCAACAACGGGTTCTTTCAAACTCCGGATCCAGGCCTGGTCCATCTTCTTTCCATGCGGCACCGTCAGGTTGAGCTCAGAATCCTCGATCTAAAAAATGAAATAAAGTAAGATTATATCAATATTGAAACAACCAAATTTCACAATTGAAGCTATACACAAATAAAGATATACACAAATGAAGCTATACTTACCCCAACATTTTTGCATAGAGCTGTGATAAGGAACGGGAAGCCCAATGCATTCTTTGAGGCGTCGTACGCCATGTGGGTCATGTAGAAGAAGATGAAACGACTGACGTCGATATGCAACCCCCTAACCGCGGCGTAGATCAACTTGAGAAAGTTGAACTGCAGCTCCGTGAAGTGCAGATGCGGGAATAGGTTGCCCCCAAAGAAGTACATCCAAACTTTGGCTCTCCGATTCAACTGTTTTTTGTTTAGTCGTAACTCTCCGGCCCTATTGTGCCATTGTACTACGGGTGTAGCAATGGTTGCCGCAATGTTGTCGTAAAACTCTTGATTCAATTCTTGGTCGCCCAATTGGTTGTGCTCGTTTTCCTCGTCGGTAAATCTTGGGGTTCCGTAGTATTCATTAATGACTTGAGGATTGATTGCAAATCGGATACCCAGAACAGTCACAAATCCATTTACTGACTCGTCGGAAAGAGCGGCATAGAACTCGTGGACCAATGTCCTCCTCGCCTTAAACTTAGGTTGGAGCATGAAATCTTTCCAACCGCGTTGTTCGATACTCTCATTGAGAGCGTCGCCAAGGTCACTCATGTCGGTAATCGGTATTTTGGCAAATCCACGCTCCGGGCATAATTGCCGCTTGCAAAGAACTTGAAATCGTTTCTTTGCCGCTTCTGTTTTGAAATTGGGTACTTGAACTGGAGGTGCTTGTGGTACTGGTTCATCCTCGTTGACTGGAGGCGGGACTCGGCTCGACGATCCGGATCTAACCACCAGATATCCCTTTGCGCGTTTTGACTTGGGTGCCATTGAAATCTATAAAAAAGAAAAGATAACACAATAACATATTAATTTCAAGCAAAAAAACTAATTAACCAAAGCAATTATATAATCCTATAAACTAACTAACTTAACTAATTAAACTCATTAATCAAAACCAGACTAACTAAACTAATTGAACTAAACAATCAAAATCACAAAAAACTAATCATATAACCAATCAATCAAACCAAACCAAACCTAATCAAAATACAAAATGTAATCATATAACGTAATTCGATAAATGCAATTTCAATACCCAATTAAGTTAACACCCAATTTCAACACTCAAATTTCAATTTCAATTTCAATAACTAAACCTAATTTTAAAACCCAATTTCAATACCCAATTAATTTCAAAACCTAATTTCAATACCCAATTAACTTCAAAACCTAATTACAAAACCTAATTTCAATACCCAAAACAAAATTTTAATACCTAAACCTAATTTACAAACCCAATTAATCAATTCATAAAACCAAATTTCAATTAAAAATAGATACAAGAACTTGATATCAATGACTTAATACAAACAATATTCAAATCCTATTTCGAATTAACAAAAAAAAAAAAAAAACGAAAAAATAAACATAAAAACAAAGCTTGAAATCGACACTTACACGTGGAGGTCGACGGCGTACGGACGTGGACGGCGACGGCGGATGACGGCGTGAAGCATGTTGCGGTGAGACGACGGCGGCGCAAGGCGAGTGCGAGAGAGAGAGAGAGAGAGAGAGAGAGAGAGAGAGAGAGAGAGAGAGAGAGAGAGAGAGAGAGAGAGAGGTAGGGTTTTGTGTGACGGCGCGAAGTGAAAATGAAAACCTCGGGTAAGACTGTAAATACGAGTCACGCCGCGGTGTGTTAAAAAAACATGCCGCGGCGAGATCATTAAAAATCGTATCAAGTAGTGTGCCACGGCGTATTTGATACACACGCCGCGGCAAAGTAATTTTTTTTATTGTGGGCATGAACAACGGTTCAAACAAGTGTCGTTGTGTACAGCTCGTGCCGCGGCGGAAAATTCACGCCGCGGCGCAACTGAGTAGTCACGGCCACTACCCAACGACACTTGTTTAACCATTGTCGCAAAGGATAACGCCGTGGCATGGTTT
The DNA here is from genome assembly GCA_954871525.1 of Parietaria judaica. NCBI lineage: Eukaryota > Viridiplantae > Streptophyta > Magnoliopsida > Rosales > Urticaceae > Parietaria > Parietaria judaica. Next base: position 56,098,360 of record OX940860.1, on the reverse strand, counting down.
GGTCCGCCGCGGCGTGTTAACCTGTAAACGACACATCGTCAACCACGGAAGAAATTTCCGTGGTCAAATAGAGAGTACGCCGCGGCGTCCCACGGCGGGACAACGGCAGACTGGTTTTTCAACCATGCTTTATGATTTCCGTTGTCTAAACTTGAAATCCAACCATGAATTTCGACATCCATGGTTGAATTTGCGTGGTCTAATAAACAATTTATAGTAGTGTGTTCGGTGGCACACTACACAAACAAAGATCGAGGTTCCCTAATTTTTTAGACTTTGAATTTTTTTTGGTTTACTAATCACGATTCCATGGGGCAATAAGTAATGTCTCTTCCAATCCAAGTATTTATTCCCCACCAACACATTAACATCTCATTTTTTTCCTGAGTTAATGTCACAATTTAATCCATGCGTTAATTTTGTCTAGATTTGTGAGCTAATATCCCAATAAAATAAAGACTTTTGGTTTCTTAGAATCCCTAAGAAACGTACAATTTTTTTTGTAAGCATGAATTTTTCGTAAAGCGTGAAGTTATAGGAGATTGGACCCTTCCAATCCTAATTGAACATTGATGAATATTTTCCACATTAAAATCAAATATCTACCGCAACTCCTATTCCACCACTGGTCTTTATATATGCTAATATTGTTTATCATTCACATAAAAATTATAATCCTCATTTCTTTTTTTTTCTTTTTTTCTTTTTTTAAGTTTATGTCACCATTGCTAATGAAGCATTTAAGATTTTATAAGCTTATGTTGATTTTCAAGAGTATGTATATGGTCAAGAATAAGGTCATCATTTCCGGTAAGTTTCTTATTTCTCGGAGTTTGGTTTCATATTTTTCGATGAGTTTGATTTGAATTTTTGGTATTGTTTATCATTTTCTTGAATTTCAGGGAGATTTCTTCTATCAAGAATAAGGTTATCGCATTTCCGGTAAGTTTCTTATTTTCTGGATTTTAGTTTAGTTTAGTTTTTTTTTTTTTGTGATTTTGATTTGATTTATGGGCATTATTGTTAGGTATATTTTTTTTGTGACTTCAGCATTTGAAATGAAACCTTGAGGATTGAAGCTATAGGCTAGAGGCTGTGATATTTCCTCCTTGCCCCTTGGTATCGAATGAATCTCTCAAAATTGCTGCCGTGGGAGAAGATTTCGCTCGACGGAGCTCACTCGTCACCTTGGTGTACACCGGAGTTGGCGCATGGTGGTTAGAAGAAGGATAAATAGAGCGAGGGTTTAAGAAGGGTTGATGTTAGAATGTTAAATTACAGCTTTTCAACAGTAACAATGTAATCCTAATATAATCCTCTAACCCAACGCTCAAATAAAAGCTGAGTTATTCTATGTCCTTCCATATTCTTTGTATTTATTATTTACCAAGTAATCTGCTCGTGTAATGTTTAAGTTGTTGGAATTGATAGAAAATCCAAAAATATAGGAAAATAGTATCTTCAAATCCTTGCTTCTCACTTTTGCCACATAACACTTCAAAAAACTGTGCTTTTATATTTATATATATATATATATATATAAATTTTCTTTGAAGAAAAAAAAAAAACTAATCACTTTGGCTAGATTGTGAGAGTATTCACTTTGTTTAGAAATGAGTTTTCTTTTAAATATTATATATATATATATATAAATATAAATGATCTCTCATCCTAATCACCTCCGATTTAATATATGTATATAAAGGGATTTAGAATTAATGACACATTTTTATCTTAATAACCTCAAAAATTGGATGCCTTTTTATTTTATAGATTATTATAAAGACTTTTGGTATTACAAGTCTTTTGATTGTAATAAGTAAAACTTATTATATATATTTAATTACCTATTATTACCATTTGCACCTTGAAGTCTTGGGATATATCTTGGATGAGAACAATTATTGTCAAAACCTTACAGTGCACAACAAGCCAGCTTATGAGCACCGATGATTTTCAGATTTTCAATATCATTATGTGATGTAATTTTATCATGCACAAGTTAGTTAATAGCATGTCACACAAATGGTAGTATGTAATTTAAAAAGCCAAGTAGATAGTATTTAGAAAAGTGTTGTCAAAACTTTGGTAGGGTGTAAGTTATAGTTAAAGTTAAACGCAATATTTCAACAGTAACAATCCCAGAAAAAAATAATATAATTAACTAAGAGTAATGTCAAATTAGATTAATTTAAAGCAATGTTTTCCGATTCAAATGATTGGTCATGATTCTGTACAACAAACAAAATGATATAACGTCTTGATACAAGTCAATATAAGAATTAAGATCCATATCAATATATGGCTACAATTTTACATACTTTTCTTTTTTATAACAAAAGATATATATTTATATATATATCGTAATCAATAGTTTTTAAATCATATTTTAGATTTCTTTTATTATCCTTATTTAGTTCTTATCTCATTTTTTTGTTTGTTCTTATTTTCTTCTTATAGAGGCACTAATTTCAGCGTAAAACTTTATCAAAATGTGGAATGATTAAAATTTGTTATTGTTTGTTTTATTTTTATTCTTCACCTATACGTAATGTTTTAGGATTAATATAACATCGGTTCAATATAACTTATTTGATCAGTTTTGAACGGTATTTTTCTATCGTTTGTCATTTTAAAGAAATAAAATTTTAGATGTAATATTTTTCCAAATATTACAATATATATTTACTCATATTTAATAGACTTTTGACGGTAATATTATTTAGATAAACTTATATCCAATGTAATTATTTCGATTACAGCACAATTTATATTAATTTATTCAATATTTTTATTTAAATTAAACGAGTTATTTTCTCGCCACCGCGCATAGCGCGGTGCCGTCCACTAGTCTCCATAAGAACAAACAAAATACAAGTAATCACTCACAACCACTACAATGCTTTGAAAAGATAAGCACCAATACGACTCTTGGTCGCTCTTTGCAGTTGGAAAGTGAGACCAAGCAAAGCAAAGCAAGCCCTTCTATTATGGGCCCAAAATCAATGGCTAATAATTTATGGTCCTCGTTAACTTGTCTACTTGTTTTTCTTCGTTTTTTTTCTTTTGCCCTTTTTCATTTTGATACACCCTAAAAGTGCCTGGCTGATTCTTCCATGGGAGGGGGCAAAAAAGAAAAGAAAAAAGGTTAAAGAGAAAAGTGCAAGAAAAGATTGCATTTTCTAATGCTGTGCTTGGTGTTATTTTTAGAGATATTTGCAACACAAAGACCCATGTTTGCACTTTGTTTGAGGCATATTCCTAATGTTACTTTTACTGGTATAAAACCTACTATTTTGTCTTCTATCTTATTTTGAGTCTCGGTACTAAATGAACAGTAAATTTTAATTGTTTTTTGTTAAAGAATATGCACGCGTCAACTTTATAAAATTAATTTTATATATTTTTTGATTCGAGAACGCCTTGTGCGTCGCTAATACCGCTGACAATATATATATATATATATATATATATATATATATATAGAGAGAGAGAGAGAGATAATTTTTCAAAAATTATAAAAAATGAATATATAAATTTAATAATATGGGAAATTTTATATAGTTGACATGTGTCATATACTTTAATAGAAACTTTACGCTTAATGTTCATTTGAAAATCGAGATTCAAAGTTATATAGAAAATAAGACATTGGTCTTTATGCCGGTAAAAAATAAATTGAGATTATACTTCAAACAAAGTGTAAGGATGGGGTCTTTATGCCTCAATTATCTCTTTTTTTTTTATGGTATAATTTATGAAATACAAAATAAATATAATTTGGTTTTAAGTATGAGAAATTATCCAAATTAAAATTCGAAAAATGAAAGAAAAAAAATAAGTTAAGTGTAAAAAACTAAAAAAATTCAAAACATATATCATCTTTTTGTAGCATAGTATCAACTAACTATTAAGTATCAACAAAATAGTTTTGCTATTTATATAAAATGATTATTTCTAAAAATAAAACTAATAAACGGGCCATTATTTTACCCATTTGATATTATTAGTAATATTGATATGATAAAGAAAAAAAATAGCTACACCCGCATTTACACTCTTAATTAAGCTTCTAAATAACTCATTTTAAACAAATCAAAACAAAATAAAATAGAATCATATTTTCACCATCAAATATTCCTTGTAGTTGTATTTCTCCCGCCACTTGAGAAAGACTACAAAATGTGGTCCATAAATATTTTCTTCATCTCTCTAAATTCTTTACTCTTTTTCTCTCTCCTTAACTTTCCTCTATCAATTTCTCTCCACAATTACACAATGTAAACATTAGTGGATTGGATTGGATTATATTACAAACACACATTGTGAGATGATTTTATCACACTTTGTATATATATTTAAAGAAAGGAACAATCACTATCTATATATATTGATCATTATCCAAAGCCTTGATCCAATCTCAAAGAACGGTAAAAATAAATAAACACAAATTTCTTTGTTTAGTTAGTTAAGTTCCTCTATTATTCTTGAATCCTGATGGATCGTAACCGTATTGAGTCATAACCATCTTTTGGGGTTAAACTTTGAATATTTAGTTAAGTGGTTATGTAACTAATCGACATAACTCGATCAATTTGAGACATACTTCAGTACTTCTAAGTCGCTGATGGACCGCAGTTGTTAGATTTTAATAGTCTTTTTTTTTTTTACTTGAAATTATAATTTTTAGTTATAACTAATCAACATAAACCGCTAATGTACGGTAGCACCGTTAGACTACAATTGTCATTCCACTTAAAAATATAGTTTTTTAGTTAAATAGTTATGTAACTAATCGATATAAATCGACTAAATAGCGACATACACAACTACAAAAATGGGGTTGGACTACACTTAAAGAGTGTAGTTGGAGCTCTTCGACTACACTCTTTATGTGTCGTCGGATCCTCCATCGTATGATATCCGACGACACTTAATTTAAGTGTCGTTGGAGGTGGAACTGGACTATACTTAAAAAGTGTAGTCGGAATCCAAATTCGCCGCGGCATAATAATAGCTTTGCCGCGGCGAACAGTCCGACGACACATAATAAGTGTTGTGTGAGGTGATTCCAAAACTCGAAAATGTCCTCGGACATGTTGTAGGCCGCGGTGAATACATTTTTGCCGCATCGTATATTTCTCCAACGACACTAATAAGTGTCGTTGGGATGAATATTAGCCGCGGCAAATATAAATGTTGCCGCGGCGAATATTATCCCAACGACACTAATAAATGTCGTTGAGATAATATCGCCGCGGCAATTTTAATATTGCCACGGCGTTTTTGTGCCCGATTGCATTGATATAATACTTTCTGCGACGGTTTTTCATCCGTCGTCGAATATGCCGATATAAAATTAAAAAAACCAGGCGATTCAAATCGCCTGGATGCTTTGGTATCTGTAAATAATAAATAATATATATTTAAATCCGAAAATTAACCGATTTATACAAATAATCTTCCGTACCTACAAAAAGCGTCGTTCATACTTACAAATAGTACCGTCGTTATATACCAAAGAATGTAAGACCGTCCATATACATAATATTCTATTCTTCATCATACTTTGCAAATTTTTGAAGAACATATATGCACCTAATCTAACTCTAAGAGAATCTATCTCTTTTAAACTATAAATATTTTTTTTATCAACAAACGCAATACCCTTTATGACGATGTCGTGCATGAACTTCATGACAAAGTATCCACACTCGTGATTTCCCGGTTGTTTCGGACATGATTTTGAAATCGCCACTTTGACCACCGAGTGCATATTCAAGCCGGTTTTATGGTGTAACATGAACTTTTCACCGAGCCTACAAAAAATGTAAACGTTAAATATACAAAACCTTGTATTTGAAATACATCAATAATAAAAAGATAATTCTATATTCGAGAATACTTACTTATCAAAAAACGTGGATAAATGCGCATTCAAACCTCTTGAATTTTTAAGTGAATCAAATATGGTCACACTATTGCGCCAAGGGTTCAACACGAGGAGAGTCCAATGATGGAGACTATTGTATGGCATCAACCACAATTTTTCTTTCTTGCATTTTGCTATATTCTTGAAGCAAACCTCCACATCCTTTTCCAATTCTTTGGACCTCTTATCTTCGTCGGCGTAAGAGTTGTAATTCATGTCATTATACGGAGGAACGAAACCGTACAAATCTCTCACATCACTTTTTGCCATGTATGTTTGTAACAAATAACTACAAATATAATATAAAGAAAAGTAGAATAAATTATTCATATTTTAAAATCATTAAGAAATAAGGAAATAAAAAAAATATGTAAAAATAGAAAACATACCTTTGACAAGTCGTTATCCAATTCACATTCAAGTCCTCAGAGAGTAGAAATTTGCGCATATCATCGAAAGTTAAATAAGTTGAATCTTGACCCATTCTTTTATCAAGATTCACTTCGACTAATTGATTTGATGCGAGCATATAATTGTTGGCATAATTGGCCAACGGTCTCAATTCTGGGACAATGATAGACATCTTAATCTTTTTTGGATCTTGTGCATTTTTGGCAACCTCTTTTGGCTTAGGTATGAGAGATGGACTACCTTTGGAATCGACTTTCTTGATTAACCTTGTTGGCCTAGGCACTAAGTTCCCGATCGCGTCATCGAGAAATTCCATACATTGTGTTTCCATAGGGAGAGGAACATTAGGCATCGGAGCATTTACCACTTCAATTAACACCCGAGTATATTCTCCCGCCCATTCTTTATTGAGAAAAGGTTCCTTGCCCGGGATATAACGTTTATCTGCCCTCCCCTTTGCGACGTATTCTTCAAAAGCGTCCGAGTAGAGAAGACATTCGACGCCACCATAACCCGAAATGGGCGTCTTTGGATGAGAGGCCGCCAGTCGTACATCCCTCGAGCCCCTTCCGCCAACACCGCTTCCATTGTCGACCGATACGGGCTTAGTCTTTTTTACCGAACTAACCGGAGCGACGGGTTGAGTAACCAGTGCGAGCGGTTGACTAATCGGAGTGCCGCCACGGGAGCATGCATCGTTACTCCCTTCGAAATTTCGAGCAATTGATTGTTGGACAAATAGTTCCATTTTTTACTTCCATTCTTCCAAAGTCGCATCTTTCGCCTCGTTTTTCGCTTTCATTTCTTCAACGACGGGATTCGGCGTTGAGTTGGATGCTCAGTGATATGCTCGCTTTGTGACGTATTTTGATTGTCCCCGAACTCGTCCGGAATGATCTTTCTTTCCCAACGCTCTTGTCAATACGTCGACTTCCTCATGGGGTTCAAACTCGCCATTTTCTTCTTGCGTGACATATTCGTTATAACAAAAACAACAATTATAAGAGAATCAAATATACTACTTATATTTGCACTACATTAGATAAGTACTTACTATTTTCTCTATTATTGGCTCCAAAGTTTAGTCCTTTAATGAACCATCGGGGTTCTTCCTCGTGACGCACCAAAGTGTGGGTAAGGTGGCCCATTCTCCATTTTCGGCATGCTACGAAAAAAAATAAACATGTTATTCGATTCTTGGCAATAAAATAAAATTAAAATACAAAGTTAGAACCCTAACTAGTAGTTGATCGATCTTCCGATATCAATTTCGGCCCGTTCTCGAGAGGTATTCAACTTGATCTCTATGAGCTTTATTTTGCTTCGAGAGTTCCCCAAACTTTTCACTTAATCTAATTTCCACAAATTCCTTCCATACTTCGGCCCTTATGCTCGTGTAGTACTTCTCAACAATATCCGGTCGCTCATAAATGCTTTTACCCTTGGGATGTTTATTGATTAGGGTAGAGAGATCATGCCGGAATTGTCTTGCCGAGTCGCGGCACTTGATAAACATTTTCTTTTGAACCATCCCGGAATATCAAATGCTTGTTTAACTTCATTCCATATCCGTTCTTACACCTTAGCATAACTTTTATCTCTCCAATCGATTATAGTTATTGGAGCGAATTCCCTAGCTAACACACCAATCCAACTACCTAAGAAATCACCTTCTTGTCCTTCCGGTTGTTCTTTCTCATCAAATTTAACATGAACTTTTTCCCCCTTATGCTTCAATACATTGATTCTTCTCATTAGAGTCACTTTTCTTTGTCCTTGATCTTCTAGTTTTCTTCTCGGTTTTGATTCATTCTCATCTATACCTCCATAAAATAATTAACTCAATCTTAGAAACTAGTTCAATACAACAATTTCGGATGCAAATAAAAATACACTAACCAGGTTTGATTTCACGTTCGTGTGATTCTTCTCGATCCAACATATCAGGTTCGGGTGATTCAACTCAAAAATTCATCTACAAGTTCATGAACCCACAAAATATATCAATAAATTTAAAAAAATATAAACCCACCAACAAACCCAAACACAAATAAAAAAAAATTAAAAACCATCAACAAATTCATGAACCCATTAAGAGATATTCACTAAATCATCAAAATATCTTCACATAAACTATAAACAATATTATTTTAACACAAAAATGCATTAAAAATGTAATATCAATTTACGGCTCAGATTCTAACCTTGTTCAATGTAATATCAATGCGAGTAGACTTGTTGATGGCCGGCGTTCTCTTCCACGGCGACGGCGACAAGGTGAAAAAGAGAAAAGGAGAGAAGGGAGAATGAGAGAAAGAGAGAAAAGAGAGAAGGGAAAATAAGAGAAAGAGAGTGAAAAAAGCTTAAAAGATAGAAAGACAATCTGGCTGATCCAGTCACCAAGACGTTGCCAGAGAAAATATTCAGGAGGCATCTGGAGAGTATGGGTCAGAAAGACATGGGTCATCTTCTTTAAGTACAAGTGGGAGATTGTTGGACATATGTGTCCTTAAACAAGATATTTTATCCATTTGTAAAAGATTATGACAAGTCGTTGAATAAAGATGATACTTATTATGATAATCTTATTATAGTTTCTGGTAGAGTAAAATAGAATGTTTGATCCTTAGTTCATAAAGGATTCAATTATGAATTATTATCACAACAGAGTCAATGTGAAGAAGAATTAATAATCATAATAAATGAACTTAAAATGTCCGTGATCTGATTAACTGGGTGGGAGCCCATTAATCGTATAAGGTCATTAATGTGACTAAGTGACAATACTATTCTGGATTTTGTGTGTGTCACACTCATTAGAAGTGCATTAAGTATGAAGTGTCTTCATACTGGACTGGACCTGACTTAAACTCCGGAAGTTATCATATAAGACCGTCACTGATAACTTGGAGTTGAGTCAGTAGTAGATGATCAAATGGATATTCGATCTAAGTCCTGAGTGATCTTGAGTCCGAGCTGCTGGCTTGATTGTTCTTTGATTTAACCGTTAAAGAACACGAAATATTACCGATGTTCCCAACACTATTATTTTGGGAACATGATAGTCAGCAGTAAGGGTAGCTTGGTCATAGACATGGGCATCACACACCTCTCTTCAGAGTGATGATGATTCCCTTGATTGTCGGTGGTGAGAAGTGAGAGGTACCCGTGCCAACTTATGAATCAAAACCATAAGTGGGTTACTCATAATATTGCTGACTGAGTCAAGGATGAAAATGCAATGAGGGGCATAACAGTAGAAACCGCCTGCTGACGTGTGGATCATCAAGTGAAAGATCAATAACCCGAATTTGATTGTATCAATGGACACCCTGCTGTTATAAAGGGAAAAATATATACCGTATCACTAAAGAGTGCAGCCTCGGGGGTCTATAGTGGAATCACTTCGAGGTTTGACGAACAACTAGTTGTTCGTTGGAGCTTAAGTGATACGGGTCCATGGTCCCCAGGATAGCTCCGTAACGGATGATACGTACGTGATTAAAATACATTCTGGATAATGTTTAATCATTTGGCTTGACTTATAAAACTGAAAGGTCTGTGGCAGACGTCAGATAGTTTTATCGTTAGCGTGGCAAAAGTATTATATTTTGGTACACGAAATTAACTGATAAAAGAAATTTAGAATTTATATTTTCTATCAGCACCATGTTATTGGAAATTAAATTCTAAGTAACTTTTCTTTTTGAACCAAGTCATTTCGACTTACGGTTAGTGATTTATGGATTTTCTAAGTTTGTGATTGGTTCGATAAACTTTCAAATTTTATCACATGTCAAGAATTTAAATGATGGTGTGGCACCATGATATTTTAATGTGTGATATTGAGATCAGGAAATATTAATATAATTTAATTATTTGGATTTAATTATTAATATCTTATTAATAACTAATTAATAATTAATAGATTTATATTAATAAATAAAAATATATATTTATATGTGTAAATTCGAATTAGGGTTTCATGATATGAAACACTAGCTAAATTCGAATGGTATGATTTGGTCTTTCCATATTTGCGGCATAAGTACCAAATGTTTTGGTATTTTAGCAAATCCCTAAAATCAAATTAATCCATTGGATCGGTTATGATTTAATATCATCCGTTGGATTAGGATATTGATAAATTCGAATTTAATAACTTGGTGACCAAGTTTCATTTTTCGAATTTGGTTAATTAATTATATCCGTTAGGTCGGTCTAAGATTTAATCTTTACCTTCGGATTGAAAATTGATTAACTATATATATATTTTCGAATTATGGTTTAAGGATAAAATCGAAATTGTTTTTTTATTAAATCTTTTAATATTTGATTTTATCCTAAACTAATTTGATCCATTAGATCGGTTTAAAGATTTATCTCAACCGTTGGATCTAGATAATGATAATTTGAATTTATATATATATATAAATAATTCGAATTTATAAAGATAAGAAGATAGGATTGGATTTTTGATTTTATCCCAATCTTTCTTATTTAATTAAATCCCTAATTAATTATATCCATTGGATTTAGATGAGATTAAATCTGGACCATTGGATTGAGATAATTAATTATATTTAATATATGAAATTCAAAAATTAGGGAGGGAATTTCTCCAATTCGGTTACGGTTTGAGCCGATAAATAGGACGCTCATTCTACACATTTTTCACACCCTTCCCCAGAGAAAAATTCGAACTCTCCCTCTCCTTTAGGGTCTGCGAATTTTCTCTCCGATCTCTCTTTTCTGGTTCGGCTTAGGAGACTATTTCTCCGGAAGCTTAAAAAGAACCATCAGTTTAAATTTTGCGACGGAGTCCTGCCGGCGAAGCCCACGCTTCGGTACGAGGACTCCAAGAGAATATCCCGGAAGATCACGGGAGTTTCCCTCAGCACCGGCGGAGCCCTGCCCGATTCAGAACGCGCAGCCGGAAGTCGTCAATAGAGGTACGGCCTTATGCATTGGGTTAATAAATGCAACCATTTACTGCTTTCTATTTGTTTCCTATTATGAATAGATTATTAATAATGATTTATGAATATTAAATTACAAGATATTTATCAGATCTTGTTAAATGGTTATTATCCGATATCCGGACCGTTGGACGGATAACAAGTTATTCCGCTTTAAATTAATTTTTAAATGTTACCCGGACGGTTCGGAGTTACAATTCGTGATAATTTTCATGGAATCCGAGACGTGATTCTCAACATTTGTCAGGAAGGGCCGCATAGAATTCGAGGACCATGCGTGTTCTTTGGCTCGAGCATATAATTTAGCCAACCCCGGCGTTGATAATTAGCGTTGACGAGGTCATTCGCCGCATTCAAAGCGAGCGGTAATTCGGTGAAACCACACTCGGAGCAAAGTTTCCTTGTGCATATCTTCGCGTAACGGTTCTTTGCCGGTTCCGTCATTAAGGGCATATGCGGCGGCGGAGGCGGAGGAACCGTTTCATTGACCTCGTCTTCGGGCATTTCAACATTCCAGTGCTTTCCCCGTTTCGCCGTTTATTTCCTAACACCCCGTCTTACTTTAGGTGCCATTGAAATCTGAAAAAAAAAAAAGCATATATTCATTTCACGGAATTCAAACCAAAACATAAACTAAATTTTAAAACCAAAATCAATTCGCATTAAAAATCGGACTAATCACAATTTCTAAACAAAATTAATTCACAATTCGTAAACTAAATCAATTCACAATTTCAAAACTTAATCACAATTCACAATTCCTAAACCTAATCACAATTCAGAATTCCAAAACCTATTCACAATTTCAAAACCTAATCACAATTCACAATTCCTAAACCTAATCACAATACACATTTTCAAAACCTAATCACGATTCACAATTCCAAAACCTAATCACAATTTCAAAACATAATCACAATTCACAATTCCTAAACCTAATCACAATTCACAATTCTAAAAAGCCAAACCCAAATCTCCAAACACAATCCCAAACCCAAAAACACCTAGTCCTGGTAAAAAAATAGCAACAAATCCTAGAACCAAAGAGAGGAAATGCAGGAAAAGAAGAAAACCTGAAACCCTAGGACAATATTGCTCGAGGTTGCAGAACAACAATGGTGGAGAAAAAAGCTTTTCTCTCTTGTCACGAGTGCGAAAATGAAAAAAGAAGAGAAAGAGGGGCTTAAATAGGAAAGAAGAGGAGCAGCTACCTGAATGCGAAGAGACACCTCGGGCAGAATTGAAGAAAAGTTGATTGGACCTTTTCGAAGAAACACTCAAGTATTTTTATAATCGAAAGTCGACACGAATCGCAAGGATATGGTTCCCTCGATTCTCGCGCCGAAGACCATCCAACGACTGGGACCAATTCCCAGATCGTGACACGTCAACGCAATGATGAGCGGACCAAGTCAGCAGAAGTCGAAGAGATTATCCTCTTCTTCGAATCACGAGCAAATCGACACGTGTCGTAACTGCTCGCTCCAAAAAGTTTGAAATCATTTTGATTTCAAAAGAAATTACACCTCAACCCCTGAAGAATATGATATTATCATGAAAACAATTCTAGTGTCCCTAAATTAATTTATTTTTGCGGCAAAAGTCACAAATATCTCTGATTTCGCGAATTTAATTAATTTTCATCACGAATTTTTACATGATTTTGTCAAATTTATACTATAAATAATATTTCATATTTTTTTATAGTAGGGGGCTATCTGTTGATGTGCAAATTCGTTCCTTAATAGGAGTTATAAGATCATTAATTAAATTAATGGTCCAAATTAATTAAAGCCTAAGTCATAAATATAATTGAATATTTAGGCAAAATGGGCTTACAGAATACGAAGCCCAGAAGCCCAATGAACACCCAACTATGTTCAGGCCCGGACAGAACTAAAAATCCACAAGGCAAGAAGCTCACCACGAGCAGAAAATGCTCAAAAGAAGTCCGAACAGAGCTTTCCAATGGAAGAAACCCCGAACTAAGCTCAAAGATCCTACCTCAAGACAAAAACTAACACTTGGTCAAAGTCCAAACATCAAACAGATTAAACGACGTGAAGAACCCAAAGCTCGTCCCGGGCAGAAATTGTCACAAAGGGATCCGAGCAGAAACATACGAAACATCCGAGCACGAGCAGACCAAGTCAACCACCTCAATTCAAACCTCCGAATTCCGACCAGGAAAATCGCCACGATCCAAATTCAAATCCCACGACGACAAGTCAAAGTCCACCACTACGAACGTGGCCCACGTGTCAGCCCGATAGCAAGCCAAGCTCCGAACTCGAAGCCACCACCAACGTACACTTCCAACGGGCAGAAACCAGAAGCCTATAAAAGCAAGGAGACAGCCCCTATCATACGCACATAAGCATTCATCCTGAGAGAAAAAGAGTCTGTGAGATTTGTGTTTTCAGAGTGATTTCATCTTCCTTTTTCGATCTATCAGAAATTGGCTTGTGGTTTCGATTGATCATCTTTTCAAGGAAATAATCATACAGAGGACGTAGTCAACTACCGCATTGGGACGAACCTCTCTAAAAAACCTCGGTGTTCTACTCTTCTTTAATTCTCTTGATTTCATATTTACTTTGTCACCGTCTAAAGTATTGACGACGCGGAGGTCAGAATCCACAAAGAATCAGCAACATCAAATCGAAATCCCATTAACAATTCACGTGACTGTTGGTGTGTGAAAACACTTCATCAGTTTGGCGCCGTCTGTGGGAAACTTTGATCTCGCTAACTCTGTCATACTTCGACACGACGATGAGTTCGGAAAAGAATCCTGCCTCCGATGCTCTGGTGGAGAAAACTCCCGACCAGGGTACCGAAGAGCAGACTCGGAGGACCCAGCTCCAAGAAAGGGCTGCTGAAAATGCTGAGCTCAAAAGGCAAATTGAGTTCCTCACGAGCAGCCAGACCCGGCTCGAACAGAGGCCATACTCTGTAAATAAGCTCGGGCAAACCTCTAGGCAAAGGAATCACGAGAGGGTTAATGCGGTCCATTTTTACTTCGTGGACCCCAACGATCCCCGGGCCCAGAGAACCAACCAGCCACCCCTCCCAATAGGACCGCGCTCGAGCACGCCACCTCAGCCAAGGGATTCGCCCTCGGGCGCGCTGCCTTCGCCACCGATACTATCCCGTCCGATTACAGGAGAATCCTTGCTGCTATACTTAGCAGTATCCCTCTCCGCCGTCAGCGGCGTAATCGTTCGGGAAGATAGAGGCGAACAAATACCGATCTTCTACGTCAGCGAATCGCTGGAGGACGTAGAAACAAGGTATCGCGCCCTGGTAAAACTAGCTCTTGCTATGATAACCTCAGCGCGAAAACTCCGGCCATACTTCCAGTCTCATACCATCTTGTTAATGACGACTCAACCCTTAAGGGTAATCCTCCATAGCCCAAATCAGTCAGGACGACTGACAAAGTGGGTTGTCGAACTAAGCGAGTTCGACATTGAATATAAAATTCGAACATGCGCCAAATCCCAGGTGCTAGCTGACTTCCTGATCGAACTCCCAACGGATGATCCCACGGGGAAGAAAGGGAACGAAGAATGGCGTCTCGAACTGGACGGGGAATCAAATAAGGGCGGATCCGGAATAGGAATACGTTTGATCTCCCCGACCAGAGAGGTTTTCGAACAGTCGTTCCGGATAAGATTCCATGCCACAAACAACGAGACGGAATACGAGGCACTGATAGCTGGGTTAAAATTGGCCAAGGCAATTGGAGCTAGGAAAGTTAGGGCCCATTCGGACTCTAAACTGGTCACCTGCCAAATCAGTGGCGAATATACCACCAGGGACGATCGCATGGAAAAATACCTCGCGGTGGTCAAGGACCTGATCTCTCAATTCGACAAAGTTGAGGTAGTTCAGATACCACGAAGTGAAAATTCTTCGGCTGACACTCTGGCCGGACTTGCATCCACTTCGAACCCCGAGGCAAAAAGGATAATTCCCGTGGAAGTAATAGACGAGCCTAGTGTAAGTCTACACGTCCACAGTATCCGAACAGGTGTGGAAGACTGGAGAACTCTCATCCTAAATTATATCATGACGGGAGAAAAACCCTAGGATAAGCAGAAGGCCCAGAAACTCCGCATTCAAAGTGCTAGGTTCTGCCTGATAGATGGAAAATTATACAAACAAAGTTACTCCGGACCCTACATAAAATGCTTAGGAAAGGCCGAAGCTAAGATTGTACTGCAGGAGATCCACGACGGAGAATGCGGAAACCATTCCGGCGGGAGATCGCTTTCTAACAAAGCGAAGCGGCAAGGTTTCTTCTGGCCAACCATGTTAGCCGACGCAGAAACTCACGCCAACCATGTTAGCCGACGCAGAAACTCACGCCAAACGTCGTCAGTATCGGTACCCTACCCATTCACGAAATTGTCCATGGATATAGTAGGACCTTTTCCCCTGGCACCAGCCGGGAAAAGATTCCTACTGATTGTGACAGACTATTTCTCAAAATGGGTGGAAGTCGAATCCTACGCCAACATCAAAGACTCAGATGTGGAACACTATGTGTGGAAAAAACATCACAAGTCGCTTTGGATTGCCCAAGGAAATCATTGCCGACAACGGACCCCAATTCGTGTCAAACAGGTTCCAGAATTTCTGCTATAACTGGAAGATTTCCCATAACACATCCACCCCAAGATATCCACAAGGAAACGGTCAGGCGGAAGTCTCTAACCAGACCATCGTGGATGGTATCAAGAAAAGACTTGACACCAAAAAGGGTCGATGGGTCGACGAGCTCATAGGCGTCTTATGGTCATACAGGACCACCCCGTGGAGAGCAACGGGAGAAACCCCTTTTTCGATGGTATACGGCACCGAAGCAGTCATACCAGCCGAGATCGAGGCCCCTAGTTTCAGAAGGGAGTACGCTCCCGACAACGCAGAGATTAACGACGAAATGAGATTAGACCAACTTGACCACGCAGACGAATGACGCGAACAAGCCTTAATTCGAATTACTAACTACCAAAACTCAGTAGCCAGGTATTATAATTCTAAAGTTAAGCATCGCAGATTCACCTCCGGGGAATTGGTCTTCAGACGGGTATTCCAGAACAAGGCCGAGCCCAACGCCGGTAAGTTGGGGGCTAACTGGGAAGGACCCTATATCGTTACCGAAGTAGTAAAACCTGGTGTGTACAAACTGGCAACCCCGGACGGATCAAGAGTCCTTCGGAGCTGGAATGATATGCACCTCAGAAAGTACTACGCATAAAAGGTCAGAAATTGACTTTCCATGAACTACGTAATGGCTTGATCCCGAGAGAGTGGGGTACGTAGGCAGTTTGGCCCAAAAACGGACGAACACAGCCCCAACAAACCCAACGACCCTACATGCCCCTACCTCCCAAGTTAAGGGCGTCCAACCAAAGGAAGAAATTTCAACTTCAAAGAGCTGCCCGAGTAATATCCCGACACAAGTAAGTGATCTCACTTTCAAAAGGAATTCATTTCATCCTTATCAAAGAAATACATATCATTTTTGAATGCCTATATATTATGAAAATAAATCATAGCAAAATCTACACGAGTAGCACAGTCATCGATAACCATTGTCATACGCATTCAAAATATTGTCAACAACCCATAAGTCGTAGAAATCGTTAAGTCCAGAACAACAAGTCCTGGCATCCGCATGGGTAACAGACCCTTTCTTTGCGAGTAACATACTTGCCCGGGTACTAGACCCTTTCTTTGCAAGTAATGTTGGACATATGTGTCCTTAAACAAGATATTTTATCCATTTGTAAAAGATTATGATATGTCATTGAATAAAGATGATACTTATTATGTTAATCTTATTATAGTTTCTGGTAGAGTAAAATAGAATGTTTGTTTCCTTAGTTCATAAAGGATGCAATTATGTTATTATTATCACAACAGAGTCAATGTGAGGAAGAATTAATAATCATAATAAATGAA
Organism: Parietaria judaica; assembly: GCA_954871525.1. Classification (NCBI taxonomy): domain Eukaryota; kingdom Viridiplantae; phylum Streptophyta; class Magnoliopsida; order Rosales; family Urticaceae; genus Parietaria; species Parietaria judaica. The sequence continues at coordinate 56,081,065 of OX940860.1, read as the reverse complement.
CTTAAAATGTCCGTGACCTGATCAACTGGATGGGAGCCCATTAATCGTATAAGGTCATTAATGTGACTAAGTGACAATCCTATTCTGGATTTTGTATGTGTCACACTCACTAGAAATGCATTAAGTTTGAAGTGTCTTCATACTGGACTGGACCTGACTTAAACTCCGAAAGTTATCATATAATACCGTAACTGATAACTTGGAGTTGAGTCACTAGTAGATGATCAAATGGATATTCGATCTAAGTCCTGAGTGATCTTGAGTCCGAGCTGCTGGCTTGATTGTTCTTTGATTTAACCGTTAAAGAACACAATAAATTACCGTTGTTCCCAACACTATTATTTTAGGAACATGATAGTAAGCAGTAAGGGTAGCTTGATCATAGACGTGGGCATCACACAGCTCTCTTCAGAGTGATGATGATTCCCTTGATTGTCGATGGTGAGAAGTGAGAGGTACCCGTGCGCAACTTATGAATCAAACCCATAAGTGGGTCACCCATAATATTACTGACTGACTCAAGGATGAAAATGCAATGAGGGGCATAATGGTAGAAACCGCCTGCTCGTGTGTGGATCATCAAGTGAAAGATCAATAACCAGAATTTGATTGTATCATTGGACACCCTGCTGTTATAAAGGGAATAATATATACCGTATCACTAAAGAGTGCAGCCTCGGGTCTATAGTGGAATCACTTCGAGGTTTGACGAACAACTAGCTGTTCGTTGGAGCTTAAGTGATACGGGTCCATGGTCCCCAGGATAGCTCCGTAACGGATGATACGTACGTGATTAAAATACATTCTGGATAATGTTTAATCATTTGGCTTGACTTATAAAACTGAAAGGTCTGTGGCAGACGTCAGATAGTTTTATCGTCAGCGTGGCAAAAGTACCATATCTTGGTGCACGAAATTAACTGATGAAATAAAGTTTGAATTTAGATTTTCTATCAGCACCAAGTTGTTGGAAATTAATTTATAAGCAACTTTTCTTTTTGAACCAAGTCATTTCGACTTACGGTTTGTGATTTATGGATTTTCTAAGTTTGTGCTCGGTTCGATAAACTATGAAATTAAATCACATGTCACGAATTTAAATGATGGTGTGGCACCATGACATTTCAATGTGTGATATTGAGATCAGGAATTATTAATATAATTTAATTATTTGGATTTAATTATTAATATCTTATTAATAATTAATGGATTTATATTAATAATAATATATATATATTTAATTTTATATATATATATATTGTAAATCGATGTGGGCCTGCATAATCTAGTCCACACGAGTTTAACCTAGCTAGGGTTTAATATTTGCGGCATAAGTACCTAAAGTTTGGTACTTTGGCAAAAACCCTAAAATCAATCTTATCCTTTAGTACGGAAATGATTTAATATCAACCATAGGATTAAGATGATTGATTTTTGACCTAACCCTAATTTGAAAATAGTAGCTTGGTGACCAAGCTTAGGGTTTTCGAATTTGACATAATTAATTGTATCTGTTAGATCGGTTTAAGATTTAATCTTTACCGTCGGATTGGAAATTAATTAATCATATATGTAATATACAATTTTTAAAATATTGTTAAGGATTAAATCGAATTAGGGCTTTTACTAAGTCTTAAGATATTTGATTTTATCCTAAACTAATTCGATCCATTAGATCGGTCTAAGATTAATCTAAGCCGTTGGATCTAGATAATTAATAATATTTCAAAATTATTATTATATATATATATATTCGAATAAAGATAAATAAGTAGATAAGATTGGTTTTTCTATTTACCAAGTCTTTCTTATTTAAAATTAAATCTCTAATTAATTATATCCATTGGATTTAGATAAGATTGAATCTTAGCCATTGGATTAAGATAATTTATTATATTTAATAATTTTCGAAATTGATTATATATATATATATATATATATATTCGATTTTAATAAGAAGATAAGATTGGTTTTACCAAGTCTTTCTTATTTAATTAAATGCCTAAATAATTATAACCATTGGATTTAGATGAGATTGAATCTTAGCCATTGGATTAAGATAATTATTGTATTTAATTATATGAAAATCGAAAAAAAAATTATAAGAGAATTTCTCTAATTCGGTTACGGGCCAAGTCTATAAATAGGGAGCTCATTTACAACATTTTTGACACCTTCCTCAGAGCAAAAACTCGAGCTCTCCCTCTCTCTCTAGGGTCTGCAAGTTTTCTGCCTCTGATCTCTTTTCTGGTTCGGCTTAGGAGACTTTTTTCTCCGGAAGCTTCAAAAGAACCTCAGTTAAATTTTGCGACAGAGTCCTGCCGGCGAAGCCCACGCTTCGGTACGAGGAGTCCAAGAGAATATCACGGGTGTTTCCCTCAGCACCGGCGGAGCCCTGCCGAACTTCAGAGTCCGCAGCCAGAAACGTCAACTGAGGTACGGCCTTTATGCATTGGGTTCATAAATGCAAACATTTACCGCTTTCTATTTATTTCTTATTTCGACTATGATATTAATAATGAGTTGTGAATATTAAATATGTAATATTTATCGGATCTTGTTAAAATGGTTATTACCCGATATCCGTGCCGTTACGATAACAAGTTTTCCGCTTTAAAATAATTTTTAAATGTTACCGGGACGGCTCGGAAGCATATTTCGTGGTAATGGAGTCGGGAATCAAACCCCGATTTCCAACAATTGGTATCAGAGCCATGGTTCAAGGATAAATAATTACGTAATTTAATTTAACGGTTTAAAGAACGAATTATTTGATGAATATATTAATATTTTAAAATTGAAATTTTTGAATTTCTAGATATTTTAAATATTAATTTAAAATTAGAAATATTACCCGACCCGAATACCCGGACCGGGTAATGGGTCGGGCTACAGAAGTAGCCCAACCCGTAGGCTAGGGTTCGCTCGCAGCGAACACAGTGGGAGGCCGGGCAGGTGTCCAGCCCGAGGGCCTCGAGCCAAGCCCACAGGGAGCGAGCAAGGGCTGCTCGCTGCAACCCGTGGGCCATGCACCTGGCCAGGCCCAAGCCCAGGGCAAAGAGCGCTGCCTGGCAGCACCAAGGGCCTCGGACTTGGGTTCGGGTAGCACGCTGCCTGGCAGCGTAATAGGCCTATAGGCCCACAGCGCTGGCAGCGTTCTGCCCTGCCCTTCCCGAGCCCTGGCCAGGGCAAATCCACGGCACGTGGGCCCGGGCTTAAGCCCGAAAGGCCCATGTGCAATTTTTTTTTAATTAGGGCCGGATTTTTTAATTCGAGCTGGTACCCGTGGATTAAATAAATAAAATATTAATTATTATTTTTGAAATTAATAAATTATGAATTTAAATAATTAGAAATAAAATATGGATGTTATTTCTGGATAAATAACATTGTCTTATTTTACAAAATTCATAAAATTAAATATGGATATTATTTAATACTTAAATAATATTGTCTTATTTAATATTAAAATATGAATGATAATTCTTTGGAATGATATCATTGACATATTTTTATATTTCATAAATAATTCTTAATATGGTCTAATATCGATTTAATGATAATTCTTTTAGAATAAGTATCATTAATATCTTATTATAAATATTCATCATAGATATAATTTGTTATAACCTATTTTCATAACCCGTAAACATATTGTCTATGTTTTGATAATTATTAATATGTCGAAAATAAGATATACATAAATAATAAAGAGTAAATGTGAAAGTGGTTATTACTAGTCGGAAAAATCTCAATCATACGATCTTGTCTAAGGAAGAGGGAATCAAAAGTAGGGCCGGTTCACCATCCACTTCTGGGTGACTAGTTAGGACCCCTCCCATCTACCTGGAGAAAGTATGAATTGACCTATCACTACCGACGAAATAATAAACACTATAAATAAAGGGCATTGTTAAGCCGAAATATAAACTTTTAATGTGTCATTAATAGAAAGTTTATAATAAGTTTTAAATAACTTATTATTTAAAAACGTTATTTAATAAAACCATGGCAAGTATAGAATAAATCAAATGGTCTCCATTATTACTGTCACAAGGTCTGCTGACCACACCGCTTCGAGTCACCCTAGTGTGTCCATTCCCTAAGGAAGGTGTGCTTGTGGAAGGTTTGACACCGTGATAGTTCCAAAAGAATATGGGGACGGATGAATCTTGGAAATGGACCGCGAGTCACCCTGGAGTGACCATTCCCTAAGGACGACGTTTCCAAGAGGATCCCGAGAACCGAAAATAATGGGTTGATCTTGCACGGAAGTTGGTGCTTCCCGACCGTCTATGGTGATAGTTAATAATCATAGAGAACTTTGGTGGTTCTTGTTATGAATATTAATTAAGTTTATGACTAAAACTTAGTTTAACCAAACTACACGGTTGATACCGCGAGTCACCCTGGAGTGACCATGCCACTAAGGACGGCAACGACGTGTACAGTCGGTTATATTATCACGAAATAGTTAAAGGGTTTATTTAACGTTTTCCCAGAACATGTTTGCATCATGTAACTATTTCAAACAAAAATATTTATCTAAAACGTTCTACCTAAAATAAAGTTTAATAAGTTTCTTTTTCAATGTCAGTCTAAAATGTCTATCCTAAATATATATAGAATAATCTGATGTGTATTTAATTTCAAGACAATAAAATTTCGAATAAGTGATTTTTTTCACTTATTGATTATCTTTTGTGTTTAGCTGGTATTTCCACTCGATATTACAAGGGAGTAATTCGAAAGTTCCTGAACTTGGGAAATGGCTGAGAAATGAACAAAGATAAGATAATCGCCCAACCCAAAGTTAATGATTGGTTAAGGTTTAAACCTTTGACTGAATCCAGGATTTGGAAGACAGTCATAAATTGACTATGTTAGTCAAAGTAATGGGATAATTATTTCAGTGGGAGCAACTCGTTTAAATATAATAAATTGTTGTTTTTCAAGAACAATATTTATTATACCCGTGACTTACGTGGAAATTCAAATATCCACTTATATGAACAAAGTTTTATCATTGTAGATAATAATGAAATTATTATTTATGAAATGATCTAGTTGTTTATATTGATTGTCCGGAAAAGTGAAATAAACAAGCTCAAACCATTATGAAATAATGAATGAATAAGTGACATCCAGAAAAAGGTTTACTATGAAAGTGATCATACCTAAGGCATCTTAATGATAGTCATATTAATTTGGATGAGATAAACAGGATGGACCACCAATGCGTGAACTGTTCGTCAGTTCACTGCCTGTTTGAGAATCTTGTCTAAAGATTAAAATGATTAAAACACCATTACATGAGAAAAGGTCTAAAGAGCCACAGTTCCTATAAAGCTTGTACATACTTGGTGTATGTGGTCCATTATACAAGCTCGAGAAGGATATGAATACTTTATCTAATGATAGGCAAGTATTCAAAGGTAAAGGTATGAATGCAAAGTAAATTAGAACTTATGTGAGTTCAAGAAATTTATTGCATAAATCGAATTTTTAAATTCGATAAATCACTAATGGCTCTTCAGTTATTCTGAAGTGGTGAGTCTGAACTTTTAATTCAGTGATCACCTGTAAGAGAAAAATAATTCTCTGTTGGTCAACGGTTCCCTGTACACGTCAAGCACATTGAGGTGTTCTAGAAAGAAGGAACAAGAACCTTTTAGAAATGATTGAGGGAAAAGAATCATTTTACATTATTCATTTAATTGGACTCGGACGAGATATAGTTTATGATCATATAAGAGAGTAATTGTTTTACAGCAATAGTAACTCTTTTGGAATATGACTCTATAATAAACTATGAACCTCAAGGTAAAATATTACTGAAGGAATTGTAGATGACAAAGTAATTACACAATCAACAACGCCTGTTGATAATCAGAGTTCGGAAACCACGGTCCCTAAATCAGAACCAAAGGATACTCAGACGTAGCGGGAGGTTGATGAAACCAGTTAAACACTACGAGTAATCCTAGTTAGAGTTTCACTTGGAACTCAATGGAGTACTCAGACGTAGTGAGAGGTTCAAAAGACCGATTGAACACTATGAGCACACCCAGTTGGTATTTTACCTAGCTGTCACAAATGCTAGCGTTGAAGATCTTATAGGCTTTGAGCAAGCTATGATGGATTTTGATAAGGGAGAATGGCAGGATGCCATGAACCAAGAAATAGAATCAATGAATTCTAATCAAGTCTGGAACTTGTAAACTTACTGGATGGCTTCAAAACCATTGGCTGTAAGTGGGTATACAAGAAGAAGAGAGGAATGGACGGGAAGGTTTAAACCTTCAAAGCTAGTATAGTGGCAAAGGGTTATACCCAGAGAGAAGGTATTAGTTTCGAGGAAACTTTCTCTCCTGTCACTGAAGTCCATCCAGATTCTTATGGCCATAGCCTGTAGTCTCTATTACGAGATTTGGCAGATGGATGTCAAAACCGCCTTCCTGAATGGGTACATTGACATAAACATCTATATGGACCAACCAGAAGGGTTCATGCATAAGGGTCAAGAAGGGAAAGTTTGCAGATTAGTCAAATCCATTTATGGATTGAAGCAAGCTTCCAGATCCTGGAATCTAAGGTTTGATGAGATCATCAAAACCTATGGATTCATACAGAACGTCACTGAGGCCTACATTTATAAACTCAATGACGACACCGTGGAAATATTTCTTGTTCTATACGTCGACGATATTCTTCTCATTGGAAACAGTGTGAAGAAATTATCGGACGTGAAAGCGTGGCTATCTACGCAGTTCCAAATGAAGGACATGGGAGAAGCCAGTTATGTTCTTGGGATCCGAATCTTTAGGGATCGCAATAACAGGCTTCTTGCCTTATCTCAAGCATCTTATATTGATAAGGTGCTTGAAAGTTTTGCAATGGCAAACTCCAAGGGAGGTAATTTACCAACCAGACATGGAGTGTTCCTTAGCAGGAAACAGTGTCTAACTTCTCCGGAAGAGCAAGACGAGATGAGGCAGATACCCTATGCTTCAGCAGTGGGAAGTCTGATGTATGCTATGCAGTGTACTACGCCAGACATCTGTTACGTTGTGGGAATAGTAAGTAGATACGAATCCAACCCAGGTATGGCTCACTGGACTGCAGTGAAAAACATTCTCAAGTATCTTCGGAGAACGAGAGACTATATGTTAGTGTTTTCGGGGTCCGAACTGAATCCACTTGGATACACTGATTCAGAATTTATGTCTAATAAGGACGCGAGAAAGTCGACGTCAGGAGCAGTGTACACCCTTGCTGGTGGAGCGATATTCTGTAGAAGCGTAAAGCAATCATGTATCGCAGATTCCACAATGGAAGCTGAATATGTGGCTGCCTGTGAAGCAGCCAAAGAATCAGTTTGGCTAAAGAATTTCTACATGGAACTGGGTGTAGTCCCAGATGTAGATAGGCCACAAACACTATACTGTGACAACAGTGGTGCGGTGGCGAACTCTAAAGAGCCCAGAGACCATAGCAAGGCGAAACATATAGAGAGAAAATACCATCTCATTAGAGAGATAGTACGTCGAGGCGACGTACGGGTTGTGAAAATAGCTTCGGAAGACAATCTGGCTGATCCATTTACCAAGACGTTGCCAGAGAAAATATTCAGGAGGCATCTGGAAAATATGGGCGTGAAAGACATGGGTCATCTTCTTTAAGTACAAGTGGGAGATTGTTGGACATATGTGTCCTTAAACAAGATATTTTATCCATTTGTAAAAGATTATGATATGTCATTGAATAAAGATGATACTTATTATGTTAATCTTATTATAGTTTCTGGTATAGTAAAATAGAATGTTTGTTTCCTTAGTTCATAAATGATGCAATTATGTTATTATTATCACAACAGAGTCAATGTGAGGAAGAATTAATAATCATAATAAATGAACTTAAAATGTCCGTGACCTGATCAACTGGGTGGGAGCCCATTAATCGTATAAGGTCATTAATGTGACTAAGTGACAATCTTATTCTGGATTTTGTGTGTGTCACACTCACTAGAAGTGCATTAAGTATGAAGTGTCTTCATACTGGACTGGACCTGACTTAAACTCCAGAAGTTATCATATAATACTGTCACTGATAACTTGGAGTTGAGTCACTAATAGATGATCAAATGGATATTCGATCTAAGTCCTGAGTGATCTTGAGTCCGAGCTGCTGGCTTGATTGTTCTTTGATTTAACCGTTAAAGAACACAATAAATTACCGTTGTTCCCAACACTATTATTTTGGGAACATGATAGTCAGCAGTAAGGGTAGTTTTATCATAGACATGGGCATCACACACCTCTCTTCAGAGTGATGATGATTCCCTTGATTGTCGGTGGTGAGAAGTGAGAGGTACCCGTGCGCAACTTATGAATCAAAACCATAAGTGGGTTACTCATAATATTGCTGACTGAGTCAAGGATGAAAATGCAATGAGGGGCATAACGGTAGAAACCGCCTGCTCGTGTGTGGATCATCAAGTGAAAGATCAATAACCAGAATTTGATTGTATCATTGGACACCCTTCTGTTATAAAGGGAATAATATATACCGTATCACTAAAGAGTGCAGCCTCGGGTCTATAGTGGAATCACTTCGAGGTTTGACGAACAACTAGCTGTTCGTTGGAGCTTAAGTGATACGGGTCCATGGTCCCCAGGATAGCTCCGTAACGGATGATACGTACGTGATTAAAATACATTCTGGATAATGTTTAATCATTTGGCTTGACTTATAAAACTGAAATGTCTGTGGCAGACGTCAGATAGTTTTATCGTCAGCGTGGCAAAAGTACCATATCTTGGTGCACGAAATTAATTGATGAAATAAAGTTTTAATTTAGATTTTCTATCAGCACCAAGTTGTTGGAAATTAAATTCTAAGCAACTTTGCTTTTTTAACCAAGTCATTTCGACTTACGGTTTGTGATTTATGAATTTTCTAAATTTGTGCTCGGTTCGATAAACTATGAAATTAAATCACATGTCACGAATTTAAATGATGGTGTGGCACCATGACATTTCAATGTGTGATATTGAGATCAGGAATTATTAATATAATTTAATTATTTTCATTTAATTATTAATATCTTATTAATAATTAATTAATAATTAATGGATTTATATTAATAATAATATATATATATATTTAATTATATATATATATATATTGTAAATCGATGTGGGCCTGCATAATCTAGTCCACACAAGTTTGATCTAGCTAGGGTTTAATATTTGCGGCATAAGTACCTAAAGTTTGGTACTTTGGCAAAAACTCTAAAATCAATCTTATCCTTTAGTACGGAAATGATTTAATATCAACCGTAGGATTAAGATGATTGATTTTTCACCTAACCCTAATTCGAAAATAGTAGCTTGGTGACCAAGCTTAGGGTTTTCGAATTTGACTTAATTAATTGTATCCGTTAGATTGGTTTAAGATTTAATCTTTACCATCGGATTGGAAATTAATTAATCATATATGTAATATACAATTTTTGAAATATGGTTAAGGATTAAATCGAATTAAGGCTTTTACTAAGTCTTAAGATATTTGATTTTATCCTAAACTAATTCGACCCATTAGATTTGTCTAATATTAATCTAAGCCGTTGGATCTAGATAGTTAATAATATTTCGAAATTATTATATATATATATATATTTTCGAATAAAGATAAATAAGTAGATAAGATTGGTTTTTCTATTTACCAAGTCTTTCTTATTTAAAATTAAATCTCTAATTAATTATATCCATTGGATTTAGATAAGATTGAATCTTAGCCATTGGATTAAGATAATTAATTATATTTAATAATTTTCGAAATTGATTATATATATATATAATAAATTTTAATAAGAAGATAAGATTGGTTTTACCAAGTCTTTCTTATTTATTTAAATGCCTAAATAATTATAATCATTGGATTTAGATGAGATTGAATCTTAGCCATTGGATTAAGATAATTATTATATTTTATTATATGAAAATCGAAAAAAATGATGAGAGACAAGTCTATAAATAGGGAGCTCATTTACAACATTTTTGCCACCTTCCCCAGAGTAAAAACTCGAGCTCCCCCTCTCTCTCTAGGGTCTGCGAGTTTTCTGCCTCTGATCTCTTTTCTGGTTCGGCTTAGGAGACTTTTTTCTCTGGAAGCTTCAAAAGAACCTCAGTTAAATTTTGCGACGGAGTCCTGCCGGCGAAGCCCACGCTTCGGTACGAGGAGTCCAGGAGAATATCCCGGAAGATCAAGGGTGTTGCCCTCAGCACCGGCGGAGCCCTGCCGAACTTCAGAGTCCGCAGCCAGAAACGTCAACTGAGGTACGGCCTTATGCATTGGGTTAATAAATGCAAACATTTACCGCTTTCTGTTTATTTCTTATTTCGACTATGATATTAATAATGAGTTGTGAATATTAAATATGTAATATTTATCGGATCTTGTTAAAATGGTTATTACCCGATATCCGTGCCGTTACGATAACAAGTTTTACGCTTTAAAATAATTTTTAAATGTTACCGGGACGGCTCAGAAGCATATTTTGTGGTAATGGAGTCGGGAATCAAACCCCGATTTCCAACAAGTAACATACTTGCCCAGGTGCCATACCCTTTCTTTGCAAGTAACATACTTGCCCGGGTGCCATACCCTTTCTTTGCAAGTAACATACTTGCCTGGGTACCATACCCTATCAAATCCTACCCCTAAAGACCCCCGCGCCTTGCTCGGCCTCGAAAGTCACTACAGAGCTGCTCGAAAAATAGTACCGAGCAAACAAACATCTACTCCCCGAGGTACTACGAATCCTAAACATATTTCATTATTAACTACTCTTGAGCTCGTGTAAGCTAGATCGTATCAAACTTTTTTTCTAACATATGTAGTAAGATCGGAATATTCGATCTGAAAATTGAGAAAAATATCTTGGTCGGATACTCTAATAAAAAACTCCATAAAGTAGAAGCAACAGATTATTATTCACAATGTTACAAAAAATAGCTATTTATTTTAATTTCTGCAAAAAAGATAGCAATTTACGTTTCAGAACAATAATTATCGCAAAAAAATGACAAATTATTATAAAAGGCCCTAACCACGGGCAGAGTACTTGCGAAAAGATAGTAAAAATTACAAAAAAGGGCCAGATCCCACGACCTGCCCGAAATAAATCCCTAACCACGGGCAGAAACGATGTTCGATACTTATTCAAAAAAAGAATAAAAAAAAAGAGCAATAAGCTCAGAGATGGCTGCCTTCTTTAGGCAGCATCGGAAGAAGTCTCCACTCGCTGGGTCGGCTCGGTCGAGCTCGATGTGGTCAGGGGATGTACACCCGGCTCGGAAGGGTTTAGCACGGTCAAAGTCGGGTTGTCTTCAGACGAGGTAACTGCAGGCTCGATCTGGGTCGGTTCACTCAGGGTCGGCTCGGTAGGGGCACCCTTTTCCAGGGGGATCGCTGCATTTATGCTCGGCTCAGGATCTGCAAGACCTGCACCCTCTGTCAAGTCGAACTTGGGAGAGAGAGCTGGAGAGTCCACCACGGGTGCCGGTTGCCCGGCCAAGAGGTTTCATACGTAGACTTGTCCTCCGTGAGAATTTCCAGCTCGCCTGAAAAGTCGGTGAGTTTACCCTCGAGTATCTCACCAATGATCGCCACGTTTCCCTGAACCTGATTAAGGATCTTGGTATCGTGCGCAATCTTCTCGTGGTGAGCAATCACCGCATCCCTTTGCTGAACGCGCTTGCGGTACTTGCGCCGAACAGCCTTGGTAGCCTCTTTCTCAGTAGCCGCCTCAGCCCGAGCACCGGCCAGCTTACCAAGGGCAGAGTCGTGATCCACCCTCACCGCGATTAGCTCTTCGCGGAGCTCTCTCAGGCTATTTTTAGCCCGGCCCAACGCGGCGTCAGAGGTGGTGAGCAACGCAAGTGCCGTTTGCTCGGCCGTCTGAGCCTCGGAGACCAGAGCAGAAGCATTGACCAGCTTCTCCCGAAGATCAGCTTCGGTAATTTCCAAGGCCTTAATCTTATGGTCCCTCCCCCCGACCAAGCGCTTCAACTCGAGGACCTCCTTGTCCCTCAGCGCCAGTTGCCCGGAACTCTTTTCAAGCTCGGCGTTCACCCGGGCCAGCTCATTTTCCTTCTCGGCCAGTTCGGCCTTGATCCCCTCACCATCGGCCACATACAGCCTCTCCTTAAGCTCTCTGAGCGCGTCCTCATATCTGAGAACCATCTCGTTGGCATACGCTCCGAGCTGCCAGAAAAAATGAAAAACTTAGGAGAATTTCTATAAAAAAAAGACGTGCACGACAGAAAAGGAAAGCGTGATAAAAGGCACCTCATTTACCTTGGCGTGCATAGCAGCAAAAGTATTGTATGCCCGAGGCTGAGTCACGTCATCATCCCTCACAGGTGAAATTCCCCCGTTCGTCAACTGCTTCATCAAGTTCCCAGCTACTTTGGGAGCCTCGTGGAGACCCTTCTCGCCATACCAGGTGACCTTATCAACCCTCTTAACCTCGGGCTGAGGGTCCGAACTCCCCGCTCGGGCGGGCTGAACTCGACGACCTGGTTTTTCCGTGCGTCGATCGGAGATATTCCCGATCAAGATTCGGTCGCGACCAGCCGTCTTCTTATAGACAACTCTTTTCTTCTCCGAACCTTGAACTAGGGTCGGAGGATTGGAGCTGCTAGATTTAAGCACCTTAGAGAAAAACTTGGCCGCAATCTTCCCCCCGACCTCTTGAAACTCGTCCCCCTTTGGCTTTTTACGAGCCACCTCTTCCTCGGCGGAACGAACCCGCTTACCCTGGCTCTGTGGGCTCGCGACCTCAGCTGGCGCGAGCCCAGAAGAAGACAGGGGCTCGGAAACCCCGGTTGGCTCCAGAGTCGACTCTTCGTCAGAAATCTCGATGAACTCCCTCTCTGCGACAGCCCGGGCAGCCTCTTGCTCGGCTGCCAAAAGAACAGTCCTCTCCAGGACTTGCTCCGACGCGACCTCTGGGCTGGAATTCGCCTTAGGCCCCTCAGCGGGCAGAGTGGGAACCGACTTCCGGGTCTCCCCTTCCTTAGGAACCTCCTAAACCTTCTCGAAGATTTTCTTCACTCCCTTAGCCACCTCGGGCCGAGCAGAAACCTTCTCATTCACATGAGTGACCTTCTCTTTCCCCTTTCCCGGGACCATTTTAGCCCGATCAGAAACCTTTCCGACCACCTGACTGGTCTTCTCTTTCCCATTTCCTGACGCAGCAGCCTTGGCGGCTGCTCGTTGAGCCCTCAGCTCCCGATAGTTGAGCTCGGCAGTCATATCTGACGAGCAGAATCTATTAATAGATGTTCGGAAAATAACAATAAACAAGACCCAATTTAAAAAAAAAAATATCCTTCCTCCTCGGAGCTGCTTGAACCCTGTTCGTACTCGACAAAGGTGCAACTGGGCCCAGGATGCCAAACCCCAGAAGTAATGAACCTCTCCTCGGTAAGATCCTTCCACTCGATACCACCTTCAGGGAACAAAACTTCGTTCTTAGCAATCCACTCCTCTCCAAGAGACCTCGACCTCACCTTCTTTCCTTTCCGATCTGAAAAATACAACGAGCAAATATCAGAAAAAGGAAGTGAACAAGATGCAAACCCGAGCAAAAGACAGAAGAAGATTACCAATATTATGAGCCCATTTATTCACATAGGAATCCCAAGTACCAAAAGACCCCGAGCAAGGCTTAAAAAAGAAATATATGTCCTGCCACCCGTCATCTTTGTTCGGAATGCCTCTAATGAAATCACCCTTATGACCCTTGACCGAAATGTAAAACCTACCCTCGGCCCTAAAATTTTTCTTGACCGTAAAAACTTTGAGCATATCGAACAACGACAGGTTACAACCCTCTTCCCTACATCTAACTAGGTAAGCGACCAGAATCCTATAGGAATTCTGACTCAACTGAGCCAAATAAATATCTAACTGATTCACATACCTAAGAATAGATTTAGGAATCGGAAATCTCAACCCACAATCCTGAAAGTACCTCTCGTAAATGCAAACCCAATCATCTTTGATCGAGTCCGCAAATTCATCAGAATCTGGAACTCGAAGAGGAACAGACTCTGGAATATCATACTCCGACCTGAGTCGAGGGATATCCACTTCCCTCAGTCTAGACCTAGGAGAATCAGTTTAAAGGAACTCCGAAACCAAGACCGAACCCTTACCTTACTCTTCTTACCATCAGCCATTTTTTCGCAAAACCTTAAAAAAGAACCTACACACAGAAATACCCAGAAACCCAGAAAAAGCCAAACCCAAATCTCCAAACACAATCCCAAACCCAAAAATACCTAGTCCTGGTCGAAAAATAGCAACAAATCCTAGAACCAAAGAGAGGAAATGCAGGAAAAGGAGAAAACCTGGAAACCCTAGGACAATATTGCTCGAGGTTGCAGAACAACAATGGTTGAGAAAAAAGCTTCTCTCTCTTGTCACGAGTGCGAAAATGAAAAAAGAAGAGAAAGAGAGCCTTAAATAGGAAAGAAGATGAGCAGTTACCTTAATGCGAAGAGACACCTCGGGCAGAATTGAAGAAAAGTTGATAAGACCTTTTCGAAGAAACACTCAAGTATTTTTATAATCGAAAGTCGACCCGAATCGCAAGGATAAGATTCCCTCGATTCTCGCGCCGAAGACCATCCAACGACTGGGACCAATTCCCAGATCGTGACACGTCAGCGCAATGATGAGCTGACCAAGTCAACAGAAGTCGAAGAGATTATCCTCTTCTTCGAATCACGAGCAAATCGACACGTGTCGTAACTGCTCCCTCCAAAAAGTTCGAAATCATTTTGATTTCAAAAGAAATTACACCTCAACCCCTGAAGAATATGATATTATCATGAAAACAATTCTAGTGTCCCTAAATTAATTTATTCTTGCGGCAAAAGTCACAAATATCTCTGATTTCGCGAATTTAATTAATTTTCATCACGAATTATTACATGATTTTGTCAAATTTATACTATAAATAATATTTCATATATTTTTATAGTAGGGGGCTATCTGTTGATGTGCAAATTTGTTCCTTAATAGGAGTTATAAGATCATTAATTAAATTAATGATCCAAATTAATTAAAGCCTAAGTCATAAATATAATTGAATATTTATGCAAAATGGGCTTACAGAATACGAAGCCCAGAGGCCCAATGAACACCCAACTATGTTCAGGCCCGGACAGAACTAAAAACCCACAAGGCAAGAATCTCACCACGAGCAGAAAGTGCTCAAAAGAAGTCCGAACATTGCTTTCCAAGGGAAGAAACCCCGAACTAAGCTCAAAGATCCTACCTCAAGACAAAAACCAACACTTGGTCGAAGTCGAAACATCAAACAGATTAAACAACCTGAAGAACTCAAAGCTCGCCCCTGGCAGAAATTGTCACAAAGGGATCCGAGCAGAAACATATGAAACATCCGAGCACGAGCAGACCAAGTCAACCACCTCAATTCAAACCTCCGAATTCCGACCAGGAAAATCGCCACGATCCAAATTCAAATCCCACGACGACAAGTCAAAGTCCACCACTACGCAAATCTCTCAGAACGTGGCCCACGTGTCAGCCCGACAGCAAGCCAAGCTCAGAACTCGAAGCCACCACCAACGTACACTTCCAACGGGCAGAAACCAGAAGCCTATAAAAGCAAGGAGACAGCCCCATCATACGCACGCAAGCATTCATCCTGAGAGAAAAAGAGTCTGTGAGATTTGTGTTTTCAGAGTGATTTCATCTTCCTTTTTCGATCTATCAGAAATTGGCTTGTGGTTTCGATAGATCATCTTTTCAAGGCAATAAACATACAGAGGACGTAGTCAACTACCGCATTGGGACGAACCTCTCTAAAAAACTTCGGTGTTCTACTCTTCTTTAATTCTCTTGATTTCATATTTACTTTGTCACCGTCTAAAGTATTGACGACGCGGAGGTCAGAATCCACAAAGAATCAGCAACATCAAATCGAAATCCCATTCACAATTCACGTGACTGTTGGTGTGTGAAAACACTTCATCAACTACACTAATATATGCGTAGTTGGAACACTACCCGCCGCGGCAAATATAAATTTGCCGCGGTGAATATTTACTTTCTTCAACCTTTCCAGACGACACTCATATATGTGCGTAGTTGAACACTGTTCACCGCGGCTAATATTATTTTGCCACGGCGAATATATGATTCCGACGACACATAAAATATTGCGTCGTCGGAATTCAATTTTTTTTTAACTCCGACTACGCATAATAATTTCCATCGTCGAATATATGATTCCAACGACACTTTTTGTCTTGCGTAGTAGAAGCTCCGTAGTATAATCAAATATTTGTAGTAGTGATAGAAGGTTCCTCCAAAGCCGTCGACCGTTGAGTTTTACTGTCTTCTAGACTTGAATCGCAGTCTTTAAATTAAATGGTTATCTAACTAACTCCATTTCTTAAACCGACCAATTTGAGTTATATTGAGCTTTTTATCGATCATTAAAACGCACTATTTATGTGTGGAACCACAATGATTGATATAACTTGTGTTTGAGTTTCAGATAAGAATTCAAACAAACCAACCAACCAAACTCTCTCGCTCTCTCTCTCGTGGCATTGACATGGAAATGGAGCAAAGTGGATCATTATAAGGAGAGAGAAATTAATGGATTGGGTTGGTGACGTGGACGTACAACAAATTAGGAACAAAATATAGTGACATATACATAGGACAAAATAGAATATATATATATATATTCTATTTAATATATATATATATGGGGTTATACGATTTTACTATTGCACACGGGTGGAGGGTAGTGAAGCTTGACACGTAGGATTTGAGGGATATTCGAAAATGATAATGTAGAATTATGGTAGGGAACACCAAATCTATTTTGTTGACCTAATGAAATGACAATGACCACACCAATTTGATACTTGTTTTATTGTGAATCTTTTTTTCTACCATGTCTCGCTATTTTCTAATTTAATTATTAACAAAACAATAACTTTCTAATAATCGAGAAAAAAAAGAACATTAATTGTATAAAAATTAATCAAAATTTGAAAGTTAATCAATATTTTAATCTCGAATATATTTAGTTTGCCTTTTCAAAATATATCCGCCCCTCGATATTTATAAAATTGGCTCCGTCACTGATTTTATCAGAAAAAAAAAAGTTTAAAGAGAAGTTTGTTGTATAATAAGATCTATAAATAGAATGGTATATATCAAAAGGGAAAGAAAATGTATGCATAGTTTAGTTGCATTAGTGGCCACTGCCCATTTAAGTTTACGTGTCTAGCTTTCATTGGCCATTGAGCTATTTTACACATACACATATAATTTACACATACACATATAATATATATATATATATATATATATAGTACATGCATGTATTAAATGCATCATCTTCAATGGCTTAGTTTTGTGGTTCATCTCTCATGGTGCAAGTGCAACATCTTGTATACGAGATCCACACACAAATGACAAAGAAAAGTGATAAATATAGTTAGAAATATTTGCGGTATAAGTATCGTTAAGTCGACATTAATATGGCGGCATAGTTTCCAAAGGAAAATGATAAATCGAAAGTACTCAAAGTGTATAACATTGTAATTCCGTAAGTACTATTGTTCCGCTAAGTGTGGCGCCATTAACTCTCTCTCACACTAACTGAGCAATATAGGTATCTCTAGAATTATATTTTCGTGCACTTTGAGTTTGAGAAATTTCACCATAAATTTTTCTTTTGACAATATGCTGCCATATTGGCGTGACTTACAAGTATTTACGCAGCAAATTTTCTTATCTATATAAAATTTGCATGATGAAATTACCATGCTCGCGTATGAGAGTAAAGCTCTTTATTTAGCAAACATGTATCTAAAAAGTGAAAGATGATTGATTAAACTTAAAAGATAAAGGTTGTGGATTACTAAGCCTCTTTTGTCGTTATGTCCGAAGCATTGACGACAAATAAATTGATACTTTAGGGTTTTGTGGAATTGAATAACGGTTTTTCTAATACATGCAAATTATATATACTCGAAGTTATAGCTATACTTCTTAACCCTAGTTCTCAATAGATATGGATAAATAATGTCCTGAATTATAAATTATTTTTCATTATATAACAGAAAACAAATCGTCTGAAATAACTGAAATGCATGTTTTTTATAACTTAAATGCATGCTTTTTACAACATTATTAAGTAATTGTTTGTTTTTTACTCTATTGGCCAAGGTTACAATGTACTCTTACATTACTAGATATATTTAGTGTAAGAACAGGTGGCATTATTGGCCAAGTTTACATACGTAAATGGAGCACTCATTTGAGTTCAATGTGGTTTGAACCCGTGATCTTCTTGATTAAGTATGTAGTAGTGGTGCTACCACTAGGCCAAGCAAGTTTAGTTAAATATTAAATCACTGTTAAGTAGGGTTAACCAAGACCAATATTTCTCGTGCATATGCTTATGATCATGTATAAATTTATATTAATTTTTTCGCGTAAAGTTTAATACTATACTAAGACTATCGTACTATTATTAAACTAACATTAGTCTTATTCGAATATATTCGTTTCATAAATCTTATTTACAATTTTCATATAGTCGCGTTATATTTGATACAGTTTTAGAATTTTTCCTTCATGCTTTACCATGTTTATCGGTCCGTGATTAGTTAATTATTGTTTTGAGATCTCTTACAAGTAGATATGAAATCAATCTTTATGGATTGCACACATATATAGTGCTCGATCCACTTATATTCCTGTCCTATTGGAGAAAGTAGAAACTTCATTTTACGTAATATTCCACTAGTCAACCTGATGCACCAGTGTATAGAAAGAACTAGTTAAATAGTAGATTTTTTTTTTTTGAAAGAATTAAATAGTAGAGTTTCATAGCTTCTATATAATAGATTCATGTCTCCTTGCTATTGGTTATCGCAGACTATTATATTGATTCTTGTAAAATGTACGTACGAATATGGACAAATATGGTAAAAAGGAACTTACCGACAAGAGTGATGAGTTATAACTTATATATATGTAATATATATATATATATATATATATATATATATATATATATATATATATATATATATAGACCACTATCACTATCTAGCTGTTAAAACAGCTTTACTTGCATGTTAAATATATGCTTCAGCCTTCAGCTTCCTTCTTTACCTACTTTTTTAATCGGGATAGTAAGAATAAAAGTGATGTAAGCAGTAACAAGTTTTTTTTTTTTTTTTCTTCAGAAAAATACTCAAGAGGGAAAATTACGGCAAAAATACCCAACTTTTGGTCAACGTGCTTCCCGTGTACCCAACCTTTAAAACTAGCGGCTAAAATACCGAACGTGCGTTGACCGTGACTTTGGCATGAAACCGTTAATTTTTCCGTTAACATTCGCCATGTGGCCGTTAGCGGCAAAAATACCCAAACTTTTTTTTTGAAAAAAAATTAATTTTTAATTTTTTTAATTTATATTTTTTTCTTTACTTGATTAGTGATAATTACTTGAATTCCAAATACATGGAATAACACAAAAGTTAGTCAAAACATCAATTGATTTCTTAATGTGCTTGTATAAGCTAAATTTGCTGATAAAAATCTTATTATTATGAGAAACTTTAAACATAGCATTACACAAAAGTCGATCATGATATCAATTATCAATTATATATTAATTTGCTTGGAGAAGCTAATTTGCCGACTAAACCAAATCATGAATAAAACAATTACATAGTTAATTTAAGGTTGACAACCAAACTTTAAACAAAAACCTAATCATATTATTTTTGTTACATTTGACTATCTAAATATATAGCATGACATCTCAAAGAAATATTATATAATACTTATAATGTTAATTCGGTTCACCGTTACCCTTTTTTTTTTAATATTAATTCGGTTCATACTTAGAATAATTTGAAGCAATGTGAAGACATTAACTCGGCTAATTAACGTCTCTAAAAGTATCCCCACTTCAAAGTATGTTCCGACCAAAAGAAGACATAAAAATATAAGTAATGGTCATAACTTGAGAATATATGCGCTAAGGGTTTCACACACATATATATACACATTATATAATATTTCTTTGAGATGTCATGCTATATATTTAGATAGTCAAATGTAACAAAGATTAGGTTTTTGTTTAAAGTTTAAAGTTTGACTGTCAACCTTAAATTAACTATGTAATTGTTTTATTCATGATTAAGTTTAGTCGGCAAATTAGTTTCACCAAGCAAATTAATATACAATTGACAATTGATATTATGATTGATTTTTGTGTAATGTTATGTTTAAAATTTCTCATAATAATAAGATTTTTATCAGCAAATGTAGCTTATACAAGCACATTAAGAAATCAATTGATGTTTTGACTAACTTTTGTGTTATTCCATGTATTTGGAATTCAAGTAATTATCACTAATCAAGTAAAGAAAAAAAATTAAAAATTAAAAAAATTAAAAAAAATTAAAAATTAATTTTTTTCAAAAACAAAAATTTGGGTATTTTTGCCGCTAACGGCCACATGACGAATGGTAACGAAAAAATTAACGGTTTCATGCCAAAGTCACGGTCAACGCACGTTGGGTATTTTTGCCGCCAGTTTTAAAAGTTGGGTACACGGGAGACACATTGACCAAAGGTTGTGTATTTTTGCCGTAATTTTCCCTTAATAAAATAATAATTTCGTTCTATTTCTTTGAAAATAATAATAAAGGGTAAAGACTAAAATAATTAATAAAAAAGAGTATTAAAACTATAGTAAAATTGTGTTGATCAAGTGACATATATATCACGTTTCTAACAAAAATTAGACGAATAATATTGTCCATTACTATATTTTTTAACAAAAAAAGTGGCCGATAGAGCTTCTATTTTACTAAATTTAATATTTTTCTCGCCAAAAAATTACTTGCATGGATATTTGTCAGCGCGCACTTGACTAGAACTTGAGAACTTTGTCGCTATGATCTTCTTCTTTTCTAATCACAATTACTTGCTTTTAGATCAATAATAATTTTGTTTACGTGGATTTGTTTTAAAAGTATTTGGCTGCTCTAAGCAGGTTAAATTCTTACTTTAATTCTAGGCAATACTTATTTATTAGTATTATAAATGCAGTGATCCTTACCAAATAATTGGAGACTTATACATTACAAGTAAAAAAGTTATCAACAACGTACAGCTGCTTATTCTTTCCTTGCATGGCTATATATTTATCAAACCCAATTATATATCGACACGTAGTCTTTTGCATATGTCAGTATATACATAGGCGGAACCACCCACAAGAGTGGTGTGGTTCCAGCCACCCTAATATTTTTTAATTGATCACTTTTAGCACTAATTTTTAAAAAATTATAAATAAACCCCTTCTGTTTGCACTAAAAATTTAAATCAGCCACTCCGTAGTCCACATTCTAGTTCCGCTTATGAGTATATATATGTATATATATATATATATATATATTCCCATGATGCCACTTTCAAATTATATAGCCCTAGATATTACAAGTAAAAAAGTTATCAACAACGTACGAAACACTATTCTTTTCTTGCATGGCTATATATATCGCAAGGCCTATAAGAGAGTGACACGTTATGTGTATACAACTATATATACCCCCACACATATACATACGATCTGCGCATGAAAAAAAAAAAAAAGGGTTCATGGAAATGGAATTACTAGGCTAGCTAGTTGAGCCTTCCTTGGCCTTTCATGTAATTAAAGTCTATACAGTACAGACCTCTCTATTGTTATACATATATACATATATACACATATACAAGACGAAGATAGTTATAATATATTTATATATATATTATATTTATAGCGCGTTGTACAGCCTTGTGGTGTCAAATCTCCGTATTTTTATCTTTGGTTTCTCGAGTTGACTGGTGAGAAGTGAGAACGTTGTTTAGAAAGGTACTACGACGTACATCAATTCTCAGATAAATGTGGCTCGATATTAATATTAATATATTGTAAGTTGTACGTATATATATTACTATTTACTATATATATCCTAGAGAGCCAAAATAGCAGGCACTACTATTGTCTCTTGCCATATGAACAAAAAATGTACGTTAAACTTTTTTGCACGTATAGTTCGTCGTTGAGCATTAAACTTGTCGCTCTCTGGTTGGTCTGAATTACCTTTTTATTTTGAACTTGAAGACAAGTAAATGCGAGCTTGTAGTTCAAAAAAAAAAAAAAAAAAGTATGCGAGCTTGTCAGCCATTTCCACTTGCAAAAGAAAATGTACCATCTCAGTTTGATCAAGAACAATTTTGTTGGACTCCCATAACTCTAATAATGGTACAATCAGGGATGTGCATGAGGGGAGGCGGAGTAAGCCCGCGTCTTTAGTAAAAAAATAATCTTAATTTAGACGGTCCCAAAAATCAAATATTTTTTTTTGAATGGGGTGCACTATCGGCCAAGGTTACAATGCACTCTCGCATTACTAGATATATTCAGTGTAAGGGATTGAACCCGTGACCTCTAAAATGGAGGTGTAGTTGAGTTACCACTAGGCCAAGTATGCTTGGTTTCCCAAAAATCAAATTTAAGGGCCCCAAAATCACTTAAATTAGTTTTTCATATATTAAAATCTCTTAAACTAAATTTAGGACCCATAAAAAAAATTAATCAAAACAACCTAATTTCGATATTTTCGCCCCTAATTCCCAAATTGTTTAGGGCCCCTAATCTTTTTAATTAAAATCACTTAACTTTAAATTTGGGCCCCCTAATTCCCTAATTAATTAGTGCCCCTTAGTCTCACTCTACTCTATAATTTCCTCACGTCATTTATTCTCATATTCCCAAAATTATTTGCTCTTTATACTTCACATAATTCCTAACCCAAATTCTTGTAATTCCAAATCCCCTTGACTATTCATCACGATGGTCCTCACCTAAATTTCATATAGCTTTGAACAATTTCATAAATTTTAAAAACAAATTGGGCTTTACTTGATTTGAAGAAGCTAAAAGCTGCAGATAGAGATAGTTTGAAGACTTGAATGAATTAGAATCCTAAGTGTGAATGTGTCAACCGACAAGAAGAGAGCGATCGATGTTTTGAGTTACATACAAGAATTAGGTGGTAGTTATCCAAATGCTTGGATTGCCTACCGAATTAAGTTAGCCATACCAATCGCACTTGCGCATGCAGAAAGAAGATTCTCGAAGTTAAAATTAATCAAGTCTTATCTTCGATCAACCATGTCTCAGAATAGGTTGAGTAGTTTAGCTACATTGTCTACTAAAAAAGATATGATCGAGAAACTCAATTATGCATAGTTGATAAGTACTTTTACTTCTAAAACTACTAAACGCGTTTTATTTGAATGAAAATTTATTTATTATATAAATATTATATATATTTGCATCAATGAATTTTGCAATTACTAAGGGGCTCCAAAAATTCTTCTCGCCTTAGGGTCCCGATAATCTAAGGCACCGCCCTGGGTACATATATATATGTTTATATATTGAATTTCTACGATTTTAGAGGAATGCAAATGTTATATATCAGTTATCCTTATATTTGTACTTTTGATTTTATGTGATTTTTAATTTCGTAAAATGATCCACTCCGATATTTCATCTTTATGTAATCTTCACCTTGTTTTTTTGTCTGTATGAAATCATTCTATATTTTTTAGGGCTTTCTGAAGGCCACTCAAATAACGATTAAAATATAATATTAAGAGTTATATAATTAAAATATATATATATATATATATATATCAAGAGTTATATAAGGACAATAATTTAAGTGTAGGGGCTATATAAAGATTAAAAAAAAAAAAAGGAGTATAATATAGTCATTTTAAAAAAATTCAAAAGTAGACAATATGAGGTGCTTTCATTAACATTTGTCCTCCTTTAGATGAGAGTTCAAAATTCGTTATTACATAAAAATAAAATAAAAGAGCAATATTGCAAAAATTATTTGTTATAGTATATTGTTAAAAAGCAATTGTTAATGCGTAAAAATGGCTTTAACTTAGAGTCGGATCCAAGGCTTGGGTCGCGTGTTAGACTCGCTGAACACCTGGATAATTGAATGCTGAGTCAACGCGGGTTGACTGATGATCGTCAGAGCTGGAGGCGAATCCTTCGTCTTGGATGAGTCTCCGGGCTGTCCTTGGCGATCCTCGGCGAACTTCCCTCGTGGGGGCGAAGCTCCTCGTCGGGGGGGAAGTCCTTGTCTTGGTGATGTCCTTGTCTAGGCGAACTCCGGTCTTGATGAAGCTCTGAGCTGATCTTGATGATTCTTCGTGATTTCCCTTCCCTGGCGAGCTCTTACGGCGAGGGAAGACCTGCAAAAAAGGGTAGATTGGGCCCGTGCCCCGTCGCTTATGGTTGGGCGAGGCTTCCTACGTATCTCAGTTTAAGAGAATCAGGTCCCACGTAGTTCAGGGTTAGTGATAAATGGCGGGTGAATGACGATGTTGTTTGACTCGTCGGAAGTGCCGATGTTGGCGGTGCGGGGATGACCCTTGGCCAGGTGGCCAGGTACTACCGGCATGAGATCCTCCTTGTCGACCTTATCGGTGTTGGCGAGCTCGTTGTGGCGAGGGCCTTAACCTGACGAGGGATGTTCCTTCTTTGTCGATCTCGCAGGTGTTGGCGAACTTGTTCACCTGGCGAGGGATGCTCCTTCTTTGTCGACCTCGTAGGTGTTGGCGAACTTTTTCACCTGGCAACGGACGGCTTCTTTGTCGACCTCCCAGGTGTTGGCGAACTTGTTCACCTGGCGAGGGACGCTTTCGCTGACTCGTCGAACAACTCTCCTGTCAAGGCTGAGACTCTACTCTAGAACGATCTCCGCTCTTATTCAAGTCCTTCCTCCTGTAGGAGTGGGAGAATTTCTAGAGAGAGAAGCTCTAGAGAAAGTTGTGAATGAGTGTGGAAATAAGGAGGGGAAAGACTTAGGAAAACCAATTCCCTTAAATTGTACATCAGGGGGGCTGCGAATTTCTCCCTTGTATGGAGGGGTTTGTCACGGCTCCTATCCCTGTTGAAGGGCTCGTCGGTGCTTCTTTATTCATCCTCGATGTCTTCTGGTTGTCCGCGAGTTCGTATGTTGAATCCGGGGGAATCTGGAGGATTTCCCTGGGATCTTCGTGAGCTCGGATCTCCTCATCGCGTGGAATAATTGTAAGTTATTCCTTCGCCAAGCTGTGGCGAGGATGCTTGTAAGACCAAGGTCTTTGTCAGGAGATGGTACCTCGTCGGGCCCTGGCACCTCGTCGGGCCAGGGTCGTATGGCCATGGTACCTTGTCATGCAAGGTACCTTGTCGGGGCGGGGTCGTCGGGCCGTGGTACCTTGTCAGGCAAGGTACCTCGTCGGGCCGGGGTACCTCGTCAGGCAAGGTACATCGTCGGGCCGGGGTACCTCGTCAGGCAAGGTACCTCATCGGGCCGGGGTGCCTTCCAAGGACTTTGTCTTCTTCGTCTTTTTGACTCCGGGCCTCGCCAATGTCTTGGTTCGTTGACCTATGGTCTTTGACTTCGCCGGTGAGCTTTGACTTTTATTGGTAGGCTTTGACTTTTTGCCAAAAGATGCCCAATTTTTATATGTTCCAAAAAATGCATATAACAGCAATATATACATATATATATATACATATATTGCTTAATATATATATATATATGCCCTCATTTTTATCAGCATGTTTAAAATACGAAATTAAGGAACAGAAGAAGTCAGTGTTGACTGTTGATTAAGGATTGAGGAATATCTTTCTAAAGACTGAAAACAAAAGTAATTTTAACTTTTGGCTGACCAGTTCAAAAAGAAAATAGTGTTCGTGGTACTTAATGACCTAATCATATTTGGTGCAGTACAATGAAATGAAGTATGAATTGTTAAGAAAAATATATAAGCGCTTCAGAATTTAATTTTACGATTATATAATGAGGGATTACTATAGGTATACAGTCGAAGTTTTTGTAAGATATTTAAAAAACCGTAAACTAATTGTGTCAGTCCAAATTTACATATTGAAAATTGTTACGTATATAGATCGGGTTTTCGTAAAACATGTAGTTTACATGCGAAAACAAAAACGATATTTGTTGATGTAGAACTTCGTCATCTAAATAAGCGACATTTAGTTTTACCCAAGTTCACTTTTTTATATAATTTTCAATTATCTTTACTCATTCTCTTCCTCTTGATACTTAACGTTGAATTGAGTTATTAGTAGCAAAACTACCTAAGTTATTTAAAAATAGGGCGGTATAGAGTCAACCTAAAAAACTATAGCAAAAATACCCAAGTTCACTTTTTTGATGGATCGGTAGACCTTATCCACTGTTTTGTTTTTATTATTTCCGTTAGTGATGACGTCAACAACGCAGATCGCAATGTTATTGAGGAGATAAACTCGGAATTCGAGAGAGAAAATGAGAAGGAAAATAAGAATCCGTGTTGTTGGTGTTCCAAGAATCTATGTTTACCTCCAAGTTTACTTTGATATTTGTGAGTTTCATTGTTTGAGTTTATTTTTTATTTGTTGTTGATGTCATCATTAACGGAAATAGTAAAAAAAAATAACGGAAAAGTAAACGAAGTGTATCCATCCATAAAAAAAAATGAACTTTAATACTCCTATCATAATTTTTTTTAAATTAACTCTATACCACTCCATTATCAAACAAATTAATAAGTACTTTATCACTGATAACCCCTGGAATTTTTATAACGAGTGGCAGGTCCCCAATAACACAACATTGGGAAATTTTAAATTCTTTTTTCAAATATATTTTTCGTGATGACGTGATTATATTTAAATTTGACATATGCTTAGAGGGATGTCATATGGCTTTATTTTTATTTATTTTTTTCAGCTACATATATCACCGACCTCTTCTTCATCACCACATGCCACGTCTAAGTACTAACCCAAATTCCCTTTCTTCTTACACTCACCAATATTGATATGTAGATGGCACATTATTAACCACAACGTGACCCTCTTACCCCTGCTATGTATTTATAAATATGTATATAATGTTATAATACTCAATTAAATTAACGATGCGTGCAATTCTATACATATACGACTCTTACGCCTATATAATCTCGAAAACGTCTCATCAATGTATATCTTGCTTATGTGATATGTTATTGCACAATTTATTCATTTGTTGCCCTCTCTCGCAGCTAAATATAGATTGATTACTGTGAGCATTACCTGAATGTGGAATCAATTATCATACTGTAATATATAAGAATAAAATGCAGATTGAAAAAATTTCTTTCTTTCCAATTTGGACAATGAGAAGAGTGGTCATTGCATGCTTTTGACCCATCCAACTCTTCATCACAGTTCAAATACCACTAGTTATGCTTATTTATGTTATTGTAGTTAAACTTAATATTTTACATAATGTAAGAATACTACATTTTATTTTGCAGTTTGTGATTTTTTTGTCATTATAGATAACACAAATGTTGGATGTTTTGTTTGGAACATGGTTCAGATACTATATCGACATATTTGTTTAAGATAGTTTTATTTTTTTTTATGAGGATGCTCGAACACATCGCCTCGATCTTCAAAGAGTTATTACATACCATGATTACTATCATCAACGAATCTAAGACATTTGGAAGAGATCATTAGCTGTGACTGAAGATCGTCAATCAAGCCTTCAATCCCAAAAGAATCGTGGTGCCCTGATTATTTCTATCCATGACCGGCTATAAAGCAGTTGCTAGATGTGGCTGAACAATTAGAACTTTGAACAAAAACATACATATTGCTTGAATCATAGCTAGAGTGTCTTGCGATCTTATTCAATGAGTGGCGACTGGTTGTTCAACAGTTGAATCATCAAAGACCGCTCAAAATAGAAGCAACACTTGTTCTTTATTTTGAAGTTGGATCAGCAAGTGAGCTTGGTCTTGATGGGGAGTACAATCTTATTGTATCCCTTGTGAAACTCAATTAACTATCCCGTATCACCGTGTATTGTTTGTATGAAATTTCCAGTGGAATAAAATGTCTGAGTCGGTGTCTTGCATGTAGCTATCTCTCTCGAGTTTCGCGAACTGCGTTAACAAATATCGCATGCTCAATTTCTTTTTCATGTGCCCCTATATTATTACGTGTTTATATTCGGAATAACTACACCAATATTGTTGAGTATTTCATATCAATTATCATTCAAGAATAATTTAAAATTACATGCAATCTAGAAAATAAGAATAAGAAGAAAAAAAAAACTTTTTTAGCGACAACAAATTATTTATCGAGGATTTACTCATCTTTTGAGAATGAATTAAATATATGCTAAATGCTCGAATTAAAAATAATTTATTTAACAATGTCTAAGGCAATCACATCAAAATAAAACACTACGACATTGGACAACGATAAACAAAGACAATCCCATTCGATAGTGCGAGAAACCCGAGTGAGAAATAAGAATATATAATCTGTAGTTCTTTTCTTATACCTATAAATTTTGAACTTGTAAACTTCATTCTAATTTTTCAATGATAAAAATTATTTTAAATTTTCTAGGAATATGTTTTTATTTGAGGGGGGAGTGACGTAAGCAACCTCCAAAGATTTCTCAATCAAGTCATAGCGATAATGCTTACTCTTAGACCATGTCGTTTTGTTCTTCATCTCTCTATTATTCTATTCAACGCCATTTATTTATCTTCATCGAATGAGGTTTTAACTGTATTGCATATGAGAAATAAAAGAAAGAAAAAACATAGCTCTCTCTTACATTATTCTCATGTAAATGAGTAAAAAAAATCAACAACATCGAAAATGGTCATTAAAAAAAAAAAAAAAAACATCGAAACCGGAGATAAACCAATGGTTCAATTTTATAGTTTTATCGATGAGTCGGAAAAAAATAAATTTATCGATATATAATCTTATTGCCGATATTATTCTACAGAAATCGATAACATATGGATTTTTTTTAAAAAAAAAAAATTAGAATAAACAAGATTTTTATATACGTTCGAATTTTTTTATAGTATGCTCCAATAATAATTTATCAGCAGATTGGATTAATATAACAAGCTCTATTAATTCTTGCATGTTTACAGGGGTGTTCTTGAAATAAAATGGCACAAAATACATAACAAAGAGAAAACTGAGCCATGCAAATTGCAGCCAAAAATATAAATAACAACTCCCATTAATTAGCGTGTTACGGAATTCCATGGTACGGAAAACCCCTAAATATATATAATATTATTATTATTATTATATATATATATATATATATATAAGACAGAACAGAGATACTAAGTTAAACGGAAAATGTGGGTTTTGGTCCTCTAAGTTGTTGTTGTTGTCAAGTTGCCACCATGTATGGCTGATTACAGTTAATCAACACCCTGTTCTTCTTCCCACACCCATCTTCCTTACACCTCCTCCTTCTCTGATTCTGACTTTTGTATCCCTCAACTTTCCCTTTTCCCCTTTTCAACCCCGCATTCCCACTTTTCTCTCTTTCCACCCCCTCCGCTTCCGCTTCCGCCCCCTCCTCCTCCTCCTCCTCGCTCACCGTCTCTTCCTCCTCCTCCTCGTCACTCCTCACCTCGCTCTCCACCCCATCTTCCTCCCCCGTCTCCTCCTCCGCCTCGTCCGCCTCCGCGTCCGAGCTACAGAGCCGGAGCCGGAGCCGCCCATCGCTCCTCTCAGCGTGGAAGCACGAGACTTGAGCGGTTACTACCACGGCTTTCAGTACAAGCCGCCCGTTCTCGCGGTGTGGCCGGACTCTCAGCCCAGCCGAGCCGCTCACCGACGCCAGCGGAGGCGGGAAGCTGACGCTCCGGCTGATCCTCCCGGCGCATGGCCGGGCTCGCTGTGGCGGCAGCGCAGCCTGCTTCTCCGTGGAGGAGAGCATGGCCATCGTCGCGTCGCCGCTGCCCGTCTCGCTGCCGAGGCTCTCGGTGCACATCTCGAGGCTCTTGGCGCTGAGGGCCGCCGCGGAGCGGCGGGCCGTCGGGTGGACGTAGATTTTGGTGGGGGACGCAGCAGCGGGGACGGCGGCGAGGGCTTGGAGGAAGCTGAGGCCCTCAGTGGCAGCCGGGAGCGGCTGCGGGTGGGCGAGCTTAAGGCGCAGCACCGGGGGGTCAGCGAGGCAGGAGCGGAGGCCTTGGCTTTGACAGACGCTGCTGGTTGACATTGTTGTGATAGCAGAGCAGAGCAGAGCAGAGAGGGTCGGTTTGAATGAGCGAGTGAAATGGCTTCTTCAATGACAATGGCGATGGTTTGAGAGAGAAGAGAGAGGAGTGAGGAGAGGAGTGAGGAGAAGAGTGGAGCGAAGGGTGTGAATTTATAGTGCGGAAGGGCGTGTGGGAATTTTCCACTTTATGGCACACAAATTTACTAGGCCACACGATTTTCTTTTTGAGAAGAGGGAAAATATTAATTTCATTTGTGAGGGGCAAACAAATTCGTGTTTTTAAGCTCTTTTTACTCTTTCAGATGAGGGTAAACTTGTCTCAATGAACTCCGAAATTCGAATGATTTATGATTTGTAATTGATATCGTAATATAATGTAAATTAAAAAACCTTTGGACGAAGAAAAAAACACGTACGAAGAAAAAAACGAATAAATATGTAAGGTTTAACTATGATTGGACGCATGTACAATCGGTCAAAATTATAAGTATACGTAGTTTTATCGTAATTTACCCAAGATATTTCTAGGAGTCTTGTAGTAGATTTACCACTAAAGTAAATTGAGGATAAGAATTTTTTAACTAGGTGTAAAACTTCTACACTGTTATTTATTTTAGGTTAATAAGTGATTTTTGTTTACTTATAAGGAAATTTATAGTACTATCTTCAAGTAATTAAAAAAATAACAATTCTATAAAATATATATATCAAGATACTCTTAATAGTTTTAGCTCATCTATTATTTTTTTACTCATTCTCAGTAAATAAAAACTCTCTTTATTTCTCGCTTAATTACTTGCCACACAATTTTCTTTTCGAGAATAATGATTATTTTTGAATGGGCAAAAACTATAGCGAACAAAGTGTGAGTTCTTAGCTCTTTTATTTTTAAAATCACGAAAAATTGTCTTAATTAAGTTGAAAACTTGAATAAGTGAATCATAGTTTACCTATAACTGATATTTTAATTAGAAAAACTTTTTTTTTTAAGGAATTAATTAGAAAAACTTTAAAGACTGTTGAGGGCGATTTGCACCACCCTTTTTCAGTCACAAGAATAATCGAAAGAACTCAAAATAATGATGAACACGAATATTCCCGATTTATTGTATTCCCAAAAGGACTCGGTTTCCCCATTTATTAGCTGGACACTCGGAGTATGATGAACAAATATACGATGTGCTCTCTAATCTCAATATAATCAGATTACAATAGATCGGTAATAAAAAATACAAAGAAATCTCTTTTTTTCTAGAGTTTCTCTCTCTAAAAACTAGTTTCTCTCTCTAAAAACTCATCTTCTTCGTCTGGAGTCTCCCCTTCTCCTTCCTCCTCCTTTTTTCCCTTCCCCTCTGTCACATCCAATCACTAACTTCTCTAGGAGTGATTTGAGGAAAGCATGGTTAACCCATGCTCTGCATCATATCAGGGTAGTTGGCCAGAGTGGGTAGGTGGGCATCATTAAATGCACATCTCGTCAATGGTCATTCGGCTTTGCACGCCTCGTCGTCAACGCCTCTCGTCGAGTGGGCAGGTGGACATCATTAAATACACATCTCGTCAGTGGTCATTCGGCTCTGCACGCCTCGTCGTCGATGCCTCTCGTCGAGGCGTGATGGGACACTTCGTCGCGGGTTAAACCTCCTCGATGATGTTCCTTGGTTGACCGTCGGTCAACGAACCTCCTCGCCCTTCTCTCACGTCGTTTTAGGGACAAAGCGACACGAGTTGTGTTAGGGATGGATTTGACCAAATCTGACCTTAACAGTTAGTCCCCCATTTTATCAAGTGTATACACTTGGTAAAATGAAAGACGAGCGTAACGGTGAACTGTCAAGGATATTTGCAAACTCCGTCGACCACTTTAGTCGACGCGGTTGCCCCGGGAAACTTTGTCGGAGAACCTCATCGTAGTCTGTTGATCGGTGGATTCCGTTCGGGACGCTGATGCAGAATCTTGCTGAGTTGTAACTGGTTTCGTTGGGTGAAGCATCTTTCTTA
This sequence comes from Parietaria judaica, assembly GCA_954871525.1. Classification (NCBI taxonomy): domain Eukaryota; kingdom Viridiplantae; phylum Streptophyta; class Magnoliopsida; order Rosales; family Urticaceae; genus Parietaria; species Parietaria judaica. Next base: position 56,048,795 of record OX940860.1, on the reverse strand, counting down.
TGGCGGCGAGCTTCTCTTGGCGACAAGCTCTTTGCGACGACGAGCTTCATAGCGACAAACTCCTCGCAGCGATGAACTTCTTCCAGCGATGATCTTCTTCGACAAGTTCCTCGCGACGACGAGCTCGCTTATAGCGACGAACTCCTCGCAGCGATGAACTTCTTCCAGCGATGGTCTCCTCGCGATGGCGATGCCTATGTCACGGATGCAGTAACCTCTGCCTTGCTCATGACTAACTTTTTCTTCACATTGCTTTTCTTCACTGATCCTCGAAGTTGACGATCGCTTCATCGGCTCCTTGTGTGGTTATGTCGCCGAGCTATTTCTTCTCCTTGTCGTGCTTCCTTTATTCTTCTCGCTGTGTGTTGTTCTCAGGCTCTTCTTCGAAAGTTGGCGTGGTTCCCTGGTCACGAGCCAGAGTACTCGGTCGTCATAGAGGACTTTGTTGGCGACGTCATTCGCCGACGGGCGTTGATGCGGCCAAGGCATCGTTGACTTTTCCTCGAGAGACTTTCCTTGTTTATTTAAACTCTGTAAATACTGTAATATATACTTCGAAGATAAAAGTGTAAATATGATATATACTTTGTAAATGTAAGACATATTTGAGAAGTATGAATATACAAATCTGCTTGTACTTTGGAAATTGCAAATTGTTGAGATGTATGGATATATATATATATATATATATATATATCCATACATCCTCCCTTTTTCCAAAAAAAGAAAGAACAGGAACAGTACCTCGCGAATTGCTTACTCGAAGAATTATCTCTCGTTATTGGTGTTCGTCGCATCGGACAGTGCGCTTCTTTCGTTGTCGCCTTGTAGCTTGGCTTCTCACCGCATGTTTTTGCTCGGAATTTTCGTCGTACCTCTTTACTCGGCATTTTCGCCGTACCTCTTTACTCGGCATTTTTTCCGTACCTCTTTACTCGACATTTTCGCCGTGGGCACTCTCGCCTCTTTTATTTTTGCTCGGTACTCCGCCGTATTTAATATTTGTTGGTGTCGCTGGGCTTTATCGGGGATGCCGATTAGTTCCCATGATCCCATAGGCACTCTCGCCTTTTTTTTTGGGAACTCTCGCCTCTTTTATCTCGGCACTCTCGCCGTAGGCACTCTCGCCTTTTATATTTTATCGGCACTCTCGCCGTTTTGAGTTTGCTCGGCACCCTAGCCGTATATTTTTTTTATTATTTTCTCGGCACTCTTGCCGGTTTGGGCTTGCTCGGCGCCCTAGCCGTATATTTTATTTTCTCGGCACTCTCGCCGGTTTGGGCTTGCTCGGCGCCCTAGCCGTATTTTTTATTTTCTCGGCACTCTCCCCGGTTTGGACTTGTTCGGCGCCCTAGCCGTATTTTTTATTTTCTCGGCACTCTCGCCGGTTTGGGCTTGCTCGGCGCCCTAGCCGTATTTTTTATTTTCTCGGCACTCTCGCCGGTTTGGGCTTGCTCGGCGCCCTAACCGTATTTTTTATTTTCTCGGCACTCTCGCCAGTTTATTTATAATTTTGTAGATATATGTATATTGTTACCCTTTTTGCGATGAGGTCAGTCAACTTCGTCGCCGATTTTGCGCCTTGGTTAGGATAGACCTCGTCGTGCCTGCATCAAACTTTAGTTTTTATGAGGGTCGTCGTCGTCGGGTGCGTCTCTATCAGCTCTTCTCGAAATGTCGCTTTGAAACGCAGGCCGTGCCTTAGGGTTTGGATGGGGACGACGTCTTGATCCCGAGACCCTCGCCTGGTGTCCTTGGATTTGCCGACGAACTTTCGAAGGGGCTATCCTTCTTCATCGAGTCGTGCTTATAGGAAATTGGCGACGAGCCCGTCGAAGCAGCCGACGGATGGGCGTCGCTATTTTTGCGCTCTTAGTTTCCTCTAACCTCTTTGTGAGAAACTTCTTCGTACTTTGTGCTTCTAGACTTGTCGACCGTCTTTTTGCCTCCGGCCTCTTTTCCACCTTCTTTCTTCCGGTCTCCTCAACCGTCTTCTCGCCTCTGGTCTCGTCGACCATCTTCATGCTTTTCGCCTTGTCGGCCGTCTTCATGCTTCTTTTGGTAATGGCGTCTTCGTTGATGATCTCCCGGTGGAGGCATGCTTTCTTCGGTGATGAGTTGTCTGGTGACGAGCTCTTTTTGGTGACGACCTTCTATAGGTGACGAGCTCATCGAGCTCTTCTTCGTAACGAGTTCCTCGAGCTCTTCTTGGCGACGAGCTCCTCGAGCTCCTCTTCGTGACGAGCTCCTCGAGCTCCTCCTTGATGAGCTCATCGAGCTCTTCTTCGTGATGAGCTCCTCGAGCTCCTCCTTGATGAGCTCCTCGAGCTTTTCTTCGTGCTGAGCTCCTCGAGCTCCTCCTTGATGAGCTCCTCGAACTCTTCTTAGTGATGAGCTCCTCCTTGATGAGCTCCTCGAGCTCTTCTTCGTGATGAGCTCCTCGAGCTCCTCTTCTTGACGAGCTCCTCGAGCTCATCCTTGATGAGCTCCTCGACCTCTTCTTCATGATGAGCTCCTCGAGCTCCTCCTTGATGAGCTTTTCGAGCTCTTCTTCGTGATGAGCTCCTCGAGCTCCTCCTCGTGATGAGCTCCTCGAGCTCCTCCTTGATGAGCTCCTCGGGCTCTTCTTCGTGATGAGCTCCTCGACCTCCTCTTCTTGACGAGCTCCTCGAGCTCCTCTTCGTGATGAGCTCCTCGAGCTCTTCTTCTTGACGAGATCCTCAAGCTCTTCTTCTTGACGAGCTCCTCGAGCTTATCTTCTTGATGAGCTCCTCGATCTCCTCTCCGTGATGAGCTCCTCGAGCTCCTCCTTGATGAGCTCCTCGAGCTTTTCTTCGTGATGAGCTCCTCGAGCTCCTCTTCTTGACGAGCTCCTCGAGCTCTTCTTCATGATGAGCTCCTCAGGCTCCTCCTTGATGAGCTCCTCGAGCTCTTCTTCGTGATGAGCTCCTCGAGCTTCTCCTTGATGAGTTCCTCGAGCTCCTCTCCGTGATGAGCTCCTCGATCTCCTCCTTGATGAGCTCCTCGAGCTTTTCTTTGTGATGAGCTCCTCGAGCTCGTCTTCTTGACGAGCTCCTCGAGCTCTTCTTTGGGAGGAGATCCTCGAGCTCTTCCTTGATGAGCTCCTCGAGCTTTTCTTCGTGATGAGCTCCTCGAGCTCCTCTTCTTGACGAGCTCCTCGAGCTTTTCTTCGTGATGAGCTCCTCGAGCTCCTCCTTGATGAGCTCCTCGAGCTCTTCTTCGTGATGAGCTCCTCCTTGATGAGCTCCTCGAGTTCCTCTCCGTGATGAGCTCCTCCTTGATGAGCTCCTCGAGCTTTTCTTCGTGATGAGCTCCTCGAGCTCCTCTTCTTGACGAGCTCCTCGAGCTCTTCTTCGTGATGAGCTCCTCGAGCTCCTCCTTGATGAGCTCCTCGAGATCTTCTTCGTGATGAGCTCCTCCTTGATGAGCTCCTCAAGCTCTTCTTCGTGATGAGCTCCTCGAGCTCCTCCTTGATGAGCTCCTCGAGCTCTTCTTCATGATGAGCTCCTCGAGCTCCTCCGATGAGCTCCTCGAGCTCTTCTTCGTGACGAGTCTTCCAACATCTGTAACTTTCTCCTCGAGAGTCCGATTTGAGCAAATGACCTATCAAATCAAAGCTCAAGACATAATCTTTGAGAAAAGCCAGAAATAACGTGTAGATGATAAATAGAAACGAGAATATGGTCCGAGGAGCGACGGGCGACGAGCAGGTGCTTGACGAAGCCATCGCTCTCGGCGACCAATCTTCCGGCGTTCATAACTTTTGCCTCGAGCGTCTGATAGGGGCAAATGACCTGTCGAATCGAAGCTTAAGGCAAGGCCTGTAAGAAAATGCAGAAAGAATGTGTTGTCGTTGTCGCCGTTCGTCGTCACCTCTTCGAGTTTCTGGCTGTGAGTAGAGAAAAACTAAGCCCCGTGGTGGGAGCCAATTTGTTGAGGGCGATTTGCACCACCCTTTTTCAGTCACAAGAATGATCGAAAGAATTCAAAATAATGATGAACACGAATATTCCCGATTTATTGTATTCCCGAAAGGACTCGGTTTCCCCGTTTATTAGCTGGACACTCGGAGTATGATGAACAAATATACGATGTGCTCTCTAATCTCAATATAATCATATTACAATAGATCAAAATACAAAGAAATCTCTCTTTTTCTAGAGTTTCTCTCTCTAAAAACTCATCTTCTCCGTCTGGAGTCTCCCCTTCTCGTTCCTCCTCCTTTTTTCCCTTCCCCTCTATCACATCCAATCACTAGCTTCTCTAGGAGTGATTTGAGGAAAGCATGGTTAACCCATGCTCTGCATCATATCAGGGTAGTTGGCCAGAGTAGGTAGGTGGGCATCATTAAATGCACATCTCGTCAATGGTCATTCGGCTCTGCACGCCTCGTCGTCAACGCCTCTCGTCGAGTGGGCAGGTGGACATCATTAAATGCGCATCTCGTCAGTGGTCATTCGGCTCTGCACGCCTCGTCGTCGATGCCTCTCGTCAAGGCGTGATGGCACACTTCGTCGCGGGTTAAACCTCCTCGATGATGTTCCTTGGTTGACCGTCGGTCAACGAACCTCCTCGCCCTTCTCTCACGTCGTTTTAGGGACAAAGCGACACGAGTTGTGTTAGGGATGGATTTGACCAAATCCGACCTTAACAATATTTATGAGAAATTGTAGGGGAAAATAATTTTTTTTTCTTTCTTTCTGCAATTTTAGCATTGTAATAGAGAGTGTTATATGTAATTTTAGAGATATGTAAAATTTGGGCCCTATTGGCGAAAATCAAAGCCCGTTAGCAAAGTCAATGCTCATTTATCACAATCTCTAGCCTATCTGGCGAAGCCCGAAGGATCGGACCCGAAGAAAAAGCTCGAATGACAAAGGGGCATCCTTGAGAGCTGGTCGGTGCGGCCACTTAAACGATGGCATCCCTCAAGACCACCGGCGACAAGGCGTTACGATCTCGGCATCTGTCAAGGCCACTGGGGACAAGGCGTTATGATCCTGACATCCGTCAAGGCCACTGGCGACAAGGCGTTACGATCCCGACATCCGTCAAGGCCACTGGCGACAAGACGTTACGATCCCGACATCCATCAAGGCCACTGGCGACAAGGCGTTATGATCTCGGCATCCGTCAAGGCCATTGGCGACAAGGCGTTACGATCCCGACATCCGTCAAGGCCACTGGCGACAAGGCGTTACGATCCCGGCATCTGTCAAGGCCACTGGCAACAAGGCGTATCAAGTATGCACAAGAAACACGCATGGACGACGGACAAGGCTAAGAGGAATGACGACCACTGCACCCGACAAAGGAGCATGGCGACCTTGCTCTGGACAAGGCATATGGCGCATCCTTCCTTGGTCACTAAGGAACGACATACACCAATCATCTCCCTGATTCAGGGGGAAATGGTCACCACATTTTCCTATAAATAAGAGGCTTCTCCTCTTCAGGTACAAGGATGAAACTCGATCCATGTCGATCGTCGTGCCTTACCGACCTTCGATCCATGTCGACGCCCAATCTTTGTAAAGGTGATGGCCTTTGGTTGCCAAGGGTCGTTGACATCGATGTCAAGACATGCCACCCCAGGCATGTCGACTCGACGCCTCCTAGCCCTGGCACCTAGTTGGTGCAACTAGCTTCGCCAGCTAGCTACGTCGACAGAGACCCCCTTCTCCGCATTCAGCTCCCGGCTTGCCCAGGCAAGCTCAGCCTCATAGAGGCGCCGGAGGTTCAATCCTCCGATTCTCCTAGACATGTTCTACATATGTAGGGTACAGGAACGTCCTTCCATCAAGGATGATGCCTCCAAGACCGTCGATCTCGAGCCTAGGGTTCGCCATGGATCCAACTCTATGGTGACGTCCACACTCAGAGGTTCGTCGGAGACAACCACCTCAAAGCAACGCTCATCAGGACAGCTCATGCCACGCTGGATGCGACTGTCCACCTTCAGCTAAGTCAACCTTCATTGATTCAACCTTCGTCGGGTCCCACTCGGGGCCCAGACCTTGGATCCGTCTCTAAGTTAAAGCCATTTTTACGCATTAAAAGTTTGGAGCTAGAAGGAGGGGGTTCGCTCAAAGTCATACCTCGAGACCCCTTGCCAGCATTCATCGAAGACCTGGAGTACGACGACCGCCATTCAGCATGACGGGCCAAGTCAATACCCTACGCAACATGACACAGCATCCCATATCAATCGTCACGCTCAACACTAGGGCCCTGCCCCTCGCCTGGCGAAACAAACTGCCTCGCCAAGCCTCACCAACATATGTCGAGGAGAACGACGACGCCCAAGACACCTCAAGGAGGTCTAAATCCACTCATGACGAGGAAAGCACAAAGGAGAGCAACGACGCAAAAGAACGTCACGACGCCGCGATACCTCCTCGAAGATCGACGGGTTGCCCAAAGGATCGCCGGCAGGGTCACCATGACGTATACCTCGACATCGTCGGAGGACGCCACGACGCCCTCGACCCTTGCCAGGTTGCCCGTGGGGTCGCCAGGACAAAAATCCTGGGATCGCCGAAGGACGTCACGACGCTGCGAAACCTCCTCGAAGACCGATGGGTTGCCCAAAGGATCGCCAGGGGGTCGCCATGACGTATATCTCGACATCGCCGGAGGACACCACGACGCCCTCGACCCTCGCCAGGCTTGCCCAGGGGTTGTCAAGAGGTTCGCCAGGCCGATGACTTTAAGGACATGGACCACCGACGGAACACCCCAGATCCTTGCGCAGGCTCGCCTGGAGGGTCGCCAAGGGAACCGCCGCGATAAGGAGCTCAACCTTGCAAAAGCATGCCAGGAGGTCCTCGACCATCGCCAAGGACGCCCGGGGCAAGGAAGGTCGCCAACCATCGCCAAGACGCGACAACGGATGACCAACCGAAGTAATCAACCTCAAAGAATATGGAGAAGACTGTCAGTGGATCCATCGGGCCTCGCCCGCCCGCCACCTAGGCCACCAGGAGGCTCGCCAACTGCAGCGCGGCAACGTATTCAGCCTCCTCCGAGGGATGCACAAGGAAATCGAGACTTGCGCTCTGCCTAGGACCATGACGCGACATGTCGTGCTCTGCTCAATGGGACTCTGTCCCTACTTGCGCCGGACCTGCTTGACGGAGAAGCCGTAGACGATCTACGCTTTGCAAGCAACCTCATCTACGACGGGAAAGGAGATCCTGTCTACCATCTCGTTCAGTACTAGACGATCATGAAAATGAAGAAGTGCTCAACCTCGATGATCTGCCAGGCGTTTTGCTGAACACTCACTCACAACTTTCTCCAGAGCTTCTCTCTCTAGCTTTCTCTCTCTAGAAAGTCGCCCCTCTCTCCCCCCAGCAAGAATTGAGAGCTTGCTAGCTGCGGCCCGACTAAGAGGAGATCTAGAATAGAGTCTCAGTCTCGACAAGGGAAGTTGTTCGACGAGTCAACGAAAGAGTCCATCGCCAGGTGGTCAAGCTTGCCAACACCCGCGAGATCGACAAGGAGCATCCCTTGACAGGTTAGGCGCCCTCGCCAACCTTGACAAGATCAACCTCGCCAAGCAAAGGAGCAAAGAAAAGCACCAGATAGGGGTCACCAAGAAAAGAGAAGCAAGGGCTGACATAGTCGCCAAGTATAATCACGGCGCCGATACCCCCGCAGTTGAGGAAAGAAAGATAGCAGAAGAACCGCGCCCAATGGGCCGATATGGAGCATACACATCAGTGGAATCAGCGACGACAGCAGCGTAGGAGCGTGAGTCATCATCACCAGCCCTCAAGAAGAAAAGTCGAATTACGCCATCAGGAACACTGCAGCTCACAGGTGATCACAAACCAGATGAACAGCGAACTGCCGACGAATGAAGACGACGACGAGCAAAAGAATCCCTAGCAGTGCCAAGAAGTGGCAAGCGCAGACGACGAAAGGAAGAAACATCCACCGATGAAATCAAGGCCCTCGCCACAACGAGCTCGCCAACGCCTATGAGGTCGACAAGGAGGATCTCACGCCGGTAATACCCTCGTCACTCGGCCTAGGGTCACCCCCGCACCGCCAACATCGGCACCACCGACAAGACAAATCACATCGCCAACTATCGCGCAAGCCGCTCGACCACACATGCATAGAATGGTAACATCGTTGAAGACCGCAAGGAGTAGGCCCAGATTTTGAATCTCGGCGACACTCTTCCAATTCCCCTGCAGTAAAATAATCGTCCCTTCAGAAGTTTTCACGTAATCTCTTTGAGATCCCGCAAAAAACTGGGGGGTTAGCTGGGGAACAACCGCCACGTGTGCAAAAAAAATCCGATTACGCGCCGAAGGGTTATCCACGACACGGCAAGACCGACCAGGTGTTGAAGACCTCACCAGGTAATAAAAGGCATCCCGGCTACGCACCAACCACACTCGTCGGATTAGCTACCCGACGAGGACACACACTGTGTAGAAGACACGACATGGGTGACGACCCTAAAGAGGCCGGAAACTAATCCCGCCGACTTGGGAAACTAATCCCGAGTTCCAAAAAGAGGCCGGAAACTAATCCCGCCGACTTGGGAAACTAATCCCGAGTTCCAAAAAGAGGCCGGAAATTAATCCCGCCGACTTAGGAAACAAATCCCGAGCTCCCTACAATAAGCCGCACAGAATGTGTCCACTGACGCCCCATGGTCATGGCAAGGATACGCTCCTAAGGAACGCGCCGCATGCAATGATACGCAAACTCGACAAGCAACGAGGTACGAACAAATCCAAAGTTCAATTTATATTTAAATGCAATGTTATTCGCAGGTCATACTGAAAAGGATCGCATGCAAGAAAAAATATGCCAAAAGAGGACTACCTCAGTCTGAAAAAGGAAAAGGCGTCAAACCGCAAGACCAGGCTATGCAAAGCCGATTATTCGAAATGAAAGCAATGACGACGTTCAAGATCGCCAGACGAGGATTTAATCCCGGGGCAGGGCTAGGTTCGAAGGCCGCACGCTACGAACCTTCTCTGGTGCCCCCAGGACGTCAAGAAGGCGATAAGACAAGGAGCGATGGCCGTTCTTCTGCAAGTGCGCACCATGGCAAGCAGCGAAGCCCTTCCAGTACATCTCGTTGGAAGCCGCCTTCAAGGACGCCTCGTCCTCTTGATGGGCCGCGTCTACCGCCGCTTTCATCTCAGCAACAAAGGCTTTCTCCTCTTTGACGCATGAACAAAAACGCAAGACTTCTCGATCTTGGTCCGCCATGGCGATACGGCGCGCATCGTCGAGGCGCCGCGCCTTTCGCAGTTCAGCATCAGACTCCCGACGACCCTCGCGCACTCCTTCCGCCCTAGCAGCTTGGATCATGAGCTCCATCTTAGCCAAAGCCTCTCGAAGACCATCACGCTCGGTGCGAGTCTCCGCTAAATCACGCGTCGTAAACTCCGCGCGTCGTAATCTCTGCTTTGCGAGACAAGGCCCGTAGGCGTCGAGTCGCCTCAACTGATGTGGCAAACGCCTGAAGAATGACGAAGACAATGTCAAAGAATGCAATCACTGGAGCAAATGAAGGTGTTGATAAAACATACCATGCGACTATAAGAGAAAGCTCTCTCGGACAGCTTGGCGTCACTCGCCTCGAAGATAGAAACGAAGGTCTGAGGCAGCAGGTTATCTACACCCAAAAGGCAAGAGCGCTCTAAAGATGCAGAATCATCTCCATGAGATAGGCTAATAGATCCACGAGCGCCATCTAACCAAGGATCCCCGGGAGAAACAGATCGACGCTTCATATTCCTTTCAGCACGACGAGGAGAAACAGCAGCAGAAGAGCGACGCTTCATATTGCCCTCACGGCAAGGTGAATCGCCAACAGAAAGATCAACCACTGGAGCAGGGGCATCTCGACAAGGAAGACCACCGGTGGACATCGAAGGCATATTCACAACAACATCAGGACGACGCGGACGGATGGAAGAGAGATCGACCCCATCCTGTGATGGCAAACTCTTCCGATGAGAAGTAGATCCCTAGGCGAACAACGCCCGACAAAGAGGAGTACGCACCGCACAACTATCTAACTTTTGGCCGCCAAGCCATGAGCGGGTGCTTGCCAAGGTCGCAGGGACAGTGGGCAGCGTCGGGGAGCGCAAGCTTGGAACAAACTTCTGAAATATGCCCCGCGTACGTGAAGAGACACCTGCAATTGTAAACATATCAAAACGTGTTAAGGCGATAGTGCTTGGCCTATCGCAAATACGAGCGAAAGGGAGAAGAGCGGTACCCGCAGCGGTAGCCGGAGCAGGAGTAGTGCTAGCAAAAGAAACCAGATCGGCCGGAGCTTGAGTCTTCTTCTTAACAGGAGCTTATCCGATAGAAGACGACGTGCAGAAATCCCAGTTGGAGGAAGCACCTTGATAGGCGCAGTAGCGTCTAGGGCGTCGCCCCGGGCATCCTCAGGCTCGACAGTTGCTGTCGTTAGCGAAGGAATGAGCTCTGCATCAGCCCACGCCGTTGTTGGGAATCACGTCTCGGATTCCATGAAAATTATCACAAATTGTACCTCCGAACCGTCCGGGTAACATTTAAAAATTAATTTAAAGCGGAATAACTTGTTATCCGTCCAACGGTCCGGATATCGGATAATAACCATTTAACAAGATCTGATAAATATTATGTAATTTAATATTCATAAATCATTATTAATAATCTAGTCATAATAGGAAATAAATAGAAAGCAGTTAATGGTTGCATTTATTAACCCAATGCATAAGGCCGTACCTCTATTGACAACTTCCGGCTGCGCGTTCTGAATCGGGCAGGGCTCCGCCGGTGCTGAGGGAAACTCCCGTGATCTTCTGGGATATTCTCCTGGAATCCTCGTACCGAAGCGTGGGCTTCGCCGGCAGGACTCCGTCGCAAAAATTAAACTGATGGTTCTTTTTAAGCTTCCGGAGAAATAGTCTCCTAAGCCGAACCAGAAAAGAGAGATCAGAGAGAAAATTCGCAGACCCTAAAGGAGAGGGAGATTCGAATTTTTCTCTGGGGAAAGGTGTGAAAAATGTGTAGAATGAGCCTCCTATTTATAGGCTCAAACCGTAACCGAATTGGAGAAATTCTCTCCCTAATTTTTGAATTTCATATATTAAATATAATTAATTATCTTAATCCAATGGTCCAGATTTAATCTCATCTAAATCAAATGGATATAATTAATTAGGGATTTAATTAAATAAGAAAGATTTGGATAAAATCAAAAATCCAATCCTATCTTCTTATCTTTATAAATTCGAATTATTTATATATATATATATATATATATAAATTCGAATTATCATTATCTAGATCCAACGGTTGAGATAAATCTTTTAACCGATCTAATGGATCAAATTAGTTTAGGATAAAATCAAATATTAAAAGATTTAATAAAAAAACAATTTCGATTTTATCCTTAAACCATAATTCGAAAAATATATAAATATATATAATTAATTAATTTTCAATCCGACGGTAAAGATTAAATCTTTGACCGATCTAAGGGATATAATTAATTAACCAAATTCGAAAAATGAAACTTGGTCACCAAGTTATTAAATTCTAATTTATCAATATCCTAATCAAACGGATGATATTAAATCATAACCGATCCAATGGATTAAATTGATTTTAGGGATTTGCTAAAATACCAAAACATTTGGTACTTATGCCGCAAATATGGAAAGACCAAATCATACCATTCGAATTTAGCTAGGGCTTCATATCATGAAACCCTAATTCGAATTTACACATATAAATATATATGAATATATATTTTTATTTATTAATATAAATCTATTAATTATTAATTAATTATTAATAAGATATTAATAATTAAATCCAAATAATTAAATTATATTAATATTTCCTGATCTCAATATCACACATTAAAATATCATGGTGCCACACCATCATTTAAATTCGTGACATGTGATTTAATTTCAAAGTTCATCGAACCGATCACAAACTTAGAAAATCCATAAATCACTAACCGTAAGTCGAAATGACTTGGTTCAAAAAGCAAAGTTACTTAGAATTTAATTTCCAACAACATGGTCCTGATAGAAAATCTAAATTCTAACTTTCTTTTATCAGTTAATCTCGTGTACCAAAATATGGTACTTTTGCCAAGCTAATGATAAAACTATCTGACGTCTGCCACAGACCTTTCAGTTTTATAAGTCAAGCCAAATGATTAAACATTATCCAGAATGTATTTTAATCACGTACGTATCTTCCGTTACGGAGCTATCCTGGGGACCATGGACCCGTATCACTTAAGCTCCAACGAACTGCTAGTTGTTCGTCAAACCTCGAAGTGATTCCACTATAGACCCGAGGCTGCACTCTTTAGTGATACGGTATATATTATTCCCTTTATAACAGCAGGGTGTCCATTGATACAATCAAATTCGGGTTATTGATCTTTCACTTGATGATCCACACATGAGCAGGCGGTTTCTACCGTTATGCCCCTCATTGCATTTTCATCCTTGACTCAGTCAGCAATATTATGAGTAACCCACTTATGGTTTCGATTCATAAGTTGCGCACGGGTACCTCTCACTTCTCACCACCGACAATCAAGGGAATCATCATCACTCTGAAGAGAGCTGTGTGATGCCCATGTCTATAACCAAGCTACCCTTACTGTTGACTATCATGTTCCCAAAATAATAGTGTTGGGAACAGCGGTAATATTTCGTGTTCTTTAACGATTAAATCAAAGAACAATCAAGCCAGCAGCTTGGACTCAAGATCACTCAGGACTTAGATTGAATATCCATTTGATCATCTACTAGTGACTCAACTCCAAGTTATCAGTGACGGTCTTATATGATAACTTCCAGAGTTTAAGTCAGGTCCAGTCCAGTATGAAGACACTTCATACGTAATGCACTTCTAGTGAGTGTGACACGCACAAAATCCAGAATAGGATTGTCACTTAGTCACATTAATGACCTTATACGATTAATGGGCTCCCACCCAGTTAATCAGGTCACGGACATTTTAAGTTCATTTATTATGATTATTAATTCTTCTTCACATTGACTCTGTTGTGATAATAATTCATAATTGCATCCTTTTATGAACTAAGGATCAAACATTCTATTTTACTCTACCAGAAACTATAATAAGATTATCATAATAAGTATCATCTTTATTCAACGACTTGTCATAATCTTTTACAAATGGATAAAATATCTTGTTTAAGGACACATATGTCCAACAATCTCCCACTTGTACTTAAAGAAGATGACCCATGTCTTTCAGACCCATACTTTCCAAATGCCTCTTGAATATTTTTCTATGGCAACGTCTTGGTGAATGGATCAGCCAGATTGTCTTCCGAAGCTATTTTCACAACCCTCACGTCGCCACGACGCACTATTTCTCTTATGAGATGGTATTTTCGTTCTATATATTTTGCCTTGTTATGGTCTCTGGGCTCTTTAGAATTTGCCACCGCACCACTGTTGTCACAGTATAGTGTTTGGGGCCCATCTACATATGGAACAACTCCAAGCTCTATGTAGAAATTCTTGAGCCAAACTCATTCTTTGGCTGCCTCACAAGCTGCCACGTATTCAGCTTCCATTGTGGAATCTGCGATACAAGATTGCTTTACGCTTCTCCAGAATATCGCTCCACCAGCAAGGGTGAACACTGCTCCCGACGTCGATTTTCTCGCGTCTCTATCAGACATAAAGTCTGAATCAGTGTATCCTAGTGGATTCAGTTCAGATCCTGAAAACACTAACATATAGTCTCTCGTTCTCCGAATATACTTGAGAATGTTCTTCACTGCTGTCCAGTGAGCCATACCAGGGTTGGATTGGTATCTGCTAACAATTCCCACAGCGTAACAGATGTCTGGCCTAGTACACTGCATAGCGTACATCAGAATTCCCACTGCTGAAGCATAGGGTATTCGCCTCATCACATCTTGCTCTTCCGGAGAAATTGGGCACTGTTTCCTGCTAAGGAACACTCCATGTCTGGTTGGTAAATTACCACCCTTGGAGTTTGCCATTGCAAAATGTTCAAGCACCTTATCAATGTAAGCTGCTTGAGATAAGGCCAGAAGCATGTTGTTGCGATCCCTGAAAATACGGATCCCAAGAACATAACTGGCTTCTCCCATGTCCTTCATTTGGAACTGCGTAGATAGCCACGCCTTCACGTCCGATAATTTCTTCACACTGTTTCCAATGAGAAGAATATCGTCGACGTACAGAACAAGAAAAATTTCCACGGTTTCGTCGTTGAGCTTATAAATGCAGGCCTCAGTGACGTTTTGAATGAATCCATAGGTTTTGATGGTTTCATCGAACCTTAGATTCCAGGATCTGGAAGCTTGCTTCAATCCATAGATGGATTTGAGTAATCTGCAAACCTTCCCTTCTTGACCTTGTTGCACGAACCCTTCTGGTTGGTCCATATAGATGTTTTCGTCAATGTACCCATTCAGGAAGGCGGTTTTGACGTCCATCTACCAAATCTCGTAATTGAGACTACAGGCTATGGCCATGAGAATCCGGATGGACTTGTACTTAGCGACTGGAGCGAAGGTCTCATCGAAATCAATACCTTCCCTCTGGGGTAAAACCCTTTGCCACTAGTCTAGCCTTGAAGGTTTCAAGCTTCCCGTTCACTCCTCTCTTTCGCTTGTATACCCACTTACAGCCAATGGTTTTGAAACCATCCGGTAAGTCTACAAGTTCCCAGACTTCATTAGAATCCATTGATTCTATTTCTTGGTTCATGGCTTCCTGCCATTCTCCCTTATCAGGATAAACCATAGCTTGCTTGTAGCGTATGGGATATTCAACGCTAGTGTCTGTAACAGCTAGGTGAAATTCCAACTGGGTATGTTCGTAGCGCTCTACAGGACTTTTGAACCTCCCACTACGTTTGAGTACCCCTTGGTTCTGATTTGGGACCGTGGTTTCCGCACTTTCTTCGACAACAGGCACTGTTATCGGTGTTGTGACTTTGTCACAAGAACAACATGGTAATTTACTTACCAATTGTCTTGAGATTTCCATCATAGTAAACTTATTACTATGTTTAGATATCAACATTTACATTTTAAACAAGCTAATGCTAAAGGCATGTAAAGGTTTATCTATCGATGAAGAGCTCATAAATTTACTCAAGAATGCATAGGATCGAAATAAAAACTTCATTAAATAAAACTTAATATTGTTAAAAAAAAGGTCAAAGGGTTTTCAAATCACCCTTCAACATAGATCCAAACAAGAATTGAGTAAAAATAAAAAATGAGTCTCTTCTTCTGGTGCCGATAAGGATCACCGAGACTCTCGGATGACTACAAACAATCACTCTTTAGCTGCTGCTGAAAACAAAGAATATCACATATTTCAGTTTTAGATCTTTGGAGATAAAGACTTTCTAAAACAAATGTGTATTGGAAACTTATCGGGTGAGACACTCACTAGTTTCGTTCTTCTTTTCATTTTGGAATTTGGGACAATCTCTCTTCCAATGTCCCTTTTCCTTGCAAAGGAAGCATCTTCCTTTCTCAGCGGCTTTCTTGTCTGCAATCTTCGGCTGGAAATTCCTCCCCCACTTTTTCTTAGGACCGGGCCTTTTCTTCATTATCGGGTTCTTAGATGAAGATCCTTTCTTGAATGCTATATTCAATTCAGACTTTTTCTTCACCAAACCCGAGATGTCCTCAAAGGTTTGCAACTCATTAATCAGCTGTGTCAAACCATATTTCAGTTTGTTCATAATGTAGTTGCTGGTGAATGGAACAAACTCAAGTGACAGCGAATTAAGAATAATGCTGATCTGAGACTTCTCATCCACCGCGGCCCCATGCAGCTCAGCCTCATTAAACCAATTAGTCATGCTCATAACGTGGTCACGAACATATGTCCCTGATTTCATTTTGGCATTCATGTATCGACGAGTCGCTTCATGTTGAGCTTGCTCAGACTGCTTTCCATACATTCCTTGGAGAGATTCCATGATCTCATAAGCAGCGTCCTTTTCCTCTAACTTGAATCTCAGTGAATCAGACATGCTAGCCAGCATATATGCCTTAGCACGATTGTTTGCATGAATCCAAGAGTCATAGAGTTCCTTCACACCTCTGGCGCTGTTAGCAGCCGGTGCAGGGGGACATTCATCAGTGAGAACAAAGCGTATATTTTCACTGATCAAGACAATGTTTATATTGCTCCTCCATTTTGGGAAGTTACTTCCGGCGAGAGTGTTGTTCGAAAGCAATGACATGATGGGATTCAACATTTTAGACTGGCATTGAGAAAGAAACTGATTAAACTTTATTATAGGTAGAATGTTTAGAAAAATATTTTATTTGAAATAGTTACATGATGCAAACATGTTCTGGGAAAACGTTAAATAAACCCTTTTAACTATTTCGTGATAATTTAACCGACTGTACACGTCGTTGCCGTCCTTAGTGGCATGGTCACTCTAGGGTGACTCGCGGTATCAACCGTGTAGTTTGGTTAAACTAAGTTTTAGTCATAAACTTAATTAATATTCATAACAAGAACTACCAAAGTCCTTATGATTATTAACTATCACCATAGACGGTCGGGAAGCACCAACTTCCGTGCAAGCTTAACCCATTATTTTCGGTTCTCGGGATCCTCTTGGAAACGTCGTCCTTAGGGAATGGTCACTCTAGGGTGACTCGCGGTCCATTTCCAAGATTCCTTCATCCCCATATTCTTTTGGAACTATCACGGTGTCAAACCTTCCACAAGCACACCTTCCTTAGGGAATGGACACACTAGGGTGACTCGAGGCGGTGTGGTTAGCAGACCTTGTGGCAGTAATAATGGAGACCTTTGTTTTATTCTATACTTGCCATTGTTTTTAGGAAATAATGTTTTTAATTTTTAAGTTAAAAAACTTATTATATAAACTGTCTATTTATGACACATTAAAAGTTTATATTTTGGCTTTATTAATTACGACGCGTAATTTTAAATAAGCCCTAAAAATGTGTTTATTATTTCGTCGGTAGTCATAGATGAAACCGTACGCTCTCCAGGTCGATGGGAGGGGTCCTAACCAGTCACCCAGAAGTGGATGGTGAACCGGCCCCGCTTTTGATTCCCTCTTCCTTAGGCAAGATTGTACGTTTGAAATTTTTCCGACTAATAATTAACACTTTAAAATGTACTCTTTATTATTTATATCTATCCTATATAAACATATTAATAATGATCTAAACATAGACACTATGTTTGAGGGTTATGAAAATAGGTTACAACAAATTATATCTATGATGAATATTTATAATTTTATGTTAATGATACTTATTCTCTAATAATTATCATTAAACACTTTAATGCCCTTTAATAATTATTTATGAAATATTAAAATAAGACAATGATATTATTCTTCGAATATTATCATCCATATTTTAATTTATTAAATAAGACAATGCTATTTAATTATTAAATAACATCCATATTTAATTTTATGAATTAATTAAAATAAGACAATGTTATTTATCCGGAAATAACATCCATATTTTAATTCTCATTAATTAATCATAATTAATTTTAATTCATAAATATTAATTTCATTAATAATAATTAATAATTAATCCACGGGATCCGGGTCGGAATAAAAATCTGACCCATATAAAAAAAATGCACGTGGGCCCTCCGGGCTTAAGCCCGGGCCCACGTGCCCGTGGAATGGGCAGGGACAGCCCACGGGTAGGCCAGGGCATTTACCCGAGCCTTTCGGGCTGGGCCTGCAGGACCATTCCGCTGCCAGGCAGCGTGGCCTGCGGCCAGCCCGCCAGGCCCACACGGGTGCCCTTGCCCTGGCCGAGTGGCCTTGGCGATGGCCTTGCTCGTGGGCCTTGCCCGTGGGCTTTGCCCTGGCGAACTAGCTGGGGCTGCAGCGGCAGCCCCTGTTCGCGTCATTTTCTGGCTGGGCTGCCAAGGGCAGCCCGGTCCAACCACCCGGTCCGATTATTCGGGTCGGGTAATTTTCTTATTTTAAATTAATATTTAATATATCTAGAAATTCAAAATTTCAATTTTAAATAATTAATTTTATTCATCAAATAATTCGTTCTTAAACCCATTAATTAAATTACGTAATTATTTATCCTTGAACCATGGCTCTGATACCAATTGTTGGGAATCATGTCTCGGATTTCATGAAAATTATCACGAATCGTACCTCCGAACCGTCCGGGTAACATTTAAAAATTAATTTAAAGCGGAATAACTTGTATCCGTCCAACGGTCCGGATATCGGATAATAACCATTTAACAAGATCTGATAAATATTATGTAATTTAATATTCATAAATCATTATTAATAATCTAGTCATAATAGGAAATAAATAGAAAGCAGTAAATGGTTGCATTTATTAACCCAATGCATAAGGCCGTACATCTATTGACGACTTCCGGCTGCGTGTTCTGAATCGAGCAGGGCTCCGCCGGTGCTGAGGGAAACTTCCGTGATCATCCGGGATATTCTCCTGGAATCCTCGTACCGAAGCGTGGGCTTCGTCGGCAGGACTCCGTCGCAAAAATTTAACTGATGGTTCTTTTTAAGCTTCCGGAGAAATAGTCTCCTAAGCCGAACCAGAAAAGAGAGATCAGAGAGAAAATTCGCAGACCCTAAAGGAGAGGGAGAGTTTGAATTTTTCTCTGGGGAAAGGTGTGAAAAATGTGTAGAATGAGCCTCCTATTTATAGGCTCAAACCGTAACCGAATTGGAGAAATTCCCTCCCTAATTTTCAAATTTCATATATTAAATATAATTAATTATCTTAATCCAATGGTCCAGATTTAATCTCATCTAAATCCAATGGATATAATTAATTAGGGATTTAATTAAATAAGAAAGATTTGGATAAAATCAAAAATTCAATCCTATCTTCTTATCTTTATAAATTCGAATTATTTATATATATATATATATATATATATATATAAAAAAAAAATTCGAATTATCATTATCTAGATCCAACGGTTGAGATAAATCTTTTAACCGATCTAATGGATCAAATTAGTTTAGGATAAAATCAAATATTAAAAGATTTAATAAAAAACAATTTCGATTTTATCCTTAAACCATAATTCGAAAAATATATAAATATATATAATTAATTAATTTTCAATCCGACGGTAAAGATTAAATCTTAGACCGATCTAACGGATATAATTAATTAACCAAATTCGAAAAATGAAACTTGGTCACCAAGTTATTAAATTCGAATTTATCAATATCCTAATCCAACGGATGATATTAAATCATAACCGATCCAATGGATTAAATTGATTTTAGGGATTTGCTAAAATACCAAAACATTTGGTACTTATGCCGCAAATATGGAAAGACCAAATCATACCATTCGAATTTAGCTAGGGTTTCATATCATGAAACCCTAATTCGAATTTACACATATAAATATATATATGAATATATATTTTTATTTATTAATATAAATCTATTAATTATTAATTAATTATTAATAAGATATTAATAATTAAATCCAAATAATTAAATTATATTAATATTTCCTTATCTCAATATCACACATTAAAATGTCATGGTGCCACACCATCATTTAAATTCGTGACATGTGATTTAATTTCAAAGTTCATCGAACCGATCACAAACTTAGAAAATCCATAAATCACTAACCGTAAGTCGAAATGACTTGGTTCAAAAAGAAAAGTTACTTAGAATTTAATTTCCAACAACATGGTGCTGATAGAAAATCTAAATTCTAACTTTCTTTTATCAGTTAATCTCGTGTACCAAAATATGGTACTTTTGCCACGCTAACGATAAAACTATCTGACGTCTGCCACAGACCTTTCAGTTTTATAAGTCAAGCCAAATGATTAAACATTATCCAGAATGTATTTTAATCACGTACGTATCTTCCGTTACGGAGCTATCCTGGGGACCATGGACCCGTATCACTTAAGCTCCAACGAACTGCTAGTTCTCGTCAAACCTCGAAGTGATTCCACTATAGACCCGAGGCTGCACTCTTTAGTGATACGGTATATATTATTCCCTTTATAACAGCAGGGTGTCCATTGATACAATCAAATTCGGGTTATTGATCTTTCACTTGATGATCCACACATGAGCAGGCGATTTCTACCGTTATGCCCCTCATTGCATTTTCATCCTTGACTCAGTCAGCAATATTATGAGTAACCCACTTATGGTTTCGATTCATAAGTTGCGCACGGGTACCTCTCACTTCTCACCACCGACAATCAAGGGAATCATCATCACTCTGAAGAGAGCTGTGTGATGCCCATGTCTATGACCAAGCTACCCTTACTGCTGACTATCATGTTCCCAAAATAATAGTGTTTGGAACAGCGGTAATATTTCGTGTTCTTTAACGGTTAAATCAAAGAACAATCAAGCCAGTAGCTTGGACTCAAGATCACTCAGGACTTAGATCGAATATCCATTTGATCATCTACTAGTGACTCAACTCCAAGTTATCAGTGACGGTCTTATATGATACCTTCCAGAGTTTAAGTCAGGTCCAGTCCAGTATGAAGACACTTCATACTTAATGCACTTCTAGTGAGTGTGACACACACAAAATCCAGAATAGGATTGTCACTTAGTCACATTAATGACCTTATACGATTAATGGGCTCCCACCCAGTTAATCAGGTCACGGACATTTTAAGTTCATTTATTATGATTATTAATTCTTCTTCACATTGACTCTGTTGTGATAATAATTCATAATTGCATCCTTTTATGAACTAAGGATCAAACATTCTATTTTACTCTACCAGAAACTATAATAAGATTTTCATAATAAGTATCATCTTTATTCAACGACTTGTCATAATCTTTTACAAATGGATAAAATATCTTGTTTAAGGACACATATGTCCAACAGCCGTAATGTCAAGGAAAGCCTCCAGAGCGCCACGGGCCGCCAGTTTCTTCAGGAGAGCCACGAGATCATTTGAGACCGGCGGGAACGGTCCAACCGGAGACTTTACCGTCGGGCTAAGCTTCCGAGGCGCGTTCCCCACCAAGCTGACAGGAGCCCACACCCACATAGCTCGCCAGTCAGGACGAGGTCTGACACGAGGAAGACCCAATCTCAGGGTCATGGTCGTACGTTACGACCCCTTGTCGTCATTCCGATCAGAAAATCCGAAGACTCCGCAAAACGCCCGAGAACTCAAAGAGCGACCAGTATGTTTGTGCCATACAGAAAAGCACATCACCGCAGTACGAAAAGAGCCAGACATCAGCTGAAGAGGAGGCAATCCAAGTGAAACAAGGAGGTCCTTCACGAAAGGGTGGAGCGGAAGCCTTATTCCGTAGCGACAACTCTCCAGATGAAGAGGTACAAATCCAGGCTTGGTTACGCCATGTAGTTCGCCAACTGCCGGATCTTGAAGACCAGGAACATGTAAAATTTGGGTCCCATTGGCGAAAGTCAAAGCCGTTAGCAAAGTCAAGGCTCATTTAGCCCAATCTCAAGCTCATCCTGCGAAGCCCGAAGGATCGGGCCCAAAGACGAAGCCCGAATGACAAAGGGGCATCCCTGAGACCACCGGCAACAAGGCGTTACGATCTCGGCATCCATCAAGGCCAGTTAAGCGATGACATCCCTCACGACCACCGGCGACAAGGCATTACGATCTCGGCATCCATCAAGGCCACTGGCGACAAGGCGTTACGATCCCGACATCCGTCAATGCCACTGGCGACAAGGCGTTACGATCTCGACATCCATCAAGGCCACTGGCGACAAGGCGTTACGATCACGGCATCCGTCAAGGCCACTGGCAACAAGGCGTATCAAGTATGCGCAAGCAATGCACATGGACGATGGACAAGGCTAAGAGGAATGACGACCACTGCACCTGACAAAGGAGCATGGCGACCTTGCTCTGGACAGAGGCATATGGCGCATCCTTCCTTGGTCACCAAGGAACGATATACACAAATCATCTCCCTGATTAAGGGGGAAATGGTCACCAGCTTTTCCTATAAATAGGAGGCTTCTCCTCCTCATTTTGGACACATTTCCACACTTGGAATTCTCTCTCTAAAACGAGAGATTCTCTCTAGAATTCTCCTTCTCCCTGCGAGTTGGGTTCCGACATTCCGCTCCTCGGAGTCTCGCGTATCTTGGCTCGTTAGGTACAAGGATGAAACTCGATCCATGTCAATCGTCGTGCCTTGCCGACCTTCGATCCATGTCGACGCCCAATCTTTGTCAAGGTGAGGGCTCTTGGTTGCCAAGGATCGTTGACATTGATGCCAAGACATGCCACCCCAGGCATGTCGACTCGACGCCTCCTAGCCCTAGCACCTAGTTGATGCAACTAGCTTCGCCAGCTAGCTACGTCGACAGAGATCCCGTCTCCGCAATCAGCTCCCGGCTTGTCCAGGCAAGCTCAGCGTCATAGAGGCGTCGGAGGTTCAATCTTCCGATTCTCCTAGACGTGTTCTACATGTGCAGGTTACAGGAACGTCTTGCCATCAAGGATGATGCCGCCAAGGCCGACGACCTCGATCCTAGGGTTCGCCATGGATCCTACTCTATGGTGACGTCCTTACTCAGAGGTTCGTCGGATACAACCACCTCAAGGCAACGCTCATCAGGACAGCTCATGCCACGCTGGAAGCGACTGTCCACCTTCAGCTAAGTCAACCTTCATTGATTCATCATTCAATTATCCAAGTATTCGTCGGGTCCCGCTCGGGGCCCGGACCTTGGATCCGTCTCTAAGTCAAAGTCATTTTTACGCATTAACTGAGAGAGTTTGAAATTTCAGTTATGATAACAGAAACTCATCAGAAATCCAGTTTAAAAGAACTAGTGTACAAATTAAATCAAAGAATAATTATTTTTTTGAAGAGATTACCAGATGATTCAGATGTATTCCACTAATTGCCACCGTAATATGTTCTATAATCTCTGCCTAATTTTTTTGTATAAATTATAATCCCATGCATTAAAGACACATTTACGTGATTACGTCTCGTTAGTGTGTCACGTCAATGCAAAGTGAACGAGATATTTATATAAATAAAAACTACCAAAAGTTTAAATGAGATATCGTCATATATCCATAATGCGCACCTTAAAATAAAATAAAAAAAGAAAAATTCAGAACAAATCTTAACCAGTAGATTATAAATTTATTGTCCTAAAAGATGGTCAAAATTAAAATATTGTGCCAAAAGTTATACAAGATAAACCACGATTGTTATCAAATGAATTCAGTTGATGTCGTGTGATTCCACAATTAAATTGATATATATTATGGAAAGGTGATTTTATAGAAATAATAATAAAATAGCCTAGCCGAAGCACAATTGACTTATGCAAACGCATTTATGTGTTTTATTGATTATTTAACATATATACTTAGACGACTGCTAATGTTTTTGGATAATTGAGATAAAAGTATTTAAACTTTGTTTCAAAATAGAACGATAGATTACGAAACTCTAAATGCACTATTCAAATACTCAGGATTATAAAATATGCATTTCGATTGATTTTTTTCTTTCTTTCTCCGTCAACGTGAAAGAATATAATATGTTTGTGCCTCAAAATAGGGTATTAAATATGAAATATTGTTTGGTTAGTCTTTTTGCCAAAGGTTGGGATTTCTCTTTTGAATGATTCTCATTATAACATGGGAGTCCTAACCTAATTTGGGAAGCTCACTTAGCCGTTGCCGATGATAATTTGATGTGGAGTACTCTTTTCTCCCGAGCAACACCTGTTTAGGGAGATTTGGGGGAGTTTAATGGGGTTCGTCTTAAAGATCTCGAAACATAGAAAAATGATTACTAATCTAAATTGTACACATGTGAAAAAAGTAGAAAAGAAAAACTCAAACATTTGTGAAGGCGTGTCGGATAAAAACAGTTAAAACACAAATTTCACAACTTTAAATATTTAATCAGCGTAATTGTAAGCTTGAGAATATGCCGCACTACTTGGAAAAGAATTTAGATAGTTTTGCCACACTTTTTTTGTTTTCTGAATTATACCAATAAGTAGAACCTCACTTTTATGTCTTCTAATAATCATGAATTGCTTAGTGATGACTCTTCAATTCCTAAGAGTATATAAACATTATTAAATCATTAAATACATTATGTTCTAAAATGATAAAAAGCGACTTCTTGCTAATGGACAAATCTTTTCTTATCTAGGAAAATTCAAACGGTACGGACATACATCATATTTTGCTTTAAGATATTTATGTTTGTGCCCAAATACCTCTTTGGAAAAGTAGGATTTTTTATGCTCATTGACATGTTCATTTGATGATTCTCAATTATACTTGTACGTTCTACTTCTATTTTTTTCTTAAATATATTCTCAATTTTAAAAAATAATCAAATATATTCCGTGATTTGAAAATACCACCTTCTATTTATTATTTAATTATTTCATGATAGAAAAATAAAAACTAAACTAAAACTTTGATCTCTAATCTTTTCCGGCCTCACTCTTGTCGAGATTTATCGCTTCGACGAATACAAAATTACAAGGAATATAAAAACAAAGCTCAACGGTTATAATAAAGGATAATTGTGACTTTTTTGAAAATTAAAATGATAAATTAATATAAAAATAAATTTAAATATATTTTGAAAGTGTTTTTTATTTTTTTAAATAGAGGACAAAAGAAATTCTCTATATATAATATAAATGTGAACCCAAACTGGTCTTAGTGGAAAAAAGAAAGATGGTAACTTTACAATGGACATGGTGAAACTTAAAGGGTAAAATAGCAATGCCACTATAGAAAATATATGTCACCAAATGGGCCTACATAACCAATTGGACTATGCATATGACATTGACACCCAAAGTGCAAAACATGGTAATTAAAATTTAAAACTTTTGAAGTCATTTTTCTTTAGCTATTAAAATGGTAAAAATGTCTACTTGTGACAACCCAATTTGTTGTATAGAAATGTCTTTTTAGTTGAAAATCTCATGGGTGGGTCCAGTGTAATTAGTTTTAGAGAAAAAGGGCTAATTAAAACTTTAGAAAATGTTTATAAAGCATTGTTTATTATTATTTTAGAGAACAGAATATATTATTAGTATCACTTTATATTATGGTTGGAAAATAGACAATAATTGTATACGGCTATTTTCTCTCATAATTAATAGATCAAAAAGTGCACAACTAAAAACTTAAATACATGCATATTAAACATTGGTTTCCTCCTAAGATTTTAAGTAAAATAGTATAAAAATGTGCTTTTTCAACTTAACACGTGTATTATGTATGTATATATTGTGAATATTTCCCGATTTAACTTATGGAATTCTTGATTATACGTTAAACTCTTGACCTACATATAACATATCCACATAATATATATATATATATATATATATATATATATGGAATTCTTGATTATACGTTAAACTCTTGACCTACATATAACATATCCACATAATATATATATATATATATATATGGAATTCTTGATTATACGTTAAACTCTTTACCTACATATAACATATCCACATAATATATATATATATATATATATTGGCCACTGTCTAATTGAACAAGTGACTGGAATGCTAGAGTATATATAATTCAATGTGAACATTATATATAAATATATATTAAATATATATATATATATATATTGGCCACTGTCTAATTGAACAAGTGACTGGAATGCTAGAGTATATATAATTCAATGTGAACATTATATATAAATATATATTAAATATACACACAGATATATATATATTTGTACATAGCTCATTTTTTTAGTGTTTGGGAAAAGATATATGAATGTCAATATGATTTATCCCTATATGCTTAACCAAGTTTGTGATCAAATTGGTTTTTCAAGTTGGGGTTCCAGCCTCCCCAATATATTTTAGCCTTAGTGTTATTTTTGTATAATTCCAATTCTAATCCCTAAAAAATAGAGTAATTTTAAACTTTTTTTTTTTTTTGAAGGAGAGAGTAATTTCAAACTTAAACCTCCATTTTTCTGCTATATTTTCCTATCAGCCCCCTCAAACTTAAATTTCTAGTTCCGACCCTGTATAGATTTTACCCTAAATTTGAGTTTTGGGCTTTGTCGCTACCTAACAAACTATTTCTGATTTTTTTTTTCTCTCAAATTGGATTTTTCACTCTTTTTTTTTTCCTCATTTTTTATTGTTGCTATGACTGTATTTGTACATTAACGCATGATATGCTGAAATAGTTTTTATCTCAATTTTAGAATAACCTGCTTGCTTATCTAGCTTCTATTTTATCATCATAATGTTATCTTAATATATAGTGCCTTATTACCTAATTAATAACATGCCATATTTATTATTTATTACGAGGCTTCGAAATATTTGAATATATATTTGACCCACATACCACATTAACAGGAAAATGTGAGCATAATTCTTATATTAATGATAGTAATTCCTTTATATTGAGGAATTAATAAGGATATTTTTACTGCTAATAATTAATAATAATATGGAAAAATAGATTTATATAGATCTTAAACAAGCCAAGATACTGACATGTCATGAACCCTGTAGCGACACGTGTACACGAATGCAATATAAGCATATGTATACAATATATATCAAATATCAAGTGTGCTGCCATATTTTGATTTCTTAACAACGATTGTCAATAATCACCAAAATTCCAATTCTATCCGTAAAGAGTTAACTCAGTGAAGCTGCTGAGAGATGTATATCAGGGTTAGCATTTTAGACCTAACCCGATGGCCCAACTCAACCCGATTTCAATCTAACTTGCTTAAAATTAGGTCGGATCGGGCCGGATCCGACAATTATTCGATTTGGGGTCGGGCCCAGGGTCTCCGACCAATATAATTATTCAAGTATTCAAGTAGTAGAATTTTTAGTCTTTTATATTAATTATTCTTCATTTTTATTCAAGTAGTAGAATCTTTAATCTTTTATTCTCCGACCAATACAATTAATATATATTTCATATTAATTATTCTTCATTTTTATTCAAGTAGTAGAATCTTTAGTCTTTTTTATTTCTCATACTACATTTTTTTTACATTCAATGACCGTTCAATCTCTCATTTTCAAATCTCAGACACAACTCTTAGTTATCATTTGAAATCTAGTTAGTACTAATTAATTATTATTTGAATATGCTTGAATTTATTTAAACATGTTTTAAAATGAGTAGTAATCTTATGTAATTTAAAAAATAATTTATAATTTTCATTTGGGTTTCTTGATAGGTTGATTAGAGTTATCGTTTAATTCAAATATGTATAGAATTTGTTTAGTGTATGTTTTTTATTAAATTTATTTGGGATATTTTTAATTGAACGTTGAGTTTCATTGATGCATATTTTTCATAATATTTATAAAATAAAATTAAAATTTAATTATTCGGGCCCGATGGCCCAATTAAACCAATGCAACCCGATTTTTATCAGGTCGGTTTGGTTCGGGCATTGGAATTTTTTGGGTCAGATCGGGCTTTGTTTTTAGTAACCCTGTGTGAACGGGTCGGATCCATAAAAACTATCGGGGCGGCCCAACTCAACCGACGCTTACCCCTAATGTATATGTATCTCTCTCTATTTAATAAATTTTTGAGTAACAATTTTTTTTTACAGAAGACATATATGTATTCGTCAGCAGGACATGAATGAAACTGGACTTCGATATCGTTTTGTGCCCTTATTCCCCAAAAGATAAAAAAAAAAAAGTTGAGAACATGTCCGAACATATATTATAAGGTTTAAGACTTTATGCCGCAAATATCTTTTATATAAATGTGTACGTAGAGTGGCTGGCTAGGTAGTGGGAATTAGTTATGGCACTAGAAAATGTTTGCCATATTATCATAAGAACTGATGTTATTGGAAGTTTATGAATTCTATTGTCTGAATTATTTCCATAATGAGGCTCTTTCTATCTTCATCTGTAAACCACATTACTCATATTGGGAATGAAGACATTTTCCCTTATCTTTTTCTGCCTGGTCTTGTATTAGAATGTCCAACTCCAAGCTAAATTAATACTATAATTAAGATAACATGATACTAGTTCTTATGCTACTTTCTTTACAAAATCAATACAATAACTACTGCATTCATGTATAGATAAGTGTTACGGGAAGAATAATCGAGATTCGTGCTCTTCGTCAGAAATTGGAATTACTAATTTTGGATTTTACTTTTTAGTCTTTTATTACGTACGGACCATTATGATATATGTAGATCGGTGCAGTTTAAAGTGAGGAGAGCCAAAATTAGGGTTCATCTTTTATCAATTTTGAAATATGAAAATTTTGAAATCTTGAATAACTAATTGTAGATTTATTTTTGAAAAATAATATTTATCTAAAACTTATAACCGTTAGATGTAGATCATTCGGACGCTTTAGCCTCCCGATTAAATTAATATTAGTAAAACACTAATTGGAATTATTTAAGCATTAAATCCGAAATCAAAATACCAGTAGATATATTTTCCGATGATCAAAACAAAAATTCCATTAAAAATATTACACCACTCATAAATAGTAACTTTCAAAGCAAGTTTGAAGCTGAACACTTGTTTTTTTTATTATTATTATTATTATTATTATTATTATTATTATTATTATTATATCGACTACACATCTTACTGATAAACGACATTGCAAAACGTGTCGGAATATGATTGGTAATTATTTCTTTAATTCGTTCATGCAACATGATTGTTTTTTTCAAAGAAAATTAACTAACCAAATCAAACCAAGGTTGAGTGTGAGTAAATAAAACATATTTTTATCCATTTTTCTTAGGTTTCTTTAATGAAAAGCTTTAACATATTAATACATTGACAACTACGTTATCACATGGAAAAAGTTATAACTAAACAACAACGTTCCAATCATATCTCCACATTAACTTTAACCTTATTATTAAAAATGGCTATAAAGATGTTGCTAAAATCTTTTAGTGGATACATAACTAATTAGTAAAAAGTAAAAATCAATTGTATATCAATGTCATTTTCATATTTAATCATTCCAACGAATAACAATCGTGAAACGAATAATTGAAAATTTTATCACCATAAAGTAATTCAAAATAAATTTTACTATATATAAACAAAATATACATTATATATAGTACATATATAGTTAATACTTAATACATAAATGATATTCTATATTTTTCAAAACGTTAATTATAATTTTTTTTTTCATGGTAACTCACTAACCCTTTTAATTATTTCGAATAACTTTATAGCGCTCTGCAATCGTGCCATATATATATATATATGCCATATATGCAGGGGCGGGGCTACATAGAGGCGAGTGTATGCTCGGGCACCACCTAAAAAACGGCGGGTAAAAAAAATAAAAAAATAAAGTTTGAAAATAAAAAATGTAGATATTTTCTATAAGATATTAACAGTCAATCGAGTAATAGAATGAGCATGTAGTGCTTTGGTTGTTGCCTTGATTTCAAGGTCTTCATTTTTGGAAAGATCCAAGATCAACTCCTAACAGAAACAAAACATGTACTTAAAAAAATGTAATTTATCATATTATTTGAGACAGAATACTGTAATATAATGAGTTATAATCCTTATATTTTTAGTGCTAAAATTTTTTATGATATAATTTTTTTGAAAATTAGTTTAGTCTCTATCGTTAAGTTTCACTTAGTGATGTCTTATTATTTTATGTTTTCGCTCCTTTTGATCGCATTTCTACCCAGCTTAAACATATTATAACTATTTTATTATTATGACTTCTCACTTTTTGTTCTTTCTCATTAAATTGTTTTTAATCATTTGATAGTAATAAATAGTTTTAATTATTTCTTAAAAATGCTTCAAAACGTGTTCATCCGAGACATATATTTCTAATTCTGTCGACGAGGAATCTATTATACAATATTTTCAAAAAATAAAAAATGAAAAATTAACTTTATATTTGTTTAAGGTAACTTTATCTATTTGATTTTTAATAGATGTTGCAATGTTATTATGTGATTGTTGTTATTTATTTATAAAAAAAAATAGTTGAAAATTTACATTAAAAAATTTAATGAAAAATTATCTTAGACACCACCTCAACAGAAATCCTGGCTCCGCTACTAAATATATATGTATATATATATATATATATATATATATATATATATATACACACACACATATATAGGTTCCTTGTGATTTATATTGTCTGTGTACATAGATTACTTAAGAAGATAATAACTGTATGTATGTATGTATGTATGTATGTATGTATGTATGTATGTATGTATGTATGTATGTATGTATGTATGTATGTATGTATGTATGTATGTATGTATGTATGTATGTATGTATGTATGTATGTATGTATGTATGTATGTATGTATAATTAGGAAGCATATACATATAATAGTCTTTTCTCACATGTTACATTATTGATCACACACATATATATGTGTGTGTGTTTGAAGATATCTCTTTCTCTCACCAATAGAACTTCGTTAATTAAATTGATACTAGATAAATGAATTCGATTAAATTATAATTTTGTCTGCTCCCGACTATGAAAAAACGCGATTAATAAATCAATAACTTTGATAATATAATAAAATTTTATAATTCCCTTATTATTAAGGACTTATTAACGGAATACTTATTTTGCAAACTTTTTCAGAAACTATCCATTTTAATACACACAACGAGTAGGCTTTAAAAGACTTTGTAGCTCGTTATTTCGTACAATTTACTTATTAAAATTTATAAAGGTTATAGCATATATATATATATATATATATATATATATATATATATATATATATATATATATATATATCGATTGATCCTTAATTCTTAAACATGGCCATGTGTAGTTTAAGTAGTTGATTCGTTTTGGACATTAATTCCTGTGAACAAAAAGCAAGGTTATATCTTTTGTAGTATATCTGATCTTATGACCTTACACGTATAATCATATATGCATGCATGAGATAAACCAAAACCCTATGATCTTCCTTTTTTGCATCACCTCACCTGTAACTTTTTTGCTCCTCACATTAATTTGGATATCGACTTAGATAAAAGGGTCTCTCTTGCTTTCATCATCCGTAAAGAACAAGGTTTGATATATATATATATATATATATATATATATATATATATATATATATAATGGATTAATTATTTACGAGGATGTTATAACTTATAAGTATAACCTCCATTTTAATATCTCCTAAGTTTCAGCCCTATGTTCTATTTCCAATAATGACCAGAGTACTAGTACTTCTAATGTTTGTCTGTGGGAGTATATAATATATATATATATATATATATATAGGTATATATAAAGGAGGATATATAATGTTTATATCATCAATAATATGTTTTTTTACATGCATCACTAAAAAGTCGTCACGGGGTCGTACCTACAGGTCGCCTCTAATGACAAAAAAACATGTTCTTCCATCGAGGTCACCTATAGCAACAACAAAAATATCGTCGCTATAAGCTCAATGTGAAAAAATAACAGTTAAGTAAATATTCCCACCAAATATTTTGGACCCTTATCGTCGCTCTAAGTAATCAAATTTAGAGCAATGAAAAGATCGTCGTATCTTGTGTCCCATGGCGACTAGTCTTATGTAGTAATAATTAATCAATTTTTCCATTCTATTTCTAAACTAGGTGGTTTTGGACACACCACACGCTTAAAAAGGTGATATAAAATCCAATTCCAATAAAAGTAATTAGATATTGATGTTGTAGTGTAGTGACGGTGAGAATTAGAATATGTGCCCTTTCACACTCTAAAAACCCTAACCATCAATCTTGCTTTGTAATATAATATATATATATATGTGTGTGTGTGTGTGTGTGTTTGTTTGTATAGCTATAGGCGTGTGTGTAGTGTCATTTCTTCTACTTTTGGCCAGCCAAAAGAAAAGGGTTATCGTAAGACCTCTAACTATATTAGAATATCTCCAAAAATCTCTTCGATCGTGTTGTAATTAATTGTTATTTATTTATCTATTATAAAGCAATAAGGGTTTTGCTTTTTGGTGAAAATGATCATTTACTACTAAACTTGATTTTAGCTTAATTAATACTTGAAAAACGGCAACGATATGTTATACAAAAGAGACGAAGTTTTTAACAGCTTGATTTGATCAAACAATAGTTCAATTTATTTATTTATTTTAAATAGATATCAATTTATTATTATAAATTGCCAAATGGCTTGAAGATAGAGAAAGATAGGGAATAATTAAATCCAAAGCATAACTAAAACTAATATAAATCCAAATAATTAAGAGCCTAACACCATATAGGACTAGATTCCAAGTTTCCTGAATCATGTCATTATTACAAAAACAAATATGATAAAAACTAATGGAATAATTATTTTGCATGCATGGACGTGATTTTGTATTTCATTCACCAAAAGCATATATTAAAAGGCCTAATCTTCCTACATTGCATCAAAGCATATAGATAATTTATGAAAGATAAGTATATGATTAAGGTATATATTAATAGATTTAAGAGTTTAAAAATTGGTCACTTTCGCAAGCCCTTATATGTCAAAACCCTATTTCATGATTCTCCATTCACTAAATCAACTAATTTGTCCTCACTTCCCTTTTAGCCCTTTACACAAAAAACAAACTATGGTATCAAATTCATGGCTTTTGGGGCAAAACATGTCAAGAAGCACACTCTTGTGCTCATACCCTTCCTTGACCATATGTGTGTTTAATAATAGTTTCAACCAACTTTTGCCTCCACTTTCTCACAATTTTTAGAAAGTACTTTAATTCTTTTTCTCGGCAAAATTGATGACTTGAAAAAGAGATAAACGTGTCACACTCTAAGTGGCTCTCTTCGAGCCTTAAAAACAATCACTCATTGGACGGTTATACTTACTTCCCATTACTTGATTTGCTTTAATAAAAAAGTGTCCAAACAATTATGAGTTAATTAGAGTAATGCCCTTTAAGCTTTGCATGCAAGTGGACCTTGTCCTTCAGCTTTAATTTTCAAGAGCAATGCCCTTAAAGTTTTAATATTACATTGCTCCTTACGACTTAAAAAATGACTAATCAAGACTTATTTTATAACCAAGACTTATTCGACAGTATTTTTATTAATTAAAATATCGAATGATATCAATATACTAGATCTAAGAAAATTTTCCGAGAAAATTTTATGAAATTAGAGAATATAGTAAAGTTGAAGAAAAAATTGTAGAAAAACCATGTGTGTTAAACGTTTTCCGTCTTAAAACATAAGGCGCAATGCTACTTAAAAAAAAAAAAAATTAGAGGACATTTCTGCTAAAAAATGAAATATCATGGGCAAATAGCACCAATGAGCAAAGTTCGAGAGGTAATATTATCAATTACCCAACAATTATGAGTATGGAATATAACCTCGCACTAACTTAAACCATTATATTTTCGTTTCAAAAAAAAAAAACTTAAACCATTATTTTTCGTTTTGGATAGCAAAAAGGATAACCAAAGCAAAAATACTTAAAACTTTAATGAATTAGGCGGCAACAGTCAAAAGTGAAAATGGTAGTAAAATTATCTAAAGTCAACAAATGTAGGTGACACGTTTTTCCATCCAATT
Source organism: Parietaria judaica (assembly GCA_954871525.1). Classification (NCBI taxonomy): domain Eukaryota; kingdom Viridiplantae; phylum Streptophyta; class Magnoliopsida; order Rosales; family Urticaceae; genus Parietaria; species Parietaria judaica. The sequence goes on along the minus strand of OX940860.1, from coordinate 56,015,107 downwards.
ATTTTTCATAAATACCAAAACAAACAAGATGTTAGATAATTGGAGGAGAAAGAAATGTGTATCCTAAAATAATTTAATAGCATTATGTTAAAAAAAAATCGACCAATGTTCGTAAAAAAATAATAATAATAATTGGGCAGAAAATACGTGTTGCCTCACATTTGTAGATTTTAATTTTGCCTCTTTTTTTTTTTTTTTTGTTTCTTCACTTTGAATGATATTACCGATCTGCTGATCAAAGTTTTACTACTTTTGCCACAGTATTCTGAAATAATAATTATCGAGGTCAAATATAGTTGAAGAGACAGAAAGAACAAAGTATCCATTAAATTCCTAATATATTCTCTTGCGACCTTAATACAACTTTGTTTAACATTTATATCCTTCATTTTCTAAGAGACGTTATTCCTTGAAAAATGTTATTCCTATCATTCCTTCATATGATAACCCTTTGACTTGAACTTAATGGTGGTTGAACGGGCAGACATGGACTGCCCGAGCCACGTGACCGAGCTGGCATGCATAGCAGGCACCCGCCCCCCCTAGTGCCGATCATAAGCGGGTATCCTTCTTTTTTCTTCAATAATTTTTTGTTGTTGCAAATCTACGCTTTTTAATTTCTTTAATAAGAGAAGGCGGGCTCGGACTACCATGCCCAATAAAAATGGGGGATGGGCTTGCCCGTCCCGTACAGCGTCGAATCGACTACAAGAACTTCAATCATCAATTTTTTTTTTTTTTTTGGTTTAAAGAAGCATGGCCTGCAATTGCTTGCTTCTATTGATACAAGTATAATTTAGAGTTAAGAGATTTTTCAAAACAAAAATAATTAAATAAAAACCCTACGCCATAAGCTCGTGTCACGAGACATGGAGATTTTGAATCTCAATTTGTAGTTTTTGCAATTGTTTTTCCATTTCTTGTATTTCGGCCTGAGTCCCGAGTAGCTTTTCGAGTTTAAGCTGAGCAGCTTCTCGGTAAGGCTCCGCGATGACATTTACGAAGCGTTCCATGCGATCTAGGGTTTCCGAGAGATCCTTTTGCATGGCATCTTCGAGATCTCTGGCCAACACATCCGCGGATATCTTCACTTTCTCTGCCATGGCTTTCCTTCGGGCCGGAAAGTTCGAGACGACAATAAACCTGTACCAAAAAATTATTTAACTTGCTGAAATATGTATTAAAAACAAAGATTCTTAACGCTAGATAATCGGATTCTACATGCATTTTTGCAGTTGAGAGAGAGCTCAACAAGAGAATAATCAGTGATTTAATTATATAAGATGTTAATTAGACCTCTATACATTGCTCATGACAATTATAATGAAAAAATAAAAATAAAAAGAAACATGACTCGATCCGGGACAAATACTCAAACCGAAACAATCACAATTCTGCTAACGGGAATTCACGAAGACGATGAATCCCCTTTTCTTTTTTATTAATACAAAGCACGAATAACAAAATATCGACCTCTCCTTCAATGCAAAAGGAAAATAACCCTAGACAAAGCATGAAAAACCACGATGACTAGTTCTCGGCGCCTAATATTGGGGAGAAGATATCCTAATCCCAATTTATTTATTACAAAATATCCTTAATAGATAAAGCATTATATCACCACAATTTAGGTTAAAAAGATTCAGTTTATATGTCATACCAATAATATTTAGAGAACCATATATTTTTAAAATGAATAAAAGAAAGAACGATAGAATGCGAGAAACATTACCCGCCAGCAGAACAAAGGGTGAGAGCTAGAAGGTCTTCTAGTGTTGTTGGGAGCACCGACGTGAGAAGTGAAGCAGATAAGCCGGCCGCTCCGAGCCCACCAAAAGTTCCGAGAAACTATATGATGATGAACGACAAGATTTTAACGCATAAAGTTTGACTGAACTGAAACCTTGAACATCAAACCGATGTTTAAAAAATTTAAGAAAAATTATGAGTAGGCATTTAAAAGAACCGTTAAGAAACCACGATAAATATACATTTAGTAACCAATATTCACCTTCCATAAAGCATGTAAATTCAGGTAAAAGTTCTACTGAAAACTAGAATAACCCAGTTTTTAGGACATAAACCATGCAGCCGGTTTTTCACCACAATTATTTATAAAATTAGTTCTTGTACTGGTCTCCAGCCCACACCAGTAACCGCTAACCTGTTTTGTTACTTTTAACATTTAATATTTTATCGATTTCAAAGGTCTTTCATGAGGTTTTATTTATTTGATTTAATTAATAAAAACCCAGATATGGTACCGGATTTACACCAGTTTTTTATTTAAAAATGGGAACTATTTCCGGTTTTGAAAATGTCTACCACAAAAAAGCTGAGCAGGTTACTGGTTTCACCCCTAACTTGCTCGCTATCAAGTATGAAGGGTAACTTTGTAACAACTTTCATAAAATTCTGTTTCAGGTTTTTCCACATTTTCTATAGATATACTTCCGGGTAAAGAGCTAACCACTTCTCTAATTTCTTGCTCGAATGATTTGGAAGCAGCAGTGCCGCTAAATTCCCGAATCACTCCCATGCTGAGTTCATCAACCTTTTTCAGCAGTTCAAATGTCTCGGAATGAGACTGACTGTTCGGAGTTGCAAAGGAAGGCCCAGTTTTCTGCAATGATTCTGTGTAGAGTTTCCCTTCCTGAGCGTTGCTTGAGCGTAACCATTCTTCATATTCTCCGAGCAAGTTCTGTATGCCAAGAAAATAATTCAATTACGACGGGAATAATAGGATTTTTGACCTAGCACAAACGATGGCAGTGAAACAATTAGGCGCGAAATTAAGTGCCACTAGATAGCACAGCATTTTCAAAAAAAAAAATAAAGCTAGTACCAGTTTTCCAGAGTTTTCAAAACTTAATACCGGAACCAGTTTTTATTCTGGTTTCCATATTAACCACTTTCAATAAATCGAGATATATTAATAATTTTTTTAAATCAAATTAATATGCCTTATAGTTGTCCATTCTTCATACTCTTAACTCAAAATAACATGACCAATTCCTAGTAACATGCTCAAAAACTATAAAACCGGCAATTGGTATCCCGGGTGGACTGCAAAACTAGTACCGTTTAAAACCCTGCTATACGGCTCTTTACTCCAAAAACCTAATATTTTTAGGTTTCCAGTAAGAAAAGCAGTCCAAGTAACGATGTATCGACTCACTTGTAAATCCGTAAGTGCAGGGGTGATTACGTCGTTTTGAACTTTTGACGTGGCAACCAAGCTGGAAGAGTTTTCTCCTTTGAAGATGTATGTAAGAGCAAGATCAAGATTTGACAGTTGCAGAGTAGCTCGTACAAGATCCAACGCTCGTAATTTTGCATCATCAATCTGCAGTTTTCATGCACAAGTATCACTCGTTATTTATCGTTCCAAAGATCTCCCTCAGAAAACAGAAATTCGTTGTGTAAAAATAGAGAAACTAAATAATTCTTATTGTGGAGAGGATACCTAACATTAATGATTCTAGAATATCAATACATAATGAGGATGTTCTACAATGTCTAGAATCAATATAAGAGTATTCTAGAATTACTATAAATTTTTGGTAGGGGCCGAGCCAATAATCTCGCCGAAATAAGAACACTTGATTGATTAATGATACCTCGGCCTCTAATTCGAGATTGAGACCGGGAAAATTTCCTAATGATGGCTAACCCTCACAACGAGCTCTTTACAAAGGCTTAGACACCCTTTATTAACCCCTATACCTAAAATACCCTTGATCAAAGAAAATACAATTAATGACAAATATGCGGGTCTAATAATATTCTAGATATCTAGAAAAACGGAAATTAGATGATAAACGAAATCAAATCTTATTGAATTCTAATAAAATATAATATTTCTAATAACTCCTAGGATTCATCTACACTATGTAATCGTGTATAAAGTGTAAATTCAGCGGACTCACGCAGGATAAAGCTTTTCGTCTCCAAGAAATACTCTCGCTCTCCATTTTAGATGCGTAGTCGTTTACGCTACTAATGATATTGTTTATGGCCACCAAGTCCTGTTTCGCATATCGACAATAAAGTCTCACAATAGTTTCACATGAAGAAATCAATCTTTCTGCAATTGAGACAGGCGTTTCAAGCTTCAGTTTCATTCTCTCCATTCCTGCCATTGTTGACCCATCTAAGAAGCTGTACAAGAACATTTCGAATTCATCGAAGTTATTTCCCTTCCATAGTTCTTGATGTTCCTTGCAGCCTGAAAGTTTCGCTTCAAGGGCAGTTCGGGCAGACACCGGATATACCGTTACATCTTCTGAATTCAGCAATCTCCTCGTGTTTTCCTTGATAAATGAGATAGCCTCTTCAAGCTGCACCAAATTATGAAAAAATATGGAATAACTGCAGATATATTTTACTTAAGATGTAAATTGACGAAAATAGTATGCTATAGAGCTAATTATTTCCTAAATTAGTCTTAAGCTGTATAAATCTCAGAAATTATTTCAGCAACCTCTTCGGAGTTTCGGTAGAGGTCGGATTTATTCAAGATGAACACAATCTTTTTCTTCCATTGCTGTATATAGCGGAGAAAAGTAACCTGTAAAGATAGTGAGATATTTTAGAGATTGATAATGATTGTGAATGAAGGTGGATTATATCTTTATCTCGTGATGAAGTAACGCCTTGATTAAACAAAAGAGAAAAAACGTAATAGATTCATAAGACTATGCAATCACAACAAATCGGCATCTATTACTGCAAATCACAACAACTAATTACACAATCCGAGCATAACTAATTTCTATGCAAAAGGAAAATATTCGCATATGCTAACAGACAGTAAGATCATTTGCTTGATGTATTATCATTTTCTTCTTTGTTTCATGTTCAGAGTTGAAGTGTTTGTCTGTAACACACGAGGGTGAAACCGGTAACCTGTTCCAGTTTTTAGAACTTAGAGCCAAACCGGTTTTAAACCAGTATCGGAATAAAACCGTTTGACATAAAAATATTTCCAATCATCCATTGTTCATACCCCAAATTAAAATAACAAGTCCAAATGAAAATAACATGAACATCTATTAACCAACCCAAAGCCAAAAGTATATAAATTAAGCAGACTAAATATTAGAAAACCAATAACCATTTCTAGTGTGGACTGGAACTTGTACATGTATGCGTACTGATTCTGCATTTATTACTCCAAAATTCAGATTTTCTGGTTTCTGTTATAAAACTTGCACTCCTACATAAGATAATTATATACATATATATATATATATATATATATATATATACAACTTTCACCCCTAAAAATTCAGGGACTTGGGATATTTATGTATATATAAATATATCTATATGTAATTCACAGGAACAGTGACATCAATTAGTTGCTATACAATTAGGAAAATAAAAGATACCTCGCTTTCTGTTAGAGGGCGATCAGCAGAAATTACAAAGAGAAGCAAATCTGCTCGAGGCACGAATTCCTCAGTGAGGCGTTGTTGCCTCTGAAGAATGACATTAGTACCAGGTGTGTCAACTATGTTCATCTGCTTTCAAACGAATTTCAAACGGTCAGCACCCCCTTTTTTTATATGCCTTGCATGAATATATATATATATATATATATATATATATATATATATATATATATATATATATGTATATGTATATGTATGTATACACAATTAAAGTGCCTTAAAGTCCTATCAATCTAAAGTGAAGACAGAGTACTATTAATGGCCAGATTTGTGTGTTCAGTATCCATTGTTATGTTATAAATATGATTCAAAAACTGAATTTAGGAGTATGACTCACTTCTTTAAGAATAGGAGCGGGAAGGTAGCATGTTAATTGACCATCTGGATGTCGTTCACAGCGTTGGGCCCCATCGGACTCCATACTCGAATAGCTCAAGAAAGTTATCTCATTGGTTGTAGGAACAACCCCGTCTTTGAGATATGTACTTCCAAGAAGCGCATTGATAACGGACGACTTCCCGGAATTAAATTCACCCTACAATCGGAGTAACAAAAAATAAAGTCTTAGAATAAGGTAAAATATTCTTAACATTAAGATGTAATATAAAAAACAAGACCAGTTTCTTAAATTGCACCAGAAAAACTGAATTTACATCAGTCTTATGCACTAAATTCAATTGTTTGACCTTCAAAAATAAATGAGACAAAATTATAATGACGAGCATCTTATGGCTAACAAAAGAATGATCACAACTCAAATGTTCTTCGAGTAAATTTCTGATATTTCATTCATAGGAACATGATAGGACCCAAACCGATAATAGAAGAAAAACATGATCATTCAAATCATTGATAAACGATTTCGACAGTTAGACCAGGAAACTCTCGCAACGATGTCTTCAATTTACAAAAACAAACTATCAAAACATAAAGAAAAAGCTAATGGCGGCACCTACTTATAAGATTAGAAACCATAACCCTATAACTATTCTAAAATACCTCCAATACCCTTAAATAATAAAACACCCAAAAGACGTGACCTAGCTCTAACAGGCCAACTCCTTTCCTACTATATCAATACAATTCAAGATATAACAGAACTATAATAAGTATTAAGAGTAATTATCACATGTCCTCTCTGTACTTGCCTGCATGGTCTCAGTTTCCCCTTGGAATTACTTTAAGTATCAAATTACCCTGAACTTGTACGTTTTTTTATCAGCTTATATGTTGTATCAATTTCCTCTGTGCTAAAATTAATTTCCCCGTGCAACGCGTTTTCGGCGTATTTTCTTGCAGATCTTTCGAGGAATTGAGTAAGTCTCTTTAACGAGCAGCTTTCTTTTTTTTTTTTTTTTTTTCCCCTTCTTTTGGGTTGAGTTTTGGTTTAGATGGCGAGGCCGGTTTGTAGGCCGGCTAATCTTAAACCATTTTTTGTCCGAGCACTAAAATCTCCTTTTAGTTATCAATACTTATAATTACTCAAACGTACATAGCTTCTTATGAAGGCAATGAAGAATTTCTTAACATTATTCGTCCAATAGTTACATTTCTTTGAACTTTGGCATAATGACGACCAAAAACACGAACATAGTTTAAATTTTTTTGAGAAAATGGAAAAGGATTCATGTAAAAATAAGAGCTAATACCCATGAATATCGTTGGAACCAGAATTTGTGGAAGTTCAGCACACAATTACCACTATAGCCAGTAAAAATGGCTCATCGATCTGAGATACCGCATCCACAAGAAGCGAAACCTCCTCCATCTGCCACAGTTCATCGTAAAGTATGGATTTTAATGTTATATCAAGAAGAAGAAAAAAAGCATTTATTCAAATAAAGTCAACAACTAAATGTTAATTAATTTATCACCAGTGGAGCAGCTTTCTTAATGAGGTTGATTGTTTCGAGCAACACCGATCTCTCTCTTTCTATGAATTTCTTTTTTCGCTCTTCCAGCTTGACAAACCCAGCAACTCGTTCATCACCGTTATCAACATTCAACAATTTCCCGTCGTCGATACCATCAACTCTTTCTTCATTGAACAAACTGCTCCAGCGATCTTCACCGAACTTCTCAAAACTTTTCAGAGAAGTGACTAATCCACTAGCTCCGGATTTGAGTAATTTCAAAATGACTGAAATATCATCTTCGTACGAAGCAACCATGACGAAAATCGGAATCTTAACGTCTTCACGTACAACGTTCAGGATCACGTCAGCCTGAGATTCTTTCTCAATACTATAGATAAGGAAATCAGCACCCTCGGAAGTAGACGCGTTTAAAGCATCTTCCGGGGTTTCTACTTTCCTTGCCACCAGAGGAAGGACCACGGAATCGGACTTCGAGTCCATCATTGTATTTCTTGCTACAATGACGGGAAGACCTACAAAAGAATATTTCATATTAATCTTCCTACAGAGTAAAATAAGTTTCCTGATCCAATAGGGTGTGCTCATTATACTACACCAAACTATTACGGACCCTAAGTACGGTAAAACACGTACCATCATCGGATTTGCAACAACAATCTCGACCCGTAGGCCTGCCAACACCACCACCTGGCCAAGCATTGGCCAAATACTCCTAGTGGCGCCTAGGGGTGATTTGCCTTTTTCGCAATCTAAGTTAAATGTGTAATTTTTATTTACTAATATGGTCAAGTTTTCATAAAGGAGATTTATGATTTGATCAAAATTCTAGTTAATTCAATCTCTCTGAAACTGGGAAGGGATTGAGTTATTCATTTTGTTGATCGAATTCACATCATAGGTCCTGTACGGGCTATATCACAAACATGTTTCAAGCTAACCCCTAATGTTTAAGACAGAGACTGACAGTGGATTTAATCAACCACCACCCAGTGATTCATAGCCCACGAAATATACTCGAAATGACTCACTTTCCACATCAGTCGCCTCACGTAGGAACTGTTTTCCGAATTGTCTTTTGGCCCTCAAATTCAATTTTTTGACCAAAAATACCCTGTAATCGTTCAATTTCTTCACATTAACCCGTTATATAATCCCTCCAAAACCTCATCTCAGACCTCAGTTAAATAAAATAAAATCTATGGTGTTGTTTTGAGGAATTACTCTTTCTCTTACGAAAACCCAATAAGTACACCCAAAAAACAGAATCGGCACACTCGGTAAGGTAACGATCTTACGAAAAACCTGGTAGGTATACATACCCATGCCACCCTGGGTATACCTACCTGTAAATCGGATTTTCGGTCAACGGTTTCTAAACCAACCAAAACACTCTTTTCTAAAGCAATGAGAAATCCATCCACAGCAACGATCATCTTATAGTCTTCTAAGAAATTAAAAGTACCTTGCTCGGAGAGCACAACTCCACTGGCATTGGCGGCGGCCGCGATATCCACCCGCTCCGCGACCAGCAGGTACGCCCGCTCCCGCACCACCGCTTTCAGCTTGCACGCCGCCTCGTAGATCCTCCCGGCGCTGGCGCCGCCGCCGTTCAGCACCACCGCGCCGACCCACCGCGCCACCGCCCTGTCGACCGCGCCCAGCCCCTCCGCACCGTCCAGCACTTCGTCGGGGCCGAGCTCGAGGACGAGGCTCGGGACGCGGATCTCGGCGCGCTTGAAGCCGCCGGGGAACAGCGTTCGCGGCGGCTCGGCGGAGCGCCGAGCCGCCGAGGAGCTCTGGCTGTCGGAGGAGAGCGCGGATCGGAGTCTGAGGGAGGGGAGGAGCAGGCGGCTACGGAGGTCGGGTGGGTGGAAGCGAGGCGGTGGAGGGAAGAAGATGAGGGGGTGGTGGCAATGGCGAGAGGCGATAAGAGGTGCCATGGGAATGGGAACCGGAGCTTCAGAGAGAGAGAGGTGGTGGCTATGGAGTATCAGAGAGAGAGAGAGAGGCCTTATCTCTTTGTTTGTACCGGCGAATCATCTTCTTCGACTTTAGTCACACAAATACTTGCTCTTATTTCTTTATGATTTTTTCACTTTCTTACTTCTTTTCTCCACACCCACACAAATATCTTTTTCCTTTTTCTTCTCTCTCTATGTTTGAAGAAGAAAAAAAAATAAAAAATAGCGGTAAAAACTGAAAACAAGGTTTTAAACGCCCGCATGCTTTTAGCGTGTATGTTCGTGATTTTACCGTGCTAACGTGATTTTTTAGTTATTTATATCTTAAAGTGATAATTAAGAAATTTTGAACCTATATAAAAATCTTGCCTAAATACTCAAAAATATTTTTCACAATTTTCGTCGATATTCCCATCGGCATGCGGTATGTCAGTGAAATTTATGTAGTATTAGTGGCATGTAGCATGCTATTTTTTTTTATGTTTCCATCGGCATGCAGAATGCCCGTAAAATGAAGGGAGCAAAACGGCGCAAAAAATGACATTTAATACCTTGGGTAAAAGCATTCACGTAGTTAAGCTTCGAGTTATTGTTTTCAGCGATAAACCAGTCACGGTTATCAGGGCCGGCCTTGACTATAGGCGAGCAAGGCCAGTGTTAAACATATTTTATATGCCCTCTATTCATATGTTAATCTCACTTGTATAAGATCATGGTCGAACCTAAGAATGAACAAAGCTTATTAAAGTTATCCCATTTAGTTATCTTCGGATTATAAATAGCCAATATAAAATGAATGTTTATCCATAGTTCTTTAAATTGCTGTCGTGTTTAGTCATCACAAGTAGTCTATTTTGAGGAGGTTTGACTATCACGATTAAGGAACTTAAACGGTCCATGATCTAGATTGGAAATGGGAATTTACAAGGCTTGAAAGATCATTGATAAACTTAATCACATTATGTGATGATCTATTACCGGATCATAGTATGGTCCTTGCACTGTTAAGTTTATCAAGTATGAAGTGTCTTCATATTGGGCGGACAAGACTCAAATTAGAAATCATCAATTAAGACCGTTACTGATGATAGTACGATAGAGTCACTTAGATGATCGGATAGGAGTAGGTTGAAGTCCTGAGCATTATGAACTTATACGGTTCGGTTTACATAATCTTTGAAATAATAGTTACAGAGAACATTTAGTACTCCCACAACCGTTATTTTGGGATTAGACGATTGACCGGGATAAGTTGCATAATGGTAGATATGGACAATATATTTATGATATTCTTATTGTGTTTCTATGGAAACAAACAAGCACTCATGATCAGCTCATTAGATTCATCATCTTATGAGTGAGTGGTTTGTATGAATCATAAGAATAAGATGGTGTCATTAAGAGGGCAGTACGGAAACATTGATACCCTTTTGTTGAGTATCATAATAACACGAAAACCTATTATACCACATATCTGATTAAATCAATGGACACCTGTGTTCAGGAAGATAAATATCATACACACTTGAGAGTTCAGCCGAGAGCTATAGTGGAATGTAATCGAGGTTGGTAAAAGACTACACTTTTACCGTAGCTCGAGTGTGTACGTCCATTAGTCCCCTTTGTATCTCCATAAGGATGACATCACAAATAATATTCAAATGTGTCATTTGAATAGGATAATTTCAAATCAGATTTAATTTGTGATATTATATTCACAAATTACTGATTACCTTAAAGAGTGGCAAAAGTACCAAAGTTTGGTATGCCAGTTAAAGCTGAAAAATATGTATGAATTTGATCCTAAGACATTCCTAGGAATGTGGGAAATTAAATTCTGATACAGATATCTTTTTGAATCGTGTCAATCGGACTTACGGTTTAAGATATATGATAATAACAGTTTTTAGTCCTTGACTAAAATTGACACTTTTATTTAAATCGAAATTAGATAAATTAAATATAGATATTTATATCATATATATTTAATAAGAGAAAATAATGAAAATTGAATTATATATATATAGTTTTCGATTTCAATAAATTAAATCTTGGAAAATAAATATTTAAATCTTATCAAATCTTTTACGGTTTTTCAGAAAATATTTATTTTTGATTTATTATTTATTTGATTTAAATCAAATATTTGAGTGAATATCTCCAAATTGGTTGGAGTAAATCTGTCAAATTGGTTGAGAGATTTTCTCTAAGTTGGTTAGGGTTTTTCCTATAAATAGACAAACCCTGAAACCAAAACAACAGACTCATTCTCATTGAGAATTTTCAAAATCTCTCTCTCTTTCTCTCTCGGTTTTAGGTGATTTCCCTAGGGTTTATTCCCTCAGGGTTTCTCAATTAGAGTTTTAGTGTTTTATCCAGTGGGAGCCCACACATCCCCGCGACGTAGTCCCGGAGAATACATCGGAAGGCTTCTGGATATTCTTCCCCACAGAAAATCGCAAATCACTAAAGATTGGAGTCAGAAGATTTTCAAGAATCAAGAATCGTGTCAAGAAACCTCCAAGAAAAAGGTACACGATTTTCTATGTTTATTGATTACGTTTTTTTTTTATTTGCTTATACTCATCGCTCGGTATTAAAATCTACTCGTAGGAAAAATTAAAATAATTAAATCATCTCGACCGGGACAATTAATTTGATTGATATTGTAGAAGACGGTTTTGACAGGGTTATTGGTATGGGACTCTAACCCAAAAACTATTTTAAAGGTCAAACCGTATAATTTATCTGAAATTATAATTAATTAGGAGTCGGCGGAGATCTTTGAGATCTAGATACGCAAATACGTCTAACGAATCGATATCTGAGCGATATCGATTCCAACAGCCAGCACCTCGGGCCTTCAAACAATAAATCATATTATAATGACTAATGTGTACTCAATAAATAATATTATAAACAAACGTATGTAAATAAAGTCATACATCAACACATATAAGTAAAGTCTCAAGTCTCAAGCCTCAAACACAAACATAATTGTAATATAAAGTCTTAAGTCGTCAATAAAGGGAGGATCTCTAGCCGCTTCACAACCCTTAGTACCATATGCATCGAGATTCATATTTTGATATTTTGGCCAAAACAAATTGTGTTGCTCATAGTGCGTATGAAAGTTATTTACGTGGTAGTACAACTTAATTCGTAAACACGCCGCGAGAAGGATTAAGAAGACTTCTTAAGACTGTTATCCTGTACTAGAGCTGGGGCAACGAACTAATTACTACAAGGATTTCTCCAACAAACCTTCAATGCGACCCACCTATGCTACTCAACAATTTGATCACTATTACAATCCTACAAATCAGGTGAACAAATTCTAACCTCGCTCCAGTAACAAAATGTTTGTATCCAGAAAAACATTCATAAATTCTCAAAAACCAATAATAAAGAATTTTACTCAATTAGACTCAACTTTTACACGATGCACTGAACAATTTGATTCCATTGTAAAGACTCGTGTTGTGAAACGATGTGACTTCTTTCATCTTTCAGGTCATATCATTGATCAGTGTAACATTTTTTTTAAAAGTCCATATAATGGAAGAAAGATAACCCTTTTGACTAAGGATGACTCGTTTGGAAACTTTAACACTGGAATATTTAGAAGAGAATGGTGTTGGACATATGTGTCCTTAAACAAGATAGTTTATCCATTTGTAAAAGATTATGACAAGTCGTTGAATAAAGATGATGCTTATTATGATAATCTTATTATAGTTTCTGGTAGAGTAAAATAGAATGTTTGATTCCTTAGTTCATAAAGGATGCAATTATGTTATTATTATCACAACAGAGTCAATGTGAGGAAGAATTAATAATAATAATAAATGAACTTAAAATGTCCGTGACCTGATCAACTGGGTGGGAGCCCATTAATCGTATAAGGTCATTAATGTGACTAAGTGATAATCCTATTCTGGATTTTGTGTGTGTCACACTCACTAGAAGTGCATTAAGTATGAAGTGTCTTCATACTGGACTGGACCTGACTTAAACTCCGGAAGTTATCATATAAGACCGTCACTGATAACTTGGAGTTGAGTCACTAGTAGATGATCAAATGGATATTCGATCTAAGTCCTGAGTGATCTTGAGTCCAAGCTGCTGGCTTGATTGTTCTTTGATTTAACCGTTAAAGAACACGAAATATTACCGCTGTTCCCAACACTATTATTTTGGGAACATGATAGTCAGCAGTAAGGGTAGCTTGGTCATAGACATGGGCATCACACAGCTCTCTTCAGAGTGATGATGATTCCCTTGATTGTCGGTGGTGAGAAGTGAGAGGTACCCGTGCGCAACTTATGAATCGAAACCATAAGTGGGTCACTCATAATATTACTGACTGAGTCAAGGATGAAAATGCAATGAGGGGCATAACGGTAGAAACCGCCTGCTCGTGTGTGGATCATCAAGTGAAAGATCAATAACCCGAATTTGATTGTATCAATGGACACCCTGCTGATATAAAGGTAATAATATATACCGTATCACTAAAGAGTGCAGCCTCGGGTCTATAGTGGAATCACTTCAGGAAATATTAATATAATTTAATTATTTGAATTTAATTATTAATATGTTCTTAATAATTAATTAATAATTAATAGATTTATATTAATAAATAAAAATATATATATATATATATATATTTATATGTGTAAATTCGAATTAGGGTTTCATAGTATGAAACCCTAGCCAATTCGAATAACATGATTTGGTCTTTCCATATTTGCGGCATAAGTACCAAATGTTTTGGTATTTTAGCAAATCCCTAAAATCAATATTATCCATTGGATCGGTTATGATTTAATATCAACCGTTGGATTAGGATATTGATAAATTTGAATTTGATAACTTGGTGACCAAGTTTAAATATTCGAATTTGGTTAATTAATTATATCCGTTAGATCGGTCTAAGATTTAATCTTTACCGTCGGATTGGAAATTAATTAATTATATATATTTATATAATTTTCGAATTAAAGATTAAGGATAAAATCGAAATTGTTTTTAATAAATCTTTTTATATTTGATTTTATCCTAATCTAATTCTATCCATTAGATCGGTTTAAAGATTTATCTCAACCGTTGGATCTAGATAATGATAATTCGAATTTTAATATAAATATATATGATAATTCGAATTTAATAAAGATAAGAAGATAAGATTGGATTTTTGATTTATCCAAATCTTTCTTATTTAATTAAATCCCTAATTAATTATATCCATTGGATTTAAATGAGATTAAATCTGGACCATTGGATTAAGATAATTAATTATATTTAATATATAGAATTCGAATTTTAGGGAGGGAATTTCTCCAATTCGGTTACGGTTTGAGCCTATAAATAGGAGGCTCATTCTACACATTTTTCACACCTTTCCCCAGAGAAAAATTCGAACTCTCCCTCTTCCTCAGGGTCTGCGAATTTTCTCTCTGATCTCTCTTTTCTGGTTCGGTTTAGGAGACTATTTCTCCGGAAACTTAAAAAGAACCATCAGTTAAAATTTTGCGACGGAGTCCTGCCGGCGAAGCCCACGCTTCGGTACGAGGATTCCAGGAGAATATCCCGGAAGGTCACGGGAGTTTCCCTCAGCACTGGCGGAGCCCTGCCCGATTCAGAACGCGCAGCCGAAAGTCGTCAATTGAGGTACGGCCTTATGCATTGGGTTAATAAATGCAACCATTTACTGCTTTCTATTTATTTCCTATTATGACTAGATTATTAATAATGATTTATGAATATTAAATTACATAATATTTATCAGATCTTGGGATATGGATATTATCCGATATTCGGACCATTGTACAGATAACAAGTTTTCCGCTTTAAAATAATTTTTAAATGTTACCCGGACGGTCCGGAGGTACAATTCGTGATAATTTTCAAGGAATCCGAGACGCGATTCCCAACAAATGGATACTTAAACCTTTTGGAAATGATTTTAAGTGTTTTGTTGCGTATACATCTCTACACTCTACTGCTGAAGAAGCTTGGTATTTTGATAGCGGATGTTCCCGTCATATGACTGGACATCGAGAATATTTGATTAACATTACCAGGTTTAGTGGCAAAGTGTCATTTGGAGATGGACGAAGAAGTGATGTAATTGGTGTTGGAGATTGTTGATGTGCAAATTCGTTCCTTAAATAGGAATTATGAGATCATTAATTAAATTAATGGTTCAAATTAATTAAGTCATGAATATAATTGAATATTTATGCAAAATGGGCTTATAAACCACGAAGCCCAGAGGCCCAAATGAACATTTGACCATGTTCTGGTCCGAACAGAACCAAAGAACCCACGAGGCAAGAAGTTCACCACGAGCAGAGAATGCCTAAAAGGAATCCGAGCAAAGCCTTCCGAGGAAAGAAACCCCGAGCTGAACTCGAAGATCCTACTTCAAGACAACCAACACTTGTCAAAATCCGAACATCAAACAAATTAACCGACCTGAAGAACCCAAAAGCTCATCCCGGGCAGAGATTGTCGACAAAGGGATCCGAGCAGAAGCATGCGAAACATCCGAACACGGGCAGACCAAGTCAACCACCTCAATTCAAACCCTCAAGGCCCGACCAGGAAAATCGCCACGATCTAAATTCAAATCCTACGACGACAAGTCAAAGTTCACCACTACGCAAATCTCTCAGAACGTGGCCTACGTGTCAGCTCGACAGCAAACCAAGCTCCGAACTCGAAGCCATCATCAACGTACACTCTCAACGGGCAGAAACTAGGAGCCTATAAAAGCAAGAAGACGACCCCATCATACACACGCAAGCATTGACTCTGAGAGAATAAAGAGATTTGTATTTTCCAGAGCTTTTCATCTTTTACTTTAGATCTACCAGAAATTGGCTTGTGGTTTCGGTTGATCGCCTTTCAAAAAGCAATAAACGTACAGAGGACGTAGTCAACTACCGCATTGGGACGAACCTCTCTAAAAAACCTCGGTGTTCTAATCTTATTCTTTTCATCTTTGTTTTTTGTCACCGTCTAAAGTATTGACGACGCGGAGGTCAGAATCCACAAAATTCAGCAATATCAAATCGAAATCCCATTCACAATTCACGCGATTGTTGGTGTGTGAAAACACATCATCAGTTTGGCGCCGTCCGTGGGAAATCTTTGATCTCGCTAACTCTGTCATACTTCGACGACTATGAGCGCGAACGAGGATCCTGCCTCCGATACTCTGGTAGAGATAACTCCCGACCAGAGTACCGAAGAGCAGAATCTGAGAACCCAGCTCCAAGAAAGGGCTGCTGAAAATGCCGAACTCAAAAGGCAGATTGAGTTCCTCATGAGCGGACAGACCCGGCTCGAGCAGAGGCCGTACTCTGCAAATGAACCCGGGCAAACCTCTGGGCAAAGGAATCACGAGAGGGTTAATGCGGTCCATTTTGGCTTCCTGGACCTCAACGATCCCCGAGCTCAGAGAACCAACCAGCCACCCCTCCCAGGAGGACCGCGCCCGAGTACGCCACCTCAGCCGAGGGACTCACCCCCGGGCGCGCTGCCTTCACCGCCTCGCAATGGCACCCCTCGGTTCCGGATTCCTGCCTTCGGTACCGGTCAGCCCGGTCCCGGGCAGAACACTCCCTACCAGCAATCTCGCAATCGCCCATCAGGTATTCGACTCTCGAGCCCATCTCGGGCAGAGAACTCGAACTACCTCGCGCCTCACGGGCCTACAAGCCACGACCCCCAGGGTTCAGAAGGGGGCCGAACAGGCCCGTATCTTCAAATAGAGCCCTCTCAAAACAATTCCGAGCTTGAAGATCTCAAACGCACCATGAAGCGAATGGGGGAGAGACTCACCAAGGTGGATTCCCGAGTACACCGAGCAGTATCTGCCGCTCCCGAAATCGAGCGCCTGGTCGAAGAAGCAATGAGAACCCCATTCTCGGCCGCTATCACCGACACTCGGTTGAGGCATGGCGGGCAGATTCACCTGCCCAAGTACGACAGAACCACTGACCCAAAGGTACACCTAAGGGCGTTCCGAATTGCAATGGGACGGGCTAACCTTGATGCCCACGAGCTGGACGCCAGAAGGTGCCAGTTTTTGCTGAGAACCTCACAGGGGCAGCAATGGAATGGTTCTCCAAGTTAGAACCAAGATCGATCGATAGTTTCGACCAATTGACCATGGTGTTTCTCAAACACTTTTCCATGTTTATGGAAACAGAGACTACCGTAGCCAACCTATACGCTCTACAGCAAAGGGCAAACGAGCCACTCAGGGACTTCATGACGAGGTTCAAGGCCAAAATGGTCCGAATCAACGGATTAGCAGATGAAACGGCCATAGCCGCCCTTACCAGCGGTTTGTGGTACGATTCTAGGTTCAAGACCGACATACTGGTCAATCGGTACACCTCGATAGAGGACGTGATTCACCGCGCATCCAATTGGATCAAGCACGATGAGGAGCACGAGGCCCTGAAGAGGAAATTCGGATCATCCTCAAATATACCAAGGCCCGGAGCGCACCCGCCTAATTCGAGGAACGGTCAGACGCCCCCTTTCAAGGGCTCTAGGAACCACGTTCCCACCAGGGGATCTAATCCTCAGCATAGGAATTTCCAGCACGGAATATCCCAACCTGGGGGAAGAGCACACCCCCAAAATCCGGTCTACAATCTGAGCTCAGAGGCCGAGGAAGAAACCGAAGCCGACGAGCAAGGAGAGCTGTACATGAGCACCGGTGACATGGTATCCAACAATAGAGACATGAGTGCCTGGTGCAAATTTCACCAAAGGTATGGGCACCATACCAGAAATTGCATGGTCTTACGAGCCCGTCTCGCGGACAAGTACCTTAGGGGCGAGCTCGGGGATCTCCCTTTGGACTTTTTTAGGTCAGAAGGCGAATCACCGAGATGGCACAACAGCCCAGTATCGGTCAGGGCAGAGATACCAAGCTCGAGCAGAAGCATACGACCAGGAGCAGCAACGCTTCCCCGAACAAACGAGGCAAAGTCCTCATGCTAGAAGAACAGGCCGACCAGGAGTCGGAAGACGTAGAGGAACCGGTGACCGAAGAAGCCATCGGAAGAATCTACACCATAGTTGGAGGGTCGCAGTTCTACGGAAACTCGATCAACTCCATTAAAGCCCATCAAAGAAGATTGAAGGCTGGTCCGATGGCTTTCCCACGGGAGGAGCCCGACTACGAGATCACCTTTAAAGACAGTGAGGCCTCGACATTGGTCGGACCCCATGATGACGCCCTAGTCATCACCCTTCTAGTCTCCGGCTATGCGACCGAAAGAATTCTGGTCGACAATGGAAGCTCGGTAGACGTCATATTCCTATCATTTTTACGCAAGATGGGAATCGATGACACGTAAATCAATAGAGGGAACGTCCCTCTGACCGGTTTCAATGGTGAAACGGTCGACACCTTGGGGACAGTTAGATTGTCGATCGTTGCCTGCGGAGTAGGCAAGATAAAAAACTTCCTGGTGCTAGATTGTCCCACGGCCTACAACATGATCCTCGGAAGACCGTGGATTCATTTGATGAAAGCTGTGCCATCTACCTACCACCAAACCATTCGCTTCCCAAGGGAGGATGGGAAAATCATGGAAGTGAAAGGCAACCAAAAACAAGTCCGGATCTGTTACATGACACCTTTTCGAATGTCACACGCGCCTCAGACAAGGGCGAAGGCACCAAAAACCGACCAATAGCAATTAATGTCGGTAGGGGAAAAAGATTCAGCCCAAGAAAGGGTCAACAACAACGAGGGCCCAGATTTGGAAATGACGCACTAGGTCCAGATCGATCCACAAAACCCCGATCACAAAGTGGGAATTGGGGTCAACTTGGACAATGACGTCAGAAAAAAGCTAATCAAATTCCTCTCAAGGAACCACGATTGTTTCGCGTGGTCCCACGAAGACATGTCGGGAATCAATCCGAGCATAACCGCCCATCACCTCAACGTGGACCCGAGCCATAAGCCGGTAAAGCAAAAGAGAAGAAAATTGGGACCTGACCGGGCCCAGGCGGTAAACGATGAGGTCGAGAAACTACTAAAAACCGGCTCCATCAGGGAAGTAAAATACCTGGATTGGTTAGCCAACACAGTGGTAGTTAAGAAAAAGAACGGGAAGGCAAGAGTCTGCATCGACTTCACCGACCTGAACAAAGCATGCCCCAAAGATAGCTTCCCTATGCCTCACATCGACCGCTTAGTAGAAGCGACTTGCGGACATGAACTTCTGTCCTTCATGGACACTTTCTCCGGGTATAATCAGATCCTGATGCACCCCGAGGACAAAGAAAAGACCGCATTCATAACAGACCGAGGAATTTACTGCTATAAGGTAATGCCCTTTGGACTCAAGAATGCGGGGGCAACCTATCAACGTTTAGTCAACCAAATGTTTGCCGAACAACTCGGAAAAACAATGGAAGTCTATATCGATGATATGCTTGTAAAATCCACTAAGGCCACGGACCACGTGTCTCACCTGGAAGAGTGCTTCGCGATACTTCGAAAGTACCAAATGAAGCTCAACCCCGCTAAGTGCACTTTCGGAGTAACGTCCGGAAAATTCCTCGGTTACCTGGTGACCCAACGAGGAATAGAGGCCAACCCGGATCAAATCAAAGCTCTCCTGAACATGCCCTCCCCAAGGACTGTTCGAGAAACACAGAGATTGACAGGAAGGATAGCGGCTCTTAATCGGTTCATCTTAAGGTCTACGGACAAATGCTTACCTTTCTACAAGATCCTGAGGGGCAACAAAAAGTTCGAATGGACCGAAGAGTGCGAAAAAGCATTCCAAGACCTAAAAAGGTACCTATCAACGCCACCGATACTGTCCTGACCGATTACGGGAGAATCCCTACTATTATACCTGGCAGTATCCCTCTCGGCCGTCAGCGGCGTAATCGTTCGGGAAGATAGGGGCGAACAAAGGCCAATTTTCTACGTTAGCAAATCGCTGGAGGACGCAGAAACAAGATATCCCGCCATGGAAAAGTTAGCTTTGGCTATGATAACCTCAGCGCGAAAGCTCCGGCCCTATTTCCAGTCTCATACCATCTTGGTAATGACAACTCAACCCTTAAGGGTAATCCTCCATAGCCCAAATCAGTCGGGACGGCTGACCAAGTGGGCCGTCGAACTAAGCGAATTCGACATCGAATATAAAATTCGAACGTGCGCCAAGTCCCAGGTGCTAGCTGACTTCCTTATCGAACTCCCCACGGATGATCCTACGGGGAAGAAAAGGAACGAAGAATGGCGTCTCGAGGTGGACGGGGCATCAAATAAGGGCGGATCCGGAATAGGAATACACTTGATTTCCCCAACCGGAGAGGTTTTGGAACAGTCATTCCGGCTAAGATTCCATGCCACAAACAACGAGACAGAATATGAGGCACTGATAGCAGGGTTAAACCTGGCCAAAGTAGTTGGAGCCAGAAAAATTAGAGCCCATTCGGATTCTAAACTGGTCACCAGCCAAATTAGTGGCGAATATACCACTAGGGACGATCGCATGGAAAAATACCTCGCGGTGGTCAAGGACATGATCTCTCAATTTGACAAAGTTGAGGTGATTCAGATACCACGAAGTGAAAATTCTTCGGCAGACGCTCTAGCCGGACTAGCATCCACTTCAGACCCCGAGGCAAAAAGGATAATTCCTGTGGAAGTGATAGACGAGCCTAGTGTAAGTCTACACATCCACAATATCCGAACAGGTGCGGAAGACTGGAGAACTCCCATCCTGAACTATATCCTGACGGGAGAAAAACCCCAGGATAAGCAGAAGGCCCGGAAACTCCGCATTCAAAGTGCTAGGTTCTGCCTGATAGACGGAAAATTATACAAACGAAGCTACTCCGGACCCTACCTAAGGTGCTTAGGAAAGACCGAAGCTAAAATCGTATTGCAGGAGATCCACGACGGAGAATGCGGAAACCACTCTGGCGGAAGATCGCTTTCTAACAAAGCGAAACGGCAAGGTTTCTTTTGGCCAACCATGCTGGCCGATGCAGAAAATCACGCCAAACGATGCGACAAATGTCAGCGCCATTCGCCGTCCATACAATGTCCGGCAGAGAAGTTGTCGTCAGTCTCGGTACCCTACCCATTCATGAAATGGTCCATGGATATAGTAGGACCTTTCCCCTTGGCACCAGCTGGGAAAAGGTTCTTACTAGTTGTGACGGATTATTTCTCGAAATGGGTGGAAGCCGAATCCTACGCATCAAAGACTCAGATGTGGAACACTATGTGTGGAAGAACATCATAAGTCGCTTCGGATTGCCCAAGGAAATCATTGCCGACAACGGACCCCAGTTCGTGTCAAACAGGTTCCAGAACTTCTGCTATAACTGGAAGATTTCCCTAAACACATCCACCCCCAGATATTCACAAGGAAACGATCAGGCGGAAGTCTCTAACCGGACCATTGTGGATGGTATCAAGAAAAGACTTGACACCAAAAAGGGTCGATGGGCCGATGAGCTCATAGGCGTTTTGTGGTCATACAGGACCACCCCGCGGAGAGCCACGGGAGAAACCCCTTTTTCGATGGTATATGGCACTGAAGCAGTCATACCAGCCGAGATCGAGGCCCCCAGTCTCAGAAGGGAGTATGCTCCCGACAACGCAGAAACTAACGACGAAATGAGATTAGACCAACTTGACCACGCAGATGAACGACGCGAACAAGCCCTAATTCGAATTACTAACTACCAAAACTCGGTAGCCAAGTACTATAATTCTAAAGTTAAGCATCGCAGATTCACCTCCGGGGAAATGGTCCTCAGACGGGTCTTCCAAAACACAGCCGAGCCCAACGCTGGCAAGTTGGGGACTAACTGGGAAGGACCTTATATCGTTACCGAAGTAGTAAAACCCGGTGTATACAAACTGGCGACCCCGGATGGATCGAGAATCCTTCAGAGCTGGAATGCAATGCACCTCAAAAAGTACTACGCATAAAAGGTCAGAGATTGACCTCCCATGAACTACGTAATGGCTTGATCCCCAGAGAGTGGGGTACGTAGGCAGTTCGGCCAAAAGACGACCGAACGCAGCCCCAAAAAACCCAACGACCCTGCATGCCCCTGCCTCCCGAGATAAGGGTATCAAACCTAAGGAAGAATTTCGACTTCAAAAGAACTCCCGAGCACTATCCCAACACAAGTAAGTGATCCCACTCTAAAAAAAGAATTCATTTCATTTTTGAACTCATTATTAAGTAAATCATAGCAAAATCTACATGAGCTATTAGATTGATAGAAACCATTCAAGTCCAGAACAACAGGTCCTGGCATCCAAACGGGTACCAGACCCTTCTTTGCAAGTAACATACTTGCCCGGGTACCAGACCCTTTCTTTGCGAGTAACATACTTTCCCGGGTACCAGACCCTTTCTTTGCGAGTAACATACTTGCCCGGGTACCAGACCCTTTTTTTGCAAGTAACATACTTGCCCGGGTACCATACCCCATCTTTGCAAGTAACATACTTACCAGGGTACCTAACCCTATCAAATCTTATCTTTAAAGACCCCCGCGCCTAGCTCGGCCTCGGAAACTTACTACAGAACTGCTCGAAGAATGGTACCGAACAAACAAGCATCTACTCCCCAAGGTACTACGAATCCTATTCCATTATTAGCTATTCTTGAGCTCGTATAAGCTAGATCGTATCAAACCTCTTTTTTCCTAACACGTGTAATAGAATCGGAATATCCGATCTGAAAATTGACAAAAATATCCTGATCGAATACTCCGATCAAAAGCTTCATAAAGTAGAAGCATCGGAATATTATTCACAACGTTTACAAAAGACAGCTATGTATTTAAAAAATAAAATAAATATATATATATAGCAACTTATTTTCCAGGACAATTTTCACAAAAAAGACCAAATTATTATAAAAGGCCCTAGCCACGGGCAGAGTACTTGCAAAATAACGAAAGAGTTACAAAGAAAAAAAGGGGTTCAGGTCCCATAACCTGCCCGAAATAAGGCCCTAACCCCGGGCAGAAACGATGTTCAATATTCAAAAATAAAAGGGAAAAAGGAGCAACAAGCTCAGAGATGGCCGCCTTCTCTAGGCAGCGTCGGAAGAGGTCTCCACTTGCTGGGTCGGCTCGGTCGGTTTCAGCTCGGTCGCGCTCTTCGGGGTCGGGAGATGTACACTCGGCTCGGATGGATTTAGCTCGGTCGGAATGGGGTCGCCTACAGAAGGGGTAACCTCAAGCTCGATTTGGGTTGGCCCACTCAAGGTCGGAACAGTAGAGGCATTCTCTTCCGGGAGGATCGCTGCGTTTAAGCTCGGCTCGGGATCTGCAAGACCAGCACCCTCGGTCAGGTCGAACTCGGGAGAGAGAGCTGGAGAGTCCACCACGGGTGCCGGTTGCCCGGCCAGGAGGTCTTCATACGTAGACTTATCCTCCGTGAGAATTTCCAGTTCGCCCGAAAAGTCGGTGAGTTTACCCTCGAGTATCTCACCAATGATAGCCACGTTGCCCTCAACCTAATGAAGGATCTTGGTATCGTGCGCAATTTTCTCGTGGTGAGCAATCACCGCGTCTCTTTGCTGCACGCGCTTGCGATACTTGTGCCGAGCAGCCTTGGTGGCCTCCTTCTCAGCAGCCGCCTCTGCCCGAGCCGCGGTCAGCTTGTCCTGGATGTAAGAATGATCAACTTTCAATGCGATCATCTCTTCGCGAAGTTCCCTCATGCTGTTCCTAGCTCGGCCCAACGCAGCATTAGAGGTGGCGAGCAGTGTAAGAGCCGTCTTCTCGGCCGTCTGGGTCTCGGAGACCATAGCGGAAGCATTGACCAGCTTCTCCCGAAGGTCTACTTCGGTAATCTCCAAGGCTTTAATCTTCTGGTCCCTCACTCCGACCAAGCGCTTCAATTCGAGGATCTCTTTGCTCCTCAGCGCCAGCTGCCCGGAACTCTTTTCTAGCTCGGCATTCACCCGGGCTAGCTCTTTTTCTTTCTCGGCCAGATCAGCCTTGATCCCATCCCCTTCGCCCACGGACAGCCTCTCCTTAAGCTCTCTGAGCGCGTCCTCATATCTGAGAACCATCTCGTTGGCATATGCTCCGAGCTGCCAACAAAAATAGAAAATATATAGAAAAAGGCGCGCGCAACAGAAGGAAAAGCGTGATATAAGTACCTCATTTACCTTGGCATGCATAGCAGCGAAAGCATTGTATGCCCGAGGCTGAGAAACATCTTTATCCCTCACGGGAGAAATTCCCCCGCTCGTCAGTTGCTTCATCAAGTTCCCAGCTACCTTGGGAGCCTCGTGAAGACCCTTCTCGCCGTACCAGGCGACCTTGGCGACCCTCTTAACCTGAGGGTGAAGGTCTGAACTCTCTGGTCGGGCGGGCTGAATCTCGCGACCAACTCTCTCCGTGCGCCGATAAGAGATGTTCCCGAGCAAGACCCGGTCGTGACCAGCCGTCTTCTTGTGAACAACTCTCTTCCCCGAACCTTGAGGTGGAGGTTTGGCGCTGCTAGATTGAAGCACCTCGGAAAAAGTTTTGGTCGTAGTTTCACCTCGAAGATCATCTCCCTTCGACTTTTTACGAGCCACATCCTCCTCAGCAGAGCGAACTCGTTTACCTTGGCTCTGCGGGCTTGCGACCTCGGCCGGTGCGAGCCCAAGATCGGGCAGGGATTCAGAAACTTTGGTCGGCTCCAGAATCGGCTCTTCGTCAGAAATCTCGATGAACTCCCTCTCTGCGACAGCTCGGGCGGCTTCTTGTTCTGCTGCCGAAAGAACAGTCCCCTCCAGGACTTGCTCCGACGCAACCTTCGGGCTAAGAGTTGCCCCGGTTTCCCCTGCGGGCAGAGTAGGAACCAACCCCTGGGTCTCCCCCTCCTTAGGAACCCCCCGAGCTTTCTCGGAGATTTTCTTCACTCCTTTGGCCACCTCGGGCCGAGCAGAAACCTTCTCGGTCACATGAATGACTTTCTCTTTCCCTTTTCCCGGGACCACTTTGGCTCAGGAACCTTTCCGACCACCTGAGTGGTTTTCTCCTTCCCCTTTCCGGACACAGCAACCTTGGCAGCCGCTCGCTGAGCCCTCAATTCTCGGTAGTTGAGCTCGCCAGTCATATCTGACGAGCAGAACCTATTAGTAAATATTCAGAAAATAATAAGCAGTTTAGAAATCTACCTTCTTCCTCGGAACTGCTTGAGCCTTGATCGTATTCAACAAAGGTGCAACTGGGCCCAGGATGCCAAACCCCAGAAGCAATAAATCTCTCCTCGGTAAGAGCCTTCCACTCAATACCACCTTCAGGGAACAGAACCTCGTTCTTAGCAATCCACTCCTCCCCAAGAGGCTTCGACCTTGTCTTCTTTCCTTTCCGATCTGAAAAACACAACGAGCAAATATCAGAAAAAGGAAGCGAACAAGATTTAAACCCGAGCAAAAGACAGAAGAAGATTACCAATACTATGAGCCCATTTATTCACATAGGAATCCCAAGTACCAAAGGACCCCGAGCAAGGCTTAAAAAAGAAATATCTGTCCTGCCATCCATCATCCTTGTTCGGGATGCCTCTAATAAAATCACCCTTATGACCTTTGACCGAAATGTAAAACCTACCCTCAGCCCTAGAATTTTTCTTGACCGAAAAAACTTCAAGCATGTCGAACAGCGAGAAATTACAACTTTCCTCCCTACATCTAACCAGATAAGCATGCAAAATCCTATAGGAATTCGGACTCAACTGAGCCAAAGAGATATCTAACTGGTTCACGTACCTAAGAATAGGCTTAGGAATCGGAAATCTCAACCCACAATCCTGAAAATACCTCTCATAAATGCAAACCCAATCATCTTTGATCGAGTCCGTAAATTCATCAGAATCTGGAACCCGAAGAGGGACAGACTCTGGAATACCATACTCCGACCTGAGTCGAGGAATATCAACTTCCCTCAGCCTAGACCTAGGAGAATCAGTCTGAAGGAATTCCGAAACCAAAACCGAACCCTTAGCCTTACTGTTCTTGCCATCAGCCATTTTTTCGCAAAAAAAAAAAAAGGGGGGGGGGGGGGGGGGGGCTTGAACGCATATACCCAGAAACCCAGAAAAAGTCAAACCCAAATCACCACACAATCTCAAACCCAAAAAAACACCTAGTCCCGGTCGAAAAATAACAACGAATCCTAGAACCCAGGAAAGGAAATACAGGAAAAGAAGAAAAACCTGGAGACCCTAGGACAATATTGCTCGAGGGTGCAGAACAACAATGGCGGAGAAAAAAGCTTCTCTCTCGTCACGAATGCGAAAGTAAAAAAGAAGAGGGAGAGACTTAAAAAGGAAGAGGAACAGTTACCTGGAATTTGAAGCGACACAACCGAGCAGAGTTTTTAAGGCTGATTAGACTTCTGCAAAGAAACACTTTTTAAGTGTTTTTATAATCGAAATTCGACCCGAATCGCAAGGCTAGGGTTCCCTCGATTCTCGCGCCGAAACCATCCAACGACTGGGATCAATTCCCAGATCATGACACGTCAGCGTAATGATGAGCTGACCAAGTCAGCAGAAGTCGAAGAGGTTATCCTCTTCTTCTAATCTCGAGCAAATCGACACGTGTCGTAACTGCTCCCTCCAAAAAAGTTCGAAATCATTTCAAATTTAAAAGAAATTGCACCCCAACCCTTGGAGAATAAGATATTATCATGAAAACAATTCTAGTGTCCCTAAATTAATTTATTTTTGCGGCAAAAGTCACAAAATATCTGACTCCGTGAATTTAATTAATTTTCATCACGAATTTTTACATGATTTTGTCAAATTTATACTATAAATAATATTTCATATTTTTTATAGTAGGGGGCTATCTGTTGATGTGCAAATTCGTTCCTTAATTAGGAATTATGAGATCATTAATTAAATTAATGGTTCAAATTAATTAAGTCATGAATATAATTGAATATTTATGCAAAATGGGCTTATAAACCACGAAGCCCAGAGGCCCAAATGAACATTTGACCATGTTCTGGTCCGAACAGAACCAAAGAACCCACGAGGCAAGAAGTTCACCACGAGCAGAGAATGCCTAAAAGGAATCCGAGCAAAGCCTTCCGAGGAAAGAAACCCCGAGCTGAACTCGAAGATCCTACTTCAAGACAACCAACACTTGTCAAAATCCGAACATCAAACAAATTAACCGACCTGAAGAACCCAAAAGCTCATCCCGGGCAGAGATTGTCGACAAAGGGATCCGAGCAGAAGCATGCGAAACATCCGAACACGGGCAGACCAAGTCAACCACCTCAATTCAAACCCTCAAGGCCCGACCAGGAAAATCGCCACGATCTAAATTCAAATCCTACGACGACAAGTCAAAGTCCACCACTACGCAAATCTCTCAGAACGTGGCCTACGTGTCAGCTCGACAGCAAACCAAGCTCCGAACTCGAAGCCATCATCAACGTACACTCTCAACGGGCAGAAACTAGGAGCCTATAAAAGCAAGAAGACGACCCCATCATACACACGCAAGCATTGACTCTGAGAGAATAAAGAGATTTGTATTTTCCAGAGCTTTTCATCTTTTACTTTAGATCTACCAGAAATTGGCTTGTGGTTTCGGTTGATCGCCTTTCAAAAAGCAATAAACGTACAGAGGACGTAGTCAACTACCGCATTGGGACGAACCTCTCTAAAAAACCTCGGTGTTCTAATCTTATTCTTTTCATCTTTGTTTTTTGTCACCGTCTAAAGTATTGACGACGCGGAGGTCAGAATCCACAAAATTCAGCAATATCAAATCGAAATCCCATTCACAATTCACGCGATTGTTGGTGTGTGAAAACACATCATCAGAGATCTGATGTTTAATGACTATCCAAAGATGAAGGGTGTTCACCTTGTTGAAAATCTGAAGGCAAACCTGATCAGCATTAGCCAGATTTGTGATACTGGCCATAATGTTCTATTCACTCGTACTAAATTTTTGTCTTCAGTGATGATCTAAGTCATGTCATTCCAGGAGAAATATCTCTAGACAATTGTTATCTTCTTGTGAAAAATGATGTTTGTTTCAGAACTTTAGATTCCACATGGGATCTATGGCATGAGAATATAGGTCACATAAATGATCGACACTTGCTGAATATTTCTCACAATCAAGTGTCATCGGACTTCCTGCCCTTCAAAAATCCCACAATGGAATCTGCGGACCATGTCAACTTGGGAAACAAAAGAAAAGCAGCCACAAAGCTTTTAATTCCATTGTGACCTCCAGAGTACTTGAACTTCTTCATATTGACCTTATTGGTCCAACAACAGTCATCGGGTTAAGGGGTAAAAGGTACATTCTTGTATGTGTTGATAATTTTCCAGATTTACGTGGGTTAAACTCTTACAGGAAAAAAGTGAAACCTTTGAGATCTTCAAAACTTTATGTACCCAAGTCCAAAAATCAAAAGGAAATGCCATTGGAAAAAATGTCCGCATTCGGAGTGATCATGGAAAGGAGTTCGAAAACTCAAAATTTGTTGACTAGTGCAATGCAAATGGAATCTCCAATGAATCTCTGCCCCAATAACTCCTGAACAAAACGGAGTGGTGGAACGCAAGAACATGACCCTTCAAGAAATGGCCCGAGTGTATTTGCAACATCCATTCGTCAAAAGCCTGAATTTCTTTCATAGCTTTTTTTGAAGAGGAGCCATTTTGGAGACACATGAACTTTGAAAGAAGGCTAGAGATATGATGAATTCGATGAGGAGTCTACAATAAGGTCACAGCTCGTTTCCTTATGCCCAATATGTAGCTTCAGCCAAGCAATCTGCCCATTCTCTGTAATCATCTAACAAACCAAGTGCATTGCAACGAACTTTGTAGATGAAGGTAAGATAGTGGACTTCCCAATTGTTCTGCCATTTGTGTCACCTCTGTGTACAACATCCAATAAGCCATAGAATAAGTCAGAGCGCAATCGCTTTTGATTATTTCGGATCCATCTGAAACAACCTTCTTCGATCGCTATATACGCGTCCACTGTATATTGCTGCAACAATCTACCTGCTCTAAGCAATGTTTGGCCTTCCCATAATCGCTGTTGAAGTCCAAAACAATAAAATTGTCTCATTGTCAATAGTTGTCTCCTGGCAGATCGTGTACCTATGTTTTGAAGTTCTATATTCATCCGAAAACCATCTTCTCCATTCGGTTGTATTAGAGGGTATGTCATGGACATCAAGCTTGGGTGTAGTTCGGTGATCCGTTTAAGCCCCGTGGTGCGATGTTCAACTATGACATCGCGCTCAAAATTATGCTCGTTCAAATCACCAACTATTAACCCCGCTACTTCAATTGGCGTCTAGCATATTATATTGACGACCATCTCTATTCCGGGTATTGATCAATCAGATACTAAAAGAAGCTTCTAGTGCATCTCGGTACCTATCTCTGGCCATACGAAAAGATTGTACCAACACATTGTTTTCCTCTAACATCTTTGAAAGTTCCTCGATGACTTTGAGGATCAACTCCATTATCTTCGAACTGTCTATGCATGGCATTCATTCAGTTGGCAGTTTCATTCTCTGTATCATATATGTAGAGTTGTGAGAATTGTGGTAGAGTTGTGAGAATTGTGGTTGCCTTCCATCCCCAAGTAGTAATGAGCCAATTCGATGATAATTTTGTCCACTAACTCTATAGACATATGGTCCTCTCCCACGATATATGGTTGAGTCTATATGTCCCCCCATTGACGTGAACGCAAACATTGCATTAATGAAAAGAGACGTCTTTTCTCCCCGATTCGTTGCCTAATAGATAAGCCAATGTTTGAGGTGGTTGTTTGAGTAATGGTAATTTGACACACCCTTCAGAACAACACAACATGAATTTTGGACTTGTTGATCTAGCTTGCCGTTGAGTACGCTCTTCATACCATCAAATGGCATCACAATACTGGCATGTGTCCGTTGGTTTCCAAAATTCCAAGGATGTAAAATATGATATACGGGTCAGTGAGATTATAAATAATTTTAAATTTAATACGAAGTTAAACAATGTTGGGAAGAAAAATTTACCTTGTTTATTTTCATCACATTTCTTTCGTTTTATTTGCTTACGAATATCCAGACTATGAATTTTAAAGGTTCCTATTTATATTGAAGGAGTGTAAGAACGTTTTCTTTGGCAAGTAGAATGGCATATTAAAACATAAGGAACAAATAATAAAAGACAAGGTAATTATTTTTGCAATAAAAATAATAATGTAAAATATGTATATAATATATATATATATATATATATATATATATATTACCTACTTCATTTTGATTGGCTCTACTTGATTGTTGTACGTTCGATGGCTCACCATTTTGAAAGCGATATGTGTGCAAGTTTCGTAAAACCGTATATTACGCTATCATAGTTAAATAATTAGCATTTAATACACTGTGATATATTTTTGAAATAATTATATTTATAGCATTATTACCTTGGTTATGAAAAGATTTCTCCTCATCATTTATAGTATCGTCCAATTGTGCTCCAAAATTGACAAAAACCCAATATTGAAAACATTAAATTATTTCTGTAAAAAAATATATATCTTTACCTTGTGTCAATGTGATGAGCATATTAAATAAATAGTGAATATTTGTTTCAAGACTTGATTCCTGTAATGGTGTACCCGTGGATCTTATATCATCTCGTAGACCTTCTACTTCCAATTTGTGTAGAACTGCATATATAGTAATATTGATTCTTTCATAAAGATGAAAGATTACAAAGTAACATACTCACAGGGAAAAAAAAAAAAGAAACATCAGAAGTGATATTGGCCATTTTTTTTACTATATATGAACATTATTTTATTAGTTAGAATTGCGAGAAACTCGTACTATTGCATTTTATTAAACTCTTTATAGTTGAATAAAAACCAACATAATATGAGACATCAGGCTTTGTATACTAATATTAACAAATTTATTCAATCTAATGAATAAATGTGCTATTAATATTTAGTCAAACATTCATTTCAATCATAGATACTAATCCGTTATATATAATAAGCATTTAGATCATAAAAAAGAACTTGACCCTCTTTAGTACATTTTATATACATTTTAATTTTAGTTTGACAAAATTGTTTATAGGAAAATAGTTTTAATGTTTGAATAATAAAATAATTATTTTTTGTATGAATATGTTATTTGAACTTATTATTATACCTGAACAATAAACATTATAATGATAAAACAAAAAAATTACTGAATAAACGTACCGTGTAGGCTGTAGTACGGAGGCATATGAGTAGTCGTTGCATTAATGAATTCAATCTTATTATTGATTCTTTCACTTTCGGAGTTTTTGTAGTAGGCATATGAGTAGTACGAAGGATTTGCCTCCAGCTTTGAGGATCATCAGTCAACCCGCGTTGACTCAATATTCAATTATCCACGTGTTCACCGGGTCCAACTCGGGCCCAAACCTTGAATCCGACTCTAAGTTAAAGCCATTTTTACGTATTAACAGTTTGGCACAAGAAGGAGGGGAACCGAGTATTAGCCTCGAAGACCCTACCAACATTCATCAAAAGAACTTGGAGCACAACGATCGACATTCGACATGACGAGCCTCGCTAGTGCTTCGCAACGCGCGACGCCGCAACCGACGACTAGCATCGCGCTCAATGCGAGGGCCGAAACCCTTGCTAGGTGGACTCAGCCGCCTCGCCAAACTTCACCGGCTCAGATCGGGAATTAAGATGGTGTCAACAATATTTCGTAGAGTTCAGTCCCCGCTCAGGACGAGGAAAGCATAGGAGAAAGCAACGGAAACGGAGCTCGCCAGAACGAACCCGGCCCTCGTCAGGCGCGCCCGGGAGGTCGCCAAGGGGTTTGCCAGGACAAAGACCACGAAGATGTTGGAGCTCGCCAGAACGACCCCGACCCTTGCCAGGATCGCCCGGGGGGTCGCCAAGGGGTTCGCCAGGACAAAGACCCAGAAGACGCCGAATATCGCCGGAACTACCCAGACCCTCGCCAGGCTCGCTCGGGGGGTCGCCAGGGGGTTTGCCAGGTGGAAGATCTCGAAGACGCCGAAGATCGCTGGGACCACCTCGACCCTCATCAGGCTTGCCCGGGGAGTCGCCAGGGAGTTCGGTAGGCGGAAGATCTCGAAGACATCAAAAATTGCTGGAACTACCTGGACCCTCGCCAGGCTTGCCCGAGGGGTCGCCAGGCGGAAGATCCCGAAGACGTTGAAGACCGCCGGAACTACCCGGACCCTCACCAGGCTCGCCCGGGGGGTCGCCATTGGGTTTGCCAGGCGGAAGATCACGAAGACATAGAAGACCGCCGGAACTACCCGGACCCTCGCCAGGCTCGCCCGGAGGGTCGCTAGGGGGTTTGCCAGACTGAAGACTTTGACAACATCGAAAACCGACAGAATGCCCCAGACCCTCGCCAGGCTTATCTGGACGGTCTCCAAGGGAACTGCCGTGATGAAGACCTCAACTTTGCAGAAGTTTACCGGGACACCCCCGACCTTGCCAAGACCGCTCGGGGGATCGCCAACCCTTGCCAAGATGCGACGATGGTCGCCAAGGGGGTTTGCCAGACGAAGATCACGAAGACATCGAAGACTGCCGGAACTACCCGGACCCTCGCCAGGCTCTCCCAGTGGTCGCTAGGGGGTTCGCCAGACATAAGACTTTGACGATATTAAAAATTGACGGAACACCCGGACCCTCGCCAGGCTTATCTGGACGGTCTCCAAAGGAATTGCCGTGATGAAGACCTTAACTTTGCAGGAGTTTACCGGGACACCCCCGACCATGCCAAGACTGCTCAGGGGATTGCCAGGGGGGTCGCCAACCGTCGCCAAGACGCGACGACGGACGATGAGCCGAAGTAATCAACCTCAAAGACTATAAAGAAGACTCTCACTAGGGCCACCGAGCCTCGCACGGCCGCCGCCTAGGTCACCAGGAGCCTCGCCAACTGCAGCACAACGGCGTATTCGACATCCTTCAAGGAATGCAGAAGGAAATCCAAGACTTGCACTATGCCCAGGACCGGGGCGTGAAAGGCCGTATTGTGCTCGATGGGACTCTATCCCCACTCGCACCACAACTGATTGACGAAGAAGCCATAGGCGACCTACGCTTTGCAAGGAACCTCATCTACGACAGGAAATTAGATTTCGTCTACCACCTCGTCCAGTACCAGACGATCATGAAAATGAAGAAGTGCTCAGCCTCGACAATCTGCCAGGCATTTTTCTTAACTCTCACAAGAACGACATTCGAGTGGTACCAACTACTACCCAAGGTGAGCATCTACTCTTTCAACCAGCTCAAAGACCTCTTCCTTGTCAGCTTCGCCAGTGCAATGACTCAACGAAAGGAGAAATCCTACGTCTGGTCAATCAAACAGAAGAGCGACGAATCCCTGCAAAAGTTCATCAACCACTTCGTCAAAGAATCCATCGATGGACTACAAACCGGGGAAAAGCACCTCGACAGACACCTCGTCGGCAAGATGTTCACCCGACTATGAAGAAAAAAGCGGAAGATCAACCTCGCCAAGCAAAGGAATGGAGAAAAGCACCACCCATGGGTCGCCAAAGAAAGAGATGCAAAGGCTGACTTAGTCGCCAAGCATGCTCTCGAGGCCTGCACCTCCGCAGCTGAAAGAAGAAGAAAGGCGAAGGACGCACCGCCAAGCAGAAGAACCGCGCCCAACGAGCCGGTATGGAACATGAACATCAGCGGAATCACCGGCGACAACAACGCGGGAGCAGGAATCATCTTCACCAGCCCTGTAAGAGAAAAGTCTAAGTACGCCATTAAGTTCGAGTTCACAGCCTTGAGCGACGAAGCAGAATGTGGAGCGCTACTCGGCGGCGTGAACCTCGCTGAGAGGCTCGCCGTGAAAAATCTACAGGTACACTGCACCTAACTGAATATTGCAAGCTAGATGAACAGTGGACTACCGACACAGGAAGACAACATGCTGACACAGTTGCAGGAAGCTATGGACCGCCTCCAGCCATTGACATGGCATGAGGTCACCTGGGTCCCCAAAATAGCCAACGGTGAAGCAGCCACCCTAGCTCAAGCAATGAGCGGAGAAAGAAAAGACAAACAGCAAGAGATCCCCGATGAAGTAACGGAGGAAGAATCAACCGTCTACGAAGAAGTCCTCGCCATCAACACTGAAGACAAGCCCAAATGAATGACCGCAATTGTTGACTGTCTCCGCCAAGGCAAACTGCCAATCCTACCGGTCAACCCACACTACTGAAGTCACAGGCTAGGACAACATATCCTTTTCAATAACGCGCAACGCAAAGTGCAAGGCCAAGTCTACTTCGTAAGCCAACCTTACTCATGAATAAATTTATCTTTACGAAATACTCAGAATGTTTTCCTGAAACTGCAAGGCATATTGTGCCAAAACTTGAGGGGTACTACGGTATATCCGTCCCCTAAAAAACAAATTACCGGCTAAGCGCCAAAGACCCAGCCGGGTACACAACAGGAAAAACCGGCTACGCGCCAAAGACCCTTGCCCGATTTTAATACGGCAGCACAAATCCTCGCCTGGTACTAATACGGCAGTACAAACCCTCGCCAGATTCCAATACGGCTACACTCATTCCGACTACGCGCCAACTGAAGACCCTCGCCCGGTCATAATACGGCTACACTCAATGGTTACGCGCCAACCATACTCGTCAGATTAGCAAGCTGGCGAGAACACCCACTATTTACGGACAACATCTACTTTCTGTAGGATATCATACGGGTGACGACCCTACAAACCCAACGGAGTGTATTCCCAAGACCGCTACAATGCGCCACGATGTGCGGACTCGACAAGCAAATGTATGAACAAACTCAAAGTTCAAATTATACTTACAATGCAAATGTTACCAACAGGTACGCAACATGAAAAGACAAAACACGCCAACGAGCAACAAAGACAAAAAAAAAAGGCTATACGAAGCCCAAAAATGTCTGGAAAGCATAAAAGGCGAAGGAAAGGGAAACTAATCTCTGGGAAGTATCAAGCCTAACGGATCCACGCTGCAAAAGGAATCCTCAGCTAACAACGTTGAATCTGAAGCATCTATTGCGTACTCAATGCTCGACAAACCACCAGACTTAGGAACCTCGCCAGACGGAGGAATGACAGCAGAAGCAGGCACGTCAAGCCGGGAATCCGTAACTGGAGATGACAACCGACCAAGACCAGCGCTACGCTGACGAACTCGACGAGAGAAATCCCTAGCCTTGCCAACAGACGGCGAGCCCGAACGGCGAGACGAAGATGCCTTTCCTGACGATAATCTCCGCTTCAAGAGACGGAAGGTACGGTCATCAAGACCCTCGCTAGACGACTACGAAACTAGAGCACCAGGAGCAGCGGCAGAAGTCCAAGGACGCATCTGGGGAGTAAACTTCCTAAACGCCCCTCGAGAACCAGACGAACCTGCACAACGACAAATAAAGCAACGCAACACCAAACAACACAGCTACCAAAGACCAAGCAAAGGACTTATACCTACAGGAGTCGACAAAGCTGGAGCAGCAGAAGAACAGCCAGTCACCAAAGGAATATGCCGCCCAGTACAGGTACTTCCGCCTCAGATGAAGCATTCGGGGATGAGGAACGACGAGCACCTCCCTTCGCCGGAGAGGAACGCTAAGCATCTGCCTTCGAAGAACGATGAGCACCCTTCCTCAGAGAAGCGCAAGGAATATTACCCTCCACTGGAGAAAGCACCTGAAGAGGAACCGGAGTGAAGGAATCAGTCTCATCAACATCGACGAAACCACCCATCGAATCTGCAACGAAGCCCGCCTGGATCCACCTCCTGCAGGTTCTTGCCACAACGAGCTCTTGCCACACCGAGCTCCCCAACACCTGCGAGGTCGACAAGGAGCATCCCTCGCCAAGTCAAGGCCCTCGCCACAAAAGAGCTTGCCAACACCTGGGAGGTCGACAAGAAGCGTCCCTCGCAAGGTCAAGACTCTCACCACAACGACCTCACTACACCTATGAGGTCGACAAGGAGCATCCATCGCCAGGTCAAGGCTCTCGCCAAAAAAATCTCGCCAATACCTGTGAGGTCGACAAGGAACATCCCACGCCATAATACCCTCACCATTTGGCCAAAGGTCACCTTGCGCAGCCACCATCGGCTCTTCCGACGAGTCAAACCACATCGTCATTCACTCGCCATTTATCACTAACTCTGAACTACGTGGGGCCTAATTCTCGTAACTACGATACGTAGGCAATCTCGCCCAACAATAAGCGATGGGGCATATGCCCGATCTACTATTTTTTGCAGGTCTTCCCTTACCATAGGAGCTCGCCAAGGAAGGGAAATCACGAAGAATCATCAAGAACATCTCGGAGCTTTAGCAAGACAGGAGTTCACCTAGACAAGGAATTCTCCAAGACGAGGACTTTGCCAAGACAAGGAGTTCGCCTAGACGAAGAGGTTCGCCAAGACAAGGAATTTGCTTAGACGAGGAGCTCGCCAAGGAAGGAAGTTCGCAAAAGATCGCCAAGAACAACTCGGAGGCTCACCCAAGAAGAAGGATTCGCCTCCAGCTTTGACGATCATTATTCGACCCTCATTGACTCAATATTCAATTATCCACGTGTTCACCGGGTCCAGCTCGGGGCCCGAACCTTGGATCCGACTCTAAGTTAAAGCCATTTTCACGCATTAACAATATCATTAAGTAGAATTTTCATGATGTTATTGTATTGATTGCATAAAGTGATTGAAGTGCCGTAAAAAATAAAAACTATAGTTTCTTTAAACATATGGATAACTATATGATTAAAATGTAGAACTAAAGCTATACATATAAGAAAAATGTACCGTGTAGGTTGTAAAATACTGGCATATGAGTAATGGCTGCATTAATGAATTGAATCTTCCTATTCGGTCTTTCAAGGTCGGACTCCATGTGCCTTTTGTTAATAATGGAAATTTTCCGTCGCAATCTAGCATGTTTGCATATTCTTTTTTTCGACAAATTTCATAGCCTTATTAAACTGAGAGATAGATTTCCACCACACTCTTCGTTTAATCCTTATCTTTTCCAGTCTTGAATATCGGGCTATATGTGACAACCAAAAACGAATGTAAGTGTCCTCGTCGTGAAACTCTACCATTTCTTCATTAGAACACACCAATAGGAAACTATTAATACAAATATAAAACATTCTATCCAAACTTTCGGGACAAAATCATATTTAGTTCTTATAAAAAAAAATGTGGTACATTTTATTGTATAAGAATAATATTTAAAGAAATAAGCGCAGAAAAAACTCTTAGATAAGTTGCCTTTTAAAAGGTATATGACAATGAAAGCCTTGCACAACACACTTTAAATGCATGGACCTAATTATTAGAATTTACAATAGCTATCCATTCTGTAATTAAAATAAGAGGAATCATAATAGATAACCACATTCCAACGTTTATATTGTTGTATAACAAACTTGTGATTTTAATTAGCAAAATAGCCATTTTTAATGACGTGGCATTTTAAACACAAATTTCATTCCTATATCGCCCTTTTTGAATTTTCGTTGCTTTAAATAAGATAAATATAAATCCAGATAATTACAGGTACTATTCCAGCATATTTTTCGTATTAATTTTCAAAATTAAATGCATATTTCCCTTAAACCTATCCACGTTAAAATTAATTCTCTCTCTCTGTTCGATGAAAATCGAGACGGGATATAGCGTCGGAGTCGTGGGCGACGGTGATGATGGCGATGTTGGAGTCGTTTGCGAAGGAGGGGCTGCTGGCGTGGGTCCGAACGAAGTTCGTGGCTGGTAACGCCATTATCATCTTGCTCTATAGCCACCAGAGCGAGATGCACAACACCACGAGAGAGTACGCAACGGCATTCCACGAGATTCGCCGTTGGCGAATGAACTGGATCCCAGTGCTCAACATGTAGAGGTACGACGCCGTCGCCCGTTGGTGAGATCGTGATCGAGCTTCGCCGTGTCGCAGTGGCGAAGAAGAAGGCGCATTTTGATGGCGAGATAGTGCAGCAGATGACCAAGCAATGCGAGAGTACGACGTGGAATCTGAGAACGTTGTGAAGCGTAAATCTCGGCTCCGAAGTTGTGGAACTCCGAGATTCAGATGCGGAAGTGGTCGATAATGAAAACGAGACGCACGAAAAAGCCGTGGATTTTTCGAGTTTACTTATGTTAATGTTTGTTAATTCATTTTATTTATGTTTGTTATTGCGTGTTAATTCATTGTACATTCACATCTATGTTTGTCAATCTGTGTTGTTAATTAACAATATTTGTTAATTCGTTTTATTTATGTTTGTTATTTCGTGTTAATTCATTGTACATTCACATCTATGTTTGTCAATCCGTGTTTATTTGGGTTAATGTTTTGTTAATTCGTGTTTATTTTTTGAATTTAAAAAATAATTCTAATTTATTTCACTGTACAATCACGTTAAAGTTTGTTAATTCACGTTTAATTTAATCAAGATATTAATTTTGTTATTCATGTAGAATTTGATTATAGGAGACAATATTCAATCAAATTCAAACTAATTACTAGAAAATAGCTAATCATGACCTAACTTTATGCGTTGCATTATAAACAACACTAACTTAGTCAACCAATAAAGCCTTCACAAAATTTCCACGAGTTAATCATGGTCGTAATTTTGGTGATAGTTACCTATTTTGTAGTATTATTTATTTTCAAATTTAATTTAGAAAAAATATCGATTAATATTGTGTAGAAATTTGATTACGGATATTAATTGCAAAATATTTAATAATTTGTATATCACAGTTTGCTTCAAGGTTTCGTGGTCATCCTAGGAGCCCACGCATCTTGGCGGTCTAGCTCCGGAGCATACATCAGAAAACTATTGGGAGAATCCAGCAGACAGAAAATCGTAGAAGCAGTTTCAGAAGATAAGAGAACGCAGCAGAAATGCGAATCAGGTACGTACTATATTTATTGATTCGATGATTATCTATTTGCTTAAAACCCTGAATCGAACTCACATTAGATAATGAATTAATTTTTGGTTGATAAAATTGCATAAATAAAGATCCTGGATTAAAGTAATTAATTTTTAGATTACATAAACCGTATAGGATAATAGGGAATCGTGGTATGGGACACAATTCCTGGTTCAGCCCATTGAGAAAAGTTTATCTTACGCGTGTATTGTAATCAGATAAGAATTTATTGTTCCGCAAATTTTTTTATAAGCTGGGTTCGGATCGGTTTACATCGATATTGAATCCAGTAATCGATAATCTTGGATATCGATTTGCAAACAAGATAAAATTACAGGATAATCTTGGATATTGATTTGCAAACAGGATAATCTTGGATATCGATTCCATAAAACAGGTTAAGGTTAACCGTATCCGGTTTCGAACAGGATAAAATTACAGGTTATTTATTTTACAAAACAGGTTAATTTGGTAACCGATTTTTCTAACCGGTTTTAATATTAAATTTTTTATTTAAATATTTTAAAATTAATTTAATAGGGTTTTCTATGTTTCCAAAAAGAAAAAAGCCTCTTCGATTCCTTCTCTTTCTTTTTATCATCTACTCTTTCAGCTTTCCTCCTCCTCGACTTCTTCTCTTATTTTCTCTCGCTACTTTCTACAATTCCTTGCTCTACGATTTCGTTCGTCGGCGTTATCTTCTCTTCTCGGCATTCCTCGGGTTAAGATTCCTCGCTGTTTTTTCTCTTTTCAGAGCTTATCTACAGGTTAGGGTTTTTTTTTCTTTTTGCTATAATTATGCTATTGCGATGAAATCTTGTGTTGTTCATGTTTTCTTAGTAAATAGTGTTTGATTTTTGGTCAAGTTTTTGATTGATTGTTGATTGATGCAGTTAGGTTAGGGTTTCTCTCCATTCTCTTCTCTTCTCGGAGTTCCTTGCCATTCTCTACTCTTAAGGTTAAGCTTCTTGAATTCTCGTTATTATCTTCTCTTCTATTCTCGATATGATTACTATTGTTATGCTCTTGATCTTCTTCATTTGTTATCCTTCATATTATTTATTCAAGTTTTATTATTATTGTTCATTTGCTGGATATTGGTGGATTGTTAACATATTGAAATGTCATTGACTCATTGTTATATTATATACTATATTTATTTCAGATGGCTGATACTGGAACGAAAAATTTGACCGATCAAGAGACAGAACCACTAGACGAGGATGTGGTTGAACTCGAGAGTGGCAAAGATAAAAATAAAAAGCGTAAAAGGGCGAATGCATCAGATGTGTGGGATTCTTTCAAGAAGATGCCATGTGGTACAAAGGCCAAGTGCAACTATTGCGGAAAACAACTAAAGCATCAGACCGAGTTCGGTACGTCTAGCCTTTCTAATCATCTCAAAACATACAAGTTGGGTCCCTTTGCAGAAAAATTGAGAGAGATCAAACAACAAAAGTTAGTATTCTACCCAAAGGAAGATGGAAATGGAAGTGAGCTAAAGTTAGTGCAATGGACGAAAAAGGGATTTAGAAAGGTACTTGCAAAGTATATTGTGCTTGATGAACTACCGTTTCGACATGTGGAAGGAGTTGGATTCAAAAAGTACTCATTGTACATTAATCCTAAGTTCTTTTCAGTTTCAAGGACAACAGTTGCAAAAGATGTAAGGAAGTTATTTGAGGAAAACAAGGTCATGTTGAGGAGGCTCTTAAAAGGTCAAAAGGTTAGCATAGCTACTGATTGTTGGACATCGAACCAAAATCAATGGTACATGTGTGTGACTGCACATTGGATCGACGAAGATTGGATCTTGCAGAAAATAATTATTAGCTTCGTTCAAACTGAGGACTATAAAGGTGAAACACTAGCTCAAGAACTGATGGATTGCTTCAAAGATTGGGGATTCACAAAGATTCAGTCGGTTAGAGTAGATAACGCAGTAGCAAATGATGTTTGTATCTCTAAATTGAAAAGAAGGATGCAAGAGGAGAACTGGAATTTAGTCGAAGATGGTGGACTTCTCCATGTCCGTTGCGCCTGTCATATTCTTAATATAATTGTGGGAGATGGATTGACAGTGTTGGGCCCTTCTATCGCAGCTATACGAAACTCTGTTAGATATGCAAGATCATCTCCGGCACGCTCGAAGCGGTTCAACGAGTACGTTGAGAAATAGAAGATCGAATCAAGTAGCCATTTGTGCATAGACGTTTGCACTAGATGGAATTCTACTTATCTCATGGTAGAAGCTGCTCTTAAGTTTCATAAAGCTTTTGATCGAATGAAAGAGAGGGATTTATACTTCCACAATTACTTCTCGGATGATAAAATCGTCGGTCCACCTGTTGACTCGGATTGGGAAAATGCCACCATATTTTTGAAGTTTCTCAAGACTTTCTTTGATCTAATCGTGAAGTTAAGTGGGACTTCTTATGCGACATCGAATCTTTGTTTTACAGATATGTGCGATGTGAAAGCGAAACTCACATATTTGGCTAGCTCGCCGTGCAAGGTCATCAAATCTATGGTTGCAAATATGATCAAGAAGTTTGATAAGTATTGGGACCTTCAGGGTAATATTAATGATATTGTTTTCCTAGGGACTATTCTTGATCCAAGATACAAGCTATAGTATATTGAACATTGTGTGAAACATTTGTACGGGAAGGAAACGGCAACAAAAGTTGTGATGGATTTGAAAGCCTTGCTGGAGAGGTTGTATGAAGAGTATAGTGGCTCTCACAACCATTCACCTGCTACATTGTCGTCGCCAGTGAATTTGCCTAGCGAAAGTGAACCGGATTCCATGTTGGCATCTTATATGCAAAAGAAGTCTAATCTTGATGTGACAACGAAAACTGATGTAGAGCGATACCTTGCTGATCCCGAAGAAAGTCCATCGAATCGCAAGTTCGACGTGCTTACGTAGTGGAAACTAAATGGTCATAAATACCCTGTGCTCTCAGCTATTGCCAAAGACATTCTAGCAGTTCCCGTTTCAACTGTTGCTTCCGAATCAGCATTTTCGAAAAGTGGACGGATTCTCGATCCATACCGAAGCTCGTTACTTCCGAAGACGGTTGAGACGTTAGTTTGTCTAAAAAATTGGATAAGCACTACACACGAAATTGTAGTCATGAGAGAATTTTTGGATGCGGTAGAATCGGTTAAGGATGAAGTGCTCATCAATGAAACAGGTAATTATTTGATATCTAAATCCATCTTTTGAATTGAACTTATCTTTTAGTTTGCAAGTCTAATAAAATGTTTCTCTTTCTGTATATTAGTGGATGATGATTGATGATTCCCGATTGTACTTTGGTCGAGACGGGGCGGGGATCGAGGTGGTGATCGAGTTGTTGAACTGGATTTTTTATATATATTTATAACTGTTACTTTTTGGTTTTATGTTTTGGATCGGTGTATTTCGTTTGGGACTCGGTTGTCTTATTGCTATTTATTTTGGGCCGATTTATTTTATCGTTG
Source organism: Parietaria judaica (assembly GCA_954871525.1). Classification (NCBI taxonomy): domain Eukaryota; kingdom Viridiplantae; phylum Streptophyta; class Magnoliopsida; order Rosales; family Urticaceae; genus Parietaria; species Parietaria judaica. The sequence goes on along the minus strand of OX940860.1, from coordinate 55,972,260 downwards.
CGACTCTGTTGAATGCTATTAAAAAAAACAGGTTAAGGTTAGTAAACGGGTTAATTAGATTTTGATAACCGGAAATTAGGTTAACCGGATTTAAAAACAGGTTAAGGTTATTAAAACATGACTAACCGGAATTAGGTTAAGGATACCAAATAGTTGAAAATAAACAGGTTAACCGACCGGTTGCAGCCCTAATATAAACTATATGGCTTAGGGAGTTTCCAGGTTCTACACATATGAAGTCTAGCTCAGAAATATCTATTAGATTAATTTCTGGTATAGAAAAGTAAAATAATCAGACTGTTACAACAGTGCTGAAGTCACTATTTTAGTGGAAGCCGGTTACCATGATAAAAGTAAAGACGATATACAATAAATATTATCTCAACATAGGAGATAATATGTATAGGCCAGGTAAAAGTCATTAAGGTTCTCGTGTGCGAATGTAGGCGAGTCCTACCAATAGATAATGAGAGAATAAAATCTCAAGGGCATTTTGGGAAAAACAAAGGACTTAAGGAAATGTGATAAAGCATCTTATTTACAGTGCAAGTGGGAGATTGTTGGACATATTTTATAATATGCCCTCTAGTCAGATGCTAATCCCATTGCATTAAGATTATGGTTGTCTTTCCTATTAAAGAAAACATATCTTATTAATGATAGTCTTATATAGTTATATCCTAGATATTATAAAATTAAATGTTTCGTCCCAAAGTTCTATACGTTTTACAATTATGCCACGTCATCACACAATCTACGTGTGAGGAGGTTTGATGAGCATAAGTTAAGAACTTAAAGTAAGGTCCATGGTTTAGATTAGAAAGTGGGAGCTTCTAATCGGTATAAACTATTAGTGAACTCAAACACTGTAAGTGATGATCTATTACAGGATCTGGTACTGGTCCTGCACCTTTGAGAACACTAGGTATTGGAGTGTCTCCATACTGGACGGACAGACTTAATAAAACTGAAATCATCATATTAAGACCGTCACTGATGATAGTAAGATTAAGTCACTAGATGATCAGATGCAATCGGTTGAAGTCCTGAGCGTCATGGACTTGTAAGGTTCAACTCACATGATCTTTGATTTGATTGTTACATAATACAATGGTATTCCTAATCACTTTCATTTCGGGATCAGAAGGTTGACCGGGACAAGTCGCATTGATGCAAATATAGATAAAAGATTCATGGTTTCTTTATTATGACTCTGGAGAAATAAATAAGTACTCATGTACAACTCATTGATTTAATAACCCAATGAGTTAGTAGTTTGTAAGAATCATATAATATAGTAGTGTCTTCAAAGGGTAGTACGGCAGCTAGTACCCTTTGACGAGAATCATAATAAATACGAAAACCAGGATTACCAATATATCTGATTGAATCGATGGAGTCCTGTTTCAGGATTATATTTTATATTATTACGCAAGAGTGTATTCAGATTCGAGCTATAGTGGAGTGTAATTGAAGTTCGGTGAAAGTCTTCATTTCACCTAGCTTTAGTAATATGTCCATTAGTCCACTTTCTAACTCCACAAGAGTGACAACGCGTTGAAATATTCATTTGTTGAATATGGGGTGGATCCAATTAGAAAATATTCGAGACTTAGGTCACGAAATGTCTACTTACCTTAAAGTGGCAAAAGTACCAAAGTTTTGGTACAGCCCGGGAAAGTGAAATATTGATAATTGGAATTTGACTCCTGGAAAATCACATTATTACGGGAAATCAAATTCTAGGAATTTATCAATTTGAATCACATCATTCTGATGAACGGAGCGAGAGTTATTCTCAAAACAGTAATCGAGTAAAAGCCGGATTAGGGTTTGTATGGAGCTGAGAATTTGAAACAGAATTAAATATAGGATTTATTTCATGGAATATTTAATTAATAATATAATTTTAATTATTGGATTGGATTATTAATATTTATTACTAATAATTAATTATAATTAAATTGATTTATATTAGATTTAAAATAACCCTAATTCGAATTCCATTAGGATTCGAATTATCATTATTTTTTAATTCAATTTAATATATATTATATATATATAATTCAAAAAATAAGGAGATATGAATCTTGGAAGATTTGATTCTTGAAGATTTATTATCTTATCTTTAAATTTAAATCTTTCTAGATAAAGATTTGATAAGATATGATATTATTTATTATCTTATTTAAATAAAGATAATGAGTGAATATCTCCAGGTGGTTAGGATTTGGTTTTTCGTATAAATAAGCTAAACCTGAAATCAGAAATTATAACTTGAAATTCATATTAGAAAAATTCGCAAGCTCTCTCTCTCATCTCTCTCTCTGCAAATTCGTTTTCTCAGAGTCGGGGTTTCTCGATCCCTGTTCGCTTCAAGGTTTCTTGATCATCCTAGGAGCCCACACATCCTGGCGGTCTAACTCTGGAGCATTCATCGAATGACTATTGGGAGAATCCAACAGACAGAAAATTGCAGATGCAGTTTCAGAAGATCAGATAACACGACAGAAATGCGAATCAGGTACGTACTATATTTATTGATTCGATGATTATATATTTTCTCAAAACCCTTAATCGAACTCACATTAGATAATGAATTAATTTTTTGTTGATAAAATCGCATAATAAAGATCGTTGATTAAAGTAATTAATTTTTGGATTACATAAACTGTATAGAATAATAGGGAATCGTGGTATGGGACACAATTCCTGGTTCAGTCCATTGAGAAAAGTTTATCCTACGCGTGTAATGTAATCAGACAAGAATTAATTGTTCCACATATTTTTTATAACCCGGGTTCGGATCAGTTTACATCGATGCTGAATCTAGTAATCGATAATCTTGGATATCGATTTTCAACAATCAGCATCAGAGCTAGGTATCAATTTCCGACACGCCAGGGTTATCGTCCTCTGCTCTCCATGCTTCGTCGCCGATCCCAAGCTAGCTAGAGCGTCCACATGTGAATTATCTCCTCGCGGAATCTGTGCGAGTGTAAACTATTTAAATTCCGCAATTAGATTCTTTGCAGCCTTGAAGTAAGCCTACATCCTCTCATATTCCCCGTTAATCTGATATACGACTAATTGAGAATCTGAGGACGTGACGAGCTTGGTTGCTCCCACCGCCTTCGCCATGAGCAAACCTGAAATAAGAGCTTCGTATTCTGCCTCGTTGTTGGTAGCCCTGAAGCTAAACCTGAAACTTGGGATTTCATGCTGGTCCTGACTCTGTACTCGATGTCATACTCCCCAGACGCACCGACCACTTCGTCATGCGACCAGACTGATTAGGGCTATAAAGGAGTGCCCTAAGCGGTCTGTCTGTCATGATTACGATGGTGTGCATTTGGAAATGATGCCTCAGCTTCGTCGCCGCTTCTATGATAGCGAGGACTAGCTTCTATATCTGCGGATATCTTGTCTCTGCTCCGACGAGCTTCCTGCTGATGTATGCGACTGGGTTTCTCTTTCCCTTGTCCTTTCGTACTAACACTGCGCTGACTGCAACGTCCGTCACTGCCACGTACATGTACAATACTTCTCCTGCGACGGGTTAGGTCATTATTAGTGGTCTCGACAAATAGGACTTTAATTCCTGGAAAGCTTTCGTGCACGCTTCCATCCATTCGAACTTCTTGTTCTTCCTTAACATCTGGAAAAAAGGAGACTTTTGTATGCTGATCTCGAATGAACTTGTTGAGCGCTGCGATCCTTCCCGTGAGTTTTTGCACTTCCCTTTTGTTGCGGCGATGGCGTGCTCCTGATAGCTTCCAATTGATTCGGACTTGCCTCGATCCCTCGCTCCGTCACCAAATATCCGAGGAACTTCCCCGACGAGACTCCGAAGCTACACTTGGTTGGGTTCAACTTCATGTTGTGTTTGTTAAGGACCTCAAAACATTCTCGTAAATGGGCAATGTGCATTTCTGCCTTTAAGGATTTAACCAACATGTCGTCGATGTATACCTCCATCGTCTTCCTGGTCTGCTCGTGGAACATCTTGTTGACCAGCCGCTGGTAGGTAGCCCTTACATTTTTCAATCCAAAAGGCATTACGTTGTAGCAATATATTCCTATTTCGTTGATGAAAGTTGTTTTCTCCTTATCGTCTGGGTGCATCATGATCTAGTTGTACCCTGAATATGCGTCCATAAAACTCAAGAGCTCATGTCCGCACGTGGCATCGACGAGTCGGTCAATATGGGGCATGGGAAAATTATCCTTCGGGCAAGCTTTGTTAAGATCGGTGAAATCTATACAAACTCGCCACTTTCCATTTTTATTTTTGACGATGATCGTGTTTGCCAACCACTCTGGGTACTTGACTTCTCGGATTGCTCCCATCGTAACAGCCTGTCGACTTTATCGTTGATGTCCTTGTTCCTATCTGCTGCCAGCTTCCTTCGCTTCTGCTTCAGCGGCTTATGACTTGGGTCCACGTTGAGCTGATGGGATATTATATCAGGATTTATTCCTGGCATATCTTCGTGCGTCCAAGAAAAACTACCTTTGTTCTCTTTCAAGAACTCAATGAGTTTGCTTTTCAACTCATCGCCTAAACCGATTCCTATGCCAACCGTATTTGTCGGATCCAATGGATCTATTTATAGTTGTTCCACCATCTCCAACTCGGGCCCGCATTCGGACGCTCAGCTCTCAGGGTCTTTGTCTTCTCCTTTCGCTTTGCATGCTTCTTCTTCGCCTCGCATTCTTCCTTCAACCGCTTCTTTAGGGTCTTCTTGATCATCTACCATCATCGCGCTTGACCCTTCCACTGCTGATTACTATTTGATCCTCTTGGCAACATCGGACTCGTCTCTCCTCAGATTCATCCGATAGTTGTTCGTGTAGCACGTGCGATATGCCTCCATGCTTCCTCTGATTTCCACGATCCTTCCCTTCGGCCCCGGGAACTTAATACATCGGTGGTAAGTTGATGGAATTGTCTTCATCATATGGTTCCATGGTCGCCCCATGATGATGTTGAAACTTGAAAGACAATCCATGACGACGAACTTGACCACCTTGTTGACTCCCTTAGCGAATACCGCCAGCCTAATCATTCCCATGGAATAAGCGGTATCACCGTTGAATCCACTGAGGCCTCTGGGTGCTCCGTAAATTTCGTCTTTGCCGACGTCCATTTGTTTCAACGTCTCCATAAAGATAATGTCTACTGAGCTTCCATTATCGATGAGCACGCGATCGACGGGATGATTATGAATGTTGAGTGATATCACAAGAGCGTCGTCGTGGTCACCTGGGATTATACCCTCTCTCGAGAAGGCAATTGGAGTCTTGTCGCCCGAAACTCCTTCTCTGCTTGTTTCGAGGTCCTCGTCGCAATGCTTTGCTCGTTGCTAATAAGCTTTGATGTTGTTCACCGTGTCCTCGCAAAGCGATGATCCTCCCACGATCATATGGATGTGACTTCTTGTCCTTGGTAGCTTCTCATCGCACTCTTCCAGCTCTACCTACTGAACCGTTTCCTTGAAGGTGGGCTCTCTGCACCCTTGACCCATCCCTGATCCTCCTCTTCCTCGCCGTTGGTCGCCTCTTTGGCCATTACCGTCCGCACTTATCTGGAATGGAGTATCATAGGGGTCTCCTAAGTCCATGCTCTTCATCTTTCCCTGCGTCCATTTCTCCATGAGACGCCTTTTCAGGGTGTAGCATTCTTCCGTCGAGTATCCTTTATTCTTATAGAAATCACAATATTTGTTAAATCCTTGAGGTGCTCGAACAAATCCTTGTGATCTCTCCTGCTCGGCTGGCTGCTCCGCCTCTGCGCTTCTGGCATTATAGGCTTGCGCCATTCGCTTCTTCTTGGCGGCTTCGTCGCGGGGACGATTTCCCTCGCCGCTGAGGCTTTCTTCTCCTCCGCCCCATACTTCCTGGCCAAAGTGGCTCTTTCTTCCTCCAGGGTCATGTAGATTGTGGCCTTATGCAGAGTATCCTCGATCGTCGTCGATCGGCTTTTGGTATGCTCCTCACGGAAAGGGGCTTCGTACCATAAGCCACGTTTCAGTACCAAGATGGCGACTGAATCCTCGACTCCTGAGATTTTCTCCAGCACCTCTTTGAATCTCCCGATGAACTTTCGCAGTCCCTCGTCTCTGCCTTGCTCCAGATTCCAAAGGTCCGTAACGTTCACCCCCGTTCGCACGTACATAGAGTAGTGCCTCAAGAAGTGAGACACTAGGTCGTCGAAACAGTGGATGGAGTTTGGCGGGAGCCTCAAGAGCCACTCCAAAGCTGCTCCTCATAAGCTGTCCACGAAAAGGAGGCACAATATCGACTCTCTCTCCATCCCTTGAGCGTTCACCCCTTCCCGTTGCTATACAAAAAGCTTTAACGTGGCCTCAGGTCTGTCACCCCTTTAAAATACGTGACCTTGATCTTCGGCATGTCGTGCACACGAGCATTGGAGATCATCGCCGAGAAAGGGGTACTTCTCGTTTCCTCCACGAGCCGGTCGATCTCTGGGGCCGCGCTCGTCGCCTTGTGCATCTGGTCTTGTCCTTCCACTAGCTGGCTCGTTGGCATCGCCGTCGGTGGTAGTGGCTGCGGCATCTCTGTAGTCTGCTCCTGTTGCAGTGTTAGGTTGAGTGGAGGAAAGTTGATTCCTCGCTCCATGAATTTCCGAGCAGTCCCACTCATGTTCCCATTATGGAAATTATTTCCATTGGTGTATGGGAACCGTAGCGGGAGATTGCCCTGGCTTTCCTGCATGGGCTAAGGAACCGCGCTACCTCCATTCATCGCTGCTTCTGCTTCTGCTCCTGCGCATCCGCCTTCTACCGATCCTCCTGCTTCGTTCGTTGCTTGTCCTGCTGTTGTCCTCGCGTTGCCTCCCTGCATCGAAGCTCCACAGAACTGCCGATCCATGTGCTCTAGTGCTGCCATTCTGCGCTGATACTCCTCCACCGTTGGGAGCGTCATCATGGAGGAATTCCTCGGGTATTGGATTGGTAGGGAATTTTCCACGTGTTAACGTCCCAAGGCCGCCAACTCCTGCTGCCGCTGCCGCTCTTCCTCCTGTCTCTATGCGTCCGACTCGTTCTCCGTCGCCATTTCTCAGACAATTTTGTGATTTAACTACGCGTTGAAAAGCACCTCTGCCCCACGGTGGGAGCTAAACTGTTGAGGTCGTAAATCGGCCTCCGCAGTCACGGAGTTACGGTGGTGTAATTCCGAGTTTAATTTACCTTAGAGCTCGGGTCTTTTCGTTAAAGCTAGATCACGTTAAAAGAGACGAGTGTTCTCGAGAAAATGAGTCGGGTTGTTTGTTGAGTGATTGGGCTTCAATGGGAAACCCTTTTTGCGTGTATATTGGTGGTGCGAAAATGTGCGATCCTTTGTACATGGGCCTTAGCCCTCTATTTATATTCAGCTAAGATATTCAAATCAGTCCTCATAATTGGGCTGTTACAATTGCGTTTGATTCCCTCATAATGCCCATAATTGCATGGTTGTAATCATTGACGTAATGTCGTCGTCAATTGGCTAGAGCGTCGCTTGCGCCACGTTGATTGCTTTGATTCCGCCTTTGGTCTTTACCTTTAGCATTATTATCTTCGTCGATGATGATGCGCCTAATCGCTCCTCTCCTTGTCGACTAGCGATGATCTTCGTCGCTGTGGCTTCATCGACGATGATCATCGCAAAATGCTTCTCCATCGCCGAGGACCTTCGTCGCTTGGTCCGATATGATCTCCATTGACTTGGTTAACTGGGCTTGGGAGAGCGTTGGGCCTTCGGCCACTGAAGCCCAAGTTATTAAACGACAGAGCTAAATTTCGTCGTAACAATATAAATTGTCATAGACGAAAACGTACTTCAACACATATCACACTTATGCCACATCCACCGATTATCTTTTAGAAATCTTCAATTCCAGTCCCAGAGAACGTTGTGTTGGCTCAAAAATCACGAGAAGGAAGAGAATTTTGGCGTCACTGAACACCACAATAAAATTAAAATGACATATATATATAGGTATTTGATTTTTATTCCGTATATTTGATTTTAACTGTCTAAATTTGATTTTATATAATATTGGTATATCCCATTTTTGTTTTAATATTCGGTTTACGTTTCATACAACTAAAAACTTAAAACATTGATACTAATGCCGCTATTAACAAATAGAAAAGTGTCTCCTCGGTTGTCCACTCACATTAATTTCTCTGAACTGAGAAGCTTTTTCATTCTATATATTATAAACTGTTCTTTCTTTCTTTTCTCTTTCACCACTTGCCGGAAAACCTCTCCGACGAAGCGACACCGTTTAAAGCTGCAGAGACTCACAGATCAGTCGTCGCTTCTCATCAACTCTCGGGGGTAATTTCGTCACTCGCACAGAGAGAGAGAGAGCCAGAGAGTTGCATGCAAGAAAAACTTACTCTTTATATATCTTTCTAAAGATTACACATTTACTCTCTATATAATATATATATATATATATATTCTAACATTATATTTCTTTCGAAAGGTTGATTCTGAATGGGTCACAAGCGCAAGGGTGAAGCAATCGGCGAAATGGTAAAAGCTCATCTTTTTCTCACATTTTTTATAGCTCTTTTTCTGTGATTTTATGATGGAGAATGGTTGATTCTGTCACATGGGTTTCATCTTTCATGTCTTTTGATTGTTTTAGTGTGGGTTTTATCAACTATTTGAAAGAAAAAAAATAAAGAGTAAACATAGTACGACGAAAAATGCCCTCTGAACTTACCTTTTTTTTTGGCGGAAATGCCCCCGAAACTATCAAAAGTAGCACATTGCCCTACATTAAAAATGGGTAAACTGCGGCTAATGTACTCAATGTTTGATCTTCTGCGGATTATGTACTCAATGTTTATTTTCGGCGGCTAATGTACCCAATGTTTGATCCGTTACATATTTTTGTGTTTTCCGTCACTTGACTATTAGAGAGTTATCCTCCTCTATATGTACACTTTCCGTATTTTTGACATAACTCACTCATTTTTTGTCCAAATTTTATGCACGACCGATGGTTAGAAAGATAAGAGATAGATCTAAAACTTTAGTGTTTTAAGTTTTGTAAAATCAGTTTTAGAAAAATATGAAATTTTAAATACAACGTAAAACTGGACATTAGTTTAATGCAAAATATTTGTTTTCAGCAAATTTTAATATACTTAATGATTTTTTATGATGAAACGTAAAACTAAAAAATTGTAGATAAACTTTTTATCTTTCCAACGGGTGTTTATTTATAAATTTTGGACAAAAAATGAGTGAGTTATGCCAAAACTATGAAAGATTATTTCGCATCACATCTTTCATATTTTTGGCATAACTCACTCATTTTTTGTCTAAAATTTATAAATAAATAACCGTTAGAAAGATAAAATATTTATCTACAACTTTTTAGTTTTACGTTTCATCATAAAAAGTCATTAAGTATATTAAAATTTGCTCGAAACAAATATTTTGCATTAAACTAATGTCCAGTTTTACGTTGTATTTGAAATTTCGTATTTTTCAAAAATTGATTTTACAAAACTTAAAACACTAAAGTTGTAGATCTATCTCCTATGTTTTCAACCATAGGTCGTGCATAAAATTTGGACAAAAAATGAGTGAGTTATGTCAAAAATACGAAAAGTGTGCATATAGAGGAGGATAACTCTCTAACGGTCAAGTGACGGAAAACACAAAAATATCTAACGGATCAAACATTAGGTACATTAGCCGCCGAAAATAAACATTGGGTACATAACCCGCAGAAGATCAAACATTGGGTACATTAGCCGCAGTTTACCCTTAAAAATGAGAAAACATATTAACTTTTGTGATGCATGAGTTATTCGATAGTATTTATCAATTAATAACTTGACGAGATCAATTTACAAGATTACGGATCAATTGTGAAGCGGTTAAGAGGTTAGTTTTCGAAGAAGGTAGAATAAAAGTCTAGCGAAATCGGGAAAACACTAAAATTGACGAAAATACCTTAAAATAAGTTGTGTTAACACTTCTCGTCTTAAAACAGAGGGGACAACGTGCTACTTTTTGAAAGTTTAAGGGTACTCATGCAAAAAACTATCGTGGATTGGGCAAAGTGCAGTAATGAGCAAAGTTCAGGGGGGCATCAATGCCAATTAGTAGCCAATTTATTAGTACGTATGAAATATTATTCTCACAAATAAATGATCATTTGAGAGAAAACACTATAGTGACTGTTTTTTGTTTTGATTCGTTAAGACTATAAATTATATTTTTGTCAATTACGGGTAGCTCGGTGGTTGAGTATTTGAACTAGTATCCTCGGGGTAGAAAGTTCAAGCCTCGCAAGTCGCAACAATAGAAAAATTGAAAAATGCTCACCCTACAAAATAGAAATACTATTAAGGGGTACTCATATTACAACTCCTGGTAAAATTCTTTTGAAACATGCAAAATATTATCTACTTTTGATAGCTTGAATTTATTTTTTGTACCTGAAATATTGTATTGATAGAATGTAGGGTTTACTTTGACTTATTTTAAGCTCTCTCTCTCTCTCTTTGTCTATCAGCCAGAACCTGCAGATCAATCGGCGGAGAGAGAGACTCCATTATCGAACTCTCCGAGAGATTCTACAAAGAAAACGAAGCAAGACAGTAGTGCGGCTTCTAAGCATTCCAGTCGGCTTCAAAGCACGATTATGAACGTATTAAGGCAAGAAATAGAGCCTGCTTTTAAAGAGGTTCTCGATAGCTGGCGAGAGAATCTGGACGAGCAAGCGAATGAGGTGCATGAACTGAGGAATCCAGCTTCAGCCAAGAAAAGCATGGAAGAAAAACTTGACCGTCTTATAGAGCTCGTGGAAGCTCAAGGAAGAAATTTGGATAACTTCTTTTCCAAGGTATTGATGAAATTGCCTTTCTATAAGTTTATTTTACGATATTATGCACTGGAAAGTGGTTTAGATCTTGACACCCGGTTCACAGGAATCTGAATACCAGACTTATTTTTTTCCAAAAAAAACTAATCTACTCGGTGGTTTTAACCGAATCCGGTTTCGGAAATGGATTATAAATCGATCTTCAAATGAAATTGTTGTTTAACCAAGCCTGTTTTGGGGTGTATTGGTAATATTTTTACTTTTGAGCATTAAATTATAACTAGTTAGCATTAACAAATCGATTCTATTCTGATTACAAAAAAAAATTAGAAATATTTTTTTTAGTTGATTGACATTTATACTGATTTTACCGTGGAACCACTCGGACACAAAAAACGGTGTCCATTTCTCGAACACAGTATTTTCAGGGTTTGGTTTTGAAGCTGGCAAAATCGAACTCGAACACTGGTTTCAATCGTAAATTTACGACCTTTCATTCTATTATGTAATATCAATGAATCTGACGTTTTATGTCGATTTATTAGGCATCAAGTTCGGAGAAAGAATCCAATGCCGATAGCCCAAGGATGGAACATAAAAGCTTGTATATGGACTCCCAAAAGAAGGTAAAAAGAAAACCGTTCATTCTTCCCGCTAAGCGTAATGCCGTAATTAGAATATGCTCTTTTTTCGGGACTTTCCCGTAGATTGAATGCTAAATAAGTAACTAAATTTCGCATTACCTACTAACATACTCCAATATGTTTGTACAGCTTTATGTCTTTCATGCTAGTTAAATTTATGAGGTATCGGCTTGTACGTAAATTCAACATTAACTAGTCCGATAAGGGGGTAGTGCGGTAATGGCCAAAAATATTACGCCAACAACCTCTCATATAGCTTTTTCGTGCTCTGACGATGCCTCTGCTAATTTGGACAGAATCTTTTAAAAATTGGTTTAAAATCTTTGAAGGGTAAAATTGTAATTTTAAATTATATAAGTATGTTTACTCATTTGAACCCTTATAATTTCTCTTAATCTCATCTTAAATTCCTATTTTACCCTTGATCCATATTTTCGTCCGAACTTACGAATAGGGCCGGCCAGATCACCAAAAAATCATCTCAGGGGCTATTGACGTGTAATATAGATTTTTCTTTCGAGGGGGCTGTTGAAGCCAAATAACTCTAAATTTATCGTAAGCGGAGCTTATCGTGACTTATATCAGTAACTTTATTATTTATGACAAAAGCACTATTGTACACGTATTATAATTATGTACGAAAAAAATGCGTCGCAGTCTTTGTTGAAAACGAAATGTATCTAAATTGAAAACGATGCTTCCTCATGTTTCGGTTGATAGCATTGCGTCGCAGTCTTTGTTGCATTACACACTGCTCTGAAGTGAAACAACTCGTTTTCCTTTCAAAATTTCCGTTCTTAGATTGAAGAACTGAAGAAGGAAAACCGCGAGCTCTCATTGAAGTTGGAAACTGCAGCTTCAAAACTCGAAAGAGTATGTATGCTCTTGTGATAATATTTTGCCTAATAAAATTAATAATCTACTTTAATCTTAAATTTACGCTCACGCAGACTCAGGCTTTGGAGAAGGAACGGAACGAGATCTCGCAAGAGCTGAAAGAGAAACTTGCGTTACTGGAAGGAGTAAGTTCTTAAATATGTTTTATTTTTTAGAACGCCATCGAACGTTCATCCGTAGAACTATGCTGGGCCTTTAGCGTGGCAACATTTTTGTTGATCTTCTAGTCGATATTTATGCTGTTTTACTATATCAAATTTGGCGTTTTCATTTGTTTTGGTTATTTTACGTTTAGGGGTTTGTAAGGGTTTCTTAGCGGGTTTGATTACGTTTCTTCTAGTTGAGGTTTTTATCGAACAGAACATCTGGAGAGTTTCGGTCTTGCGACCGTTTATCCTTATTTTTGCAATAGAATTCTCAAAAATGTCATCTTATCGGCCCGGGTCCTATCAATAAATTTGGTATACTGAATTATGAAAAAAATTATTTGCCAAAATCTACGCAGTACGAGAAGGGGATGCGGGTATCGGCTGACTTGCTGCAGACCTTCAAGGATCTCACAGTGGCAACGACTCTCGCAAAAGCCACCGAACTAGTGAAAGATTCCAATGCTCAACCACCTAAAACCGACGCCAAGAGGAAGTAAGCGTCGAGAGACGAAGAACGGAAGTGAAGATCAAGGTAGTATGATGCTGGCCATTTTGTCAAGAAAAGAACGGCGTCGATTTTGAGCCCGTTCTCTGTCCCGTAAAACAGTAAACGGTTAACCATTTTGGATATGATGTTGATAGTAAACTAAATTTCCAGACTACCAATTGTTCTTGATTTCGGGTTTGCATGTATTTGATACTGGTTATTAACAGTTTCAATTGTCTCATTTTACTGTCTTTTTTTTTTTTATTATTATTATTATAAATAATACTTGAAAAATATTTTAACTTAAGAGGGTGTTTGGGGCATAAGTATTCAATCTTATACTTAATGCGCCGAATATACCCGATCTAATTTGTTGCGGTAATAGTGTAGTATAGTACTCAAATGCCACAAAACAATGTTCAAATCAAGTTCTGTCAATGCTTTTAAAGGTGTGTTACACGAGGGAGGAACGTACACATCTACGATTAAATTAAAAAATATTAATTATTCTACAATTTTTTTTTTAAACTTGAGCCATTCGAGTATTTCTAGCTTAACTTATGGATGAAATTGGATTTTGATTTGCTTTTGTGATTTTTGGGTACTAATGACTGAAGTTAAAAAAAAAAAAAAGTTGAGAATATACTAACACATTGTCGAGCTGAAAAATCACAACAACAATCACGGCTTTACAAATAGTGTAATTTCGCTTTTAATTTACTTAGAAGCTGAGGTCTTTTCGTTAAAACTTAATCATACAAACGAAAATAATAAAAGAGATAAAATGCTTGAAAATTTGTATTTATTAGAATGTGTTTCGAGGGAATTACAATAATTTTCGGTCCCTTTTTTCACTTTTAGCTTGTTATTTATAGAGCTCTTCTTCTTAAGATTCCATTCTATCCTAATTAATGGGTGGTTACATTTAAGTTTAATCGCCCCATAATTGTCATAATCATCAGCTTTGTTACACGAAACAAACGGCTAGAAACTGTTGTTATTAAGTCTTTGAGTAACAGTTTCATCGCAATTATCATCCTTACCTCCGCTGCTTGCCTTCCTTGTCTCGTCGCTTCATCGATTGTCTTCTCGTTGCTTGTCTTCAGAGAACATTTCCTTTTCATCTTTTAGCGATGGTCTTAAATTTAATTGATGAGTTCCTCCTGGAGTCCTCATCGATCAGGGTTTCATCACATCTTTCATCGCTCATTTCCTCGTCGCCTAACTTTTGTGTTATATGTATTTGGAATTCATGTAATTATCACTAATCAAGTAAAGGAAAAAAAAATTAAGAAATTAAAAAAATTTAGATATTTTTGCCGTTAAGTGCCACGTGGCAAAGGCCTAGCGGCCACGTGGATGCTGTAAACTGAAGAGTTAATGATTTTGTGCAATTGTCACGGTCAACATAGTTTGAGTATTTTTGTCGTCACTTTTTGAATTTGAGCACTCGACGGGCACGTTGACCAAAGTTTGAGTATTTTTACCGAAATTTACCCTATATAAAATTGTGTACTTCTATCACAAACATACTTATTATTACAAATATAAGGTCTAAAAGGTTATATAAGCTTTGTGCAGAACTTATGGAAAGATAAATATTTATATGTCACGCTGTACTCTGTCACACGTGGACATGTTTCGTATTTATATGCAATGAAATGAACAACAAATGCACTTTCTCGATATTAAATCGTAAAAAGACTTATTTGGGGCCTATTTTGCACATGACCCCCGATAAAAGGACTATTAGTGTTAATAAATCAAATTACTTGGTGCGTTTGACACAATTTATTTAGCTCTGTTTTTGTTTTTAAAATAAACTAAACCGCTTTTTAGGTGTTTGGCAAAATTATTTTTTTTTAAAACACAAAATCGATTTTAAATTTTTGTACATGAATCGTAAAAGCTAGAATTCGTAATTTTTTGGTTTTTTCTAAAAACAAAAATACGGTTTTAGTCTATTTTAGTCTTTTTAGCCTAAATAATTTTTTTACCAAACGTTAAATTAGCTTTTGTTACCAACAACAACTGTTTTATAAACGATTTATCAAACACTTACCGGTTTAAAAAAAAAGAGTTTATTTTTTAAACTAAAACTAAAAACAATTTTTGTAAAAATTCTAAACGGGCCACTATTTCTTTCCGGGCTGCCATTTTCGCCCCTTTCCGTACTTCCAACTCGATTGCAGACGAAACAGCGATGAACACCACCACCACGAAGCTTCGTCTCTCCCTCAACCTTCTCCCCCGGAGCACCGCCGCGTCTCCGCCGCGCCTGAGACTCCTCCACAACGGACCGGACACCTTGGAGGAGCTCCTAGACCGCCACCTGGTAAAAAACGACAGATCCGGCGCCGGCGAGGACGCCGACGAGCTCTCGACCCGGCGCCGGCTCACCGGCGCGCGCCGCGAGGCGCTGAGCCTCTACCGCGATATCCTCCGGGCCACGCGCTTCTTCACGTGGCGCGACGCGCGCGGCGTGCCGTGGCGCGATGTCCTGCGCGAGAACGCACGCCGGGAGTTCGACGACGCGCGTTTCGAGACTGATCCCGAGGTCGTCACGCGCCTCCTCATCGGTGGCCACGAAGCCGTGGAGTCCGCCGTCGAGAAGCTCGTCGAGAGGCAGAGACAGCTGGTCGAGAAGGATCGCGCAGATCACGATCGTCGCTGATGACTAGGGTTTGTTTGAATTCTCCGCCATTGTATATAATCAAGCTTTCATGAATGAGAATTTTGTTTGAATTATCGCTTTGAAAAATTCGAAGAGTTGATCGATTGTTTGAACAATTTACATTACATGACGATGAAGAACAAATTTCTTCTGATTATTGCCGATTGATCGATCTTTGAACAATAATTTACATTACAGTGATTATTGCAATTCCGAATCGCCAGCCGAAACTTGGATGATCTTGCTTGATCCTTCTGATATGCCTTCTTCTTGTGGTCCGGTCTGTCATTCGTTGAGAGCGTCGGAGAAGCCGCCGCCAAGATGATCGGATGGTGTTTGGAAGCACTCGACGCTGGCGAGGTGATCGTCAGCCTCTCCCGGTATACCCGGTGGCGGAGACGAGAAGTCTAAGCACATTCCGGCCATGACCTGCTCGTAATCGGTCGCCGAGACAGCCTGCGACGTCAGCTGGTGGTACTCCACGAGCTGGTTGAGGCACTGGTTTTCCCGGACTAGGGTTGCGTTCTCGTTTGCCAGCCGGGATTTCTCCGCCAGAAGCGCCTCCAATTGCAGCCTCACCTGCCCGATTCGACAAATCAGCTATTGCTACACACGTAAACCTAAACCCTCCCTTGACGGAACATTCTCAACGTACCAGATCGTCTTCTTCGGGTCGTATCCCTTTGGCGATTCCGTCCCTGAGTCGCCTGTTCTCCTCCTCCACAAGCGCGCATCGGTCTTGCACGAACCGCAAATCCGATTTCATCGACTTGAGCTCTCTTGCAAGCGAAGCCGCTTTCGTAGCCATGGAAATCGCAAGCTGTTACCAAAAGAAAGAAAATAATATCAGTACCTGTTGTTAGAATTCACCGAAATGGATCTTTCCATGTAAAAAGAACGAACATTTTTCGCCTTCTTCAGCTTCCCGTCATTCGGATCGTCCGGTTCTCGTTCATTCTTCGAGTCCTCGTCTCCAAGCTCCTCCACGCAGTGGCTGGTATCGTACTTCCTTTTCAACCCTTTACCCGGCTCCTCATTCAATTCGTTCTCTCGTTTTTCCGATTCGTCTTCTTGCCTCTCCGGACTCTCCAAGCTGTTGTGGAATATCTCTGTTAACGTGGGCGGTTTGGCTAAATCATTAGCTCCCTGTACAACACACATAGATTGGTATAAGAAACCCAAAATCACAAACATGAAAAGTCAACACTGCCCGGAACGGGAAATTTCTCAACGGAAATCGTAAAAATTTAGGCTATTTTCCGATGTTGTGCGCAGCGTTTATATTTTTGCCATAATTTCTTCATAATCATTATGAACACTGCTGAACAGGGAAATGTCGATGGAAATCGTCGAAATTTCAGTGATTTTCCAATGCTGCATGCAGTTTTCTATTTTTACCAAAACTTATCTATAATCGATAGGAACAATCATAAGAATTAAACACTAAGCGGAACAAGAAAAGTAAACGGAAATCGTCAAAATTTGGGCTGTTTTCCGTTCTTGCTTTTGTCTTAGCGTAGCTTATAACTCCAAATTAGTTCATTCTCAAAGTAAGGTTTGTAAGATATAACATAGATAAACAATTTTACTAGGAATAAGTTTGCACTGAATTCAGCTACAAACGGACGGAAATGAACTCAGAAAAGTCAAACCTGAAGAGCCGAGTCCAAATTGTTTGAAAGCTGAGAGAGAGTGTGTGCGACGGAGTCAAACCCTCTCATCAAAAGCAAAGCGTCTTCCTTCGAACGTTTTGCCCGCCCCATACCTCCGGCTCCGGAGCTCTGATCCCGCACAAATAAAATAAAACTATCTCCATCAAAACCACACATTTCAACTCTGGAGAGCTCAAAAGAGGCGAGAAACTTACGTTTCCAGCGAGGGGTTCGGCGAGAAGAGCATCGACGCGGGAGTGGAGCGAGCGCCAGAAGCGCTGGTCGGAGGAGGGACTGAACAGAGGAGACGCCATTGGTGGGCTCGCTTGTTCCTGCAAAATTGTGGGAAAAGGAAAATGAATATGAGAGAGAGAGAGAGTAACGGCTAGTTTTGAAAGGGGCTTTTTTCAATGCAAGTAAAGAGTTTAAATAGATAGATGTGAAGTTAATATGATTTATAACGTTCGAATGTCTAATCTCTAAGCGGTGGATCTAGTCCACTACATCGAAACGAGGAATTTTTATTTATTTTTATTTTTATGTAGGTATTAGATACCTATTTATTTGTCTTTTCTTGTTTTTGTTTTTTGTTTTTTCAAATTGTCTTTTACTGTTTTTAATATCCCAATCTACTTTTAAATACCCGTTTATGTGCAATTGACAATTTTAAGAGTTAAATCTCCGGCAAAATTGGAGAATAGCTTTATTTGGGTTTTCATTAAGATTCATACCCTTTTCTAATAGTATTTTGTGTCTTGGTATGGGGTATTAAAGGGTATGTTTTTTAATAAAATCTCAAATATTTTTTTTAGCAAATTCTTTCTTTAAATCTCTCATATTTTGTGATCAAATGAAGTATTTTTATGCGTAGTATTTTCTCCAATTTAATATGGTTTCTTAATAAATGGAAACTGTACATAAACCACAATATTATATGCCTTTGACATATGGATGATTTTTTTCTTTCTTATTTTTTTTTTACGGGAGGGGTCAGTTTCTTATCATTATACGTATGATTGCTATTAAATCTTGATGTAGAACGGAACTACAGTGATTTAAGAACGCGTCTCTGCGAGTAGAAAACTCGACTTTTCTCAAAGCAAAAGTTTGAAATTTTTTATTAATATATGGCTGCTGAAAAACAATCGCATAAACACCCTATTAAATAGGCTAGGGTTTAATCCTAAAACAAGAAAATAGCAAACTAATCATAGGATTTAATCTTAAACCAACACTAATTCATTAAATCTCTCTAACTAAAAAGGGAAACAAATAAATAATAATTAAACTTAAAAACAGAAAATAAATGTTGGAAATATCCCATCAAATCTGCATGTTATATACATTATTACCTTTTTTCCTTTGAAAAAAAAAAAACCTTTATCACTTTCTTCTACTTTTGAATTCTTTTATTATATACAGATAAGAGATTAAATTTTGGTCAACTTGAATATCTAAATTATTCTGATTAGGCATGTCATATAATATAATAGGGTTAATGACGGCAAAAATACTCAAAGTTTGGTCAAAGAACCCCTCATGTACTCAAAGTTTAAAAGTGGTGGCAAAAATATCCAAAGTCGCATTTGGGGAGTTGACCATTCCATTCTCGTAACGCCGTTAACTTACCCGTTAACTCTGGCCACGTGGACAAACGTGGGTTGCTGACATAATAATTTTTGCCACGTGAACGAGCCCACATCAGCCTCGTTTACGACAAAACAAGGAATTAAACCCCTAATTAATACTATTCAACACAACTAATTGAACCCCTAATACGAGAATGGAGTGGTCAACTCCCCAAATGTGACTTTGGGTATTTTTGCCACCACTTTTAAACTTTGGGTACACGGGGGGTTCTTTGACCAAACTTTGGGTATTTTTGCCGTCATTAACCCTAATATAATATAGGGAAAATTACGGCAAATATACCCAACCTTTGGTCAAACTTCCTCCCGTGTACCCAACCTTTAAAATTGGCGGCAAAAGTACCCAACCAGCGTTGACTGTGACTTTGGCTAAAAAACGTTAACTTTTGCCGTTAGCATAGTACACGTGTACATGCCACATAAGCCACCCGAAATTTATTACTATCATTTTTAACTGAATTAATGGTTAAACTAACTGAATTAATCTATCTATCAGATTAATCAGCAAATAATCTACCAAAACACACACATGATGTTAATGCTCGAAAATGGATCAACATTAATGCGGCCCAATTCGTGAGTTTGGGCCGGGCCCAATGCTCGCTTGGAGGTTGGATCGGGCTGATTCTTCGTGGCCGGGGTTGAGTTGTTGCCCCAGGCGAGGTGACGGAGTCCGCGATGTCTTCGTGGAGATGCGACTCGTCGTTGTATGGTGGTGATTTCCTGCAAAATGAACAAACGATGCCGGACCTCACAAGACGAAGGCTGCCTACGTACCCTAACGGGATCAGGGCATCACGTAGTTCAGTGTTAGTGGGTGTTTAAATAGGGCGAGATGCTTGATTTGTCTCTGTTGGGTCGGAAGTATTTTCCGGTATATTCTCACTTGTTCCTTTTTCCGAAAAGGCCCTTCGAATGTGAAGAGAAACGAGGATAACGGCGTTCCCGAGTTAAGCTCAGCGAAGTTCGTTAGTCTCAGACCTCGTCTCCGTTAAGGAAAGATTTTCCCTCGTCGAGCAGTGCTCATCAGAGTATATCGATCCCGGACTTTCATCCTTAAGAGAGAGGGTGAGACTCGAACTTAGAATGAGGCAAAGAGGGGAACTTCGTTACTCGTTTAGCTTCTCGACATTAGTCGGGCGTTAGTATGTCGGAAAGAGTCGGAAAAACTCCGCTTATCGTTTTTTCCGAGATCGAGAGAGTGTGTAGAGTTTTGTCTGCTCAAATCCTCTCTTTTTTATTGGCCGAACCCCCCCCCCCCCCCCCCCCCCCCCCCCCCCCCCCCCTCTTCAAGTGAAGAGACGTGGGTGTTGCAAATGGGTGTTGCACGTTTCGGTTTGCATGGGGCATGTTAATGATTATAAGCTTAGATGAGGCATGTTGCCCTCTACCCCATCGTTATACCTGTTTGATATATATATATATATATATATATATATATAAAATATAAATTTGAGATGAGGCTGATATTTGTACCAAAGTAGTGTGGTGTCATTTCCTATTTATTTATTTATATATATATATATATATATTATAAATAAATTGTGTGATAAAGTTACCCATTGATGTGCAATTGCACTTCCTGCACGTATGCATTTCAACATGTATACATATATATTATTATATGCATATTATTTTGGGTCGTATTTCTCGTTGGGCCGTTATTTTTTGAGACCGCAAAAAATACCCGTAACACATGAACTAATCAAATTTCATACATATTAAACAGCATTGAAAAAATATGTCATTGCAACGGACACGTGTACTATGCTAACGGCAAAAGTTAACGTTTTTTAGCCAAAGACACAGTCAACGCTGGTTGGGTACTTTTGCCGCCAATTTTAAAGATTGGGTACACAGGAGGAAGTTTGACCAAAAGTTTGGTATATTTGCCGTAATTATCCCTATAATATATGCTAAACACACCAAAAATAGATAATAATACGTAAAGTTAATAGCGCATAAGTATAAAATAATTTTATTTTATAATGGCATATAAAAAATTTATTTTTATAACCTAAGTTTCTAATATTAACCATTTTTCTTCCCCCTAAAATTTCACCTATTTTTTTAGTTAATTTAATGGAAATGATTTTGCTCTTCGCTAAAATTTTCAATGTATATTATTGTTAACTTCATATCCAAATATTTGGAAAAGGCGGATGAAATTTTAGTGAGAAGCAAAATCTTAATCATCGGAAACTCCGTTCGTAAAAATAAATTATGTTTATTTCATTATAGAATAAAATATTAAGTACTTATGCCGTAATTAATTTATATATATCGAAGAGCAGTGACTATTATCTAGAGAGAGCCAAAAACTGCTGGCTCTCATACAATCATACCAAATGGCCACCATAGCTTCCTCATCCGCTGTTCTCTTCTCCTCCTCCGCCTCCGGTGCCGGCAAGCCCATCCGGCTTCTCGTTTCCCGGCGTTCCTCTCTCTCCTCCACTTCTTCTATCTCCACTTTCTCGTCTCTCGTCGCCAATTCCCGCCCCCACCCCGGCTTAAGCGCTTGCCCCGCCGCCTCATCGTCGTTCACGGTCGTTGCTGCCGCCGAGAAGAAGAAGGTGCTGATTGTGAACACCAACAGCGGCGGGCACGCCGTCATCGGGTTCTACTTCGCCAAGGAGCTTCTGGCGGCCGGCCACGCCGTCACGGTTCTCACCGTGGGCGACGAAGGCTCGGACAAGATGAAGAAGCCTCCGTTCAGCAGATTCTCGGTTAGTACGAGAATGCAGTTGATCATGTGGTTGAGATCGTGATGGGATTTTGTATGTTTTGGTAGGAAATTGTCAGCGGCGGGGGAGTGACGGTGTGGGGCGACCCGGCTGACGTGGGGACCGCAGTCGGAGGGGCGGCGTTTGACGTGGTGTTGGACAACAACGGCAAGGATTTGGACGCCGTCAAGTATGTTGATGTACAGTATAGCACGTGTTTCTATATATACATATATATCACAAGTCTTGAAAAAATATCCAAAATTCAATAAAATAGGAGCTTCGTCAAGTTTTTATTAACACGTTTATAAATCATAATTATTTTAGTCCTTATTCTATATTGTTTTTTAAGAAAACTGAATGAAATTTTGAAATTCGACAATGATATTCCTGAACTTAAATATTTTTAATTTTTAGTATTCGCTGGGTAACTAGCTACAATTTGAGAATTTTTACCGCTATTATCTCTTTTATTTCATTCTCCGAGTGAGTCACTCAGAGTGACCATGATATTTTTTTTTTGGCCAAAACCAGTCGTTAATAATACGATTAACCTATGACCTAAATTTAATTAGATATATTTTTTTTAACTTAATTTGAAATCTGTAACTTGTATTTTTCAATATGGTGGCGAAACTGACCGACTTGTCTTTGTCGGATCACAAAATTCTTATTTCGGAGTTCGTTTGTGCTTAATGCTCCGGTACGAAGGAAACTCTTAAAAGATCACATAATTTTCAATAATGGCTATCCGGGGTGAGCAACCAAATATTCGGTGCGATCTTTTTTCCTTCAAATAATAAACCAAATACAGCAACTAAATGATGAATATGTAATCGGTTTCCATTCGGTAACCATATAAAAACTGAAATATTTTTGTCCTTGTGTATTGATAAAATTCATTCATACAGGCCTGTGATAGACTGGGCCAAGAGCTCCGGCGCAAAGCAGTTCTTGTTCATAAGCAGCGCCGGGATCTATAAGCCGACCGACGAGCCTCCTCATGTTGAGGGGGTAATAATACTCTCTTCCTTCTATTGTTGCAACCTCTTTTTTTTTTTTAGATATAAATATAAAATCTTATTTCCTTTTTGTTCGAATTTGAACTTTTGCCGATTTCGCAGGACGCAGTCAAAGGCGACGCTGGTCATGTTGCGGTGGAGAAATACATCGCTGATGTGTTCGGGTCGTGGGCGGTGTTCCGGCCCCAATACATGATCGGATCCCGAAACAACAAAGATTGCGAGGAATGGTTCTTTGACAGTAAGTATCAGGTTGATTATCTTGTGTAAAATCTAAGTTCCAAGTCTTTGAAAAATGTCTGAGTTTTGTTTGGGTGCGTAAACAGGGATTGTGAGGGACCGACCGGTCCTTATCCCGGGCTCGGGGATGCAACTCACCAACATCTCCCACGTGCGGGACCTCTCGTCCATGCTCACCGCTGCTGTGGAGTCGCCGGAGGCAGCCAACGGCAACATTTTCAACTGTGTTAGCAACCGAGCCGTCACGTTGGACGGAATGGCAAAGCTCTGCGCTCAAGCCGCCGGTCGTCCAGTCAACATAGTGCACTACGACCCAAAAGCCATTGGAAGCGATGCCAAGAAAGCTTTTCCATTCCGTAACATGGTAATTTAAATTTCCATTTTTCGATAAATCATAAAATAGTAACTGTCTGCTAAGGTGAAAATTCGTCCCAAAACCTGGTTAACTCCCTCTTAACAAAGAAAAAGAAAACCGAGACCGGGCATATGAGAAAAACTTCTGCCCATCAACTTCCCAGATTAAAAAACGATACGGGGAATAAAAACCAATATCCGGCACCCACTTTCACCCTTCAGAGTCTATTCTAAAGATCTATTTAAAAATAATAATAATTTTGTCTGCTTTCTCGCAGCATTTCTACGCTGAGCCGAGGGCCGCTACGGAGATTCTGGGATGGAAAAGCACGACGAATCTTCCGGAGGACTTGAAGGAGAGGTTCGAGGAGTACGTGAAGATTGGAAGAGACAAGAAAGATATCAAATTCGACCTAGACGACAAGATTCTCGAATCCCTAAAAGTCCCGGTGGTGGCTTGATTGACCAATGTTGTTTCCAAATTGTTCTAATTTTTTTTTTCTTTGTGGGGAATAAAGAGTAACTATAAATTTGCCTCCATTGTTATAGAGTTTTTGTAACTTTGGCCAAAGATCAATTGTATTGGTATTACCTTCCATATCAATATAAGCAACAGACAAATAAGTTACTATAAAGTCAAAGTTTGCCTCCTATCATGTACCAAAAATAACTAGTTCAAACAAAATGACCCTCTACTATCACGTATTAAAAATTAACAAAAACAAATACAAAAAAAAAAAAAAAAAAATTAACCTCCCAGCTTGTGAAAATAACCTTTCTAAATTTTTAGGACAAAAATAACCTAAAAAATTCAGAAAAAATTGGATGATTTAAACCTCCCAAATCCCAATTGACCTAATTGTAAAAATATAACCTTTCTTAAACATTGATTTTGTTATAAAAAAAAATAATAATATATATATACCTAATTGTAAAAATATAACTTTTCTTAAATTAAAACATTATTGATTTTGTTAAAAAAAAAATCCGAATTTATCCTAATTTCTGAAGATTATATTCGTCCTTTATAATTTTAGAAAGGTTTATTTTTGTAATAGAGTATATTAGGATGTTTAAATACCAAATACAAGATTACTGAGGGCCATTTTATCAAGTTTTCCGTAACAGACCTAATCGGGTAATTCCTCGTCAAAAACCCGGCTTGGACATAAACTGATGATTGAGCATAACATTGCTTAGTTTCAATTCCAACAAAAAAAATATCATTTTGAAAGTACAAGGCCAAACAAATAAGAAGTCATTTGAGCTTACAACAAGAACCTTTGGTAAAAATAACAATCTAAAGATTAAATCTAACCTGGTCATCTTCATGGAAAACCCAGTAAAACAACAAGTTCTTCGATCAAAACTTGAATTCAGGTTAATCAAAAGATCAAATTCTCTTACTCGTCTTGCTTAATCTCGAGCCCCTTGAGTCTGGATTCGAGTTCATCGTCATGCTCGCCATTCTCATCATCATCACCATCTTCATCAGCATCCTCCTCTCCTTCCGGATCATTCTCGTCAAGCGGGCCAAGAACAGCAGGAGAATTTTTAAAAAGATCCTTCACTTCGTCAATTCCCTCATCAGATATGTAGTTTCCATTGATATTCAGCGACTTAAATCCAGATTTGCGAAGAACGGTTTGAGCCAATATTCTCGCTCCAGCCCTTCGGATCATATTGGTGCTCATATCAACCTCGAGTAACTGTTCGTGACCATCTTCCAACGCTTTAGCAACCCTAATAGTACCTTCGTCTTTCAGCTCATTCTCGGACAAGTTCAACTTGGTCAGACATTGCTTTCCAGCTATGCAATTTGCTAAAGCCAAAGCGGACTTTATAGTTATTTCATTTCCCGCCATTTCAAGGACTTCAAGAGAAGGAGCACAAGATTTTAGGGCATTTGCTAGGGCTTCTGCACCTTCATCCTCTAAGTTCAGAAAGCTTAGGTAAACTTCAGTGAGATCTGAGAATAAAGGTATTGCTTTACTCAAAGCAATTCCAACTTCTACACCGAACATATTGTCGCGAAGATCAAGCTTCTTCAAAAAGGTACATGAACTTAATGCTTCAGCTAAAGCCAAACCACCTTCACAATCAACCCTAGTAGAAGAGCACCGGAAATCCTCCAAAACCGGTGAGCATTTCACCATTTCAGAGATGGCAATCGCCCCGTCATCACCGGTCATGTTGTTGTGAAAATGAAGAATTTTGAGTTTTTCAGTGGACGGAACCAATTCCGAAACTGCCCTTGCAGCTTCCTCTGAGATACCGTCGTTCATCAAGTAAAGCTCCTCCAGATCACGCTGTGATTTCAAAAGTGACCCAAATGCCCTCACACCTTTCTCTCCTAAAGCATTGTTTGAGAGGTTCAGATACCTCAGAACACAGCTTTCCAGAGCTGCGGAGAATATGTTCATGACTTCAAGTGCTTCTGCTTCGGGCCTCCCTGCAATAAAATCTGATAAGTCAACATCTGTCAGTTGACTTTTGAGGGACAGCAAGATTGGCTCGGCAATACGGGCTGCTTCCAAACCAAAGCTTCTGTTGCTAAAGCATATCTTAGTATAAAGATTCCCATTTTCTCTCAGCGGTTTCAGAAGCTCATCAGCCTCCTCTCCGTCAATAAACGAACGCCGGCCACCAGAGATATCAAACACGGTCAGATCTACAGAACTGCCCTTTTCCAATACTGCCCTTTCTCCCTCCTTTGACTTTGGTCCTCTCTTCAAGACATCGAGCATAAGCCTGCTTGATTCTTTGGCGTATATTTGCACAGCAGATCCTCCATCACCATCTGGTTCTTTCTCAAAATGTTGATTTGCAGTTGCAAAAGCTATGCTCTCAATCTGCTTGGCATCCTCGTTCGCCTCTTCTTTGCCAAGAAGGCCGTACTTCCGTGAGAAAATGGACGGAGTGGTGAGATTCTTGGTCATTCTTTCAACCAGAAGTAGTCTCGTACTCTGGCTAGGGGGCCATAATTTGATCGATGTTAACCGGTGACTGAAGGGTTGCGTTGAAGAATCCATCTCAATGAGACCTGTCACCATCCACGAAATCAATGATCAATTATATATGATCATTATTACCAGAGATTCAAGTAATTCTTTTTTCTTTTCTTTTTTCTTCTTCTTCTGAATAAGAGTCCAGTACTTTAAAAAGCATCAGTAACACCATGGTCAGTAAGGTCAGGTGAAGTGCAAAGAGAAGCAATCAATGCTTACATAACATATGATTCTAACACATATATATACCTTAAAATATGAGTACAGCTTCGAAATTTTGAAAAAGGGATATATTCAAGTACGATAAAGAGAAATATTGTAGACTAAACACACTTGAGCCGTGACATGGGAAAGCTCACGCCAAGTTAACCAACCGTTACACCCATCGTCAGTAAGGAACAGCCAAGTAAAAGATTACAACACATAATTCTGAGTCTAACACATATATACTTTAAATACGAGTACAGCTCGTATATAAAGTATATCCCACTAAGATTAACATGCTTGAACGGTGGCGCGGCCTAGCCCAGACCAAATTAACCATGACAGCAATACTTTGCAAGAGTTTATACACCACAACGTATACACTAATCATTTCATTGTCTCACTGTGTATACAAGATGTTGCAATAAACGATCAAAACCTATATCCCATTTAAAACAATGAAAACTCGAATTCAGAGGACATGGGTCTCGATTTTGAAGGAATTAATGCTACTAAGAGATCTAAAACAACCAATTGTTCAGCAATCAATTCAAGCCACTCATAATTAAGGCTTTTAACGAACGAGAAGCCACAACCAACTCCCTATATATCCAGAATCAATTCACAAATTCGAATCAGAGGAATAAAAACGAAACAAAATCAATTCCGTAGAGAAAACTCCATAGAATTCAAGACAAAAACACATACGAAAAAGCAATAACAACGAACGATTGTTAGAAGCGGTTGAGGGAGAAAAGGGAATCGTACCAAAACCCTAGCTTTTCGCGGAGTGCGAACGAGACTGGAACTGCAATCTGGACTCTTCGTCTTGCTTTGTCGATCAGCAATCGAGAGTTTGCGAGGAATCAAAGTCTGGAATGATGAGATTCGCGAAAGGCGAAATGGAAATGAGAGCGAGTGGGTTTTGTTTGGAGATATTGGAGGGAAATCATTGGGACTCTCCAAATCCCAAAATTCGATAATTATCTTTATTTTTAATTTCAATCAGGTGCTCTAACTTTTGTGGAATGTACTTAACCACACAATCTCTTATAACTTTCGAAATTGCCTCCCGGCAATGCCCCCATGTAGGCATGCACATAAAACCCGCAAATGCGGTTTTTAACCGAAACCGGATCGAAACCGAATTAAAATCGGGTAAAACCGAAACCGAATTAAACCGGTTCCGGGTTCCGGGTTTTGAGTTATAAAACCCGAAATCCGGTTAGTACGTTACTAAAACCAAGATTTTTAAATAAAGATTTATAAATATCTAATTTATTTTTATAATGTTTATAAACTTGTTTTTACTAAGTATTATATTTACAAACTAACATTAATACTACATCTATGTGTACAAAGTTTGGATTGGTGTATTTAAGATTAGGTAATATTATGTATAAATGGCTTTATAATTGTTTTTACTTCAAAAAAAAAAAGGTTAAAACCGGGTTCGGGTTTAAAATCCGGGTTTTCAAAGAAAGAAGACTACGACAAATACAAAGAGATGATTTATATTTGACATTACTCATTATATGAGATGAATTTTCACCATGTCTTTTCACCTCGTATTTTCACCTCGTTTTTTGAGTTTTTGTCCTTCTCCCCCCTCATATTGTATTCACTTCGATTCAATAAGAAAAGTAGATAGGAAGTAGTACTACCGATTGAGACGAACCTTTATAAAAAAAAAACCGCGGTGTTTTTTTCCTTTATGCTTTATGTTATATTATCACAATTTATGTAATATATTTGGAGTGATCTCGGTGAGTAAGACGAAATATCGGGATTCATACGGCAATATTCGCAGACATTACGATAAAACGGATTACAATTAATCCGCGACGATTGACGACGATTTTTGGAATCAACAGTTTGGCGCCGTCTGTGGGAAATTCGATATTTTCTAACGCCAAACTCGCTACGGACCCACTCCATAAAGGAAAGTGGTCAAAAATTCACCTTCGCGGGGCTTCCAAAGGGGACCCGACGAGGTAGAGGGAAAAACCGCACTACTTTATCCATGATCGAACTAATTACGAATAACCTTGGAAAGAGCAACGAGGTGAGCAAAGATATTCAAGAAAAACTTGATAATCTAATCTCTAATCAAGCTCGCATCAAGAAGACTCTAATTAAGTTCGGAAGCTCGACACGACCTTATGTCACTCCAGGAGCATGAAGGATCCTTTTATCAAAGATGACTTTGGATTTCACAGAGATCCCTGTCACCTTGATTCTCGCTCGAGCTTGGGTAACGTCCATTCCTCCGCATTCGGCACCACCTCGTATCTTGATATGATGTTTGAGATATCAAAAATCCTCCAATGCGGTTATTTTGCTTCACCTCGTATCTTGCAATGACCCTGATCTTCATCCGGGCAGCGACCGAGGTGATAGGACACGCCTTATTTTTATCATCTTTGGCTTTCCAACGACCTTGAATCCTCATTTGGGCAGCAACTGAGGTGACATCATATGCCGTAATGCATTGGCCACGAGTTTGCTTCACCTTCGAAATCGCAACGACATCGGATTCATATCCAGGCAACAACCAACGTGATAATGGACGCCCCATTTTTATCATCTTTGGCCTCGCGACGACCTTGAATCCTCATTCGGGCAGCAGCCGAGGTGATATCCAATGTCGTAATGCATTGAGCCTAAGATTGATTCACCTTGGATCTCTTACTGACCTCGGGTATCCATCCGAGCAAAAACCGAGGTGATAGTTTCACCATGATACATGTGAGTTATGACCTCGTAATAACCTTGGAGGCATTTATTAGGAAAAATTTAAGGTAGTATTTGGCGCTGTAATGTATCGACGGATTGTTTGCTTTAACTCAAATCCTCATTCGAGCAGCAACCGAGGTGATATCATATGCCTTAATGCATCACCACCGATTTTGCTTCACTTTGAATTTGGTAGTGACCTCGAATCTTTATCCGAACAACAGTCGAGGTGATAGTTTTCCCCATGATACATGTCATCTCTGACCTCGCAACCATCTCGGATTTACTTCCGGGAAACATACGAGGTGATATTTGATTTTGCAACATATCAATATTTGTTCACTTCACCTCCGGTCCGACACTCACCTCGGATCCTTATCCGAGACGCAACCGAGGTGCGAGTGAACGCCCTGATTTTTATCATATTTGGCCTTGTAATGAACTCGAATCTTCATTTACGCAACAACCGAGGTGATATCCGGCGCCATAGTGCATTGGTTACATATTTGCTTCACATCTTGCAATGACCTCAGATCCCTATCAAGACAACAAACGAGGTGAAAGTGAACATCTTCATTTGCATCATTTTCAAACTTGCAACGACCTTGAATCGTCATTCAGGCACCAACCGAAGTGATATGTGTTGCCTTAATGCATTGGCCATTTGTTTGCTTGACCACAGGTCCTGCAATTGTTGGGCGTCTGTTTCAAAGAATAACACCTGATTAATTAACGATCACCTTAGGAGTGCGTAGGGTAACCTCGAAAAATAATTTCACAGGAATTAGAGTCCCATACCAATAATTCCCATTACTCTATCCGACTCATAAGATTCGAAATTAATTATCCCAATCATTGATATTTAATTTTCGAATTCCATAGTCATTAACACACGAATTGATTGAGCCATTGAGTATTAATAAATAATTGTCTAATCAATAAATACAATTGCGTACCTTTTTACTCACGATTCTGTTGCACAATTTTAATCTTGATCTCGATCTCCGTTCTTTGTGTTCTTCGTGTTCTTGAGCATCTGCCAATTTTCTTGAATGAATCTTGAAGATAGCTCCCACGAGTCTTTCAATGTATACTCCGAATCTTGACCAACGGGATGTGTGGGCTCCCACTAAATAGAACCCTAAGCCTAAAATCAAATTTCTCTGGAAAAATACCCCAGAGAAAATCGCAGAAACCCTAGAGAGAAAAGAGAGAGAATTTTGAAATCTTAAGAGAAGTGTGAGTTGTTTTTTTTTTCGGTTTCAGGGCTCTCCTATTTATAGGAAACTAGCCCAACCACTTTGAGATAAAATCTCAACCACTTTGAAGATATTCACTCTAAGATTTTATTTAATAATTAAATCAAATAAAAAATAAATCCAAATCAAATCAAATCTTTTTCAGAAAATACCCTAAAGATTTAATAAAACAAATCTTTATATTTTCAAGATTTACTAAATATAAAATTCGCATATTATTATATATTTGGAATTTTATAATTAACTCTCTCTATTAAATATTTCAGGTAAAAATACTAATATTTAATTTATCTAATTTTCAATTTAAATAATAGTGTCAATTTAGCCTAAGCTAAAAACCTGTTATTCTCATAAATCTCAAACCGTCTGTCAGAATGACACGATTCAAAAAGATATTTATACTAGAATTTAATTTCCTACAACCCTGGAGTTGTCCAAGGAATAAATTCATTATCTTTTTTCAGTTTCTGTATCGACCGAAAGTTTGGTACTTTTGCATTTTTAGGATGACCATGAATTTCATGTAACCAAGTTACAAATCATATCTGATCAGTTATATTCTATGTTCTTTGAACATAATCATTTTGCGGTTTTGAACTTATGGAGCTACAAATGGGACAAATGGACACACGTACTCAAGCTTCGGTGAAAGTGAAGTGCTTTCACCAACTTCGGTTACATTCCACTATAGCCCGAACCTGAACTCTTAAGTACGCGTTAATTATATCTTCCTGACTCAGGAGTCCATTGATACAATCAGATTATCGGAATCCAAGTTTTCGTATTATTATGATTCTATTCTTAATAGGGTTGATCATTGTATACCCGTTTAGACGACACTACCGTTGTTCCATGATTATTGCAAAATAACTCACCTAATGATTTATGAAGTCGTTAGGCTCCGGATGAGTACTCGTTTGCTTCCCACAAATCACAACAAGGAAATCATAAAGATATTATCCATATATGTAGTCATGCAGTCTGCCATGGTCAACCTTCCGATCCCAAAATAAAAGTATAGGGGATACTTGATTGTAAACTGAAACGATTAAATCAAAGATCGTTTAAGTTAAACCGTAAAGACTCACACTACTTCAAGACTTCAACTGATTTTATCTGACCATCGTTTTGATTTTATTACTAACTATCATTGACGGATTGATGCGTTCATAATAAGTCTCATCCGTCCAATATGAAGACACTCCATACTTGACTTCATCTCAACGGTGCGAACCAGCACCATGATCCGGTAATAGATCATCACCAAATTGTGATTGAGTTTATCAATAGTTTTTCGCGATCATTAATTCCCATTAACAATCTGAACTATGGAAACAATATTAGTTATTATATTGTGTATGTTAAACCTCATCACTTAGACCCAGTGTGATAACATAATACACAATTGCAAAATATAATAACTATGGAATCAAAACATTCATTATATTAATAATAATAACTGAAACAAGATTGTCATTGATAAGTCATAAACCTAATCTTTAACGAAGTCAACTCATGATCTATACAAGTGGAATTTGTATCTGAATTATAGGGCCTACTTATCAGGTATGTCCAACAATCTCTCACTTGCACTCTAAAGAAGATGCGTTATGTTCTTCTATCCCATAGTCTCTAAGTGTCTTGAGAATGTCTTCTCAGCCAACGTCTTGGTGATGGGATCCGCCAGATTTTCTTCTGAACCTATTTTCATAACTTGTACGTCAACTCTCCGTACTATCTCTCTTCTGAGATGGTACATCCTTTCTATATGTTTTCTGATGAGTCAATTTTATACCGATAAATCGAGTACTTTTACTTAGAGTTTCGCTTATCCAAGAGCTATTTAATGTGTTTCTTTTAGTGTTTTAGTCTATTTCAGGAGTTACATGAGTAAATTGCAATTTGATTGAAGATCGAGATGAATAAAGTTATTTGGAGAAGTTTGGAGCACCAACGCATGGAACGATAAAAGAAAAATAATTGAAAACCAATTCCATGCTCAAACATGCAAAAAATCCAAAATTAGCCAAAATTTGGCAGCAGCGTGGTGCCGTGGCACAGATTTTCGGTGCCCCAGCAAGAACTCTAGAATTAACCTTGTGCCCCAGCATAGAATTTTCTGTTCCCTAGCACCACTGTTTCGGGAATTAGGTTATTTTTAGCCTAATCTTAACCTAATGAGGAAGCTATATAAGGGGATCATGAAGACGGATTAAGTGACGAATTTTGGGAGAGAAAAACATCACAAGAGGCTAGGAAACGCGAAGAACGTCATTGGAGATCGGGTTTGCGAAGAAGAACGGTGGAGACGAAGATCACTTCAGAGATTCTCTCCATTAATATCACTTTCTTTTGCTGAATTTTCTTTGTCCATTATGTTTCTCTTTGTGATTTGTTTATGCTCTAGATTTATCATGAGCTAAACCATTCATAGGAGTGCAATCGCAACTCACATGTAGCTTGATTTGAATTACCATTTCTTTGATTAATGACAATTACTTAAGTTTGTTTATTCTACCATTTTCTTCATGCTTTTGATTGCTTGATCACCAATTAAATTGATTTGGTAAACCTTGGAAACTTTGGGAAGAGGAAAGTTGTGTTTACCCGTAGATAGGATGACACATGATCTATGATGGAAATCTTGAGTTTATATAGGATAGGAATATACCTACATAACATGTGTAACCCGTTAAGAACACATGCTTAATAAATCGTTCGTAATTTAATTCACATAGGAATAAAGTGGATTAGTTAAGAAAGATAACTCGAATTGGATATCGGAAGAGTTCTATTGATGCATTAGGGGTCTTGGTTAACAACTTATAGTAATTTAATAATCGAATGAATGATATGAAGAATCGGGTGAAGTGTTGAGGAATGATTGTGATTCTATATTTCTCCATCTGTCAAAAGTTATCACTTTTAGTATTTAATTTCCATTAGTTATTTAATTGATCGTATTGCAAAATTTATTTGTTTAGATAAAACTAAGGTGACATAAAACTAGTAATTAGCAAAATTAATAGTAACAATTCTCCGTGGGATCGACTTTTCTTATCATTATATTACTTGTTTTCGATACGTATACTTGCATAGAAAATCCACAACATTTTCCCTTAGCATGGCTACGGGGCTCTTTACAATTAGCTACTGCACCACTGTTGTCACAGTACAGTGTCACTGGCATTTCTGCATCTAGAATGATTTCCAAGTCTATGTAGAAATTTCTGAGCCAGACTACTTCGTTTGTTGCCTCACAAGCAGCAATATATTCAACCTCCATTGTGGAATCTTCGATGCAGGATTGCTTAACGCTTCTCCATACAACCGCTCTGTTACCAAGAGTGAACACTAAGCCAGACGTAGATTTCCTAGTGTCCCTATTGTTTATGTGAATAACCACGACCAACTGTCACAAAGTGATTGCACCTTGGTACGATACTAAAAGATGATGGATCTCAATTATTCGTGGTGAATCCAGTTCGGTGAAAATAGCGAAGACAATGAATCAATAAGGAATATAGATAATAAACGAGAGAACAGTGTTATTGTTTGATCACAAGTTGAATACAAAGTGTAGTTGCCAAGAGATATGTGTAAAAAAGTTCGTTTTGTGCTATTACATCGTAAGGTCTATATATAATGGATACTACAACGTCTAGATTCCTATTTCCTTGTAACGGCTATGATACCGAGCTCTTCCCCTCTTGCTTTGCTTTGGATTCCACGTGTAAAGTTAGTGGCGTGATACTTGGTCTTTATTGACGTGGCAGCAGCTCGGGATTGTCAGCAATGGAGAAATTCGCCTGGTCTTGTGAGCTGCCTGGTCTTTGTGGGCTGGCTTGCGGGGGCTGAGGAATCTTTTAGTGTAATGGGCTTCTCACGTGCTAAGGCCCATATCGTGCATTTGTGGAGATCAAGCTCCTTGTCGTCGTGTGATGGGGATGTCGTTTGGCTTGGTGCCGCATGCCAGTTTCATAGTCGCAATATTTTCGTTTCGTCTCCGGGACGCAATTTTTATTGTCGTTGTTGAGGGGACGAAGTCCCACATCAACACCTATCGGAATGAAAATCAAAATAAGTGTAACCTAGTAGGTTCAGGTCATCACCTGAATACACTTACATATAGTTCCTCGTTCTCCTAAGATACTTGAGGATTGCTTTCACGGTTGTCCAATGAGCTAAGCCAGGATTAGATTGGTATTAGCTCATAACTCCCACTGCATAACAGATGTCTGGCCTAGTACACAACATGGAGTACATTAGACTTCCTACAGCTGAGGCATAAGGGACACGCTTCATCTGTTCTTCCTCATTAGGGGTATTAGGACCATGTGCCTTGGAAAGGTACACTCCGTGCCTAGTAGACAAATTACCACCGTTTGAATTTGTCATGGAAAAACGATCAAGCACCTTACTTCATAAATCATTAGGTGAGTAATTTTGCAATAACCATGGAATAACGGTAGTGTCGTCTAAACGGGTATGCAGTAAGGCAACTCTGTTTACACAAAATTGTGATTCAAATCTCATAAATCCGACGGACACTCGACGCTCGAATGTCAGAAACTCCAAATGGTTCTCACTGAAGATTCAAACGAGGTGAAGTTAAGCCTCGACATTTAAGATTTCAATCTTACCCTCCAAAGGAATCACAATAGACCTCCACAAAGAGAACAATCCATTCCCATACACATAAAAGGGTTACTCATCGATGTCACATGAACAGTGCCATGTTAACTAAACGATGAGCCCAAATCTAACTGGCAAAGTTCAAGGTGCCCGCAGTCAGATCGAGAAAGACCTCATATCTTGAGGACGACATTGATAATCTGCTAAGTTTGAGGTGCCCAAGGTCAGATCAAGATAAACCCCAGATACCAAGGACAATGCTGAGAAATGGTAGACTCCGAGGTGCCCGAGGAGAAACCGAGATAGACTTCGGATACCAAAGACAATGCTAATAAATGGCATACTCCTAGGTGCCCAAGGTCGGATTTTTATATACCTCGTATACCAAGGACAATGCTGATAATTGGTGAAATCCAAGGTGCCCATGGTCTGAAAGAGATAAACCTCGGATCCTAAGCATGACGTTTGCGACAAAACGTTGGAACTGATAAAATAATTTTCAATTCGACAACAAAGATCCTAAAAACCACGTTGGGGTCATTGTCGTATAGAAAGACGAAATAAGAGGAGGTCCAACAATAATTCCTCATACTTTATCTCATTTGGGAAACAACGAGGACTCCGAACGCACTAAGAATCATTCCAAAACAAGGTAACTTCATATTGTTTACGTATTTTTTTTCTTATTGAGCCCACTTCGGCAATAATTTTAAACAAAAATTTAGGTTGTCCAAGAAATTTTACCAACTACGTACGAAATGGTTCAAGATTCCTAGACTTTTTTCTCTATGTTTATTTATTCCCCCCCAGGGTGATAGTATACACTAGTGTGTGAGTTTTCAAATGTAATATTTTGTGTAACAATGAATTATCCTCCGTAATCACGTCCTATATTCAAGAATTTAATTTGATAATATCAAATATTACTGACGACATTCATTCCGTACTGTATAGCCTTAGGATCACAAACATGTTTGCCCATCGTATTCGATAGTGTGTGAGTTTTGAATGTGATTTGCCGGTACCCAACAGAGAACCGAATATACTTATCGTAACAGTATTCGAGGTAATCGAAGAGGACCCAAAAATCACTCTTTCAAACTCTAGACACTCATACAAGGTTGCGAACTACGTTCGAGATAATTACTTAGCTATCGTTCAAACCGCGTACGTAATGTAAGCAACCACATATAAAAACGGTGTTGTGGAACCAATTTAGAAAGGTTAACTGAAGGCATTTTTCTAATAGGATCCACCCTGTTTAGTTTTATTTTTGAAGTTAAATTCCTATACGAGGATGTGAATATGTCGAGGTAACTTATCCCTATTTATAAAATATCAATCGAAAATATACCGACTAATAGAGAAAAACAAGACTCTTTTACGAAAAAATTGTCTAGCCCAACAAGGACATGCCCGGTTAGACTTCGACATCATCTTGAAGTGCCTCAATATATAACCAAGCCATTGCTTGGTA
Source organism: Parietaria judaica (assembly GCA_954871525.1). Classification (NCBI taxonomy): domain Eukaryota; kingdom Viridiplantae; phylum Streptophyta; class Magnoliopsida; order Rosales; family Urticaceae; genus Parietaria; species Parietaria judaica. The sequence continues at coordinate 55,935,589 of OX940860.1, read as the reverse complement.
AAACATGATGGCAAAAACTAGCTCCGAAATAGTGCGAGGCAGCAAAAAAGGAATATGAATATTCCTTCACGTCAAACCAATTCGTGGGGTGAAAACACCCGAGTTGGTTAGCGAATTCCATGGTGATAAGGAGAAGAAGAGGAAATGGAAGTCTCCAAAGACGCCATCGGCCTAAATAAGGCTTTACTTAACGAGTAGTTCCTAGTTTTCCACATCGAGAGATTATTCGAAGCAACGTGCAATCACGAACTGCTATCCTTAACAACATATTATTGAGATACGACCAAATCTTCATTCATCTTAATTGCCGAACGACAAATCATATTCGCAAAAGAACGAGGTGTTTACAAATACGAGGTGACACCACTCGCTCTTAAGAAAAGGGACGCCACGTACCTAAGGCCCATAAACCATTGTTAGTCTAATATAACCTAAAAAAACAATGAAAGTCTTTATTGATGAAATACATGCCTAATCGAAACCTTCGTGCGACCCTTTATTCCACCTCAGACCATGTTATGAGATGTTGAGGAAGTACTAGATGAAGTTAAATCCATTTAAGCATTCCTTCAGGATCTCATTGGGAAAATTCTTGGGAATACTTCGGTTCTATAGAAACCACCTCAATGGGCAACTCAAATAAGCCAAACCTGATTCTACGAGATTATATCAGGGTACAATCCTCGAAACAATGACACAAATAATAAGGTGATGTTGGATCAATTCAACTATATTAAAGAACAAAAGGCCAATCGTTAACTCGAATATTGAACTATCTACGACGATAGCAAGATACTTCGATTTATAGTTCAGACCTTGTACCTTCAAAGTAAGTGGTCTACTAATGCGGTGATTATTTTTTTCTGAACATATTGCTTGAGCTAAACCCTGGAAAACTCAAAGTAGACTGCAAAATCCTTCCATCATCTCTAAAGTGGTACATCGATGCGTCTAAATATCGTTTAAAATTCTGAGAGCTTTGAAGCACTTTGGAATTGAAACACGCAACAATTAAAGAGGTATTATGCTCAGGCAAACACCTCGTACGCCATGACCTTTGTGATGGCTTGATCCCTGAAATATGGGTACGTAGGTAGCCCTCGCTTTGCGAGGTCCAGTATCAAATATCTATATCTCGAGGGTTATCCAAGGCAATGAGGTCGAACGCATCACCTCGACAGACAAGGTAATCCATATTTAGTACTTCGTAGTTTTAAATGGTTGTAATTTTCATTGATAGATTTGCTGAGGATACCTCACTGGGATCGAGATAGCTCGAGATATCCCTACACCTTTGCTAATTTTTGTTATTTTCCTCTGGTGTAAAAGTGTGCATTCATACGCATTCACTTTGTTCGATTTTTCATTTTAAATTTAAACATATCCGAAGTACGGGGTATTTCAAGATTTTTTATGGCCCTCGAACTATCTTAGAAAACCATGGAACCAGGTATTCCAAGTAAAGTTTCCTTCTAGTATTTACCTAGCATTCAAGCGAATGCTTTTAGATGACTTGGCGAATCTAAAGGTTTGAGTTTTACCTCGTGAATTCAATCGTAACGAAGTCTGAGGTAGAGATCGCTTTGGAATTGCAAGGTAACTGAGACTGAGTATTTTATGCAAGGGTTAATTAAAGTCAAGAATTTTTTTTATAGATTTTGTAAATCAAATTGAATATTTACCGGAGGAAGAAACATAGAAATGGGCAAAGAAAAAGGCGAATATCATAGATGAAAGTTAAAGCCTTCCGGAAAGAAGGAAAGGTCAAAAGATCAGACTCCCGATCGAACAGAAATCCTCGGAAACGAGATCCTTACGCATTTTCTCAAACGGCGCGTCATTTTGCAATCAAAACGACAAAGCCTATAGGAAAAATGTGGAACATTTCCACCTCGTTGGAGACCCAAAGTCTTCACATGGTTAAAGATCTCACATCAACATGATAGTTCATCAACCAGTTCATACTTAATGGGGGGCTTAGTTTGGAGGATGGATTTTATACCCGGACAAAATGACAAGTCGTTTGTCTTCATGTCAATACGACACGCCGTTTAACGCCTTGACCAAAAAGACATGTCGTTCGTCCTCTACAAAGAGACGGCAGAAAAAATATCATTCTTTTAGAAAGATCTATCTATTTAATTAATACGACAAATATTAAATAAACTAGACTTGTTATTTGATTTATTGTCAAATAAATATTTGATATTAATAGCACAACCATGCTACGTGAAGAATCATAAATTTATTCCCCAAAATCCTTAATTAAATAGTCCACTATTGGACTTAGGCTTTCCTTGAGAGTAGAGGCTAATATGGAGGATTTGTTCAATTGGATAACGTGCTTCAGAACACTAATTCTAGGAACAAAATAAAAAGGAGAATCAAATACCTTTACACATGTCACCACAAGAGGAAACAAGCTTGGTCAAAATGACACAAACACTAGCACTTTACACATGTCAAAGCATGAGTGCATGAGGAGAAGTCAAGTCCAACCACTATCCCTAAAAATGGGAGAAAGTGGAGGCATCCAACAATCATGGGTGAAGCTTATACAAAGACATGAAGAAAGGTATGCAAGAGGACAAAGGGAGGGTTCAGAGAGAAATAAGACTACGACAAATACCAAGAGAGGATTTATATTTCATATTACTCATTATATGAGATGAATTTTCACCATGCCTTTTCACCTGGTATTTTCACCTCGATTCAATATGAAAAGTAGAGACGAAGTAGTCAACTACCGATTGGGACGAAGCTTTATAAAAATAAAAAAAATAAAAAAACTCTGTGTTTTTTTCCTTTACGCTTTATATTATATCATCGCAATTTATGTAATATATCTGGAGTGATCTCGGTGAGTAAGACAAAATATCGGGATTCATACGGCAATATTTGTAGACATTACTATAAATAGATTACAATTAATCTGCGATGGTTGGTGGAGATTTTTGGCATCAACAATTTTCTTTTTGTAATGACTAGACTGATGAATTGTATCGCAATAGTCTCTTCTGCTAATCTGTTGATCTCAACTCATGTATATAATTGTTATGGGTAAAAACTGATTTGCAACAGTCACGACGTCAAACGTGGTAATGCCGCTTTTAGAGGATGTTTCCGAGGAGTAAAATTGGGCTGTGTGCTTCCGTTAATATTGTACGTATGAAATAATAAGAATTAGAAGAAATGAGAGACAAAAAGATAGACACAATTGATCATGAAGTTCATCTTATCCCTTCCATTATTTTGCCTTTATTGTACAAAGATGTCAAGAAAACAAGTAGAAGCTTGGATTCTCTTGTCCAACAATGGCCGAAATAGAAGGAGTAGAATTTTTTCTTAGGATTGGTGATAGTACTCTTTTGTTTTGAGAGAATAATTCTTTTTCAGATTGACTATCCTTAGGCTATCCTTTGAGTGACATACTATGCTATTAATAGACAATGATTTGGTCCTCGTAATGGGCTTTGATTGCAAGGAATCATCAGAACCTAATCTTAATGGTCCCCAAATCCGTTAGTACGACCTGGGTCGTACAGAGTCGTGTCAGTTGTGGGGCAACAGATTTGCTCGAGTGGGTCTTCAATGTCGCTTGACTGGAGTTCGGGTGAGTAGTCTCTTCTTGTTTTCCCTATGATCTAGTCTATCCGATTTTACATTGGCCCGAGCAAGATGTAGATTTCTTGGTGCGGCTGGGTTTTCTCCTCGAATGAGCTTGGCTCGATCTGTTCTTGGCTTAGCTGGAGCCTAACTCTAGCAAATCCTTTTTGTTTGCCCTATGAAATAGTCTGTCCATTTTGATGTTGGCCCGAGCCGGATGTAGATTTCCTGTTGCGGCTAGGTTTTCTCTCAACTAAGCTTGGCTCGATCTCTTCTTGGCTCGGCTAGAGCGTGATTCGACCGAATCCTTTCTTTGAACGGGCAAAGCATTCTTTTCTTGTTGTTCCTCCTCCACTCGTATCACTTTTGGGTCGAGGATGCTCTTATGTGGGAACCAAAATTGACCAACAATAACAACAAAAATACATTTGAGTAAGTCATGTTTAGCGTGTAACTTAACAATATTCGTCAATTTTAACGCACATGGTACAATATGTTTATTTTGAAAGAATGGGGGTCTTATGTAAGATATTAAAGTTTAGAAGGCAAAATACATCAAAATGTAAAAGACAAGGAGCATTGCTCTTTAAATGATACGAGCATTCCTAAGGTTTTTCTTACCCCAAATTCACCAATCGCAACCTACCCATCTGCATCTCACAAACCAATACACTAAGGTAGATTCTTTGACGGTGTAAATGTTGGGAATAATCCCCGTTAATTATCATGATTTGTGCCGTCGGACCGTCCGAGTAACATTTAAAAAATTATTTTAAGCAGAAAACATGTTAACCGACCAACGATCCGAACATCGGATACTAACCATATTGCAAAACCCGATAAATATTATGCAATTTAATATTCATAAATCATTATTAATAATCTAGTCTTTATATGAAATAAATAGAAAGTAGTAAATGATCGTATTTATTAGCCTAATGCATAAGGCCGTACCTCTATTGTCGACTTCCGGCTGCGCATTTTGAATCGGGCAGGGCTCCGCCAGTGCTGAGGGAAACTCCCGTGATCTTTTGGGATATTCTCCTGGATTCCTCGTACCGAAGCGTGGCCTTCGCCGACAGGACTCCGTCGCAAAATAAACTGATGGTTCTTTTTAAGCTTCCGGAGAACTAAGTCTCTTAAGCCGAACCAGAAAGAGAGATCAGAGGAAAAATTCGCAGACCCTGAGGGAGAGGGAGAGTTCGAATTTTTCTATGGGGAAATGTGTGAAAAATGTGTTGAATGAGGTCCCTATTTATAGGCTCAGACTATAACCGAATTAGAGAAATTCTCTCCCCTAATTTCGAATTCTACTAATAAATATAATTAATTATTTCAATCCAATGGTCTAGATTTAATCTTATCTAAATCCAAGGGATATACTTAATTAGGGATTTAATTAAATAAGAAAGACTTGGATAAAATCAAAAATTCAATCTTATCTTCTTATCCATGAAATTCAAATATATATATATATATATATATATTAAAATTCGAATTCTAATTATCAAGATCCAACAGTTGAGATAAATCTTTAAACCGGTCTAATGGATCAAATTAGTTTAGGATAAAATCAAAAATTAAAAGATTTAATAAAATCCAAATTCGATTTTATCCAAATATATATTTCGAAAATAATATATTATATATATAATTAATTAATTTCCAATCCGACGGTAAAGATTAAATCTTAGACCGATCTAACGGATATAATTAATCAGCTAAATTCGAAAAACAAAAAACTTGGTCACCAAGTTATTAATTTAGAATATATCAATTATCCTAATCCAACGGTTGATATTAAATCCTAACCGATCCAATGGATTAAATTGATTTTAGGGTTTTTCTCAAATACCAAAACATTTGGTACTTATGCCGCAATTGTAAAAAGACCAAAGCCTATCCATTTGAATGTATATGGTTCCGCATTCTAAGGCATAATTCGATTTTTACACATATAATATATATAAATATATATTATTTACATATTAATATAAACCTATTAATTATTGATTAATTATTAATAATATATTAATAATTAAATTAGAATAATTAAATCATATTAATATCCTCTGATCTCAATATTACACATTTAAATGTCATGGTGTCACTCCATCATTTAAATTCGTGACATGTGATTTAATTTCATAGTTTACCGAAACGATCACAAACTTAGAAATTCTCTAAATAAAAAACCGTACGTCGAAACGACTCGGTTCCAAAAGTAAAGTTTCTTAGAATTTAATTTCCAACAACTTTCATGTTGATAGAAAATCCAAATTCTACTTTCTATTGTAAGTTAATTTCGGTTACCAAGATATGATACTTTTGTCATGCTACTGATAAAACTATCTGATGTCTGTCACATACTTCAGTTCTATAAGTCTTGCCAAATGATCAAAAACATCTCAAAATATCTTTATCACATACGTATCATCCGTTACAGAGCTATTCTGGGGACCATGGACCTGTATCACTTAAGCTCCAACGAACTGCTAGGGTGTTCGTCAAACCTCGGTGTTATTCCACTATAAACCCGAGACTGCACTCTTTAGTGATACAGTATATATTATTCCCTTAATTACAACATGGTGTCCATTGATACAATCAAATTCAGGTTATTGATCTTTCACTTGATGATCCACACATGAGCAGGCGGTTTCTACCGTTATGCCCCTCATTGCATTTTCATCTTTGACTCAGTAAGTAATATCATGAGTAACCCACTTATGGTTTCGGTTCATAAGTTGCGCACGGGTACCTCTCACTTCTCACCACTGACAATCAAGGGAATCATCATTACTCTGAAGAGAGCTGTGTGATGCCCATGTCTATGACCAAGCTACCCTTACTGCTGACTATCATGTTCCCAAAATAATAGTGTTGGGAACAACGGTAATATATTGTGTTCTTTAATGGTTAAATCAAAGAACAATCAAGCCAGAAGCTCGGACTCAAGATCACTCAGGACTTAGATCGAATATCCATTTGATCATCTACTAGTGACTCAACTCCAAGTTATCAGTGACGGTCTTATATGATAACTTCCAGAGTTTAAGTCAGGTCCATTCCAGTATGAAGACACTTCACACTTAATGCACTTCTAGTGAGTGTGACACGCACAAAATCCAGAATAGGATTATCACTTAGTCACATTAATGACCTTATACGATTAATGGGCTCCCACCCAGTTAATCAGGTCACGAACATTTTAAGTTCATTTATTATGATTATTAATTCTTCCTCACATTGACTCTGTTGTGATAATAATAACATAATTGTATCCTTTATAAACTAAGGATCAAACATTCTATTTTACTCTACCAGAAACTACAATAAGATTATCATAATAAGCACCATCTTTATTCAACGACTTGTCATAATCTCTTACAAATGGATAAAATATCTTGTTTAAGGACACACATGTCCAACAGTAAATGGAGCTTGTGCGCACTGCATACAATATTCAATACCTAATTAGCTATTCTTAGGTATTGTTTTATTGGTCGACAAATAAGGCCGCTTTGTTGCGTCCCAAATTTATTGAGTCCTTGGCCTTGTATTCTCAAAAATGAGTGAACAATGATGCCTGCGAAACAAATGACGGGAGCGGGTGCGATGGTTCTGCGACTGAGGAGGTATTTTGACATGGAATTACCGCACTTCAAGGTATGAAATAAGCCGATGCATTTTATTGAAGGTCAGTCGGAAGATCATGGTCAAGGATCAACCTAAGAAAAAGCGCCATGGCCGGTTCCGGGTCACTCAACGACAACGTACTTAACTGTACTGGACACCACAACTAATGTGTTCTTTGCAGACGTGTAGATAAATTGTCTGTGACGTTCGTTCCACTGCCCATCATACCATACAGTGACACTCTCTAAAAAGAATTGATTCCACATAGAAAAACAACGACGAATAAAACACATCAAGGAACAACATGGACATATAATCACCGAAGTCGGAGAAACATAATAACCGAATGAAAATACAATTTGATATTAATCTCTGACTTTGGAAATGACGATAACAGCGACGTTGAGTATGGTTGATAGTGGTCGATTCTAAGAATAACACCGACTTTGGTGCTAGGATTTCAATAACACTGACTTCAGATTCGATGGAGATCTCCGACTTTGATTGCGTGGATGAAATAACCGATTTTGAAGATACCATACTCGAGGATATTAACCAAAATTAGGATTATGGTTCACCGAAATGGGTGTTAATAGCCAAAATATTCGACGTTTTCCAAACAAGACTTTCGAACATGTAACAGTTGCGAGATTATTACCTAAACTAGAAGAAATAAAGAAAAAAGAGATAAAAAAAAACACAGAACGCTTACCCATGGCCATGGCTAGCTGCGTTGGTATGAATTTTCCAAAAGTATTTGATGATGATGAACAGTAAAAAATGGTAGATGTGAGAGTTAGGGTTCTCGGGTGGTATAGAGTGAAAGAAGCGTTAGAGCGAGACAGAGACGGAGAAAAAAGAGATACCAAAAGTGAACTCATGAGGCAAAAAGGGAAGAAAACAGTGAACATCACTAGTTTTCAAATTTTGGAACATTCATGTCCAAGTATCGATTTTAACCTTAATTCATCACTAGATAATGAATTTTTCCTTTCTATATTTAAATAAATTAATTTTGTACTAAATAAGTCACTCTTTGCCGTCTACAACTAAAAGTGAACGAAACATAATACTGGAAATCAGTTTCTATATGCGAAACGTAACCGCATCCGGAGTAAAAAAAATATTGTATCCATGTTCAAATCGAATTTGAATCTGGGTTCATGTGCAGGTTTCAATTTTTTTTTCTTTTTTTCAACAACTGAATACCCGAAAAACTGGTTTGAAACCCAAATTTTAAAATTAAATAACTCCTTTATCTTGATATCAGAAAGATTATTAACACATAACATCAATCACGACATGAAGTTGTGGGCATGATGTCTTACCGCAAAGACTCAAATTAAATTTAAGCATAAATATTTTAACGAATATCATTGACTAACAATGACGTCATTTTTGTCCCGTATTTTTCTACAAAGTAAATTTATAAAACATCCATCTACATCGCATATGTTAATAAATAAATAAATGAAATTACATGTGAAACATATACATAAATGTATAAAAATTGATCAACTTGAATGCGGCCCAAGTCTTAATTTTAGGCCAGGTCTGATGTCTGGTTGATGGTTGAATCGGGCTTGATGCGTGATTCTTCTATCTTTGATTGGCCGGAAGTTGTTTTTGAATTGCCCGCCTCTATACCCGTTCATGTGGAAATAGTAAAAAAAGTGAAATCTCGAGGAGGGTGGAACCTCCATCGCTCGCTTCGACGCTCAAAATTAGTCGAGTATTTTAGATGTTGAAAGTAAGAATTATGATCAAATGATTTTTGGCTTCGTGCGCATTATAGAATGTAGTATGGGCATCCTCAAACTTTTAGAGGGCGAGGAGTCCATTTTGATACCTTCAGGGCGAACCACGCGCCCCAAAGGTATGTTTTTAGCTTTCAGAGGGCACCGCGCGCCCGGAGGGCATTTTTTTGACGGGTTGAGTTGACCTTTGATAGAGGTGGTGAATATTACGGAAGATATGATGAAAGTGGATGTTGGACATATTTTACATATGCCCTCTATTCAGATGCTAATCTCGTTTGTATAAGATTATGGTCGATTACCTAGGAATGAATAATACTTATTAATGATAATTTTATATAGTTATCTTCGGATTATATATAGAGAATATTAATTGAATGTTTGATCCGTAGTTCTTTGACTTTGCTATCATGATTAGTCATCACAAGTAGTCTATTGTGAGGAGGTTTGACTATCACGAATAAGGAACTTAAAAGGTCCATGGTCTAGATTAGAAATGGGAATTTCTAAGGCGTGAACGACCATTGATGAACTTAGTCACATTAATGTGGTGATCTATTACCGGATCATAGTGCGGTCCATGCACTGTTAAGGTTTTCAGGTATGAAGTGACTTCATACTGGATGGACTATACTTATATCCGAAATCATCACTTAAGTTTGTCAATGATGATAGTACGATAGGGTTGCTTAGATGATCAGATAGGAATAGGCTGATGTCGTGAGCATTGTGGACTTGTACGGTTCAACTTATATAATCTTTGATTTAATCGTTACAGAGTACGATTTAGTACTCCCAACACTTTTATTTTGGGATTAGACGGTTGTCCGGGATAAGTTTCACGATGGCAGATATGGACAATATCTTTATAATATTCTTATTATGATTTTTGGGAAATGAATAAGTACTCATGATCAGCTCATCGGATTCATTATTCCATGAGTGAGTAGTTTGTAATAATAATAATAGATTAAGATAGTGTCGTCAAACGGGCAGAACGGTAAAATCACCATTTTTTTATGAGTATCATAATAACACGAAAGCCTCGTATACCGGAAATCTTATTGTATAAATGGACACCTATGTTCAGGAAGATAATATTTGTGTACACTAGAGAGTTCAACCGAGAGCTATAGTGGAATGTAACCGGGGTTGGTAAAAGTCTACACTTTTACAGTAGCTCGAGTTTATACGTCCATTAACTCCACAAGGATGACATCAAAATTATGTTCAAATGTGTCCTTTGAACTTAGGATATTATAATCAGATTCGATTCATAATTGTTGTCATGAATCATTAATTACCCTAAATAACGGAAGAAGTACCAAAGTTTGGTAAGCCAATGAAACTAGAAAAAGATGATTGAATTTAATAATTTGACATCCCCAGGGTTGTAGGAAATGAAATTCTGGTATAGTTATGTTTTTGAATCCTCTCAATGTGACGAACGGTTTGAGATTTATGATAATAACAGGTTTTAGTCAATGACTAAAAAGACACTGTTATTTAAATCGAAAATCAGAGAAATTAAATACTGGTATTTATGTCTGGAATATTTATATTAAAGGAGATATTTAAACTCGATTTATAAATGTATAAATATGCAATTTTAAATTAATGAATCTTGAAAATATAAAGATTTGATTTATTAAATCTTTATGGTATTTTCTGAAATAGATTTAAATTGGATTTATTCTTTATTTGATTTATTTATATCAAATCTTTGAGTGAATATCTCCAATTGGTTGGAGTAAATCTTTCAGAATTGGTTGAGAGAGATTTTCTCCAAAGTGGTTGGGCCATTCTCTATAAATAGGATGACCCGGTAACCCTGAAACACACACCTCACAATACAGAGAAAATTCAAAATCTCTCTCTATCTCTTAGTTTCTGCGATTTTCTCTGAGCTCCTCTCAGCGTTTTTCGGATTTTAGGGATTTGAGTATTATCCAGTGGGAGCTCACGCATCCCCGCGACGTAGTCCTGGAGCATACATCGGAAGACTTCTGGGCGAATCTTCCTTACATAAATCGGAGATTGCCTCAAGAACGGATTCAGAGACTTCGAATTTGTTAAGGTACGCGTTCTTGATATTTATTGATTATAAAGATATTATTTATCAATACTCAAGACTCGGAATAAAACATAAAACGAGTTAATAAATTAAAAAATAATTAATTCATCACAATTTGGGAAAATTAATTGTAAGTTGTTTTTGAAACAGACGGGTTGATAAGGTTATTAGTATGGGACTCTAACCAGTAAATTTTTAAAGGTCAAACTGTGTGACAAATCAACAATTACAATTTCTTATTGGTCAGCGGAGGTCCTTTTAGGGTCTGGATCCGCAGATAAGACCAGGGAATCGGTGTTTGAGAATACCGATATCCAACAGTGGACAGTGCCCTGGTCCCTTTGCTAAGTTCCTTGAAAGTCGTGATATTTGTGCTCAAAACACAATGCCAGGAACACCACAACAAAATCGTGTTGCAGAAAGGTGTAACCATAGATATTTAATGGATATGGTTAGGAGTATATTAAGCGATTCTTCTTCACCCAAATCATTATGGATGCATGCTTTAAAGACTGTTGTGTATTTGTTAAACAAGGTTGCTAATAAGGCAGTTCATAAGACACCTTTTGAACTGTGGATGGAAAAGAAACCTAGTTTAAGGCACCTGCATGTTTGGGGTTGCCCGACAGAAGTAAGAATTTATAATCTACATGAAAAGAAACTGGATGCAAAAAAAAAAAAAAAAAATCAGTGGTTTCTTCATTGGTTATCCAGACTAATCTAAAAGGGTATCGATTTTATTGTCCTACTCATGTTGGATATGTGTCCTTAAACAAGATGTTTTTATCCATTTGTAAAAGATTATGACAAGTCGTTGAATAAAAGATGGTGCTTATTATGTTAATCTTATTATAGTTTCTAGTAGAGTAAAATAGAATGTTTGTTCCTTAATTCATAAAGGATGCAATTATGTTATTATTATCACAACAGAGTCAATGTGATGAAGAATTAATAATCATAATAAATTAACTTAAAATGTCCGTGACCTGATTAACTGGGTGGGAGCCCATTAATCGTATAAGGTCTTTAATGTGACTAAGTGACAATCCTATTCTGGATTTTGTGTGTGTCACACTCACTATAAGTGCATTAGGTATGAAGTGTCTTCATACTGGACTGGACTTGACTTAAACTCCGGAAGTTATCATATAAGACCGTCACTGATAACTTGGAGTTGAGTCACTAATAGATGATCAAATGGATATTCGATCTAAGTCCTGAGTGATCTTGAGTCTGAGCTGCTGGCTTGATTGTTCTTTGATTTAACCGTTAAAGAACACAATATATTACCGTTGTTCCCAACACTATTATTTTGGGAACATGATAGTCAGCAGTAAGGGTAGCTTGGTCATAGACATGGGCATCACACAGCTCTCTTCACAGTCATGATAATTCCCTTGATTGTCGGTGGTGAGAAGTGAGAGGTACCCGTGCGCAACTTATGAATCGAAACCATAAGTGGGTTACTCATTATATTACTGACTGAGTCAAGGATGAAAATGCAATGAGCGGCATAACGGTAAAAACCACATGCTCATGTGTGGATCATCAAGTGAAAGATCAATAACCCGAATTTGATTGTATCAATGGACACCCTGCTGTAATAAAGGGAATAATATAAACTGTATCACTAAAGAGTGCAGCCTCGGGTTTATAGTGGAATTACACCGAGGTTTGACGAACACCCTTGCAGTTCGTTGGAGCTTAAGTGATACGGGTCCATGGTCCCCAGAATAGCTTCGTAACGGATGATACGTACGTGATAGGAACATTTTGAGATATTTAATTATTTGGCAAGATTTATAAAACTGAAGTCTGTGACAGACATCTGATAGTTTTATCAGTAGCGTGGCAAAAGTACCATATCTTGGTAACCAAAATTAACTGACAAATGAAAGTATAATTTGGATTTTCTTTCAACGTGAAAGTTGTTGAAAATTACATGCTAAGAGACTTTGCTTTTGGAACCGAGTAGTTTCGACGTACGGTTTGTGATTTAGAGAATTTCTAAGTTTGTGATCGTTTCGGTAAGCTATGAAATTAAATCACATGTCACGAATTTAAATGATGGTGTGACACCATGACATTTGAATGTGTAATATTGAGATCAGAGGATATTAATATAATTTAATTATTTGGATTTAATTATTAATATCTTATTAATAATTAATTAATAATTAATAGATATATATTAATAAATAAAAATATATATTTACATGTGTAAGTCGAATTGCAGCCTTGGATGGTGGAACTGATTCACGCGTGAATTGGTTTTGGACATTCCATATTTGCGGCATAAATACCAAATGTTTTGGTATTTGAGAAAAACCTTAAAATTAATTTAATCCATAGGATCGGTTAGGATTTAATATCAACTGTTGGATTAAGATAATTTATTTTAAACCTATCCCTAATTCGAAATTGATAACTTGGTGATCAAGTTTAAGGTTTTTGAATTTAACCTAATTAATTGTATCCGTTAGATCGGTTTAAGATTTAATTTTTACCGTCGGATTGGAAATTAATTAATTATATATATAATATATAATTTTTGAATTATGTATAAGCATAAAATCGAATAAGGGCTTTTACCAAGTCTTAGGGTATTTGATTTTATCCTGAAGTAATTTGATCCATTAGATCGGTTTAAGATTTATCTCAACCGTTGGATCTAGATAATTAGTTTTCGAATTTTATCATTTATATATATAATTTAATGATAAGAAGATAATATTGGATTTTGATTTTATCCAAGTCTTGCTTATTTAATTAAATCCCTAATTAATTATATCCCTTGGATTTAGATAAGAATAAATCTAGACCATTGGATTGAAATAATTAATTATATTTAATTAATGAATTCGAATTTTAGGGGAGGGAATTTCTCCAATTCGGTTAAAGTCTGAACCTATAAATAGGGAGCTCATTCTACACATTTTTCACACCTTTCCCTAGAGAAAAATTCGAACTCCTGCGAATTTTTCCTCTGACCTCTCTCTCTTGTTCAGCTTAAGAGACTTAGTTCTCCAGAAGCTTAAAAAGAACCATCAGTTAAAGTTTGCGACAAAGTCATGCCGGCGAAGCCCACGCTTCGGTACGAGGAATCCAGGAGAATATCCCGGAAGATAACGGGTGTTTCCCTCAGCACCGGCAAAGCCCTGCTAAGTTCAGAAAGCGCAACCAGAAGTCGACAACTGAGGTACGGCCTTATGCATTAGGTTAATAAATGCGATCATTTACTGCTTTCTATTTATTTCCTATAGACTAGATTATTAATAATGATTTATGAATATTAAATTACCTAATATTTATCAGATCTTGTAATATGGTTATTATCCGATGTTCGGACCGTTGGTCGGTTAACATGTTTTCCGCTTAAAATAATTTTTAAATGTTACCCGGACGGTTCGACAACATATTTCGCGATAATATTCACGGGATCCGTGACGTGATTCCCAGGAAATTGGTATCGTAGAGATACAATTTGCAACAATTGGTATCAGAGATAGATCCAATTTCCAACAAAGCATAGTACAAGAATTGTTGAAACTGGAAATGCTAGGTTCATTGAAAATGGTGAAGTTAGTGGGAGCTTGGAACCACATAAAGTGGAAATTCAAGAAGTTACAGTGCAAATCCTTTTGCCTTTATCTTTTACTCAAGTTATCGTTCATGCACATGTTGAACATGATAATGATTTGTAAGAACAACAAATTAACGTTCAAGCTTCACATGATGAACTTATAATAGCAAATTAACCTATTATGGGTGAACCACAAGAAATCACATTAAGAAGATCTGGGAGAGAACGAAAATCTGCCATTTCAGATGATTATTTGGTTTATCTGATGGAGTCTGAATTTGACTCCGGAATTGAAAATGACCCAGTTTACTTTTCACAAGCCATAGAGATTAAAAATACTCAGAAATGGTTAGATACCATGAAAGAAGAGCTAAAATCAATGGATCGCAATGATGTTTGGGATTTTGTTGAATTGCCAGAAGGTTGTAAAAACGTTGGGTGTAAATGGCTCTTCAAGACCAAGCATGACTCAAACGGAAATATCGAAAGACACAAGGCCAGACTCCTTTCCAAGGCTTTTACTCAGAAAGATGCATGGTATTGACTACAAAGAGACCTTTTCACCCGTTTCTAAAAAGGACTCCTTAAGGATAGTCATGGCGATGGTGGCTCATTACGATTTGGAGCTCAATTAAATGGATGTGAAAACCGCCTTTTGAATGGGAATTTAGATGAAGATGTCTTTATGGATCAACCTGAAGGTTTTAAAGTTGATGGTAAAGAACATATGGTGTGTAAACTCAAGAAGTCAATATACGGACTTAAACAAGCTTCCCGACAATGGTATCTTAAGTTCAATGATACCATTACATCTTTTGGTTTTACTGAAAACATCGTTGATCGATGTATAAATCTAAAGATTAGTGGGAGCAAGTTTATTATTCTGTTTTTGTATGCTGACGATATCTTGCTTGCTACTAACGATCTTGGTTTATTACGTCAAACCAAGGAATTTCTCTTGAAGAAATTTGAAATGAAAGATATGGGTTACGCGTCCTATGTGATCGGAATAGAATATATTAATGAATTTGGGATGTTTAATAGAAATATATTAATAGATCACAAGGATGGTTGGGATTGTCTCAGAAAGCATATATTAATAAAGTTCTAGAGAAATTCAAAATGGACAAATGCTCTTCAAGTGTTGCGCCAATTCAGAAGGGATATAAATTTAGTCTCAATCAATGTCCAAATAATGATTTGGAACAGAATCAGATGAAAAAAAAAATTCCTTATGCATCTATTATTGGAAGCTTGATGTACACACAGACTTGTACCAGACCGGACATGAGTTTTGCTGTCGGAATGCTGGGAAGGTATCAAAGTAACCCACGAATAGATCACTAGAAAGCTGCAAAGAAAGTAGTAAGGTATCTGCAAGGAACGAAAGATCATATGCTCACTTACAGGAAGTCTGACAACCTTGAGGTGATTGGATATTTAGATTCAGATTTTGCCGGATGCGTGGATTCAAGGAAATCCATTTTTGGCTATTTGTTAATTCTAGCCAGAGGAGCAATCTCATGGAAAAGTTCGAAGCAGTCTGTCATTGCTGCATCCACTATGGAAGTTGAGTTTGTAGCATGCTTTGAGGCTACAGTTCATGGTTTATGGCTGCGGAATTTTATTTCAGGACTTGGAATTGTCGACAGTATCGTCAAGCCGCTGAAAATTTACTGTGATAACTCCGCGGCAGTCTTCTTTTCTAAAAACGACAAGTATTTTAAGCGTGCTAAACATATGGAATTGAAATAATTTGGTGTTAAAGAAGAAGTTAAGAAACAAAGAGTGTCAATCGAGCACATTAGCACAAAACTTATGGTTGCAGATCCATTAACGAAAGGATTGCCCCCTAAGGCTTTCATTGAACATGTTGAAAGAATGGGGATCCTTTGATGTCATCATTAACATTATTTTAGGTCTTGTGTTTTATGTGATTGACACTTTGAGCTCACTTATTTTGTTTCTGATATGAATGAATGGATCTTATTTCTTATGATTAGTATATACATGAATGCATTATGTGAACCAAACAAGATCTTTCGTCTCTCACAAAGAAATTATTGTCGGATCGTTACTTATTATGTGTTATGTTGAGTATGAAACTAGTATCGTGATACATGGAAGGGACTATGTCGAAAACTGATGTACAACCGCTATGATCCATATTAGTCGTCATGCTTGATAATAACTTTATGATGTAATTAAACATTACGATGGATTTATCTTAAGTATGCGCAATTATGTTTATTCTTAAACCATGAAGGATATAATGGCACATGGGCCAAGTGGGAGAATGTGGACTCACGTATCATGGCCCATAAGTCATATTAATTAATTGGTTTATCAATAAATAAGATAAATCTAATTAGTTTAATTAATAAAGATAAATTCCTATTATACCCTGATGGTGGTTATATATTAAGTGAAACCCTAGGAATTGGTCCTCTCTCTACCTACGTAAGTTTTTCTCTCCATGAAAGAAGGCTTGTCACTCTAAAGAGGTTAAGAGAGACAAACACAATTCCGGTGATCAATCGTTTCCGCTACTATTCCGATCATGGATCAAGGTACGCTTTCTCGATCTAATATTCATATGTGAAAATCATCCCGTTCTAAGATCTTTGCTAATAATGTTTTATGCAATATTATAGAATCATTTTGCATAATCACGTACGACATTAAATTTATGCTTACACGAAAAGACAAAAAATAGTCAAAAACTACCCCAACCGCCAGTAACTACTGACCGACATGTGTCTCTGTGAGAATCGCCCGACATCCGAGCCTATGCATCGGCCGCCTCAATGCTCAGGTGCGCTTACAAAATGCCACTAGCACCTCTACGCCCACACCCACGATCCCGAAGGTGGCGCGCTAAAGCGTGGGGTGGCATAGTATCGTCACCTCACCTCCACATCACTTCCATGTGGCACACGCCTCACTACGCCACATGTTGAGCTCACATCATGAATATTTTCCTTATAAACACCATAAAAGCTTTGTAGTTAACCAATGTGAGGCTTTCCATATCTCTACATTTACACTCTTCACAACACATTAAACTTAGTATTTATTAGAATATTTATTGGGTATTTATTAGACTAATAAATTCCAACAAACACTTTGTTTCTTATTCGAATGTAAGCTTTAAAAGTTTTTATGTCGTCATTTTATATTTATTCCTCGTCACTAATCATCATCTTCTCCAAGAACTCTCATTAGTCTACACAGAATCTTTTGGTTTTAGCACCAATGGTGGGCCCAATGAGGTCGTTGACGACTTTTGAATTGATATGGATTTATTAGCCAAATTAATGTCCTCTCCAACGAACTTTTCATTGTTTTGTCTCTCTCCAAGTTGATTTATTAGCCAAATTCATGTCCCGTTGACTTTTCCAGGTCGGAGTCCTTGATTTTTCCGGGTCGGGGCCGTTTCCTTTCTCCGTTGGACCTCGTGGGGTGCATATTTTGGGTTGGGCTGTAACGTTTTTAGTGTTTGAAAATCACGAATAACACATACATATATTATTATGTATATGGACAAGAAAGCGGCACTGTAAAGTTCATGTTCAGCTGTCTCCAACCTTTTTTTTTATATGATATAATTATCAGCTACGATCATTTGTTGTAGTATTAATGTAAGAATTAATGAAAAGTCATGTACATACTCAGGACCAAACATCTGATTAATTGTTTATTATACATAGCCAAAAATTATTATTCAATGCAAAATTGTTTACCAAGTTTTAAAGACCTACTGACGTTTGAACGAAACGCGCCGAGGCACGATTAGTGCGTGTTTTCAAATTTTAAATTTCCAAAGCGATAACACGGACATTCAAACAATGTAAACTGTAAAGCTTCTACCGTCGTTTGAAGCTAATCTTGCCGCGGCGAGAATAAAATATGTCGTGATGAAATTAGCTTTAAATGACGGTAAATGCTTTCAGTCGTTTGAATGTAAATTTTTTACGTTTCAACAGCTGAACAATTTTTCCGTAATTTGAAACTTGATTAAACCACGGTTTTGTTTTCCATGGTGTAAACTCCGTGACGCTCTCCAATATTTGTAGTAGCGTTGCCGTTAGATTCTAATAGTCTTTTTCTAAAACATAAGGTTTCTTCCTTTGTCCCAGTTAGGAGCCACAGCCACTCGGCATCTCATTTGCGGCCAATCCTAATTCCCGGTGCAGCGTTTTGCTGTGCCGTTGGACGGGTTTACTATGGATATAGAATAAAAAAAAAAAGGTGATAAATTTAGTTGCTTTGTTTCCCCAGCACAAGGCACGGTTAGTGTCGCTGAGAATTGCATGTTCTAATTTGTGAGCTAGAAACATTGTCTATTCACATTTTTATATTATTGTCCCCTCACCAGTAAAAATTAATAAATAAAAGCCGTCACATGAATATATATATATATATATATATATATATATATATAATTAATGTTACTCGATGGTTTAGAGAAGTGATTAGATCATGTGATAATATTTTAAAACTTCAAACCTCATACTAGGTTGCATAATTATAGTCTTAAAATATTTGTCTAAATTGGATCAATTGTGGAATATTATTTGCCAGACATAGAAAATTTCATAATATATATTAATTATTTTGGTTGTTTAGAACTTATAACAGCATATATAGATAATAAATAATATTGGAAGTTGGTCACCCTCTCAAATTCTTTCAATCGCTTCTGTTACATAACGTTGATGTTTGATCTCAATTGTGTTGTAAAAAGACACTCCAATTTTGGAACACTTAAAATCTTGGGTATTCTTAAACTGCACCATTCATTTTTATTATTTATATTAATATATATTCTATTTTTACAAAGTACTTAAAATATAAGTTCATACTACATTCACCATGTATGTTACACATTTGAAATTAAATTCATAATATATATATATATATATATATATATATCTGAATCTAAAACCTAAATCCATAAACTTGACAATTGGTAACATTTTGACTTCCTTGACTTCGTAAATGAAATTAGACTTTTGAATTACAGTATATAAAATAAATTAAAATATATACTTTAAGCTAACTATTAATTATTTGTTGAGGATAGAGTGTATATTTTTTTTAGGGAAAATGGCGGCATAAGTACCCAAAATCTTTAAAAAATTGACATTAAGTTTTTATTATTTTTTTGGTGGCTAAAGTTGTCAAACTCTTATTTTGTGTCTTCCGTCATGTTTCCGCCACGAACTGCATCACGTGTCACGTCTTTAAACCCATTAAATATATCATTTTTAATTAAATAAATAAATTAAATTGATTTATCAATTATAAACAATGGTATATTTAATGGGTTTAAAAACGTGACACGTGGCGCGGTTCTAGACAAATATATGACAGAATACACAAAATAAGAGTTTGAAAACTTTTGCAACGAAAAAAAAAGGAACTTAATGTCAATATTTTAAAGACTTTGAGTACTTATGCCGCTATTTTCTGTATTTTTAAAATTAAAAAATAGTGGGTCAATACATAGCTTCATATTTAACAATACATTGTGGTGAATACATTTATCAAATATACAATGTAGCAAATTATATGTTCACACGAAATTCCTCCACTAATTGCAGAATACATGTTTAAGTGTCTTGAAAATAACGAGAAAAGTACCAAATTTATAGTGAATTGAGCCGGCGAGTATTCACATTTTCCTGCAATGTGAAAAACATGCAAATTCAGTAAAACAATAATTTCATCCTATTTTTATTAAAAAATATATTAATGAACTGTTCAATTTTGGTCAAAACACTAATTGAGACTATTAAACTAGTGAGTTTAACATATATAAATTTGTACGAAAATATTACATAAATATAAATATTCATTGCCAATATTACAATCAATGAATATTTTCTTTGACTAAAATGCCCTAGTGTGATATAAGACTAAAGACCTTGCAATATGCTTGAGAATTAGATGCTATTAACAATGGCTTAATCTTATTTTAGAATAAACCATGAAATATTATTTAGCCTACATATGGTAAAAACTTATGTTGCAACAAGAAAGTAAAGACTGTTTTTTCAATAATTAAAGGCATTTTCTTTTGGTCATGAAAGATGAATTTGGCCAAACATTTTCAATGCATTGTAATGTGCTTTAATGAGTAATAATAACTTATTTCAGAGATCACATGATCAATATATGATCATAATCAGGCTCCAATCAACCTTTATTAATTATTATTGAGACAACAAATATGGGACCCCTTCAATTTTGTATGTACACACACACATATATATATATATATATAATTATATATTTTATGAAAAAGAAAAAGATGATGAAATACAGTAATTGGAATTATAGTGTAAAGATGATATATCATATGATATTGGATACCAATTCATCATCATCAAGGTAGGGATATGATAAACGAAATGAAATTATGAATAGGACATCCCACTTGCTAACATAGTATATATATACATGTAATATAATAGAGAAACTTGCTTCTTATGTACCTTATTTTCACTTTCCTAAAGATACAGCATGTAAATTATAAATAAATAAAAAGTAAGAACCCTAATTAATTTATTTATTTTATCATTTGGACATGTCATTTTGTATATTTCTTTTGTATAATTTTTAATTTGAAATTCTTTTAATATCAATTTATTCTTCTAATTATTAGTTTATATAGGTTTTTCTGAAGAAAATTATAATTATTATATCAGGTTACTCACTGAAGTTATCGTTATCCACCATTTGAAAGTAGGAGTGACAATTCGTGCGTGTTGTGTTTGTACTGTTTCTTAATCGTTTTTAACTAATTTTATATAGACTTAGACCCGTCCCGTTTATTGATCGTGTCTGAAGAAGAGACTGCGACTCGCCTTTTTTTAAAACCGTGTTTATCGTGTCTACGTTTTTTACCTATTTAATTGATCAAGGTATCATTAAGTGACAAATTAATACATTTTCGATCAGCAAACTTAAATAATATAATTAAATAATGCAAGATTTTAAAAAATTAGATATTCATCAATTGAACAACGAAATTGATATAATAGAAAACATAAATTTGATAATACTAAAACACTTAATAACATATAAAAAAAAGGCATAAAAATGAATACTTTATTCTTTAATCGTGTCTAATTGGGTACTATTGTTGGTGAGGTACGATTTCGTCCATGTCAATTTACATTGATACGACGAAATCTATCTATGTTGTTTATGGAAAAGGGCTATGGTTAAAGAAGCCCAATACCATGATCAAAGCTCATTGATGAAGTCAAAGGAAGTCAATCAAGGAAAAGCAGGTCGATCAATGAGAAGACAGGCGATGAAGAAGATTAATGAAAGCATAAAGAAGCTCATCGGCGAAGACACGCCCATCGACAAAAACCTCATCGATGAAGCTCCATTGATGAAGCCTCGTCGAGAAACCTCGTCGCCAGAGAAGCTAGGCCGTGAGAGAACAAAGGCAAGAAGCTTAACAATGAGGACCGAGTGTGCGGCGAGTTCAGCGACAGACGAAGAGGATGATAACAATTGGGAGCAATCAGTGCGGCGCAAGCGGCGCCTCGAGATTAATGACGATAGTTACACACGTGATTGCCATGTAATTAAGGTGTAGAAATTAAGGAAATTATGAGGGCATCAAACGCAAATTTTTATGGACCAATTATGAAGTCGGGTCTTAGATAATGAAGCTCTATAAATAGCAAGCTGAAAGATGTAAATGAAGATCAAGAATTCCTTACATGAAATAGTACACACTCACACTAAATTCTCGAGCACTTTGTTCTCTTCAAACCCATTTTTGTTTGCGTTATTAAGTTTTAACTGAAAGACTCAAGCTTTTAGGTAACTTAAAAGTAGAACTACACCAACCCTAAATCTGTGATTGCTGCGGTGATTTTTCAGCTCAACAATTGTGTTTTCGTGGTCTTACCGTGTTTATCCGTTATTTAATTACGTTTGACACGGTTAGACCTCATCCATTTAAGATTGATCAAAAGTCATTTACATCGTGTCGTGTCTCATGTCCGCTCCCGAGTTACCAGCTCTACTTAAACGTTATCAGTATATTTGTTTTTTGTTAGTAGTTAATTTGTATCACAATGCCCTATCTTAAATAAATTACTCTAATTAACTAGTTATGAAATCATCTTAAAGAAAAATAAATTACACTAATTAATAACTAATCATATAATATTTTTGAAATATAATTATGAAGCTATTTGTCTATTCTTGAAATTTATGTCTCCTTCAACTCCAACTCTAAGCTTCCGCACAACATTAAAAAGGTCGGGTGTTGTATTTTCTTGAAGTAAAAAAAAATGTTCAAAGTGAGTGTTGCTACAGTTGCATCATTGCATGAACCAAGCTCCAATTTAGTAATATAATCTTCAAATTATGTATTACTATGTATTATGATTACAATATTCTTGACATATTATATAGGAATTTTTCTTCTAATTATAATGATTATATAGCTAATATTTTATAAATTAATAATTCAATAATATAATAAATTGTGTCGGTCCCAACATTATTTATTTATAGAGGTTTTATTGTATTCAGTGTAAGAACAAGAGGCATTATTGGTCAAGTTTACAATATGTAAAGGAGACACGTATTTGCATCACAAAGATTTTGAACCTTCTTAAAGATGTATGTAGTAAAGTTACAACTATATGATTAGACAACCTATGTGATAAAAATTTTAAGCAATCCGATAAACAGTTAGTGAGTAGCGGGATAAGAGCAAATTATATATATAAAAAAAAAGTTTCAAAAAGACAATTTAATAAGTATACAAATATTAGTGATTGTTAGTCTTTAATATACTATTAATAGATAGTCCTGTAAATATCGAGTCAACCAGATATCCGGTTGACCTATATTTTTTTATAAAACCCGGACAGGTATCAGTTCGGGTCTATTTTTATCCGGGTCCCTTTTTTTTTTTTGAATTGGATCAATCTGGGTCCGTTTTTTTTCGGGTCCGGATTTGTTCGGGTCCGTATATTTTTTATTTTAAAAATTTTATTTACGTTTTTAGTCCCTAATTGCGTTTTATTGATTCAAATATAATATTTTGGTATTTAAGTCTGAATTTTAAACACTTAAATTCTTAAATTATTTTATGTGTTTGAATATTTATAATTAAATATGAAAAAATTAGAAGCATATAAAAAAACAAATGAGTAAATTAATAACCCGAAAAAACACGGATCCGGATTTAAAAAAAAAATATCCGGGTTATTAATTATCCCTATTGTTAAGCATTACTGATAGAAAAGAAGTTATAAACATTTTTGTTGTAACCCCATTTTAATTAAAATGGGGTACATTTTATTTAAAATAAATATAAAGAATATGGCACCCATATTTAGAGGTAAACAATAGAGTATTCAATGTAGTTTTTTTTTTCTTCCAAATAATAAAACGAATATTGTATTTTGATATTTTTATAAGAATAATTGAATATTCAATTAGAAAGGATAAAAATCACATTTACGGTATATTTGGTATTTGATTGCGATAATAAGGGTATTTTAACCGCATTTACCACTTCGAAGAATATTAAAAAAAAAAACTAAATCAAGATATTAATTTATATATCACAAATTACCAATAACATAAGGAATAAGTAAGAAAATAATTATATAGACATGAAAGTAATTGTTAAGGTCGGATTTCGTCAAATCCATCCCTAACACAACTCGTGTCGTTTTGTCCTAAAAACGACGTAAGGTGAGGGCGAGGAGTTTCGTTGACCGATGGTCAACCAAGGAACATCCTCGTGGAGGTTCAATCAGCGACTAAGTCTGACTAGTATAAAAGCGAACTGCGATGAAATGCTCCATCACGCCTCGACGAAGAACCCTCAAGGAAGAATCCATGAAGAAGAAACTCATTGTAAAAACCCCGTCGAATTAAATGAAGAAGGAAGTCATTATCGCACTAATTGTGGAGAATCAGTAAATCAGTTGAGGAAATCGTGGAAGGATCAATGTATATTCAAGAAAGATTCCAAGGGATGTCAAAGGTTGACGGATCATGAGTTCGACTAGAGGCATCGACAACGGGGCGTGCGGAGCCGAATGACAACTGACGAGATGTGCATTTAATGACGCCCATGCCGATCCCACATACCCACCGTGGCCAACTACCCTAGAATGATGCAAAGCATGGGTTAACCATGCTTTCATCAAATCACTCTTAGATAAGCTAGTGATTGGATGTGACAAAGGGCGGGAAAGACGTGAGAAAGCAAATGTAAGCTCTATAAAAGGCAAGTTAAGCCTCATTTAAAAAAGGAGGGAGGAGAAAAGAAGGTGGAAGAAGAAAGGGGAAGAAGGATCCCGTGAGAAAAAAGACCTGAGAGAGAGAGAGAAAGTTCATTGTAACTGCATCCTTCAATTGTCCAGCTATTCAACGAAAGAAACCGAGTCCTCGTCGGAAACATAATAAATCAGAGATATTCACTGTTCGTCGTTATTATCTTGTTCTTTGTGATTATCTTTGTGACTGAAAGAGGGTGGTGCAAATCGCCCTCGACAATTTGGCGCCCACCGAGAGGCTTGGTTTTCTTTCTATCTCACAGCCAGGAATTTGAAGGAGCGAGATGTCATCAAGCGACACCATCATCAGCAACGAAGGGAACGAGGTCCCAGCCATGGAGAGACTTCAGCGGCAGTTGGCCGAAGCCACGGCAAAAGCGACGGAAGCGACGAGGATTGCCGAGGAGGCGGCCAGGAAAGCGGAAGAACAGGAGGAGAGGAACAGGCAACTCGCCGCTCTCCTGGATCGCGCGATTGCGAGCCAAAGAAGGGACGGTCCGGAGAGCACAATCACAGGAGCTTCGGCTCGAGGAGAAGGAAGAACCACAGCCGAAATAGAGCAAGGGAACCTGATGCCGCAAGCGCCACCGATCAATCGAGATCTCTTCAACGCCGCTGGCGTAACACCGATAACCACGACGAACCCGCAAGGGGGCTTGGCAACCACCATAGCGGAGACAGTCCAGGAGGAGGTCCGGAGAGCGATGAGAGAAATGTCTTCGAGCATGGAGGCAAAGATGGGTCATGTGGCCTCACAGGTGCACAAGGCGACGAGCGCGGCACTTGAGATCGATAGATTGGTCAAGGAGGCTAGAATCACTCCTTTCTCGGCAAAGATTCGCAGCGTGGAGCTAGGAGATTTGCCGAAGGTGAGGCTCTCGCAAATAAAGGGACATCGGATCCGAACACCCACGTGAAGTATTTCCGGATCGCAACGGAGCGTATAGGTGGCGAGGAAGCAAAGCTGGAAGCTATCCTGTGTCATCTCTTCATCGAAAGCTTGCAAGGTCCAGCAAGCGATTGGTTCGCGAAGCTACCACCACAATCCATCAGCGACTCCGATGAGTTCGTCGCATATTTTTTGCGGCACTACTCAATGTACGTACAAAATGAGGCGACTGTCACAACCTTGTGGAATCTCTCGCAGGGACGAGAAGAAACCCTCCGGCAATACGTCGGAAGATTCAAAGACGTCATGGTCAGAGTCCCGGGGCTCGATGACGTCGTCGCAATCCAGGCGCTGAAGCACGGACTGTGGTACTTGGCCCCTTTCCGCGAGGAGTTGATAAAAATGCGTCCATAGAAGATCGAGGATGCACTCCACAGAGCGACGCTCTTCATGGAGATAGAGGAAGAGACGCTAGCCCAGAAGAAGTTTCACGAAGGTGGAAGCAGGGGAAAGTAGCACGAGAAAAGGGAAAATGGAAGAGACATTCCGTCGTCTAGAACGAGAGGATGAGGAGAAGATCGAGGAAATTCAAATGAGCGACGAGCTCGAGAAATCCCGAAGCGAGGAGTCTACCAGGTAGACGAGAAAAGAGACCGCGACGACGGTCGGGGAAATCAATCGCGAGGAAACTTTTCTGATGATCGAGGGAACCAGGAGCGAGAAGGTCAGCAACGAGGAGATTTCTTCGACAACCAAGGAGAATTCCCGGGAAGCCGGGGAGGATTCTCCAGAGGCCGAGGAGGATTCACCGAAGTGCGAGGGGGATTCTCGGGAGGCCAAGGGAGTTTCGAGAGAATGCATTGGACAAAGGATATGAGTAAGTTCTGCACTTACCATAACTACAATGGCCATTCCACCGAGGATTGCGCCATGCTAAAGAGAGAACTCCAGAGGAAGTACGCGCAGGGGGAGGTCAAAGACCCCACGTACAACCCTCCCGAGCCATGGAATAACGGTAATTGGACATAGCACAGCCGGCGAAAAGGCCCGGCGCACGATGAAGGGAACAATCAAGGCGGAGCAAAGAGAAATCTCGAGACCGAGCCATCAGCTGCGGAGCGCATCGAAGAAAAACGCTCGGCTTCAAGAACGAGAATCGAGCTGATTATGGGCGGATCGCGATTCTGCGAAGATTCAATCAACAACATCAAGGCCTATCAGCGAAGAGGGCGAGAGTACAGCCGAAGAGATGTAACGATGGTTGGCTCTGGCGCGAGGATAGAATTTGTGAAAACGAGACCTGTGCTGATATGCACGACGATGCTCTGGTCCTCGAGCTCAACATTGGTGGCTGCGAGGTTTGTCGTATTCTCGTCGATAATGGGAGTTCGGTCGACGTCAATTTTCTATGAATGCTTGATGAAGATGGATGTAGAAGGACTCGTGATCGGAGGACACCCTCGCAAGGTGTCAGGTTTTAATGGGGATGTCGCTATCTCGATGGGGACAGTCCATCTCCCGGTCTGCGCGAGGAGCGTCAACCGGATGACAGAGTTTATGGTGCTAAACGTTCCGTCACACTTCAACGTGATCCTAGGAATACCTTGGATACACTCCATGAGAGCCATCCCATCAACGTACCATCAGTGCATAAAATTCCTGGGCAAGAAAGAGGGGGAAATCGAGGAGCTTAAAGGAAGCAGAGACGCCTACCGGGTCTGCTACATGATGCACCATAAATCGATGGCCAACGAAAAGGGGATCGAGCAGATAGAGAAAGGGGAGCCAGTCGGTTTATAGCAATTAACTACGCCCGCTCCGAGGACCCCAGGGCGGAAGAAGGGGCGGAGGAAAGATAATGTCAAGACCGCCGAGATACTTAGTACGGAAGACGTCGAGGCACAAAGTGCCGAAGAGAGAAAAGGAGGGTCGCAGCTCGAAGAGGTAGAGCGAATCTGTATCGACGAGTCTAATCCTGCTCGGACCGTCGGTGTAGGCGTGGAACTTGACCCGGAGATCAAGACCCAACTGGTCGATTTCCTAAAAAAGAATCGGGGAAGTTTTTCCTGGTCTCACGAAGACATGCCGGGGATCGACCCATTGGTAACAGCTCATCGCCTTAACACCGATCTGAGATGCAAGCCCGTCATACAGAAGAGGAGAAAGATGGCCCCCGATAGGAATAAGATTATCAACGACGAGGTGGATAAGCTGCTCTCGACGGGCACCATTCGAGAAGTGAAGTATCCCGAATGGTTGGCTAACCCCGTCGTCGTGAAGAAGAAGAACGGTAAGTGGCGAGTGTGCGTGGACTTCACCGACCTCAACCGAGCCTGCCCAAAGGACAGCTTCCCCATGCCGTTTATAGATCGCCTTGTCGAGGCTACCCATGGTTACGAGCTTCTCAGCTTCATGGATGTCTACTCTCGGATATCACCAAATAAGGATGCACCCGGATGACGAAGAAAAGACTGCTTTCATCAGCGAGAGGGGCACGTACTGCTATAAAGTCATGCCCTTCGGGTTGAAAAATGTCGGAGCAACCTACCAGAGGGTAGTAACGAAGATGTTTCAGAAGCAGATCGGGAAGAGCATGGAGGTATACATCGACGATATGGTCGTCAAATCCCTGAAGGCGGCCGCGCACATCGAGCACCTGGAAGAATGTTTCGAAATTCTGAACCAACACAAGATGAAGCTGAATCCCACTAAGTGCACATTCGGCATGTCCTCGGGGAAATTCTTGGGTCACATGGTCACTCGACGAGGAATCGAAGCCGACCCCGAGCAGATCGAGGCAATCAAGAGCATGCCCTCGCCACGAAATTGGCGAGAGATTCAGAGATTGACCGGAAGGATCGCCGCTCTGAACCGATTCATCTCACGATCGGCCGACAAGACTCTCCTCGTCTACGAACTGCTGAGGAAGAATAAGAAATTCGAGTGGACCGAGAAGTGCGAGGAGGCTTTCCGAGCGCTGAAGTCTTACCTATCGTTGCCGCCCATCATGACGAAGCCAAAACCAGGGGAGCCGTTGTATTTGTACATTGCCGTGTCTGACCACGCGATCAGCCAAGTGCTTGTACGAGAAGAGGATGGGGAGCAGAAGCCAGTCTCCTACATCAGCAGAAAGCTCCTCGATGCCGAGACAAGGTACCCGCAACCCGAGAAGCTCGTCTTGGCGATGTACGATGCGTCGGAGAGGTTGAAGCATCACTTCCAAGCCCACACCATTGTCGTCATGACCGACAGACCGATCCGCTCCATCATCCACTGCCCGAACCAGTCAGGAAGGATCACGAAGTGGTCGATAAAACTGGGGGCATATGACATTGAGTACAAACTCCGGACGAGTCTCAAATCTCAAGTGCTCGCTGATTTCCTCATCGAGCTACCGAGGGAGCCAGTGAACCTAAGCAACGAGGCCGGCATCTGGAAGTTACGGGTTGACGGATCAGCGACGACGCAAGGATCTGGGGTGGGGATCAGAATCATCTCTCCGATGGGAGACATAGTGGAAAAAGCTTGTCGTCTCGCCTATCGTTCCACCAACAACGAGGCGGAGTATGAAGCACTCATCATCGGGATGCAGTCATCCTTAGCGATCGGAGCCAAGAACTTGCACGCTTTCTCGGATTCTCGGTTAGTGGTAAAGCAGGTCAATGGGGAGTACGAGAAGAACGACGAGCAAATGGAGGCCTATGCGGGAGTAGTTGATACTCTCTTGAGGAAGTTCGACTACTTCAGCCTAACGCAGGTGACTCGAGGAGACAATACTCACGCCGATGCAATGGCAAGCCCGGATTCGACGATTGAAGTCGGCGAACTGAGGTCGGTCACAGTGGAGATGGTGGAGAACCGAGTATCAAAAGAGAAGAAGGCCCAGCGAAAAAGAAATCTAAAGAAAGCAAAGAGGCTGAGGAAGTAAGGACTGGCGAGGCCAACGTGAACGAAATCGAGGACGACGAGGACGAAGGCGAGGAGCGAGGAGTCGTGGACGACGATGAAGCGGAAGATTGGCGAACGCCCCTCCGGAAGTACATTCTCGAGGGAATGCTGCCCGAGAATCCGCAGGAGTCCAGGAAGATCAAGTCGAAGAGCTCCAAGTACACCGTCCTCGACAGCAGACTCTACTTGAAGAGCTTCGCAGGTCCCTACTTGAGATGCCTTGGCGAGAAAGAGACTGAGAACGTCATGCGAGAAATCCATAGCGGAGAATGCGGAAACCACTCCGGCGGGCGTTCCTTGCTGAGGAAGACTAAGCGGCAAGGTTTCTTTTGGGAGACCATGGTCGCCGATTGCATCAGCCATGCCAAGAAGTGCGAGAAATGTCAGCGACACGCTCCAGCGATCAACTGCCCGGCGGAAGAACTCTCCGTGGTATCTGTGCCTTACCCATTCATGAAGTGGTCAATGGACATCGTCGGCCCCATGCCCATCGGCACGCGGCAGAAGAGGTTCATGCTCGTTGTCACGGACTTCTTCACCAAGTGGACGGAGGCTGAATCATACGCCAACATCAAGGATTCTGACGTCAAGAGTTACGTCTGGAAAAACGTGGTCACTCGCTTCGGATTGCCTAGAGAGATAATTGCCGATAATGAGTCTCAATTCATCTCAAAGAGGTTCGGAGACTTTTGCGAGCGATGGAGGATAAAGCTCAATACATCGACACCACGGTATCCCCAAGGCAACGGGAACGCCGAGGCAGTCAACCGAACCATCGTCGACAACATCAAGAGGAGGCTCGACGAAAAGAAAGGGCTGTGGGCGGACGAGCTGCCAGGAGTGCTATGGGCCTATCGAACAACCCCCCACTCCGCGACCGACGAAACCCCCTTCGCTTTAGCTTTTGGATTCGAAGCTGTGATCCCGGCAGAAGTTGGAGTCCCTAGCCTTCGACGAACTCTAGCCCCCAGTAGTGAGGAAGACAACGAACAGAATCTCCTTCACCAGCTCGACCACATCGACGAAAGACGCGAGCAAGCAAGCGCGCACATCGCCAATTACCAAAACACGATCGCGCGTTTCTACAACAAGAAGGTACGCTCGAGGAGGTTCAGAGTCAGGGAGATGGTCCTCCGACGGGTTTTCCAGAACACCGCCGAGATGAATGCTGGAAAGCTGGGGCAGACTTGGGAAGGCCCATACATAGTCACCGACGTCGTCAGGCCAGGAGTCTACGAGCTCAAGAATACTGAGGGCGCCAAAGTAGTACGGAGTTGGAACGTGAAGCACTTAAAGAAATTCTACCAGTAGCCTCGCGGATTGTTTTCTTTTCTTTCCTTTCATACTCTTATCTTTCTCTTTGACTTTTATCTTTCGCGATTTAGGGAAGTCCCGACCCTTCTTGTTCGGGACTATTTTGCGTGGCTTCGGCCTTTATCAAATTGATGTGGAGTACTCTTCCCTCGCGAGCCGCACCCGAATGGGGGACTCGAAGGGTTTAATGAGGCTCGTCTTTTAGACACCCAAGCTGACTCACGACGTAACCTTTTATCTTATCTCATATTCGAATGGAAGGAAAGAAGTTCGACTACAAATAAAAAAAAATAGACGAGAGTGCCTAAGAGAAACTGCTCGGTGCGAGTGCCGAGCAAAAAGAAAAATACGGCTAAGGTGCCAAGCAAACCCACACCGGCGAGAGTGCCGAGAAAATATAAAAAAAAATAGGCGAGAGTGCCTACGAGAAACTGCTCGGTGAGAGGGCCGAGCAAAAAGAAAAATACGGCTAGGGTGCCGAGCAAACCCACACCGGCGAGAGTGCCGAGAAAATATAAAAAAAATAGGCGAGAGTGCCTAAGAGAAACTGCTCGGTGAGAGGGACGAGCAAAAAGAAAAATACGGCTAGGGTGCCGAGCAAACCCACACCGGCGAGAGTGCCGAGAAAATATAAAAAAATAGGCGAGAGTGCCTAAGAAAAACTGCTCGGTGCGAGTGCCGAGCAAAAAAGAAAAATACGGCTACGGTGCCGAGCAAACCCACACCGGCGAGAGTGCCGAGAAAATATGAAAAAAATAGGCGAGAGTGCCTAAGAGAAACTGCTCGGTGAGAGGGCCGAGCAACAAATTATTCGGCGAGTTCACCCTCGTAAGGGAGACGTGCCCGAAAAGACTCCGAATCTAAGAAGTTGTCGGCGATGAACTGCAACCTCTCCGACGTCATGACAGAGAAAGAGCTTCGGGTCTTGAAGACCGGTCCGATGCCGGAAGGAGCCATTGAAGCGTCTAGAAGAAAAGGAGGAAGGAATCTGAAGATGAGAAAATGAAAGCTAGAACAGAGAGAGAGAATCGCAAGAGCGGTTCAGAGAGAGTTTTCGAAAGTATGGAAAGTGTCGAAAGGGGGCCGAAACCCCGAATTTATAGAAGAGAGGGAAAGGGAAATGAAGAGGCGCATATCGATCCGACGACCCAGATTCAAAGCATGCGAGTTCATCAACGGCTCAGATCGAGGGTCCGTTATAAATCCCAAAGGTACTCAAGTGCGAAGAGGTGGCATTTAATGCTGAAGGGATGTGCGAAGGATTCGAGGCTGACAAATTGGGAAAGCAAATCAGCGTGGGGCCCAGAACCAAATATTGTCGGGAATGCGAAAGGTCCGTGGTTTTCCAACCCTTCGCGAAAGTTCCTCGCAAGAGCTCATCTCGTGTCCTCATCGCAGCACCTCCGTCGCTAAAGGTTCGTCGATGAAGACTTGTTAGGTTAGTCACCGAGAAGTTATATTTCATTTTACCAAGTGTATACACTTGATAAAATGGGGGACTGGCTGTTAAGGTCGGATTTCGTCAAATCCATCCCTAACACAACTCGTGTCGTTTTGTCCTAAAAACGACGTAAGGTGAGGGCGAGGAGTTTCGTTGACCGATGGTCAACCAAGGAACATCCTCGAGGAGGTTCAATCCGCGACGAAGTATGACTAGTATAAAAACGAACTGCGATGAAATGCCCCATCGCGCCTCGACGAAGAACCCTCAAGGAAGAATCCATGAAGAAGAAACTCATCACAAAAACCCCATCGAATTAAATGAAGAAGGAAGTCAAAATCGCACTAACTGTGGAGAATCAGTAAATCAGTTGAGGAAATCGTGGAAGGATCAATGTATATTCAAGAAAGATTCCAAGGGATGTCAAAGGTTGACGGATCATGAGTTCGACTAGAGGCATCGACAACGGGGCGTGCGGAGCCGAATGACAACTGACGAGATGTGCATTTAATGACGCCCATGCTGATCCCACCTACCCACCGTGGCCAACTACCCTAGAATGATGCAAAGCATGGGTTAACCATGCTTTCCTCAAATCACTCTTAGATAAGCTAGTGATTGGATGTGACAAAGGGCGGGAAAGACGTGAGAAAGCAAATGTAAGCTCTATAAAAGGCAAGTTAAGCCTCATTTAAAAAAGGAGGAAGAAGAAAAGAAGGTGGAAGAAGAAAGGGGAAGAAGGATCCCGTGAGAAAAAAGACCTGAGAGAGAGAGAGATAGAGATAGAGAGAGAGAGAGAAAAAGTTCATTGTAACTCCATCCTTCAATTGTCCAGCTATTCAACGAAAGAAACCGAGTCCTCGTTGGAAACATAATAAATCAAAGATATTCACTGTTCATCGTTATTATCTTGTTCTTTGTGATTATCTTTGTGACTGAAAGAGGGTGGTGCAAATCACCCTCAACAGTAATTATCTTGATAAGTGTCATATAAGAAGTTAATATATTGTGCAATACAAAATATAAATTACATACTAAATTTTAGTCATATGTGATAAATTTAATTTTCAATCGAATTTTGGTTTATATTCGGTATTAACCGTTTAATTTGGTTCTCCGTATATTCGGTATCGATTTAGTGTTCTTTTGTTCACCCCCACGGCCATATTAATAAACTCTAAGGCAGTTATGCCGAAAATAACATGCGTCCACTACCGACACTATCTTTTTTGTGAAGTTTCAACGGGGAGAGAGTGCGGTGAATCTGTGACCCGCCAATCCATGTGAGAGAGAGAGAAGAGAGCTTGTGGGGATCGATAAATGAAGTCTCCTGTTGAAGCCAAGCCATGAATTCCAAGAGAGAATGCCAAACACCACTGTATTAGACTCTCAGACTCTTCTTCGTTCCTCGCGATTGCTTCTTCAATCACCTGGACAGCAAACAGTCGAGCTCAGAGATTCACTCTCTGTAAGTACTCTTCTTGCCTCTCAGATCTCGCCTTTCAAAGAATTATTGTCGTGGGTCTTGCGTATTCAGCAGATTTAAGCTCTTATCAATGGCAGTTTCAGGATTCCCATACCATTTATTATGTAGTGTAACTTGATCTCACAAAATTCCTTATGAGAAGAGAACAAGTGAATTTATTCCCATGGAAACATGCTTTTATCCGAAATTGAGCCACTCTAGAAACCCACCGGTGCCGAGACTCGCCGCACGATCCCGCGGATTGCCGCAGCGGCATTTCACCGTTCCGTGGATCGGCTGCTTCGATTCGCGATGAGGGAAGGACCTGGGATACAAATTTCGAGGGGGATAAGTAAGTCTAATTAAAAAATCGAGTCGTTTTAGAAACCCGCTGGCACGATCAGCGAATTGCTGTGGCGTAATCACGCCATCCCGCGAGCTTCCGTGGGTCGGCTGCCTGGATTCGTGGTTTGGGATGGACACGGAATACAAATTATGCAACGGGCTAAGTAAGTCTAATTAAAACCTAAGAATAAAAATTTTAAAACTTGAAAGTTTCAGATTAATTTCGAACATTTGTTAAAGTTTGGGGCTATACGCGCATCCGCCCCCGATAGTGGGGACGTGCTCTGAATTTAGCCTTTCGAAAAACTTTTATGTTTTAATTTTTAAATAAAAACCAAAATTCATGGACGCAGCGGAGTCCACCAAATTCCGCGGCCACAGAATGACTTTGGTGTCCAACGGAGGAATATCCGCGGAAGTCCATTTGCTCTAGAAAGACACTGTCAGAAAAATGACAAATCTTCTTTTATAGTATAATATCATAGTTTTGTGCTTTCTTATTACTCGTTTTAATTTATCTTTATTTTTGCAGATTAGATATGGGAACTTTGGCCATTGAGGTCGATGATAAGATAATCCCGGATATTTACCTCGACTTGGGACTCAAACAGTCAGGCAAAGGATCCCCAAAAATCCCGCGAGCCTTGTCCTTGCTCTCGTCGATCCTTGAGAAATCGGTTCGGAGAAACGACGCTCAATTCGAAGCGACACAAGCTGTAACGATTTTCCATGGATTGAGAGCTCCGACGCTGAGCGTCCACCAGTACGTGGATCGCCTCTTCAAGTACTCGGGCTGCAGCCCGTCGTGCTTCGTTGTGGCCAACGTCTACGTCGACCGATTCCTCCGTCGTACCGAAGCACGCCTAACGTCGCTCAATGTTCACCGCCTTCTGATCACAAGTGTGATGCTTGCTGCTAAGTTCATGGACGATGCGTAAGTTTTGACCGGAACCAAAACCGTAGGAACTGAGAAAGAGCTAGTTGTGAACAATTGAGTATTCGTTGAAAATGGCATTACGGTTTTAACTCTAAATCCACTAGAAATTTTAAGTTTATCGTTTAGTCTATAAAATGTCAAAAGCCCTATGCCCAAAATTAATGTCCTAAATCAGTAAGTCCAGTTAGGAGTGAAACTAGTTTTGGGAAGCCCCCTTTTTTTTTATAACTAAACCTACTAGAAAGTTAGGTCTTTCTTTAGACTGTAATGTCAAAAACCATAATTCCCAAAATTATTGTCCTAAATCAGCAAGTTCAGTTAGGAGTGAAACTTTTTTTTTTTTCCGGCTGAATCCCGGTTTTCCAAGCTCAGTTTTGGAAAAGTCGGGTTTTTCTTTTCTCAAAATTTTAAGTCACTTGGTCCCGTGTTTTGCCAGGTTCCTATAAAATCCCCTTTTTTAGAATGTTCAGTCATGTAGTGGCATTTTGTACAAAATATGAGCCATAGTATCGCATAGAAGAAAGCGGTTCCAATTTTAGTCGCAATTATCTGATCTCTAGAAAGAAAGAAAAGAAGCAGGAAATTTAATTTCCTTTTATAAATATTTTCAACTCTATAAACGCCCTTTCCATCGGTATATTCAGTTATAGTTGGCTGTGGTTGTTTCAGATTCTTCAGCAATGCGTACTACGCAAAGGTGGGCGGAGTGACCACTGGAGAACTAAACAGATTAGAGATGCGGTTTCTGTTCACCATCGATTTCCGCCTTCAAGTCAGCCTCGACACGTTCCGAACGTACTGCGGGCATCTGGAGACCGAATCCGCTGAGGCCCTGCAACAGATCGAGAGGCCCATGAGAGCCTGCAAAATCAACGACACTCACGCTTGGCCGAGCAAAGACGATTCTGCTCGAACGATGTCGACAGTATCTTCAGACTCGCCCATTTCCTAGCACGGGAATGGTGCACTGTATGTGTGTATTTTACTTTGTTTTCGGCCTAGTGATTTGCTTATCTCCATTTTCCACGAAAGCAAAAATCGAAAGCTGATACACCCAACTATTGTCGTTAGGAGTGTAAAACCGAATATCAAATTTACCGCCACCGATTATATCAATTTTCTGATTTTTCAAACCATTTAAATCAGCTCAACTTTTTTCGGGTAAAAACCAATACCATTTTCACTGATCAAGTGTGTTAGTTTTTTTATTATCATTTCTTAACAGTCTAATATCATTTATAGATTTTTGTTAACATAAATACCCTAAGTGTAAAATTTGACATTTTATTGAGGAATTTTTACTGCAGTTACATTTGCATGATTTGAAGAATTTACCCCGCAAATATCTCTATTATTCAATGCTTATATCTCAATCTTCAGTCACTACTAATTCTTATTTTTTGAGATAAAATAAACTATGCATCATTCCAGGGAAAATGCGAGTTAAAATTTTGAATTGAAGCTACCAAATATCGAATTTGTTTCACAAAAGTCGTAGGTACCCCTACACAAAAGTAAATCTAATCCAAGCAAGGATGCTTGCATTGCATATAACACCTCATTTACAAGTTTCTATACAATCTAACCCTCATTTTTAGGGGTCAAAGAAAAAATGTGGCTCAACTATTTCCCGGTCACGGTCACGGTCACGATTCATGACGGACAGGCCTTGTCAGTGCATCCGTAAACAGTCTTCGAATCTCCGGAATCACGTGTTGAATCAAAGAATACCTGCGTATATTTCATTATAATCTTTAGTCGCGAGCAAATTTAGTGTCGAAATTTTTTTATCAACCAAGACTGATAAAATAAATAAAAAATCGTTTACTTCAAACCAATAGAATAAATGCAGTTAAATTAAAATTAACCCTTT
This sequence comes from Parietaria judaica, assembly GCA_954871525.1. Taxonomy (NCBI): domain Eukaryota; kingdom Viridiplantae; phylum Streptophyta; class Magnoliopsida; order Rosales; family Urticaceae; genus Parietaria; species Parietaria judaica. The sequence continues at coordinate 55,898,384 of OX940860.1, read as the reverse complement.
GCGGTTTTATTTATCAACTACTACATTAGTAAGGGTACCAACAATTTTACATTTTTTTAAAGTGACGCAAGGCTTAAAAGTTCTAAATAAAGACTACTTACTATATATCATAATGCTAATACGATAAATACTGATACTGATATTATTTTTAGTATTTTTTTTTATCTCTGAATTTTGAAGATATTAATTTCAGTTTTATATTGATATTTTATAAATCAATACACATGAGTAAATGGCACTAAAAGTCTAAAATTACACCGCATCCTTAAAAATCAGAATGCAGAATTCGACACTGAAGTTGTAAAAAAACCGCACCGAATTTCGCACAGTTAAAGTGAGGTGAGAAAACGAGACGTACCAAGATCGGGTGATGAGCTGGTCAAATTGGTCCAGTATGAAGAGAATACAGGCTTGTCGTAAGGAGATAGCGTTGTAAGCTTCCGATAGCTCGTACATAAGCGACACATTTTCTACATTAATATCCTGATAACAGAACAACACATATATATGATTAATTAAAGACTAATAAAAGCTTGTGCTTATGAAAATCGTGTCCCTTATGTTTGTTTTGTATCAGAAAACAGTAAAAAGATTATGACCCCTAGGGATAAAGTCGTCATAAATGTACACCTTAGTGCATTTATCGATTTTTTTAATGATTAAAGAAGAAATTGATGTAGAAGAAACTTATTATATAATACTATCTCGATTCTAATCAATACTAAATAATTATTACTCTATAAATTTAATAAGCTCGATAATATAATATAATAAAATTTTCAAATCCCAACTATATTAATTTATGGAAATTCCACTAATAAATAAAAAATAAAAAAAAGCGGACCTGAGCAATAGTATACTCGCAGAGACGCTTGAGACCTTCAAGGAGATACTGATCTGCAGCTCTGAGCACGTCCTGAGCAATTTCCAAGTCCACATTTACAGATCCTGTGTATATAAATCTGGAGCCAAAAATGGTAAATCAATTAAAATATATATATCTTTAAATTCACCTAGAATGGTGATAGGGATTAATTAAATATACCTCATCATCAGCTCAAAAACTTCCCATTTTATGTTTGGAATCTCTACATCTTTGGCGTCCCTCTCCTGCAAAACCGTTTTAAATAGCGAATAAGCTAACAAGAATTCCCCGATGTGATGAATTCCCGAGTACTCTATCGCAAAACAACCAACGAAGTGTCTTTGTTTCTACAACAAGGCAAACTCTTCCGAGAATGTTCAATAGCAAAATTCAACTAGGATTATTAGAATGACCCTAATAATATAATTCTTGTTAATAGACAGAAATGACCCTAATAACATGAAGACAGACAAGGACATATTAGGTACATGGAGTCCCCGAATTCTCCTTTCTACACTTATAGTGATGCGAGGTGTATAACAGAGCAATATTATAGAGATCATAGTAAAAATGTAGTCATTTAAGGAGTTGTTTGCACAAAAACCCTCAAAAAGGTAAGGTTGAGGGCCAATACCCCTTAATCTCTACTTTTTTGACACAAGATTTTACTCGTGTTTTACTTTGACGAAATCAACATCATTTGCATATTTTTAGAGGTAATTTTTGTATATCTTTTTTCCCCCTATATTATCGCAACATGAATACATAAATTAACACGATCTTAGATATAAACTTGTAAAACTCTATTTATACAGAGAGATTGTGGTTAATGAAATGACAAAAATACCGTTAACATCGGACGCTAATTAAAATTTTGCCGAAACTAAATGTGAAATTATGAATGATAGAAGTTGGGAGAGATTAAAATAAAGAAAAAGTGGAAATACTGACCCTATAACCACCATCGAACATTGCACGGAATGTGTCTGAAGAAGCCAGCAGGCATATTCTGTGAGCGTAGAACCGTTTACCTATTTAAATACATAAATAATGTGCAAATTACATCAGATTCTTTTCAACGCAAGAATATCATTTGTTGAAGAAGAAATAGCAAAAGCCAAAAGGTGTAAGCTTCTACCTTCGACTAAGAAGGTGACGTCAGAAAGAGTGGGATTATTTACATATTGCTCCCCCAAGTACACCTGAAACCATTGTTTTAAGTCAACGAAAGAATATCCAACTCAAAGTATACGCGTGTCCATATTTTTTAGATTGAAAAATATAGACAAGCATTTAGAAAAAATTCAGATTATTTAGAATATATATATATATATATATATATATATATAACTAAGAGAGCATTGTGGTGGTGAAAACCTGTGGAGTTGGCGAGGCCGGAGCTGCTTCGCCTTCGACGGGAGATATAGATGTAGCTCTTGTTGCCACCTTGTGTAACGCCAACGAAGCATCCTTCTTTAGCTTCACGCTTGAACAATCAAGAAGCTCAATCAGAAGCTCTAAACCTGCAACAACAAAAGGCTTCTCTCATTGCTAAACGGGAATTCACGAAAGCGATGAAACCTCTTTAATCACGGAATAAACCGAATAAAAAATACAAAAGCTAAAACAAAACTTAACCCCTAGCCACTATTAGGGGTTAAGTTTTGAACTAGGGAATGGATAATAATAAATAATAAACATCTAATAATATATACAAATTTTTCTCATAATTTGGGGTGACACGAGCCATCGCATCTATATTAGGTTTGTGTAAAATTACTTAATATGTTAATGACACTTAACGACGTAAACATAAAGCCTAATTCCCCATTTTTCCCTTCCTCCGCCTATAGAAGATTAAAAATATCGTACCATTGTTATCGATGAATACATTCTTGCGATGAGCAGGGGAACAAAGATGAGCAAGAGCCAAAGCCACTCGTCTCTGAACCGCCCTATCACCAACTCGCATCAGATATAGCAGATAGCTCAATACCTGTCAAATGAAAAACCAAATTAATTTTAATATCTCAGATACAAGATTACGGTTTAAATTCCTAAACTTATATATATATATATATATATATATATATGTATATATAATGATACGTGCAAAATACCAAAGGAAATGGCAACTTACTCTTCCATTGATCTTATCTTCTAATCTTCTCAGTGTCTTTGCTACACAATCTTTGGTCGGCTACAATGGAAGAAAAAAAAATGGTAACAATGCTTTAGGCAACTAGAAAAGAAAGAAAAATACCACGTGTTTCGAAATTAAAAAAGGCTATAAATGAAGTTTAAAGAGGAAAAACTTACTTGAACGATAAATTCACCATCTAGAAGTTTTTGAACACATCCAAACTTAACAAACTCGGCAGCATTATCCTACACGAGCGAGTCCCAATATAGCAATAATTAGCAATTGGTAGCATAAAAATTTGTGTACTAACAGGAATTGTGTAGTGGTAAAACTTTTATACCGAAAACCGGTTACCACAATAATCTAGTTTTTATCCTTCAAGGCAACCGATAAACTATTTGAAAATCGGTTACAGGAAAAACTGATTATTAACATACACAAAACAGAAGCATTTTTTTCTTCTTCTAAGAAATGGAATATCTCACGGAAAATGGTTAACGGTAGCAGTTTCACCGCTTGATTGCAGAAACGAGAACGACAGGATTTACCTCATTGTCGGCCAGACCAAATAATGCGAATGCAGCATTGTGTTGCAGAGATCCATTTTTCGAATCAAGCAGCTTCATGAGAGGCACTATACCACCATTATGGGCAATGCCAGCTTGGTTGTGTGTATCCTAAAGACACAAATCATTTATCAAATCCGTCTTTTTGTAAATTTTTTACAAAAATATTATTATAATACGATCATATAAGTAACACTAAGAACATATCCTTGTTAAATAAACTCGTGGCGGACAATTATAACAGCCACATCCAGCTGAAAACATGTACTGTACTGTGTCCAAATGTTAAACAATTGACAGAGCTAAAACCTTACTTCTGAAATCAGTGTATGAAGATTAATGATTTTAAAATACTGCAATGAGTTTTTGATGTGTTCTCTCACAGATCTTTCGAGAGATTGGGCTGGCTCTCTTTAACGAGCAGCCTTCTTCTTGTTTTTCAAATTCTTTCGGGTTGAGTTTAGGTTTAGACGGCCAGGCCGGCTTGTGGGCCAGCTGATCTTAAACCACTCTTTGTCCGTGCACAATAACCTCCTCTTATTTATCAATAAAATCTTTGTTTCTTTTTTAAAACATAATGATCTAAAATTCAGCAGTGTAATAATGCCTTAAGAGAGTGAATGAAAGATAACCTGTGCCAACCTCCCAATTGCAAAAGCTGACATCTCCTTAATTTGTGAATCTGAAGACTCAAGCAACTCAAGCAATGGCCCAATGGCTCCCCTTTGTACAATGTGGACCTGTATGGACAAATTTTGATAATAAGATCATCGACATAAATCTTACGAATAATCAATAGAAAGACAAATCATTAGAGCAGAAAAAATGAGCTAAAACCAAAACGTTTGCCCACCTTGCAATCAGAATCAGCAGCAGCAAATTGACCGAGTAATAAAGCGGCTTCCCTTTGGCTGTCCGGACAGCAAGATCTGTAAAAAAAAAAATTATCAATGTCATTCCTTAAGAAGATACATAAGTCTTCACACAAATACCATCTGAATACACATCTGTCTCGGGTATCAATTAATAGAATTAAAGTTTGAGCACACACCGTAACAGACCGATAACAGGTTGTAGAGCCCCAGCTTGGAGAACTTCTTTCTTAATGTTTGGGGATGAGTGGACAAGATTACCAATAACACCAACCTGCAAAAAATCTAGTCTTCAGTTCAGAAAGAATAATATAATTTAAATTTAGCGTGGGAAATGAAAATTGCAAGGATCGGATCGAACCGCTTCATAATGAATAGCAGCATCCTCAGACTGAAGCATCAGAACGAGAGTTGGTAACGCGTTACAGTCAACAATCTGCAAATTTAAACCTCGTGTTACAAAATGTAATTGTATACAGTTTCGAAAATGTAAAAGCATGATAGTATTTTTTACCTGCTTTTTGTTTTCATCGTTCTTGAACGCAAGAGTGCGTAGTGCAGCCGCTACAGCTTTCTGAACCTTTGCGTCCGAGAAGCTTAAAAGCTCAACAAGCGGACGAATACCACCTCCCAACCTACAATTCAAAAACCGTAACTACTTTGCCAAAATCATCACTCAAAAGTGGTTCTATGGTGAGAAAATCAGAAATCAAACCTGACAAGGATCTTTACTCTGCTATTTTCATGAGCGAGATTGGTGATTGCATCAGCTGCTCGCCTGATAACAACACTCAGCGGTCGAGAGGCAATGCCATTCTTGTGCCTCTTCAGCAAAGCAACGATAGGCGATAAAGCCCCAGCATCCACAATACGCTGTTGATACTCAGGCTGTTTGGCAACGAAAAGATTCCAGTCAATTCGAGACGAGCTCTAATACTAATCAATTTCCAAATTGTCAAAGCTTACAATATACTAATACTAATCAGCTTACAAATAGAAAAAGCCTATTAGACACTAATACTAATCATTTTCCAAATCGTCAAAGCTTATGGCTACTACTAATAAATTTCGAAATATTAAAATCTGAAAGACACTAAACCTAACAGCTTACAATACACTAATACTGATCATTTTTCTAATCCTCAAAGCCTACAAGCCAGTAATGCAAACCAATTGAGCTTACTTTCACAGCTAGAAGCCCTAGCGCGTAGGCACATCCTTTCTCCACCTCGTGCTCGCTCGGCCTAGCCGCGCCGTCCACCACATGCGCGCAAAGGTGCTTAACCAGCATCGGAATCGCTCCACAGTCGACGATCACATCCACCAGCTCCTCTGCACAAACCGCGCCGAAAACGCAATCAAAACACGCATGGATAAGAAAACACGCAACACTTCCAAAATCGAGCCAGTACCGTTCTTGGCAAGCTCGCAGAGCGAGTCCATGGCTCTCTTGGCGGCTTCGCGGTTTTCGGCGCAGCCGGAGGCGGATTCGAGAACCTCGAGGCAGGATCGGACGTCGGCGCAGAGGATCCGGCGGTGGTCCTCCGGCCTGGCGAGGGAGGGGATCTTGCAATCGGATTCGCAGTGGTCATCGCCGCTTTCTTGGAAGTCTTGGTCGAGCTTCCGCTTCAGGCTTCGCTTCGCGGTGGCCGCGACGGCTTCGCTCTGCTTCCGATCCATCGCCGGCGAGAGAGAGAGAGAGGGACGATGCTGTTTGGAGAGAGAGAGAGAGAGAGAGAGAGAGGGGTTTATTTATATAGTGAGGAGTTTTAAAAGAAAGCCCGCCATTACCAATTTTTTTGCTCTCTGCGCGCGATTCTGTTGAAACGCGCGCATTTTCAGCACTGGAGTAGAGTAGTCAGGGATTCGAGAAACGGTGTGTCGTAGACTCAGCATTAGGGCTTAGAGAAACGACGCGACGTTTAATGGCACTGCATTTTCCTTGCAACGGATTTCAGAACCGACGTGTCGTTTTGTTGGACTTTTGTTTCCGTTTGGCAGCCTTTCTGGGTATTAGTGAAGAAAACTCCGATGTCGTTTTCAATAGACGCTATAGGATAACACAATAATCATTGATTCATTGTATTGATAAAATGAAATATGTTGTAACATAAATACCTGTGCACGAAACTCGTGCACAGAGAAACAAGATGTCCATAACTAAATAATGGAATTGCACTGGTGTAGTTGGTGATCTTTGAGAAAGGAGGGTCAAGAAGGATTGAACCTTGCCCGAGTGCTTTACTCGAAGGATGGTGACTTTCGGAGATAGGTCGTAGGGAACCAGGTCTACGACGCTTACTAACTCGAAGTTATGGCGATGTTTGGAGAGAGATTTGCCAGAACAAGGTCCTTAACGAACAATATCTTGAAATAAACGTGAGCCCAGACGAGAACCTTGACTGGCAGTGGGTCCACATTCCTTATAGACCGAGGGGAGGGCGATTTTTCTACCTCGCAAGAGAGCTCGAGTTGTGCCTCTCTCGCGAGAATCTAGAGAGAAAAGCTCTAAGGAAAATATGTGGAAAATGTTTATATGAGACTCATATTTATAGAAAAAAGCCTAACCCCTTTTTCTTATTTTAGGGGGAATTTAATTTAATTAATTCCCCAAATTCCTTAGAAATTCGTAGCTCCCCCCTCAGGTACGGTTTTGACGACCTTCCTTGCCCGGTGTGGGGACTTGTGGGCAAGTTTGTTCGCCCAGATGCCTTAATTTCCTTTGGAGCTTCCGTTTTGAGGCCTACAACGTCTTTAAAACGGCTTTAGGCCCTCAGAAGCTCGGGTTGTGTTTTTGTTTGATCTTGTAGGTCTCGTTGGCGACATGTAATACATCGCCGCTAGGAGCTTGTCTATCTTGGACGTTGTCGGCTTGGTCAATGTAGGTTGACGTTGTCACTGAAGTTTGCCATGGTGAGGACGTTGTCATTGGACTTTGAAAACAGGAGGTTATCGTTGCTAGATGAGACCGTCGATGTCGGTGGGTGATTCCAAGGAAGGGTCGACGTTTCCATATGAGGTCCCCAACGTCACTGGACGTTGCCTTGAGATCGATATTGCTAAAGGAGGTCATCGATGTCAGTGGACGTTATCAAGCAAGGTTGATATTGCCAGGGGAGGTTGTCGGCGTGAGTGAACGTTGCCGAAATGAGGTCAACATTGCCAAATGAGGTCATCGACGTCATTGGACGTTGCCAAAGAGAGGTCGACATTGCCAAAGGAGGTCGTTGACGTCAATGGACGTTGCCAAAGCAAGGTCGACATTGCCAAAGGAGGTTGCCAGTGTCAGTGGACTTTGCCAAAATGAGGTCAATATTGTCAAAGGAGGTCATCGACGTCAGTGGACGTTGCCAAAGAAGGTCGTTGACGTCCATGGACGTTGCCAATGGCCTTTTATGGTTGTCATAGACTTGCATAGGGCTTTGTGAGGCTGCATGTTCCACGCGGGGTAGTAGAGAATGCTTCGAGATCGCCACGTAAGGCCTTTTTTCAGGCACGTGGTGGGTCTTGGAGCCAATTATGTTGGGCCTTGACTTCCCGGCCTTATCCGATGGGCTTGGAATTGGGCCGATGGGCCTTGACTTTATTAACGGGCCTTTGCCTTCCGCCTTAGGGGCCCACATTTTTAATAATCCGAAAAATACTCACAACGGTGCCTAAAATAATGGAGATGTGCGGCATCGAGAAATGAAGTTGTAGCGCATGGTCAGAGCACCTGATTCTTCCACGTGGCATTTGATTAAGAGTCGCTAGATAGGCAAATTGGGTACTTATGGAATCAAAGCTCTTTGTTGCAACATTTGTGTGATTTAGAGGTACTTAAATTCCAAATATCTCTAACAAAATTACAAGTTACTGGATATTTTGCCTTACAAAATTACAACATTCGTGTGTTGTTTTTAAAATTACATTTAAAAGTGATTTAATAAATAGTAAGTAACTTAGCGTTTGGTAAATTAATTGATTAATTAATACTTATTATGATTTTACGAGACGATAAACGAATAACTACTCTAAAGTCTAACCTATTTTTATTTTTTGGACGAAAATTTTGAAAGGTAGGGAGATTTTGAGATATCACATCAGAAAACATCACTTTTTTGTCAATATTTGGAAATCGCAACTAGAACCGGCTAGGGTAAAAAAAAAAGCCCCAGTTTCCGCTTCGGAAAAAAATAATCATAAGGAAGAGATATTTTGACTTTTGAACCTACAAGTAGAAAATTGTATTTTAACTTCTAATCTTGCAACAAAAAAAAGCTTTGTATTTTTCATCGATTAATCGGTAAGCAAATGATAAATCCGTCAAAAAGGACAATCGATTTATCGGTAAAAACGGCATTCTGAACCTTGCTTTGTACAACTAAATTTTACTCATTTTAACATAAGAAGAGATATTTCGACTTAACTCCCTGAAATGATTAATGGGCCCAAATTCTGTAAGCCCACATAAGATAGTACAAAGTCCACTTCAGTCTTTCATGGTATTAACAAATTTCCAGTGTTTTTTGCGCTTAATCTTTGTTTTTTCTGATGTTATGCTCTTCGAATTTCGATCTTATTTCTCACCAATTTCGATCTTATTTGAGGGAATTTCGTGTTATGTTGATCGTCGATATCAGTTCGGACATCACCGATTAATCAATCTCTACTAAATAAGTATATTCACATAAAATAAATTTATTGATTAAGAAAATAACAAAGCAACAAATAAGAGGGCGAAGAATCTTCCCGTGAGTTTCCTAAGAGCTTTCTCTAATTAAATACTCAGATTCCCTCATCTGACCTAGCATATATTTATATACAAGCCATTTTATTTTTAACTGCTTCATAGTCTTGAATAAATAAATATATATATATGTAAACGACAAAGAAATCAATCCCACCCCTACAATGGCCAGGTCGTTTGACATAAGTAGAAACGACAAAAAGTTATAAATGGCAGGTAGCGTTTTTATTAATATGTCACCAAAAAGGAATCTACACTACTACACACCCATTTTCCTTCACGAGTCTCTCTTTCGTACATACTGTATTTATTCTTCAAATCCAAATCCTAATTACGTGAATTTCTCATTGAAGACAACTTCCAATTTATATTAATATATATATATATATATATTAATGCGTACAAATGGCTTTAACTTAGAATCGGATCCAAGGTTCGGGTCCCGAGATCGACCCGCTGAACACGTGGATAATTGAATGCTGAGTCAACGCGGGTTGACTAATGATCGTCAAAGCTGGAGGCGAATCCCTCGTCTTGGATGAGTCTACGGGCTGTCCTTGGCGATCCTCGGCGAACATCCCTCGTGGGGGCGAAGTCCGTATCACGACGAAGTTCCTCGTCGAACTTCCCTCATGGTTGCGAAGTCCGTATCACGGCGAAGCTCTTCGTCCGGGCGGAGTACTTGTCTCGGCGAAGCTCCTCGTCTGGGCGGAGTCCTCATCTTGGCGATATCTTCGTCTGGGCGAACTCCTGTCTTGATAATTCTTCGTGATTTTTCCTTCCTTGGCGAGCTCCTTCGGCGAGGGAATACCTGCAAAAAAGGGTAGATTGGGCCCGTGCACCGTCGCTTATGGTTGGGCGAGGCTGCCTACGTATCTCAGTTTAAGAGAATCAGGTCTCACGTAGTTCGGGGTTAGTGATAAACGACGGGTGACTAACGATGTGGTTTGACTCGTCAAAAGTGCCGATGTTGGCGGCGCGGGGGTGACCCTTGGCCAGGTGGCTGGGTATTACAGGCGTGAAGTGTTCCTTGTCGACCTCGTCAGTGTAGGCGAGCACGTTGTGACGAGGTTCTTATCCCGACGAGGGATGCTTCTTCTCTGTCGACCTTGTCGGGGTAGGCGAGGGCGCCTTGACTTGACAAGGGATGCTCCTTGTCGACCTTGTCGAGATAGGAAAATCAATTTCCTGAAATTGCACCTCACGGGGCCTGCGAATTTTCCTCCTGCTACAGGGGGGTTGCCGCGGCCCCTAGCCCTGTCAAGGGGGTCGTCGGTGCTTCTTTATTCGTCTTTGATGTATTCTAGTTGTCTGCGAGTTCGTATGTTGAGTCCGGGGGAATCTGGAGGATTTCCCGGGGATCTTCGTGATCTCGGATCTCCTCGTCGTGTGGAATAATTACAAGTTATGCCCTCGTCAAGATATGGCGAGGGTGCTTGTCAGGCTTGTCACCTTGTCGCCTCGTCGGCCTTGTCGCCTCGTCGGCCTCGTCGGTTCAGGGAATTGTTTTACCTATAAATAGGAGCCTCCCCCCCAGGGGCCTGCGAATTTTCCTCCCGCTACAGGGGGTTGCCGCGGCCTCTTTGATGTCTTCTGGTTGTCTGCGAGTTCGTATGTTGAGTCTGGGGGAATCTGGAGGATTTCCCTGGGATCTTCGTGATCTCAGATCTCCTCGTCATGTGGAATAATTACAAGTTATGCCCTCGTCAAGCTATGACGAGGGTGCTTGTTAGGCTTGTCACCTTGTCACCTCTTCGGCCTTGTCGCCTTGTCGCCTCGTCGGCCTTATCGGCTCGTCGCCTCGTTGGCCTTGTCGCCTTGTCGGCCTTGTCGCCTCGTCACCTCGTCGGCCTTGTCGGTCTGTCGCCTCGTCGGTCTTGTCGGGTCGTTGCCTCGTCGGGCTTGCTGGCTCGTCGGCTTGTCGCCTCGTCAGCCTTGTCGCCTCGTCGGCTTGTCACCTCGTCAGCCTTGTCGCCTCGTCGGCTTTGTCGCCTCGTCGGCCTTGTCGAGGACTTCGTCTTCTTCGTCTTTTTGACTCCGGGCCTCGCCAATGTCTTGGTTCGTCGGCCTCTGGTCTTTGACTTGGGTGATGGGCTTTAACTTTTGTTAGTGGGCTTTGACTTTTGCCAAAAGAGACCCAATTTTTTATATGTTACTAAAAATGCACATAACAATATATATAAAAGGTTCTAATTTTTCTTGATTATCCTCGATAATCGTCGATTATCCGTCTTGCCGGTAGTCATCGGCAAATATTCCATGCCAATCGATTATCCGTAAAACAGTGTAAAAATAACAAAAAATTAGGTATTTTAAAAAAAATTGCACTTTTCAATAATTTTCGGCAAAAATACGTTCAATGTTAAAAATAATAAATAAAAACTATTTTAGTATGACATGATTTTATTTGAGTATGACATGCTTTTATTTGAGTATTTACATATGTGAGAGTGAGACTATATATTATTTACATATGTAAACTTAGTAAATATATTCTTAAAACTATATTTTTTTAGTGGTTTTTCATCGATAATTAATCCTCGATAAGTGTCGATAATCCATCGATAATCCTTGATAACTGTCAGTAACGATAAGCTATAGTTTTATTAGTTTTCCATCGATAATCCTCGAAAACGGCAACCGATTTGTCGGCAAAAACAACATAGTTTTAAGAATACATTTACTAAGTTTACATATGTAAATAATATTAGTTTTTGGTTCCAGCTTCCAATAATAAGCCCACGGATGGTATCCCCGCAACTCCACTTTGGGAGTTACGCGGCATTCTGTTGTTGCCAGTAAAGCTGCACAGAAACGTCGTGAGTCTGGTTCGCGACGCATCGCGACGTTTTCTCGTGGTTCGCGACGCATCACGATTTTGCGGCAAAAGTTGCGATTAGTCGCGACTAGCTTCAACCGTCGCGATTTCCGTCCACCTCGGCCTCTCTCTCTCTCTCCGAATCACGAGCTCGCCGGTCACGATGCATCGCGACTTGTCTTCCGGCGATTTTCGGCGACCAAGCCGCGACGGGTCGCGACGTCGCCATGCACAGCTCTAGTTGCCAGCGACGGACTTAAGAAACAAATTTTAAGGGGCTAAATACTGCTAGAGGGGCTAATTAAGTATAATTCAGATTAAATAATAATAATAATAATAATAATAATAATAATAATAATAATAATAATAATAATAATAATAATAATAATTGAGTAAATTCTGATCAATTTCAACATGTTTGTGAGGCTTACAACATCCTTTTGGGATCTTAATACTAAAAGGAAAAAGGAAAAATTAAAAATTGACTTAAGAGAATGAACACTAAAAAATTGTAGATTTTGGATTAGTTCCCCATCACCGGAAGGTTGCGATCCAATGCATTGCTTTTGCTCAGGGCGTACTGTGTTATTGAAACTTTATGTTATTGAAACTTTATAATTGTTTTATAATTGTTTTATTACCGATCAATTTCAATTGCAGTCTTTGAAGCGGTAAATGTGGTAAATAATGATATTGAATATGATATAAATGCAATTTTTATCTTTTTAAAACTGATATTAGATTTTTTTTATAAAAATATTAAAATACAGTATATATAATTAAGGGCTAAAGCCGCACCAAAATTTTATGGGAGCATGGGCTCTTTTTTTTCTTTTTCTTTCTACATTCCTAAATTAACCATACACTTAGGTGAATTGGAGCCAAGAATAACTCATAAAAATATATGATATTTCCTGTATAATGTTTATGTACGGCAAGGAATTGCTTCTTTGATTTGCAGATACATGCAAGAAATTATTTAAGACTTTCTTTTAGGGGTCAACTTGCTATTTTTAGCACTAATATCTATTCATGAAAAAGAAAAATGAAACAAGTCAATAGCAAATGTACGACATAGATACATGGACCACAAGAACAAATCTTTGAAACTTCGACCGCTTCAAAAATACATTATTTATATAAAAAAATTCCTAATATACATAAAAAAAAATAACGAAATGAATTTTTCCTGGGCAATTAATTAAGTATTTTGCGACATAAGTGCTTATATGATAGTATTTCAAAATAACAAATTAAGTTATTTATTTATTATGAGTTAAGCGCTCACTGCTACGACTTGTATCTGTTAATTCTTTTTATTATTCAGATTAGATACATGAAAGACACAATTATCGTAATATTAATTGGTTAATTTATGATAAATTAACAACGAGAGTATTCTACTAAAAAACATTACTTTATAAAAAAAAAAATAGAGCCAATGATATTCATATTATATTTCACTAAATTGTAGTTTTAATTTTTTTTATATATTTTATTAAGTTAGAAAAATCATTAAATTTTCTGCTAATTCGTCGAAGAACTATACCATACAAAAATTATTTTGTTAAATCTCAAAATAAAGAGACTAAATCAATATTAAAGTCATAAAAATAAGTTGTTGTTAAGGTCGGATTTGGTCAAATCCATCATCAACACAATTCGTGTCTTTTTGTTAAGGTCGGATTTGGTCAAATCCATCCTCAACACAACTCGTGTCGTTTTGTCCGTAAACGACATGAGGGGAGGCGAGGAAGTTCATCACCCGAGGGGGATTATCCCCGAGGAGGAACATCACCGAGGAAGAATACCCCCGAGGAGACTCATCCACGAGGAGACGCAGCCACGTGAAAGCTAGCTGCGATGAAGCGTCCCATCGCACCCGACGAGTAATTTCGTCATGATGATTGTGCAGGGCCGAATGACCATTCACGAGATGTGCATTTAATGAAGCCGACCTACTCACTCGATGAGAACACCAGCGACGAGGCTTGCAGAGCCGAATGACGGCTGACGAGATGCGCATTTAATGAGGCGCACCTACCCATAACGGCAGCCTGCTCGGAAGTGACATAAAGTAAGGATTAACCATGCTGCCCTCAAATCACGCCAGAGAGTGAATGATTAAAGAGAAAAAGGCGGGAAGGATGCGAGGGGAAGGCATTGTAAACTCTATAAAAGGCAAGATAGCCTCATTTGTAAAGGTTCGGAAAAATAGAGGGAAAAGGCCCGGAAAGAGAGAAAGAAATCTTGTAATAGAAAAGGCTAAGGAAATAGAGAAAATTGATGTTCATGATCCTTCATCTGTCCAGCTATTCAACGGAAGAAAGCCGAGCTCATTTTCGAAAAATATAATAAAACAGAGATATTCATCAATTATTGTTGTTTATTTGTTATTTGGTGATTATCTTTGTGACTGGAAAAGGGTGGTGAAAATCGCCCTCTACAGTTTGGCAACATAAATGACGTAGGAGGAGGGCGAGGAGGTTCGTTGACCGATGGTCAACCAAGGAACATCCTCGAGGAGGTTTAAGCCGCGACGAAGTCTGACTAAAGGCGAGTCGCGACGAAGTGTCCCATCACCCACTCGACGAGAGGCATCGACGATGAAGTGTGCAGAGCTGAATGACCACTGACGAGATGTGCATTTAATGATGCCCACCTACCCACTCGACGAGAGGCATTGACGGTGAAGCGTGCAGAGCCGAATGACGGCTGACGAGATGTGCATTTAATGAAGCCCACCTACCCACTCTGGCAGTCTGTTCTAAGAATGACGTAAAGCACGGGTTAACCACGTCTCCCTCAAATCACTCCGGGAGAAACTAGTGATTAGATGTGAGAAAAGGGCGAGAAAAATGGAGAGGGCATAATGTAAGCACTATAAAAGGCAAGTGAAGCCTCGTTTGTAAGGGTGGAAAAAAAGAAGAAGAAACCAGAGATAAAAGAGAAAGTATCATAAGAGAAAGGCTAGAGAAATAGAGAGAGTTCCTTGTATTCGATCCTTCAACTGTCCAGCTATTCAACGAAAGAAAACCGAGCTCTTGTCGAAAATATAATAAATCAAAGATATTCACTGATCATTGTTGTTAACTTGTTCTTTGTGATTATTTTTATGACTGGAAAAGGGTGGTGAAAATCGCCCTCTACAGTTGTCTTTCACAATATCTAAGAAAGATGAGCCAAATATGATCTTTGTAAAAACAAAAGCCAAGAAGGCCAATTAGCCTATATATTACGAGGGTAATTAGCGACACAAGTTACTAAAGTTTTGACTTTTTCATAAGCATGATGCCATTCTTAAAAAAATGACAAAAAAGTAACTAAAATGCACTAATCACGCATGTGGGTTTTGCCACGTGACCTTGTGATTGTGCATCAACCAAACCCATGTGGCGTTTTTATTTTGCCACATGTATTAATATTAGGGTTAGATAAATACCCTCATTTACTCATTAAACAAAATAATTAAAAACAAATAAATCATGTTTTATTTCTTTCTCTCCCTTATTTAAAACCTCCTCTCTCATTAGGTTTCACTCTTCTTTTTTCCCCTCGGCCGTGAGCTTCTTCTCATTCATCTTCTATTTAACCGACAACTTGTGTTCGTGAACGGCGAGTCAGGGTTCTTCATCCGTTGGGAGTATGCACTGGTTTTACAACGGGAAATGCATGCTTCCAGTGTAAAAAAAAAAAAAAAAAAACTTTTTCACTAAACTCAACACAATACTATATAACACGTTCAAGAAGTCAAAATCTTTCCATGGTTTTCACAAAAGATAAGTGTTTTTTTTTACATAAAAAATGCACGCTTTACAAAAATGGTTGTAGCTTTTATCGAAAAAAAAGAAAAGGATTAAGCTTTTCAAATAAAAACTAACTGTAACAGGTTGCGGTTCAAATATTGGGTTTTGCCACCCAGGATCCGGGTCACCACCGTTGTTATCAGCCATTTCTTAGTCGGAGAAGTCGAGTAGCAGTTAGGGCTTTTTTTCATAGAGAGAGAGAGAAAGAGAGAGAGAGTAAGGTAGTCGAAGAGAGGTTGAGAGTTGGGTTTCATACCCGTTTGAAGAATTTTAATGATTAAAATTCTCTTATTTATTTATTTATTTATTTATTTATTTATTTTTTGAGTAAATGAGGGTGATAAATCAGATGTAATATTAATACACGTGGCAATTTAATAACGCCACCAGAGTTTATTCGAAGGCACAATCGCGGGGTCACGTACGTGGCAGGTAACAAAGGGCCATCCACTTAATTAGACAAAATTTTCTGATTAGTGTCATTAGTGCTTTTTGGCCACTTTTACCGTCATATTTTTGAGAATGACATCATGTCTATGGGAAAGTGAAAATCTTAACCACTTATGCCGCTAAATACCCATATTACAATGCATGGACAAAACGATCGCATCAATCGGGAACAGAGACATCATATCTTATGACATATATCAAATATTTCTTTTAATACTCATATACTTATATATAATTATATATATATATATTATGAATATTACATATTTACATGCAAGTATAATTAAAAATATATTATATGGTGGTGAGTTGGCATGTGAGATATCCTGTGGATTTTGGTAGAAGTGAATAGAGTTCACTACTGTACCAGCACTACTTGCACTCTGTCTCTGGGTAGTTGGTGAAGATGGATCTGTATGCAAAATTTGCGGTCAAATCTGTAATAAAATATTCATATACGTATGCATGTTATATAAGATCAAAGTCATGAGGTCACTAATTATGCACAAATTGTGCAACCATGTACGCCAATCAGATTCTCAGCTTCCTTCACGGGAATGAATAGGGGTACCACAGTACTATTATCATACATATATATATTGGAAATTTAATTACTTGAATCATATATATACTCTCTTTTTTAAATTTACAAAAATACAGCCTATAATGTGTACTCTCTCTCAAGATATACTTTACTCTCTTTTTTCATACTCATTATTAATTTTCAATTATAATTATGATTTATGAATCGTTTTTTTTTTTATATTTATTTATGAGTTTTTCAAAAATATTTAAAGTTTAAACCATATGTTCTTCAAACAACAAAAAAATCCCTTAATCAATGTTAGAGATCTTGATCTTTAAAGAAATTATTTAAAAAATAATCTTGTGGAACGACAATTAGAGCTAGAGGGTTTATTTTGGCTCTTTTCAAAGTAGATTCATCATTGCATATTTTGTAAAATAAAAATAAAAATTTTAAAAAGCAAATTTCCTATTTACATAATAAAATATAGAGTAATCAGCACTGTTAACTTTGCTGGCAAGCATGTGGAGATTAGCCTCTTGGTTAAAATAATAATAATAATAATAAAAAATTGGAGTGACTTTCTCGAATTAGTGTGAAATTGGTAATAATTCTTTTAGAATGTATTTTCTTAGGACGAGGCTTGGCTTAGAGATAATTAGGCTTGTTTTCACTGAGGGTATTGTTGAGGGCGATTCGTACCGCTCAACAATCACAAGATTACTCTTGTTCTTAAATGAAAAGCTCGGTTCCTTTCGTTTATTAGCTAGGAAAATATGGTGATTTTTGGTATTGATGGTGTTGCCTTTCTCTCTTTACAAGTATATCGCTCATTTTCTCTGCTTAATCCTCCCCATTACATGGGGTTTTTCTCGCCCTTTTATAGGCCAATTTCCTCGTTTTTCTCGGAGTCCCATCGGCTCGTTCCCCCATATGTCTGGCAAAAGCCTGGTGCACCCCCTTTCGCGTGGTTCGAGTCCTCGGGGTTACCTCCCATGTGGCCGCATTAAATACTCGTCCCATCGCGGTTTGCTCAAGCATTTAATGCTCGTCCCATCGTAGCCTCAGGCATTAAATGCCCATCCCATCGGTCACTGTCAATACTGCCAGCACGTCTCGTCTCGCCAGAGTCTCCTCGACTCTTTCTCGTCGGGTCCTGGCGTCGTCGGCTCTTCTCGTCGGGTCCTGGTGTCGTCGACTTTCCTCGTCGGGTCTTGTTCACGTTCGGGGATCCGCTTCATGGTCTCCATTTGTCGACCTTCGAGGCTTTCCTAGTGTTAAGAGGGATCTGACCGGATCCGATCTTAACAATTAGTAATTGAAAACCCAAAGGAATATATTCATAACATCGGAATATGTTTACAAAGTTACAGGACTCGACTCGACGAGCGTGGCGCTCCGCTGAGTGAGATCTAGGCAACAAACCGAGTAGCAGGCTCGGACACCCAAAAGGCCCTGGCTGCTACTCAGTTTGTTGCCAAATAACTCAATCTACGACGACACACGTGGAGACTGGCAGACCGGCGTTCTCCTTCGAAAATTCAGTAGCGTCCACAAAGCCTTCGGCGGGGGGCTACTTAGTAAACTCGACTCGACGAGCGTGGCGCTCTGCTGAGTGATATCTAGGTAACAAACCGAGTAGCAGGCTCTGACGCCCAAAAGGCCCTGGCTGCCACTCAGTTTGTTGCCAAATATCTCAATCTACGACGGCACACGCAGAGGTGGCAGACCGACGCTCTTCTTTGAAAAATCGATGGCGACCAAGCCTCCGACGGGGACTACTTGGCGATCCCTGATCGCAACCAACGCGCCGACGAACTCCAGTCAAATATTCGAAGGGGCCTGAAGACACGCGGAAACACACATGAAGCCAATTAATAAAGGGTCTATCTTCCACGACCGATTCGACGAACGACTTCATCCACAAAAATCTCTATGGCGGACAAATGCCCCGGGTCTCAATCCGGGAACCACTCTCGCATATGAAGGGAAAGCATCGGTAAAACATCGATGCTGGAATGATATTCACCCTGCAAAGAGGAGATTTAAGAGTAGTAGGGAAACAAAACAAAGGAAATATAGCACGAAGAGGCGCGACTCGATCCGACGGTCCAAAAACAAGAGCATTTGAAGTAAGCAACGGCTAGGATGGAGAGCCGTTACGAATCCCCAGATGCACTCAAGTGCAAAACGACGCGCATTAATGGGAAGAGACGTTTCCTCTGCCCGAGGCATGCGTAGCCTGCGGAATAGACCCCGGTGGGCCCCAGTGCCAGAGGATTGTCGGGTAAAATGAAACGTCTCCGACAAAGAACCGTCGACCATCTTGTCCCCGACAAATTCTCGTCGACTGAAGGTTCCCCAATAAATCTAGTCGACAGAACGTCCTCAACAGAGGCTCGCTGACGACGAGTACTCGACGGAATCTCGTCGACAAAACACATTTGGCAACAGCTCGTCGACCGAGACGTCTTCGAAAAATTCGTTGACAAACGTATATCCGGCAAAGAACCCTCGATAGGATTACCTCGGCGAGAAGAATATCAGAAGAAGCTTGTCTCTCATTTTACCAAGCGTCAAGCACTTGAAAAAATGGGGGACTAACTGTTAAGGTTGGATCCGGTTAGATCCCTCTTAACACTAGGAAAGCCTTGAAGGTCGACAAATGGAGACCATGAAGCGGATCCCCGAACGCGAACAAGACCCGACGAGGAAAGTCGACGACACAAGGACCCGACGAGGAAAGTCGACGACACCAGGACCAGACGAGGAGAGCCGACGACGCCAGGACCCGACGAGAAAGAGTCGAGGAGACTCTGGCGAGACGAGACGTGTTGGCAGTATTGACAGTGACCGATGGGATGGGCAGTTAATGCCTGAGGCTACGATGGGCCGAGCCTTAAATGATTGAGCACGCCGCGATGGGACAAGCATTTAATGCGGCCACATCGGAGGTAACCCCGAGGACTCGAACCACGCGAAAGGGGGTGCACCAGGTTTTTGCCAGACATATGGGGGAACGAGCCGATGAGACTCCGAGAAAAGCGGGGAAATTGGCCTATAAAAGGACGAGAAAAACCCCATGTAAGGAGGAGGATTAAGCAGAGAAAATGAGCGATATACTTGTAAAGAGAGAAAAGCAACACCATCAATACCAAAAATCACCATATTTTCCTAGCTAATAAATGGAAGGAACCGAGCTCTTCATTTAAGAACAAGAGTAATATTGTGATTGTTGAGCGGTACGAATCGCCCTCAACAGGTATTTTTTGAGATTTATGTAAAAAATAAATAAATAATGCTTTTATTCACAAATTCGTTAATTAACCGAATTGAGTTTATTCAACACTAAAATCACTTAATGAGCTAAATCAACATAACTACCTCATAACCGAGGAGAGTATCTAGAAAAATAAATTACTTGTCAAATAATTAATTAAATAAATATTAATGCTTTAGCATCCATATCTAGATACTCCCTATGCTTTGACTCATATTTAATTGTTGTAACTTGTAACACACATATGCATGTTTGGTCTAACTCTAACCCTAAGTCAAACTAAAACACCTATTTTATATCTTCATATTAGATTTACTCTTTTGGGGAATTTATATTATTAAACAAACTACATTTATGAGTAGAACGTGATGAGATATACATAAAGTTATAAACAACTCTGGATTGCAAGTAGAATCTCACTGCGACTGTTTGTGCATGTGAGCCAAGTGTCCAATTTCTTACGATGTTTTTTTAGCATATTCGAATACGGAAGTCAGTTCACAGCGGAGCTACATATATCCGTGTGTGTATATATATATATATATATATATATATATATATATATATATATAAATCACTGTCTAAATTCTTCATATTTATTGTTTTGTTTTTCATTAAAAATACATTTGTTAATTAATTTAATAAAATTTTAAACATGTTTTAAGTTTTAACAATATATATTCTCTCAAGCAAAAGCACATGTTTAAATTTTTATATTATATTTAAATTTATGTTAAATTATTAAAAAAAATTAAAATAACGAATATTAAAAATATTGATATAAAAATATTTATGTCGTAATTATTAATTTGTATATATATTATTTTCACATACATTAGGGATGTACAACATGAAGAAAATGATGTATCTCGGAACAATTGAATAGATAAAACGCAACAAGGAATCCAACGGGAATCCACAAAGCGTGTATTCCCGTTTGAAAACACGGACGATCGATCTCCCGCGAGTCTTGACGATAAACTAAGCAAAATCAAAACTGAAACCGCACCTGTGCATAGCAGGCGACAATATTAGGTCAATAGAGACCTAATTGTATTATGGGCTTTTATTCCTAATATGTAATTAAATTGCGTAAACAATTAATTAAGGCTTTATTCCCATTTGCTTAAATAAATAAATAAAGCATAAAATGACTGTAGAGGGCGACTATCACCACCCTTTTCCAGTCACAAAAATAATCACAAAGAACAAGTTAACAACAATGATCAATGAATATCTTTGATTTATTATATTTTCTACAAGAGCTCGGTTCTCTTTCGTTGAATAGCTGGACAATCGAAGGATCGAGTACAAGGATTTTCTCTATTTCTTAAGCCTTTTTCTTTCAGGACTTTCTCTCTTTTCTCTATGGTTTTTCCTCTTTTTTGCCGACCTCTGTGAATGAGGCCTAACTTGCCTTTTATAGAGTTTACATTTTCCTTCCCCCTTTTCCCGCCCTTTTGCCACCTCTCATCACCAGTCTCTCCAGGAATGACTCGAGGAAGGCGTGGTTGACCCATGCCTTACGTCATTTGGAGCAGTCGGCCAGAGTGAGTAGGTGGACATCATTAAATGCGCATCTCGTCAGTGGTCATTCGGCTCTGCAGACCTCGTCGCTGATGCTCCTCGTCGAGCGGGTAGGTGAGCATCATTAAATGCACATCTCGTCAGTGGTCATTCGGCTCTGCAGACCTCGTCGCTGATGCTCCTCGTCGAGCTGGTAGGTGAGCATCATTAAATGCACATCTCATCAGTGGTCATTCGGCTCTGCAGACCTCGTCGCTGATGCTCTTCGTCGAGCGGGTAGGTGAGCATCATTAAATGCACATCTCGTCAGTGGTCATTCGGCTCTGCAGACCTCGTCGCTGATGCTCTTCGTTGGGTAGGTAATGGCATACTTCGTCCCGGGTCGATACTCCTCGAGGATGTTCCTTCGTTGACCGTCGGTCAACGAACCTCCTCGCCCTCCTCTTGCGTTGTTTTCGGGACAAAACGACACGAGTTGTGTTGAGGATGGATTTTACCAAATCCGACCTCAACAGTTAGTCCCCCATTTTATCAAGTGTATACACTTTGGTAAAATAAAGAAAATGAGTACCGCGATGAACTTCTTTCAGTCGGCCACAAGCGATTTGCGACGACGGGCTTGCCCCGAGCACTCTAGCCGTATACTTTTCTCGGCACTCTCGCCGGTTTGGGCTTGCTCGGCGCCCTAGCCATATATATATTTTTATTAATTTTCTCGGCACTCTCGCCGGTTTGGGCTTGCTCGGCGCCCTAGCCGTATATACTTATTTTCCTCGGCACTCTCGCCGGTTTGGGCTTGCTCGGTGCCCTAGCCGTATATATATATTTTTACTAATCTTCTCGGCACTCTCGCCGGTTTGGGTGTAATCCAACCTCTTTCCTTCCCTTTGAGTCTAAGATAAAAGAAAAGGTTATGAAAAATAGTACTTCAAACCGATTTAATAAAGGTCAAGGCCAAGCAAAGATGGTTCCGAACAAGAAGGGTCGGGACTTCCCCAAATTGAAAAGAAAAAATCAAAACGTCGGCCGCTGAGCCTCCTGTTGACTTCTCGAGTCAGCAGAGGATTGATTCGTGGCTCAGTCCCGATCTTGGTCTTCGGGGGAAGCCGGACCTCGCCCTGGATTGTCTCCGCCATGGTGGTTGTCAAGCCTCATTGCGGGTTCGTCGTGGTTACCGGTGTCACGCTGGTTGATTGGTGGCGCTTGCGGCGTCAGGTTTCCTTGCTCCAGTTCGGCTGTGGCTCTTCCTCTTCCTCCTCCTCGAGCCGAGGATCCTGCAATTGTGCTCTCCAGGAGAGCGGCGAGTTGCCTGTTTCTCTCCTCCTGCTCTTCCGCTTTCCTGGCCGCTTCCTCGGCCTTTTTGGTCGCTTCTATCGCTCTTGTCGTGGCTTCAGCCAACTGCCGCTGACGTCTCTCCATGGCTGGGACCTCGTCCCCTTCTATACTGATGATTATGTCGCTCGATGACATCTCGCTCCTTCAAATTCCTGGCTGTGAGTTAGAAAGAAAACAAAGCCCCTCGATGGGCGCCAAACTGTAGAGGGCGATTATCACCACCCTTTTCCAGTCACAAAAATAATCACAAAGAACAAGTTAACAACAATGATTAGTGAATATCTTTTATTTATTATATTTCCGACAATAGCTCGGTTCTCTTTCGTTGAATAGCTAGACAATCGAAGGATCGAGTACAAGGATTTTCTCTATTTCTTAAGCCTTTTTCTTTCAGGACTTTCTCTCTTTTCTCTATGATTTTTCCTCTTTTTTGCCAACCTCTGTGAATGAGGCCTAACTTGCCTTTTATAGAGTTTGCATTTTCCTTTCCCCTTTTTCCCGCCCTTTCGCCACCTTTCATCACCAGTCTCTCCAGGAATGACTCGAGGAAGGCGTGGTTGACCCATGCCTTACGTCATTTGGTGCAGTCGGCCAGAGTGAGTAGGTGAACATCATTAAATGCGCATCTCGTCAGTGGTCATTCGGCTCTGCAGACCTCGTCGCTGATGCTCCTCGTCGAGCGGGTACGTGAGCATCATTAAATACACATCTCGTCAGTGGTCATTCGGCTCTGCAGACCTCGTCGCTGATGCTCTTCGTTGGGTGGGTAATGGCATACTTCGTCGCGGGTCGATACTTCTCGAGGATGTTCCTTCGTTGACCGTCGGTCAACGAACCTCCTCGCCCTCCTCTTGCGTCGTTTTCGGGACAAAACGACACGAGTTGTGTTGAGGATGGATTTGACCAAATCCGACCTCAACAATGACTTAATTAATATTAAGCCCACTCGACCCGCTTCCTTCTCCGATACATCAGCCCGACCAATCCATCAGAAAACTCTTGCGACAAAGATGAGAACTGCTCCTACGACATTAATGGTGGGAGAATAAGGGCTCCTTCAAAATTATTTCATTTATATAGAGAAGAGACGACAAAGAAGTCGAATATTAAGAAAACTACTAATCCATTAAAATCCGGAGTTTTAATTGAAGATGAATATGAAAATATATGCCTTAATGATTGGTATGTTTTCGATGAAATTCCATGTACAATAAATTTTGTTCTAACCATAATTTATGATACGGATCCTGATAGCGGTATTGGACTGTCGAGCCTCATTGGGCATAGCGGGATTACTTTGACTAGCGGGAGCGGAGTAACTAGCGGTAATGGAGCAACTAGCGGTATCGGACTAACTAGCGGTAATGGAGCTCGTGAGCATAACGGGAATGGTATTTACTTGGTTGCCACATCTGAATTCGTGGTCTAAGTAGAGCCCTTGGTAATTATGTTAGTATTAATTATGTTAGTAGGGTGTATTTATTTTCTGAGTAGTCCAAGGGTTAAGTATGGTATTTATTAGTGTTTTGAGTCTTGTAATAGCCTTAAAAGGTATTTATGGTCTTGGGGACTTGGTGCTCTCTTTATGGAGCTGTTTTGGGTCTTTGTGGAGAAGTTCGAAAGCCTTAGAGTCAGGCTGGAGGGGATGTACGAATTTGTAACCCATCAGCTCTATTTAAAACGCCAGAATGTAATGAGAAAGGCAGATTATGTTTGATAAAAAAAAACCCTCTCAAAGTTATCTTTGTGAAAACCCTCTATCTCTTGGTGGATTCCTTGAGTGGCGAGTGTAGAAACTTATATTTCGGTGGATTCCTGGAGTGGCGTTTCTTGTACCAGAAACTTATCTTTCGGTGGATTGCGGGAGTGGCGTTTCTTCTATCCTAGGCTTATCTTGGTGGATTCCAAGTGGTGCCGTCATTATCTTTACTTTTCGTCTTGCTTTGTCAATATACTAGACCTGGTTGTTACCGGTCCGGTATCAGTTGGTATCAGAGCTCAAGTTGCTTGTTCACGGTTTCTTATCATCATCCACATGGCAAGGCGTGGAAACCCTATTCCTCCTAACTTTCAGACGGCTGCGGAGTATGAAAGAGAGATGGAGATGGCTACCATGAGGGAAGCGATGGATGATCTTCAGCAACGCTTAGCCCAAATGGATGACTCTGACCATATTTTTGTTCATTGCAATTTGCGAGTTTGGTTTGGGCTGTAATTTCTGATATTTTCCTTAAACCTATTAATAGAGGAGGGTCGCTAGCCTTGTTGTTCTCTGACGTCCATTTTGTTAGTCTGAATCCTCAGGTTTTTGCGCTTTGGAATACTGCTATTATATTGACAAATGGGTATTTTGCACACTATAAATGCATGTGCAGTTTATGACGAGATTCCTAACATTCATACATTTTCAGACATGTCTGGCGACTTATTAAGGAAACAAATTTTTTCAAGTTGGGGACGGGAAGCACTTTGGAGGATATCAAAGTTTTGAATATTTTCGGCATTAACTTTCAACCCAGAGAAGCTCCAAGAATCATTCATGTTGTATGGTGTTTCCCTCCTACAACTTGGTTAAAATGTAACACGAACGACTCTTTTATGAGCACCCCGAGAGTGGCGGGAGCTGGAGGCATTTTTAGAACTTGTCGTGGATTTCCTCATGACTTGTTCTCTTTCCAAATGGACTCCGCTTTCGCGTATGAAGCTGAAGTAAATGGCTGCAATATTTGGGATGGAATATGACTTGAGTGCGATTCTACATACGCCGTTCAACTTTTTCATATGTGTTAGCTAGTTTTTTTGTCAAAATTTGGGTCATCATTGGTCGCGTTCGCACCCAGATTTTTCTTTGTGTTTTGTAAACAACGACATTTGTTTGAGAGAGAATTTTAAGTTTAGATAGTTCTCTTGACTCTTCTCTTTTGATTTTGTTTGTAAGTTTTGATATTTTATCTATATTATTATGAGCCCCCGTTCTTACTGTGTGTTCTTTAGGTGCAAACTTTGGTAAAATTCGAATGTACTTAGCAAGATTTTGGACCTTCGTCTTAAAAAAAAAATCCTATGGTCATATATATATGTATATGACTTAATAATAAGGGTTAATGACGGCAAAAATATCCAAAGTTTGGTTAAAGAACCCCTCATGTACCCAAAGTTTAAAAGTGGTGGCAAAAATACCCAAAGTCGCATTTGGGGAGTTGACCACTCCATTCACGTAACGCCCTTAACTTACCCGTTAACTTTGGCCACGTGGACAAATGTTGGTTGCTGACATAATAATTTTTGCCACGTGAACGAGCCCACATCAGCCTCGTTTACGACAAAACAAGGAATTAAACCCCTAATTCATACTATTCAACACAGCTAATTGAACCCTAATGATTACACTTTACTAAACAGATTTGTCCATGTGACCAGAATTAACAGGTAAGTTAATGGCGTTACGAGGATGGAGTGGTCAACTCCCCACATGTGACTTTGGGTATTTTTGCCACCACTTTTAAATTTTGAGTACACATGGGGTTCTTTGACCAAACTTTGAGTATTTTTGCCGTCATTAACCCTAATAATAATATAATATATAGCCGAGAGGTTGGCGAATAATTAAGTCGTTGTATTGCCAAAAGCTCATAACTCCAATCAAAATTATATATATATATATATATATATAGATATATATAAATAAGTTCCGATATGATAATATGGATTCTCAAATGATTGAGTGTTTCTGTTTGTCGTTTCCTTGTATGGAAATCTGTAATTTTGTTCCAATTAATTATCTAATTAATTAGGCGCCAAGTAAAGCATATACTTAATAAGTGGAAGCTCAGCACTTACCAATAACGCTTAATAATCAAACTAACGCTTAATAAGTGGAAGCTTTCAAAAAAAATAATCAAACTAACTGATTTTATTATAATCTACAATTTTGCCAAACCCTAAAAAGCTCCTAAGAAGCTCTAACAAAAAGGCACGTACGTTGTTTTCTTTATAAATGATTACAATTATAAGTGATAATCAATTTAATGGTGCTTAAATTTGAAGGTTTTGCACGCATGTATATGGATATAAAGGTGTTTTGGCATCTCTTGATATGTTTATATATGAAACTAAAATAATTATTGATTAGTGACTTGACATAGTGACGCCTTAATATAAAGAAGGGATATGTGGCGTAATTATTATTATTATTATTATTATTATTATTATTATTATTATTTTTACAAAATGTGGTAAAATAGCTTTAATTTATTTTTTTAGAGATAATAGTAACCAAGATAATGTATGTGTTAAACTAGAGAAACACATGCTTCTTAAGTTTAATTGAAGTGATTGAATAATTATAATTTTGGATCTTTCATTAACGCTTACATCTTCACAGCGTAACAAACGTAAACCGGAAAAGAATTCATGGGACTTCGAGATTATATTATGGCATTTGAGTACTATTATAGTAATATTACTGCTAAAACAAGAGTTTAAAAAATATGTTGGCGCGTTTAGTACTTAATTAGGAATTTATATTACAAATATCTCTGAAAAGAATAATGAAAGCAAGAATGATATTTATATAGTATTGTTAGTGGTTGATAATGAGAAAAATTAGAGGGGTCTCAATGCTTGTTATTGTGGGAGCAAGAATGATATTTTTATAAAGGGTTAACTTTTTCATAAATCTAATTAAAGAGTATGACTTGAGTCATTACAAGATTGGCTTATCATATCAATGACCCTTGAATCTCACTCTTTTAATTCTTCTTCAATTATCTCATGGAATCTTGGGTCTTAATCCAATTAACTCAAAGATTACGTGGTCATTATCATATGAAAATGATAGCTAACCAAACCACTAACTCACTACCCTTTATATTTTTATTTAGCCAAGGCCATACACACATATATCATAAACCAATATTGTTAGAATCATAGAATTTTATCTTATTATCGAACTTATTAATTTATCGAGGTAAAATTTAGTAATATTAGTTAGAGTGGAGACCATAGAGAAATATTATTTATCGAAGTAATTAATTTATCGAGTATTAATTTAACGAGGTTATACTATATATATATATATTTGCTAATATATATATAAATATATTTGCTAAGTCAATAATATATTGTTATATTATTATTGATATATATTAAGGTCGGATCCGGTCGGATCCCCTCAACCAATAGCAAAGCAACGTTTGAAGGAGCGACAGGACGACGAGGTGAAGATAGGGGGAAGTAGCGTCGACGGTACGAGCGAGGAGAGGGCCACAATGAAGCATCAGCGACACGAGCGAGGAGAGGGTTACAATGAAGCGTCGACGGCACAAGAGAGAGTCGAGGAGACTGGCGCGACGAAAGGTGTTAACAGATGAGTTGGCAATGGTTGATGGACAATCATTTAATGCTTGGGCATGCCTCGATGGGACAAGCATTTAATGCTTGGGCATGCCTCGATGGGACAAGCATTTAATGCTTGAGCAGGCCTCGATGGGACGAGCATTTAATGCGGTCATGCCTAGCCGCACCTACAATCATATGGGAGAATGAGCCGATGAGACTCTAATTTAGGCAGGAAGACTGGCATGTTGGAGGGAAATAGAATCTATAAAAGGGAATAAAGAACCCCATTAGAGGGGGTTGGGAGGTTCGGATAAAAGGGAGAGAAAAGGGCAATATTTGTAAACTGATTAGTTGCGATATTATCAATACCAAATCGCCATCTTTTCCTAGCTAATAAACGGAAGGAACCGAGCTCTTTGTGACGGTTGAGTGTACGAAACGCCCTCAACAATATACATGATTATATTTATCGAGATATTGCTAATTATTTATATATATCCAATTAATCATTCCATTGTCGTCACCCAAATATTTAGAATTTAATTACCGTTGCATAATTTATATATCTTTGTTTTTCACTCCCCGTAAGAGGCGAAACTACTTAAACTCTATAAAGGATTATAAAACAATCCCTCAAAATTTATCTTTAAGTTCGTTTATTTTATTAAAAGTTATTTTTAATTTTAATAGTTTTTTAGTTGGCTAGGGCCATCTCTTTGTTAGGTGACTGATAAAATCGATTTAAATAGCTTAACCGACCACTCTCTCTCTATCGATTATATATGTGATGTGGATGAGCTCAATCAAATACGACATGAGTACCCAACAACCCTTATAATTATAAACTATATATAATAATGTAATATCTCTCCTCCTATTATTTATTTATTCCATACCTATATTTCTTTGATGGAGCAATACATTATTAAGTGGGTTTAATGCTAATAGAATCTGCTTTACTTAAAGTGTCAAACAAGCTCCTTTAAATTAAGCATTGATAAGAATGCATTAAACTAATTCATGCATATATAGTAAACGTATGTTTATTATAATATATGTATCAAGTTTTAACTCATCCTCTTTAACTTTTTTTCCGAATCTTAACCATTATCAAGAAAGTTATGGGTCAAAATAAACAAAATCAAAGCAGGTGAAACATTTAGGGTTTATCTATAAATTGTACAAGCATGCTTTACGGTTAGGTCTGTTGGGTCTCTGCCTAAATAAATAGTGATTAATGTACTACTGGTTCTCAAATATATTTACAGTTTGACCCTCTGATTTTGACTAGAGGTGCATATACCACCATCGATGATCCGTTTATATAAGAGCGAACAAACGAGTATTCGGTGCGGTTTTTGACAAATAATATACCGAGTACCACATTTTGGTATTTTCAAAATGATAACCGAATACTCTATTTTTAAAAATGAAAATCGCATTTACCGTATAATCGGTATTCAGTGTTCGGTTGCGGTACGTAATATCAGTTTTTTGCTCGCTTTTACAGCTTTTAATATATACTTCTACGAAAATTGATTACTAATATAACGTAATATTATACATAAATAAACTACTAAATACTAATATTACGCAATATACACATAAACAAATTACTAATATTACACAATACTACACCGAGAGAATAGATACAAAAAATCTTTTTGACGTGTTGATAGGTATTGGACATAGGAAATAATATTAGATTAAGTTAAAGCGGTAAAACCGGGCAAGCGCGCAGTTGCGGTTTTCACGTTAAGAAAATGTTGTGTTAATCTAATTCGGGTATTCGATTTTTTCTCGGTATATTAAGTTTTAACCGCTTTAATAGTGGTTTAATCGGTATTAGTTTGATCTGTTTTCGGTAAAAAATAATTGGTTTACGATTTCTTTTGTTCATCCGCGCGTTTATATATATATATATATATATTTGCATATCTGATCCCTCTAAATTTTATTAATCAACATTAAAGTCCTTCAAAATTTGGTCTTTTGCCACTTGACTCCTCCCGACTTTACGAATAAGAAGTTTTCATCAATAAACGAAAAGATAATTATGAACTTATGATGATACGAGTTTATTAACAAGTTCACATTTTAATAATTTTATGTATTTTAAAACTCTCTCAAGTATAAATAAAATTAAGCGAGTAATTAGCACCCATAAATTAAAATTAGTTTGCTTAAATATTGGTTAACAAAGTTAATGGGCATATCTAAACTTAAACTAAAAGTTGAGGGGCCAAAACGGTAATTACGTTCTAATTAATGACGTGATTCTATTATGGACACATCACAATCACAAATAACCAAAACATTGAAAGCCAAAGCAACGATATTACCAAACTCGACTTAAATATTACCAGTTTGAAGCAGGTTATTTTCACGTTAAATGCATTGATTTTGGAGAAAAAAGTTATCAACTTATAATTTTCTTATTGACTTGACTCTTGGAGATCAAGTTAAATATAAATATAAGGTGTATTTTATGTCTCCATAAGTGTTGGTGAATTGTCACATTAAATGTAGAATTTACTTATTCGGTTTGCGAATTTAAAAAAATTGTACGAATAATTCAGAGGATGCTTGTCGTCCAAAATGATGAAAAGATGGAAAGAAAAAAATATGGACAAAATAAGTTTTGCAGACGATGCACAATAAAGCCGACATCTTTGTTTATCTTCTGTGAACTCTTGTTCCATAATTAAGAGGTTATATATATTATTTATATAATATATATATATATGTAAATAAATAACATATATACAGGCATTTATTCAAAGGATAATAACGGCACAAGTGTCTTAAATTGTGTCAAATGGTTCTTCTAGAAATGTGTCAAATGGGACTGATAACTTTGGTTAATGTATTTAAAATAATGTAAAGGTAAAATAAAAAATAGATGATTATTTTTCTAAATAAAAAAATGTAATGAATCAAATTTGCAAAAAAAAAAAAAAATCACAACCGACTATTCATTTTCACTTATTATGAATATTATCCACTGTCATCGTCCAACACAGTGTGAAGTTATATTATAAGTTTTTTTATTTGTAAAAAGAACATAAATATTTTTTTGAATGAGCTAATTATTTAATGAGAGGACAACTATTTTTTTTTTCTCACAAAAGATGAGGATAAGCATATTAAGCAAATCCAACTATGCTCATTTGATGTTTTTCGAAACTATTTTTAATCTTCTCTTAATTGATCAACATCTTATTTACGTACTAATTTACATGTGTGAATTAATTTTACTTAATATTAATGTCATGCTTGATTTATCAAGGATAGTATAGTACCAAAAGATATATCCATGATATATCGATGGTACTAAGTTACTAACAGAGAATATATATATATATATATATATATATATATATATATATATGCTCTCAAGTCTCAACATCGATCTTTGAATTCAACCACGTATATTGTATTGTGACTGTGAGTAGGGTACGAAAAGAACGACCCTAGTACTAGATAGTTAAGTAAGACTACACTACAAGTTGATTAAGGAATATGATATTTTTAATTTTTATATCAAATCTTGAAGCTTAAGATGGTGGACGTAAAAGCTCTCTCTCTCTCTCACGTCGCGACGGGTCGCGACCCAATCGCCAAAAGTCGCGACCCAATCGCCAAAAGTCGCGACTGTTCCCGTCGCGACGCATCGCGACGCGTGCACTCGCGACGGCTCGCGATTTTGTCGCGACTAGCTGGCCGTTGTTTGCGGCAAATGTACTTGTTTTCTTGAAATGTTTATTTTTAGTACTTTTTACCAGAATTTAATTATCAAACTTTATTAATTATTTCAAAATATTATTTAAGTATGTTAATTATTTAAAATTATTATCTCTAAGTTATTTTTTTCAAAATTAATATTTAAGTATGTTATAATTTATTATTTTGTAACATAATAATAATCTTGTTTTTATTGTTAATTTTTAATTTGTAACATATGTTAATAAATATTAGTTTGTAACATATTAATAATTTTAACAAATTTCATTAACATATAAATAAATATGATAAGACGAGATATTAAAAAAAAAGTTGTATTATTCATTGTGAATATTACAATAAGGTGGAAGAAAGCTGTAAATATTCAGTGTAAATATTACAAGATGCCTCACTAAAACCTCTCTTGTAAAACCCTCCTTAGGGACATAAAACCAAGAGAGGAAAGAGCACATCATTGGCGGTTACATTGCGTCACTCGGGATACAAGGCGTTAAACCTTTCAGTCATTAGCTCCAGTTCGGTTTGGTCGGACCGTTCGGCAATCACCGGGTTGTGGTACAACAAATCATTCAACACCACTATTTGCTCGACGTGTGTGTTGGTGGTTGACGCCCTCCGGTCGTTTATGACGTACTGAGCCGTACTGAATGCGGTCTCCGAAGCAACGCTTGAAATGGGGATGGACAGTATATCCCTCGCCATTCTCGCCAATATCGGGAATCTGTCCCGTTGATTCTTCCACCACTTTATGACATCGAACTCGCCTGAATCGTCCTCGAACCGTAGGCCGTAGTATCGCTTAACTTCTGCCGGTGCGCCCTCCGGTATGTCCGCCCGTGGCGGTCCCGTGCTGGATTCCCCTGCTTCCCCGCGATCTATCCGTTGCCTGAGTCTCCGGCTAAACGCTAGTCCCGTCTTCGTTGGGCTCTCCATCACTGTCCTTTGCTCTTCCTGTGCGTTGAACTGTGGGAACCGGGCGTCGTATTCACTGTACAATGCAAAAAAGGCTTCGTTAACAACGTTAATATAATTCTGGTAATCCACCCCGATGTTTTCCCCGCAGGCTAACATCATTGCCCCCCAAGTAAACGAAAAACGGGGATCAAGTATAGCACCGAAGCAAAACGAAAACGGGGGTGGATCCCAGTAAGTTTGGTATTTTGTAATCATCCCCGAAATAATGGGAGAAATAATAGGGTCATTTTCAAATTCTTTGAAAGCACACGTAATTTGGTAAAGACCCGAAAGACCGTGGTTTAAAGAGGGCCTTTTTTGGTTTGAAAAATTTAGCGTAATAGCGTAAAATGGTTTAAGAAATTGGGTAAATTTTTGGGCCGTTTCCCAATCCGCCTCCGTGATCCGGTTCTGTGGCTCGAGTTCCATCCCGAGGAAGTGGTCTAACGGCAGCCGCTGTCTACAAACAACTGAAACCATTAAATATGTAGAGTTCCAACGTGTATTATTATCTAAACCAAACTTGTTAGCGCGGTGATTGTGGTCTTTACAAAACTTTCTCCACCTACCGGTGGTTTGAGGATGCCGGATCCAATCAACAATGCCGCGTATTTTATCAAGATGGTTAGCAATTTGATGTTCGCCGGTTCGTGCAATTAAATTTATTATGTGACAAGCACAACGTTGATGTAAAATATTTTTAAATGGCGAACCGGGCAAACTAGATTCCAAGATTAAAATCGCGGCGTTGTTGTTTGCGGCATTGTCTAAGGTAATGGTAATTACCCGGTTTTGTAAACCCCAATCATTAAATAATGCAATTAATTTTCAGCAATGTTTTGCCCGGTATGACGACCCTCGAATGGCGATAGGTTTAAAAGCCTTTGACATGGATTCCACTCGTCGTCTACGTAATGGGCGGTCAGACTCATATAGTCGTTTAAACTTGGACCGCTCCACAGGTCGGTGGTAAAAGCGACGTTTATGCTAGACATTTTAAAAAAATTGACCAAAAGGTTTTTTTGTATAGCATATGCGGTTTCCATGTCTTGGGTATAAGTTGTACGGGAAAACTGCTGGTACGTCGGATTAATCCTTTGCATATATCGGGTATGGTTGGGATTTTTCGACAAAACTCAGCGGCACACCCGTAGAAATTATCCATTCGAGGGTCCATTTCCGTAAATTAACTGCAGAAAGGGCACTTACCTGTGCTGTGTTTACCTCTTCGAGCTGCCCGGTCGGGAAGCATGCTCTTGCGTGTCTTTTCAAGTATCCGGTTCCGAGGTCACCCATCGCGTCTAGTACTTTGCCGCATTTTTTGCACGTGGCGAGTTTGATGCGTTCGCCATTCTCCAACAGCCGATCTTCGTGGAAAAAATCCCACACTGGGGCCGTGTTTGGTCGTCCCCACGCCAGGGCCGAAGGAGTTGCGCTGTTAAAACAAAGGAATATTACATCGGATTAATAATAAATTAAGTATTACAAAAAATATTACATTTATTATATCTTAACATTAATCATATTAATTAAATTAAATTTCATATAGTTAATTAAAAGAGTTAACGAAATTAAAAATGGTATTTTCTATATGTGGAAATCATTATCAAGCTCTTTTTGACGGAACTCCCCGAGGTTCCACGGCCAGATCGACTGGAAAGGATGCTATGATCTCGCTTTAGGCCCAAGCTTTTCTAGACAGAACTCCCCGAGGTTCCCAGGCTAGCTTGGAGGAGATTGCAAAGCAAACCTTATTTAAAAACCAATCTTTCTAAGACACCGTATTCCATTAAGAACTTTATAATAATCACCACACATACAAATTACCATTTTTAATCCCGTTAACTTATTAAATCTCAAGAAAATCGTTTCTGATGTGGAAGATCAGTCGAAACCGCAACCACAGAGCATACTAAGACTTTCAAGAGACGTGACAAATTAATTAATTAAACTAAAATAATTAAACTATAATATTTAAGGTTAAAAAATTAAACGAAATTAAATAATTAAGATAATATGATTAAATGATTATTAAATCTCAAGAAAATCGTTTCTGATGTGGAAGATCAGTCGGAACCGCAACCACAGAGCATACTAAGACTTTCAAGTGATTATTATTGAATAATTATTAATAATTAAAAACGGATTAATATTTATTAATTATTAATTATTAATTATTAATTATTAATAATTAATTATTTCTAAGTACTAACTTATTAATTAATAAATATTAATAATTAATGAAATAAACAAATGAATAAAGGTTATTACCCGGTTGAAGGACGTCGAGCACGTCGAGGACGGGCAACGGAGGCTTCACCGCTATCTTGATTTGGAAGAACCGCGGTTGTAAACCCCAACATTTGATCCATGGACCGAGGGCGGCGTTTGAAAGTCGTCGGGATCGGCATCGTGGGGGCGTTGAGTTTCGTCGGGATCGGCATCGTGGGGGCGTTGAGTTTCGTCGGGATCGGCATCGTGGGGACGTTGAGTTTCGTCAGGATCGACATCTTCGGGGCGTTGAGTTTCGTCGGGATCGGAACCTTCGGGACCTTGAGCTCTGTAATCGGCACCTTCCCGAAACATGAGATCGAAAAAAGGATCGTTATTTCCCCCCCTAGATTGAGCCACCGCTTCGACCAATTCTCGGGACACACGATCGGGATTGGCTTGGTGGTGGGCCAACGCCCGGACTAGACTAGGTCTTAGAGACCGTACTGTATCGTCGGGATAATTTGGATTGGGAGGGGAATGGAATATTTCTGACGGAAGCATAACGGGAATGTAGTTGTCTGGACAAGGCTGCGATGTTCCCCCTTGTAGAAATTGGGGTTGCAAATTCCTGGCCGCCCTTCGACCCCCGGAACTACCGCCGCTTCTTCGAGACATATTAACGAGAGAACTTTAGAAATTGAGAAATTTAGAACTTTGGAACTTTAGAGCTTGAGAGTGGAAAAAACTTAGAGAATTGAGAGAATTTGAGAGAGAGTTGAGAGATTGTTGGTGAAGAAATGAGGGAGGAAGAGGTGGTATTTATAGGGTTTGAGGAGAGAGTGGGGTGGGTGAATAATTATTGTGGTGGGTAAAGTGGGTGAATAATTGTGAGGAGAAAGTGGGTGAAAAAATATTGAAATTTGAAATTTTAGGGTTGAAATTCGAGTAAAGTGGGTAATAATTGTGGTTGGGTAATAAATTTCGGGTAAAAAGTGTGTTATTTTCGCCACCAACAAACACAATTTTTCCCCTCACTCGGAGAGCACACGTGTCGCGCTCTGATTGGCCGAGAGCATTTCACGCGGATCACGCGATTTTGACCCAGCGTCGCGACGAATCGCGATTTTCACCCGTTGATCGCGACGCATCGCGATTCGCGCCACACGCGTCGCGACGATCGCGACGTCCACGGTACGATCGCGAGTTTCAGCTCTTCTCATCTCTATACATATCATATGTATTTATTATATTTGACCCACTTCCCAATCTTGTCGGGTTCAGGAGGTTCTAATATTTTATAAGAAGATTTATTGCAATATTCATACAATATTGTGTATATAATATTAGAGCCACTCAACTAAACCCACTAGCCGCTCAAGCCGCCAAGCAAATATACGAAATTATATACATACATATTATTAACACACACATATATATATACACACAAATGTATTTATTTTTTATGTTTTCTACTCTTTTTCTCCTATAATTTCTCGTAATACTATTTCACGGACAATATATTTGTTCTCTCCTTGCGATAACAAAAATTGATGGCAATAATAATAAAAGTCATGAAAGAATAACAAAACAGTTGATGTCTTACAGACAGGACCTCCGCCCGTACTTTATTTTGCAAAATAATTGCCATATTTCACGCTAAAATGGCAGGAGATGTAAAAATTAGATAATGTCACGCAAAATTTGACGCGACACTATTCAAATACAATTAACAAAAAAATATGCAAATACAAAGGACTTGAATTTCTGCTATATATCAATGCATTTTTTTTCTGTAAAAATTCTATTCACTACTGTAAATGTAAATTTGAGATTTAACCACACCTAAAAAAATCGTAGTTGAAGAGTTTCGGCCACAATTTCTAAGTGTGGTAGAATCTTCCGTCGTAGTACTTCAAACTACAGAAAAATTTTCGTGGTTGGAAGTGGATTTAATGACAGAATCGTTGGATCACTAGATCTGTCGGGCACGTACTAGATAACGCCGCTGTGCATTCTCATGCCACGGTATAATTTCTGTCGTTTGAGAGACTTGTTGAACTCAATACGCCGACTTATGTAATATATAGCCGCAACGTAGTTTCAAACGATATCGTATATTCTTAAAACCTAAGTTGGCATATCATCAATGACGTTTGTAGTTCTAACCCTAATGGCTAATACTAACTGTTAATGCTGAAAAATGGATCAACACTTAAAGCGGCCCAAGTCTTGATTTTGGGCCGGGCTCGATGACCACTTGACAGTCAAAGGGAGTCTTGAAGCTTGATTCGTTGTTCTTGATAGGCCGGAAATATCTTCCGGAACTCCATCTCCGTATACTTTGCTGAAAGAATGAAATAAACGTGGACTTAAATGGGTACGGAGGGGGTGCCTCCGTATCCACCTCCGACGCTCAACATTAGTCGGGTATTTAAGTATGGATATTTAAGAGAATGGAAAACAGAGGTTTTATCGCTTTAGAGAGCGTTTTTATGAGTTGATCTGAATCTATCTGCGTTGATTCCAGTTACCGTTTTGATTGAAAAGAGCTTCTATTTATAGAAGGGTGTAGGGACCTCTTAGTAATTAATAATTACTTTGTTGGGCCCTTGAGCAATTATGATATTGTTTGCGCAGTGCGCTGTGCTCGGTGCGTGGTGCTTTTAATAATTAATTTAAAGCCTCTTTTATGGTAAAAGTAACTGAACTTTTACTGACTTTATTCGGGCCGAGTCCGGCCCGTTGACTTTTTGGGTTGAATTTTTGTTGACTTTTCAGGCCGAGTCATATTGACTTTTTAGGTTGACTTTCTATTGATATTTTGGGCCGAGTCATGTTGACTTTTTGGATTGGGTCTCGCTGACTTTTTTGTGGCGGGCCCGGGTCGTCTTTGCAGACTTGTTTTGTCGTTTTTGGCATTTTGTTCATGTTTTTTTGGCTGGGCCTTAATTTTTCTAGGCTCCGAAAAATATCCATAACATTAACCCCCAATTTCTTGGGAGATTTTATCTGGCGAGAAACTATTTTTGCGTTTTTGTTTCTGAGCTAGCGCTTTTAAAAGATATATGGGGGCGTCCCAAGGGGTGACACTCCGTGTATGCTGATGGGGGTGTTCCATGAGATAACTTTACCGTTTTACGTCTACGATCGTGAGGAATTTCCTAAGAGATCACCTACCATTTTTACGGGGGCGTTCGGAAGATAACCCCTCAGCTACGCTTGCGTTTGCAGGTTCGGTGTCTTTTGGAATAACCTTCCGTTTCGCGTTTACGGGTGCTGTTCCGAGAGATACCCTTCCATATTTTTTCTTAGAAAGGGTGAGCGTGAGAGCTCTTTGGAATTTGGACTGGCTTGGGCGTCTTTTTGTTTCGAATTTCTGCCAGTGTTTGCGCCTGGGCGTCTTATGATTTTGAACTTATGCTGAAGATAAGTTTTTCGGTATTTAGTCGGAGTTCGCGCTTGAGCGTCTCGACCCCCCGGACTTTTACCGGTGTTTGCGCCTAAGCGTCTTACGATCCAAGATTTATGCCAAAATCTGGTTCTT
Source organism: Parietaria judaica (assembly GCA_954871525.1). Classification (NCBI taxonomy): domain Eukaryota; kingdom Viridiplantae; phylum Streptophyta; class Magnoliopsida; order Rosales; family Urticaceae; genus Parietaria; species Parietaria judaica. The sequence continues at coordinate 55,859,671 of OX940860.1, read as the reverse complement.
TTTCTGATGTTCGTGCCTGAGCGTCTTACAGTTTCGGACTTATGCCGAAGATATGTTATTCGGGCTTTAGTCGGAGTTCGCGCCTGAGCGTCTCAACCGCCCGAGCTTGTGCCGGTGTTTGCGCCTGGCGTCTTACAATCCCAGACTTATGCCAGAATCTGGTTCTGGTCTTTTTTCGATGTTCGCGCCTGAGCGTCTTACAGTTTCGGACTTATGCCAAATATATTTTATTCGGTCTTTAGTCGGAGTTCGCGCCTGAGCGTCTCAACCCCCCGAGCTTTTGCTGGTGTTTGCGCCTGAGCGTCTTACGATCCCAGACTTATGCCAAAATCTGGTTCTGGTCTTTTTCCGATGTCCGTGCCTAAGCGTCTTATAGTCTCAAACTTATTTACCAAGCATCCACGTTTTAAGTGACCTATTTCTTGGATTTTTTTTCCGGATTTGCGCCTGAGCGTCTTACTCCCCCCTCTTTGCGCCTTGGCGTCTTACTTTTATTGTTTTTCCGGTTGCGCTTTAGCGTCTTACTTCTCGGTATTTTGTTAGATTTTGCGCCTTATCGTCTTACTTTCTGGTCATTCACGCCTTAGCGTCTTGTCGAGTTCCGCGCCTTAGCGTCTTATTTCTCGGTTTGTTTTCACCAGATTTTGCGCCTTAGCGTCTTACTTCTTGGTCATCTGCACCGTAGCGTCTTGTCGAGTTTCGTGCCTTAGCGTCTTATTTCTCAATTTGTTTTCGCCCGATTTTGCGCCTTAGGGTCTTACTTCCTGGTCCTTCGCGCCGTAACGTCTTGTCGAGTTTCGCGCCTTAGCGTCTTATTTCTCGGTTTATTTTCCCGAGTCGGTGGGATTAAGATCCAATGTCTTGGTGTTATTTTCCTGATTCGGCGGGATTAAGATCAGGCCTTTCACGGTCTTTGTACTTCGACCGTTTTCTTTTAGTTCAAACTTTGATCGCTAATTTTTTTTTTTGTCCTACTTTTGATTTAGCCTTCGACGTCGTTTCTACGGTCCCAATTTTGACCATCCATTATGCGACCGAGATGAAACTCGAGGTCTTTGAGGTGATTGAGGTGAAACTCGAGGCCGTTGAGGTGAACAATTTAATGCTTAAGGTCGTTGAAGTGATCAATGCGGAACTGGAGGTCGTTGAGACGACCGATACAAATCTGGACGTCGATGAGGTGACCGGCGCAAATCTTGAGGTCGTCGAAGCAACCGATGCGAAGATGGAGGTCGTTGACGCGACCGATGCTAAGCTTGAGGTCGTTGAGTTGACCGATGCGTATATCAAGGTTGTTGAGACGACATGTGGGAATCTGGAGATCGTTGAGACGACTGATCTGTATATCGAGGTCGTTGAGGTGACCAAGACGGGTCGTTGAACTTTGACCGTTGGGTATCTGGATCGAGCCTTCGACGTTGTTTTTGGACTTTGAACTTTGGTCTTTGCTTCCTTGGACGTAGTCTTCGATTTCGTCACTAAGCTTTAGACTTAGAACTTTGGCCGTCGTCCTTCCTTGACGAGCCTCTGGTGTCGTCGTCGAGTTTCGGACTTTGTTCGTCATATTTTCAAGATGAGCCTACGGCGTTGTCATCGGGTTTCGGACTTTGTCCGTTGATTTATCTTGATAAGCCTCCGACGGTGTCGTCGGGGTTTAGGACTTTCACTGGCGTCTTTCCCTGATGAGCCTCCGGCGTCGTCGTCGGGTATCGTACGTTGTCTGATTAATTTTCCTGATGAGCCTCCTGCAGCGTCGTCGGGTATCAGACCTTGTCCGTTGCTTCTCCCTGATGAGCCTTCAGCATCGTCGTCGGGTTTCGGCCTTTCGCCGGCGTCTCTCCCCGATGAGCCTCTAGTGTCGTCGTCAGGTATCGGACTTTGAACGGGGGCGTCCCCTGATGAGCCTCCGGTGTCGTCGTCGGGTTTGGCTTTCGGCGCTGTTTTTGGTATTTGGACTTTGAATTTCGTAACCCGAATCTTGATCGTCACGGCTAAAAAGTGGGCCCTTTTGTTTATTTTTCTCCGTATACTTTGCTGAAAGAATGAAATAAACGTGAACTTAAATGGGTACGGAGGGGGTGCCTCCGTATTCACCTCCGACGCTCAACATTAGTCGGGTATTTAAGTCGGGATATTTAAGAGAATGGAAAACGGAGGTTTTATCGCTTTAGAGAGCGTTTTTATGAGTTGATCTGAGTCGATCTGCGTTGATTCCAGTTACTTTGTTGAGCCCCTGAGCAATTATGATATTGTTTGCGCGGTGCTTTCAATAATTAATTTAAAACCTCTTTTGTGATAAAAGTAACTAAATTTTTACTGACTTTATTCGGGCCGAGTCCCGTTGACTTTTTGGGTTGATTTTTCGTTGACTTTTCAGGCTGAGTCAGGTTGACTTTTTAGGTTGACTTTATGTTGACTTTTTGTGCCGAGTCATGTTGACTTCTTAGGTTGACTTTCTGTTGACTTTTTGGACCGGGTCTCGCTGACTTTTTTTGTGGCGGGCCCGGGTCGTTTTTGCAGACTTATTTTGTCGTTTTTGGCCTTTTGTTCATGCTTTTTTGGGCTAGGCCTTAATTTTTCTAGACTCCGAAAAATTCCCATAACACTAACCAGTTTGGCAAACTAATTTTTGATATTTAAGTACTTAATTAATTTTTCAGCTCTATAATTTTTTTAATAAAAATAGTGCTATTTAATCTAGATTCCAAAACACGTTCGTTTTACTAGATATATTCATTATAAAAACATTACTACATGTAATGTTGATTTCGTTTTATGATATTACTAGATCATAAGAACATGTGATATTACTAGATCAAATTTACATATATTCATTATAAAAAACATGTGATATTACTAGATCAAATTTACATATATGAAAAAAGACATGTGTTTCCGTCTTATGATATTTTCCGCTGTAATTATTGATTGTTGTTTTCGTTATATTTTTTATGATTTTATCAATAAGTTGTAAGGTAATCAGGGTCATTTATTGTATTTTTAACTTATATAATGTGGAATCTTGATCCACGTATTGAGTTACATACTGATATGCTGCGAATAACCTTAGTAATGGACACGTAGACACACGTGTGTACGTGTATATAGATACATATCATATAATTATGCATAATATACGTATACACAATGTAGCATGTATAAAGGATCTATATATGAAGTCATGTGGATCAAATCAGAAACTGTCGCACTTAAAAAACAAAAACAAAAATAATGGTTACGCCACTAATGGAATCCAATACATATTAAAAATTATATATCTTATGCATATAATTCATAAATCAGATATGATAATATATCAGTTTTCTTTTATTGGCCACAATATCTATTTGATTTTTTAATGTTATTGCGTCATTATTTTATGATGTATAATGTATATAAAAAGCGTTATTATTATAGAAGAATAACGCACGTTTTAACATTGAATGGTTTTTTTTTTTTTAATGAGAGAAAAGATAACTTTGCTCAACTGCTTCATTAGGACAAGGATTAAGGCCTAAGTGTACACTTTTCATTTTAAATATCACGGGATTCAAACTCCATACCGGATAAACTCGATCAGGAAGCTCACGGAACCAACACGATGGCCTTTTCGTGATTTATAGTAGTTAATCAAGGTTTAAGAACTTGTGATTACTCACGAAAGTCTCACGAAAATCCGACTATATAAGTAATAGTAATTTATTACTCCGATATTTCAAATGAAATTATAGGCAAATATTTATTACTCAAATTGAAGAAAAAGTTTTGTCAAATATGAGTTGAGGTTGAAATTGGATAGTCACGATGTTAACGACATTGTCACGACAGATAAAGGAACACGCGATATTTGGTTACGCAGTTCACGAACCCCTGGATGGGAACCTACTCTGCGGTGCTCTGATCTAGATACTTTATTCCACTGGAAAACATTCAGAAAGTTACACGGTTATACAGAACACTTATTTGAGTTTCACATGGGAATAGACAACTCCCCCTCGAGACCAGGCGCAGTTGGTGATCCAACTCCAAGAAAAAGCGTGCTTCTTTTCAGAACGATCTTGCGATGCTTCAAGTGTCCACAGCCAGTCGTCACTCCACGAATGAGATTTCAAGACCCTCAAACTCTGAATTAAGCGGATGCGTGTGTTTACGTTCAAAGTGTTCGATGTTCATCCACATCCAGTGAAGGCTAAATAGGCCGGTATTCTTGGCTTCCAAATATGGCAATTGAGAGATTCCACGATCAAAGGGATTAAAGGTACAACGGATACCTTCAATCAGATCAATTCCAGCTCCAATCAGATGATGATGATGAATGAGCGTGCTGATCGTGGCAATAACTCTGAAGAAGATGATCTTTGACTCCAGCTGCGAATCTCTTCCGTAAATGCGCAGTATTGAAGACTCTACTAAGTTGACAACCTAAAAGCTTATTGTTTCATTATCTCTAACAACTTCGACAAGCTTTGTTGTTGTCAACTTAGTAGTCTTTAATGCGCAGATCTTCAACAACTTGTCAAACCTTCTGTTGTCTTGACAAGTCTTTCAGACAACCTGTTAACTAAACATAATGACAAAATAAAGAATTAAACAATGTTCTTAGAGGTCACCTATATGATATGATATTATTTGGTTGAATTTGGATAATATTGATTTATTTGTCACAAAAGTTCATCGCTGAAATCGAATCATGGCCGCCCAAAACCACTACCAACCAAACTACTATTTAATTTCAGCCACAAGCGTCAAAGTTTAGTTCAATAATTATTACATAAATTAACTAAAAGCCATCGAATTATATATATATATATATATATATATAATACATATGGTGAAGTGAGACTGGCTAAGGTTTAATTTTTTGATTTTTTATCGTGGTGATTAACTCTAACAAAAGTCAATGAAGACCGGCAAAAAAAAAAAAAAAACAGCTCTAACACGCGTAACACCGTTTTAGGCACACACTTTTTATTCTTATATTGGATTAAGAAAAATATCCGGTATATGTTCATAATCACATGCTTATAGTCATAGACAAGACAAACAAACTACCTTTAACCTAAAATTGTCTTATAGACTGTCACTGTACCTTAATTGAAGGTAATATGGGTTAAGACTTAAGATTATAATTGAGAAACATATCTATATATTTATATATACATTTACCTTACTGATGACTAAAAAAGATTTACACATAAAAGTTGACTGAAATAGCCCAATAAGAGTGTAATGCGCTACAGAGCAGGCTTTTTGTTTATTTCTCTGTTTTTTACCCACCAAACCAAACCTACCTTCAGAATAAAATGTGGAGGAAAAAACTTGAGGTGAGACACAAGCCATAAATGATAACTAGAAAGAGACTTTGACTCATTTATGTGGGGATAAAAAAGGTAAAAGCTAATTTCCTTTTCATTGTGGGGTAAATTTGGGAATTCCGATTTAAATATGGCAATTCCCGATAAAATCTGAAATAAGAAAGTTTTGAATCCGGATTTATTTGGATATAGAAGCTCTGAATCCGGTTAAATCTGGAATCAGAACTTTCTGGTTACGATTATCCGAATCTGATTTTTGGATGAGAGTCATTTAATCATGGCCGTTGGATTAGATGAGTAAATGAAGGCATATGTTCCATTTTTTTTATTCAAACATGGTCATTATGTTCCCATTTTTTTCCCGACATATATTCCCAAAGTTTATAAATGTTAACCTCGTTCAACTTCAGTCAATTTTTCAGTGAATCTTCACAAAATGAGAATAAGGAAAAACCATTGAAGGAAAACAAATGGTAAACATTAACATATATGGAATTATAACATTAGAGCAACTTTTGATTTTCCTCTATTTGTGTTACTAGTAAACCTGAGCATCGTGCGGGTCCCATGGGCCTCAGCCCGAGCCCGGCTGGCTCGAACGGAACGGGCCTCAGGGCCCGCGCCCAAAAGTAACTTACTAGTTGATAAATTTTCCTTATATGTTATAGGAGGACGTTAAAGTACGATATATCTTTCTCACCTAATATAACAGGATTTGATTCCCTTTAATTTAAGTTAAATTAAAGTACGTTAAATTTTGCCGTAACGTGAATATGGTTAAATTATTTAACCATATTCACGTTACGGCAAAATTTCCCACTGTATCAGAAGATTTGCAAAAAGGTCCTAACAGGATCAAACATTTAATGCAATATACATTTTTATATTTTTTTTTTGCCATAATCGAAATCGAAGACCTTATTCTGATAAAAATTGGGACTTCGTGATTAAGGAAGTTCTTGAGAACTTAAAGGGGTGTTATTGGAAACAGTAATAATATCCAATAATAAAAGCAGAAAAAAACTGAATTAGTCATGGGGTAATTAACTTTTCTGATTAATTATTGATTTATACAGTGATTAGTGAGTGCGTGGTCGTGTCATTGGTAAGAGAAAGAGAAAATTATACATTATATATTATTATATAGCTATAATATGTATGAAAGTTTGAGTTGCCTATACTTTTAGAAATTGATCGGGTTTTACGAATTTATCAATAAGTAATTTATAAACAATTGCACTATACCGGGTTTATTTATCAGATTTTTGTGGCAAGATATGTACCAGTACCTATCTAATTTCATGAGTAAATCTTTACAATAAATAGTGTAAAAAATATTTTATATTATAAAGTATATGTTACTTGACAGAATCTATTCTACAAAATGATTTTAATATATACTTTAGTTTATTCATATTTCATACAATGATATCAAACACAATATATTAGCATAATATATAATAAAATCATCAATTTTTAAATTTTGCGAAAACCATCACTAATCTATATTTGTTAAATATTCGTTTATTATAAGCTTTCTTCTTTTATCCTTGATTTTCAGTAAATCCCAATTAACTTTTAATAAAATATAAAAATATAAAACGACAACGATTAATGTGAGATTAATATTTAATAAAGATGTTATTAATTATTATATGAGCTAGGTAAAATTGGAACCTAAAGAGACATGGTTACAGACGGCTTACTTACTCTTACAAAGTTAAAGGAAAAGGGTGAGCAAAATTATATTTATATTCAGGAATTAAAGTAATAAAACAGCATACGATCTAATCTAACGGCCGGTAGTGAGCGGGCTAACGGCGGACTCCTTGCACGGGCTTGGCGGCAGGCTCGTCTTTCCTGCTGCCACCAACCGTTGTACAAAATTCTCGATTCTCTGGCCGTTAGTCTCCGTCAGTAACCGTTTCCCGCCAAACGGTAACGACTCGACACCTCTTTCTTTCAAGACTTCCGTAGACACCTCTTCCTCCTTGCTTAATCCGTTGCCTCCGATTCCGTTAGCCTGCACGGTCGACAATGGACGTCAATAATTTTATTATCTTAATTTAATGGATAGAACATGGATTGTCGATTATCGCTTTGAATACCGATTCCCGATAACAATTTATAGCCATTATACGGGTCTCGGTTTCTATAACATCTTTTAATTTTTAATTTCAAGTTCATACCTGATAAAATAATTTTATTTACCGATTCCAAACCCGTAAAATAACATTTTTTTTGTCAGTTCGGGTACTAGCTACGAGTTATGAAAAATTAATTTTTGACAAATTAAAACCGGAAAAAGGAATTTCTGAAATCCAAAATAACCGGAACCTAGACAAAAATATCTCGAGATATCAATTTCCGGTTCCGATTTTACCCTTCTCATTCGCTTATATTTTCTAGGCAACCAAACAGAAGGTGGGAACTACCTGAATCCTGACGTAGTCCGTACGGTTCCAACAGAAGGCGTTGCCCAGCATCTGGTCAACGGTCTCCGAGACGCCGTCGACGACAATGTCGACAATCGCCGCTGTAGAGCACGACGCCCTCGGTGTTGCCCGCCGCAGTGCTGGGCCGTTCCCGAGCGAGAGGATGAGAAGGTCCTCGACGCCGTTGACAGCCGGGAAATCCCGCTTGTTGTGGAGCGCGTGCGTCACTGCCGCCGCGGTCGGGTTGTTCATGACGAGGCCACCGTCCACGGCCGAGCAAGCCGTCTTTCCATCAACAGAGGCGAGCCCAAACGGCCGGAACAGCCCCGGCGTTGCCGACGTGGCGCGGCAGACCTTCCACAGCTCGAAGTCGAAGCTCGCTGACTCCGCCGCGTCGGCGCGCGAGAACACGAACGGCGCCGAGCTCCGCAGGTCGAAGCACGGCACGATCAGCGGCTTCACCGTGTCCCTCAGCGTCAAATCCTTCCCGTCGCGGCCTCGCCGGAAAATGTCCATCAATGTCGACTCCATGCTCTTGCCGGAGAATCTAAGATTCGTGCTCCGGTGAAAGATTCCCCGGGGCTTGAACAGAGCCGAGTTTTGTCCCGATATAGCGGCGACAGCTTCTTTCGCGGTGTAGAGAGGGCGGCCGGAGCCGGAGCCGTCGGCGGCGGCGATCATGGCAGCGAGGAGGGCACCGATTCCGGTGCCGGCGATGAGGTCGAAGAAATCGGCGATGTGCGCGAGGGGGTCGCCGGTCTGGAGGCGGATCTGGTCTTCGAGGTGGATGAGAGCAGCTCCGGCGACAATGGCGGTGGTACCTCCGCCGTCGATGGTGAGGATGCGAGTCCGCTTGGTGGACTCGCAGTGGGAGAGCCATTTCTGCTCGAGCTTGGTGAAGATCTCCAGTGTTACTTTGCTCAGCTCCATTGCTCTATCTCTGCTACACACTCGCAGTGTATATAAAGTACGGGTGGTGAGAGCCTGTGATCACACTTTGCTGCTGAGAGGTATAAATGGGAGAAGCTCTGAAACACAACAATGGCGGATACCTCTCTCTCTCTGTGTGAGTAGTTGAGACTTAATAAGCACGACGCGAAAGCAGTGACTGAGTGAAGAAGTTGGGTTTAGCTTAGCAGCGAGTTTGCTTCTTATATATATATGAATAAATATCAATAATACCCTTGGATTTCTAATTTTGTATCAACTTCTACTTATCACTTGTGTAAAAATTATTGTTGCTTAACATAGCTAACATTATGTTTTCTTAATCCTACGAAATATTCATTTAGCTACAATTTTTTTTTTATATATTACTCATTGTGTTTCTTAAAATGGGGGTTTTTTTTTTTAAATGAAGAAAAAATGAGTATTTCGTTAACAAAACTTTTTTAATTCAATTTTATTTTAATGACTTTTCAGTGTGTCATGCAGATTCACTTTTGAATTTTGTAATAAGTGTGATGATATATTCGTAGTTTTTTTAGTAAAAATATACCCAACCATCAAACAGCGTCCAAGCTTACTTTCGTTCATGTCTTATTAAAGACTATTGTACAAGAGATATATGTACGTTTATGATTAAATTTTAATTTTTTGTTTATTATTAAACTAGAGATGTATATTGTTTCTAACTTGAAAAGACATTCAATCGATATGAATAAAATTAAATGGAAATGGTACGAAATGATCATTTTGTGTCAATGGATAGTTTTTAAAAAAGTTTGACACAAAATGATCATTTCGTTCAGTAAACCAAAATTAAACTTAGACATTATGAGTTAAGGAGACAATTTAATATAAAAAATAACAGTTCAAAATATATAATATAATATGATGTATACAGATACTTATGGGGGAAGAAATGATAGAAGGAAAAAAGTGAAGGGATCAATTTGGTAGGTATTGATAAGTTAAGGGGGTATGAGGCATAAATAGTGTGTTGGAGGGAGAGACGGTTTTTGGTGTGTGGTGTGTCCGTGCACGTGTAATCGCGCGTGTAGTTATTGCCTATTGGGTTACGCGCCAGCGCCAACCTCGGCTTTTTTGCCGGCTCGGCTCGCGCTTCATTCTTTAATTATTTATTTATAATAATAATAATAAATTAGTAACTGTAATTAATATTAGGCAGTTCAATTGACTCATTAGAGGCTCGGAAAGAGAAGCGAAACACCCCCACTCCACAGTACTTTCCCTAATTTATTTTTATATATTAATTATAATACATTGAGTACTTTTTCATCAAGAAAGTTAAAAGGGGAAATTAACGACATTAAACTTGTACACAAAAGTATATTCATATTTAATAATAGTTATGTCTTGTCAAGTTATTGACAGAAAAATCAACGATTTTAATTTATGTGTTTATTGATTGAAAAAGTTTATCGACGTTTTTTTTTTTTTAAAGAAAAATTAAATGTATTGACATATATATTTATTATCAGATTTTATAAGTAAATTACTAACTTACCATTTTTTTCTGAAAAATAATACAAAAATTATACCATTATTATGAAAATATATGTCAAACCGCTAACTTTCATCTCGTAACTCGTTCTTCTTCTTCAAATGGATAAACCCTTACCGTAGGAAAGTAAGCCGACATGTCAAATTTCAGACATATTGAGGGCATATCGTTGTCAAGTCAGTGTTTTTCGAACCTTGATGTGCTCCGATACATAAGGAAGGGGCAAACCCAAAAATTTGACTTTTTAACCCAATAATTAAAAAAAATCAGATTTTTTTTTAATTGAAAATCACGTGGGGTATAGAAATTAGAAATTCTCAATTTTTATTACAAAATTAGACTGAGGCAAAAACTAGTTTAGTCTCGGTTCTGATTTTTTAGGCCAAAAGGTATGCTCTTCGGGTCGATTTTCACGATCTTTAAGAAGGTTGTACTATGAGAAGACTAAGCATCGAGGAGAAAAGAATATGGACTATCCGTCGTTACCTGATTCAAGTCTCAATTAGTTTTACCGGTTAAGCCATTATGGAAGACAAGAGTAACACAACATAGAATACAAAACTTAGTTGGACTTGGGAGTTAATTAATTCATTGCATCATTGTGAACTTTTCCTATTTTCGTCTGAGGCTTTTAATTAATTAATTCATAGTGGATTTAATTATTTTATTTTAATAAAAGGGGAAATGTTTCACTTCCATCGGAGGCTTTTCTTCTCCGAGACCGACTTATATTATTGAGCACTCAATAATTCGGATATTAATAATTGTTGATGTCTCACTTGATGGAATGTAACACTGAGTGACGTGAAGTTAGATAGCTAGCTGGTCATCTTCTTAACATATTTTGGTGACAAATCCTCTTTTTTGTGACATCAAAACTTGGAAACTCCTTTACAACAAGGACAAAAGTGATTATCCATGTCTGAATCTTTGTTCATCGTGCCTTTTAAACTGAAAAAAAGTTGCACACTCAATCCCATAAAACGATTCCGTACGGGTAAGATGTCAAATTCTTTAGGCTAGAACGTTTATATCATTTTTCATCACTCAATCAATCGGATACTCCACAGTCCATACTTGTCGTGTCTCGTATCGAAAACTTACATATTTAACCAAAATATATGTCGACATGGGCAATTCCAACTTTTTTGTTTAGCAGTCATTATTTGATTAATAGAAGGACGATGAACAAACCTTGATGTTTTTGGAGCCCTAAGATTTTTTTAGAGACGCTCGTGCGTAAATTAGTTTTTAACGGGTCATATCTTTTGAGTTGATTATCAAAATTGAACATACACATTGCAAAATTGAAGGCCTTGACTTTAAGGGCGTATAAATGATCTTCGATGTTATACGAAATTAATATTTTATCGTATTTTGTTTTATTTTTATTTAATATTTGTTGGATAAACTATTTAAGTACTTATTTTTTTTGTGAGGGCTATAATCGTATAACATCGAACATTTGCATTTTCTCTTCAATTCGGATTCCTTCTAGAGGATGACGATTTTGATGCCCTAAATTTAGTATTTGTGTCATCAAATTAACAGGTTAAAATAGAATCGACGGTTGATATTCATCCCGAAACAATATTCGAAGATTGCTGAGCTTCCGTTACATCAATATTATCATCGTTTTTATATAATTAGGTATCACAGATATCAAAGGACATGTTGTAACATCAAGTTTATGGTTTATGACTTTATGTATTGTTCTCAATTAGTTATAAGTCCATTATTTTTTTCCCTTTCATCCAAAAAAAAAAAAAAAACTTTATAGCGATGTAGTATCATCAGGAGATGTGCACGACACAACTAATTAATTTCTCACACCAGATATAAGCCATACTCTTAAAGATTATTTTTTACTATACGTAACATTAATTTGCAATTTATGACCTATATTTCCTTAACGAAAATAAATTAAATGCATGGCCTTTATTACTATTATGGAGTCGAGATGCACGGCAGTATTCGTCCTTTATATTTCTACTAGTGGAAAGGCACCGCGCTTCGCGCGGTGGCGTTAACATATTGTGAATGATTAACGTCCTGCTAAAAAGTAATACAATGAATTAATTTTCAAATTATTTTTTCATTCATTCCATCGTTTTTAAATTACCACTAAACAAAGCAAAAAGACCTTACAGAGAAAGAAAAATTAAATAATACAAAAAAAAAAATTAAACTATCTCTTATAAGAGAGTATTTCCCGCAACAACGTCGATATCTTCATCATTCCCGAATCACGTCATCTAAAGCCGTCGCGGAGTCAGCGAGGTCATTGCTGGGCAAAGAAGCCAACCTATGGACAATTTAATAACAAATATACATTGTATGATTTATTTTAGAAATAAAGTTTTCATGGACAAAAAGAAATAATGCAATTGTATTTCTGGTCTTAAGGCTATGTATGAAATCTAAAGGGTCTAAAAAGACAATAATAAGGTAATAGTAATTATAGTACTGTTGATGTATGCATGGCATTAGAGAAGGTAATAACCATTTAAGTTGGTTTAAATGTAGAACATTACGTTACAAAGCTAGGACATTAAAGTGGATTCTTATTATTGAATGAGACATTTCTCATTCTAATGATTTCATTAATAAAAATTAGAAAATATGAAAATATGGGAAAAAAATAAAATAAATAATACCTTGCTCTTACGTGCTTAACACGATGGCGTACAAATATAATAAAATTTTCATAATGAATATAAAAAAATTTATTGACGAAATATCCATTTTATACAAATATTTTTAAATACTACCCATTTAGTACATTTTAATACACACAATGAGTAGTTTCAAAAATATTTGTGACTAAATAAGCATTTCGTACTATTTCCTTAAAAAATATTGCATTTATTTTTTATTTTTTTCTATTAAATATGACTAAATATATATATATATATATATATATATATATATATTAGAAAATGTTAAATATAAATTGGTGATCAAAATGTTATCTGAACAAAAAATCTGGAAATAGAAAAATATGACCAAAATCAATAAGAAAATTTGTCAAACTGATAAATTATTAACCTCAACAGTTAAATAGTTTAATAATATAAGTAAAGTATAAAATACTTTGATTGCATATAGATTGTTGTAATTAGATCGAAATAAGATAAGCAAAGTACATACTAAAGTAAAAGAGAATTTAAATTGATTTACTTACACAATTTCTAGCATGAAAATTGTTGTGATATTCGTGATATCACTGATGTATTCGAATTTATGAAAGGAAAAGAGAATATAACTTCTTACACTTGCAAAATATGGACACAATGCTAGGTTGCTTGTTCTAGCAACTCGACCAAAGGACCCTAGATAGTGTATATCATAAGATGATGGCAAGTACTAAAATATTATATACAAAATTCACGTTAAAAAATCAAAACCAACAATCCCAGATAAAATTAGAACAAAATCGGAACTAATTAGTTCAATAAAAATCCTAATAAAAAAAATGTCAAAGAAAAACTCACAATCAAGTCAACAACTGAGGAGGGGAATCCAATGGAGGTTTCACTAACGGAGTTAGATTCGTCGCGGCTTTGGTCTTTTTCCAATATGCAACATAAGAAACATAGAGGAGGGAGCCGGGATTCTCACATGGTTGGCAACGGCGGGCCGCGTTCAGACTCAAAATTCACCCGGGATTCTCGCCGCAAAAGGCGGGCTGCGTTCAGAATTAGCAGTGAAAAAACATAACATCTAAAACTAATGTGGTACCAAAGAATTACCTAAATTCTATCATAAATAGAGATTCCTTTTAATTTTGTATTGTGCCACTTTATCACTAAAAAACTCTCCTTTTTATATATATAGATTTTATTTTTCATAAAAAACTACTTCTTCATCTATTGAATGGTTAAACTAAAATGGTGCGAGAAAATTTTGGATAAACACACAACTAAAATTATGCAACATTTTTTTAATAACATTTATATGTTATTAAAATGTATTTTACATTACCATTATTGGTTATCACCTATGGGCAGGTTTGGTATATGTGCATTTTCTCTTTTCTTCCTTTTTTCACATAAACAATCTCTCCTGGATTGACATATGTAAATGTAATCCAAATATCTTATTTCATTCGCATTGAGAAGCCAAATCTGAAAGAACTTTGTTGTTAATGTCTTTGTACCATGAAATTTTTCTAACATATTAGGATGATCAATATTGATTAAAAATTACAAAATAAAAATAAAAATAAAAAACTATTTTGTGCATAATTAAAACAAAAAAAGCAACACTTACCACGATTTCTTCGTATATGTTAGAAGCCTGAAAGTTTGAGCCATATATATAAATTGCCTTGTGCATATTTATAAAAAATAATTCATATAGTAAAAGATATGGAGCCCTCACTAATTGTACCTGAAAATTGTCAATGGTAGAGAGGAATCGCTTGTCATAGCCACAACAAAAAATATCACGGAAATGAGAAAAAGAAATCCATACAACAAATAATATTAAACTCTCACCAATTATTGATCGGAAAATCAGCATCGGAAAAAAAGAATCAGTTTTCATAGCCACTGCAAAAAAAAAAAAAAAAGAGCAAGCAAGTAACTCATCAATTTCAATCTATTTCACTGTATATATATGTACACGATTGTGTATGGACAGTTTAAAACATGGTAACTTTTTATATTCTAATTTATTGAAATAATTAAGATATATTAATTAGTGCTCCTTAAAAAGAGTGTGTGTTACAATTTTTTATTTGGAATTTAAGGGATTACAAAAATTGTCATTAAATCAATAATCATATTTACTTGTTATATATGCCACACTTTATTATATTTTTCTTTCTGTACACGTTCTTTTGTATTCCATTGCCAAATATACGTTGAATTTTTGTTTTTAATTTAATAGAATTTTAATGTGGTGATAATGAATACAGATTACGTTCACATTAAAGGTGGTTTATGTTAGCAAATTGAAGTTTTCTTAAATTAAATGAAATCAATTTTCTTATGAAAAAATTAAAAAAATCTGAAAAATTAGGAATCAAACATTCTTGTTTTTTTATTTTGCCAAATCATTTTCCACAAACTCTCCTTTTATATATATAGAGATTTAAATTGACAATCTCATAATTGTTTTCTAATATTTGAGTTTGACGTCGTTTATAGTTTTTTGTCCTTTTTTTGAAAAGATGTTTGATAACTCTATGAAAATAGAGTTATTACACGGTTTTCACGGAATTAATAATTAAAACCCGAACGAAAGATCGACATAAAATTGACAATATTGTCCAAATTAGGCCAAAATCGTAAATGCTTGAACATAATTGTGTAACATTGAAATAAACACATAAATTAATTTACATTAACAAAAAGAACCAAATTTATGTGTTTATTTCATGTTTTCTCACTTGGGCATTAATTAATAACATGACAATATTGGGCTTAATTAATTGGGCCCAATTACCAAGAAAATGAGCCAAATTAGGAAACATGCCCTAATTTATTTTTGTCTCCTTTTGGGCAGCAGAGTTACAACCATTGGATGAGGAGAATGGCATAATCAAAGGCTGAAAAGCAAGAGTGGGGAGCAATTAGAATCAGCCACCAAGAAGAAAAAAAGGCAGCAGACAAGAAGAGAGGAGCTGCTTGGGAGACAAGAAAGTGACGAGCAGCAGAGAAAAATCAACGAAGGAAAAAGCAAAGAGAAAACAAGGAAGCTGCAAGGAAACAAGGAGTTGCAAGCAAGAAGAGAAGGATATCAACGAGAGCAGCAAGGAGGAAAGGAAAGCAAGCAGGCAACACATCAATTCGGGTTCATTTTGTTCAACACATTCGGTTTGATGTTGTATCTTGAACCACTTTTCTTCTCTAATTCTCGTTATTCAAGTATGAACTAAATTCCTAGAGTTGGGTAAATGATGAACTAAAGGTTTGAAGAATTATTGAATGTGATGGGATTTTGTGTTTTCTTAGTTCTTGGTTGAGTGTTTAATTTTGTCATAATTCTATTTCTTGTGTCAACTTAATAGAATTTCATATATAATCTCTATTGGAAAATATGAATTGAATTGGAAATGCAACCTTGATACATGTTTAATCTTGTGAATTCGTTCTTAAGATTGAGATGAGTATAAGAATATATGAATCTCCTTGTAGATTTGTGGAATTGGATCTTAATTTTAACCGGTAAAATAGTCTTATCATAGGAATATGAATGATTAGTTTACAATCGGTTTTTAAGCAAAAGTTCGGAAGAACCAATGCTATCATCGTTTCCCAGAATCACTAAGAAAATGCAATAGCATTCCTGTCGCATTCGGTAATTCGGAAAACCCGAAGTAATTCATGAGCCCAACCGTTTTCTCTCATTGATTATCAAATTGCTTGTTTCCTCTGTTCCATTTAGCTTCAGTTAACAGTTTGAATACCATTTTAGCTTCCAATTTGAATGAATCTTGATTTTTATGAACTTTCTCATGTTATCTCATTTTTCTATAACTCGCAAGAAATACGTAATTTGATTTAGTCTCTGTGGGATCGATCTTTGTGCTTTGCACATTGTATTACTTGTCGACACGTACACTTGCGTAATTTTGCATACACGTTTTGCAACCAACAATGTTACAGGCTTACAGCTTTTTTACAACGGTTTTTGCATTATCCACAGTATAAATTAATAGTCGTTTTGTTTTATTTTCTATCATAATTTTAATTTCTCTTATTATTTTTATTATTATCTACTTTTTTGTTTCATTTGATTTCCACTCTGGTTCATGGTTTTCCTTTCCACTTAATGTTTTCTGTCCTTTTTGAGATTTATGTCGTTTAAGTTAATTTCGAGGTGAATCGCAAACTTAGAAAAATACTTTATATGATCAGCTGTAATAAAATCTTAGTCTACTATACTAATATAGAATAAAAAATTATATTATTATTTTTTTTGTGTAGAAGAAAAGAAGTAAATTAAGTGTGATATTTTTAGTTTACAAATTGGATTAAATTCTAAATATAGCGTTGAATATGAAGGAGTAAATTATTTCATGTATATTAATCTTATCAGATTTACGTAACAGTAAAAACAACTCCACTATATTCTCCAAAGTCGTTAACTAGTTTTTTCTTGTTCAACTGACAAATAGTATCATATTTTCATCATTATCTTCGCTGTAAATCGCTAAGTCAAACGTGTTTTTTGTGTGTGAAGTCAAATATCAATTTCGCAGCCTTATTCTAAACAGAAAATAAAAAGATTGAGAACGATTGTAATTTCCGTAACAGATTCAAAAAATAAATTAAAATTCTGAACATAATATCATAACTCCGTTAATTAAAACCTAGCATAACATATGAACTAATAAAACAAATAAAGGGGATTGTCCCTCATCAAAAGTTCATCAAACTTACTTGAAATTTAATAAAAATAAATAATACGAAATTCATAGAAAGCACATTAAAAAAAAAAAGGTGCAAATGAATAGCACAATAAAAGAAGAAAAAAAAACCCTAAAAAACCTGAAACGATTACGATTTAATGAAGCAGAACTCCGACAGCCAACATCACGGCGACAAAAACACCGGCCTTGGATTGAAGGGACGGCTCAGCAGCGCTCGAGGCCGGTCCAGGTCCAGGTGCGGGCGCTAGCGAGGAGGAGGCGATCATTGGCGCCGGCGCGTGGTGGGAAGTGGGCTGCGAAGTTCTGATGTCTACCTTCTGACCGGCTTTGCAGTTTGCGGGGACGCCGGAGATGAAGTAGAGGTGGGCATGGGTGCTTTTGATGGAGACGAAGTCTGCACCGGAATCCATCACTGCGATCGGATTTGTCGCGTTGCAGGACCGGTAGTTCTTGTGCGTCACTCGCACCACACTATCCTCCTTGGGGTCGTATTTAAACACTGCATGTCAAGCAGAAAAAAAAAATTCGTCGACGAATTTTACGTAGGGTTAAGTCACGATCAAAATCGGTACGTAGTTTGAGGTTTTATATATAAACCTTATAAAATATCCGGGTTTTTGGAAAAAGCAAACAATTATTTTGTTCAGATAATTCCGATTTTTTTTTTTTTGGCTCAATAAAAAAACAGTATTAAACCAAAACTGAAAGACTGCATTTTATTTCATGATCATATTGTGTATACAAAACATTCATTACTGTTCGGATAATTCCGATATAAAAGAATGAAAATAACATCGACAAAATAGAAAGGAATTTTACGAAGGAGATCTATTTTCAACAAATATTACTTTTCAGTAAACTACATATGCTCTTTCCAAAAAAAAAAAAAAAACATATGCTAACATTTACTGTGTAATAGGAAATCCATGAAATTCAGAAGGCCATGCATGGATTTGAAGCAAGAACATATAAGAACGGCAAAACTTACGAATAAGATCTCCGACGTGGAAAGCCTTCTTCGAAGCCCAAGTTTCGTAGTCAACGACGCTCTTCTCATTCCACTCAATCTTGTAAATCATGGCGGAAGAAACTCCGAGCAACGCCACCAAAGTGAACACGAGCATGGCTTGAATCTTTGAAGGCGCCATCGATGAATAGAAAAGAAGTTTGTGCGATTCTTAGAGAAAGAAAGAAAGAGAAAGAAAGAGAGAGAATGAAAGCTTGTGCGGTAATATGTGCAATTACTAGTATATTTATAGATATATGAATGCGATTAGGGTTCAAGGAATATGTGTTTTGATTTGTTTTAATAATAATCAAATCAACTGACTGATGCGAAATATAGCGGGAGTTTGTTACTCGTATTTATTTAATAATTTTTTTAATTTTAATAAAAAATAACGAAACTAAAATAAATGAAAGATGAGTAGATAAATATATGTATATATATATATATATATATTATACACATACAATCAATTATAAAAAATTATGGCTTAATTTGTAAATCGGAATAACAAACTAATCGTTTTTTATGTCGAAAGTTGTTATCTTATCATGTGATTTCTTTTATTAATTAAATATGGATTTTCAGGGATTGGATTCGCAAAATCCAATGGTGTTCTCGTTGAGTAGGGTCTTGGGCATTAACTATGGTGGTGCCCACGGTTTCGGGTTGCCTGAGAAGTCCACAACGACGAAGTTGCCGGTGCCACAACCATTGCTAATGACCTGAAACGACACCACCATTACATATAAGCTCTATATAAAAATACGATTACTTTTGCCACTAAATGCTAACTTAGCTTTATTAGCCACGAAAAAATTATATAAGAATTTAATTACATAAGCTTGCTCATGTATAATAATATTGTTGGAATGTGAAGCCCATCATCCCAACTCATCAACCACAACATGAACGAAGCAAAACGACATCCATTATTCAGCTCGCATCTACAGCCGTTGGATGGAGGGATGATTAGAAGGCTGTGATTAAAAGCTCAAAAGGTCTTCCTTCTTGTTTACGATGATGCTCGACAGAAGAGGGTTCCAGGATGAGTGAAGAGAGTTTGGGTTCTCTCTTATGGAGGTTCTTTCTTGATGTTTAGCTTAGGGTTTCTCTATCTTTCTTCTCCTATCTAGTGTTTCTCTGAGAGTATATGTATGAGAGCTTCGAGTGTGTAAAGACGATACCTAGTGCATGGCTTCCGGGAAGTTTCGCCGGAGCAAAGAGTGGATGTAACGCCGGAGATCGGGTTTTGATCTCCGGCCGAACCACTCTCTAAAATGGTTGTCTCGTTCTTCTTTTTCCGCTTCATTTTTCGTTTCAGTATTGTGGCAATGATCCGACATTTAATCACTTCGTATTTCGTGCAAGAATCGGCGAGAATCGATCTCAATACGCAACAGTGGTATCAGAGCCTCGAAGAGCGATTTCATGCGCAGCCGGTGCGATTCCGGGGAGCTCGGTTCGCTAAGACCAGTCAAGGTGCGATTCCGACGAGCTCGGGTTGCTAAGACCAGTCAAGATCGATTCCGACGAGCAGTGAGCGTCTCCGGTGAGCAATGCGTGACTCCGGCAAGATGAACTATGTCGAATAGGTGCTTCGATTCCGGGCTGCCTCGATTTGACCAGGTTAGGGTTCCTAATCTGGGGAAAATATATATTTTTGGGCGAAATTCTCTATTCTTGGTCTTTCCTATCTATGTCTCTGAAATGTAGCTATGTCGATTCTTTCTTTGCTTTCTGAAAATCGATTGATTTCACAAATGATATTATTTTTCTTTAAATACAAAAATCACGATTTTTGATGTGTATTAAAAATACCTTATCGTTTTGTGAATTAGACTGTTTCTCTATGCATTCTTTGCTTTAGAAATCCTCTGAATCTATGAGATCTAAATTTTGGGAATGTGCTCTTTTACTCTCTGTGATTATTATATAAGTTGAATTTTTCGTGCTTGATCAAGAAAGATTCTGTATTTGTGCAAATTGGTATATGTTATTGATTATGATTTGTCACTCCATTTAATGTGAATTAAACCTGTTCATTGGTTTTGTATTTTTGGCCTGATACAATAGTTTGCAATATTAATTTTTTATGAACTATATGGGCATGGTTTTATGATCATGTTTTTAGTATGGTAATCTATTATCTTGTAAAGCTAGGGAAATCAAGTTCACGTGTTTTTCCAAAATCTGATATAAGCCAATTGTGATTCCCTTATAAACCTGAAATTGTGTATTGAGCGTGAAGAATTTTGAGCCTCCCATATTTTTTCTCTTGATGTTTTGATGTTGTTGTGTCATAATGAGTAAGTCAAGTTAATACTTATTTTGTCTATGTCAATTGATGCATCTTGTGTGAGGAAGTTAGGTAGTCTAATTGCATTTTTGTGTCTAAAGATTAAAGCATGTGCTTAAAAACTTGTGTCTCTGTTTTTTTGAGAAATTAAGTTGGTAATGCTTTGGATAATTTTTTGACTATAATGAAATTTGCAAATGCATAGGTATGAATCATATTCAGTCTGTTTTGGTTTATAAGAAGTAAAAAAATTTCGATGTGCAAATTCTTTGTAGATATTGATATGAAACTGTTTTCATTATAGGTTCTAGTGTTTGTATTCATCAAAGTTGGTAACATTCTTGATGTCTATTGCCTTTATTGTCTATGAATCTTCTTGGAATCTGAATTTTTATATTATCTACTGGTTAGGATTTGCTATTAGACTGTTTATAAAAGAATCTTCGATATTAAACCTTTTCTATTTGACTTATTTCCTTGTGGTTGTGTGCCTCTTTGCATTTTTTGGATGTTGTGATTTGCTTTGTGAGAAAAATAATTTGAGATAGACCAAAATCTGTGTTAATGCACGTTCATGTAATCGGCTAGCCTGAATCTGGTATTTGATTCTGTATATGCGAAAAGACTTGTTTTTAATCCTATTATTATTGTTAATTGTTTTTGGGGATATTGTTTTCAGATTTGAGGACTTATGAAAATTATCAGTTAAGATTTTTTGTGATCTCCTATAATTGCGAATCTGATCAACTTGTGTATTTTAGGTGGTCTGTAATTTTCTGCCTCTTGTGTGAAGCAATATTGGAATAGGGCTTTGTTGCTCGATGTACAATTAACCTTTTTTTTGATTTATTGGAACTGGATTAATTGGTCTGATGATTTGAATGTATAATATTCTATTACTGCTGCCGGTTTGTATTATATGTGCATTGAGGTGGTTTTTTGGAAGTAAATAGATAGTTTCCTTGTATATGCTCGTATTGATTATATATGATATTGGAAATTATGTTTTCTCACTTGGGCATGTTAAAGGATATAATGGTTATGAAATAGGTTCAGAGACATGAGAAGTTTATGATATATGGAAAGATTAGTCGTGAAGTGAAAAAGTTGCATTTCTGAGTGTGTAATGAGTTTAAACATGGTTTGAGTCATAGTTTGTTTAAGTAGAGGTATTACATTCTTATATTCTTTATTATAGCATAATTTGGTCTGTTTTGTATTCTCTTTGTTCTTCGGTTTGTGTGACCCTATAGTATATGCTCTTGATGTGATCTAGTTTTCGTGTATGACGATTATTTTATCGGCCTAGTTGTCGCGTTTCTTCTAGGTATTTTTCAGATCTAGGTCATGGTTCTGAAGTTATACAATTTTTAGGGTGTAAGTTTCTCTATGCTAATAATAGGAACAATGTTATATAACAGAGATGCATGTGCTATCTTATACGGTTTGTTGTTCAGTTCATGGATACAGATCTGATTTTGAGTATACGATGTTAGGTTCGATAAAATTGTTTTTGAACTGTTAGATTGGTGTTTGCATAGTATATGTTAATAAAGAAGTGAATGTTTCTCTTCTTATTCATATTGTTTTATATGATTATTGACTCTGCTTGTTTTTCTTTTTGACTTGGTGTGTGCAGTTTTTCCAAGTTATTAAATGAATCTTGTTGTAAGACATAATAGTTTGATCATGTGCCTGTATTATTCTGAATATATGTTTTTTTTTTTTGTTTTTTTTTATAAATGTGCATAGATCAGTATGCATGTGTTCTTCTACAATTGTTGTTTTTTCTATTTGAGACTAACCTAACAGGAGCGGAAAAGAGGCACCGGGGCTCGGTTAAATGAGCAAGAAGTAGGGTTTAAGAGTCTTCTCGGCAAAGGAAGGTTGGGTAAGATAAACTGAACTTTATGAACCTTATATTTTTAAGGAATTCATCATTAGTTCATGTATTGGCATTCAAGTATTTACTCTTAAATTAGATCACGTGCTCTCTGGTTGATGAGTTATTATTGAATATGTGCCTTTAAATGTTTGAATAGAAACTATGAGAAGTATTGTAGATGGTATCTTCCTTGTGTCTAGATGATAGAGTAGGGAGTGGAAAAAACCATATGTGAGAATCAAGCGTGTAGAAAGCATTAGGGGGATTGGGACTTGTATTGTTTTTGTTATGGTCATTTTTAGATACTGTGTTAGGTTCCCAAGTATTTTTGGATGCTCGGTTTAGGTTCATTCCAAAAGGGAAAAGTTGACCGTAGATCCCGTCTTTAGTGTTTTCTTGGTATAGCATGATCGTCTAGAACCATGGGTATGTATTTATGGGAAAGAGGGGGCTAGGATCATCAAGATAGTTTGTCAGGTGGAGACAACATCTTTGATGAAGCGCTTTCCCATATAGATCGTCGAGAGAAGAAAAGAGAAGAAACCTTTGAGAAATCCGTGTGTACCTCATTTGAGGTGGAGTCCGTGAGTATCTTGTGAGTAGGAGGTTACTAAGTCTAGCATACCCTTATAGGTGGTGGTAGTGAACCTGTGGGAGAGAACACCGTGATCCGGCCGGATAATTGTGTTAGCAGGTTCGGGGATTCTAACTAGGAGAGTTAGATGGTATACCAGCTTGGGTTTCTAGCCATGTAGAGTTAGAATGTTTACCAGGCAGCCAGAGAATACAATAGGGAGTGTGATATGGTTTCCGTCCCGTGAGAGTGTGATGTAGTTCATTCCCAGAGATATTCCTATGCAGATTTAGGGATTTCAACTTGATTGTTATTATATAGGTTCGGTTAGATGAGCCTTGTTTAGACCTACTCGGTATTCGTGAGTTTTATAGCAGCGGGGGGAATGTGGTTTATAACCATTGTTAGCATGTGAACTCTTATAGGTCAAGTTAGACTTGAGAATGTTTTAAATCGTTAGTATTAGACTCTGTTATATTATACTTGAGTAGACGTATTCAGTATATTTCTTTAGTTCAATCTAGTGATCGATTATATATTGTTGCTATTCCCGGGTAATGTCTATTTGTCCTAGTTTTCGATGTTATCGATTATGTTGAGTTTATTAATACATGCTATGATTGTATTAGAACGGTTTTAGTTCTTTTACAGGTATATCGCTGTTATGAAAATTCATGGTTTGATTTTTTTTTTACTAATCACGAGACTACAGACTGTTAGAGACAGTTGTTATTTATGAGATACTTGGTACGTTTGATCTTGTTTGGTATGGTCTTTATGATTTTGCAGGAGGTTAATACTTGCAAGTACCGACCATGACGAAAGGTGAACTATCGGTGAGTATTTCAGTTATAGCGAGGATGGCGAAATACCGTAAGCGATGCACTTAGGAATCCGATTCATATTAGAGTGAGGAAATGTAAAAGGGGTTTAGCATCAAGGTGGAGCTACCGAGCATGTTGAGGAGACGACGCTTGAGGAGTGGACTTCAAGGTGGAGATTGTTGGAATGTGAAGCCCACAAGAAAAGCCCATCATCCCAACTCATCAACCACAACATGAACGAAGCAAAACGACATCCATTATTCAGCTCGCATCTACAGCCGTTGGATGGAGGGATGATTAGAAGGCTGTGATTAAAAGCTCAAAAGGTCTTCCTTCTTGTTTACGATGATGCTCGACAGAAGAGGGTTCCGGGATGAGTGAAGAGAGTTTGGGTTCTCTCTTATGGAGGTTCTTTCTTGATGTTTAGCTTAGGGTTTCTCTATCTTTCTTCTCCTATCTAGTGTTTCTCTGAGAGTATATGTATGAGAGCTTCGAGTGTGTAAAGACGATACCTAGTGCATGGCTTCCGGGAAGTTTCGCCGGAGCAAAGAGTGGATGTAACGCCGGAGATCGGGTTTTGATCTCCGGCCGAACCACTCTCTAAAATGGTTGTCTCGTTCTTCTTTTTCCGCTTCATTTTTCGTTTCAGTATTGTGGCAATGATCCGACATTTAATCACTTCGTATTTCGTGCAAGAATCGGCGAGAATCGATCTCAACAGCAACAAATATGAAGAGTACTTTGGTCATTAAAAAATAACGTGCAACATTCTTCCTAGTTATTAGGGTGACAATTCGGGTTTCGTGTCGTGTTCGTGCCGGGTCTTAATCGTTTTTTGCTTATTTTATGTAGACCCAGACCCGCCCCATTTATTAATCGTGTTAGAAGATGAGACCCATACCCGCCCCATTTAAATAACGTGTTTATCGTGTCTACCCGTTTAACCCATTTAACAAAATCATATATTTAAAAATGTTAAATTAATTTAATTTATACTCATTTAACTCAATTTTTTATTATATTATCTAAGATTTTAAAATTTACTAACATTTTTTTTATGTTCATCAATTGTACGACGCAATAAATAAGTAAAAAAACATTAATTTAATATATAATAAATATTAAAATACTTAATAAGATATATAAAATGCAACATTTTGCTCCTTAATCGTGTCTAATTGGGTCCCATCGTGTTATCGTGTTCGTGCCGTGTTTACCCGTTATTTAATCGTGTTAATCGTGTTCGACACGGTGGGACCCAGATCCAATTCTGGTAGACCCAGACCCGTTTAAATCGTGTCGTAATCGTTTCGTGTTTCGGGTCCAGCCCCAAATTGCCACCCCTACTAGTTTTGTAT
Organism: Parietaria judaica; assembly: GCA_954871525.1. Classification (NCBI taxonomy): domain Eukaryota; kingdom Viridiplantae; phylum Streptophyta; class Magnoliopsida; order Rosales; family Urticaceae; genus Parietaria; species Parietaria judaica. Next base: position 55,834,127 of record OX940860.1, on the reverse strand, counting down.
ATGTTGTACTTATGTATTTTACTAAAATTACAGATCACTGAAATTAAACGACTATTAATTACTTATGAAAAAATAAATAATAAAACGGGATATAGTCAATTAAAATAAATTATAAAAATCCGCTATTATCCTTAAAAAGTTATTCAAACCCACTTAAGAAATCATTAAAAAATAAATTCTACTAATTCGGAAACCATAATAAAACGTTACTAATATAAACAAGGTCCAAATCGACAAAGCGGTATCAACATGCATGAAGAATCCAAACTGAATAAAACCCTACAAACATACGATAATATAATCAAGAGAAAACTAGCTAAGAAAGCACGACTCCGAGAGCCAGCATGGCGAGAAAAGCACGGGCCTTAGACTGAAGGGACGGCACAGCAGCGCTCGAGGTCGGTCCCGGCGCTGGAGCCGGCGAGGAGGAGGAGGGAGACACGGCGGCGATCGGGGCTGGTGAGTGGTGGGAAGAGGGCTGCGAGACTCTGATGTCGACCTTCTGACCGGTCTCGCAGAGGCCGGGGACGGTGGAGATAAAGTAGAGGTGGGCATGGGTGCTTTTGATGGAGACGTAGTCCGTGCCAGAGGCCATCAGCATTATCGGGTCTGTGGCATTGCACGACCGGAAGTTCTTGTGCGTAACCCGCACCACGCTTTCCTTCTTGGCGTCGTACTTGAACACTGCATGTCACAATTTTATTGTGTTTTACACATTTTAAGCTAAGTTAATATACATAAAAATGTACTTATTTGCTTTAACAAGAAATTAAACTAGAATTAGATTAGTTTTCTTTGTTTTATGCTCCATTTATTTAATTTTTAATATTGGTAAAAAGGTTTTTTTTTTTTTTTTATTATTTATTTTTTTATGGATTAAAATAAGGAAATGAAAGAAGTATATGAAAAATATTCTATTTCAGTAAATGATGGAATATGAATAAGTATATAGTCAAAAGTCAAAACAACGAATAACAAGAATAATTTTCGAGATACTATAAATAAATATATGATTATACCGTATCAAAGTAAAATTAAATTAGATATATATTCGTGAAAAAAATAAATAAATTTAGTTTACAAGTACAATAATCGAAATTCCCTTTTAATCATTATGAATGTATTTGAGGGGATAATAAAACGATTGATATGTAAATCAAAGAATATATTGTTTTCTTTTTTTCTTCTTCTTCAAGTAATCAATTTGGCAATATGATCGATACGAATTTAATATCTGGATTTCGATCAGAAAATTAAACAAAAAAGCAATAAGAAACTGCATTTCATTTCATGATCCAAAAGCTTTAAAAATATCGTATAATACGAAGACCATGAATCATACCAAAGCTGTTTCCTAGCTAAACCCTAAACAAGAAGATAAATGAGATGAGTAAAAGCTTACGGATAACATCTCCGACGTGGAAAGTCTTGGTCGAAGCCCACGTCTCGTAGTCAACGACGCTTTCGTCGTTCCAATCAACCTTGTAAATGGAGGCAGAAGACATTCCGAGAAGCGCCATTAGAACAGCAAGAATAACCATTGAAGGAGCCATTGATGAGCGAAAGAGAAATGTGAGTCTTCAAGAAATGAGAGAATAAGGAAAATAATGGCTGCGACGATAACTAATATGTATTAGCAAGTTATATTTATAAGCCCTAGGAAGTCGTATTAGGGTTTAGGCAGTTACTCAAATTTATATTTATATTTATTAATATATAATATATTTTTCATATAATCTACCGTGTTTTATTATAGCCAAGTGAACAAAAAATGCGCTCTCTAGTTTGTTAATTTTGATCAAATTACTAGGGGTGAAAATTTTGTAACCGTTTCCCGGTTTTGTCCCGGTTCCGGTACCGATCCCGGACCGATTTTTCAAAAAATCCGAAAAATTTAGCTTAAAACCGGGAACCGGTACTTCCCAGTTCCCGATTTTCGGAACCGGTACCTAAAAAATATTTCCCGGTTTTTGGTACCGGTTCCGATTTTAAACTACATGTAATTTTTAAGTTTTTAGTATGTCGTTTTTAGTGTAATATATATTTTTATTGTCATTTTTTATACTACGTGTAATTTTTAAGTACTAATTTTTCAAAAACTACATGTCATTTTTAAGTCAAACCTTTTTAGAACCGGGAAATTTAGAATCGGAACCGGGAAATTTTAGAAATGGAACCGTAACCGGAATCGGAACCGGGAAATTTGAATCGGAACCGTTACCGTTACCGGAACCGGAACCGGGAAGTTTTTTAATCGGGAACCGTTACCAGAACCGGAACTGTGACAAAAAAAAATCCCGATTTTTCGGAACAGGGACGAAAAAAAGCTAATTTCCCGGTTCCCGGTTCCGGTTTCACCCCTACAAATTACTATTAAAATCACGACTTACAAAAAATTACACTTCTGTAATGCCTAGGGGTGTACAATAAGGTCTTCAATATCGGTTTTACACTTATAAAGACTTGGACCCTATTATTCGGTTTTTTGAAATTGAAAACCGAAGACCCTATCTCTTAGAGCTAGAACCGTTTGTACCGAAAACCTTATTTAGGACCGAAATTCGGTCTTAAATTCGGTTTTGGACCTAATTAGACTCTCATTTATAGTAGAAATATATATTGTAAAAATTTATCTTCATCAATAGTACTTTTTGAATTTTTTATGTCAAATAATTAATAAACGTATTTATTCTTTACAATAAAATAACTATTTGTAATAAACGATTGTTTTGACTTTTATTAACGATGTTGAATAACCGTAATAACCCAAATAAAATTAAATTTTACGAACATTAAAATACCAAACAACCATAGACAAAACATGAAAGAAAACAAATGTCTAGAAATAAAATTAATTTATTATGAAAGTTACTTTATTTTTATATAAATTTATTATAAAATAAAAATTAATATTTAAATAGGGTCTTCGGTACAAATGGGTCTTCAGTACCGGTTCTCAAAATTTAAACCGAATACCGAAGACCCAATGCGGTCCAAATGGACCGAAGACCTTGTTTTATGGACCCGAACCCTATTATTCGGTCTTTAGAGTCTTCGGTAATATGGTTTTCGGTCCCACAATTCGGTTTTTCGGTTTTTTTGTACACCCCTAGTAATGCCCTTCATTTCTACCCGCGCATTTTTTTTTTTCTTTGTACAAAAAATCCACATAAAAAATTTATAGAGAAATAAAGAATTTGAACGGGTATAAATAAATGATAAAATTCCAGCGAATCACTTTGAAAAGGGGCGGCTGAAAGTATAGCCGCACTTTTTGCAATTGTGCGGCTAAAAGTGATGCACTTCACTTTTACCGGCGCATTTAGCAGAACGGGGGGCTGGAAGCTTATGATTTTTTTTTGCCCCACATCGAAAAATACAAGAAAATAAAGTGTTTGAAGAGTTTTTAATAGAAGGTAAAGCTTTGAGTATTTTTTTCAAAGGAGAGGGAAGTTGGAGGTGATTGGATCGGATTTCTCGGTAGAGCTACGAGAATCTTCATCCTGCAAAGTACCTGTCTGGCCGTCTTCACCATTGTGTTAATGCTTACTGTTATGATACCATGAAAGAAAGACATAATAGCAAATGGGAATAGAATGGAAAAAAAGGCGGCGTTGTGAGAGAGAAACTCATAGTTACTTTTATGAAACAAGTAAATAAATATACAATATGTGACAATGCATAATTTTTATATTTGATTTTTTTTTATTCTTTAGAAAAAATTCTCAAAATGTCGCTTAAAGACTTATGTGGGCGACAACTCGCCTTGTGAAACCCAAAGGTTTCCCAACTCGAGTCTTGTCGCATTACCTCTCCTCTCCTTTCTTGGTGAAACATTAGTTTGTTGCGGATTGAGAGAATTGTAATTTTTTAAAATATAATTAATTTATTTTGTATTTTTAAAATCACGACTCGCACTAGTAGAAATGAAGTCTGGTACTTATATATGTGACCATCTCATGAAAATGACCAACAACTTCATTGATGCTAAATTGCACATGGCCCATGTAGATGAAAGATCTTAAATGAGCATTATTATTTTTTGTTGGACATGTGTCCTTAAACAAGCTGTTTTTCCCTATTGTAAAAGATTTTGACTAAGTCATTTAATATAAGATGTTACTTATTATGTTAATCTTATTATAGTTTTTGGTAGAGTAAAATAGAATGTTTGTTCCATAGTTCATAAATGATGCAATTATGTTATTATTATCACAACCGAGTCAATGTGAGGAAGAATTAATAATCATAATAAATGAACTTAAAAGTCCGTGACTTGATTAACTGAATGGGAGCTCATTAATCGGATAAACTCATTAATGTGATTAAGTGATGCAATCCTATTCTGGATTAAGTGTGTGTGTCATACTCACTAGAAGCGGATTAAGTATGAAGCGGCTTCATACTGGACTGGACCTGACTTAAACTCCGGAAGTTATCATATAAAACCGTCACTGATAACTTGGAGTTGAGTCACTAGTAGATGATAAAATGGATATTCGATCTAAGTCCTGAGTGACCTCGAGTCTGGACTGTTGACTTGATTGTTCCGTGATTTAATTGTTAAAGAACACATATATTGTCGTTCCCAATGCTGCTATTTTGGGAACATGATAGTCAACAGATAAGGGTAGCTTGGTCATAGACATGGACATCACATAGCTCTCTTCATAGTCAAGATGATTCCCTTGATTGTTAGTGGTGATAAGTGAGAGGTACCTGTGTGAAACTTATGAATCGAAACCATAAGTGGGTGACTCACTATATTACTAAATGTGTTAAGGATGAAAATGCAGCGAGAGACAAAACGGTAAAAACCGTCTGCTCGTGTGTGGATCATCAAGTGAAAGATCAATAACCAGAATTTGATTGTATCAATGGAAAACTTGCTATAAAAAGGAATAATATATATTGTATCACTAGAGAGTGTAGCCTCGGGTTTATAGTGGAATAACACCGAGGTTTGAGAAACCATTAGCAGTTCGTTGGAGCTTCGGTGATACGTGTCCATGGTTCCCAGGATAGCTCCGGAACGGATGATAAATACGTGATTATATGTTTTATTATTTTTCAGGATTCATAAAACTAAAGTTTGTGTCATGTTTAGGAAGTTTTATTTTTGACGTGGCAAAAGTATCAAAGTTTGGTACTGGAAATTTATCTAATAAAGAAAGTAGAATTTGGATTTTTCATCAACTGGGAAGTTATAGGATATTTAATTTTAAGAAACTTTAATTTTGGAACCAAGTCGTTTCGACGAACGGTTTGTGACTTAGATAATTTCTAAGTTTATGATCGGTATCGGTAAACTATGAAATTAAATCACATGTCACGATTTTAAATGATGGTATTGCACCATGAAATTTAATTTGTGATATTGAGATTAGTGGCTAATAATATAATTTAATTATTAATATTCTTATCAATAATTATTAAATTTATATTATAGTTAAAAATATATATTTGGTATATATTTAAAATGCGGTAATCGATACTGTTTCAATACTATGTAAATATATTCACATGATTTTTTCTTGACATGTCAAAATTGCTGCATAAGTACCTATATTTAGGTATTAGTGAAAATCCCTAAAATCAATTTGATCCATTAGATCGGATATGATTTAATATCAACCGTTGGATTGAGATAATTGATTTTAATATAATACCGAATTCAAAATATAAAGCTTGGTGACCAAGTTAGGGTTTTTTGAATTAGGCTAATTAATTGTATTCGTTGGATCGGTTTGAGATTTAATCTTTACCGTCGGATTGGAAATTAATTAACATGTATATATGGCATATATAATTCGAACTTATGAGATTGGAAATCGAATTCTAGAGCTTGGTAATCAAGCTTGGAGAGTTGACTTTATCTTGAATCAATATGGTCCATTAGATTGGTTATGGACTTATTTCCAACCATTTGATCTAGGTTATTGATTTCGAATATATATATATATATATATATATATATATATATATAAATAAGGAGATTTCAAATTTGTACATATAAGGATGTGATTGATTAATTGATTGATCAAAGACTTCCTTATTTGATTAAATCCCTAATTAATTTGAACCATTAAATATTTCTAGATTCAATCTAGACCATTGATTTGAGAGAATTAATTATATTTAACATACATAGAATTCAAGTTTAGGGGTGGGAATTTTTCATATCGGTCACACCTTGAGCCTATAAATAGGAGGCTCATTCTACACCTTGAGCCTTTATTTACTGCTTTATTTATTTCCTATAGACTAGATTATTAATCATGAATTATGAAAATTAAATTGCTAATAATTTATCATTTCTTGTAATCGTGATTATCCGATTGTCGATCACTTGAGTTCATCCCCTTCACTAGTACATCATGAATAGTTGAACTATGATATGGTCTCTGTGTTGAGGATTTCGATGATTTTATGATAACCCCGAGAAGAAAATCACGGGATTTCATCGAAACCATGATCTAAGATTAATTTAAAAAATTAATAGATGAGTTTAGACACATTATCGAACTTTGGGTACTTTTGTCAACTGTATTCGTTTGGGCAATTTTCTTCTCAAATCATGTGCCTCGTGACGTGGATCTTAGTTCAACAAGTGCAAAACATCTATTTCGTCCACCACGTTGTTGCGGGAACGTCATTTGACTAGAAATCGGGGATTCAGACTGCTAGGTCTTGTACTGCGATTGGACGATGAACGAAACAGAATTGAATTCGGCCTTGGGGCCATAGAGAAATTCAAAATTAGCTCTAGGGTTTTCTGGAGTGGATATCTATTTATGAGTTTAAGTGTGGTATTTATAGACCACATGGTAAATGACCTAATGGGCTTTGGCCCATTAAGAATGGAGTAATCCCATTAAGTCATTATCAATTAATTCAGATAATTAATTAAACCATTCATAATTAATTCGCGGGACCGCGTGGGCCCGTCACTCCAAATGTAGTCGGGTCAGACCCGAAAAGCCCAATGAGCCTAAATCCCGATTCCTGCATTTCTTACAATCTCCCACTTACACGAATGTACCACGATTGGATATCTCCCATGTACACTCATGCGCAGACAAAATCACTGGTAAATGTCGGGATTTGATATCTCCTATCATGCATTACCCCGATCAAGTCTGCCTTTGCTTCGTCGTTGCAACTGAAACTCGTTCTCGTTGCAAATTCGTTATCATTCTCCATTTCATTTGGCGAGTTCGGCGTGACACCTTAGGATTTTTTAGTGTGGCCACAGATTCAAAGTCTGCAAGAAACTAGAGGTCTCTAGCAATACATCGATTCCCTCAATCTACTAAAACTTTCGATCCTTAGTGTAAAGTTAATTTAACCATTTGGTTTTGCTCATAATTAACTTTCATGATGACTTATTCCTTCAACATCTTTGTTACACAAATCATGATTTGGCACATGTCTGTTGTTAAGGTCGGATTTGGTCAAATCCATCCTCAACACAACTCGTGTCGTTTATCCATAAATGACACAAGGAAAGAGCGAGGAAGTTCGTTGACCGATGGTCAACCAGGGAATATACTCGAGGAAGAGCATCTAAGAGGGACCCTCTATGAAGTTCAAGAAGGGTCCTCGATGAAGCCCAAGAGGAACCCTCGATGACGTTTAAAAGCAACCCTCGATGAAGTCTAAAAGCGTCATGATGAAGCACAGGGCCGAATGACGGCTGACGAGACGTACATTTAATGAAGCCCACCTACCCACTCGATGAGAGGCATCATCGATGAAGCTTGCAGGGCCGAATGACGGCTGACGGGATGCGCATTTAATGAAGCTCACCTACCCATAATGACAGTCTGCTCGGAAGGGACGTAAAGCGTGGATTAACCATGCTTCCCTCAAATCACTCTGGGAAGTGAATGATTAAAAAGAGAAAAGGGCGGGAAAGATGCGAGACGGTATAATGTAAACTCTATAAAAGGCAAGTGAAGCCTCATTTCTAAAGGTTCGGAAAAATAGAGAAGAAAACCCGAGAGAAAGAGAGAATATCCTGTAATAGAAAGGCTGAAGAAATAGAGAAAATTATTGTTCTTGATCCTTCAACTGTCCAGCTATTCAACGAAAGGAAACCGAGCTCTTGTCGGAAATATAATAAAACAAAGATATTCACTGATCATTGTTGTTAACTTGTTATTTGTGATTATTTTTGTGATTGGAAAAGGGTGGTGAAAATCGCCCTCTACATCTGTTATGTCGTATTCCTGTTTCTTGTTTCCTGTTTAGGATAAGAGTATTGAACTACCAAGATAGAGCTAGTTCTTAATTGTCTGTGGCCACAAATTTGTTATACTTCTTATCCTCCGGGAGGTCATGAGTGAATTGCCCAAATAATTTAAGGGAGATGGTATTTTTTTGTATTCCATTCCACTCTACAAAGTTCGTGATATATCCAAAATTAGTCTTTATGACTTCCTCGTTACAGGAAGCGTTTGACTGAAATCCAAACATATCACTAGCTAGGTACTCGACTCATGGTTGTTCTCAAACATTGAAATATCTTTTCACCATACTCTAGAGATTTTAGTGTCCCCTTATTATCATAACTTAATCCGATGTGAATCTCTCAGAGTTTTAGTCAATCCAGCACTACTAGTTCCCGTAACTAGTGCCTACATGTTTGAAAATATCTCCGAGATATCGAGGACTCTTCCTGCTATCAGGAACATGTACCAGTCAATCATGAAGTATCACTTGTGCCTCCGTTTTCCTCGTGTGATCCTCTTTGACTTGGGATGGTTTTAGTAAGTCATAATCAATTTGGAATGAAGGATTTTGGAGAAGCCAACTATGTTCTTCAGATTCAAATTATAAGGGACCACAACAACATACTTCTAGCGTTATCTCAAGAATCTTACATAGGAAGTGTTTTACGAATAAGCAAGATGAAATGAGGCACATGTTTTATGCATCAACAACAGAAAGTCTGATATACGTAATGATTTGTACTAAGCTATTTTGGTGTCGAGATTATGTTTATTTGATATGAGTTTTTTTTAACATTGAGACCCGAGCTGGATAAGCTCGGCGATGCAGTACCGGACGAGTATCAGATCCGGGTTTAACGGAGAGAGATATCCTGATAGAGGAGTAGGAATAGGGAAATCCTTGTACCCAAACAAAGACAATGAAGTATTCTTATCCACAATTCAAGACCCAAACACTCTTCTTCGGACTCGTGCCGGTCACTCACTCACTCACTCAACTGAGTCGATATCTCGTAACTCGGAAGCTCTATCTCTCTCTCCCATGGCGACGACTACTCTCTCGCCCGCAGTCCCCGTACGATCAGCGCTCAACCCCAAGCAACTCCTCGTCTCCTTTCGAGGTACCCTCACACTCCGTCACGCCTCTGAAACTCTTCTTACACGAATTTTTCGATCAAATTTTCTCGTTCGAATCGTTGGCTTGTATTAGTGGTCTTGAATCTTGATAGGTTTGACCTGTGGATTCAATGTTGTGCAGACTCGTCTTGTGGAGGTACGGTCAATGTGCGTGCATGGAGCTCGGCTGCGAGCTTCGGAAGATCACACGAGCTCAAAGCTAGGGTTTCAGGACAAGGAAGGGACATTCTCTACAAGCAATATGCTCAGAAGAGGCAAGTTCTTCAGTTTTTGATTTAGCTGTCAATTCAATTCACCATTGTTACTCTGAGTGTATTGAATTGGAGAAATTGACAGCTTTGGATTACTGTAAGGAAGTGAAGCTGACAGTATATGCAGTGAACTTGAAAGTGATGGTTCGTTTTTCTGTTGGCAGAGCGGGGATTGTACGAGCCGCTACACTCGAAGAAATCGAAGCCGAGAAAACTATGATCGAGAAAGACGTTGTGAGTTTCTCTGCGTAACTAGTTGATCATAGTTAACAAGTAAACATCAGCTCAGAGCAATTTTTTCGACTTCATCACGGTGTGCGGGAATCCCGGTGTGGCAATTAGAACTTGTTAATAATGATGCTATTTTATATGCAGAGAGAGAGAATGGAAAAGACTATCGAAACAGTTCGAACCAGTTTCAGCTCCATTAGAACTGGGCGTTCAAACCCGGCCATGCTCGACAAGATAGAGGTTTGTGAGCACTGTATGGTCGAAATGTTGCTCGTCTTTTGTTTACTTTGGACTGATTTTATAGGGTGAGTTTTATAACAATAAGGTTCTGCTTTTGTAGGTTGAGTACTATGGAACTCCAGTTAGCTTGAAAAGCATTGCTCAAATTAGTACCCCGGATGCTAGCTCTTTGTTGGTTCAGCCGTACGACAAATCCAGGTATTTTCGATTATTTGTTTGAATTGATCCGTTTATTTCTGTTGATGTTTTGAATTATCATTATTCTTCCAGTGTTTACTCTTAATTTATAGTTTTCGTAATTCATGATTTCAGCTTAAAGGCTATAGAGAAGGCGATAGTCAGTTCCGATCTTGGTATGACTCCGAACAATGACGGTGACGTGATACGACTGTCCCTCCCGCAGCTAACGGCAGATAGAAGAAAGGTTGCTTCTCGTCTGAACAATTTAAACTTGTGATATTGATAAGTAGTTTCCGGTGCATTTAAAAATGTCGAATTTTCTCAATGCAGGAAATGTCAAAAGTTGTGGCGAAACAGGCTGAGGAAGGAAAGGTATAGTTTCACGGATGGTTTCAGAATCGCTCTCGGTGTTGCGTGGGTTTAGACCCGCAAATAGGAAATAGTTTTGATTTATTTATTTTTATCATTGTCTTCTGTTATAGGGGGCATTTGGGGTATTTGACAATAAATAAGGGATACAGTTTCTAATCCTATAGATGGTTGCCTCAATGCGGCCATGTTTGATAGTGGAATTTCTTAATGAAATAACATTAGAAGAGTTTTTGCGGTCTAACTCTTGAAGTAGAGACCGGGGTTACTCTTATCAATTAAGTGTTTGTCGTTTCTCTTTTATTTCTACATCAGGCCCTATCACGTAGATGCTGCGGGTTTCAAGATTTTGTTTTAAAGCATTTTAATCTAGATATAGATCCATATATTTCAATTATTCTGAATGCTACAGGTGGCACTGCGGAATATACGGAGAGATGCACTAAAAGCCTATGAAAAACTCGAGAAGGTTTGGATAGTTTAACTCTGACGATTTCGATAATTTTCTTGCCCTTTGGTCAACTTTAGCCTTGTTTGTTCAATTTACAGGAAAAAAAACTCTCCGAAGATAATGTTAAGGACTTGTCAGGCGATTTGCAGGTAGTTATGAGTTTCGTGGCGCCGATAATCACCCCAATTCGCTCAAACTACAGTTTATTTAATTCACATTTGGTTGTATATATTTGTGTGCAGAAATTGACAGACGAGTATATGAAGAAGGTGGAGACTGTTCTCAAACAGAAAGAGAAGGTACGTCCATAACCGCTTTCACTTAAAAATCACAGTTTCATGGAATTAACGTGTTTTTGAAAGTTTTATCGAAACAATGTTGCTGATAAACCCGCTCTCAGTTAAACCGGGAAGGCTAATATGGTCATTTAGCCTTGTTAGTTAAGACTAATGTGTGAGGGGGTATTAAAAGGTCACAATTGTTATTCAATTGAAATATTGAACAGATTATTGGGAATTCACTGATTTGATGAATTCCTCTTTGTTGCATTTTTTTGTTGGAAACGGTTCGGGTCATGCCGTGTGCTTTAAGTTTCTGACACAGTGGCGTTTTGTGTCTCAGGAGTTGCTGACGGTGTAGCGGCGAGTGCAGAGAAAGATGTAAATGGTTGAGCTTTGCACACTTTTGGTTTGCGGTTTGTTTGTTGGTATTCAATGTTTCTCCTTCATGTCTTACAAAATCATTTAATCGGAAAAAATACACATTTCGTTGCACAGTTAAGTGCAAACCCTTTTTGTATGTCAATTGTTAAAATGTTTATATATCAAGTATCTTCATATCAATCAATACACAGGGCCGTGCTTTAGTTTTTCGGGATTTGAATGCTCCCGAAATTCTAAAATTGCAAAATTATATTTTTATGCAAACGTATATATAATATTTGTATCATATATAGCTTCTCATTCATATATGTCGCGCCGAACGATTTTAAAGGCAAAAGTACTAATTGAATATGCATAATAGAAATTTTCGACCATATTTAGTACTTGTAATCAACTTTTAAGCAAAGATTGAATGATGTTTCACCAACTTTAAAAAGAAAATACATTTTATCGCCGTTTTCCACAAATTTTCAAGCAAAGATATCTTATGGTCATTCTTTCAAGGGTCGACTTGCAAAGAGTAACATTTTTACGGTCGTTTTTCACCAACTTTCAAGCAGAGTTGCAATATTCAAAATCTCTTACGGTGCATATATATACACTCTTGATCATGAGGTGAACCAGGTGTATACATATATATATACAACAATACATACTTTGGGCATTAACTTAGTTACTCTTAATTCTCTTGTACTCTTGATCATGACTTCAACATCATAGATACAACACATGGAATTCCAAGAAGAAAATAGATCAAAATCTTACAACAAAATAATAATTAACTGTGGTAAATAGAGGCTAAGACATCTTGTTTGGCTTGTTTGTCAAATGGATCTTCACCAATGTATAAATCCAATATCGAACGACACAAAAGCTTGCTCTCAATTCTGCCCACCTCCTTCCCATCAACTGCAAATAATTTATATATCTTATATATTGACACTACTAATTTAGATCCTCAATATGATATTGAGGTGAACCAGGATACGTTTTGGAAGGTTAAGCAAAATAAAGAAAAAAATTAAAAGGTCAATTTTTTTAAAATAAAAAATTGGGATAAATTTTGATGGAAGTAACTGATTAGATCGGATCCTATCAGCTTCCTTTATATGCATATATCACATCTTAAATATATGACGCCAAGCGACACTGTTTTGAGAGTCTGCTTTCGATATGTCGTTTTTTCAATCATTCAAAGGTCGAAACGGTCAAACGACCATACCATATATTTCATTTTAGATAAAAAGTTCGTAGTATAGTTAGCCTCTTATTGAACATTACTCTTGTAAACACACTAATTAGGCGAAATAATTAACGACAGTCGATGCCGTTTTTTTTTTTTTTTTTTTTTTTTTTGTGAAGGGGACAGTCGTTACCTTAATGCTTCTTTTATGAAACTTTTTCGATGGACAGATATGTAAATGTTATTTTTCTAATCAAGCTTTGTGTTCCATAATCAATTTGGGAAGTGTGACAACCACGGCGAAAACTATATTTTATAAATCCGTATTGCATTACAAAAGTTAATACGACGAAAATTCGGAAAAATCTTACTTGTTGTTCGAAGAACATGGCCTTGGTCCCTCGCAAGTTCTATCACAGACCCTCCCGGAATTTTGTACTCGTCTTTGAACTGCGAAGTGAACCTGCGATTTCTCGGGTATTAAGCTAATAGATCACGCATTACCTCGTCATATTCAACAGAAATGATTATCAGACTGCCCTTAAAAAAATATCACCTTTGAAGCAGTTCTGCATTATCCGATCCCCCGAACTTTTTCAGTCTGCTTCCGACCGAATCCTCAAAAGCACTGCGAACAGACTTGATGCTCAACCTCCCGTATACAATTTGAAGCCTAACGGTCATGCTTATGTCATTGTCCATGAGATCATCGGTGAACTCTTTGCTTTCGACTATCTCGGAACTGGATAGTTTTGCATATTTCTCGCCAAGCGATTTCTTTATGTCACTATCGTTGGCATAAACACCTGTCGGAACAGTACTATTTACTTAATCTTACATTGTAACCTTAATTTCTCATCAGGTGAATTCAAACAAGGTGATCAAAGATTTAATACTGGCGGCATAAGTACCCTCAAGTAGTGTTTTTGAAGCGGCAGAATTTAGATGTTTGTTTAGCACGGATCAAGTACCCAATGTTAAGATTTATAAAACTCCATTCGTCCGTATTACTGTTCACATTGGGTACCTGGGAGAGAGACATTTATCGTAATGTTAAGTACTAACTAGTGATAAATAAACAACAAGACTATACCGCCGAAATGCAGTATTTTACGAGTGCTTATTCCGCAAATGTCCCTCCGCTTCCCCCACAATGCCTCCAAAACAACTATTTCAATAAATGCCAGCACCGCGAAGCTAGGAACTTTCCGGATTAAGATAAACGGACTCGGATCACAAACACGAACACCGCATAGATTTTGCTCAATTTCCATTCAATTGCGAATTCCCCGACAAGTTTCCGCAAAAATAATCGAAGAAAGGGGCAAAATGCAGTACCGTACGCGTAGACATTGATGTTCTTCAACCCTAGAAGGCTCTTCTTCCTCATCCCAACCCCGAGGAGCCGCCGAGACCCGTCCACAACCGGCGGGAACGCCATGCCAGTCCTCGGGTCGACCACCGTCGCCGCTGGAGATTCAGCCAGGGACAGGGATCCCCAGAGCGGCGTCGCCGGCGAAATCCCGGAGAGGAGCGAGGAGAATCGGTGATTCGGCGAGAGCGCGAGGGCGACTCCCGCGGAGGCTGCAGCGGCGGGGAGGGCTAGGGCGAGGGAGACGCCATGGGAGGAGCGAGTGCGAGGTGGTGGGTTGGTGGGAGGCTGAGAAAACGAGAATGGGAATCGGAGTGACACCATTGTTGGTTGCTTTCGGTTTCGGAGTGTCTCTGTATATGTCTTCAGATGCTGCCACGTGGCATGTCTGTTGATTTGGTGTCGTTTCCAACTGCACGTGGTACTTGAGTGACCGTGGAAGGTGTCTTCAGTAGAGCGAAACTCGCGACGCCACTATTTATCTCGCGACGAGTCGCGACGCGTGGGCGGGAATCGCGACGAATCGCGATGGATCGCGAACACGTGGCTGAATCGCGACGAGGGTTGGGCGATCCGCGTGAAGCGATGGAGGGCCAGAATCTCGCCACGTCAGCGATCCGAGGCTTGTGCGAATTTTGTGTTTGTTGGTGGTAATAATAACACACTTTTTACCCGAAAATTATTACCCAACCACAATTTCTACCCACCAAAATAATTATTCAACTACCCCACTCTCTCCTCAAACCCTATAAATACCACCTCTCCCACCCTCATTTCCTCACACCAATCTTCCATATCTCTCTCTAATTCTCTCAATTCTCTAAGTTTTTTTCCCTCTAAAACTCTCAAGTTCTCAAGTTTTATTTTTTTGTCATTATGTCTCGAAGAAGCGGCGGTAGTTCCGGGGGTCGAACGACGGCTAGGAATTTGCAACCCCAATTTCAACTAGGGGGAACATCGCAACCTACGCCCGACGACTACATTCCCGTTATGCTACCCCAAGAAATATTTCCCTCCCCTCCCCTCCAAATCCAAATTATCCCGATGATACAATACGGTCTCTAAGACCTAGTTTAACCCGGGCGGTGGGCATGCACAACGCCAATCCCGATCTTGTGCCCCGAGCATTGGTCGACGCAGTAGCTCAATCTAGGGGGAAATAACGATCATTTTTTCAATCTCATGTTTCAACAACACGACGACGACGCCGACGACGACGAAACTCAACGTCCCGATGATGCCGAGGACGACTTTCAAACGCCGCCCTCGGTCCATGGTTCAAATGTTGCCTCGTACCACCGCGGTTCTCCTCTACCTTCCAATCAAGATAGCGGTGAAGCCTCCGTTGCCCGTCCTCGACGTGTTCGACGT
Source organism: Parietaria judaica (assembly GCA_954871525.1). Lineage (NCBI taxonomy): Eukaryota > Viridiplantae > Streptophyta > Magnoliopsida > Rosales > Urticaceae > Parietaria > Parietaria judaica. The sequence continues at coordinate 55,818,446 of OX940860.1, read as the reverse complement.
CCTTCAACCGGGTAATAACCTTTAGTCATTTCTCTATGTATAATTATTAGTCATTTTTCTATTTTATTAATTATTAATAATTAATAATTAATATTCAATAATTAATAAGCTAGTAAAAAATTAATAACTAAGTAATAAATTAATCGCTAAATAATCATGGGTTAATTAAATAAGTTAAAAAAATTAAAAATGGTATTTTTTATGTGTGGTGATAATTATAAAGTTTTTACGGATTATGGTGTCTTAGAAAGATTGGTTTTTAAAAAAAGTTTGCTTTGCAATCTCCTCCAAGCTAGCCTGGGAACCTCGGGGAGTTCTGTCTAGAAAAGCTTGGGCCTAAAGCGAGATCATAGCATCCTTTCCAGTCGATCTGGCCGTGGAACCTCGGGGAGTTCCGTCCAAAAGAGCTTGATAATTATTTCCACACATAGAAAATACCATTTTTATTTTTGTTAACTTTTTTATTTAACTTTATGACATTTAATTAAATCAATATGATTAATATTAAACTCTTGTAATATTCCTTTTGTTTTAATAGAGCAAATTCTCATGGCTTGGCGTGGGGACGACCAAACACTGCCCCCGTGTGGAACTTTTTTCACGAAGATCGGTGGGTTGAGAATGGCCAACGTATCAAACTCGCCACGTGCAAAAAGTGCGGGCACACTCTAGATGCGATGGGGGACCAGGGAACCGGCTACTTGAACCGACACGCAAGGACATGCTTCCCAACCGGGGAGATTGATGAGGTAAACACAACACAGATAAGTGCTCTTTCTACTGTTAATTTACGGAAATGGACCCTCGAATGGATTATTTCTAGGGGCGTGCCGCTGAGTTTTTTCGAAAATCCCAACCATACCCGATATATGCAAAGGATTAATCCGACGTACCAGCAGTTTTCCCGTACGACTTATACCCAGGACATGGAAACCGCATATGCTATGCAAAAAAACCTTTTGGTCGATTTTTTCAAAATGTCTAGCATAAACGTTGCTTTTACCACCGACTTGTGGAGCGGTCCGAGTTTAAACGATTATTTGAGTCTGACCGCTCATTACGTAGACGATGAGTGGAATCCATGTCAAAGACTTTTAAATCTATCGCCATTCGAAGGTCGTCATACCGGACAAAACATTGCCGATAAATTAATTACATTATTTAATGATTGGGGTTTACAAAATCGTGTTATTTCCATTACCTTAGACAATGCCTCAAACAACAACACCGCCATTACTATCTTGGAAATTTAACTGATAAAATAAAGTTGAATTCGGATTTTTTATCAACTGAAAAGTTGTTGGAAATTAAATTCTTAGGAACTTTTCTTTTCGAACCGAGTCGTTTCGACGTATGGTTTGTGATTTAGACAATTTCTAAGTTTTACGATCGTTTTCGTAAATATGTGAAATTTAATCACATGTCACGAATTTAAATGGTAGTTCTTCACCATGAAATTTAATATGTGATATTGACATCAATGGTTAATAATATAATTTAATTATTTGGATTTAATTATTAATATCCTTATTAATTAATAATTAATGGATTTATATTATTTAAATAAAATATATATTTGGTGTATATATATATATATATATATATATATATATATATATATATATATATATATATATATATATATATATGAATGTGTAGAAATAATGCGGCCCAATAAATGTGTGAGTTGGGCTTACACGAATTTACTTGAATTTGGAGTTTCCAAATTTGCGGCATAAATACTGAAGTTTAGGTATTAGTGTAAAAACCCTAGAATTAATTTGGTTCATTAGATCGGTCAAGATTTAATCTTAACCGTTGGATCATGATAATTAATTTGGAAACCCTTGTTCGAAAATGACTTGGTGACCAAGCATGAATTTCGAAATTGGTTGATTAATTATATTTATTGGATTGGTTTATGATTTAATCTTAACCATTGATTTGGAAATTAATTAACATGTTTATATGGAATGCATAATTCGAATTCATTACAAAGGGAGGTCGAATTTTATTGCTTGGTAAGCAAGCTTGGAGAGTTGACTTTGTCCTAAATCAATATGGTCCATTAGATTGGTTATTGTTAGGCATATTGCCCTTAAACAATGTTTTATTTACCCATTGTAAAAGTTTATGACGCCACTCTTAATAAAGAAGGCACTTATTATGATAATCTTTTTTATAGTTCTGTATGTATAATCGAATGTTTATCCATGGTTCATAATGGAATGCAATTGTAAAAGAGTGACCAAAGTCGTTGAATAAAAGATGTTACTTATTATGTTAATCTTATTATAGCATCTGGTAGAGTAAAATAGAATGTTTGTTCCATAGTTCATAAAGGATGCAATTATGTTATTATTATCACAACCGAGTCAATGTTAGGAAGAACAAATAATCATAATCAATGAACTTAAAATGTCCGTGACTTGATTAACTGAGTGAGAGCTCATTAATCGGATAAACTCATTAATGTGACTAAGTGATGTAATTCTATTCTGGATTAAGTGTGTGTGTCACACTCACTAGAAGCGCATTAAGTATGAAGCGGCTTCATACTGGACTGGACCTGACTTAAACTCCGGAAGTTATCATATATGACCGTCACTGACAACTTGGAGTTGAGTCACTAGTAAATGATCAAATGGATATTCGATCTAAGTCTTGAGTGACCTCGAGCCTGGACTGTTGACTTGATTGTTCTTTGATTTAACTGTTAAAGAACACATTTACGGTCGTTCCCAATGCTGCTATTTTGGAAACATGATAGTTAACAGATGAGGGTAGCTTGGTCATAGAAACAGACATCACATAGCTTTCTTCAGAGTCAAGATGATTCCCTTGATTGTTAGTGGTGATAATTGAGAGGTACCCGTGCGCAAATTATGAATCGAAACCATAAGTGGGTTACTCACAATATTACTAACTGGGTTGAGGATGAAAATGCAATGAGAGGCAAAACGGTAAAACCGCTTGCTCGTTTGTGGATCATCAAGTGAAAGATCAATAACCCGAATTTGATTGTATCAATGGACACATTGATATAAAGGGAATAATATATACTGTATAGCTAGAGAGTGTAGCCTTGGGTTTATAGTGGAATAACACAATGGTTTGACGAACCACTAGCAGTTCGTTGGAGATTCAGTGATACGGGTCCATGGTCCCCAGGATATCTCCTGAACGGATGATACATACGTGATTTAAAAATTCAGTATGTTTTATCATTTTTCAGGATTCATAAAACTAAAGTCTGTGTCAGATTTTGGAAGTTTTATTTTTGACGTGGCAAAAGTACCAAAGTTTGGTGCTGGAGATTTAACTGATAAAAGAAAGTTGAATTCGGATTTTTTATCAACTGCAAAGTTGTTGGAAATTAAATTCTAAGAAACTTTTCTTTTCTAACCGAGTCGTTTCGACGTATGGTTTGTGATTTAGACAATTTCTAAGTTTTACGATCGTTTTCGTAAATATGTGAAATTTAATCACATGTCACGAATTTAAATGGTGGTTTTTCACCATAAAATTTAATATGTGATATTGAAAACAGTGGTTAATAATATAATTTAATTATTTGGATTTAATTATTAATATCCTTATTAATTATTAATTAGTGGATCTATACTATTTAAATAAAATATATATTTGGTATATATATATATGAATGTGTAGAAATAATGCTGCCCAATAAATGTGTGAGTTGGGCTTACACGAATTTACTTGAATTTGGACTTTCCAAATTTGCGGCATAAATACTTAAGTTTAGGTATTAGTGTAAAAACCATAGAATTAATTTGGTTCTTTAGATCGGTCAAGATTTAATCTTAACCGTTGGATCATGATAATCAATTTGGAAACCCTTGTTAAAAAATGACTTGGTGACCAAGCATGAATTTCGAAATTGGTTGATTAATTATATCTATTGGATTGGTTTATGATTTAATCTTAACCATTGATTTGGAAATTAATTAACATGTATATATGGAATGCATAATTCGAATTCATTACAAAGGGAGGTCGAATTTTATTGCTTGGTAAGCAAGCTTGGAGAGTTGACTTTGTCCTAAATCAATATGGTCCATTAGATTGGTTATTGTTAGGCATATTGCTCTTAAACAATGTTTTATTTACCCATTGTAAAAGTTTATGACGCCACTCTTAATAAAGAAGGCACTTATTATGATAATCTTTTTTATAGTTCTTTATGTATAATCGAATGTTTATCCATAGTTCATAATGGAATGCAATGTGAGGAAGAATTGATAGATGCAATAAATGAGCATAAATGTATACGTGACTTAATTAAGCGGGTGAGAGCCTCTTAATTGATAAAGTCACTAATACGACTAAATGGAGAAGATCCTATTCTGGATAGATATGTGTGTCATACCCATTAAGTGTATTAAGTACGAAGTGTCTTTGTACTGGATAGGACTTGACTAAGTTCTGAAAGTTGCTCAACTAAGACCGTCACTGACAATTTTGAACTAAGTCGTAAAAGATGATCAAATGGTAATTAATCTAAATCCTGAACCCTGACTGTTAGCTTGATTGTTCTTTGATTTGCTAGTTAAAGAACACAATATAACGCTGTTCCCAAAGCCGCTATATTGGGAACATGATAGTCGACAGGGAAGGGTAGCTCGATCACAGATATGGATATCACATAGCTTTTTACTAAGTCAAGATGATTCCCGGAATTGTCGGCCGTGAGAATTAGTACGGGACTCATGCGCAGCTTACGTCTCGAAATCGTAAGTGAGTCGTCTACAATACCACCGATGGAATTCAGGAAGAAAAGCACTAAGGGGCTAAATGGTAAAACGCCTGCTCAAGTGTGAATCATCAAGTAAAAGATTTAATCACCGGGATTTGATTATATCACTGGACACCTTAAGATATAAGGAATATATTATTCGCATCACTAAAGAGTACAACTTCGGGTTTTTAGTGGAGTAACACCGGAGTTAACGGATTAATCCGTTGGAGCTTAAGTGATGTGGGTCCATGGTCTCCAGGATAGCTCTGTAAAGGACCAATCGTACAATTAGGATATTTGTTATTTTAATTTATGATAGAACAATTGAAACTGAACCTTGTGTCAAGTTTTGGAAAGTTTCAAAAAGTTGCGGCAAAAGTACCTAAAGTTTTGCCAAAGAAATAGCTGATCGGAAAAAGTCAAAACTGGAATAAATTATCAACATCCATGTTGTAGTAAATTTAATTCTAAGAGTTTTTTCTTCTATGATTTTATGTGTAAAATCTACAGAGAAAAAGATATGAATTATATATCATAACAAGAGGTTATGTTAATTCATGAGAATTACTTAAAGATAAAATTAATGGGCTAGGTCCATTGGGTTTAATCTTTGCTAATAGTAAGAGAGGAAATTCGACCAAGCCTTGGTGGATAAGCCCACTAGGTGTTTTCCTTATCATATTTTAATTAAAGATTAATTATGTTAATTATCATGATAAACATATAAGGTAAGATTTTGAATCATGGAAATTACCAAGCTTGGTTACCAAGCAATTAGTTGGCGATTTTGAACATGAGTAGAAATAGAAATTTATATGTTATGGTAATTTAAGATACTAATTAATCATATTCAAATATGGTATTAATCTAAATTAAATAAATAAGAATCATATCATGAATATTAATTATGCATGAATCATAAGAACTGGATTTGCAAGTTTTGAATAAAGACTCATAATGCATGAGAATTAATATTGATTGATTCATGATATTATTTAATTGATAGATTATTTACAAATAAGGAAAAGATTGATAAATCATGTGTCACCTAATTTGATTTAATTGGAATTATTTTTTGATTAAGAATAATATTAGAAATCGCATAAACCTATTCATGGAATAGAATTGGATTTCTTGGTATTTATTTTAATTAAAGAAAATGTATTCCCTTGATTAAAAATATGATGAAATCGAATTTTGCCTAATATGGGTAGCATTTGATTTTCATGATACATATTTTAATCATATGAAATTAAATCTTAGGTATTTAAATCATCATAATTTCGAACTCCTATCTAAATGGGAAGATTGGAAGTGATTCTTGATTGATTTATGATTAACACTAATTTGGGTTGATTGATTTGTAATTGACACTAATTAAGGTTAATTGATTTATCTAAAATTGGAAGTTATGTGTGCATGCCTTTTACTATAAATACAAGGCTTAAGCATCACATTTCCACACTACTCTCACAAGCAAAAGTCGAGCTCTCTCTCTCAAAGAAGCTCTCGAATTCTCTCACTCTCTCTAGAAATCGGCTAGGCTAGAAGGAACGAAGTTCCGTCAAACGAAGCCCACGCTTTGTGTACGAGGAAGTTCTAGAGAATATCCCGGAAGACTTTGGGAGTTTCCTTGTCGTCTTAGAAGTCGCGCGGAAGCTCTGCTCAACCTCCCTAGGCGCATTCTCAAAGGCCGGCGGAAGCTCTGCCCAAATTCAGAAAGCGCAGTGGAAGTCATCGTGAGAAATAGGTACGGCATTATGCATTGGGTAAATAAATGCAAAACCATTTTATTGCTTTATTTATTTCCTTGACTAGAATTAATAATTACCTGTTTGAATAAATAACTAATTATTAAACCGATCGAATCTCTGTTATCTGGGTGCTCGATTCTAGAAAAGGAAGTAACTTTAGAAAGTGTAAAATGGGCCTTTCCGTGTAAAACAAATTTTTTAACGGTTACCCCGATGGATCGAGGGCCCATCCCGAGATATGACGGAAGGGACATTAAATATTTTCCCCTACAATGGAATTAATTCCAACCATTGGATCTAGCTTATTGATTTCGAATTTTCCATATGGGTACATAGGGAATTTAAATTGTATTATATAATGAAGTGATTGGATAATTTATTTATTTATGGTTTCCCATTTTGTTTAATCCCAAATTAATTAGAACCATTGGATCTTTGGTGATTCAATCTTGGCCATTGGTTTGGAGTAATTAATTATATTTGCCCATTATAGAATTCAAAATTAGGGAGGGAAACTACCCTTTAGTTAAAATTTTTACGACGAAGTCCTGCCGGCGAAGCCCACGCTTCGGTACGAGGAGTCTAGGAGAATATCCCGAAAGATCATTGGAATTTCCCTCCGCATCGGCGAAGCCCTGCCCAGTTCAGAACGCGCAGCCGGAATCGTCATCACCTGAGGTATGGCCTTATGCATTGGGTCGATAAATGCAAACCTTTATTTACAGTTTATTTATTTCCTATAAACTAGATTATTAACAAAGAATTTATGAAAAGTTAAATTGCGAATAATTTATCATATCTTGATTTTTGGTTATTATCCGATTTTTGAACCATTGCACAGATAACAAGTTTTCCGCTTTAAATATTTTTTTACATGTTACCCAGATGGTTCGACGGCATAAATCGTGATAATATTATCAGGAAACGTAATGAACTTCCAAACATCATCCTCATCGATGCGTTGGTCGTCAAAGTAATCCTCACACTTCTTCAACTATTTGGGAGGGTCGGTCCCATTTTCTCTGTCGAATGGTGGAAATTCACCTCGGGGAACGTCCAACGCTGAATGATTTCGGGAACAATCAGGCGGGTGAAAATTCTCACGATCCGCAAAATCCCTGTAATCCTCATGCTCGATGGGTTAGCCGGCCAAGCCCCACCGCTGTCCCTGCCAAAAAAAATCCCATGTTTGAGCGTATGTTTTTCCTCGTGCGTGGCCCTCACGCTCCCTCTTCACTCGTTCCTCTGCGAGGTCGCTTGTGCTCATCATTCCGGTATTGTCGCTCCTTCACTGAGCGCAAGTCAGAAGCACGACGTGCATCATAAAATTGCAAGTTTTGGGGTTTGAACAAGTTTGGGTTAACCCCTGCGGGTGCTGGCTGAAGCGCCTTTAGTGGCGAGTTTGCAGCCCCCAATGAATCGCCCACCGTCTGGCTCGCGCACGGGCTTTTTGGGTTGCGAGCCCTAGTCTTCATTCTCATTTCCATATCTCGTAGTATATGTGCCATGAGGGCTGCTTGGCGGGCTTCCGAAACTGCAATTTCAGGGACGATGGCTTCCAGTTTCTCCGACCTCGATCCCAGCCGAGTTTCAGATCCGGCCAACTCCATTGCGAAATCTATCCGTGTGACGATGCCTTGATCAATCAAGGATGTGTTCATGTACGAGACCATCCGTTCTCTATCCTAGATGCTGTCCTTTTTCTCTTTCTAAGTCGCTCCCTCCATCAAAATTGGCTCTGATACCAAATAGATATGAGCCCGGGTTTGAGCTCGTGTAATCGGTGGTGTGTTCCTCGAAGAAGAGGAACAAGATGATCAGCCTCCACAACCACGACTTCCACACATGGGTCATGTGCGTTATAGAGACATAGATAGATATATAGAGAGAAAGAGGGGGGGGGGGGAGTGAGAGAATATTCTTCCGTAATCCCTAATCCCAATTAAGAATTAAAGTTTATGATTGGAAGATGATTTTTATTCCTTAAAATCACCTATATATAAGCCGTAACAAATCGGGAAAGTCCCCCAAATAGGATACTTCTAACTCTGGAAGGTTTTCGAAATAACTAAAACAATAAACGGCGAACACGACAATAATTAAATTGGACTCGACAAAAAGCGTAAAGAAAATAACCCGCTCCCGCTCTTGATTCTCTACTTGTAGAAGCTCCTTTCGCTATCTTTCTTCGATGATACGTGTACTGAAAATTCGGGTCCGTATCAATATATTTCTTCCAATGTTTATAATATTTGTCATTGCACCACCGGTGTAGGTGATTTTGAATTAACAAGACTTTTTTTTTCTTCGGTAATGAATATATCCGACGTCGGAAATTTTGGGATGTTTAGATCTTCGATTTCGAGGATATAAATATCCCCGAATTTGGATATAGCGTTACAGAGTGTGTGATATCATCGATTTTGACTATAATCGTCGAAATCGGACATAAATAAGGGGTTGATGATTACGCTCGAAGGTGGTGATAATAGCAAAGTCGTCCCCAAGTTCGGAAATTTAAGAATATCAAATGCCGTCTCCTAGTCGGACATATACACTGAATTCAGGTATAAACTACCGATCTCAAAGATAATACCAAACCTCAGTAGGCTTGGCCGAGTCCGGAGAACGAGATATACAAAAGTGACCCCATTGGCAAAATGGGAAAGAAACATTGAACATCACTAATTTTTGAACTTTGGAACATTCATGATCAAGTATTGATGTTTTGAGCAGTTTGTGGAGCGACGAATTCTCTGAGTTTAAATAGGAAACACGCCGCCATTGCTTCCGCCCGAGTAGTCGTTGCCTTCCATTCCGCCGCTGATTCGACCATTAACGCCCTCATCTCCACCAAGAAATCGAGTTGTGTCGATGCCATTCTGAGATCGGCTATGATACCAATTTGCTACGAGTCAAGACCGAGTCTCGGAATCAAGAACACACGAACACTCAAAAACACAATGAACACGATTGAACACTTTGCCAACTTTCATGAAACTTAATCTCTCCTCTTGAGAGACTAAGTCTTGTGATTAGTTCTTGGCTACATCTCTATTGACTTAAGCTCTCTTATATAAAGACAAGATTACAATCTAATGGACCGGATCGTCCGACTCCACTAATCCTAAAAACGACAATTACATTCCTAAATGAATTACCATTAATTAACCTCTAAACGACATTTAATAAGCTCTCTAAACAACAATAATTCTAACGATCGGTCTGCATCACATGCATCCGTAAGACTTGTGTTCACGAATAAAGAGAGATATTAGCAGCAAAAGTACTAACTACTTCGAAATTGATAGAATCATCCTAAGAACAGTTACATTGTCATTAAGAACAGGCCTTGCAAGGTTACTCTTTGGAAATTTCATGGAGACAGCGTGTTAGAGAATTTGGATATGAAATTTCATGTATATTGACTCTCTTATTGATTTTGCTCTGCACAATTTGTTTGGGGTTAAATCTATTGGAATTAATGATGCATGGGGTGGAAGTTTCAGAATCAAACTATTTTGAGTTCTTAAAGTCTTCTCTCTCTCATGTTATGTTTTCTTCTCTTTATTTAACACTCTAAGTTACCTTGTGAATCTCTCATTCATCATCTTCTTACTAATCCTCCGTTCAGAGTCTCTCTAGTATTAAAAAATTTAAGATCTGTTACAAACATATGCTTAAATACTGCACTAATAAGACAACTTTAAATTGTTCTCCAAGCTCTACAAACATATGCTTATACTTTTCGCATTAAGTTAGATCATGTTTCAATATCATAGATACAACACATAAAATTCCAATAAGAAAATAGATCAAAATCTCACAAAATAATTGGATGACTCATTAATTATGACAAATAGAGGCTAAGACATCTTGTTTGGATTGTTTATTACATGGATATTCATCACTGTATAAATCTAATATTGAATGACACAAAAACTTGCCCACCCCCGATTAAAGCTCTGAACATTAAGTCCACTCCTCTCCGATATTCATCGTTTAGCTTCTTAGATGGAGTCTGTAGTTTTCTACTTTAACCCGTGAGGCTGTAATGAAATCGGACATGGTCAGGCTAAACTCGCCATTAAGGCTAGAGGAAATTTTATTTGGTTGTGGATTCTATTCAGCCAACTGTTGGGATGGGATATTACTTTTAAATGATTCGAGTTGTAATAGGGGAGTCCCGACTCTTCTTCAAGATGTTATTGCCAATGGTAACATAATGTGGCCCGTCCTAGCCGCACTCATTAGGGAGACTCGAATGATGAAGCTCGTCTTTCTTTCAAAAATAAGATTTTTTTTCCAACCTCCTTGCAATTTATCTCCGTGGTTTTATTGTTTTTAATAAAATTTATACTATATATATTGTAAATTTAATTAGAAATTATAGCGATTGTAGGGTTTTATGAATTTTTGTGCCGTATTTAAGATTTTAATGCTGCATGCGGGTTACTTACGGTTTATCTCTAGCAAAGCAGCAATGAAATATGTCTAGTTTAACTCGCATATCCGTGGTTTGCGATTTTCCTCTTGACTACTTGTGTTGTCACGTGCTACGATTTATAAAACACTGATCACGCTTTCGTCTTCATTTGTTTTACTTCCTCGTGAATAATCACAGGTCTGTTTGTGTCCCATACTTAACCTTAACGGGACAATTTGCGTTAAACGACTTTAAGGTTTATATTGGCATTAGCGGAAAGTATTAAACGACTACATCTTCTTTGTCGTTGGGCTAGTTTGCTTAATGGGCTTCACATTAGCATTTCTACTATAATTCTTATATATCCACGACTTCATAACTTCCATATGAACATTAATTTATGACCGAGTTCCTAAGTCCTATTGCATCTTTACAAGATTTTTTTTTTTCTTGCAGTTGGATCGGAAAACCAATGTTCAAGCCGGCTACGGACATCGGCATTTTCTTTTTGACACAGTTGCGGTTTTATGTGCTTTTAAAAACAAAGATTTGTTTGGATCTTAATTTTAAAAAAGTCCATTTTTAGTCGGAGAACCAAGGTGAAATGATGCTACTCCGGTTTTTGAGAATATTTCTAATAATTAGTAAATTATAAGTAAAAAATCAATTTCATACATAAATTTTAAAATTAATAAAAAAAAAATCAATTAATACAAATCTTTGTCCGAATTATAAATAAGACCAATGTAAAACTCTTAAGGTCAGAGGGGTGTAACGGATTAATTAAATAAATAAATTATACTAAAACTAGGAATCGAAGTGAAACCGGACTATTAATTGCCTCACCCTGGTTACCATTATTTATTAAAAAAATCCATTTTCGTTCGGACAAAGTCGGATTGGAACCTAAGCAAAACCAGATTTCTCAGCAAAATTTTCAGCCCTAAAAATATGTATATACGCAAGAACTGTTATTTGGCACTAGCTACAAAAAAGCATGTTGCTTGTTTATAAGTCTTCTTATTCCATGTCTCTGTCAACGTTGTGTAAGTTTTTCTTCTATTCGTACAACTTAACATGTCTACATTAATAAATTTGATAAATATGACAAATTTAGGTATTTGGTGGCTTGGCTCAATAAGAACGCATCAAAACTAAGGTCTTCTTGATTATATTAAAGAGTTGATAAGATATATAAACAAATAATATATATATATATATATATATTTTCAATTATTTTTAATTTGTATCACTATTGAGGAAACAAGAAAGGCATATCAGTAACTGATCTTCATAACTGATTCTCTCTGTTCACGACAAGTATGAAATCAAGTCAACCATACCGTACGTAATTTGTTGGCTAGCTAGTGCACATATAGATAAATGAGTCCCAATTACATTATATATATATTGAACTTCACTATATATATATAAATACATATAATTGAACTGCTTTAAATTTATACTTGTCATATTGATAACATTGATAATATTAATAAAATTCTACCATCCTGGCTACAATGTTAATTTACATATACTGTATATATTTGTACACTCTTACATGTTCTGTTTACTTTGGACATATATTATACGGAAGTTCTTTTATTTTTGTAAAAAATACAGAAAAAATGTAGAGTGATACATTCGTATTATATTATTTGTATTATCTTACAAAAAGTTGACCTGAGGTATATATATATATTTATTTATTTATTTATTTGTATTGATTTTAGAAAAAATAACATAAAAAACCAAACTACATTAATTATGATAAACAAAATATCTTTGATAGGGTAGCCATTGATATGTGATTGCCCACAGCAAAACCTTCAGCCTCAGTCCATTGAGTTCACAAATATCTCCTACAATCTACAGATAGGTAAATCAAAGATATATGTGTGCGTGTACAAAATATATATATATACTTATATATATTAGCCATAAAATACGCACGTATATATAAGTAGGTACGTACTAGGTATGTAGACCTTAAAATGTTGCATGTCATTAAATGCGATTCAAATCATATGACCAGTTTTAAGAAATTTGAAATTTTCTTAGCACAGTTAAAATTCTATTTGATTGAAAGATATGACATGGTAATTATTGGGACTATAATTTTCAAAGATTTGACAAGAAAAAATATGTAGTATTAAAAATTGCGATGAATCAGTCGGCGAACGCAATGAAAAGGTTGATCGTACAAACTAAAATGAATTTGTAGTTTCATTATTTTCTTTTAAAAAAATATGATATTTTTCCTGAATTTCAAGGTCGTGACATATTTGCGTTGCCGACATAGATTATATACATGTATTATTATTATTATTATTATTATTATTATTATTATTTAGTTGATATTTATATGGATAGAAAAAAAAAGAAGTCAAAAATAGTCTTCACCAATGATATTTGTTCAATTTGACGAATGACAATAGAAGAAGAAAAATTTGAAGCTTCTACTATGTCAAACTTAGGGTGTATTTGTTTGTTCTTAATAAGCAACGAATTTTAATGGGTAAGATTTATAGTCATTAAGTGCATTTGTTTTTTTCCATGATAAAGATCTTAATAGATCTAAATGAACACTTAATTGGTCAGACCTAGCCTCAACTCTTAACCATTAACAGTTACAAATTTGGTTTTCACGTTCATTATCCCCTCATTTTCTCTCTCCTATTTTATTTTTCTCTTTCTTCTTCAAAACTCCATAACTCTTTAACCGAACATCGGATTTACGTAAATAATATACCGCTGGAAAGCTTGCGACGAGATGAATCCAATGACTGGTTGGAAGATATAGTTTTGATGTTTTTTTTAATGTACGAATTTATTGATTAAATAAAACAAAAAATAAATAAATTAATATAAAATATAAATAACGAACATATTTTTATTAAATCATTCGAATTTTAGTTTAAATAAATTATAAGCTAATAAATTAAAATAATTATTAATTAAATTATCAAATTAATTAATTCGTAAAAGCATTTATACAAATTCATTTATTGATTTTTTTATTATCAAATTAGTGAATTAATTTATTCATAGATTGATTTATATTAATTATATTAATAAAATATACTTAAATTTAATTAAAATTTATATATAATATTACTTGATGTAATGAAAATTGAAATTTAATTAGTTTAAAAGTTATTAATATATAAATATTGTATTTTATAATATTTATTAAACTATCTTAAATAATTATTTTATGATATATATCATCCAAATTTATAATAAAAATAATAAATTTTATTTAATATTATATAGTTAAATTCAATTAAAAAATAAAACTACATTCAGATCTTAAAAAACAAACACATTTAATTATCTGTTATTTAGATTTAGATTTCACATCTTATTATTCAGATGTGCATTCAGATTCAGACGTCTTATTCTTAATGTAAACAATAACTCATTGGTGTCGTTCTATATGTATCATGATATTTGTTGCAGAAATACGTATAGTTATTGTAAACTAGCTTCAATTAATAATAAAAAATAACACTTTTGAATTTTGATAACATTATAAATATGCAATGTGATAAAATTAAAAAGTGAAATATATTATCAGAGTTTTTATCATTTAAGTACTGATGTTACAAAATATCCCTTTTTGTTTTTCATTAAAGACCTATTTATTTTGCAAAATATCATCCGATTTTACTTCGTTTTTTGTAAATGATCATGACATTTGTTCGATTGTATTTGGTGTGTAATCTTTGATATTTTTATTTATATAATTCCGAGTTCCGGTTCTTTCTTTGTGTTTCTGTGTGAACAGAGTTGTGATTCGAGTTCCATCTTAAATTAAAATAAAGACCTATTTGTTTTTCCAACTTAAACCTAAATAATTTAAAATATAAAGTTGTTGTTGGAAGAAAGAAAGACAAACCATTTATTATATTGCCTTAGCTAGCTCAATTGATATTAACTTCATAAATACGTAATGTGAACACGAATGACTTATTTTGATCACACTTCTCGTCTTCTTACATGTTAGGTTTCGATGCGTATGTTTTATGAATTAGTAGTACAATTGTGATTGTAATAACTCTTAAACCAAATGTGCCCTTCAACGTGTTTCGGGAATCTTCACATGTATATATATGTCGATCGATCGTGCTATATATGAAGCAGCAGTACTGGTTAATATTATATGTCGATCGATCGTGCTAACTTGTGTTGTAATAATAATAACATAACTTGGGTCTTGAGCTAGATGCAGGACGTTCAAAACCTAAAATAATGCAACAAACTCTTTTTTCTTTTTCTTTTACGTATTCATTTAGTTATATTATTATATTTGACTTAGTTTATACTATCCTTATATTTAGGATAGTTTTAGGTCGACTTCACTTATTTAGGAAATTAGTTAAATTTTATTTCTTGGACTATATATTTAGGACGTGCGCATTTTGTAGAGGTAGCCATTGATTAATAGAAATTCGAGCTTCCTGCTTGACAAAAGTCGAGTTCTTCACTCGTGGAGACGTGTTCTTATTCTCCCGTAATCTCGCTTTACATCAGTTGGTATCAGAGCCACTCGTTTCTGTGCAGAGGCACCGAAGAAGCGAGCCGTTCACGAAGCTTTCGTAGAGGATATGGTGAGACGAGAAGAGGTCGACGGATTGCGCGCTCAGGTGGAATCGCTGACCCGTAAGATGGTTGCACTGGTGCAGAATCAAACGGAGCAACGACCCCGAGACGAGTCCGACACCGAGGACGACCAAGCCAACCTGTTCGGGCAGAATTTTGGACGTGCGGCGGTCCCGGAAGATGCGCGAAGGGTAGCGGCGTTCGAGGTGGCTATCTCAGAGTACGACGAATCGACATACGATGAGGCGGAGCACGGAGAGGCCGTGTACGACGAACCAGTTTACGGCGAGACGGAGTATGACGAACCTGTGTACGATGAGTATGACGAAGCCGTTCACGACGAGGCGGAGTATGCCGAAATCGTGCATGATGAGGCCGTGTACGACGACAACGTCTGCACCGAGCAAGAGGAGTCCGTGTATGATGAGGTCGGGCTTGACGAGGCCGACGAGGACGAGAAGCGATTTGAGAGTGACACGACTATATTTCGTGTTGTTCATATGTCATGTTTGACCGCAACGGTGAAGATAGATGTTTTGCGTGAAGACAATGTCAATGTGAAGCCAATAATCAAGCGTGCGAAAGAGCCACCCGACAAGCCGCCCGACATAACGATCGCGATGCCCAATTCTGATGAACCACCCGAGTCCACTACCAACCTGCCCCAAGAAATTCGAGGACGAATTTTCTCAACGTCGAGAGAATGATGCAGGACGTTCAAAACCTAAAATAATGCAACAAACTCTTTTTTTTTCTTTTACGTATTCATTTAGTTATATTATTATATTTGACTTAGTTTATACTATCCTTGTATTTAGGATAGTTTTAGGTCGACTTCACTTATTTAGGAAATTAGTTTAATTTTATTTCTTGGACTATATATTTAGGACGTGTGCATTTTGTAGAGGTAGCCATTGATTAATAGAAATTCGAGCTTCCTGCTTGACAAAAGTCGAGTTCTTCACTCGCAGAGACGTGTTCTTATTCTCCCGTAATCTCGCTCTACATCATAGTCACACATCATAGTCACAGTGAATTCAATTGACTCGGCATCTACTGATTGTTCAGAAACTAAGTTCATGTATACAGTCCAAATGTCGTTTCATCATCTTGTGTTTTTTTGGTCAAAAGGCTAGTTAATTACCCTGGGTATTTTAGTAAATAGATTTCAAGACATTTTGAATGCTCGGAATAGAATTAAGAAAGTGTTTTGATGCACTCAAGTCTAGATTTTTTTTTTTATCTAAATAAATATCTAACATAAAAGTTGAGTTTAAACGACCGTTTTTAACGATGGTTGGAAGTTATCCTAAGCACTTCTGATCCGTCGTTGGAGTTCGGAACCATTGTCATTTGAGGTTCAAAGTTCAAACAACGGACCAATATCTTTCGGTTGAACATTCGTGTTTTAATTTTTGCCATTCGTATAAATTCATGGTGTAATCTATAATTTGTTGTATTGTAGTGTATTTTACATGACTTTGAACATACCATATATTAACACAAAAGCAGAGATTCCATTTCGGAAACAAACGGACTTATTAGATATACCAATCTTTTGGAATCATTTCTTTCTTCTTTGGATCCGAAATAATATAAAAGTTAAGAGGTTGGAGTTGTTGTTGGAAGAAAGACAAACAAGTTATCATTGGCCAGTGTAATTTAGATCCATTATTGTTTGACGTACAGTACTTCATAAATACGTATCTGAGGTCCATGTGAGCACGAATGATTATAATCAGACTTCTCGTCTTCTTTATTTTAAGTTTCAGTGAGTATCTATCAAATATTCAAAGATTCGATATGAGAAGTAAAGTTGCACTATATATATATATATACATATACATTAAATGAAGGGAAACTATTTAAGCCCTAATTCAAACGATAGTACAGTTGTGATTTGTGACATAGGAGGGGTTATTATAATTTAATGGCTGAGAGCGATATAATATAAGTATTTAATTTCTATTTTTATGATGACATAAATTTGATTTTTCTAACAATTGAAGCTCTCAATTTTATTATATTTAATTTACGTTGGAAGTTTTAAATATTTACTAATTTATTTCATTCTAAAAGTTGATTAATTTAATATATATTCTTAATATGTTTTTAAGTTTTAGACACGTATACACTTTTATGAGATGGAAATAATTTGTTAATGACACAATTAAAATTTTGCTAAACTAATTGAAAACTAACAGAACTTTGATGAGTAACAAATAGTAAATATTAGAAAAATAGTAAATAATAACAAATAGTAAAGATTGAGTTTATGCTACTATTACAATAATAATTATAAAAAACACCGAGAGCTTATGCTCCTTAATTTAATTATAGCTATAGAATCAATTCTTGAAAACACTGGGCATAACAAACTTATAAGCAATCAACGTGGCATCAACGGTGAACAAAAAGGTTGTGAGATTCCATTTTTGGAAACAAACAGTACATATTTAGAAATTATTAAATATGTGTTAATAATATACATTACATATTAATACCCTTTGATGGTTCATTTGATGACGTGGACAAAAAAATTAACCAATCCAATGGATACAATTAATTAACCATATTCGAAATCCATGCTTAGTCACCAAGTCATTTTCGAATTTGAACTTCCAAATTATTATTATAATCCACCGATCTAATTAACCAAATTAATTTTAGGATTTTTCACTAAAACCTAAACTTAGGTATTTATGACGCAATTTTGAAAAATCCAAACAAGCAAACTCATGTAGACCTAGTCACACATTT